>OZ007596.1:223642904-226142904 GCA_963931845.1 Maratus michaelseni
TAAGAGACCATTTAGAGTAATGAAGAGAGATCCTTCAAGAACTCGATGATTTTTTTCTGTTTATCTGAGTCTCACTTCATATTCCATTCAGTATTTAATTCGTTGTTAAGAAGTTTGCAACAATAACAATATTTAAAAAGATGTAATACTTACAACCATAGGAACATTTAGAGTAATAATTGGATCCTTCAAGGACACGATGGTTTTGTCTGGTTATTACTGACAACCTTAACCCTTTAACGTTCATTGGTTTCCCTATGAAACCACAAAACTTTAATTATGAAACTCAACAATGACAGCAGAATTTTAATAGAAATGTTTTCCATTTACTATATATGTGAAATATCGATTTTTTGTATATAGAAATAAATTTGTTCATAATTTCCGGTGTCAATCATTTATTTCAACAGTTTAACAATTGAAATGCTTTATCCGTTAAAGGGTTAAGAGACCATTTAGAGTAATGATGAGAGATCCTTCAAGAACTCGATGATTTTTTCTGTTTATCTGAGTCTCACTTCATATTCCATTCAGTATTTAATTCTTTGTTAAGAAGTTTGCAACAATAACAATATTTTAAAAGATGTAATACTTACAACCATAGGAACATTTAGAGTAATAATTGGATCTTTCAAGGACACGATGGTTTTGTCTGGTTATTACTGACAACCTTAAGAAACCATTTAGAGTAATGATGAGAGATCCTTCAAGAACTCGATGATTTTTTCTGTTTATCTGAGTCTCACTTCATATTCCATTCAGTATTTAATTCTTTGTTAAGAAGTTTGCAACAATAACAATATTTAAAAAGATGTAATACTTAAAACCATAGGAACATTTAGAGTAATAATTGGATCTTTCAAGGACACGATGGTTTTGTCTGGTTATTACTGACAACCTTAAGAAACCATTTAGAGTAATGATGAGAGATCCTTCAAGAACTCGATGATTTTTTCTGTTTATCTGAGTCTCACTTCATATTCCATTCAGTATTTAATTCTTTGTTAAGAAGTTTGCAACAATAACAATATTTAAAAAGATGTAATACTTACAACCATAGGAACATTTAGAGTAATAATTGGATCCTTCAAGGACACGATGGTTTTGTCTGGTTATTACTGACAACCTTAAGAAACCATTTAGAGTAATGATGAGATCCTTCAAATGCCCGATGGTTTTGTATGGTTATTACTTACAACCATAGGAATGTTTAGAGTAATGATGGGATTCTTCAAGTACTTGATGGTTTAGCCTGGTTACTTGATGAATGATTGAGAGTAAAATGATTGAGAGTTTTCTCGACATCTGGGAATCCCTCAGACGTCGGAATTTAACAATAAATTCGAAGATATAGATAAGAAACTTTTAATGATAATAATTAATCCTCTTGTGTCCGATTTTTTTCTTCTTTTTTGGGGGCGAAAAATTACTTTTAAGTGTAAAAACATTTAAAATTGGCTATCCAAATGAGAATCTTTTTTGAAATGTTAAAAGCTTACTGAAATTTATGTAACGAAAATATAACGAATATAGCAATTTAATGCGTATTATTAATATGATAACATGGAAAAATATTTGGAAAATATCGTATTGAAACTGGATTAAATAGGCATACAAACTTTCCAGTATTCCTTCTTTTCTTATCATAAATTACTAATTCAAACAAGTAGGTCCTATTTTTAAATTTGAAAAGTGAAATACGTGTTCGAAACGAAAGTCTCAGATACGGTGTTTAGAGCTTTAAGCGAATTCTTTTTTTTGTTTCTATTACTAAATGCTGACACACAAATGGAGTGATAATATAATAGCAAATGAATATACGCATACTATCATTACCACATGTAGATAATGACAAAAGTATAGAAAATGCAAAGACATATCATGTTATTTAGGCGCCAGGCTCGAAAATGTTAATGGAAAGTATTTGAAAACCACCTTTGAATTTTGAAAAGATAAAATGCAAAAAAATTAAAATGCTTCTTAATCAAGGAACATATAATATAAACACGAACGAATTATTAGATGATTTAATCTAAAACACTCTCCGTAAAGCTTCTAACTAGTAATAAATAATTTTGATAAATTTGTTTGCATTTCTCATCTTGTTAGAATGTAGGTACAATAACTTCTACCATTTTACCCACGATTGCGAAAAGCGCTCTTTACCTTTAGAAATCCCAGAAAACAATATATTTTCGAGATTTGTAGAAGAATTTATAAAAACAGCTTTTTCTACTGCCACTTACTTTTGCAAACGTTTCTGAGTAGTTTTTATAGTGTATTAAACAGTTTTCTGAAACAGGAATGTTTTTTTTTTGGTGCTATCAATTCGCAATTAAACATTTGAACTGCTTAATTGAAATCATGCATGCAAGAGTGACATAATAATATTAATTTTAATATTTATTATTCTTGGCTCTAAAAGATGTTTGTCGAATATGAAAATGTTTACTTGGCAATTGATAGCATTCGAAAAACTTATATTACAGTTTCAGAAAGCAGAATTATACACTATAAATATAACTCGTAAAAGTGTCTGAAAATCAGTGACAGCAAAAAAACTTCTTTTTATATAAATTATTCTTTAAATTAATTATTCTATATTGATTTGTGCAGTTTTTAATGATAATGAACGTTTTTCGTAATTGTGGGTAACTCGGAGGTGGTTATTGTTTATTTTAGTGGAGGTTATATTTTTTAACAAACATTTTCTTTTCTACAGTGCAACAACATTAAATTTTTTAATAAGTTTCAGCAAATATTCAAAATTGGTTTACTCAAGAAAATGTATTTAGTAAAATATTTCTTTAAGTGATGGTTCAAAATACATTTTAAAAGAATTTATTAACAACACAAGATTTAATTCAATGTCCTTATAAATCGATAACGTTTACAACATCTACCTAAATAATGTTATCCTAAGACATAAGTGATAAGATAATTTACTAAAGTTTTCAATTTCTTCAGTCACATTCAGTCTTTTAAAATATTCTATTCAAGCTGTTTAAATGTTACATTTTTACAATTTAAAAGCACATGCTTTTCAAAAATTGAACCTTTAAATTATGGAACTAATAGTTTGAGAGATAAATAGTTAAAATTAACTTAACTAAATGCTGCCTTCTAAAACACTCTCTGTAAACCTTCTAACTAGTAATAAATAGTTTTGATAAATTTGTTTGCATTTCTCATCTTGTTAGAATGTAGGTTCTCTAGATTTCAAACATGCAACATATAATTTATCGAGAATAATTTAAGTTTTAAAGCAATTTAAACGGTAGATTTAATCTAATACTCGAAGCTTTATGCGAAATTAGGGGTAAGGTAGAAAATTATTTTAAGCTAATGATACCATGTGGCAATCCATAGCTTCAATTTCATTGAATAATGTTTCATCACTGTAATTGATTCTTGGTTTGTGGCTTTAAACCTGAATCTTAAAATTTATTAGTATACATTAATCAAGTTAATGTTACGAATTCACTTGGCTGAATGCTGCAAGCGTATGTTGAATAAAAGAAACGATGGAATAGTTACGTCATGAGGGATTTTTAAATCACTCATGAATGTTACAAAAGTAGTAAAAAAGCATACCTTTAAAACTTACTTGCTAAAATATAAACTGGAGATTTTTTTTTATTTATAATATACAAATGCGTAGAAATTGGTAATAGCATGGTTATTATGGTTATTTTGTTACGAAAAGTTTGTAATGCAAATTATTTTAGTGTTTATGTATATGAATTCTTCAATTATTATTTTCGAATATAATATTTTAACCTCTAGAAAAAAATTTTAAAGCCCCAGTGTATCCGCAAAACTTCGGATACTTCTAAATATATAAAAAAAAATACAACTGAAATAATGATATCTTATCCCTATATATTGGGTCGAATTGGTATTTTTCTGGCTATGTATTTGAGGATTACTTTTTAATTTATATGTTATAAACACCTATAAATTTGTAAACGATAATTTGAGGAGGTCGGGGCAATAGAGTGCTAAGCCACATTTTTGAACTTCTGAGATATTTCAATTTAAAAATTTGATCAAATATTCAAATCCAGATATATAACCTAAAGTTTTGTCGCCAATGTCTTAGTAACATTTGACATATTCTAAGTAACAATTACTTTAATAATATTACTATTACGTTTCTTGTAAATTAGCCATCATTGGAGGCATAAACATCTGGGGCAAAAACGAAACCTGGGAAATATGCTGCCACCAAGTGACATTAGAAACAAATTATATGTTGGATATTATAATTTAGAATATTAAGAGTTACGCGGAGAAACGCTCAAGCTAATGTTAAGTCTAAAAAAACTGTAACCAAAATCAAAAAAGTAAAAACTAACAACGTTACAGATCGACCTCAGCTATGCTATGCAAAAAGAATCATTTAAAAATATTAAAATGCGAGCGAGAAATCGCGGAAGAACCTTCCCATAGACTTAACATTAGCTTGAGCGTTTCTTCGAGTGACTAGCGTAGGCTCTTAAGCAACAGATTACAGTGTTAGATTTATTTCACCAAAAATGTGGCTTGGCACTTTCTTGCCCCGACCCCCTCATTTATTATATTTATTTTGTTTCAAATAATGCATACAGAAAAATATTATGTATTTTACGGATTGAACTGCTTAATGGAATAGTTTTCAATATAATATGTATTTCTTTCCTTTCATGATTTTTTGCAATGCGTATCATATCAGATTCCGCTGATTTCGAGTAGGATTCGAATTACGAAATAAGGGTTAAGGCGGAAATTTATTTTAAGCCAATGATAACAGCGGATAATTCCTCGTTTCAATTTCATTGAATGATGTTTCATCATTATAAAGGATTCTTCATCTAGGGTTTTAAACATCAATCTTAAATTTTATTAGTTAACAGTAATCAAGTTAATTTAAAGAAATCATTTGGTAGTAAGCGTATAGGGAATAAAAGGTAATGATGAAGTAGTTTCGCTAGGTATTTCGCAACTATTCAAAATATTTATAAAAGCAGAAAAACGGGATATATTAGAAATTTATTAAACGATAAAGTAAAAACTGCTTTTTAAATTATAATTTATAAAAATGGAGAAATCTGTAATTGATTACATATTCTAGTTTATTTTAGGTAGCTTTCATTACAAAAAGCTAGCTATTGCAGCCGTTCGGGGGAAAGCAATTCCAGAAAATTTTGGTATATTTTCATCGATCATGACCCCTAGACCCCCATAGCACCCTCCGTTCAAATGTTGATATATATATATAGGGCGGTTGACATTTTGAAACAATCTTAC
Source organism: Maratus michaelseni (assembly GCA_963931845.1). Lineage (NCBI taxonomy): Eukaryota > Metazoa > Arthropoda > Arachnida > Araneae > Salticidae > Maratus > Maratus michaelseni. Next base: position 223,648,194 of record OZ007596.1, read on the forward strand.
TTTTGTTATGACGTAATTCTCATGCTGAAATTCGCATTCAAATTCAGTATTAACAAAAACCGGGATTAAATCTTCGATAATCGGGTTTCAAGCATCTTAGCTGCGGGTGTTTGAGTAAAATAAATTGATTTTTTTTTTAAAACATGGACTATTAAAGCTACCTTTTCCTCCCGGTACAGGCCGGAAAGACATTTTTTATTCGCGATTAATATACACTGTTTAAAATTTGGTGCAAGTTTGAATCAAAGTTTGGTATTGCATTGGATGTAACCATAAGATGATGAAAGTTTGTTTCAGCTTTTGATCCTCTGGATGAAACAAAAACTTGCTTAGGTTCAACCATAACATGGTTGAACTCTTGAACCTTTTTGTTTTTAAAATGTTAAACCGAGAACCAGTAAAATGTTGAACAAAAACTGGTAAAATATTGAGTAATAAACTTTTGAAATGAGTACTTGTAAAATATTGAATAATAAAGAGATAAAACGGTTGGCCCTACATTCCCTAAGATTGTCCTTCGCAAGCAAGGGGTAAACAGACAGGGGCCACTGTACAAAGTAGAATCCGAAACACTATAAATTTCCAAGCATGAATTGGGATTAGAACCTAGCTCTTCTTGACTTGTAGCAGCTTTCTAACCACTAGACAAACATGCGGATATTTCCTAGCTTGAAAAAACATATTGCGAGAGTATAGAGCTAATTGTTTTAAGTGACTATTGAATAGCTAAAGTCATTGGTTTAATTTAAAGTCATTTTGACGGATGGAATATTAAAAAGTTTTTTTTAACAATATAATCAGTTTTCTTTAAATTAAGAAGAACGACACGCACATTGAGAAAGCGTTTTTTTTTCCAGACAAAGTGTTTTTCAGTGTTTATCGAGTGGGTTCACCAGAGACCTGATTATTTCAAAGGCACTTGAAGCACGAGCTTTTCCTCTAAAATTTAACAGGGGCTCAACAATGACTTCCAAATGGGACCTCTAGTTCCTCTTTAATATTTTTTACATTGTGTTTTAAAGTCTCTTGGAGGGGAAAGTTTGCCAAAAGTCCACAGTATTTCAGGAAACTTTTTTAACCCTGTAATTTGAATGTGATCAATAGGTTGTTAACCAATCATGTGGCATCCAGATGCGTTGGTTAGAAATCCCCTGAGTGACACAACATACAACAATATACACTACAACCAGTGGCGCAGCCAAGGGGGGGGTGGCCGCTTATATATATCAAAACTAAAGTTAAAATTACATTTTTTGGCCTTTCCGCCTTGGCGGAATCCGCCGCTTTGTTAAATCAAATTCTATTCAACAATGTGATTCAATTAAACGGCGAAACTTGTACTTAAAACTGTGAAAGCGCATATTGCACGCATCGGTTAAGTCAAAATTAAGACTCCTTCTAGTCAAAACTGGTTATTTAGACTGCATCACTTTGTAGAGACGTCTTAAAGTAAAAGAGGTGTCATATACTGCCACACAGACGCTTTGAGTTATACAGTACACAGTGGGCCGTTTCTTAATTGCATTTCTGTCTTTGTTCCATGTTCGAAGCAATAACAGACCATCGAATTGCAGGGGAAAAAAATAAAACGCACACTTTGTAAGTCTCTCTCAGTTTCAAACGGCTTTTTTTTTTTTTGCGTTTTTTGCTCTCAGTTATATCTAAGATCAAGCTATGTGCGTACCCAGGAAAAAATCTTTGCAAAAGTAAGAATTTTTTTAAAAAAAAGTATTTTAAAGCTATAAAAAGCTATTTTTTGATTGTGAACAGATTTTTGCAATCGGTGTTTCTTTCGAATCATTTGTTTCGTAGGGGGTCTCTACACAAATTTAAAGATTATAATTCGTTTATTGGTAATGTAGCAACGATGTCTTGCTCTCGGGGAGGCACTGCATCTTGTCCCTCGGAAGAAAGAAGCATTGATTGTAATTTCATTGACTTATAGATACATGCTTGTGTGCAGTGCTTAATTTGCGCCGGAGCTTACCGGAGCTCAGCTCCGATACTTCTTTGTTTTTAGTCAATGTTTAAATATTGGTCAGACTTCACCGGAGCTCATAAACATTGCACTCCGGTGCTCAGCGGAAGAGCATTTCTGAAAAATCGAAGCTTAAATTACATTTTCATTTTTCTCCCATCACCAATACTTTGCGTTATTTCCTACCAAAGCGTGGCGTAGCATGTCGCACACGTTGGAGCATGTATCTATCTAGTGATTGCAAATGTAGACTCAATTGTTTTTCGTCTCAATGGTTTTCGAACAGCGATGAGAAATACCAGAATTAACCGCCGTATCTGCTATTTATATTTCTGCTATTTTCTCGCTTCTTTTTATTATTTTATTTTTGCGACAAGTCCTTTAAAAGAACAACAACAAAAAAAAGTTATTGTCCAAACTCTCTGAAATTTTATCCGATTGTAAATATAACTGTATCCAACCCCTCTTTAAAATTCCGTGAAAAAAGTCTAAGTCTTTGACTAAAGTCGAAGCGAACAGAGTCACAGAAACACAGAGTCCCATCAAAAAAGACTAAGTCACAGACTTATTCTCATTTAATAGTAAAAACATGAGCCGAAACCGAGCGAACCAACGCCGAAACACCTAACTTTATTTTAGCATTTTCATCGAAAAATTATCAGATTTGTTTTAATACTTTTATCCATCAGAACGTTTCAAAATTTTTGTAGGTGCTGTAAATTTGATCTTCCGAGATACTTTTCAAAGATTGTGTCGAAATACAGACGTTTAATTACTTTTATCATAGAAAAAAGATCGTATTCGAAAGGCGCAATATGACGTGCGGTTCTGAATAAATCGTAATTTAGAATGCTTTTAGCTGTTTCACACCTTTAAATTTCTCATTTATAATAAACTCTTTATGTCGAGTCTTTATGCCATCTTAAAAGTAATCTCAATATTAAATTTCAAGTTTCTGAACACTAACAGTTTCAACTAAATCATAATTTAAAACCCTTTTAGAAAGTTTTCGGCTCATTCAATCCTTTTAAATTTTGAATTTTTTAAAAATGTTCTAAGGAATCATTTTCTACACGGAGTAAGATACTTATTCCTCTGTGATTTACTACATAAAAGTAATCATCATGCCAAATTCCAAGTTTCCATATCAATTGTATTACATAAATCGCAATATTAGAATGCTTCTTACTCTTACATTACTTTAAATTTCGAATTGAAAAAATAAATTCTGGGTGAGCATTTACGTCTCTTAAGTAACATCCATATAAGACCACATAAGCCTCTCAAAAGTTCTAAATACATTAGGATTTAAAACATTTTTAGAACGTTTTTTGCTCATTTCACTTTTTTAAATTTTGAATTTTTTTAAATCCGATTTGAACGAATATTTATATATTTAAAGGAACCACTATGCCAAAAACCAAGCATTTATACCAACTGTATCACACAAATAGCATTTTTAGAACTTTTTTGTTCCTGCATCCTTTTACATTTCGAATTTTTAGAAAACTGTTCTAGATGATCATTTACATTCCTAGAGTAACAGTCGTGCCAAATTTCACATATCTAGCACAAACAATTCCTAATTAATTGTATTTAGATCATTTTCAGACCGTTTTCCGGTCATTCCAAATTTCTCTAGAAATAGTTCTTAGAGCGGATATACATCCCAAAAGTTACCACCCTGCCAAATTCCAAGCTTCTATACCAACTGTATCACACAAATAGCATTTTTAGAACTTTTTTGTTCCTGCATCCTTTTACATTTCGAATTTTTAGAAAACTGTTCTAGATGATCATTTACATTCCTAGAGTAACAGTCGTGCCAAATTTCACATATCTAGCACAAACAATTCCTAATTAATTGTATTTAGATCATTTTCAGACCGTTTTCCGGTCATTCCAAATTTCTCTAGAAATAGTTCTTAGAGCGGATATACATCCCAAAAGTTACCACCCTGCCAAATTCCAAGCTTCTATACCAACTGTATCACACAAATAGCATTTTTAGAACTTTTTTGTTCCTGCATCCTTTTACATTTCGAATTTTTAGAAAACTGTTCTAGATGATCATTTACATTCCTAGAGTAACAGTCGTGCCAAATTTCACATATCTAGCACAAACAATTCCTAATTAATTGTATTTAGATCATTTTCAGACCGTTTTCCGGTCATTCCAAATTTCTCTAGAAATAGTTCTTAGAGCGGATATACATCCCAAAAGTTACCACCCTGCCAAATTCCAAGCTTCTATACCAACTGTATCACACAAATCGCAATTTTAGAAAGTTTTTTTTTTTTTGCTCCTGCAAACTGTTCTGGGCTAGCATTTAAGTCTCTAAAGTAACAACTATGCCAAATTTCATGTTTCTAGCCCTAACTGTACAAATAAATTGTAATTTAGAACGTTTGCTGCTCCTTTCCTTTTTTTAAATTTCGAACTTTTTAGAAACATTTTTTAGTGAACATTTACATCTTTTTAAAGTAACCGCTAGACCAAATTTCAAATTTCTAGAACCAACAGTATCGTAGAAACTTCAATTTTAGAATGTTTTTTGTTCTTGCACCCCTTTGGAAATTGTTGTACAGAAAAAATTGTTTGGAGATTGTTGTATAAAAATATAGCCTATGTTAGAGAGGAGATGGTTATCAGAACATTGACACCATTATTAAGGTTCCATACTTAAAAATTAAAAACGGAACTATTATAAGATCACTCATGTGTCTTATTTTTCTGGCGCTCAGTTGATTGCGGGTTATCGACGCAGAATCATCTAAGAATTGTTGGTAATGATTTTAAAAAAAATGTCTGTAATTAGCTGAGATATTAATTAAAAACCCATCTAGAAAACAAAGGCATGGATCAAAACAATGTTGGGACTTTGCGACCTCCTTTTGAAGCCCGCTTTGCACAATTCTAAAATTAAACTTTGTACAAGAGGTAAGACGAATCATAGTGAAAGTCAACATTTTTCATTCCAACTAAATTCAATTATTGAAGGCAAATATTGAAAAATAATTCATAGAAGAATTCCAAGACATTAAGAGTCAGTAATTTTGAGACAACAATCCCTTATAATTCAATTTCTAATTCATTTATAATGAAAAAACTTTTCGATAACAAATCACTTGAATTATCATGCCTGCTTATGCTTTCATTTTTGAAGATGAATTGGAAAGTTTCGCGTTGTTCAGCATACTTTTTAAAATGTTTTAAAATAGTCTACTATTACGTCAAATATGATTGACAAGTAATATTTCGTGTGAAACTCAGCGACTTCTTCTGAAGCATGATTGGTTCTCTGCCAAGTTTAAACTTTGTACAAGGTCTTTGTTTTAGATAGAGATATATTCATTGTTTTTCATTCCAATACCAATAAAATTAAGTTATGTTACGTGGTATTGTTTTAGGTATGTGACTATGTGAGTATATTATCTTTGAACAGTTCTGATATTTTGGGTGGAACCTTTTTGTACGCGAATAAAACTCGCATAGGACCAATTACGTTTTTTAATCTGTTCTGTCTCCCCAGAATTAACCCCTGCAAAAAGAACAAACGTTGCTGTTTTATAATATTAGTATAGATACGACTTCAATTCCAACTCGGATATTTTTAGAGAACTTTAACAATGATAAATATATTTTAACGAAATTTTCATCAGATTTACATTACTTAATGCGAAATTCGATGTCATGTAAAGTACTGGAAGGGCACAGTAATTTAGTGTACAATACCGTGTTTAATATCAACTACATTCCAAAACATAGATTACCTAATTGAGTTGTTACATTTGGCAAAAAGCAAGGTAAGTAAGAATATTAAAAACTTTCTTAAGATTGCTTCATTGTTATTAAAGTTAGGAATAAGAATTCGTGATTCTCTTGTAATGAAACCGTGTAAATTTTTCATTGAACAAATGGATTGCAACTCTGTTATTTTCCATGTAAAAATTATTTGCTGTACTGTGCTCTCCATCTTAATGTTTGACCCTCATCATTTTTAAACACTTTATAAATTTAATCTAGTTTTGTGTTATTTCATTGGTGCATTTTATAGTTTGTAACTTTAATATTGTAAACGCTGTTTAAATGAATTATAACCAACGTAATTGCGGAGAAAAGCATTATGATTTCATTTATTTAAGAGACTGATTCCATTAACTGGTGATTCATATAACCGGCGACTACCTTTATCAGAAACTCAACCCCCCCCCCCCCCACCTAGAACCGAATTATGGCTGCGCCACTGACTACAACAAGTAAATCTGAAGATCAGGAGCCTCTAAGTCATTGTATTTTAATCTCATTTTACATATTATTTAGCATCTTACAATCTGCAATTTAATTTTTCTTTTATTGAATACATATTTATAGGCATACAAAATACTTCGTTGGTTTCAGAAATTAGGAGCGGTAAATTAAAAACGCTTTTTATGCAATGATATTCTGAAATTCTTATAAACTTCTTATTTTTGTAATTTTTTTGATAAAAAAAAATGTTTTCTCAGGGGGACGGAGTCCTTCTGAACCACCCGTAATCTTGTTAAATGTATATCCGTGATTTACTATAGATTGTGATTGATTCTAGTATATCTTGGATTTCGTTCTACACAGTGGTTTTATTAGTATAAGCAACAATTTCGAAAATAATTCCATGTTATCCTAATACTCAAATAGCAATATTTACTTACCTGCAAACAAAGAAACACCTTGATCTGATGGATAAGTTGAATAATATCTCATGTACAAAAGCAACATAAAATGTAAACTGAATCTACTATTTTTACTTATATCTATTTTAGAAATCTAACGTTATTACAATTTTGGTTTCGAAAAAGAAGTTTTGATGGTCATTCTATAATATTTATTTCATCTAAACGCATCCTGATTTAACTCGATGGCAGCAGAATACTAAAATCTCCCCAGAATAGGCATACAGTCCCTGGCCAAATTATTAGACGCAGTTGTTTTATTATAATTTATTAAATATCTGGAAAGATACATGAGGAATTATCCTGAAACTTCAGGAGTGTAAACAACATGATAAACGTCATACACTTCCTCGAAGATTTTTTCCCGAAACCCCATAAGGGGCCGTCAACAAATTGAAGAAAAACGAATATCTTTTGTATAACCCTGTAAAAACTAATATTGCAAAAAGCATTCAACTTATATCTATTTTAGAAATCTAACGTTATTACAATTTTGGTTTCGAAAAAGAAGTTTTGATGGTCATTCTATAATATTTATTTCATCTAAACGCATCCTGATTTAACTCGATGGCAGCAGAATACTAAAATCTCCCCAGAATAGGCATACAGTCCCTGGCCAAATTATTAGACGCAGTTGTTTTATTATAATTTATTAAATATCTGGAAAGATACATGAGGAATTATCCTGAAACTTCAGGAGTGTAAACAACATGATAAACGTCATACACTTCCTCAAAGATTTTTTCCCGAAACCCCATAAGGGGCCGTCAACAAATTGAAGAAAAACGAATATCTTTTGTATAACCCTGTAAAAACTAATATTGCAAAAAGCATTCAAAGTATAGATTATGATTAAGTGGCTTATTGTAATAATTTGGGTTCATTTTTATGAAGATAGCATGTATACTCGAAGAGAAATTAACGTTTTTATAAAAACAGTCCCAAATTCTACCAAGTTTTTTGCTTATAATTTGCAGAGTTTTTAATATAAAAACAAGTTATTTTCAGAAAATATGACAAACAAAATTATACACAATACCCTGCAATGAGAATTAAAAAATAACAAAAATTGTATGAAAAATACGCAGGTTTACTAAATATTGTTTCACTGCGCATGCGCGAATTCAATCAAAATATACTGTACATAATATATTAGCTAATTGTATATAACAACCTTTATGAAAGTCTCAAAAACATAGCTTGAAAATTCTGATAGTAATCGTCGATAGAATAAGCTCGAATTTCGCTGTTCCCAAAAGGAAGCAAAAAGATGAGGGGTTGTATCCAAATATACTAGCTTATGAAAGTTGACATAATAAGAATGAAGTGTCTCTCATTCTATATTTGATAGAACCCCTCATCTTTTTGCCTCCTTTTGGGAACAGTGAAATTCGAGCTTATTCTATCGACGATTACTATCAGAATTTTCAAGCTATGTTTTTGAGACTTTCATAAAAGTTGGTCTATACATTTAGCTAATATATTATGCACAGTATATTTTGATTGAATTCGCGCATGTGCAGTGAGACAACATTTAGTAAACCTGTTCATTTTTCATACAATTTTTATTATTTTTTAATTCTGATTGCAGGGTATTATGTATAATTTTGTTTGTCATATTTTCTGAAAATAACTTGTTTTTATATTAAAAACTCTGCAAATTATAAGCAAAAAACTTGATAAAATTTGGGACTGTTTTTATAAAAACCTGAATTTCTCTTCGATTATACATGCTATGTTCATAAAAATAAACTCAAATTATTACAATAAGCCACTTAATCATAATCTACAGTTTGAATGCTTTTTGCAATATTAGTTTTTACAGGGTTATACAAAAGATATTCGTTTTTCTTCAATTTGTTGACGGCCCCTTATGGGGTTTCGGGAAAAAATCTTCGCGGAAATATATGACGTTTATCATGTTGTTTACACTCCTGAAGTTTCCGGATAATTCCTCATGTATCTTTCCAGATATTTAATAAATTTTAATAAAAACAACTGCGTCTAATAATTTGGCCAGGGACTGTATTTGGAAGCTATTAAACCTATTGGGTTCATTCATAATCGTGCCCACTGCCAATTCACTAAATAGCAAACGTAATTTGGCTCTATAATGTATTTTTTGTGATAGCTTTTATGTTCTCAAGTTCCAGTAATTGTAATATTTCAGGATCGTTTTACCACTCTAATTTCTTCAGATTAACCACCTTGTTCTACCAGTGATTTTATCTTATTTTTATTCAGAAAGCTTTTCCCGGGTGAAACTTCTCTTCCCCAAAAAATACTTTGCTTCCCCTAGATTTAGAGATCCAGCGATAAACATTTCCCAATCACGGCAATTTTTAAAAAAAATCTTGTACAAAGTGTTAATTTTATATACGAGGGTCGATCCAGAAATAAGGGTCCCACAGAGCTCCTGTCGCACGGGAAGTTGTGCGACGAAATACGGCAGCAGCGCTGTGCGCGGCTGTTCCCGCACTCGCGATTTCCCCGACCGCGCTTCGCTGCGCGGCTCATTCTTGGCTCAGCAGCCGTCCTAGATGAAGGTTACCATTGTTGATCCCGCCAAGTGCGAGATTCGATCCGTAATTCGCTTTTTGCACGCTAAAGGGACTCCACCCGTCCATAACCGCCGGTGAGGAGGACTGAAAGCCGGTGCAAAGCTGCTTCACAACAATGCCCGACCTCTCGTCTCCCGTCAAACCCAGGAACTTTTGACACAATTTGGGTGGACTGTCATACCCCACCCACCTTACAGTCAGGACGTCGCACCTAGTGATTATCACTTGTTCCACAAGTTAGAGGAACACTTGTGTGGCCAACGCTTCCGGAGCGACGATGACGTTAAAGAAGAGGTGAAACGCTTCCTCAACGGGTTGGCGCGGGAGTTCTACGACATTGGGATACAGAAATTGGAGCGCCGTCTACAAAAATGCGTAGAAAAAGATGGCGATTATGTAGAGAAATAGAGCAAGCTTTCTTCTTTCCAACGATGTAAATTTCTATGAGAATAAACATGTTGTCTATTTGTAAATTTGATGGGAACCTTATTTCTGGATCGACCCTCGTATATTTAAATTAAAAATAATCTAATTTTAGTTATTTTTGCAACAGAAAGTATAGTTTTTTTATGAGGCTGGTGCCGAAGCTTGTTTTCTTTCGTTGAATTTCATTCAATCAAAAATCGCTAACTGCTAAAGTTACACTTGGATACAGGTGATCCCAATGTTTCTCACTCCTCAAATGCCTACAGAAGAGGAATATACCAAAAATTTCGTGTGATATAACGAGACTTTACGAAAATGTTGAAAATTCTAAATAAAATTAAACATCATGCATAGGTATCAAAATACAACTATTGTTTTTTAAAAAAATGGGTTCAGAATATTTATCACAAAAAAATAATAATAAAATAATTTAGAACAATATAAAAAAATTGACTTGCATAACATTTTTTTTTTAACATCAGTTGCTCATTTTTAGTTTTCTACGAATACTTAAAACTGGAGAGTGATGGTTCAGTTTTGGGAAAGAAATATTTTTAACAAATTGACAGTCGTTCAAAATTAAGGTACCGATTTTCACAAAATGTTTTAAACGTTGATTGTTTATAAAAAAAAAAAAAAAAAAAAAAAAAAAAAAAAATCAAAAAATCAAAAAATCACCAGGTTGCCAAAAGGAAGAACAACTCTCTAGATAATATTGGATTTAAAAACTGTTCAAGTTTTCAAAAACTTGTTCGACTTATCGTGATCACCGTCTTTAAAAGCATAGTATTGAGATAATCTTGTTTATAGATTTAAGTTTGTTTATGTGTGTTGGAACAAAGTAAACTAAAGCGGTGTAACTTTCTTAATTTTTATCAGATTGACTTGAAAATGGTAACTGAATATTATTTATTAATTTTACTTTCACAAAATACAATAAAAAAGTGCCTTTTTTGAAAGAATGCAGGTCGGTATAACCCCTTTAAAAACATATGTCATGCAAATGTATACCAAAATTTTCTGTGAGCATTCTAAATAGATCTATATACAGTATGCCCACTAAACTCCTTTGCCACCCTCTTAACTTCAGAACGGCTGCGCTATATTCATAAAAGTGGTGTCTAAGTATAGTAAAGTAGCCATGCGCTACACAATGAATCTGCCTAATGCGCCACCTGGTGGAATGCTGCGGAGTTAGCATTCCTATCTCGAAAACAGAAAGAGATAGAGAAAAAAAGTGATCTACAAAGTTGTAGTGTATCATCGATTTAGAACGAAAAGACACCTTGTGGACATTAATGCGAAGAATAGAACGGTTAAAATGCGCATTTGTTTTTTTGTGATTTACTACACTGTGACGTGACAAAACGATCTTAGAAAGAAAAAACAACCAATTATGAAACAGAAGGTGTGTGCGACCCCTCCACAAACATTGCAGGACATTAAACGACGCTATTACGGACACTTGTGCCAACGTGTCACCATCTATGCTCCAACGTGCGCAACGTGAAATTCAAACAAGCATCCAAATATGCATTGCAGCTGACGGTGAGAAGTTTGAACATCTGAAATAAGGGTATATTATTATAACTAGTTGTTTTTTCTTTCTAAGATCGTTTTGTCACGTCACAGTGTAGGAAATCACGAAAAGACAAATGCGTGTTTTAACCGTTCTGTTCTTTGCATTAATGTCCACAAGGTGTCTTTTCGTACTAAATCGATGATGCCCTACAACTTTGTAAATCACTTTTTTCTCTATCTCTTTCCGTTTTTGAGATAGGAATGCTAACTCCGCAATATTCCAGCAGGTGGCGCCGTAGGCGGTTTCATTGAGTAGCGCATGGCTACTTTACTATACCTAGACACTACTTTTATGAATATAACAGCAGCCGTTCTTCAGTTAAGAGGGTGGCAAGGGACTTTAGTGGGCATACTGTATGCATTATTATGTCCTTATACGCTCAGTTTACAGCTATACAAATTAGTCTAATTTTGTCATGCACGTGAAGTATTTTTAAACTTTTTTTTCTTTAATAGGGAACCTTTTATCTTCATTTCGTACTAATTATTCCACTTCAGAGTTTATAATTCTAGTACAGTTTTTTATTTTTTGATTTAAACACAAAGATTTTTTTTTTTTTTTTTTTTTATGACCATTACCATTTTCCAATTAAACAATAATTCGCATAGAACAGCATTCGACATTTCATGCATAAGTATTACCCGTCCTTTCCTAAGCCCGCCTCCACCATTTGCATAGTCGAGAAATTAGTTACATATAGTTTATAATAATACCACATTTTTTTAGACTCCACCATTTGCACAGTTTAGATTAGAACAGCATTTTTTAACTAGATTGTTGAATTTAATTTTTTATGCGATTTTTAACGTTTTTTTCATTTTTTTTAACATTCCTTAAAAGAATCCTGTTTTAATCTTTTAGCTAGATAATCGTACAGCTGAATAAAGAAAAATAGAAAAACATATTCGCAAAGATTTTGTTTAAACAAAAGAAATAAAAATATAATTAATATGCAAATAGTCCTTAATCGAACCTTTTCTTTTTCTTTCTTTTTTCTTTTCTTTTTTAATTCCTACACTAAATAAAGTATTTTATATTTAAAAGCGTATTTATTTTAGTTTTCTAAATTAAATGTCATTGATATTTTATTCTTAAGAATATGTACAATTAAATTAACGTAAAAAATGTTTGAAATATAGTTAAAATGCTTAAGTGATACAAATAGAAACAACAAAAGTCTTATACAAAAAAACCTTTTAATGATCGACATACGTTTCAACGCTAATATGGCGCCATTTTTAAGATATATAACAATAAACAAAAATATTCTAGCAAATTTTTGAAAATAAACTTGAAAACATGAATGGCGAGATCATATATGTAAAAAAAAGCAGGTGCTTGAAGTAGCCAACTGTAAATGTGAAAATTAATATTTCGTAATTGTTTTTTTAAAACTGAAAAGTACCTCGTGCCAAATTTTAGGTAATTTAAATGAGGCGGATTCATTGCAAATGTTAACGTTACGCATGTAGACTTCTATTGATTCACGGATAATAGATGGGAAATAGAGTCTTGATGGATAAATTATTCCCTATTTTCAAAATCATTTTTTAATGTCTCGCTCCTATGTAGTCTTGCCAGTGCTGTAGTACTTCTGTCATATTTGACAGTATCAGGTTAAAGAAAGGGGCTTGACCATAAACCTTCTAATAATCTTTTTATCGTCCGGAAGGGGGGGGGGGGGTACAAAATAAAACGGAGCGTAAAAAAGTTTCTTTTACCAAGGCCCTATTTAAAGAACACAAATTAATCTTGCTCATTATAGGAATAGCATTTGAAATTACAAGTCATGAAATCAAATCAAATAATATTTATTATATTCAAATTTAATATAAATTAATTTTTATAACAGTTGAATTTGTTACTGCAATTATATCTTCCGGCCTTGTGTAGATTTTACACATATAAAATCCACAGATCATTTCTATCCTAGCTCTGACATAAAATCCTAGAATGTGATAACAACACGAGTGACACTTTTTAGTTTCATTTTCGTTTGTTTATTTACATTTTTTTTTTTGTGAGAATGAAATCGAAGTTGCCAAGGAAGCGAATTCCGCCAAAACAGACAGCCTTTGGCGGCCTTTAAAGCGCCATATCCGGAGTGATGATTTTTTCAACTTTTCTATGGGATAACAAAAGAGTCCTCACTCTAATACTAATCTTTACTCTGAGGGTTTGACCAACACCTACTTGATTCTTTAAATAATCTAAATCTCTAGAGAATAAAGTAGGTGCTGATTTGACCCAACCATTATTTGTACATATCAAGAACAGAAATCACTGCCAGTTGGGAGATTTTAATTGCTATATAGAGACAAAGTTTTTAAATGGGTGGAACTATTTTAAAATTGAAAAAATATTAACAGTTTCAGGCGGGTTTATAAAATTAATCTTGTACATTCATCAAAAGAGTGTTTATGCGAAAAAAATAGTTTTGAAAGGAATGTTTACTTCCAAATAATTGCTAACTATTTTGTAAAGTCTCTTGACTCTTTTTAAATTAATTATTAGGAAGTAAAAAAAAAAAAAAAACTTCACAATAAATTTCATTTTTAACATACAAAATATTAACATTCTACCACATGTAATATGCCTTTAATATATATATTTTTAAATATAAATTACAATTTTTATTAAAGAATTTTCAACGTCAAACTAAATTTACATACAGATTTCTAGCCCTTTAGAAAGTGCTAAAAATATGTTATTAGTATGGTTAAATTGCTTTATTAAAACAAACAGCTGAATGAAAACAAAGTAGAAAAAAATATATATTCGCGAAGATTTTGTTCAAACGAAAGAAATAAAAATATAATTAATATGCAAATTGGCCTTAATCGAATATTTTTTTTTTTCCTTTTTCTTTCTTTCATCTTTTTTTTTTTTTTGTAATGGATGCACTAAAAAATGTATTTTTCTTTTTTAAGATTTAACGCATAATTTTTTAGTTTTCTAAATTAAATAGAATTGATATTTTATTCTTAAGAAAATACAATTAAATTAAAGCTTTCAAATTTGTTTTAACTTAAAGACATTAAAATAAATATATAAATAAATGCGAAAAAAATTAAAACTTCTGACTAGAATATTTTGAGTCCATAAATTATTCATGAAAGCGGCAAAATAATTTAAGGAAAAGAAACACTGATAATATGATTATAAATAAACGAAAAAAGAAATGGCTTATGAATAATTACTTTTTTTATTCAGAAATTCTTAAACATCAAATGAAACTAAAGACATCCCAATGATAATTTCAGCATTAACGGAAGTATTATGTCAAATCTTTGTGTTTTCTTTCTTATTCTCTAATGACATTAATAATTTCGAAATGCTACTGATTCCTAAACAAGAAAACTACTTTTGTATTTTCAATTTTTGAAAGAATTATTTGAAATATTTATTATATAATTTGTTTATGAAGTTTTGCATATCGCCACTGTCAACTTTATTTATTTTATATATTTTTTTCTCACACACAAATGACGTTAAAACCATAAATATTTATTATAGTTAGAATAAATTGATTTTCATACAGTTATAAATAAATTTAATTTTATAAACACAAAATAAAATGTAGAATCTCAAAAATAATTGTTTTCATTGGAATGAGATTTTGCGTGCTGGTGTCTCTCTTACTGTGAAATACCCAACAGTATAAGATAACATATTAAAGAGGAGTACGGTTAGTGAAGGTTTAAAAAAATCAGGTATAAAAGAGTAAAACATAACAACGGGATTAAATACATAAAATATGTATCGTACACTGTAAAAAAAATCTGTAATTTTGACAGAAAACTATTGTTTTGCTAAACAGAAAAATATTGTTTTGTATGAAAAAAGCTGTTTTAAATAAAAACAGATTTTTTCTGTAAAAAAAAATATATATAGAGAGAGAGATTTTGTATTTTTTACAGAAAAAATCTGTATTTTCTACAGAAAAAAAGCCGTTTTAATGAAAATATACAGATATTTTCAGTGGCTGTACCACTCTGATCTGCGAGTCGACCGTAGTTAAACGCCATGTTAGGCTTACTGAAAAATATATGCTAACACATAATAACACTAAATGATAATATCTTCTACTTGAAATAACGTCTGTTCAGCATATTTTCATGTATAAAACATGTATAAACATGTATAAAACATGTATATCATATCCAGTTATAATGTTTTAAGTTTTAAAATTAAAAATAACAGATTAAACATCCGATTACCTGATGTAAATAAACGAATAATATTGCCATTCAAAAACACAAATCCCATATCTAGAAAAAAAAAAGGAATGACTCTTTGAACGTTTCATTAAAATATCCAATTATGCTCTTAAAATATTTGTAAAAGCATTTTAAAGTATTTAAATATTTAAAGGATTTTCTAAAATTTATTTCTGTAAGCATTTTATTCCTGAAATCACTTTTTCAGAAATAGCGATGACACTTTTCGAGGCTTTGCGATGCATCTACCATCATTTTAAATTTCGTTCGTAAATACTATTCTGGCGCCATCTTCTGACAATAAATACAAATTATACGTTTCTGTTAGAAAAAAAAATAAATTAATAATACAACTTTATTATAATTTACATAATAATAAAGTTGTAAAATAATATAAAATGTACTTAAGCATATTTTTAGAATAAGAAAAGTCAGGATGTATTTATTTATTACAAGATCAACTTTTTTTAATGATTTAAATTATTTTTATTATTAATTTTGATAGGGAAATCTTTGATTTTGTGTAAAAATTAATGCATTCTTTTAGATTATGAAGAAGCTAAAAGATCGTTTTCGTATTATTGAGAGCGAAAATTAATACCTATAATTTACTAACCATAGTTCATTATTGAGACCTTAATTAATTATTGAGATCATTATTAGGATTAAAATTTTAATTATTCAGAAAAATATTTGGAAATTTTGAGTTGAAAAACCAAAATAAGGGAAAAGATTACGTTTCGTAAAATTTACCATTAACATAAGGTATGTACATTCAGGATGTATTGAATTATTACAAGATCAACTTTTTTTAATGATTTAAATTATTTTTATTATTAATTTTGAAAGGGAAATATTTGACTTTGTGTAAAAATTAATGCATTCTTTTAGATTATGAAGAAGCTAAAAGATCGTTTTCGTATTATTGAGAGCGAAAATTAATACCTATAATTTACTAACCATAGTTCATTATTGAGACCTTAATTAATTATTGAGATCATTATTAGGATTAAAATTTTAATTATTCAGAAAAATATTTGGAAATTTTGAGTTGAAAAACCAAAATAAGGGAAAAGATTACGTTTCGTAAAATTTACCATTAACATAAGGTATGTACATTAAGGATGTATTGAATTATTACAAGATCAACTTTTTTTAATGATTTAAATTATTTTTATTATTAATTTTGAAAGGGAAATATTTGACTTTGTGTAAAAATTAATGCATTCTTTTAGATTATGAAGAAGCTAAAAGATCGTTTTCGTATTATTGAGAGCGAAAATTAATACCTATAATTTACTAACCATAGTTAATTATTGAGACCTTAATTATTGAGATCATTATTAGGATTAAAATTTTAATTATTCAGAAAAATATTTGGAAATTTTGAGTTGAAAAACCAAAATAAGGGAAAAGATTACGTTTCGTAAAATTTACCATTAACATAAGGTATGTACATTCAGGATGTATTGAATTATTACAAGATCAACTTTTTTTAATGATTTAAATTATTTTTATTATTAATTTTGAAAGGAAAATATTTGACTTTGTGTAAAAATTAATGCATTCCTTTAGATTATGAAGAAAGTAAAAGATCGTTTTCGTATTATTGAGAGCGAAAATTAATACCTATAATTTACTTAACATAATTAATTATTGAGACCTTAATTAATTATTGAGATCGTTATTAGGATTGAGATTTTAATTATTCAGAAAAATATTTAGAAATTTTTAGTTGAAAAACAAAGATAAAGAAAAAATTACGTTTCGTAAAATTTACCATTAACATAACTACCATTAACAGTAAAATTTACCATTAACCCTCTATATTACCTACTATTACCTTAACGGTTCAGGTCAGTTTTCCCTATTGTCGATAAACAGTATATGAATATTTTTATCAATTATTTAAAATTTTAACTGAAAACCCCAATTTGTACCCACCGTCCTAGGACGGGCATTTACACTAGTATACATATAAAGATCGCATCCTACAATCGTTTTCTACGGTTTAGAACAAAATTCACATTGATTAAAAATGCTTCAAACTAAAAATTATTGTCCGATTCTGAGCACTGTTGGCACAAAGCAGCAACAACCCAAATGGTATAGTGGTTATTCGTATTATTGAGAATAAATGAGTATAAATGTGGTCGCAAGAGTTCGTACAATAACAATGGCAGATGAGCTAGAGAAGCCATACACTGTTAAAAAAATTTCTGTGCAATTACGGAGAATCTACAGGTAATCTGTTATCTTAAGTCTTATGTAAAATTACAGAGATTAGAAAACAGAGATTCTGTTAAATAATAGAGAAATTATCGGTAAATTTACAGAGTCTACTTAAAATTTTTCTGTTAAAAAAAAAAAAAATCTTTATTATTAATATATAAAAGGACTGGCAGAAAACGCCTATTCTACGTCAGATATGGGTTCTGTTAGAAATACTTGAATTAATTCTAATCACTGTAACGCAGGAGTTTACAAGAATGGCTTCGACCACAGCTCTGATACGAACGCATGTCATCCGGGTGGCGGACAGGGATTACAACCACTATACCATTTGGGTTGTTGCTGCTTTGTGCCAAGTATGTCTTTTATGATTTAATCTAAAAAAAAATATTGTACTTGTAAAGGATTTTTTTTCTTCTTAAAATATATATATATATATATATATATATATATATATATATATATATATATATATATATATATGAATGTTTTTTTTTTTTTTGTTTTTTTTTTTAGCAAATTTAATAATGTTTTCGAGAATTTTTCGAAGTTTTAACACAATAGACATATTATATATTTTTTTTTTCTCATAATCCGCGAAGATTTTTTTTAAAGAATATTTTTCGGAAAGGATTTTTTTTTAGTAGTAAATAAAAGAAAAATAAATTAAAAACATATAAGTTATTAAAAAAAAAAGACTTTTAATATTTTCATGTGTTTAAATTTAGAAGATTAAACTTCTTCTTCTTCTTCTTCTTTTTTTTAATTTTTTTTTTTTTTTGTAATATTTATGTATTTAGAAGGTTGATATATTTTTTATAACGCATATGTCATTAAAATTCTACGATTGCTAATAATAATATATTATATATTTTTATAAATATTAACACAAATTATAAAATGGAATAAAATAATATTTAAAAATTATCTTACCTAAATTGTAAATCCAGATTGAAATAAAAATTCATTCTTTAAATAACCACACTCTCTTTCTATCTTTTGATCAAAGTGATAGTCGATAAAAATCCCTGCTAACTCCGCAGCGAGGAATTTCCCTTTTCTAAAATATTCTAATTTTTAATAAAACAATTTTAAACCAATTTTTTTTCTTTAATATTTTTAATAAATTTGTAAAAGAATTTTAAAAGTGTGTATTTTGAATTACAGGTTATAACAAATATAAAAATATTTTTAAATAAAGACACGGAAATCCCTACAGGGGATCTAATATAAGAATAGGGAAATATCTGTAAAATGATGACCGAGAAACTCGATCAAATACATTTAACGGAGAGCTAGTGTAAATTTACAGAGAGTCTCGTTTTTTTTTTCTGTGATTTTACAGAACTTTTTAACAGTGTACTCAACCTGCGGCACCGGGCCGCATGTGGCCCGGCGACCTGTTATGTGTGGCCCGACACGCATAATTATTAATTAATATAAAACTAGTAAATCTGCAGATCAGGAGCCTCAACGTCCGATCTGAAAGTCTTGGTTTTTCAATCTCACTTTTCATATTATTTAGCATCTTACAATACGTAATTTATTTATTTTTTACATTACATACATATTTATAGGCATATTAAATACTTCGGAGGTTTCAGAAATTAGAAGCGTTACATTAAACACGATTTATGCAATGATATTCTGAAATTCTTATGAACTTCTTATTCTTATAATTTTATAGATTAAAAAATGCATTTCTTATTTTGACATTCTTTGAAATAGGGTTGCTAAGCAACTAACAAAATAAAGAGGAAAGAAAAAGAAGTGCTTTTTAAAATTTGTAAAAAATAGAAAAATAACATGTTTTGAATTTCCCGAACAGTTGCAACAAAATTTCCAATAATTCAAACAATTTCTAAATTCTAATCGATGTCAGAGCTATTGCATATATTTAAGACCTCCATATCGCAAATTTAGTATCCGTAATTTTACGTGTCAATCCATTATTCAAATATGCGATTTTCATTTCAGTTAAAAATGAAATTTGAAAATCGTCTGCATTCCCATAGGAAAGCATTATAACCTAAAAAGAAATGTTCTATATTTTTCGAATGAATGCACCAAATGTAATCAAAACTATACAGCTAATTCCGGGTAACTCACCAATATACCCACCAAAAATCAATCTAATCGCATGTTTTTTACGGCAGTTATCGCGGAACAGACAGACATACAAACAGACAAACGAAAACCAAAAACTTTTCGGGTCTCGACAGTGAGCCTCAACTCACGTTTCGGCAATAAATTGAGTTGTTCATAAAAGGTATTTAAGAATTTCAATATTATTTTATATACTTTCATGAAAATGTAGTAGATGTTGTATTATTTATAATTAATTTAAAATTATGTTAAAACATCTTAAATGTCGTTTGCTTAGTCAAAACTTATCTTTACAAGAAGTCTTTTTGTGCTTACAGTGGTGTACACATGTCTCAATCTTCAACACTAATCAAACATTATTCCTTGCATTTTCTCATTTTGAAAAATAATAAAAACTTTTTATATTGAGCAAAAGACTAAATTATTTAGAAAAGTCTGATTTTTTTGTTTCTTTAGAACTTGGAAATTGTGCATTTTTTTATTATTACATATTATATTTATTACATAGCTAATACTGTTTATTGCGGTTGAATGTTTGTAGCGAGAAAAATGGGCACCAAAACTGATTCACACAACTATTTTCAAACAACAATCTTCGTGCCATGTTTCTACAACATTTGCAAAAGAAACATACCACGAAGTTTTTTTTGTGGAAACAGTGGCATTAAAAAAAGAATTTAAGTAACATTTCTTCAACAAGCGTTCAACCTTGCTGCTAATATTAACTTTGTTACAATACCTTGTTATACTACTTTTTTTTAATCTTACTATTTTAATTACCCTTTTTTTTTACATTATTGTACAAGTGTGTTGCTGCCCACCTAACTTCACAACCATAAGTTTGCGGCCCGCGGAAGAAAAAGGTTGAGTATGGCTGAGCTAGAGTTTTCAACATGGTCAAGTGGACCGCGGGAGAGTGCTTCTTTAATTTTTTGCCGATCAGATGGATCGTGCTAATCTTTAAGTCTATAATTCGACAGACGGTCGAAATACTTTTAATTATAGTTATCAATGTAAATATTTTATACTGTTACAACACTGTAAAAAATTTTCGGAACGCTTCAGGAAATTATCCTGAAACATTTCGCTTATTTTACCGGAATTTCGAATTTCTATATGCCCCACGTCAACTACGGCAATAAATCGTGTAATATTTTTGAGAGGTTTCAACTTTTCCGTAAACTACATTCTGCGCATGCGTGCTTCATGTTTTATTTTCCATTAGCCATTTTGATAACTAAAGAAGAATAAAAAACAGCTGCCTAGGCACTTAGAGACAAATGTAATCTGAACAAATGACATTCTTTGTTTGGATATCAACCGATAAAGTAAGTAGCTAATTTAAATCTTTTTATGCTTCATTATTTGAATTTTCATTCTATCTGTAATACGAAACTTTAAAATTGAATTGCTTAAATTAGACACTAAGTAAAAAAGGTATATTGATTATTGAAAATTGGAATGTTTCACTACTTTGTTGTGAAACGTAACAGCAAAAAGCCGTGGTATCTTAATGCCACCACTTTTTTCCGGAACCATCCGTCAAATTTTTACAGTGAATTAATCAAGACATATTAAACTTCTATACAATCTCACTTTGAAAACAGTGTTAACTATAAATTATTGACTCCTAGACACCAAGAAATTTATTTTATTTTAATATACTGTTATATTTTATGCACACTACCCAAATCCTACATAAATATATATTTTCTTAGGTTTTGAATGGAAAAAAATAAGAGTTAAAAAAGGTATTTCTGGCATATTTTTTTCCCTCTCAGCTTCAAATTTTGAATAGATACTAAAAGAAAGTATAACTTGTTAATAATTTTTACTACGTGCTTTTTATAATTATCTGAATTAAATAACAATAAAAATTATATTCTTAAGAATATACAAATAAATTCAATATTTAAATTTGTTTTTAAAATATACATAAAAGAAATAATAAATGCGAAGGATATTAATGCTTTGAGAAGAATGTTTTCAGTCAATAAATAATTCATGAAGGCAGAAAAATAAAGAAAATAAACATTGTTAATATAATTATAAATAAAAAGAGAAACTGGCTCTTGAATAAACATTATGCACTTTAAAAATTCCTGAACTTCAAGTTAAACTTAAAGACCCAAGGATAACTTCGGATTA
Organism: Maratus michaelseni; assembly: GCA_963931845.1. Classification (NCBI taxonomy): domain Eukaryota; kingdom Metazoa; phylum Arthropoda; class Arachnida; order Araneae; family Salticidae; genus Maratus; species Maratus michaelseni. The sequence continues at coordinate 223,670,160 of OZ007596.1, forward strand.
ATACAATTATTATATCAAATCTTTAGATTTTCTTTATCAATGTCTAATAGCATAAATTATTTCAAAATGTCTCTTCATTCTAAATAAGAAAACTCATTTTTTTAAATTTATTTTAAAAGAGTTATTTGAAATATTTATTATACTATTAGATTTTAAAGGCTTATGTAAACCCAAATGTGTATATTGATAATGTAAACATTGTCAACTTTTCGTAGAGACAAGTTAGAAATTTACTGTAGTCAAAGTAATATGTTTTAATATACTGATGTCTAAAAGTAATTTTACAAACACGAAAAATATAAAATATAAATAAAAATTCTTAAATATTCAATCTATATTAATAAAATAAAGTTTCGTTCTGTGTGTGTGTCTGTGTGTGTCCGTGTGTGTGTCCATGTGTGTGTCTGTTGGCTATGGCTAGCAAAATCTAGCCCACTTAGAAAGCTGGAAATTTTAAGTTTAGGTAGTCCAAACCCTCTCCTGGTGTACCTGAACGTCAGAATTTTTATATTTTAATTACTTTCTGAAATATCTATATATATATTTGTCTTACGTGGCGCGAAAAAAAGGCTGAATTTGTAACTTATGATTTGGCAACAACTGTAGTTTCCAGAGCTCAGACCAATGAACAGACTAGATTGTGTTAGATCAGCTCCGCCTCCGTCCAATATGGCGGTCAGTGTGAGAGAAGTGAAACCATAGAATGAAACTCAAACTTGCAATTATTAAAAATAAAATAACATGTACGTAATCCAAAGCGTCTGAGATGATTCCTCATTTTAATTATGAGCAATATCGTTAATTTCAAATGAATTCTCAACTCTGATTTAGAATTCATTTACGAATTTCAATCACTCAAAAGACGGAGAAAAAAAAAAGTCAACTGTCTAGATATCACCTGCCGCCATCTGTTGGTGTATTGATGAAATAAAACAAACTATCTTCCTATAACGTAGTTTTTTTCTAATGAATTTAAGTCGTGCTGTACAAAAAATCCTTTTTCATAGTATTTAAATGATTTATATGCCCATTGGTAGCGCCAGATAAATGCATTTTCAGTTGTGTTTTCAATGGAGAATTACTTTTTTACATTAAAATAAATTGTCAATTTCATATGTTCAAATGTTTTATGGTAGAACTTATTCCGGCTAGAATTGCTGAAAAAAAGTGGCGAGCGAGCGAAGCGAGCTGTGAACGCGAAGCGGTCTCAATGCGAACTGCTTCGCAATTCACGGGGGGTTGGCGAGCGTTAGCGAGTAGGGGGCTGAGCCCCCTAGTTAATTAAAATGCACAAAGAACTCTCATTAAAAATACGCTTTTTTTCTTCGGTTGGTTGGTTGTATAGAATATCTTCTCAGAAGACATTAAATAAATCAGAATAACGATGCATAGATAAGGACTTATAATGAAATAGTGCCAACATAGATTGGAGTTACCTGCGTACAGCCAAGCTAATGTAGCGCCATCTACTCACGGTAAATTACACAAACGCCACCTTTTTAAGACATTTCCAGGCACGGTTTTCTTCATTAGAATTATCTGGGTTTAAGGTTTTTTTAATACGGGACATATATTATTATGATAGAGACTGTTAATACAGAAAACTTTATTTAACAGATTATTGGTTTTATATTTGCGGGAATGGCGAAGGGTAAAGGTCTAATTACATTTAACAATTTTAACATTTTTAGCAACCGTAGCGTTTAATTGTTGTTTTACATACAGAATACCGCTATTTTAAATCTCAGTTTCTCAGTAATATCTCCGTAATAATGTTCCGAACTTCTCCATTTAGTTCCATTTAAATCAGCATCCATTGCTTCAAGATGTATTTCTAAAAAGCAATTACCAGTATTTTCGAATAATAGCCAAAGCCAAATTTCAAATTAAGTTCCTAGCTTAACCAAATGAATCAATCTTTAAAGATGTATAGTGATCCTCCTAATTAGTTATGTGCTGAAGGTCACTTGAACATCCCCCCCCCCCACTTCCGGGGTCTTCCTTCAAAGTGTTCTCTAACTATTCCCCGTTTCCATATCTCAGCAACTTTATTTCCGATTTCAACGCAAGTGATTCCAAACATTATAATTAACTTAATAGTCACCGTTTATAACATTAAACTAAATTTATGAGTAGCAGTTACCACTATTTCTGAATAATAGTTAAAGCCAAATTTCTAATTAAGTTCCTAGCTTAACCAAACGAACAAATTTTTAAAGATGCATAGTGATTGTCCTAATTAGTCATTTGCTGAAGGGCACTTGAACATCCCCTCCCCCCCGGCCCCTCCTTCAAAGATTTTTTTCTAACTATGCCCCGTTTCCGTATCTCCGCAACTATCTTTCCGATATCAATGCAACTGATTCCAAACATTATAATTAACTTAATAGTTACCTTCTATAACATTAAATTAAATTTATGAGTAGCGGTTACCACTATTTTCGAATAATAGTTTAAGGCAAATATGTAATTAAGTTCCTAGCTTAAGCAAACGAACGAATTTTTAAAGATGTATCGTGTAGTCCTCCTAATTAGTCATTTTCTGAAAGACACTTGAACATCCCCTTCACACGGCACCTCACTCATGTTTATTTTCTCTAACTGTGTCTTATTTCAATAACTCGGCTTATAATGTTCCCATTTTCTCGAAACCAGCTCAATTTTGTCGCACTTCTACTATACAGTACCGTATGCAAGCTTGGCCTGTCTCAGAGGTTCTTTCCCAAAGAGGTTGCTCCCCTGGCTGTGGAAGTAGGAAATAAAATATTTTCCGGGGCGTGCGAGCGAACCCCTTATACGGTGTCGAAGCAATCGGAGATCTTGGCCAGAGTTTCGTTTTTTAAAAATTTGAGTTTATTACACGGGCTCGGGCAACGCCGGGCGGGTCAGCTAGTAATAAATAAATAAATTCTTAAACATTCTAAAATATTGAGTTATTTGAAATATTTATTATACAATTAGTTTTAAAGGCTATTGCAATTCCAAATGTGTATATTGCCAATGTAAACATTGTCAACTTCATGTACCCTTAGAGATAAGACCATTAATATAACATATCAAACAGGAGTAAAGTTTGTTTACAAAAACAAAATCCAACCTAAAATTATTATGTCAGATCTTTAGATTTTCTTTCTCATTTTCTAATAACATCAATTATTTCAAAATGTCTTTTCATTCTGAATAAGAAAACTCATATTATGCTTTTTATTTTAAAAGAGTTATTTGAAATATTTATTTTACAATTCGTTTTTAAACGCTATTGTATTTCCAATTGTGTATATTGCCAATGTAAACTTTGTTAACTTCATGTTCCCTTTTCTTAGAGACAACTTAGAAATTTACAGCAGTCAAAGTATATGTTTTATATACTGATATACAAAAATAATGTTACAAACATGAGAAATATAAAATATATAAAAAAATCTTAAACATTTAATACGCAAGTACGTCATACTATGAGATAGCCAACATTAATACAGGGTGTCCCAAAAGTCCTTGACACATTTTAAAATTCAATGAAAGATCAATCAACTGCCATACGAAAGTGCGGTTTGGACAAAAATGATTCTTATGATCTAAAATTTTGTTTAAGCAAATAAAAAAATAGTTCCAAAAATTTCTCATAGATGGCGCTTCTTCTTGAAAGTTATCGAATAGGTAGAATGCCTTTATACATAACAATGGAGAAAGACGCAAAATGCATATGTACACTGTACAGTTTTTGTCCAAACTATGGCAACCCACATTCCAGAAGTTAACAATACTCGTCTATCCATCCTCACTCGTCTAATCGAACTAGTTCTGAAATGTGAGTTGCTATAGTTTGGACAAAAACTGTGCATACGCATTGTGCGTCTTTCGCCATTGTTGTATAAAGGCATTCTACGTATTCGATAACTTTCCAGAAAGAGCGCCATCTAAGAGAAATTTTTTCAACTGATTTTTTTATTTGTTTAAACAAAATTTCATATCATAAGAAGCATTTTTGTTCAAACCACACTCTCGTACGCCAATTGCTTGATCTTTTATTGAATTTTAAAATGTGTCAAGAACTTTTCGGACACTCTGTATAACGTATTAAAGAGGAGTACATTTTATTTACAAAAACAAAATCAGAGCTAAAATGGCCAATACGTAACACCTAAATCTAAAGCATAAAATATATACTTTACACAACAAACCGTACACATTGTAGATCATAATTTTTCTTTTCTGTTCTGAATGGAAAAAGATATTTTCTAAAAAACGGTCTTCTGACACTATTCCTTTTCTTATTTCCAATTTTTGAATGAATACTTTAAAAAAAGTATGTTTTGTAAGACTTTTTAATGAATAGTTTTATTATTATCTGATTTACATAGCAATGGAATTTTATTCTTAAAAATATACAATTAATACCTTTATATTTGTTTTAAACAAAAGGAATTAAAATAATAAATAAATGTGATGAATTTTAAAACTTATACAAAGAAAGTATTCAGACAATAAATAATTCATGAAGACAGCAAAATAATTTAAAAAAAAAGAATCACTGTTAATATGATTATGAATAAAAGAAAGATATGTTACAGGAATAATTATTATTGCCTTTTTTAATTAAACCTAAAGGCATCCCAATGTTAATTTCAACATTAATAAAAGTATTATGTCAGATTTTTAGTTTTTCTTTATTAATTTCTCATGACATAAATAATTAATTTCTAATGACATAAATAACTTAATTTTTTTCTTCTTCCTAAACAAGAAACACTTATTTTTATTTGTAGTTTTCAAATGAATAGTTTAGCATATTTATTATGCAATTATTTTTTAAAGATTTGTATAATGTAAAATTTATATATCGCCATGTCAATTGTAAGTTTAAAATATAATATTTTACGTTATAACACAAATAAACGCGTTTTGATATTCAAAACTGATGTTAGGAACACAAAAAACATATAATCTCATAAAAGAATAGTTTTATTCGAAACTAATTTTCTTATATATTTCTAATATATAGGGTAGTCATAAAGACTTTTTCTGATTACAATAATTTATAGCAGAAAAACTAATATAATTAGGCATATGCTTTTTTCAATATATTGTAAAGACATTTATGAAGTTTTCAATACAAGTACTTACGTCAGTAAATTATGATGTGAGCACCCTTGGTAGCGCGAAGAATGTCAAGGCGATATTCCATTTCTCGCCATGTATTGCCCAACATTTGGGCTGTCACACTAGACACAGCATCTGTGATCCTGACCTTGAGTACTTCAGTATATTTTACTGGTGTTGCAAACACTCTGTCCTTTATGTATCTCAAAAATTAAAAAAATCTAGAGGAGTTGGACCATCCCGTCCGATCCATCGTCCAGGAAATTTGTCATCAAGGAACTCACGAAGGATGGTAGAGACTAGACTAAAAAAAAAAAAAACCTTAAGAACATGACTTTATCATAGTAAGAATTTTACAGTATTACATTCAATGTTTATTTCTGTAATTTTTTGTAGTCAGGGAAAGACTTATGACCACCCTGTACATATGCACAAATCATATTCAAATCTTCACCATGAAATTTCTTTAATAATATTTTATATGTTTAAATTTTTCTTAAAGACTTTTAAATGGAGAATTTGAATAAAGAATCATAATTATTTTTGCTCCCAAAGCATAATGAAATGAGTGGATTGGTGTGTTAAATTATTTTACTACAACTTAAATCTTCAAATTTTCATAAACGTTTTCACGAATATTATGTTCAAACAAAGGAAATAAAAATATAATTAATATGTAAAAGACCTTAATTGGATCTTTTTTACAACAGGTATTATTTGAAAATATTGTTTTTTAATTCATTTTAGAGTATGTTTTTACAGCTTATGAGTTAAATATCAATGAAATTTTATTCTTAAGAATATATAATTAAACTATGCTTCCTGTTTATTTTAATCAGAAAACATTAAAAGAAAAACAGACATAAAAATGAGAAGAATATTAAAGTTTCTTAGAAGAGTATTTTAAGTTAATAAATAATTCATAAAGGCAGTAAAATAATTTAAGGAAAAGAAACATTGTTAATATGATTATGAAGAAATAAAAATTTAAAAAAAAAATAAGAAATGGGTCATGAATAAACATTTTATCTCTCTAGAAATTCTTGAAGTTAAAATGAAATTTAATGACAATACTATGATAATTTCTGTATTAAGAAAAGTATTATATCACAAGTATCACATGACGTTGTTATAGCGTTGGAAATAAATCTGAATTCTTGAAAATTGTTTACGTTGTTTTAATTTAGTTTAAAAATTTATTAGACTGTATAATTTGGAAAATTAACCAGCCTAGAAAAAAATCTTTTAAATAACTTTTTTTTATTGGTCGTGATATTTCAGTTTTTGCCTGGCTCACTTTAAACGATAAAATTTCATTTTCCCAGAACTTTAATACGACGAATTAGAAAACTTTATTTTTAATTTGTCGCTTTGGTGGTTTCCGTTTTTATTAAGACACAGCGAACAGTTATCTTATTAAAAAGTACGCTAGCGAAATATTTCTAAGAATGAATCCGAAATATATTCTGCAAAGTCCTTAAATTAAAATTTAACTGAAACTGTAACTTAATTCGACGGAATGTTGGTTTATGTTTTGCTGCTTACGTTGGCGAAGACTGTTTGTCAGTTTGTGTATGGATTTCAGAAGATGTAACAAGACTTGTTTGCATAGTGTAAGGAATTAACCCTCTGACCGCCGCACAGTGGGGAGTTTTGAGGATCTAGGTGGACAAAATTATTGTGTTGAAATTTAATTAGGTTTTGCTGAGTTTTCGAATGTATCAGTAATAAAATAATCAAACAGTGATAAATATTTGGTTTATTTAATTATTCATATTATTCATATTATTATTTATATTATTATTATTATTATTTATATTATTATTATTATCATTTATATTATTATTATTATTATTATTTATATTATTATTATTATTTATATTATTATTATTTATTTATATTATAATATTGTATTGTCATTTAAACTACACATGTATTCAAAGTTTCAGCTCAATCGGATAATTAAAAGTTTTAAATTGACTTGCAAGACTTAAACTAAACATACATACATACACTTCACGTTAACATAACTTAATGATTCGCAAACTTTCGCAGGAGCTTTCTTAAGTTTCCAATGCTTTAGGAATGGCACTTTGATTTTAAAAAATGGTTATTTCTTAATAATGCTTAATACTGTAATAAAAGTCAAGATGAAGTTTGAAAACAAGATGGCGCTTATTTTCAAACAACAATAGGTTAAATCTTGTGACAAACATGTGACATATGTTCAGTAAACTCCTGCTTTCAAATAAAACAGAAAAGTCACGACTTGCTTTTGAACTTATAGAAAAATAGTGCAACTGTTGAAACTCCCTCAAACCAACTGCCCTTTTACGGTCCTAATTAATCGACACATCGAATTTTTTCGACAAAACGGATCTCGGCAAAAGAGATAATCAGCTACCAGTATACGCGGTCTTGTTAAATTCCGAGATAATCGGAAAAAGGAATTTTGTCCACCTAGATCATCAAAACGACCCACTGTTCGCCTAGCAAAAAGGGCAAAATGTTGTTTTTAAAATGCTAAAAAAACATGATATTTCAAAAATGATGTAAAAATCTTAATTGCATGTATGAATATAAACCTTGAAACTATTAATCATTACATAGTGTTTTAAAACTACATTATATTTGTGGAATTATATTAATTTAGAAAATGCTAATACTGCAGTGAAACCTAAAGCATAGTGAACGGATATATTAGTCCATTGCGATAAGAAGGTTAATAAAGATTATGTAGTTAAGGTCATTCGAGACAACAGAATCGGTAGCAAACTGTCTCAGAGCAACTCTCCAGAATGTTAAATGATAGCGAAGCCTAAAATATCGCCTTAGAAAACGCTGTAAATATACAGATGCAAATGCTAAGAAAGTTTGTTTACATTAAAATACTATAAAAAAATTTATATTGATTTTATATGTCTTTTTTAAAAACGCAAACTACGCAGTATTAGATATGGAAATGCAAGGAGTCTGAACTGATGATTAACGTTCCATACTGCGAATGATTTTATAAATAATTTGCGTTTTTACATTTGCAGTCCTTTAGGTTTTGAAAAATGTGTAGCTGACTTGTAAAACATGTGATACTATATTAACAAGAAGATGTTATATATAGTTAGAGAAAAATGTTTTCGTTAATTAAGTATAAATCATAAAGCTGTACATGCATTTTTAGAAAAGTGTCAGCCGCTTTTTAAATTTACTCTCTAATTTAATGAATTATGAGCATGGAGATTATTTTTTTTTTTGGGGTTTAGATCACTTAGAGAGGAAAAAAATAAAGATGTAAATGTAAGGTAGAATAGCTAAACATTTCTAGAGGTATCGTTTGAAAAACCATTCTTTACAGAATTGAATTCAGTGGGATAATGATTACATTTTGAAATTCGAATGTAACAGTGTCCTGCGATGCTACATAGTAGAAACTAATCTTTCTTTATACAAGGTGAACTGGAACTACTGGGCAAACCTTTAAGGCTCTACTCAAATCCAAAGGAACTACTTTCTGACACACTTTTTAATTCTTTTTTTTTTTTCAGAAACGCATGAAATGGATCAGGTGTTGTTTTTGTGATCGAAACATGTTTTCCATTGGTAAAGGCAGAACACCTTTCAAAAAACACTGTCAAAGTCGGCGTTTTGAAACGAATTACCGATACTTCAGCGCCCGAAAGGAGAAAAACGCGTTGTCACGTGACACGAATCGCTTATAACTCGATAAGTAGTTTATTTATCAAAAAATGGAAGACTCATTTCGATTCCAAATCGTTTCACCTCTTAGGTGTATCAATTTTTGCGTTTAAAAATGAGTCAGAAATTGTGTCGGAAAGTTTTGCGTTGTTCAGCAGATCATTTGAGAACCACCTTAAGGGAGATAGAAAACACCTAGATAAGCTCAAAGTAGCATGCAATACATGGCCGTAACTCAATCAGTGAAGCGCTACAGCGAGCTTTCTGATTGTTATATCACCCCTTGAAGTTTTGACCAGGAGTTTCGAATCACCCTGCATGATATTAGCATTGTAATTAAAATTAGTTGCAGGATAGAATATATAACAAAACTGTTTATTAACAAAAAGTGTGCTTCTTCTATACACAATGGAATTCAAACGACTATCATGTTAAAAATGCAGAACGTGTAACACCAGAAAAATTAAAATACAGGGTGATTAGAAATGAATAGCCTAACATTGAAAGGCTTTTTTAGCAAAAGTATAGAAGATACACGTATTTGTGAAAAACACATAAAAAAGAAGATTGTGAAATTACTAATAGCAAAAATTTATAAATGTTCAATGTGACCACCAGGAGAAACACGAACAACATCCATTCTGTAGGAGAATTCGTCCCACATGGTTCTCAGCATGTCGGGTGTTACAGTTGCAATAGCTGCCATTATCCCAGTTTTCAGTTCAGCAGTGTCAGCTGGTAGAGACGGAAAATACACTTTATATTTTATGTATCCCCAAAGAAAAAAAACGCAGATCCTGTTGGAAGACGAAGTCCCCCATTTCTTCTTCAAGCATAGGAAACAACTCTTTTGCCAAAAAAACCGAACCTTTACATTTATGAAACTTCATAACTTCTCACTCACTTTGATGTGAGAAATGGAACACTTCATTTTATTGTTCAGAAGATGTAGCTCTTCAGAGTTTGGATATTCATTTGTAATCACCTTCACTGTTAAAAATTTGCAGCAAACTGTCCAGTCATTTGACCGTTTTTATAGAAAACGGCTACATAACCGTAAATTAACTATATTATGACCATAAAATGCTTCATAATGTAGTCAGAATATAGATAAATTACGGTTATGTAACCGTTTTCTAAAAAAAACGGTCAAATGACTGGACAGTTTGCTGCAAATTTTTAACAGTGTTGTATTGTTTTCAAATGAAGATTTCTAATATCTGATGCTAAGGCTTGTATGCTAAATAAGATTTTTCTGTTTTAATTCATGTGAATAAGCTTAATACAATTTATTTTCAAAAGAAAAAATATATATGTGATTTTTTAGAAACGCATTTTTCGGGAATTTTGATTTGCGACAAAATTCATTACCCAAATAAGTTTAAATGCATACTTATGAATTTTTTTCATATTTTTTGCATTTGAAGCTGTACAGTAAATCAAAAGTGCATTTTATTGTAATAAAATGTGATTTAAGAGACATATATTGAGACAAAATAGAAATATTTAAATAAAAATTCTGATTTTCTCGACAATTTCAACCTGTTTTATCCAATTTTTGAAAATTTTCCAAACTTTCAGTTTATTGCACAGCACAAATTCACAACAGTAAGGTTTTAAAATAGAATTTAAACATGTTTAGTGCAATTTAATATTTTAGTTGATGACGTAAACATAACGTTTTAAGTACTATTTAAAGTATTTTTTAAGTTCTCAATTTCTTCACGCTTTGATAAAATTTAAATGAAATTTTTAGTTTCATTATTTTATTATATTTGCCATCTAATAATACATACATTGCTCAAAATAATTAGGGGAGCACATGGTTTTAACGAAATTACACAAATACCTACACCAATAAGTAACTTAAATTAAAACATCCATAATTAAAAGCATAGCAGAAAACAGAAAAAATAAACTTCATATACAAATCAAAGTTCATGACGTCAAAAACCAGAAATCGGGATTTTGCAGAAATATCTGTTTTACTGTCTCAGTTGTAAAATTCAAATGCTCAGCTTTTGTTTTGAGAAAAGGTGATTTGAAAATGTCACAACTACGTGATTTACCGGAATCCAAAGCTTAGCGTATTAGAGAGAGACTTGAATCCGGGCAAACACAACGAAGTGTAGCGGAAGCTGTTGGAGTTGCAAGAAATGTCCTTGGAAGGCTGTGGAATCGATTCCAAGAAACAGGAAATGTTAGATGTCGACAAGGGCAAGGTCGACCACGTGCTACCACAGCAACTAATGACCGATATATCCTGTTAACAGCTCGTCGAGACAGAAAAGGGAATACTATTCAAAAGGGAATACTCTTGGCAACACGACGAAGGTTGTCTATCGAAACAGTGCGAAATATGCTTCATCAGGGTGGTCTCTATGTCCGTTGGCCAATGGACTGTACTCCGTTGACCCCAATCCACCGTGCGGGCTCGACGAAGGTGGGCTGCTGAACATCAAGATTGAAGGCAACAGATTGGAGTCAAATGCTGTTTACAGACGAGTACCTATTCAGTCTGAACTGTGATGCTCGACGTGTTTTCGTATGGAGGGAAAGGAGCAATCGATATAATCCTACATTCGGTCGTGAAAGATCACATTACAGACAAGGTGGGTTGATGGTATGGGCTGGAATCCGCATAGGTGGACGTACAGACCTGCATATCATTTGGAATGGCACTTTGACGGACCAAAGGTATGCAGACGAGATACTGAGACCTCATGTCGTACCTTACGCTTCACCCATGGTGATTCCTTTGTTTTCATGCATGATAATTCCAGGCCGGATACAGCTCGTCTTGTGGAGAACATGGTTGAAGCTGAAACAGTACAGCGTATGGAATAGCCAGCATGCTTTCCTGACCTGAATAAGATCGTGCATGTTTGGGACACACTCGGACGACGCATTGCAGCGAGACGAAGGATTTCTTTTATTGTCTGGGACTTAGATATTGCAATTCTTGAAGAGTGGAACAGTATTCCTCAAAGTCTTATCATCCTCATGTCTTAAACCGCATCGCATCTATGGAAAACAGGTCTGCCAGTCTTAGCTGTTCGAGGGGACCACACGGCGTATTAAACATCTTATATCGTTACTAAACAATACTTTTTGTGATTTACATGTAACCAAATTGTTGCCCTAAACCATCTTTTCATGTTCTTACCATCGTTTTAAAGAATTAAAGCCCCCTTACAATTTTTTTGCGTCTTTTTTTTCTGTATTGAGCATTGATGCGTGTACTCTCCATTTTATACGTATGCATGGCTGTCTCGCACGATTATCTTCGCTTCTTTGGTTGCTCCCCTAATTTTTTTTAGCAGTGTACATTCTACGAAGGTTTTTGCTTTTTAATAAAAAGTGTGCTTCTTGTATGTACGATAAAATGGAAACGACCAGTGAGAATAAAAGGTTTAACGTGTAAAACCATAAAAATTAAAATATTGTTTGCAAACGAAAATTACTACAAAGCGATGCGAAAGCTTGCGTATTATATAAATGTATTCTATTTTAAGTCATGTGAGTAATATTGATGCCATTACACTGTTAAAAATTTGCAGCGAACCGTCCAGTCATTTGACCGTTTTTATAGACAACGGTTACATAAACCTAATTAAACTCTGTTCTGACCATATTATTGCCCATATTATGGTTATAATAGTGTTAAATTACGGTTATGTAACCGTCTTCTATAAAAACGTTCGAATGACCGGACAGTTTGCTGCAAATTTTTAACGGTGTATTTTTCTTCTTTTTTTCTGTAAAAAGTTTATTAATTACATCAAATGAGAAAATTCATGTCACCTCGATTATTATACAATTTCGATTTACCGACGAAACTCTTGTTCCGTAAATGTCCGATAAAATCAGGATCTTACTGCATTTTCAAGCCTCACATTCTTCTAAATTGGAAATGTATTTACTAAAGAAATATAACTTGGTTTATTTTTTTGCATTTATATTTCAACCCACTTAAGTTTCAGAAAAGTGGGTATTTAAAAAGAATCACTAAAGTCTGGTGTATGTTTTGTACTTTAACTAACTAATGCTAGTTATTAACTTAATTTCAAAATCTCCGGAAATTCATAAACTTAAATATCACTGAAAAGCAATGCAAATTAAAAGTTTTAACTACCCCGTGAAAAAGTTTAAAGTCTAATCACTATTGACGCTTCTTGTATTATTATTCTCTAGTCGCAACACATAATTAGCTTAAAATTGAAGTAGTATTGTTTTCGGTATTTATATTGGATACATCTAGAATGTTACAGGAAAATTGCAGAATCATAATCATTATAAATATATACAGTTTAATTTAAACATTTTGAAAGTATTAAAATTGGATACCAAATGTTGGAGGTTTCATTTAATTCCTTATTCTCACCAATACTGGACAGGTTGGCCATTTGGGGAAAATTTTCTTCAGTGGAAATCCTACATCAAGAGGGAACACCAGTTTAAAATTTTCAAGAAATCATTTTTTTATTCATTTGCTGACAGCTCATAGTGTCTAGAACATAGCCCAAAAGTCCAAGAACCTCTAGACCAATTTTATTTATATTTTAATACAAACCTTTAGAATTGAATTCTCTACGGCACTATGTATGATTACTTTTCATACATAATTTTTTTCTTACAAATAATTTATAATATTTTTAATGGGAAAAAATTGATATTTCTTTTTGAAAAAGCTGCCACTTTCTTAAATATTTAAATTTAGAAAAAAAATCGGACGATACGCTAATGCCAAAACGCAGAGGATTAATTGCATGAAGATATATTTTTATTTTAATGATTCTCGGTGCAAATGACCAGCTGACACTGCATTTTTAGGACAACCATGTTCACATATATGTCAAAGACGAAGTATGACTTTTTTTATGAGAAAGTTATAAAACACAACTTAATATAATGCAAAATCCTAACAGTTTACATTGTTAATGAAACCCACAAAAATGCCTGAAGTATGATCTTTTTTATCGACTTTCAAACTGGTGACTTCCTTTATTAACACTTTCCAACCTAGTTGAAAAGTGTTTATGACTTCAGTTTGTCTGCCGTCTGGCCGTCTGCCGTCTGTCCGTGCTCTAACTCCCGTAAATATACTCGGATTGCTCTGCAATTTTTATATGTTAGTGTCGTTATCTATAGCATGTTCCCTATTTCAACGGAAGTGTGTAGCACTTACAGTTTTTTTACAGGGACACTCAAAAGAATTCCGTTACATTACGATCTATGGGGAAAAATCATTTGCGGTTTATTTTAATGATGTTACGCAATTTCAAACACATTGTAATTTATATATATGACTAAGGTGCATTACAAGAAGCTCAATATGGAATAGGGTGTGCATAGCACTTATAGTTACTTTACAGGGACAGTCAAAAGAATTCCGTTACATTACACCTATAGAGAAAAATCGTCTGCAGTTTATTTAAATAATGTTTAACTATTTTAAATTCATTGAAATTTATATATATCACTAAGGTGCATTACAAGAGGCTTACTCCAGAATATTGTGTGTATAGCAGTCATCGTTCATTTACAGGGACACACGAAATAATTCTCTACTGTCTGTTAACAATAATTCCTGGAAGTGCGTTTTAAGTTACTGAACGCGATTTTAAATTTAACTCACTTTTTGTCTATTACGTGGTGTGTATAAATTCTGTAGATCATATACAGGGAAGCACAAAAGTTCGCGAACACATTTCCGTGTATTGACAGAAACTCCAGAAGGAGAATTTTAAACTGTGCTATGCGTTTCCTAACTGAACTAAAATTTAGCATCCTATTTAGTATATATACAAATTCATAGATCCTATACAGGGCTGAAAAAAAGTATTCGGATATTTTTTACGAATATTGTATATGTTGGAAATTCCTGAAATTATGTTTTTAAATATGTTATGCGTTTTCCAAATTGTTTACTTAGATGTTATCTTTCAGCTTATTAAACGGTATGATTTGTAAAATTATTTTGGAAGCGTTGGAAAGTGTTACATAATCTATGCTTGACGGATGATTTTTCGTTCTTGTTGATGTAATTCGATACAGAAATATTACTGTAGCAAATAAATACTCAATATTATACGAATACAGTTTTAATTTTAGAGATTTTAAAAAATATATTAGAGAATTATCAACATGCAGCAAGTGAACGTAATGAGCATTAACTTTTGCAAAAAAGGGGTTTAATTTCAAAGTGATAAATTGAAATAAAATAGAATGCATTTTTAGAATCATTACAGAAACAAAACATAACGTAATTTGACAGAAAGGTGGCTAATAAGAAAATAATATACTGCTTCAACAACACTGTGTGATAGATAGACTTTCTAACACGTCCCATATTATGTAATATCCTGTTTAAACAGCTTCATTGGAAATGGAAGACTTTGGCTTCCAAAATAACAGAAAAGTGCCCAATTATGTTTAGATCAATAAACGACATCAAATTACTTGCTCTAATATATAGTCATGTCTTTCAAATCATATTTCGTTATATCGAGTAGATGTGCTGGAGGTATTTTCTCAAGCAATAGGTTTTTTCTTAGGTGAACTGGATGCTGGGATATAAATGATAGCACAGACCGATCTGATATTCTCTGATGTGACGTTCTTATCCAAGAGAAGTGGTTCCCAATCAATTCAAGGTATTGCAATCTTTGCCAATATAAGGGACTCCACCTATCATATTAATCGAAATAAGACTGAGTATACCAAATGCTAATGCATGCTTGCTCTGCAGAGTTAAAATTTGGCGTTGCGGTTAAACCAACTTTTGATGCTGCAGCAATCAGATGTTGACATCGTGTTAGAAAATTTGGTACTACAGTTGTAGCATAAACTGTTAAATGTTGAACCATCAATTCGTAAAATTTTGAGTTTACAAAATGTTGTAGAACACACAGGTAAAAATATGCATTATAAAATTTATACGGTTATTCCCATTTCAATTAAATATAACAAGGCCATAACATTTGTTTAAAGTGAAATACTAAGGTAAAGCTTGGGGAGTCTGCGCACAATTCAAAATAATAGCAATAAAAAATCTAAATATTAATTTTTTGCTAAACTATCCCTGAATAATTTTCACTTCATTTATTTTTAGGGTTTCGTTCATCTCACGAAACCCTATTGCTCCCGCTGCGTTGTCTGTCTGTCACAGAGCCATTCTCGAAAACTGTGTAACTTACAGAGTTGAAACTTTGTGTATAAATCAGAATATCAGCTGCGAAGAGCTGAAAATATTAAAATTTGAAAAATTCGTGTTATTTTACTAAATAGAGATAAAAAACCAAAATTCTAACAGCCTTTTCTTATTAAATTTGAACATTTTCCCTTATAGCAGATGCCAAAAATTAAAAATCCATGATGAAATTCTTACTACAATAATTAATTTTCTATCAGACGATTTCCACGTGAAAAATAAAAATGAAATAAAAAGTTTCACCAATTGAAAAAAAAGATTAATATGAAATAAAAAAGATTGACGTCATAGTGGTAATAAAACAGAAAGATTTCTCAATAATACAAGGAGTATGAGTATGTGTGCATGTACACAAAACGTCATTAGAGAATTAAAAAGAAAATCTGACGTCATATCGAAAGTTTAACGGATTTTTCAAATGTTTCAGTATAATACAAAGCGAGTATGAATATGAGTAATAGAGAATAGTAAATATATGAGATTGAGGAATCATGATAAAAACCCGATTATGGAAATATTCGCCTATTTTAACATTTTAAAGGTGTACAACATGTTTAATTTTGAAATTATTTTTTTTTTAAATATCGGATTTAGTCCGCATGACAGATATTATGACAGAATATAATAGTGGGCTTCACCCGCTATCGGGCCGGTTCAAATATTCGAAAAACCGAGAAAAATAGACAGTTTTTTTTTTTTTTTTTTAGAAAATGAAATTTATTTGGATTTTTTAAAGAAAGGATAAAGGATAAAGTGTTTTGAAAGGAATATTAAACGAAACCCTTTGTGCGAACTTGGTTCACACTTACCCACTTGTTTATACATTTCCATTGCTATTGTGTTGTTATGTTGTAATTTAATAGAACAGTTGTAATAAAACCAAGAAAGTTATTTTGAGCAATCTGTCCTTACAGGGTTGGTGTGATTGCGCACATGGGTAGGAGAGATTGTTACTAATAATAACTTCAATTAAATTGTTAACAATAATAATTACATGTAAATGACATTGTTGTAAGGTATTTGTGAACAAATATTATTGTATTAGGAGTGAATATTTCAATATAATGATTAAAGAATCAGAAAAAGGAAACAATTTTTAAAACGATTAAAAAATTTTAATTAAAGGGAAAAAATTAAAGAATCAGAAAAAGCAAGTCCAGATAAGATTACAAAATAACATTAAGTTACTTGATAGCATGTTTAACTTAAAATTAGTCCATTTTAATTATTAATTTCTTTAAGCAAATTTATCAATAAGCTGCGTAATCTCTCCTAACATGGAAACTAATGAAAACAGTGCGCCATCTTTCCTAAGTAGCCAATCTCCAACTTCGGTAGGAGAGATTGCGCGGCCTTTTATATAAACATGGCCGCTACTAAAACGAACCGTTGATGTTCACATTGTTAGTCTAGATTAGTAGCTTATGAGAAATCGTTTAAGTTTAAAACATTTTGTACTACTGACATTGTATAGAAATTCTGATGAATAGCTATGAAAATTCAAGCACTTACTTTGGGAAAACAAAACAAAATAGCAGTGCTTTATCTTAGACGCTCAAAGCAATCACCGTGCACTTTCAAGTAGACACTCCACTACTGCTGTTATACAACTACCTGTAGTCGCTGCGTGCTCACTCTACTCCTTCCCCCGAACCTCTATGTGCGCAATCTCTCCAACCGCGCCATCTCTCCTGGCTTTACCTTATACTTTATGAACATGCGAGATTGAATCGGTGTTTGAACCTACACCTCTAAGTATGTAGTCAGAGCTCTAATCATAATGCAAACAGGTACATACTACGTGCTCGAAAGCAACATATTAAAAATGTATAGAAATGTTTTTTCTATTGAGGACAATTTCGTTTTTCACATTATTTCCTATTTGCAATTGATGTTAATGGCTTCGGTTAAAGCGCATTATTCCTTAGATAATGCAGACATTTTTTTTTTTTTTTTTTTTTTTTTTTTTTAGAAATTGATACAGCAGAATTGAAACTGCTTTTAGGTAGATTTCGTAAGAAATACTACCTATTACATTCTCACCTAAGTTGGAAATTTTGAAAAATTTTTGCAGATCTACGTCGATCATGACTCCCAGAACACAAAACCACCCCCAGTTCAAAAGTTTATCTATCTATCTATCTATCTATCTATCTATCTATCTATGTCACTTTTTTCTGACCACGATAACTGGAAAAATTCTGCATAAATCTCTTCCAAACTGATACATAAAATCAAGGGTCATAAAATCTCGGTCAAGTTCGTTAATGGGCAAAATCGAACCAAGGGGGGAAAATCGGGGGGGCTTTTTGTGAAAACAGAAAAATCCTCATAATTTCTTTATTATTATACGCATCGAATCCGTTTAAAGCTATTATTACTTCTAGGAAAAGAGCCGAAAATTTATGTATGACAGATTTTTGATATAATTAAAAATGACCCCAACGGGGGGAAAAAGGTGGGTTTTAGAAGAAAAAAAATCATAGCTTCGTCAATTCACAAGATATGAAATCCGCGTAAATTTATTATTAATCCTCTTAGTATTATCTAAAACTTTTATTTTGACAAGTTTTTTATAGGACCAACCGTTATAGCAAAAAAAATTAAAAACAAAAAAATTCCCTGCCGGCTCCGCCTGCAAACAAGTTATTTTTTGAATTAGGCGGTTCAAACTCCCGCATCTTTTCGAAACTGATACATAAAATCACGGAACATAAAATCTCTGTCAAGTTCGTTAATGGGCAAAATCGAACCAGGGCGGGGGGGGGGGGGCTTTTTGTGAAAACAGAAAAAAAAACCATAATTTCTTAATTATGATACGTATCGAATCCGTTTAAAGTTGTTATTACTTCTAGGAACAGGGCCAAAAACTTATGTATGACAGATTTTTGAAAAAATTAAAAATTGCCTTAAAGGGGGGAAGGAAATGGGGGTTTTAGAAGAAAAAAATTCATAACTTCGTCAATTCCCAAGATTTCAAATCCGCTTAAATTTATTATAAATCTTCTTAATATTATCTAAAACTTTTATATTGACAAGTTTTTTATAGGACTAACCGTTATAGCAAAAAAAAAATTAAAAAAAAAAAAATTCCTGCCGGCTCCGCCTGCAAACAAGTTATTTTTCGAAGTAGGCGGTTCCAACTCCCGCATCTTTTCGAAACTGATACATAAAATCAAGGGGCATAAAATCTCGGTCAAGTTCGTTAATGGGCAAAATCGAACCAGGGGGGTGATGGGGGGGGGACTTTTTGTGAAAACAGAAAAAAAACCATAATTTCTTAATTATGATACGTATCGAATCCGTTTGAAGTTATTATTACTTCTAGGAGAAGGGCCGAAAATTTATGTATGACAGATTTTTGGTATAATTAAAAATTGCCTTAAGGGGGGGTGGGAAGGGGTGTTTTAGAAGAAAAAAAATCCTAACTTCGTCAATTCCAAAGATTTCAAATCTGCTTAAATTTATTATAAATTCTCTTAATATTATCTAAAACTTTTATATTGACATGTTTTTTATAGGACCAACTCTTATAGCAAAAAAAAAAAAAAAAAAAATCCTTGCTGGCTCCGCCTGCAAACAAGTTTGGTTTCGAAGAAGGCGGTTCCAACTGCAGCATCATTGCAAAAATTCATTTCATTTGCATTCATTGCATTTCTTCCGCAATTCCCGACAAACAGGCGCCCCACGTTCTGCGTCTTCGAAATCTACCTGTGCCTGTAGGCCGAGCCGTCAGGGATTTTTTTTTACAATACTTTTTTCAAAATAAATTATGAGCTGAATTTGTTTATTTAGTGACCAAGAAATGACAATAATGAAGAGAAAGAAGCTTTTATATCAACAAAAACGTTAGAGGTTCGAAAATTACTAATGGCTGTTCGTCGATATTTCCAATCAAAATGTGATATAACAGACCAAATATTCGAATTTGTCTGAAAACTGAAATATGACGTGGTAAAAATATCATTTGCTCAAGTATAACACAAAGAAAAGTAAGAGCTTACTTTAATTAAAGATAATTATGTGAATACGGTAATTTTTGTTAATATACGATATTATTTTTACATTATTTATTATTTAATACATAAAATTATGTGAGTCCGCGGCCTATTTTGTTCGTCCTCCGTAATTTATTATTTTCTTTTAACGAATTGTCACTAACATGCTTTTTAAGTACAATTGCTAAATTAAAAAGAAAGTTTTTTTATTTGATATATCCGTTTACTAAGCTGTAAGGTTTCACTGTAATAGAATTTAAATCGTCATCGTCGGAAGCGGTACCTAAATTAATATAATTCTACAGACGTAAAACAGTTTTAAAATATTGAATAATGATTAATACTCTCAAGGATTATATTCATATAGGTAATTAAGTTATGATGTTGGAAAAATCCTCTTTTTTTAAGCATTAAAAATATATATACAGCGAAAACAACATTACAATTTTGCCCTGTAGCTGAGTGGTCAGAGGGATATAAAACATAAAAATGATGAGCAGAAGCCAAATTCAACTTTAGCTATTGCCATTTGAGCTTATGAAATAAGACACATTTCATAAATTTTCCGTTGTAGCCAAAATTTAAAATAAAGGAAAAAAATTGACCCCATTGACTAAGTAATTAAAGCCTAATTTAGCATTAAGAATACAGCTTCTTCAATTTCTGTCAAAAACTGAATTCAAATTATTCAACTAAAGGGATTATGTTATACTATCCAAATGTTTACACCGTTTAATAGAGACTTCGGTTACAGCAGACAAAAAACTGGCCTTCCTTCGAAGTCCGCACTTTCGGGATTTCACTGTATGTATTTTTTTTTCTGGCATATAAAGAAAACATAAAATTGATGAGCAGAAGCTAAATGTAACTTTAGCTATTGCCATTCGGGCTTATGAAATAAGACATGTTTCATAAATTTTCCATTGTAGCCAAAATAATACTAATACTACTACTACTACTACTAATAATAATAATAATAATAAACACCATTGATTGAATAATTAAACAAATAACTTTTGAGAAAAAGAATGAAACCGACTTCAAGGGATTACTTCTAACATCCTTGCTTTTATGGCAACACTTTAATCGTTATTCATATAGGAATCCTGCAAGTGTGGGGTATAAACGGACCCAAATTCGTAAATATATCTGAAGTTAACTCCGAAGTTTACACAAAACCCGAACCGAACACGAATAAAAATGTTTGTTAACCTGAAATACGACGCGAATATGACAACCCGAAATCAACCCGGAATGAAATAAAATGAATTCATATTTCAATGCAATTATGGAAAAAACACTCTATATCTCTAATATCAACTTAATCCTTTATGTAGAAAAAAATGAACGTATTTCAGATCATTTAAAATCAAAAATATAGATTTTCGGTCTCAAACAATAATGTGGACTTTATTTTTTCCAAAACGGTTAGCAATCCGGACATGGAAGAGTCAACAACCCCCCCCCCTCCCCCTCGAACCCGATACAATTAGAGGCAACAGGCTCGAACCCAATCCGTGACGGAAACAATTAGAACTGACTTGAACCGAACCATAAAGCAGGTAGGGTTGTGTTCAGATAAAATCAGGATACGGACTCGATCCAAGACTCTAATTCACGTACATTTTAATTTTCATTTGTTGAAAATATCATTAATTTTGACGCGCAGTAGACGATATTGCATTAAAGTATTTGACGTGTGCCTGTAAAAAAACAGAAAAGAAACAAAAAAGAAAACTATACATAATACGACGATAACTTTAAAAAAGTAATGTACTACTGTGGACTTTAACATCCTATTAAATATCTAGCGAAGATTGTTCAAATTCTACGAAAGTAAAAGCTTATAAAGGTTAAAAAAAAAAAAAAAAAAAAAAAAAAAAAAAAAACAGGCAGACAGACAAATATACTATTTTTGAGCCTGATTAAAATATAACGAGACAACGAGCAGACTGAGACATTTCCAACAAAATAAATGTTTGAAAATCGAAGCGTGCGTTCCAAATTTATGTGTCTACCTCTACATACATAACAAAATAAAAACGAATTGTATCACCTCCTTCGTATTGGAATTAGGTTAAAAAGAAGAAATTGCACTCCTTAATAAAAATTTAAATAGGTACTTTTAATAGCTTAAACAAAAGCAAAGTTTTGAATATATTTTCAATAATGTTGACAATTGTCTATTGTAGCATTTAAATGTGTTCAAAATGAATTAATAGAACAATATATTCAAATAATTCTATATTCAGTTTCATAATAATTCCTGTAATAGTTATGTATGAGGGACATTTTTTGTTATTATTTAAAATTACATTAGTATTGACCTCTTTCCATTCTTCTCACGTACATATTAGCAATTCTAGGAACACTTTCTTTAGAAAGTGTCAAATAATATATATATATACATATTTCATTTTTAGATCTCTAGTAAAATTCGTTTTTAAAATGATTTATTTTTCCATTGAAGTAGCTGATTTTTTTTCAAAGGAAACGACTTTTATTTATACGTCAAGAATTTTTAAAGAGTTTTTTTTATTATATGTAATTTATATATTATTTTAATAGTAGCAACACAAAATTATATAAACAGAAAAAAACAACAACATTCGTTTCAATATGTCACAAAATTTCATCTGTATTCCGGGATTTTACTTCAAAATTAAATTCATATGTGTACGGTTTTTATATATGTTTAAATTTATATGTGTACGGAGCAAAAGCCCGTCCCCTATACGGGTTCTGGCTCAATTTTTATATTAGTCTTCGTGATCAGGCTCGAAGACAAAACTTTATTTATTCACAAATTGAAAAAAAAAAAAAAAAACTTGAAAAATCGTTTGAGAAATACGAATGCAATATAAGTTTTTATAACGTTTTATAGTCCTTTGAATATTAGTTTGAAAGAGAATTGAATGGCTATTGATTGGATAATAGGGAAAATATTATATCTGATTCTGAACTGTTTGCATGGTCAATAGTGTTAGCAACAAAAAGAAGTTAGGGGATGTTCCTTGTCTATCCTCGTTGTCTGTCTGTTTGAAGTCCATTTTCAGAATTTCTGGAAATCTTTCTGTCATACTTGTTAAAATTCTGTCATAGTTGTTGATATTTTAAAAGAATAAGAATTGTGACTTTTACATATTTCTGTCAGTGGTTGAACAGCGGCTCAGCCCCTAATCGCTAACGCTCGCAAACCCCGTGACATTGGGAACGCTACGCGGTCCCAGTTCGCTTCGTTCGGCCACCCCTTTTTAGGTGCGTTTGTAATTATATAAATACGTAGCACCTATAGTCGTCGCTTGGTCCGTCCGTCTGTCCGTCCGTCTGTCTGTCTGTCTGTCCGCATATAACAACGCAAAAACTACCCAACCAAATGGTTTGCAATTTAAAATATATTATCTTTGCAGAATTTTGTCGAGACATTTCAAATTTTATTAAAATCGAATCAAAACTTTAGGAGATATTAATAAAAATATTTATTAAGAAATTTGATTTTTTTTTAATCGGTGCTTTTTTGTTATAGGAGCTTCCGAAGTTTAATCGTCAAGCGAGCGAGATACTTATTTTAATACAGAAATTAATCTGCAGACGATATAATTCATTTCACAGAATTAAAAATCATCAAGATCTGAATATTTATATAACTAGCTGATACATATATATCTGAATATTTATATAACTAGTTAAGATATTTGTATGAACAGTGTCATAAAATATATACTTAACTAGCTGTTTAATCCGTTCTACGCACGGGATATCATGAATTTAATTCTAAAACGTGCGTACGAACGCACCTCGTTTGTAACGTTTGACGTACAATTTCCAACTTGTTATTTTTGCAGCAAGTCTAGCCAGAATAAGTACTACCATAAATAATTTTAACATGAAATTGACAATTTTTTAATGTGAAAATGTAACTGAAAACTTCGTTGAAAACACATTTAAAAATGCATTTAGTTGGTGCTGCCAAAGGGCATAAATCATTTAAATGCTATGAAAAAAGGGATCTTGGAAACACAATTAGTTTAAAAGTTATTGCACCTATAATATTCTAAAGCACGGTTTAAATTCATTAAAAAAAAAAACACTATGTGATAGGAAGATAGTTTATATACAGGGTGTCCACGTATAACCTGACCGACCTTTATTTTCGCAACCGTTGGTCCTAGATGCATACTTCCAATTACAAAAATGGTTTAAATAAGGTAAAGAATTATTTTTAAAGCTATTTGGCTCAAGAAAAACATTTATTAAAAAATTAAGAAATTAAAATTTTTATACGGTCCCCCGGTCATATAAGTGATATTTAGTAAAAATTTACTGAGACACTAACAAGTAAGACAAAAAAAGTCCCATTCATCTAATATTAAAATTGACCGAGTTATGAAACTTTCAAATGCATGACTTATACCACTTTTTTTGCATCTCCAAACAGACGATTTCGGCCATGCTTTCATGGGTCTTATATAAAGTACTTAAACTTATTTCAAGGTATCTGCGTTTTGAAAAAAATCGTACAACTATTACGATTGAGTTAAATTTTATTAGTTAAGTTTCAGATTAGTTAAAATAATTGTATTTTAACATATGTTTTATTTTGTAAGGATTTAAGGCTATGATTTCTTTTAACAAAAACTATGTTATTTTCATAAGGTTTTATTTAACTTGCAACGATCGTCTTTCCTGTTTAAAATTTGTACTCGAACTTTAACTCATTTTCAAATGTCCGATCGAAGTTAAATTTTACATACTTACTTAAATCCTATGACAATGTAATATTATTATGATGTTCGACGCTTGCCATCTTATACATACTTATATTAGAGGATAAGACAAAATAATTCGGATAGATTACCGTCAACAAGTTTAAGAAAGAGCTTTAGATTAGATAACATAAAGCTGCGATGGTTGTATTTTTTAACTTTTATAATTACGTTTCATGTATTTTTTAACGCTGAATTAAAAAATTACCTTCTCTTTTAACCATCATATCAGGAGTTTTCGCAAATCGTAAATTTCAAGGTTAAAAAATAGCTATAAATCTCATACTATAAAATAGATGTAAGATTTTTTATTCAGTTTAATTTTATTTAATTCAATAATTTAGTCAATTTTCTGGTTTATACTGGATTTCTTACAGCTAAACAGCTCAGGGGACTGATGAAGCTTTTTTACTATGGAATTTGCGATTTGAGAAGAATCCTGATGTGATGGTTTAAAATGATGGTCATTTTCCGATTCAGCGCAAAAAAAAAAAAAAAAAAAAAAAAAAAAAAAAATACATA
Organism: Maratus michaelseni; assembly: GCA_963931845.1. NCBI lineage: Eukaryota > Metazoa > Arthropoda > Arachnida > Araneae > Salticidae > Maratus > Maratus michaelseni. Next base: position 223,695,452 of record OZ007596.1, read on the forward strand.
AGAATCAATTTTCAAAAGCTAAAAAACATGGCATAGTTCAAAATTTGAAAGATATGTGTAATCTAACAGCATTTTAAAATCTGTATCATTTTGTAAAAAATTAAGGTTGTTGTTTTTCATCCTTTTATTTAACAAAAATTCTGTTATTTTTTTCCTCTTATATGTTCAGTACAAATTGTATATTTTGCATTAATATGTCAGAATGATTATAGATTTCACATTTATATTAGATTGAATTCTCTTTGCTTTCAACATTTTTTTTTTTTTTTGATATATCTGACTATTATTTATATTTCTTCTACACTTTTGTGAATGTCCCCTATTTCGCATAAAAAATATACTCCAACTTTAAACAGCTATTACTCGGTCAGTTTTAATGTTAGATGAATGGGACTTTTTTTGTCTTACTTGTTAGTGTCACAGTAAATTTTTACTAAATATCACTTATAAGATCGGGGGACCGTATAAAAATTTAAATAATTTAAATTTCGTATTTTTTTAATAAATGTTTTTATTGACCCAAATCGCTTTAAAAATAATTCTTTACCTTATTTAAACCATTTTTGTAATTGGAAGTATGCATCTAGGACCAACGGTTTCGAAAATAAAGGTCGGTCAGGTTATACGTGGACACCCTGTATATCACCAATCATTGTTTAAATTTCGTTCGACATTTTAGTGTTCTAATTGATTATAGATTTTTGCAAAAGAAGTTTATTTTTACTGCATTAAGACAGCAACAGATGGCATCAGGTGCAATCTAGGCAGTTGACATTTTTAATCCTCTCCGAATTTGGTGTGAGTGAAATTCGTAAATAAATTCTAAATAAGAGTTGTCATAGTTGGTATCTAACTGATTTTTCTCATTTTTATGCTTTTTAGTAACTTAATCATTTCAGCATTATTATCATTTTTTAAGCTTTTTTAGTGTTACTTAGCCGGTTTTTTGCCCATTTTCCCACTTTTTCATAAAAACAAATTTTCAATCTTGACCCTAAAAACATGTCAACTCATAACTATCTTAAATTAAAATCAATACCCTGCGATATTTTTCTCAAAATTCAAAATTTTTTCCGAGTACGGCACCTGCACTTCGACGGTACTCCGGGACTTTATGCCGTCATTGACGTCAGGTCCCGAGGAATCGGTACAGGTGGGAACATCTCTCCAAACACTTAACTTAGCAATAATTCCTGAACTATACATACAATAATCACAAAAATCAGTTTTTACTCTTTCCTCCACTCAAAATAGTAATTCTTTTCACATTTTAAATTCTTAACTTTTTAACACATAGCTCGAAACTCAAGAGAAAGAAGGGAATAAAGAGAAAGAGGGAAGGAAAAAGAGGTTTTTTTTAGAGAAAAGTTTTAAAGAAGGGTTTTTTTTTTTTTTTTTTTTTTTTTTAATCGTAACTTTCCACTCATACGATTATCAAATAAACTGGATTCCTAATCAAACACAATTTTCTCTTCTACTTTTCAAAAATTTCAAACTTTACATGTAAATTTATTGAGTTATTTCGAGTTTTTCATCCAATGTCTACACTCTTTCTTCCCCTCGCAAATCCGGCTAAGACAAGTACTTCACACAAAAATCCACTTTCATGTTATACCTGCTTCCCCACCCAATCATTTTTGTACACTTTCAGTTTGGCATTGTTTTTAACTTGCCACTAATTATCTATGTTTCTAAAATCTCCTTATTTAGACTTAAACTTTTCTGCAGGAAATTTGAGATCAGCATCTAACTCGTTCCCAACTTTCATCTTTCCATTTTTATTGTGCACAAATCTATTCTTACCCCTTTCACCAGTTACCTTCGTTTCGTCTTTAGTACTTTGTTCTCCCTCTCCCCAGCCTGGTCCGGTGTCCCTCTCCAGCCCGGCCCCAGTCTAGCTAGCATCGGCTACAGTTCTGGCTCCGCCTCCTTTCTTCATTTATATTTTCTTCCCTTCCTCACTTAAAGTTCCCCTTCCCTACTTTCCCGCCTCACCTCGAAAGCTCAAAGCTGCCACTCATCTAGTCCATTTCCCTCCCCCTTGCTTTGCATGGCAAACATCCCCCTCTACTCTTTCCTAATTTACAGAAACGTGCTGCACAATGGTCGAGACATGGTGGCCTGGAAGAAGCAGATGTCGCTAGTGCCCAAAGGTCTGTCAGTTTTGTTATTTTCTCTCTCAAACGTTATAATATTCTTAGTTAGTATTTGCCATAACTTCAGCCATGAGTAAAGTTGACGAGACAGCAAAATCGGAAGAAGTGGTATTTTTGCACCCCGAACAAACTCTTAGTCGAGCAGCTAGTAATTGCTCTTTGGCCTCTAACCCAGAACATGCACACACAACAGCCGGCGTCACCAAACACTCCAGATAAATCATCTTCAAGATCGTAAAAAGACTAAACGAGAACTACCTTCCAGACCCCAAAATGATCCCAACGCTCAAGACAAATCTCAAAATCATAGACGAAATTGACACAACCACACAACAAGAAATGGAAGAAATCACACGTAAAAACGCGAAGCTCAGTGCAAGAATCCACCACTTGGAAGAGCAACTACATGAAGCAAGAAACAATTATCAACAGTTACTCCACAAATTCCCCGACACCACAGCCATCATCGAAGCCATAAACACAGCAGTCAACAAAAGACCATCAACACAAGAGTGCCTGGCAGACGACATAGATGCAACATCGGAATCCCACCAAGACAAAGATTCATCACCTTCATACAGCCAAGTTGCACAGAAGCCACGCAGGAAAAAACTCCCCAACCACAGCACAAGAAATACATTAATAATCAAGGGAGTACATGACATCAGCGCCAAAGATATAGACACAACACTTCAGAAAACATCATACACAGCCCCAATTCACCCCAACAAGATCACACGCAAGAGAAACCAAATCGAAATAGAATGCAAGACCAATAACGACCTAAAAATACTACAAAACGACATCCAGCAACACAGACAACTCAACAAGACACTCAGCGTAGTACGCAAGTCACTCCCACAACAGAAAATGATCCTCTTAGACATCAACACCACAATAACAGAAGAAAAACTCAAGGAAGCAATTACAGCACACTACGAGATCACAACACAGGAAATAACAGTCCTAAAGGAGCTCCCCAACAGAAGAGACGAGACTACCAAAGACGTGATCCTGCTTCTACCGAAAACCTTGGGACACTCCATCATTACAGACGGGGGGCTCACTATAGGACTTAACACTCACAAGCTCCGGCCACACACCACAGTACCCCGATGTCGTAAATGCCAGGCACTAACACACGTAGTAAAGCATTGCCCGAGCGTCGCACACTCTTGCGTCAACTGTGGAGAAGAACATACCAACCCCAACTGCGCAAAGTCTCCCAGTTGCGTAAACTGCAAATTCTACAATGAAGAACAAGGGGCACATTTCAACACCAAACACCAGGCGTCGGACTCATCCTGCCCCACATACAGGGAAAAATATGCAACCCTCAGAAGACGTCTGGATGAGGAATTTGCCCCAGTATCACCAACACCACCCACACTGAGAAACCCAACATACCAACAACAGCCACAGCCACAGCCACCACTACGCCAAGACAGAAACACATCATCACGACCACAAGAACGCAGCACCTCGAGACCCCCACCAGAGGGAATCCTCCCACTGCAGACTCAACACCAGGATGAATGGAGTAACTTTTGGTTCCCCTACTTCCATTCGTACTCCCGCTCGCCCAATCTTCCAAACCCCTTCAGGCCACCAATGGATCAGCTGAGCGGTTCCCGCAACTCACGGTAAACAAATTAAAACTTAATCTAGTAAGTGAAATCTTATTGCTTATTATCTTTAGCTTGTTAGTTAATTTATTTTTATTATCTGTGCAATGTCTTCTCCGTCCCCCTCCAATCCAGACGACCCCCCCCCCTTTCGGCCACATCAAAATTCTACAAATCAACCTTAACCACTGCAAAGTGGCAAATGCGGCCCTTAAGGCGCATCTAATCGATAATAAAATAGATATAGCCCTGCTACAGGACGCATACTGCGGGCCGGATGGCACTCTTGGGGACATACCCACATCTTGGGCTATCTTCTCATCCAAAGCAAAGAGTGCACATCTAGTAATCCAGAACACATCACTACATCTCTACACAGGCATGCACTGTGCATTTGTCACAATTACTGCAAAGGAGGGCAAACTAATTGTTGGTTCCACCTATGCAGCACCCAAAACAAACTTTGAAGATTCCCTCGAGGAGTGGAGCTCACTTATCACACAAAGGCTATTCTTTATCTGCGGAGGTGATTTCAACGCTAGCTCCACCTTATGGGGTTACGATCATGAAAGCCTTCGTGGGGATACCCTTATTGAACATCTGACAATCCATAAACTATCCCTAGCTAACATAGACAACACATCACACACCTTTGTCAAAACAAACATCAGAGGTGAGATAATAGCTCAGGGCTTCCCTGATCACACCTTGGTGAATTCCAAAGCACTCCAAAAAATCAGACATTGGCGTGTTTCAGATGTTCACACCGCCTCGGATCACAAATACATAGAATTTGGCTTCGAAATTACACCACTCTATACAACACAGCGTAGATTTAACACAACCCGAGGCAACTTCAAAAAATTTACCCACATTATCAAAACACAAAAATCACTCCTCACCAGTCAGATAAAGGACGTTTCAAACACAGCACAACTTAACGAATTTACATCCAACTAATCAAAACCATGCAAACAGCAGCGCGAGCGTCCTTTAGACTCAAAAACACTCGAAGAACACCTATTTTTTCTTTCTGGACATCCGACCTCAAAACGAAAAGAAACCATCTCACGGCACTTCGTAAAAAACTTAAAGCACTGCGCAACACAGACCAAGACACCGAATACTTCCGCGATCTAAGTGCCAAATACAAACACCTTTCGGCAAAATACAAACGCAGTGTTCTGGATGCACGAACAACGGCCTGGAGAAACTTCTGCAGCAACCAAACAGATCCTTTCGGCACAGCACAAAAATTTTTCTCAGGCAAGTACTTCACGCCTGACGAAATAAAGCTCGAACTGCCGCCTAGCAGATCATCCAGACAGCATAATATGGAGCACCTCACGACAACCCTTTTCGGCCCATCTCAATATCCAAACATAGATAACTCAGACCTACGTTTCGACTCACCTCCAGATAAACCCTTTTCAAAATCTGAAATAGCAAATGCACTCAAAACATTAAATGACAAAAAAGCCCCAGGCCCAGACTGTGTGGATTTCAAAATCCTAAAACTCACGCACAAAATTATACCCGGTGTTTTCACCAGTTGGGCCAACCTGTGCCTTAAGCACAATTACTTCCCGCTCACTTTGAGACAGGGCGAAGTGGTATACTTCCTCAAACAAGGAAAGGATGCCTCTGAACCCACATCATACCGTCCGATTTGTTTGCTTCCAACTCTAGGAAAACTCCTGGAGAAACTAGTAGTCATCAGACTAGTTCACTTCCTGGAAAGCAACAATCTACTCCACCACAGGCAGTATGGATTCAGAGAGGGTCGGTCATGTGACAAGGCCCTATTTGACATCCTTTCTACATGCACAAAAAGCATAGAGGAGGGCAACTATACCTCGCTCGTCTCCCTCGATATCAAAGGTGCTTTTGATAATGCGGAGTGGCGGGACATTTTGTTACAACTAATAGAGATTCACTGCCCGGGCAACATAGCGGGAGTCATTGCATCTTATCTAAGCAATAGGAGTATATTTATAAACTGGGGCTCTGGGTCCTCAGTACACCAATTGCAGAAGGGTTGCCCTCAGGGCTCCTGCCTTGGGCCAATCCTTTGGCTAATTATTGCAAATATATTTTTAGTAGAGTTAGAAAAATTGGGATTCGTCCTGTATGCCTTCGCCGATGACTTCAGCTTTGTACTCTCGGGCCGCAGGCGTTTGGACCTGGAAAACTCGGCAGCTCGAGCTCTCCCGGTCTTTTGTCAACTTTTGGAACGTCTCCACCTCCAGCTCTCTACAGACAAAACACAATCCCTAACATTCGCAAAACCCAAGAAGCTTAAGCGCAAACCCATAATGAGAATTTACGGGAAAAGCGTTTCACATGTCACACACACCTTAAATTACTAGGAATCATCATAGACGAACACAGGAGCTGGACGGAACACATCAACACCCTCAAGACAAAACTAACTAAGTATCAACACAATGCACGCAGATTAACTTCTAAGTCTTGGGGAATTAAACCTGCAATGTTAAAAATCTGGTACCACGCAATCATAGAACGGATCCTCTTTTACTGTGTGGGCGTCTGGGGAGGAAATCTCACCAAGGCAGTCAAAGAAAAGTTGGTTTCGATCCAAAGGATGTTCTTGCTGCAAATGGTAAGAGGGTATAGGACAATCTCAACGGACGCACTCACAGTACTAACGGGGATCCCTCCAATCCTAATATCACTAGAATACGAGCACCAGAAAAACAGAATCCAACACCTAGAATATGAACCAACTACTATGCTACACTTCCCAAAAACAATAATACAGAGAAATGTTCCAAGTTGGCACCTGCACCCCGCGGAGGAGACATCACAATTACAGGTATGCATTGCCAAGAACAGTCACAGACCCTCGCAGCATCCAACCATCTACACTGATGGGTCGCGCACTGAAACCGGCGTGGCCGCAGCCTTCTGCGCCATGGTAAATGGAGTGCCGACCTATGAGTGGGCCTCCAGAATTGGAGACGATAACTCAGTATATCAAGCTGAACTGTTTGCAATTCTGAAGGCTTTGGAATGGATTGCTGCCTCCCCCACGCAGGAAAATTTTAAAATTTTCAGTGATAGTCTTTCTGGACTTCAAGCAATTTTTGCCCTACGGACAAAACACCCTCTCATACTGGAAATTAAAATTAAACTTCACCAACTGTACAAAAAAGTTACCCTTGGCCACGTCACTGCACACATTGGTATCGCAGGCAATGAGCTGGCGGACAACCTTGCAAAAGAAGCCACCAAACGCCAATCAATAGACTTCTCTCTTCCGGTACCCCCATCTTTTATTCGCAGAAAACTCAAATCTAAAATACTCCCCAACTGGCAAATCTACTGGGACACCTCCACAAAAGGTAGACACACTTACAACCTAATTCCAAAAGTTTCCAGAGAACTACTTAACCTCACTCCTTATACAAGTGCTTTCTTATCCGGGCATGGTCCGTTTAAAAATTACCTCTTCAAATTTAAAATTTCACGAACCAATGTGTGCGAGTGCGGCGATAGTGGTACCCCCATGCATTATTACTTCTCCTGCCCACTGACTGTTGCTTGGCATCTTAGGCCTGCTCCTTCTAACCCACCTCCTTCTTGGTTGCTGAACATAATTACGCGTCCCATCTTAACTCATAAACTTTCAGAAATTTACAAATTACTAACACACCTATCTAACATAACTTAATCATTCAAAGCAGTTTTCTTTCTCCATAAATTAATAATAATAACTCGCTTATTTTAGTCCTTAACGTAATCATTCTATCATTTTTTATCTGCTTAGCTTTCTCCATTTAGCTGTTTTGCAGCTTAATTGTTTCTCTCATCCGCAAGTAATGTTCTCTTCCTAGCAGGGGCTGAGTCCCCATTAATTAATTTATTTTTATCGGGAACCGCAAGTTTGGTCAGCAAGCAACGTATCGTTACATCTAACACGAAGTGCATCCAGCCTCCATCCAGTGTGAGGGTTCCAGCGCAATTGTGTGGCGCTCCTTGTCGCGTGGGAATCTCACACTGGCACGTCCACATCTCAAGTGCCGTCATTTACGAACTGTACAATTGGTACAGTCTTACCTAAGAACTGCACATTTCTACTAAATTAGCGGACTGTACAACTGGTGCAGGCGCACCTGTGGACCTCGTCTACCCTGTCTGTCGCTCCTTGTCGCGTAGGAACGCTGGTTCCAGCGACAGACCCTGTATTAAATTATATATATATTTTTTTTTTTTTGTATGTCTTTAGTTCCTGCCACCTGTCACGTGGGGCTTTGCCCGGCAGGACCAGCCATTGGCGAAGCTTGTACTGCCACGTTTAATCCCTGCGTGCCGGGGAGCTAGCCGGGGAAGACATTAAACGCTCAACGGCTGGGTTCGCCCTCAGCCGAGTGGTCTTCCTCAGGCATTAAAATATTAAAATATTAAATAAGAGTTGAGAATTCATTTGAAGTTAACGATATTACTTATAATTAAAATGAAGAATCATCTCAAACGCTTTGAATTACGTGCATGTTATTTTATTTTTAATAATTTCTAGTTTGAGTTTCACTGCTCTTAAACTGGCTGCCATATTGGAGGCAGTGATGATCTTACAAAATCTAGTCTATTCATTGGTCTGAGCCCCGGAAACTACAGTTGTTGCCAAACGATAAGCTAGAAATTCAGCCTTATTTCCGCGCCACGTAAGAGAAATATATAGAGAGAGATGCTTACATAGCAAAGTACTTTAAATTTATCATTTCAAAATAAGCTTTATAATCGTATGAAATAAAAAAAATTCAATTTTAAATTTGTTAAATGAAAGAAGCTGATTTAAATCGCTAATTTGAACATTTTATTGAATTCTTCTAGAAAAATTGGCTGGAATGCTTTAGCAATTCAACATTTATTATTAGAAAGCAACAGAATTCTTAAATTTAAAATTAAACATTAACATTTCTCAAATATGTTCTTTTCATGTTCGTGTTTCACGTAGCGTACTATAATTTAATTATCTATCTGAAAGCGATTTGCATACGAAGTATGAAAAATTGTTCTTAAGACAGGAGAAAAGTTATTTTGAATTGGATTGAGAATTAAAATTCAAATAATAAATTTTTGTATTATAATAAATACGACTCTGTTTCTTTTGAAAGATTTCGGCGTCTGTTTTTAGAAATCTGCAATTTGAGTTCTGTATAATAGATCTGTTTTTTCTTTTTTTTTAAAAGAATAGAATGATTGCATGATGATTTCCATTTTACAGTATCAATGTTTTTTAATATGTTTTTTTAAAACGAATTAGAAATTTCTTTACATTTTAAATTAAATTAAAAAAAAATATATTGAAATACTTTAATACATTGATCCTTGTATGAGCAATATTTTTCAATAAGGAAACTTGAAGTTTCGAATTGCTTTAAAAAATACAGAAGTGAATTTTCATTGCACTTAGTTCATAATTAAAAGTTTAGTTTGTGCATCAAAACAGGAGAGACAGACAGGGTGATTTAAAAAAAAAAAAAAAAAGAAGAAGAAGAAGAAGAAGAAACGGTTACGAAAATATAATATAAACACTTCTGAGTCACCGGCGATACTGAAAAGCGTTTCTTTGTTTTTAGAAGCATCTGAAACAAATATATTTCAGAGGTTTAAAAAAATATTTCTGAAACAAATGTTGCTTTTGCTGACCGTAATTTTCTGAGATGTTTCTGAGTACGTTTTGTGGCGTATTAATAAGTTTTCTCCACCCGAAATATTGATTATTTCAATTCTATCAATCGGATTCTATCAACTTTTAAGTATTTTCAGCAGTGTAACAGAATTTATACATGCAATAATAAAGAAATAATGTTAATTTTAATGTTAATGATAATTCTATTAATTTTAATATTTATGTTAATCATGCTGATTTATAATGTTTGTTGAAAATATTTACTTGGTAATTGATAACAACAGAAAAACTGGCATTTCCGGATGACAAAATTATATAATACAGTGTAAAAAAACTATTCGAAAACATCTACACTGCAAAAAAAATTGTTGATTTTACGGTATAATACTAGCACATCAGCTGCACTACCTCACATGCGCGGCAGTGTATTACTGCTTATAATACTGTTTATTACTGTTAATTTTACGGTTTAATACTGGCAGATGGGGTGTCAGAATTACACTGTAAAATCAAAAATTGTTTTTTTGCAGTGTATGAAAATTTCAGGCACCAAACAAACATTTTTTTTCCATAAATGCTTCTATAATTCTTAGAATTCTGTTGGTTTCTGAAGTTTTTGTAGATAAAAAAAAAACGTTTCGGGAATAGCGGGTAATTTCGAAGAGGTTGTATTATATTTTCCTATATCTTTAGAAAACTAAGAGCCAGCTCAAAATTACAGTGTGTTACAAACTAACTGAATTTGGATTTTCATTCATGACTTTGTGAAAAGTGGAGAAATTTCAATATAAAAACTTGAAGAGACGCATCAGGAAAAGAGATAATAAAGATAACATCACGCATAGTGCTGTAATGAAGTACAGATATTCAATTAGTTATAATATTTCTTATACGCTGACACAAAGCAAGGCAAATATTTTGAAATTTTATTAGTTCAATTTTCTTAAAATTCACTTTTGGCTTCAGTTTTCTTAATGTTATTAGCAGGAAACCCGACTTCAGTTAGAGTGGAACATCTATATTTATTATATCTATATTCTATCTATTATCTATATCTATATTATTATATGGAACATCCAGTATTTTTGGCTGAATAATTGTATTGCGACTTTGATTTCCTATGTTATTATTGTTTATTTTTGTGTTCTTGAACTAACTTAAATTTCGTGAGCAGTTGTTTTAAACAATCCTATATTTCTCTCTATAGCATGAAGTTCAATTTGCCTGATCACAGTCGCCATAAGAAACATAAAACTTAAAAAAATTCCATTGGAATTCACAAATCTCACTTATTTAAAATGAAATTGGGCTAAATGATGCTTTCGAAATGTCAGAAATGTATAGCTGGTTAAAATGATGTTTATCTTAAAAAGATTATCTACATCCATAAAAATAAAATAATATACTTGCATAATGTTCGTATCACTGTCCCTTATTTCTCCACATAATGATAACGAATCAATGTTATTTATTAAAGGACTCCTTTGAATTATTTTCTTTTACTTGAGCATTTTATAATTATACGGCTTTATAAAGGCAAATGATATTTTTTAAAAATGCAATTTTTGTGACACAAATAATATATATATATATATATTTTAATTAAATAAAATTTTAAAACATACTTCTATAATTTTTTTTTGAAGTGATTTTTGCATATTTTTTATTATAAGTGATGCTCCATTGCTGTAATTATCAAATTTCCAATTAGTTTAAGAAAAAATACATAAAATGCCATAACATACGTCAAAATACAATTAAAATGAGTCTTTAATTAACTTTTCAACTAAAAAGAAAACTATTTAAATTACGGAAAATCTGATCTTAATTTTTCCAAATGTCCCTTAAGGCTCGTCCATAAAAAAGGAAGAAAAACGAGTCGTTTGAATAGTACATGCTGCTGATTTGTCACTTAGAACATATTGACGCATTGAAAAAACACAACCTGATAAAAATGAACTTAAAATTTGCAACTCTAACTCTGTTAAAGGGAAATGGAAGTTATAAAAAGCCTTTTTGGCATATTTGTAATCATCATTTCTCTACGGCATTTCATGAAGAATATACTAGATATCTAAATTCCTTTGGAGAAACATGTTGGAAAACTGATATTTTCGTCATTTAAAACAAAAATTATCAGCTAATAAATATGCGCTACTGCAGTCCTATGTTCAAACATCGTTAATAATTGCAGATGGAATCAAGTTTACTGCCAATCGTGTGAGAACTTTGAATTATCAAAATCATCTGCATAAAATTGAAACGTACATGTAGATATTCGTGAATTCGTGAAAATATATAAATAGTAACATCCGGTTTAATAAATTCCTTACGATACATGTCGTAGGACGAAAACGATATTTTGGAACTGTTTAATTCCTGTTTGATTAAAATTAAGTAAGGCTGGTTACATATGATTGTTTATTGCATCTCATTAGTATTTCTACACAATACGAAAATTTATCAGATTATATTATATGATTGAAGTTTTTCTAACAAGGAGAGTGTCATCATTTTGCTAAATGTAATTTATGTTAGTAGAAGATGAAAGGTAGAAAACAGCCTTGGAAAAATAAGATGCAAGCTCGCGAAAATAAATAAATCGGTCAAGTGCGAGTATAACTCGCGCTCAAAGCGTCCCGTACATTAATTTTTTTAATTAATAAACTCCTACTACCCGTAATTTTTTAATAATTTCAGTTTCAATAGATTCAAAAATAAGAGTTTGTTACATATTTTTCCAGTATACTTTCGACGATATCGCAGAAAATATAATACTTAACATTAAAACAAATATATTTTTGAGTTCGATGTTACGAGATCTTTCGAACAGTTACCCTACACAATAGATAAAAATAAAGTTTTTTTTTCAAGTAACTTAATTAATATCTCGGCTAATTACCGACATTTTTTTAAGCATTATCAAATATCCTTGAATTCTGCGTCGATGCATATCTCGAGCGCCCGTCAACTCCCCCTCTGACTGCTCGAAAAGTAAAGTTTGTGTGTAACGGAAAAATGCGTTTTTCACAAAAACTATGTTACCTAGGAAAATCGCTATAGTTTCCCTGAAAGGTTTAAATAAACTGTTACTACCTCTAATTTTTTTATAATTTTAGTTTCAGGATTCGGAAATAGAGAGGGGGTGGGGACATATTTTTGCAGTGCATATTCGACGATATCTCTGAAAATATAATACCTAAAATTTACACAAATATGTTTTTGAGTTCGGTACTACGAGATCTTTCACACGATACCCCACACGATATACAACCAGAAAACGTGTTTCTTTTCAAGTAACTTAATTAGCCCCCTTATTTTTTCCTAAACATATTTGTGAATCGCTAATAATCTGAAAATATGGGGCTAAAAAGGTTTTATAACTTTTCGAAGTTTGAACTTTCCACGTCCCATAGTTTACGAGAAAAGGGCTGTGAGAGACGGACGGACAGACACAGGAGTGATCTTATAATGGTTCCGTTTTTACTTTTTAAGTACGCAACCAAAAAATAAACAAAAACGAAAAATCATGCATCAGGCATGGATTATTAAACACTTTTCAACACAAACAAAATATTATTAAGAAACTTTTTTTTCCCCTAGAAATAAATGATATATCTAAATAAATACTTAAAAAAAATTATAATTCTACAAATTACAATAACCATTGGGAAAAAATTGCCGTACTTTCGTCTTATAGCGGTCTCCACAGTTATATAACTGCCAAGGTTGCAGTTATGATTTCGCCAAGATCATCGCATAGCTTATAAATGCATCCTATATACGCATATATATATTCCAAACACTCCTATATGTGCCATATACGTCATTATACACATATTATTTACGTCTTATATACATCATATACACATGTAATATATATATATACATCATATCATATATGCATCATATATGACTATAACTTGGCCACATACGTCAAGAAATATTATATATACAGGGTGGTCATAAAAAAACTTTGCCGATATATTGAACTCTAGCGGCCCCGTTCAACCGATCGAGATGAGATTTCAGATATAGTTATTCACAGGTATGAGCTCGGTATTCTGTGAACGGCAACAAATTGGCGCTCACAGTTACGGTTATAGCTACAGGAACTCGAAATTTTCAAATGGTAACGCCCATTTTTTTGTCAGCGCATGCGAAAACCCTAAAGAGCGTTGGAACGGTACGTGTATCGCAATAAACGGACGCGTTATGCACGCACAAAAACAGTTCTGCGAACGGCCAAAAAAAACCACGAAGGAAATTTGCATATGACAGAGGCAAAATACCAATCACGGAAACCGTTCGCCAGATAGTCAGCGTAGAAAACGGATAAAAAGTGGGGTGGGAATGTTAGATCTTCATTCGGGAGTACGCACATGCCGACTAAATGGCTCTTCCAGCGACAGTTTGTGGTGAATTAGTAAAACTCTATTATCAAAATGGGATGAATGCTGCGAAAACCTTGTGTGTTTACTGTCGAAACCATCGCCAAATACGTGGCTCATGTAGCCCGCAAGCTCTTCGTGATTTAGTAAAGAAATTCGAAGAAACTGGTTGCGCCTGTGATAGACCGCGATCCGGACGACCAACTGTTCCTGGGGATACTGTTATGGAAGTGCATCACACAGTGACTACAGGACACCGCAATCCGCAAACTTTGCCGGATTTGAAAGATTCTATCAAACGTGAGATTGCAAACATCCCTCATGCGATGTTACGTTCAGCTGTATTGTCCACAGTCGCCCGCATGCAATGTGTAATTGCCTGTGATGGCACCCATGTAGAAAATGTGTAATCAAAATAAAAGTTTTCTTTTCTCCTATCTGTGTTGTAATCAGTGATTGGTGTACTGACTCTGTGTCATATGCAAATTTCCTCCGTGCGCCCCGATCGTGTTTTTTTTTGTTTTTTTTTGGCCGTTCGCAGAGCTGTTTTTTGTGCGTGCAAAACGAGTCCGTTTCTTGCGATACAGGTACGGTTCCAACGCTCTTTAGAGTTTTCGCATGCGCTGAGCATTTTGCGACGAACAAAAATGGGCGTTGCCATTGGAAAATTTTGAGTTTCTGTACCTATAACCGTAACCGTGAGCACCACTTTGTTGCCGTTCACAGAATCCCGAACTCATACCTCTGAATAACTATATCTGAAAACTCACCTCGATCGGTTGAACGGATCGGCCGCTAGAGCTCCATATATCGGCAAAGTTTTTATATGACCACCCTGTATATCATATATTATTATAATGTCATACATGCTGTATAATTTGGCGATAAATCTTGGTCGCTTGGCGATTCATCCTTGGGAGCCACTATAACACGAAAGTACCAAATTTACAATATATTAATGAAAACAGAAACAAAAATATTTCATCCTTGGAGGGCCGCTATAACACGAAAGTACCAAATTTCTACTTTATTTTTCATATCTGATAATTTGCATTTATCCTTTATGTAACTAAGCTTTTTTTCGCGCATGCGCGGTAGCGTATTACTGCTTGCACGGCAGCGCATTACTGCTTATTTCACTGTTTAATACTGTTAATTTTACGGTATAATACTGGCAGCTGGGATGCCAGTTTTGTACTGTAAAATCAACAGTTATTTTTTGAAGTGTAGATACAACTACACTGCAAAAACAATCTGTTGATTTTACGATATAATACTGACATCCGTAAAATTAAGAGTAATAAACTGTAAAATCAGCAGTAATACGCTACCGCGCATGCGCGGCAACGTATTACTGCTAATTTTGCTGTTTATTACTTTTAATTTTACAGTGTAATACTGGCAGCTGGAATGCCAGAATTATACCGTAAAAAAAAACATTTTTTTATTGCAATGTAACTTTAATCAGATTAACTTTAATTAACTTTAATTAACTTTTAATTAATTCAATTAACTTTAATCAGAGATCATTGATTAGGAGAGGATGGATCAGCAGATACTTTATTCAATTCTTACGGTACGCGATTGTGATGCTATCAAATAATTTATTTGTAATTTCACTTTAAAATATTTCAAAAGTTAATATTTCTCCCCTTTAAATTTTTTTAATAGTTTGCATCATTATTGAATGCTGGTTTCAAAATGTCTAATAAGTAAAACCAGATAATAGACTAGTTTTTAAAATATCCATTTTTTTCTCGTTTTTTCATTATCAGTTCACAAATGACTAAAATGTTAAAACAATTAGAATTTATTTATCTCTTTCTGACAGCCGCTATATTTATTTTAGTCCTATAATTTCCCTTCATAAATAATTTAATTTTACGACTGATATGAAATAACACAGATGTTTCCTGGCCTAACCCATAGGTTTGTAGTAATGCCATGCAATTTTCACCAAAAGCGATAATTGAATTAGGTTTGACCGCACTCAATTCAAATTTTCACATTTCTTCTCATCTAACGAACGTTTTACCCGTACATTAATCAAGTCGATTTGGTCATTTATTTTTATGCCAATACATTAAATGTATTGGCATTCAAAACAAATTTTGTTTTGGCGATATTGTCTCATCAAAACCATTTTCAATTATGTTCGTTGCTGCGGTCGCGAGAGCCCATTCGCTCCTGGCATACGTAAAGTATTGTTTGCTGTTTGCATTTTTGCTAATTATGTTCTGGCACAACCCCATGTGTCAATTTCATTTCTACGTTCATTTTAAATAAAAAAATAGTCAATAGTTATATTTGACTGATTATTCAGCTAAAAACGACAATGTGTTTCCAGTGAAAATGTTTTCGGATCTGGGATCTTTTAACTATACGAATTTTGTATTTTAGACAGCCAAGCATCATCGTAGAGCTATCTAAATGATCAACTACAACTGGATACGTCAATGTGAAAAGCAAGAAGAAATTGGTTTTATTCCATGTCAACTGGACTAGAGGCTCTTACTTGGCCGCCTTCAATTTTACTGTAATTATTACAGGACATACAAGTAGGTCGAAGATGAACATCTGCAAACTGTCAGAGTTAGAAGTAATATAGTTGGATCACCAGGGGATCTTCTGTAAAGTTCACTATTTCACAGTCGTAGAAAAAAAGATCAAATCACCAAGTTTATCTTCTTATTGTACATGATACAAGAAACCTTACTTATTGAAAATAGGTGATCTATTACTACATTTTGTGTGACAAAATATAATATAACAGTATTAAAGATAAAACATGCGTAGCTTCGTCATTACTTCGCCTCAAAGTAGGCTATACGCCCTATATCGATGAATTTTACCCTTATTTTAACAAGCTGTAACTACAGAAAAAAAATATTTAAAAATTTATCACTTTACCAATTAATTACCTATGAAGATGTCATAGAGCTGCTGAAGTTGTTTATCTCCTTCCTAAATATTCATTAATTTATTCATGTTTAAATTCCCTTCAAAAAGATTTTCTCAAATTTATTTTCAGAAGTCCATATCTCAAAATTTACATTTCTGATTTGATTATCATTTGTACCACTAAAAAAACCCTTAACTGACAAGCAAGCTTTTCTTTCATTTTGGGCCTCTTCGGTATAAGGTAAATAAAGGAAAGTTCAAAGCACCTACTTTGTGAGAGATTCTTAACTATATCCGCCTTAGAAGTTGACTATAAAAATGTCTCTGAAAAACTGAGAACACTGCAGTAGGGAAAGAATAACAAAAAAGTATATGAAATAAGTAGGTCATTTCATGTCAACTGGCGTAGGATTGTTGAGAGAGTGTGTCCCTGGGCGGGTGTAAAATAATGTTCTAGTACACTCAAATTACTGTTGAACGGATATAGCTAGAATAGTGTAACAAGTGTATATAGTAAAATGACTATGCGCTATCATATAAGAGAGGTCACAGTGCCCCTAGTTGCTAAATCTGGAAATTGTCGACCCTAATTTGAAAAATAGGAGAGATAGCGAAAAGATGTAATTATAAAAGTGTAAAGTATCCTAGACTTAGTATGAAATGACGTCTTGCATGTGCTAATATCTTCATTAGAAACACTGCAAATATCGAAGCGATTAGTGGTATATATAAGCCGGAGATTTGTTACTGAAAAATTAACATTTCAGAGCTTCTAATACAGTTATTTTTACATGCAAAATATAATTTTATACTAAATCGAGGTTACTCTAAGTTTTTGTAATTGAAGTCTTTTCACTATCATTCATAGTTTTCCAGATACGGTTGAAAAATTTTCTATTTAGCCACTAGGGGGAGATGAAACTACTCTCATATTATAGCGGTTAGTCATTTTACTATAGGTAGACACTTGTTCTACTATTCTAGCTATATCCGTTCAAGAGATATTTGAGTGCACTCGGAAATTCCTTTCCACACAGCCAGGGACACCGGGGCAGGATCCCCCTTAGGCCCGTTGACAAGAAATGATCCACTTGTTTCATATACTCTTTTATTCTCTACCTACTGCAGTGTTCTAAGTCTACGAGAGACTTCCAGAGACATTTTCAGAGTCAATTTCTTTGGTGGATATAGTCGCTAATTTCACACAAAGTAGATGTTTTGAACCTTGCTTTATTTACCTCATACGTAAAAGGCCCAAAATGAAACAAAAGTTTTCATGTCAATTAAGGTGTGTTTTTTTTCAGCGGTACAAACGGCAATCGAATCATTAGTATCACTTTTGTGATCTGTGCTTCTGAAAATAGGGTTGAATTTATGAACATTTTTTTGAAGGGATTTCAAACATAAATAAATTAATGAATATTTAAGCAGGAGAGAAACAACTTCAGAATCTATATGTCATCTTTATATGTAATTACTTGGTAAAGTGACAAACTTTTAAATAAAAATTCAGTACTTACAGCTTGTAAAAGAAAAGGTAATATTCATCGCGACAGGCCATATGGCCTACTTTGAGGCGAAGAAATAACGAAGGTATTGATTTGTGATATTCAATCCTGCAATTATATTTTTTAGCACAAAATGTTGTACTAGATCACCTATTTTCAATAAGTAAGGTTTCTTGTATCATGAACAATAAGATTACAAACTTGGTGATTTCATCGTTTTTCTGTGACTGCGAAATAGTGAACTCTACGGAAGAACACCTGGTGATTCAACTATACTACTTCTGATTCTAACAGTTAGCAGATATCTATATTAGACTTCGTTTGCGATTGCATCAAAATTGAAGGGACTAGAGCAGAGTCCGTATCCAATCTTAGGCCACTTGACATGAAATTACCCAAATATTAGCTCTTGAACCCTTTCATGTGTTTTTAGATATGTTTTGAGAAATTCATATTAAATTATCTTATAAGAGGCATATTTTAAATGATGCTGTTAACGCTGGTGAAAGTTGTCTACGTTATTACGATTACAAATGGTGAAAGGCATAAACATCTGGAAATCGAGGTCTTCCTCTGTAAATAAATCGAACCTTATAAATTCTGCAAGTAAAGCAGTGGTTATTTTTTTCTTTGGTTACCATGGAATGTTTTATACAAATGCATTTCTTGTTAATACAACAATTACAGGTCATAGTTACGTGACGGTACAGACGTATTTGTCAGAAAAAGGCTCCCGAAAACGACTTGTGATGCCTTGATATAGATGATCATCATTGTATACTACATCATCGCGTTTGTATTACAGTTACAGTAATTTCTGGTATATAACCCGCGGCTCAAATAAAATCAGTTTCGAAGCAGAAATTTTATTTAGGAAAATGTAACTCGTTTCTACTTGGTACTTATTTGACTACATTTGTTAAAGACGCGCAATGCGTTTGCTCAATTTTTGTCCAAACTATGGCGAAAGACTCGCAATACGTTTGCTCAATTTTTGTCCAAATTATGACGAAAGACGCGCAATTCGTACTCGTCCTCCTGAGTTCGATTAAACGAGTGAGGCTGGATAGACGAGTATTGTTAACTTCTGGAATATGGATAGCCATAGTATGTACAAAAACTGTGCATACGCATTGTACGTCTTTTAGTTAGCGTCAAAGTTATGTATAAAGGCATTCTACCTATTCGATAACTTTCCACCAGCAGCGCCATCGATGAGAAATTTTTGAAACTATTTTTTTTTATTTGCTTAAACAAAATTTCAGATCATAAGAAGCATTTACGTCCAAACCGCACTCTCATACGCCAACTGTTTGATCTTTTATTGAATTTTAAAATGTGTCAAGGACTTTTGGGACACCCTTTATATTTCTTTCTGTATTAGCAATGATACATAATTTCTTTTTTAAATATACATTATTTATATTCTCTTAAATTAGAAATTAGAAATAAAATGCTTCTTCCTTTTTGTATTTGAGCATCAAAATATAATCTTCCGAAAAAAATATTGAATAATACATTTTCAAAAAGTTTAATATGTCATCTTAAAACTCTTTTACTATTTATCTTTACTGAAAATTGATTGGTCAACTTTCAGCTCCTTAAATATGTTCCTTAATCATTATTTCCGCCATCTGTTAAAGTGTTTGGTAAAACATATACAGATTTTAGCAAATTCGAGAAATTTCTTATTCCTTTGAACATAAATATAGAAATACAATTTGCATCATTGATTTTATGAAATATACTACGAAATATGTTCTAGTTGAAGATATATTTTCCCGGCATAATTTAAAAAATAAATATGTATTTCGGTTAACATTTAACTTATGGCCGTAGGAAAAGTTATTTAAGAAATCACTATAGCATTAAAAGCAATATCCATGCATTTTCCAAAATAAATTTCTTGCGAGAAGAAATGTCTAAAAATAGCGAAATCTTGTGTTAAAAATAGAAAAGTAATATATTCTTATTTGACGTGGGATCCTAAAATATATTTGGTAAAGGCATTTTAGCCTTAATTAATAAATTAGTTGTGTTTCATATTTTGTTTTGTCGACTTTATATATTATTAGTTCGTGAATAAATAGTCTCCATTTCTGGTCTTATATTTAACAGAAAACTGGCGAATCTATCTATTAATATCCTTTCAGGAAACGTAGTACCTATCTCGTAAAATGTAAAAGATGAACTCCCGTTATCTGGTTACATACATAGTAATTGATGTTTTAAAGATTAACAAGTGGTTCTTTATGTACAGATTATAATTCACAGCAATAAAATGACAAGTAGTGGATACAATTTTGATATGTAACAAAATGTCACATCAAAAATAACTAAAAGAACAAAATGTGAACCAAATTAAAAACATTATTTATCAAAGGTACAATAGCAAAAAAAAATTATTAATGCATTTTTTATGCAACTTGTGTTATTGTAAGATGGACATTGCATTAATAATAAGTTAAAAAGTTATGAAATAAAAGTTCGTAAAATCCCTTCTTTGTTTCCGTATAATCCGCTTAAATGAATATTTCCGGATTAAAATTTCATTAAATTAATGACTGATTACAGTATACAGAAAAATCATATTTTGATTTTTGCTTAGTCTCAGGTTCAATGGATTTTATACAAGGAGAGATTTTATACATTATGTCTTTCTCGTTTTTAACACATTCCAACATAGTTGAAAAGTGTTTATGACTTCGGTTTGTCTGTCAATCTGTCCGTACTCTAACACTCCTCGATTGAATTACACCTATTTTTTTAAACTTGATGTTCCAATTGCTTTCGTGCTTTAAGAGCTTCCTTTATGTCTTTTTTTTTTTCATTTCAAGGTTTATTTTATATGGCAAAGATGTTAACACAACTGTTTTTTGGCTCTCTCTGTACTTTGACTTAACTAATTTTGGCAAGGGAGGCAAAATTTCTAATGATTCTTAGGCTTTTTGGGGGATTTTGTAGCTGCAGTCTTCGTGCGGGTCAATCGCTTCACAACTTATTCTTTCCGTTTCGTTTCCTATACAGAGTGTCCACGTATAAACTGACCGACCTTTATTTTTGCAACCGTTAGTCCTAGATGCATACTTCCAATTACAAAAATGGTTTAAATAAGGTAAAGAATTATTTTTAAAACGATTTGGGTCAAGAAAAACATTTATTAAAAAATTACGAAATTTAAATTTTTATACGGTCCCCCGGTCCTATAAGGGATATTTAGTAAAAATTTACTGTGACACTTACAAGTAAGATAAAAAAAAGTCCCATTCATCTACGATTAAAACTGACCGAGTAATAGCTGTTTAAAGTTGGAGTATATTTTTTGTTGCGAAATAGGGGTCATTCACAAATGTAGTAGAAATATAAATAATCGTCAGATATATCAAAAAAATAGTTGAGAGCAAAATTAACATTGCAATCTAATATAAATGTGAAATCTATAATCATTCTGACATATTAATGCACAATGTACAAATTGTACTGAACATATAAGAGGATAAAAATAACAGAATTTTTGTTAAATAAAAGGATGAAAAACAACAGCCTCAATTAAGATTTTAAAATGCTTTTAGATTACATTGTCTTTCAAATTTTTGGTTGTGCCATGTTTTTTAGCTTTTGAAAATTTATTCTAATGTATTTTTTAGCGCTGAATCCGAAATTGACCTTCATTTTAAACCATCACGTCAGGATTTTTCTCAAATCGAAAATTTCAAAGTTAAAAAGCTCAACGTTAAAATTGATCCCCCATCCCCTCCCAACCTCATCGGACCCCTGAGCTATTTAGTTGTAAAAAACCCAGTATAATCCAAAAAATTGAATAAATTATTGAATTAAATATAATTAAACTGAATAAAAAAGTCTTACATCTATTTTATAGTATCAGATTTTTCGACATTTTTTAACGTTGAAATTTACGATTTGCGAAAAATCTTGACATGATGGTTAAAAGTGAAGGTAATTTTTTTATTCAGCGTTAAAAAATACATAAAACGTAATTATAAAAGTTAATAAACACAACCATCGCTGGTTTGTGTTATCTAATCTAAAACTTTTTCTTAAATTTGTTGACGGTAATCTATCCGAATTTTTTTGTGTTATCCTCTAATATGAGTATTATTAAGATGGTAAGCGTCGAAAATCATAATAATATTACATTGTGATCGGATTTAAGTAAGTATGTAAAATTTAACTTCGATCGGACATTTGAAAGTGAGTTAAAGTTCGAGTACAAATTTTAAACTGGAAAGACGATCGTTGCAAGTTAAATAAAACCTTATGAAAATAATATAATTTTTGTTAGAATAAATCATAGCCTCAAATCCTTACAAAGTAAAACATATGTTAAAATACAATTATTTTAACTAATCTGAAACTTAGCTAATAAAATTTAAGTCAATCGCAATAGTTGTACGATTTCTTTCAAAGCTTTCAAATAAGTTTAAGTACTTTATATACGACCCCTGAAAGCACGGTTAAAATCATCTGTTTTGCGATGCAAAAAAGTGGTATAAGTCATGCATTTCAAACTTTCATAATTCAGTCAATTTTAATGTTAGATGAGTGAGACTTTTTTTTATCTTACTTGTTAGTGTCACAGTAAATTTTGACTAAATATCACTTATAGGACCGGGGGACTCTATAAAAATTTAAATTTCGTAATTTTTTAATAAATGTTTTTCTTGACCCAAATCGCTTTAAAAATAATTCTTCACCTTATTTAAACCAGTTTTGTAATTGGAAGTATGCATCTAGGACCAACGGTTGCGAAAATAAAGATCGGTCAGGTTATACGTGGACACTCTGTATATTTAACAACTTTTGCTGTCACTAATGTTTTACTTCCAGACTGTTTTCCTGTGTCGTTTTCATCATTTTTTTTTATTCTCTTAGTTTTCGTAAGTTTCATGATTACTGGCTCTGACTCCGAAATCTCAAAAGCAGGAGAATCAACGTATCTATTTGCAGTGCCTATATCCTCATCGAGAATAAGTGCAGAAGCAGCTGTAAAATGATGACTTTTAGAAACATGCTTAATGCCACTTCTTTTAAATTGCTGTTTCAACGGT
The DNA here is from genome assembly GCA_963931845.1 of Maratus michaelseni. Classification (NCBI taxonomy): domain Eukaryota; kingdom Metazoa; phylum Arthropoda; class Arachnida; order Araneae; family Salticidae; genus Maratus; species Maratus michaelseni. The sequence continues at coordinate 223,718,758 of OZ007596.1, forward strand.
TGCTGCTCTGTTTTAAGCGATAGTTAAAAGCTGCGACGGGGGGGGGGGGGGGGGGGAGCTGCCAAAATGTTATAGGGAAACATTTATGAGCTGTAAGCCACGATTCTTGTGCCTCTACGTAATAGGTGTTTAAAGGTTTAAAGAAGGCAGCATCCAAAGGTTGTAATCTATGGTTTGTATGTCCAGGTAAATGCAATATAATAATGTTATTTTCCCGGGCGAAAACTGTATCATCAAGGTTTATGCTATGTGACGAATAGCCATCCAGCAACAACACTACAGCCTTCTCATCAGCCCTTTTCGTATGTTCATTAAAATGTTTCATACATTTTAGAAATAAAACAGAATTAATGTATCCGGCATCAGATTTGTCGATCAGCCCGCCAGGAGCTTTGTTTACGTCCAGTTGAACACAGGATCTCACTCGTTTGAAGATGTGCATATTAAGGATATAGTGTCCTGCAATGCGTACACAAAAAACAACATTTTTTGTTGCATCTTTCAAAACAACAGTTGTGTTTACGCCTCTTTCTTAACTTGTTACTCCTTGAATTTGACTTTTACCTTTCTCTCCCACCACTTTTTGTAATTTTTTTCACAGTAATTCATTATAATATATTAAAAAATAAAAAAATAGTGTCTAAAGCGTACAGCCCTCGAAATTCATTACTTACTTTTCAAATTTATAATCGTATACTTAGTTCAATTTAAACAACTCAAATTGCTCCAATTAAGGGAACTGCGTCCTTTTTTAAAACAGATAATCTGAAGAATAAAAATAAATAAATCCGCGTGAAAAATATGCGCAATAAACACATGAATTTAGATATGTATATTAAAACAGAACAACTTACCTTAGTTTTAAGGTATAATCTTACGTTAAGTAGGAAAATATTAGATCAAAACAGCTAATTTTAGTTTTCTTTAAATTGTTGAAACTGCACGTGGAAGGCGGGTGCTTCATCTAATCATAAATGACGTCATTCTGATGAGTAGGATTTTAGCGGTAGATGGAGTCTCATTCTGCAATTAACGTCAGAACTGCAACTGTCCATTTAAAGCGGCGGTCTAAATATGGCTACTCTTCCCTATGTAAATTTGCATATAATGTGGCACAAAATGGTATGGATATATTGCCTTCTACAGGATAGAAAGCATCATACGGAAAAGCATTTTCAGTTGTTATGCGTTTCAAGTTCAATTAAATTTGAATATACTATTTGAAGTGTGTGAAAGTTTATAGATCATATACAGAGATGCATTAAATTTCTGGCATCTTTCTTACATGAGATTTTATCCGAATTCCGTAACAGATCCAGATGTTTTGTGGTTGTTCGGTATTAGGATAGGATATGGTGTTTTGCACAAGGCGACACTTATATTAATATTATCACAGTTTAAAGTTTACCCGTAGATATACGACAATCCTGAAATAGCACGTATATTCTAAAGTGAACACATGAAATTAATGAGAGAACAGGGGTTTTAAGGGAAGCGGAGTTTTCCTGAAGAAAATTATTATTTGTTAATGTTTATAAGAATGTTAGTTGTACAATCAAAGATATTTATTGTGTGAAATCGTGTTTAATGTAACAGCTCTTTAATGTAGATTTGTTCAATCATTAGAAAATCGTACAGGATAATCAATCTACATAAGATTTTTTTTATTTTTTTTTTATTGATGAATGAAGAAATTTTGATATTATGTAAAGCGTGTTCAAAATAAAAATGTGTCCTGGAGCAGTTGCCGTTGAGGATTCTGATCTGTACATTTACTTGTTTATAATAAAATTTTGACGTGCTACTCTGCCGTTCAGGACCCTGATCTGTAGAGTTACTAGTTTTTGCTAAAACGCCAGATGAGGTTTCACTGTGGAGAGACGAAAAAATTTTTATCTGTCTGTCTGTATGTATGTATGTCTGCCGCAAAAAAGCATTAGATTGGGTTGGCATTTACAGTATATGTCAGTGAGACATACTAAATTTGCTGGTTAGTTTTTATTACAATTTGGACTATTCGATTGTCTACAGAGGCACTCAAAAGAATTCAGATATATTATTACGTTCTATGGAGGGTAATTGTTTGAAATATATTTTAGTGATGTTCTGCTATTTCAATCACAAAGAAATTGACATGCGTTGTTGATATGCACTACAATAAGATTCGCATAAAAAATGGGTATGTAGCATTTATTGTTTATTTACAGGTGCACACATAAATAATTTAATACCATTACTTTTTGTGGGAATAATTGTTTGAAGTAAGCTTTAACGATACTGTGTTATCTCTAACATAATCCAATTAATATATGTTATTAAGATTCAGGATAATATCTTTCCTATAGAAAATTGTCTACGTAACATTTAAAATTATCTTACAGGGCCGCACAAAATAATTTAGAAACATTATGGTCTATAACAGATAATTACTGGAAATATATTTTCACGCTTAGAAGCATTTTAGTATATCTAATGCCACGCGCACTAAAAATGAGTTTTTAATGGTGTTATGCTTTTTTCAGCCGAACGAAATTTTACTATACTAAGTTGTATGAGTATACTGTAACTAAATTCATAAACAGGGTGGCACAAAAGACTATAAATACATTACATTCTATATAAGGTAATTTTCAGAAAAGAGTTTCCAATTGTGTTATGTATTTTCAAACTGAATTAAATTTAGTACACTATGTGACATGTGTGAATATCGATATATAAAATACAGAGCTACACAAAAGATTTTGAACACATTACCGTCTATATGTAGGAATTGCTGAAAATGTGTTTTGAACTGCATGTATGTTTTTTTTCTGTTGGACTAAAGTTTACTATACTAAGCAATGTGAGAATAATGTAAATAAATTTATAAAGAGGGAGGCACAAAAATATATTGATGTATAGCATTCTATGGATAAGGATTTACGGAAAAGATTATTCCGTTCTGTTATGCATTTTCAATTTCAATTAAACTTTAACATAATAGTTTACATGTTTGAAAATTTATATATCAGGTACACGGCTACACTAAATAATTTAAATACATTACCGTTAATGGAAATCTTTCTTACATGACTTTTATCCAACTTCTGCAATGGATGAAGCTCTTTTGTGGTTTGGCAGGTAATTAATTTTAGTAGAAGGGATGCTTATGTTAAGAAAATCACCCTGTATATCTCCAACTATAATAAAGAAGGAAGTTTGTGTATCTGTGTCCTTCTCGGTTGTGTTCTAAAGAGACCGCTGAACGCAGAGCTACAAAAGTTGGTGGAAAGGTACGTTAGGTCGAAAGGTAGTTTTGCACCTCGAAGACCAGTTTTGGAATTTTTGAATAGATTTGTTTTAATTTAATTTTTTTATGCGATTTTTAGTGTTTTTTAGTGTTATTTTTGGTGCGATTTTTAGTTTTATTTTTTATTTTTTATTTTTTATTTTTATTTTTAGTTTTTTAGTGCGATTTTTAGTGTTAGTCGCTGCAATTTTTCCACATTAGTAATAGGAATCCGGTTCCAATCTTTAAGCCCAATATAGTAAATTTTGTACTCTTTTCAGTGAAGTTTATGCGAAATTCATACAGTGATTTTTGAATTTTTGGCGAAGTTTTTGCTTCGACACTAAGAAATTTTGCCCAGAATGCTTGATTGATTCGGTGGTTGCTTCTATTTCGTCGGAGCTACGCTCAGAATCGTCATTTCCCCCCCTTCTTTTTAGCTTGGAGAGAGTTGATAATTCTTTATAGACAAAAAATCATGATTTTAAAAATGAAAGGGCGAATTATTAATTAACCCGATTTTGTATAAGATTTTTTAAAATTTCATTTTTATGCGTATTTTAACCTTTTTTCATATTTTGTAGCGTTTTTATTCCAATTTTAATTTTGGCGAATTTTTTTCTTCGACACTAAGAAATTTTGTTCAGAATGCTTGATTGGTTTGGTGGTTGCTGCCATTTCGGCCTCAGCTACGCCCAGAATCGTCTTTTTTTTTTCCTCTCCTTTTTAGCTAGGAGAGAGTTGACAATTCTTTATAGATTAAAAAAAATCATGATTTTAAAAAGAGAAGGGCGGATTATTAATTTTCCCGATTTTTTATTAGGTATTTAAATTTCATTTTTTATGCGTTTTTATTTCAAATGACGTCACAAATCGCCCACTAGAAGACAAACACCGCTGGAAATCAGTTGTGATTGGTAGCTGACAGGATTGTAGGCACAGCTGGAAGTCAACCGAGCAATTGTGATTAGCAGCTGGAAAGGTCGTCAGCTGATTGTAATTCGAACAGAGAGTTGTGAATTTTTCGTGATTTGTTTTATGCGATTTTTAAAGTTTTTTTTCATGTACGTGTATTTATGTAATTGATTTCAGAAATTGGCAACGATAACTTACTGTTTTTGTATGTCAAAACAAAAAAAAGTCATTTTGTTTCTGTTTCAAAAGTTAATGATAATTCCTAATTTTTTAACGTCGTTGGTTTAATTCTGTGGGTGGGGGGAAGTGAGTGTCCGGTTGTAATTTAACTATCGCGTTAATGGTCTGATCGAACTCCCTCCTTCCCCCCCTGCCTCCAAAATTCGAACTTTCTTATTATTAGTCCAATTCAAACGAAATCTTTTCTCAGGTCCCCCATATACTAGATAAACTTCGGTATCATTTTTTCAGACCTTTGTTACCACTATTTCTCAATATTAATCACCAGGGAGGGGTATTTTCTCGGGTTCTATGGGCCCAATTTCAACGAGAATTAGTTCATTCAATTTAATACGAACTAATTAAGATATAGATAACTAATTAAGATACAGATTTGGCGCCATCAGGCGGAAGAAAGTGGAACTAAAAGATTTTGCAGCGCGTGCGTAGCACGCCTGCTATACGGTGTCTTAGGCAGCAGAAACACGTGCCGAAGTTTGATCGGAAAGATTTCTATTTAGAACACAGTGTGCCCCTAGCGGTGAGAAGTGAAACTAAAAGATTTTTCATTTAAAATTGGTCCGATTCAAACAATGAGCCCGATTTCAACGAGAATTGATACATTCAACTTAACATGGACTAATTAAGATATAGCTAACTAATTAATATATAGCTTTGGTGCCCCCTAGCGGTGGAAAGTGGAACGAAATATTTTTAATGTGTGCACGGCAAGTCTTTTATAATGTGCCATAAGCAATGAGGACACGTGTCGGAGTTTCGTTTGGAAAAAGGTTTGTTTAGAACAGAGTGCGCCCCCTGGCGATGGAAAATGTAACTGAAATATTTTGAATTTAATATTGGTCCGATTCAAACTAAATCTTTTCTAACATTCTTCCGATGTCTCCCATGTACTAAATAAACTTCCGTATCATTTTTTCAGCCCTTGGTTACCACCATTTATGAATATTAATATCCAGGATTTTCTTGTGTTCTATGGGCTCGATTTCAATGGGAATCAATTCATTCAACTTAAAATGCACTAATTAAGATATAGCTAATTATCTAAGACATAGATTTGGTACCACCTGTCGGTGGAAAGTGGAACTAACAGATTTTCCGCGCGTGGACAGCACGCCTTCTACACGGTGCCGTAAGCAGCGGGAACGAGTGCCGGATTTTCGTTCGGAAAGAGGTTTATTTTGAACAGAATGTTCCACCTGGTGATGGAAACTGGAACTAAAAGCTTTTGCAGCGCGTGAGCAGCACGTCTGCTATTCACGGTATCGTACACAACGGGGACACGTGTTGGAAATTTGCTTAGAACAGAATGCATCCTCTTGCTATGGAACTAAAAACTTTCCTGCGCGTGCGCCGAAAATGGCTATTTTTAATGAAACCGCAGAAGAAAGTTACCGATTTTATAATCCCAGACAACGAAGTAGTTTCATTTTCACTCATCCTCGAGTATTAAGAAAAGAATTGGAGGTATTGAATCGAAACTCAAAGTCAGTACGCAATTTACTTTTCTGATTCCAAAAATGAAAATTTTGTGAAAATCCGACGGAAACTTTTTTCAAATTTTGATCAAAAACTAACCAATTTTGAATCAAATGATCCAGACATTTGAGGGGTGGTATTGAATTTACTTTCGCTTAAGTGTTCATCTTTATTTAACTTCCTAAAGACAAAGAGTTACCATAAGAACGGTTTCGTGCTGCGATTTTTAGAGGGATTTCACATATGGTATTATTTTTTGACGGGACCGGGCTACCCCGGGCGGATCAGCTAGTATAAAATAATCCAAGAATAACACAAATTTTCTAGAGTAGAAACATAAAAATAATGAGACAATGTGGCGTTTAGGGGGACAGAGTTACCTGAAGAAAAGTATTTTTTATCTTTAAATGTTTATAAGAAATTTAGTTTTACAGTCAAAGAACTTCACTGTGTAATATGCTCCTTAACGTAAGATTTCCTTAATCATAAGAAAATATTATATGCTTATAAACTGATATAAGAAAAAATAAATAAATTGAAGATTGAAATATTTTGGATACTATATAAAGTGAGATGTGTCTTGCGCAGCTGACGTTGAGGCTGCTAATCTGAAGATTTACTAGTTTACTTGTGTATGTCAGTTTTAAGCTACTTACTCATATCAATAAAACCTAAACGATTAGCGTCAATAAGACTGTGAATGTGACCCACTTTCAATTGTGAATTTAATAATTACTTCAAAGACATTTATTATATTTGTTTATTGTTTATTACAAATAATTAATATTATATTATACTTGGGTTCACTGCAGTTATTAAAACGATCATTTTTGGCAGCCAAATTTTATTTTTTACATTTTTACAATTTTTTAGACATTTTATCAACATGATCCGTGCAGAGTGGACAAGGGTAACATTTTGATTTTGATATATATTTATGTTAGGGTAGGATTTATCATATATTCTAATACGAGCAAATCTTGTGTGTGGTTATATATATATATATATACAGTGTGATTCATAAATATCGAAACAATAGGCTATCTCCTTAAATATTGCCCTTAGGCACATACTTCCAATTGCAAAGTTTCATAAAAAAAGGTGCAAAATTTGATGAGATAGGTTGCAACTCCATGGGGGGGTCTATTTGAGAAAATACAAAAATTAAATTTTTATACGGTCCCCGTAGGATAAAATTTCCAATTAGGAAATTTTTCCTTATCAATTTCTGAATTAAACAAAAAAAACATCCATCTTGATATCTGCAAAATTCACAGAGATATTAAAATCCAAAATTCGTGACTTACACCACTTACGCATACCTCTGACCGACGCGATATCAGTTCATTTGAAATGTAAGTTAGGGATCGACCATAAATTTACACATTATTAAAAGTCGATCTAAGACAATGCCTTAACTTTTAGATATAAAATAACAGCGTATAGATTTTTGTGTTAAACGTGATTCAGAAATATGCTAGAGGTCTGCATGAGCCCGTTCTTGGCGACAGGCCCGTTACCGGCGCGACCCGCTGGCCGGGCCGTGCCGGCCCGTGTTTTTATTGTTCTTAGGACGTGTCGGACAGGCAATAAGTTTTGTAAAAATAGTAATAGCGATAATGAAACTTCTGTTAACGGAATCATTGGAAATATATTTTAATATATTACACAGAAATATTTTCAAAAATCTATTTTTCACTATACAGTTTCAAAAGTTATATTTTTAAACCTATTTTTCATTTATTTCAAACGAAATTGTTTTTTAAAAATAAATCTTTATTCGAATGCAATAGTCTAAGAGTATAAATAATCATTAAATTTGCTATTGCGTATTTTTTGAATTCCCAGTAATCTTCCGTTATAAGTATGTTTATTTTACCCAGATTTAATACGCTCGAACCAGAAACTCTTTTAAGAAATTCAATTGAGTAACTTCGACTTAAAACCTTTAAATTAAATAAGTCAAAGATTCATTAAATACATTTTCTGGTTTTAAAGTTGTTAACTGGTTCAAATTAATCTACATATTACGGAGGATTAATGGGAGGTTTGGCAGCTGTGTTTTTGTCATGCAAACACATAGTAATCTAAAATATACCGTAAAATTTTTTTATAAATATATATGTAGTATTTTTTAAGTAATCTTAATTGTATCTTAAGAAAAATGGGAATTTTTCGTACAAATTTCTGCCTGTGCAGAAACCTAAAATATGCGCCGACACCTGTCTAGATAATTAATTACATAAAATTAAGTGCATCGCCCATGAAAAGAGCTTTCTTTCGCATTATATCAAAAAACTCATCTATCCCCATATCATGTTAGAAAAGTCTTGTTTAAATCAACTGACACATTTAAACAGTAAAGAAAGAAGGTGAGAATGGCACAAATTAAACTAAATCAGAAATTGAAACTACAGGAAGAAGCTACTTACTCACCTGGAAGATTTAAAAAAACATTTAAACGCTCTATTAGGAGCCAATCTTAGTTTTAAACTTTAAATGCATTTTTCTGCATCATAGATTTTTTTCAGCATTTCTCATATTTAAATTGATATAAGTGAATAACCATTAAAGATAAATGGTTCAAACTTGAAATATATCTTTTTCAAATATTTTCCTTGAAATTTAATTTGGCAAATTTGAAAAAAAAAAATCACTTTTGAAAATATGATTTGTTTAAAATAAGTTGCATCTTTTTTTTTTTTTTAAATTGCTATTTTAAATATTATTAATTTTTTTTAAATTAATATTTTTTTAAATGCTGAATCAAAATTAAAACTTATATATTTCTGTTTAATTGAAAGAAAAAAATTCTGTTCGGTAAATAATATTTCGAGTTATAAGAATTTTAAATTATTCTGAATTTTTTGAAATTTTGTAAGAAGTATTATGATGTGATTCTGTTTACAAATTATATGGTTAACCCTCCCAAAAAATTCAAAATTCTAACTCTATAAATAAATAAAAAAATAAAAAAGAAATGTTTCCCGGAAACCTTACACTAACATTGTTTCTGGAATTACACGCATTTCAATTTGTGTCTGATCCCTCGAAACCTCACGAATTATTAGAACGGACATATCTCTGGAATTTTACAGATATCAAGATGGAATTTTTTTTGTTTAATTCAGGAATGGATAAGGAAATTTTTCCTAATTGGAGATTCTATCCTACGGGGGTCGTATAAAAATTTAATTTTTGTATTTTCTCAAATAGATCCCCCCCCTGGAGTTGCAACTTATCTCATCAAATTTTGCACCTTTTTTTATGAAATTTTGCAATTGGAAGTATGTGCCTACGGGCAATATTTAAGGAGATAGACGATTATTTCGATATTTATGAATCACACTGTATATATATATATATATATATATATATATATATATATATATATATATATATATATATATATATATATGCAAATTTTATCTTAAAAACGGCTCTAACGATTTTGACGAAATTTCGTATCCTACCGTTTTGAGGCACCAGAAAACCATTGGGCTAGGTCACATGTTCGAGAAAATTTGATTAGTGGGTCATTTTGGGTCATGGTCTAGCTAATTGTATCTAAAAAACGGTTCAAACGATTTTGACGAAATTTTATATACGACCATTTTCGGGCACGAGAAGACTATTGGGTTGGGTCACATGTTCGAGAATCTTCGATTAGTGGGTCATTTTTGGGTCAACGCGGGTCAAATTAATTTTATCTAAAAAACGGCTCTAACGATTTTGATTAAATTTTGTGCCCAACGAGTTTCGAGCACGATAAAATAATTGGGCTAGGTCACATGTCCGAGAAAATTCGATTAGTGGGTCATTACTGGGTCATTGTGGGTCAAGATCTAAAAAGCGGCTCAATTTACACTAAATTTTGCATCCAATGGTTTTCGGGCACGAGAAGACTGTTGAGCTAGGTCACATGTTCGAGAAAATTCAATTAGTGGGTCATTTTGGGTCATTTTGGGTCATGGTCAAGCTAATTTTATCTAAAAAACGGTTCAAACGATTTTGACGAAATTTTGTATCCGACTATTTTCGGGCACGAGAAGACTATTGGGCTGGGTCACATGTTCGAGAACATTCGATTAGTGGGTCATTTTTGGGTCAAAGCGGGTCAAATTAATTTTATCTAAAAAACGGCTCTAACGATTTTGATTAAATTTTGTATCCTACGAGTTTCGGGCACGCGAAAATCATTGGGCTAGGTCACATGTTCGAGAAAATTCGATTAGTGGGTCATTTCTGGGTCATTGTGGGTCAAGATCTAAAAAGCGGCTCAATTTACACTAAATTTTGCATCCAATGGTTTTCGAGCACGAGAAGACTGTTGGGCTATGTCACATGTTCAATAAAATTCAATTAGTGGGTCATTTTGGTCATGGGTCATTATGAGTCAAGCTATTTTATCTTAAAAACGGTTCAGAGGATTTGAAATAAATTTAGCACCCTAAAGGTTTGGGGAACAAGAAGACTATTAGGCTAGGTCACATGTTCGAGAAATTTCGATTAGTGGGTAATTTTGGTCATGGGTCATTATGGGTCAAGTTTTTTTATCTTAAAAACGGATCAGACTATTTACACTAAATTTTGCATCCTATGGTTTTCGGGCACGAGAAGACTGTTGGGCTAAGTCACATGTTCGAGAAAATTCAATTAGTGGGTCATTTTGGTCATGGGTCATGATATTTGAACTCAAATTTAATTTTGACCGAGCATAGCTCGGTCTTCCCTGCTCGTAGAAATTAAAATAAGATTCGTTTCTCAATTGGCTGGACTTGAAAAAGTCTTATTCGTTTGCAAGATAAATAAAGTTTTTTAAATTATATTTTTATATCTTGCTTTTTTATATTTTTACATATGTATCTGTAGTATAAAGCAAAATTATGTCCGCGAGTAACGCGTACATAGTATTGTAGGTGACAACACCTGACAAATAAATGTCACTTTTACTACCTTTTTTTAACTTCTAAATGTCGCACATTTTCAATATTTTACACCGTCATATAGAATTTTTTTCTTTCAAATGCCATTTGTTTGAAAACTCTATCTCAATTTACTGATATTTTAATAATTTAAAAATAAATTTCAAGCGAGAAATGTTTTTTAATTTATCTCTATCGACAGCAGCCCGATTACAAAAGATCAACACGTTTGCACTTAAAACAAATATAAATAATTCAACATTTCATTCGGTTAATATTCCATAACAAAATTAAAACTTCACCAATACATTATTAAAATAATAAAATAATATAAATGAAGCACAAATTTAAAAGACATGTAATTAAATTCTGTGCTTAAACCGCTAAAAGTATCACACTCTAAAACAGGCATGTCAAACTCGTTTACCGCCGCGGCCAAATTAAGTATTACGTACAAACCCGCGGGCCACATAAAGAAAGTTGATAATATTATTGCCATGGCACAAAATAAAATTTTTACGCTATGTTCCAAAGTTATTACTAGATATAGTTTATTTTATCTTATTTTTCTAAAAAATACTCAAAACTATTTTTCATCAACCAAATCTATAAAATTTAATTGAATTTCCTAAATTGTATTTATTTTTAAAACTCGATTGTACACGCTGGTCTGTTAATGTTGATCTATAGCAAAGGCATGGCTGTCAATCTTCCGTCTTTTCTTCAAGTACAAAAATAAAATAAAATATTTTGTATCTGAAAATGCATTTAATAAAATGTGTCTTGTATCTATGCGCTACTTATTTGATTTCATTTATTAAATACATTTTCTGGTTCAAATTATGTTTATTTGACTTGAAAATTAACAAAAGGTTCGAAGCTATGCAAAGATGCAAATATGTCGCATAAAAGTGCGGTACCGTATGTAGCTAAAATATGCCTTAAATGCAGACTATGCTTTAAAAAATCTGTCGATTGATGAATAGTTACAGCAATTTGAATATATTTTCGCTCTAATGTGGAATAGCACTGGATTTTGATTAACTGCAGTAATAAATTCTGAGAAATAATTTCAACATCAATAATTAAAAATGAAGTAAATAGATTAAACTGATTTTCATATTTCTAAAATTCTAAAATCTTTTGGATTCATTTTTTAATATATTTTTAGTACATTCTAAAATTTTTCACTCCGATGATTTTTGTAATAATACCTGGTGGCATTAAAAACAGTATACATTTTCTTTTGGAAAATCGTTTTATCAAGGTAATAAACACTATTTGAAAACGTTAATGCTATCAAATAGCAAGATAGCATTATGAAATTTGCCTTGAAGTTGAAGTTTACACAGGAGCTTTGTAATTTCAAATGAAAACTCCAAGTACTTTGTCGGTTGGTGGTCTTTTAATAATTCAAATTCATAATTTGTCGATTTAAAATGAAAATTGTAACCTTGTTTAACTGTTCGAAAATAACAGCTAAACCTGTATGATGGAAAACCGTCAAATACCTCTATAACAAGGTAGATCTATTATCACTACCCATATTTCCAAGCTATTTTCTAGATTGACGATGATCAAGGCACGTGCTTACAAATATAATATAAGTTTATGAGCACTATAATTGTTTAAACACATATCTGGATATTATAAATCTATTCGTTATATATATAAATCTTTCTAGGAATGGTACTTATGATTATAGTATTTCAAAAATTTTCCAATTGGTCTAGACATCATTTTTTCAATTTCGGAGTGACTGATTTCGACTCGCGGAACTTTTAATGTAATAAAGACAATGATTAGATTTTTAAAGCAAATGTATTTTCTTCAACAGACTTTGTGAAATCATCCTGATTCTTTTTAAGAAGTATCAGATTCAAGTCTGATAATTTATCTTCCCGGTGTTATTCAGATTTTTGTCAGTTTTCTTTATACTTTGTGCTGTAGCACCTCTTTATGTTACATTCTAATTAATGTCTAACAGTATCTCAAATCTCAAATTTAAGTTTCTCTTTCAATATTACATAATTGTATAATAAATCACCTTTAAAAAATTGCTATATTCATCTTCAGTTTATCATCTATCATATGTATTCATAGTGGTAAAAAGCTTTAACACATTTTTTTAATAAATCCTGAGACGTATGAGAGTATGTCAATAAAATGTGTGTATGTCCATAAAAAATAAAATAAAAATCATGTAGGATTCCAGAAAAATTGAACACACTTACTAACCTAAGTAATGAAAATTCAGGAATTTAAATTCAAAATCCATATGGTTGACTAAAACTCAAGTGAATATGTCACTTGGATCATCTTATTTTTCAGAGATTTTGTGTCAGGCACAAAAGTGTTAATTTGTGTCACTTTCAAAGCGACTCATTTAAAACTATTCAATTTTATATTTTGATTTCTTTTTTAATTTTAACTGTTCTTAATTAGCGCCTAATTTTATTAATTTTACGGTACATTTCTTAGTATTTAATAAATATAGGATATTATTTTTTAAAGCGGTGTAAAATCAAGGAGAATAGCAAAATAAAGTACATACGACATAAATCAAATGAAAATTATAATATTTTTAAAGTTGTATGAATCTTTAAATTTTCAGACTCAAGATCCCGAGCTTTGCGAAGTTCGGATTGGTTATCTTTGTATCCACATTTTTTGAGCTAAAATGTAAAATTTAGTTATATCTGTTCCAAGGCTCCCAAATGGTCCGCTTTTTGAATACCGGTATTTTCTTAGAAATATTTTAGTTTTAGTTTTTTCTTGCAAATTTTATTGAAACCACTTTCGGAGGTAAATTTTTGCGGAAATGTTGTAGAGATCTACCATGGAATTTTTTGTTAAAAATTATTGGTATTCAGTTGGCGAACAGCTGAGAGCCCTGCTGTTTATATACAGTACTGTTGCCAAATGAGCAGGATTTTTTTAATTCAGAATGTTGCAAAATTCTGAAGAAAAAATTCCTTTTATTTAATAACAGAAAAGATAAAACAAATGTTACTATTAAAAAATAGAGGTACAATTCTGAATTTAAGAAGAGCTGGCCAAACTGGTAACTTTGACATAAATAGTTTTCTAATGTTTGACATCTGTGAGACTACGGTTGGTGCAATTGTGTTCATGCAAAGTATATTTTCATCATGCATGTTCGAACAAATAAATTAAATACAGGTGAAATGCCAAAGGCTTCGTGGGCCACAGATAAGTTGTCAGCGGGCCATGTGTTTGACATGCCTGCTCTAAAACGATACTGCAAGTAGCGGAATCTTTGGCGATTTCTAGAGGCTATTATCTACTGGCTTGCCACAAATATGAAAGTATCGCTTTAATAAATTTCAAAACATTCTTTGAATGCATTATTGGTATTTCTCATATATTAATATTTTTTGGTGTTGGTAGTGGACAATCTAAAAATATATATATTAAATGTATAGAATCTATTATTCTTTTCAATTATTTTTAAAAAGTGATTTTTACCCATATTCTATAAACAAGGAAGCAAAAGAACATTTTTTATGTTAATAGATTTTTCATTTTACATTAATACATTTTTAATACACATTACCTATTACATACTTAGCGTTTTTAAAATAACTTTAGTCGAGTGATGTTAGTTACTACTCGTTCTATGATATACTTTAAAAATTTACATGTAAATCAAAGGTGGCCTCTTTTATAATCTTATCGACCGTACTCCTTTTTATGCTCTTTTATAGTTAACACATTTTACACTTTATTACTATTTTCTTGAAATTATTTTATGTTAATACATTTTTAATTTTACATTAATACATTTTAGTACACATTATGTATTACATACTTAGCGTTTTTAAAATAATTTAAATTGAATGTTGTTAGTTGATATTTGTTTTATGATATACTTTTTAAAAGTATATGAGAATCGAAGGGGTGTCTTTCATATTTTTATCGACCGTAGTATTTTTTAAGCTCTTTTATATTTAACACATTTTGCACTTTATTAGTATTTTATTGAAATTATTTTTCCCTTTTTACCGAGTCCTGAACGCATATGGGATAATCTACTTGACGAAGAGAAAATCTCAGAGTGCAGTAAAATATTCCATATAATTCAGGATAAACATCAACTTTCAGACCCAAATCACAGTGAAGTGGCAAAAAAATGCAAATAGCGGGAGTGAATATGTATGCATGGTATATAAAGCAAGTTAGATAAAAGTTCTTTCCCTCTTTGCCAGCTGTATCCGCAGCGTCGAGGCAGCTTCTCTATAAAAGGATGAGTTAATAGGGTGAATCATGCGATAGACTAAAAAATATTGTAGATTTATGTAAACCGCAATCAGATTTTTTTAAATAATAAATATCCCTATATCTAAGATTATTTTTGTAGGAATCAGAAACTTTCTAGCAAATTCCAATTTAGCAGTATGTTTTTTGTGATTCTTAACATGCTATTTTTTATTTTTCGATTGTTTAACTGTAATTTAATTTGTAATATTAATTCTCAATATACTTACACTGTAAAAAAATGGGTCGATCTACTAAAAACAAATTTAGTTTTTCCTATTGATCTTTGCAATTACTAAAAATTATTTTGTATTCTTACTCAGTTACAAAGAAAATCTGCAAGAATTACTAGAAAACTGCTAGCAACGATTCCGGTGCATAATACCGCTTACTAAAAAATTCTATGGAATACAAATCTACTAAAAAATTTAGTAACCTTGGAATTTTTTTTTCAGTGTACATACTTTAATTTTTCAGAGAAACTTATAAAATTGGAGATAATTTAGTATACTGCACAATCTAATTATTTATAAAAAAAATTATTAAAATCCATTACCCAAGGGTGCATTTAAATAACAATACTAGATGGAACCCGTCAAAACTTGACGCAGAAAAAAATACTATAACAGTATCAGTAAAATAAGCTTCTTTATTATTTATGAAGGGTTGCGTATAAAACAGTCATTCAAATATTTTTTTTGCCCAGTCAAATACAGTACTATTTCCGATGCAAACTCCAAACAAAAAATCCGTAAATAACTGTGTAATGCAAATCAATTTGACATTTCCACCATATTCCCCACGGCAAGAAAAAAAATTCATGGACCTATGAAGTATATACAAATAGTATATTCCTACGTTCATATAATATTCAGAAAATAACAGAACATAGTAAATAAAGCACACATCTCCCCCCCCCCTGTGATAATGCAACCGAATGAGCTTCTATGCACATGTGTATTGCATCTGCCCAAAAGCACCGTCAAAATTCGACATTAAAAAAGTTTTAAAATGATTAAATTAAAAGTTTTAAAATGTCCTCTTTAATCATTGTTCGTTTCAAATCCATATCTTCTAAAACGCATCCATTGTTTTAAGCTAATCAATTTTTATGCAAAGATTAAGAAGTTTTTTACAGTAATAAATCTATCTGCAGATGGAGATTTTTAATGTTTTCAAGTGTAATTTACTTGTATGGTTTCTTCGGTTCCTTGACATAATCAGGATGATTATCCCTTTTCCATCACAGTCGGGGATATTTTTCCTCTTATACAGTTGGCAAATGTAAAAAAATAAAAAAATACAATTCCTAGCATATCCTGATATCTGATGGAACATAGTCATCACCGAATTCAACATATCAATTTTATGTTCAACATAAACTAAAAATAGTCTTTTTTTCTTTTTTATTTCCTGACAGATTTTTGTTTATCGCCAAAATGTTCTATCTTATGGATAATCTGATCTTATGATTTATCCCTTTTTTTTAAAATTATTATTCACTTTTTATGATGGTTAGGGAAATATATTTTCAATTGTGGCAACTTTCCCAGGGGCTATTTTACATTATTGAAGTAAACTGGTGGTCATTGATAAGATAGAATTGAAAAAATTTTCATGCTTGAAAAATATTTAAAAAGTCGTTAAATTAAGCGGCAGTTTTCAAATAAATTTCAATCGAAAGCTAATTTTTTTTTCTAATTGATGATGTAAGAATTAAAATTGTAAAATGTAGTAAAAAATAGAAATTTGTAGTATTTCGAATTGATATAAGCGCGATGAAAACTAAAGCGATAGCGCCTTTGTTGTCACAACTGTTGTACATTTCTAAAAATTGCGCCACTGTATTTTGGCTGGCGTCCAAAAGTAGAAAAACATTTTTTGACATCGAAAGAGAAATTCACAGTGAAAGAAATAGGACTTTGCGCTAATAAGGAACTGTTAAATGAACTTATAACAAACCTACCAAAATAATCATCCTTATATATTATTTCTCCTGTCAACATCCCTTTTACTCAGAAAATATGAAACGCAGAAAAACGAATGAAATACCATATGAAAGGTTTTAGAACAGGCTTCTGACATAGCCCACTTAACAATTCGTTAAAACATGTTTTTGATTAAAATTTGCTGAAATTAAAAAATTAAATCGGCATTGTTTTCATGAAAGAAACGAAAGGTTTTCCTGAAATTATTGTTGCCAAAAAAAATAATTATTACGCTTTAATGTATATAGCCCAACAGGTAGTACTCCCATGTTGTATTTTGCGCGACTTCTGCCATAGATCTATCTCGGCATCTGTGTGATAAAATTTCATCAAACTTCATATTCAGTTAGATTTTGACATAAGTAGGTACTGATTAGGTTTCAGCGTATGTAGACCAACAGGTGGCGTTGCAGTGCTGTATTTTTCACTATTTCCATGATAGCTATAGATGAGCTTATATAGGGAGGAATTTCATCTAACTTGGTATACCATTAGACCTTGACAGAAAATGCAACTGATGAGCTTTTGGGTGCATGTAGCACAACCAGTTGCACTGCTGCTCTGTATTTTCAATGACTTTCGTGATACTTATATCTGTGATTCTATGAGATGAAAATTCGCTAAATTTACTAATATGTCAGATATCTTCTGAAAAATATATTGTTTCAGTAACGAATTTTTACATTCAACAGGGCGAGCCGATATGCTGTACTTATCACGATTTCTGTGACAGCTATATCTCGGCATCTTCGGAACAGAATTTTACCAAATTTATTTTTTTTACATATTGATTAAAAGCTATGTTCATTTAATTTTAACTATGTTCACACAACATGTGCCGCTTCTATGCTATATTTTTACGATCAGCGTTATAGCGGTATTTCAGTTTATATTGGATAAAAATACCCCAAATTGTATTTGCAATTATTAATTAATATATATATATATATATATATATGTGTGTGTGTGTGGTCCAATTTTGTATTTGAATAACCAACTTGGGACGCTATTAAACTATGTTTTTTTTTTTACAGGTCACTGTAAATCCGAACTAAATTCAAAGAAATGCACTATACTTTGTAATTATTGGTGTGTAACAGCTCTATTGGAATTCATATTATATTTTAAGATAATACAAAAGAAAATTTTGTGATGGCTACAGCCTACTAGTTTTGGTTGAATTCTAGAGAAATTGCGGTTTATTTTTCCTTTTTTCCGGTTTTGAACCTTTTTTTCCGTACGAAAGCTTTGGAAAACTATTAATTTAGCACACTTAATTAGATAATAAAAGCTAATTGATATGTTACGAAACCATCCGTCAAACTTCATCCCATAGCTTTACTATTTATACATATTTTTACTCTAGACTTGTAAGAATACGTATACTCCGATAACGTATTTCATTAAGATTCTAGATTTACAAATAGCTAATTTCGACGAAACATTCTTGTTCAAAGTTTGAAATAAGATAGATATCACACTTCATACATTTTATACCAGGGGTTTTTTCATTTACAAGTATTTTGGGTTCTGCTTTTTTTTTCTCTTTTGATTACATTTATTTAATGTATTTTTATTTTCATATCCTGAAACTACAATACCATCATGTTGCTTATGATCCTTAATTTTGAATCCTAAATTTGATAGTTTTGCAATCTTTGTGCTTCTATTTTCTAGAAAGCCAATTATGAAACTGATATTCTAAAATCGTATGATTTATAATTTGTGCAAAATTTTGCTTCATTGGATTAAAAATCGTCCTATAATTTTATATTTTATTTACGAGCCAACGAAAATGGATTACTAAAGGAATTCGTCTTTGTTATCAATATCAATTTTAGTGAATGGACACGCATAGAAGGAATACACGCATAAAAAATTGATAAAATGACATTAAAAGCAGAATGTTCTCGCCCACGTACCAACCACCCAACGAGAGGCACAATCAACCGCAGCATGGATTTTACGTGAAGGTATGTGACAACCACACTGAGCAGCAGCGTAGTATTCCAAGTTAGTACCCTGATCACGTTCAGTGCTGCTTCACTTCGGTGTTCCGATTGGAAATAAAGCTTTATAGACCGACAGCTGGGGACGAAATTTACTTATTTCATTAAGGATTTAAACTTTAAAATATATATACAGGGTGTTCCAAAATTCGACCGACAAATTAAGAGGGGTGATAGAAGGCACCAATAGGATTAAAACTTACCATAGATATTGGGTCGCAAACCACGTTTAGAGGGAGAAAATCGCAAAAATATTTATGAAGGGTGTGACGTCGTGTGGGAGAAAAAGGGCCAATAATAAATAGAAAAAACATTTATTTGACTTAAAGTATGATTACAATGCATTACAGTTGAACGTCAGAAAGGAAACGACGAGACATTTTTCTAGGAATTTGTTTTAACGCGTCCGGCAATCCTTCGTCCGTCGGTGTCGGCTGGGGAATGAGCTTTGTGACCCCAAATTCGAGCAATTTCAATAAAAATGTGTTGTCTTCTCCCATCTGAAGTGGAACTGCAATGTCTTGTAATCATGCTTGACATTATATAAATGTTTTGTCTACTTATTAATGACCTTTTTTGTACCATTCGACATCACAACCTTCATAACTATTTTTGCGATTTTCTCCCACTAAACGTGCTTTGCCACCCCATGTTCTATAGTAAGTTTTCATCCTCTTGATTCCTTCTATCATCCCCCTTTATTTGTCGAATTCGGAACACCCTGTATATATATATATATATATATATACTCACCTGATGTAGGTAAGGAGGACCTGGCAGTTTGTCTGCTGTTTAAAAGTACCCTTAGCAACGTAGCCTATACTGAAAAGGCAAATAAATAGTATTCCAACTACAGCTGATTGCCAACATACATGGGATACACACGTAATGGGGTTATCGTTCATTTTGATATTGAGTGGGATTTGCGATGTTACTAAGTATTTTATACCGTTGCAGTCTACCAGGTTATTTGCGCCAATTTCAGATAATCAAAAAAATAATAAAATAAAGATTTTATTTATTTTTTATGTTTTGACCTTTATCAAACATTTAAACTTTAAAACACGGACAGCGTACTGAGTTCGTCATTTAGTGAAAACACAGCTGCAAATTGCAAAATAAATACGTGATTAACACATGCGGCTCATTTGATCTCTCGTCGAAGTCCCTTGAGGGTTCAACCAATGTTTAATGTTGAAGTTCACAATTTTTTCTGCTCTCTTTCATTATTTTTTTTGGTAAGTCACCTCTAGCGTACGGATTATCACGCCACCTGTGTATTTCTGCAATATATCTGAATTAAATATTTTTTATATAAATATTATGCTTATTACTTTTATTCTATTCTAGAAATTGCATGAAAGATGTATATTATCAAAAATTTATATTAAAGATTGAAAAGGACGTTGGCATACGGTGTACGACTCCCTTGTTTTCATGTTATTACAAACCATCCGTGTTGTATTTATTATAATTAATTTAATCTTTAAATTAAATAGTAATTATTGCTTAAAGTGATAAAAAAAATAACATGATTTTTTTAAAAATATCTTTTAATATGATAATACCTGTATAATGATAAATAAAATACTCTCACGAAGTTTTGAAAACGGTAAACATAAACCACGAGATCACATGTCCAGTGCAAGCAGATGCTTAAATTGGTCAAACTGAAAAACGCGAAAATTATTATTTATTTCAATTTTATTGTTTTATCAATCTGTAAAGCATCGCGTGCCAAATTTTAGGTAATTTAGGCTTTACAGATTGAAAAAGCAATAAAAATTTAAATAAATAATAATTTTCACGTTTTCCAGCTTGACTAATTTAAGCACCTGCTCGCATTGGACATGTGATCTCGTGGTTTATGTTTACCATTTTCAAAACTTTGCGAGAATATTTTATTTATCATTTTGATCTGAAGATGTCGCCGTTAGAGAGAATGAAACATCTGTAATCTATATTAAAAGGTATTTTTAAACATTTCGTGTTATGTTTTTAACACTTTAAGCATTAATTACTATTTAATTTAAAGTTAACAAGTGATTGTATTGTATTATTTGTAAATTAGTCTTTTTATATCAATTTGATGTTTATTATTTTTATACTACTGCTAGACATTGTATTAAACAAATGTTCTTATTTAGGCTTTCAGGGGCTTTGGCGCATTCAGTAGTCGAGGTTTTAAAGTTTAAGTAAATTTCCTCACCAGATCTCTGTCTATTACAGCAAGGTTTGTCGTTGGCTCGAAAAATAATATTTTCAGCATTTAAGGGCATATTAATAATGCTCAAGAAAAACTAAACCTTTTTTATAATAATTTATATTTTATTTAGAAAATTTAGAAAGAAAAAAAAATGCTTTCTACAATAAAATATCTTTATTATTCTGTGCTTAAACGGTGAATGTGATACTCAATGAAATAAATAAAACAAACCAACTGATATTGATTATCCTTTGCAATCGATCATTAATATCAAGTATATCAAGTATTAAAAAAAATATTTTTAAAAACAATACTAAATCTTTAATAGAAGTAAAAATAAACGAATAAAAATTGCTTTCAGATATACTTATTTAGTGTAAAATATGTTACACATTTTCTATCCGTGTGAAATCAACTGAATTGCTATTTTCTTCGATATATTTTTCGTATTTCACATGAATAAAATTTCTATCGAGAAAAAATGATTATCGATTAAATGATTATCCAACTTATCAGAAAAGAAATTCGTATTTTGCGAACTTGTAAAAACTACTTTACATCAAATGATGCAAGTTTTTTTTTTGTGAATGAAGTTTAATAGAATTATCTACAAACCACTATTTTATTTTTTGTAATCTATGGTATAAAAATGAGGTTGAATTTACAATTATTAACTACTAAAATTGTTTTTTTTTTAAAGCTAGGAAAAACATTTATACTCCTAAATACAGAGTGATTCAGAATTGACCGTTCAAAATTTAAGAAGTGGTAGAGTGCACTCGGGGGCATTACTTGAAGGAGACTAAGGGGGGGGGGACATTTGCTCCCTCAATGAATTTGATACTTCAGAGTACATCAGTCACAACAATTCCGTCTTATTTTTTTTTATTTTTTTTTTTTTTAGAAATGGCAGAAACTAAAACAATTTATCACAGTTAAGTAAAATAAAAACTTTAGTGTTAAATAAACACAGAAATTAATAATTATCAATAATTTTTGCTAAAGCCTTGGTATATAATCATTCTCAAAGGGAATCACATTTATCGTTTATAAGTGCTTTGGCTAATTATTAATATGCGAGGGAAAAAACTGTATCAATTGCTTCTCAGTTGTGCACGACAATTTAAAAAATATATATTTTCTCTCCTAAAAAAAAAAAAAAAAGACTCCTCCCCCCCCGCAAAGAACGGTATAAAATGCCGCCCCTTAGTACACTGGAACCATAGATTAATATACAAGATAGGACACTGTCATAGGGCGTAATGGTAATGAGATGACGATTGCAGCGCCTGTAGTGACAAGGGGGAACAAACGACGTCTATTTTATTATGATCTTTTTTTTTTTTTTAATGCTACATGTTTACACTTTCAACTTTGCAGAAAAAGCGAAAAACGAAAGCTTTAAAATTCCGAATTGTATGCAGACATAATTTTACATGACATATATTTTAACATCTTTAGCCATAGTAAAAAATTTCTGAAGAGAACTGTTATTTCAATAATAATAAATTAAAAAATAAAATGCAGTCCTTTAAAAAGAAACTTAACACACCTGCGGCCAATTTGAACAGAAGCGTCTGAAAATAGATATTAAAAACGTAGAGCATAAACAGATTTCATATACATGGGTAAATTTCGGAAGCTTCTTAATTCCTCCCCCCCCCCCCTTTGTCACTAGTGACGCTATTATTGCTGCATTACAGATTTTGCTGTAACTGTCCTATATTGTATGTACCTATGACTGGAACAAACAATTTTTGCTTAGGAAATCAGCGTCGTAATCCATTGAGTCAAAAATGCTAGGCGTTTCATTCAAAACCGAGCCAGGGCCTTTGTTCATAACATTACAATAATGAAGATGTTACAAAAAATTCAACAGAATTTTCTTTAATTTTGTTAAATGTAATGACATTACGAAAAGTTGTTACCTACCTCATCCAAATAGCGCTGAACTAGACACTCTATATTTAGGAATGTAATTAAGAATACAGTCTTACTGACCGAAATACTGTACATTCCCAGTGGTTTTAGTTGTGTCATATTGTTTCACATGAACTAGGGATAGAGTGTTGAAAATTTCTTTAAAAAAACTTGATCATTGTTAAAGATATGATTTTTTTTTACATTTCGAACTGAAGTGAAAAACCCTGTATTTTTTACTGAATAAATTGATTATAAACCTGGTTACCCATACAATAATTGTTTGTTGCATTGTACTTTACCAGCATGTAAAGTTTGAATGATCATTTCGGAAGCACTCTCTGTATAAAATATTTTTAAAAACAAAACTTAATAAAGGTTATTTATAATTTTGAATTTTAGTTTTTGAATTTTACTCTGCATATTAGTTTTTTAATTATAAGAATTAATCTTTATGTAATTTGTAATTTAAATTATGGATTTATGTATACAATAAAATTATATTTTCAGAATTTCCGCACATATTGTAAGATATAAAAATTGACGTTATGAAAAGCTTGAACAGACAATATAAATTTAGCATTCAGATGTTCCAAGGCTTCATAAATGATCAATATTCTCATCACAATAAAAGAAAGGGAGAAAGAGATAGAAGAAACTATAGTACATGTATTTTGTATTTTAATTCTCTCTATCATTCACTTTGCAGTCAAGAAAGGGGTTCCAATTATTAAGCCAATTATTCCAATTATTATTATTATTGTGGATTTTTTATATTCCACAAATATTGAAAGTAATAGAATAAATAATTTTTATTCTGTTCCTTTCCTTCGATTTACAAATCATGTTTTCAGTTTAACACGACGGATTTCCCAAGCATCTTATTTGTTTTTACGAGTTTTAACCCCTAAATCATATGGATTTAGGGGTTAAAACTCCTAACACCTAATTCCTAACACAACTCCTAACTCCTAACTAAACATCTGTTGTTTTACATATTCCCCATCACTATGCCAATGGCAGAATTTATATGACTCATACTAAATTGTTTAAATTGAGGTAATACGTAAATTGAAATATTTTTACACTATTCACTTGAAAATGAACATAAATTACAGATTTTATGCTCACCTCAATGCTTTCACTTTGAGAAAAACAATGACATCAGGAAAAGTTGTTATCATCCCCATCCAAATAGCAATGAACTAGACATTCTATATTTCGGGAATGTAATTAACGTTACATTCAGTCTTACTGACCGAAGTACTGTACATTCTCAGCTGTTTTCGTGATGTTATAGCATTTCACATAAACCATGGATAGGCTGTTGAAAATTTCTTTAATATAGCTTTTTTATTGTTAAAGATATGAAAAGAAAATCGATTTCGGATTGGAGTTAGATACATTGTATTTTTCACTGAATTATCTGATTATGACACGGGTTACCCATACAAAAATTGTTTGTTGCATCATGATGTACCCCCATGAAAAGTTCGGACGATCAAATTTGAATCACCCTGTATAAGAGATTTTTTTTATATAATTATAATTTTTATATTTATTATATTATAATTTATTTTTATATTATAATTATAATTATTATAATTTTTATATTATAATTTAAATAATTATAATTTTTAATTTTTTTTCTTAAATTTTTTCTCATTATATTACTATTTTTAAATATCAGATTTAATCTTTATGTAATTAGTAATTTAATTTATGGAATTTTTTTATAGAATATAATTATATTTTTGGAAATTTAGTATTAAGGATATTCTGTCAGGACAGAATACTATGCGGCACATATTTTAAGATCTCCATTGAACTTTCATTAAATTAAATTGAAAATCGATTGCAGAATCCGTGGCCCAAAAAGAATCGCTAATTAGTAGGTGTTATGAATCATTATTACATATAAAACGAACATTGTCGTTGTTTAACATGTATATAAAGTAAATTTTAGTAAATAAGCAGTGTAATAAGTAAATAAGTAGTAAATTAGTATATAAAAATCGACGTAATGAAAAGTTTGAGCAGGCAAAATAAATTCAGCATTCAGTTGTTCCAAAGTTTCAGAAAGTATCAATATTCTCAACACAATAAAAGACTAGTCGTTGGGGGCCACCGTAATACTTACCCATCATGGATATGCATAATATAAAATATGAAAATAAAACATGCGTAAACTATTTATAAAATGCATTGCAATTCGAATAAATCGTGGCTTGATGACGTGATAAACTTTAAATGCTCTATTACTGAATTGCGTAAAAGAAACATCCTTATAACTCCAAAATTGATATTCATATTAACTTACGCTTTACTGCGTCGGAGTAAGCGTCTCATTTCCAATCAAAATTGAAATTTGAATGAAATACAGGTCATGAAAAATCGAAGAGTGTGGTAAATAGGATTCCAAATATCTCGGCAACTCATTATCCGATCGACTTCATTCTTTATGTAAAATTTATGTTTTTTTATTGTCTTTAATATTCATTCCTTAAAATAAACAATTTCGAAAATTTTTATATACCTTTTATCAGAACGAATATTTCGAGAGTCCCGAAAATAATAGTTCCGGATAATCGAGGTTACTGAGATTCAAATAGCTTCTTCCCATTATTACATACTAAGTACACACCGAATTTCAAGTCTCTATCTCAATTTGTACGGGAGATAGAGCGCAGAGACACAGAGACAGACGGACGGCAATTTTTTTTTCTAAAAATTTGTTTTTCGATTCTCAAAACGATTACAAGACTTACCCTATACTACGTTTGATGGATAAGTAAAAGGGAGAAAGAAACAGAAGAAACTACAGTACATGAACTTAGCTGCTATTATTTTAATTATCTCTTTCATTCATTTTGCACTCAATGACGGGGTTCCAATTATTATGTGCTGAAACAAATGAATCGGAAATATCTCTGGATATTTATTATGTTCCTTTCCTTTGATTTTACACATCATGTTTTCATTTTAACACATAGGATTTCACAAGCTTCCTTTTTGTTATTACGAGTTTTAACCCCTAAATCACCCCCTCCCCATCACTATGCCATTGACTGAATATATATGACACATAACCAGTTGTTTGAATTAGGTAACACTGTAAAAGAAAAATCTCTCAAATTGACAGAAAAATACTGTTAATTTTGGCGTCAGTGGAAAACCGTTTAATTTACAGAACATTTGCATATATTTTCAATAAACAGTTTTTTTCTGTAAAACATATAGATTTTTTCTGTAAAAATGACAAAATCCACATTTTTTACAGGTAAAAACTGTTTTTCCTTATACAGTTTTTCCTATAAAAAATACAATAGTTTTTTGTCAAAATTACAATTTTTTTTTTACAGTGTAATACGTAAATTTTAATATTTTTGCAGTATTTACTTTAAAATGAACAAAAGTTACAACTTTTATGCTCAAAATAATAGTAATTTTATAGCATTACTAGGGGGCCTACCCCCTGCGAGCTACGCTCGCCAACCCCCACTCAGACTTCGAGGCCTCTAAAAACATGACAGCGTGCTTTGTTTTAAAAATATTGGTAAATCTGTAATTGGGTTGCCATGCTTTTAACGTTTTAATGGGGCATTTTTTTTATTATCATGGCCTCATACACAGCTGTTGCGACAACTGACGACTGTTTTCGGGATTGATAAGTAAAATCAATTACAACTTGAAAACCAGCTTGTATAAAATGGTTAGGTTTAAATTGTGGCTACCTCTCAGACTTTTATAACAACGATCTGTATTCTATTCTTCTTTTCCGTTTAAGGATGAGAAAAATTCCATCTGCTTGTAAATAACATTAAGAACCACGGTATTGAAAAGTACTATGTTATAGACATTTTCAGTAACAGGTTTTAATTTTCTCTCTATTTTAGTGCACCATCATGCATATTTTCATGTTATTTTAAATATGTAAATTATTTATTTTAATTAATATGTAAATGCGAATATTCTAATAATTATTTATCATACAAAATTAATTAAATATTTTGTGCATGCATGCCTGCATTTATTCGGCATCAATTGATGATATATTTAAACAAATTTGCTATCCGCGATAATTTTACACCATGTTATGTCACTTGAATATTGTCCATAAGAAAATCGGGTACTTTTCCAGTATAGGATCCTTTGCTTTTAGGTTTGGCGTAATTCGAGCTTCAAAAAGGGATAGATTCGTTAATATACATATATTTGTTGCCAAAAGTTATGAAAACAAACCCAATGAACTTTTGGTGCTTTTCTATTATATGGGGTCTTGACGCTTTTTTAAAAAGCTTGGCGCAATTCGGGCATCAGAAAGTGAGATTTCGTGCCAAATGACATAAACAGCTATGGAAACAAATTCGACGATTTTTTTGTTTATATGCGTATTTTAATTATACGTATATTATTATTGTTTTTTCTATACAAATTACTTCTGATTATATATAAAATAGGATAAATGCTATTTTACGCTAAACAAATTGTATAAATATTGAAAAAATGCTTCTGTATACGAAATGACAAAGTGAATAGGTTGACAGAAAGTATGTTGCCAAATTTCCTTTTCCGCCAAGGCTATTTTCTCTGTTTCGTCAAGGCCCCATATACTGGAAAAGCACCGAACTTTTATACTTGTTTATACATGTATTTATATCTATATATACAATTCATTTATATATATAGATATAATAGAGAGATAATATAGAATAATATAGAATAATATAGAATAATATAGAATAATATAGAGATAAATCTTTCAATTTACCTCTTTTTGTACATAAAAATAGATAAATGGCTTCTTTATATTAAATAAATTGTATAAATATCGAAATAATTGCTTGTGTATATCAAAAAGCGAATAGATTGTTAGAAAACATGTTGCCGAATTTCAATTCATCGCCAAGGTCACCTTCTGTATCTCGCGAAGGCTCCTAAATTGGAAAAGAAACGAAAATCATTTTAATATATAACGTAATTTACACTTTAAGTGTGTTTCGAGTATAGTAATTTATTTATTTGTAGTTTTTTTCTTCTCTTTGTTATTTATGTGTAAACATATAATTCATTATTAAAAAAGTAATGCTACTGAAATATTCATTTGTTTTAAACTTTAATAGCATTTCTCTAATATATAGGAAGCATTTTTTTCCTTGCTGCCAATAAAAGAGAGAAAGGAGTAAATATCATTTTACCATAATTGATGTCATATTCTCATTAAAATTGAAAAGAAAACCAAGCAGGATATTTTTAGAGCTCTAGGATCTTTATGTCAGCCTTATCCTTTATAGGAGCCTTAGATATTTTATTCTCCTTCCGTTCAGTTGGGCAATTATTATTTTATATATTCGTTTCAAATATCCGAATTAGTGATTTTATAAATTCGTTTAATTAAATTTTACGAAAAAATAACAAAATGATATCAATAAATAATAATTACTATTAATTCCTCCCCCCCCCCTTTCTTTTGCGTTTACATAAATGACGTCATTTGGACGAATTTATTCAAAATATTTTCAGTTTATAAATTAAATTAAATGCTGACAGACGATTGAATCCTGACGATAGAAATGTGATTTTTTTTTTTCAAATTTTCCCGAAAAACATAATTTAATCACAATCTTGTCTTCATTATCAATTGAAATAAAAGATAAATTCAATTTCAATTTGAAAATGACGAATAAAAAGAAATCAATAATCCCTATCGGGATCCTTTTCATTTTTTTCCCTTTTTTGTCACAAAAAACTGAGTAATTCGTTGCCATCATTACAGAAATGTCATTAAAATTAGAAAAAAATTAATATCTCGAAAACTAATTCCAATTTCAAAATTCTATTACCAGTTTTGACATCCGCGGATTTTTATGGACAATTGGTATTAATTTCACCATCAAGCGTTTAATATTTTATTAAAAATAGCCCTGAAACATAATCAGTCGTTTAATCAGTCGTTTCATAAAATCGTTTCACAAATTCGTTTCATAAAATCTTTTCACAAATTCGTTTCATTAGGATTTTATATATATAGGGTAGATAAATAATAAACTAATTGTATTTTATAACATTATTTATAAATTACTAAATAATATTTTGAATGACTAAGCAAAAGGATCTGCTAAATATTTTTTAACATATCGAAAGAAATTATTTCTAGAACATGACAAAAAATAAAAGATAAATGCGTTATTTTACTTTATTAAAGAAAAATCGTATATACAAATACTTGCTTTACATCTTTACTTTGTGTGAGCTGTATTTTAGTTAAATATGCAGAGAAATTGAAGCAATGTTTTAGGTATTTGAAAGCCATTACATATATAAAAAATGAAACTTACTTTAGTCAAAATAATACCAAAATAACGACAATTTATTTTTTTAAAAGTTGAAAAAAAATGAATGTCTTAAAACAAATAAATGAAATCAGGCTAACAGACTATTAGAAATTTAGAAGTAGCATTATTCAAGCAGCAAGCCATAAATAAAATTGTTTATACAATAGAACTTTTTTTTTTCCAGTGGGTTCAGATGTTAATAAAAACCCGATTTTACCAAAGAAAACGTGAGAAAATGATAGGTGCAATATAGAAATACATTGCAGAAAACTGACTTGCAAAGATGCAATACCGGTTGTATCGACCAAAAATTTTGTAAAATCAAGAACATTAACAATTTTCCTGATTTTTCTTAAAAATGAAAAAAATAAAAATAAATAAAATAAATCGAAAATTATGTGTTGTTTTTGCTGCATATTTTAACTATTTAATGAAACTAGCAGATGAATGAAACTTCTGTTGGCCTTGCCTTCCGAGTTATACAGAATGTAAGTGACCATTTTTATTTTATTATTATTAAAAACTGTAATAGATTTTGTATATATATATACAATATATATATATATACAATATACATATATATATATATATATATATATATATATATATATATATATATACAGGGGTCGGAAAAAATAATGTTTTATTGTAGCGAACTACAACTACAACTTACTTTGTCGAAAATGTAGTTAACTATAACTACAACTACTTCTTTTAAAAAGTGACGACTAAAAGCTACTTTTCAAAAGTAGTCACTACTTCGCTACTTTCAAATTTTGTCAAAGTGTTCAATTTACACAAGAAATTGAAGACACGGGTTAAATAATAAAGTGATCCCTCGTTATATCGCGTCTGCCGGGGTACAATTAAAACAATGCGACATAACCGAGGGCATTAAAAAATTAAGAAAGATAACATGTAAGAAAATGTTTTGTGTTTGTCTCCAAAACGTTAGTTTATATACATTTAACAAATTTCGTAGCAAAATTAAGAAAGATATTATAATCTAGAAAATTGCAGAAAAACAACCCTAAATGCAAACAATAAATAAATCTGTAAATAGAGCAATTCCGAATAATAAGAAGACCGGCGTTAAAAGGTGAAGGCTTAGTAACGAATAAATAAACAAGTGTTTTTAACAAGAAAATTAATTCTTTTGATGGTTTAATACTTGATTCAGCAGCAAGTGTCAATGGAAAAAAATCTATGACTTCATGCGATGCGTTGTCATACACTGAAGTTGAGATTTGCCACTGAGATTCGGAAATTATTAAGCAGAACAAATTCTGCACAAAAGAAGCAATTTCGACAACGTGATTTGCAGAATGGCACTTTTTCCCCCTGAAGTAGCGTTAAAAGTAGCGCCGATTCTCGCTACAAACTACTGATTTTTTGTATCGCGCTACTCACTACACTACGTTATTCTATATGTAGCGCGCTACACTACAAACTACTGTCAAAAGTAGCGACTACAGTAGTTTCGCTACTTGTAGCACGCTATTTCCGACCCCTGTATATATATATATATATATATATATATATATATATATATATATATATATATATAAACTGTAATAGATTTTGTATATATATATATACAAAAGCTAATCAAAGTGATTTATGAGCCAAATAGGCTAAATTATGGTATCATATGAAAATCAATAATTTCATCTGGATAATTATTGAAAAGAATATGTAAAAACCAACTTGATACGTTTTTTGAAATTCATAGATATTATAATTATATATATACAATATATATATATATATATATATATACTAGCTAACCCGCCCGGAGTTGCTCGGGCCCGAGATAATTACAATCTCAGAGAAAGGAGTTAACCACTCCCTCCCCATACCCGCAAATATAATGAATAATTTGTTCAAGAGAACCACCGTCACGTACATTAACGCGATCATTAAAAAAAGAATTAAATTTTTCTGATAATTATAGAACATAAGTAAAATAGCCGGCAGATGACACCCCTTCCCGACCTCAATCGGAGGTTTTAATCTATATCTGAATTAGTTACCTAAATATTTGTTCATTAGTAAAATTTGGCAATTATTTCCTTTCATTTTCGCAAACTAAATGAGAGGGATCGGCCAGAGAATCAGATCTCTTTGTAATTCAGTTTTTAATGAAAGCCGATCCCTGTCTGAAAATTTCTCGGATCATTTTCACTGGCGCCGAAAGATTTTTGGCAGTTTTTTGCGTAAATTATAAAAAATTACCAACCGAATTTTTCAAAAATCACATAGTCAGATACAGAAATTTTTTTTACATATGCTCAGAAATTCGCAATTTGATATCTCAATTAGTTTTCTTAAAATTCGCTAATTAGTTAAATAATTTCGAATTCGTTCATTTCCGGTCGCAAATCCAATGCACCTGTCCGTTTCTATCGCCATTTTGATTTAAAAGATGATATTTTAGAAGCGATGGTTAATGAGAATCTAATTAATATCTAGGTTAATTATCAAAATATTAAAATTCTGAGGCTCAGGTGCACATGGTCAGACCTTGGACTATCCACACCTAAATTTCCAGACTTCTAGGTGGGCTAGATTTTGCTAGCCATCGCCAAAAGACACACACACACACACACAGACAGACACACACACACACAGAGCGAAACTTTCTTTTATTAGTATATATATATATATATATATATATATATATATATATATATATATATATATATATATATATATATATATACTAGCTAACCCGCCCGGCGTTGCCCGGGCCGAGATAATTACAATCTCAGAGAAAGGCGTTAACCCCCTCCCTTCCCATACCCGCAAATTAAGTATTGCGCGGCAGCGCAATACTTATTTATTTCCAGTGTGACATCTTAATGTAACATTAACACAGCAAATCCCATTGAACAAGTTAATTTACTAGAGTTTTTCCCACTTTTTGTACGCGTTGCCACAAAATTTTAACTGTGTGAAATTCTAATAAAATTTGAAATATGAAATAGTGAAATTCTTTGGCTGACGTCAGGATCAAAATGTATTAAATGCCGTTGCATATAGATGAATTATAATCCAGGAAGTAACATAAGCTATGTTTTATTTACGTCATTCAAATATTTTTCTTAATAATTCAAAATTTCATAATTTTCACTAGGAATCAATGGACGTTTTTCCTATAAAATTTAACTATGTTTCTTTATTGTTGCCAACAATTCAAAAACCTAATATAATAATTTGACCACAGCAATAATTTTTCAATTGAAAGATTTCCACGATCAAAATAAAACCGAATTATATTTTTTTACGTTTTAAAAAATGGAACAACACGACATCATACTCTAAATAAATGGACATTTTCAAACATTTGGTTATAATTCAAGCAGAAAGCAGGTGAATATGTCACCATATTTGTAACAAAAAGAGCATATTCTTAGTTCAGTATACATTTGTTAATAATACAAGGAGCATCAATATGAATAAATACAGGAAGCAATTGTATATGACGCCATATTTATAACAAAAAATTGAAATAATTTTTACCGATAGTGATTAATAACTATGAATATCATAGCAAACGCGGTAACGTTTGCTATAATATGTTTAATAAGTATCGCCTAACAGGCTCCTGCTATTAACGTTCAAACTCACTAAGCATTTTATATGCTTGTTTAAAAGAATTGTGTTTCATAATTTCATCTAATTCACGTAAAATATGCGGCAAACAATTTTCGGTACTTCTCTTTTATCCTGTCGACCACTTTTCATAACAAAAAAGTATCGCCAAACTGTAACGCCAAAGAAACGGGAGAACGTTGCCATTGGAATATCAAAATAGTTAAATAAATAAAATATAAGAATTTACGGACGCAATTGTTATTTTAATTAATGAAATAACTAATAAATCAGTAAAACATAATGAATAACACACGCAAATGTGGAATTAAAAACCACTCGATGACATAACAAACACGTATAATGCTTCTGACATCAAGTAAATGGGACTGCATTTTTGGCGTTTAATCTTTGAGTTGGCGATAGTTTTGTGGTGCTGTATCTTTTATTTTGGTACTTTTCCGTTATACCAACACCATGCCAAAATGTTTGCTAATGCGCCAATTATTTCAACCCTGACCGAGCAGATGTTGTCTACAAACCGTGCCAAATATTGTGATTTGTTATTTATTGAATGTAAATCATTTTTCGGTACTTTTCAGTTATACAAAAACCATTGTCGCCAAGCGTAATAGTTGGCGCAAAATGAAATTCCCGTGAATCAAAACACTTGAAAAAAAAAACAACAACAACAAAACAACAATGTTGAAACGGAAGTGAGCATTTAAAAAATATAACATTTGAAAATTACAGACTTTTAAGCACTATTTTATTAAAATTAAAACACAAATATATACTTCAAATAAGAAAACAAATAATTGTTATACAATAAAGGGAAAAATCCTGTGCGGGTAGATTTAGTGGGCTCTTATTGGCGATAAATGTTTGATGTGGTTGTTGCGATCTTGTGAAAAACCTTCAATCATATCCACATTTGCACTGCATCCATATTGTTGCTATAATATTTTTTGGTACTTTTCGGTTAACCAGGTGCCAGTGAAGTATATATATATATACACACACACACACAGACATATATATATATATATATATATTTCACTGGCTCCCGGCTAGCCAAAAAGTACCCTTTTTTTTGGTTTGTTTCTTGCTAACATTGAAACATTGGCTGTAGACTCTATTACGGAATATTAGAAAATCTATCATTATTATCATCTAAAAGGTCCTAAATAATGTGCCATAATCAGGCTGCATATTATTACACATAATTTTCAAGTATGGTTTGGTGAAACATTGAACTTTAAATTCTGTTAAAAACTGCATTTTATCTCGAAAAGGTGGACACCATGTTACAAAGTTATCAGATAAACAAACTTGGATCAATGATTATAATACCGCGATTTTCTTTATGTGAGCCGCCAACATTGACATCCAGTTTGTTGGAGAACCCAGTTTGGTGTTAAATCATTACAATACGCGTTATATAACCAACCGGAAAAAAAATCGTAAGGAAGAGATTTGGAAGACCATTGACGAAAACAAAAGTCTCGGTGCCAGATTACGCGCTTTTGCGAGATAAAACTTGATTAGTCGAGAAACTGGAAGTTACGAAGCCGTAGACAAAATTCTTGGCCATAAATGCTTCTATTCATGGGATGCTGTGCAATACTTAAATACCAGCATGAAAAAAGACCGACGAATAAAACTGAAAGTCACCATGATTTGATTTTATTGGCAAAAGAGGATGAACGACCTACTGAAATTTACTGTCAGAATTTGATTGATGATTATTACCCGAATAGACATGACAAATTAGAAAACATGTGTTTATACGAATTGGCCACTAGGTACTAATACAAACGACTGTAGACCAAAAGTCTGTAGAATATTACGAATTAAAAGAAAACCTCAGTTGGTTCAGAAAACGTTTGAAACCAGTTGTTTCGAAAACGCCCAATCATAATCCGAAAACGGACGCTGGAATTGAGTTGTACTATAATTCATTTCTGATATTGTTCAAGCCTTGGCGAAACGAATAAGACCTATTGGGAGAATTTAAACTCTACCGTGAATCCTTTGAGCATAATGTGAAAAATTTTCCAGAGATGGAAGAATGTCGCGAAACAAAACAACGACTACAAGCTGCAATCAACTTGGTTGAAAAGTTGCAACAAGAAAGTGATTTGCACGACCAGCTTGAAAATATTGAAGAACCAAATGAAGGCGTTGATATGATAGCCGCAGGTTTTGATAACTTTGAAACTCACCAAGAAATTGTTATTAATGAAGATAAATTGAACAAGAAAAATGAATGCTGACCAAAGGAAAATATTTGAATCAGTTATAAAGCACGTAGAAGAACAAAAGAAAGACCCGTCTATTCCACCCATAAATCTGATTGTAAGCGGAGTTGCTGGTACAAGAAAAAGCTTTCTAATTTAATTACTCAGTCAGAAAGTTCGTTTAATGAGTAATCACAATAATGATGCTGCTGCAGTACTAGCACCAACGGGAATTCCTGCCTTCAGCCTTGGAAGAAGTACAATTCACACGTTTTTAAAATTGTCCGTCCAAACCAGCGGGGACCCGAGCCGGAGGTTCGTTCAGTTAGAGGTTTATACTATTCGATGTGCAAATTAAGGAATCGTCCGGTGCGTGTGTAGCACGACCGGTATACGGTGCCGAAGGCAGCGGGACCCAGGTCGGAGGTTCGTTGTGTTAGAGGTTTATAGTATTCAATGTGCAAACTAAGGGATTATCCGGTGCAAAAGGCAGAGGGGACTTGGGTCGGAGGTTTGTTCGGTTCAAGGTTTTACAAGATTCGAGGCACCGATGTAAATTAGAGGTCCGCTAGCGGGCGAAGCCAGCTAGTTTTATTATCTGCATTATATAACAAAAACTCTTGACACATTCACTGTTTACAATTATATTCAAGAACATTCTGCTCATATATACTCGTTATTATATTTATACTTCTTATTATGTGATAAAACAACACAAGATTTTATCGATAGCTTTCACACACCACTTACTAGTGTCTCTTTCCAAAGTGATTGCAAACGTATTTTGCACAGTGGAATAAAATTATTTGCAAAAATGAACATGATTCGTTTATTATTATCATTATGAAGATGAGAAACAATCCATTGAAGTCCGTTATATATATATTTTTTGTTAAAAATTACTTTTATTATTTGAATTGTTTACAGAATAATCAATGTTTGAACTGCATATTTCATATTAACAATACTGATTTTGATCTGTGCAGTCTTTTACATATTTGTCTTGTGTGAATCTTATCTGCTTCATATTAATTTGTTATTAAAAAAACTTGAGATATTAAAAAAAAGTAACTTGCAAAGCAAATTAAAAAAAATAAATTTATTTCCAAAATTTTAAGCCCGAGAAGGGACAGATATTAAAATTATTTTATTTAGTCAATGCTACAATAATGTTGCATTTTCATATTAAATCTTGTTCAGTCTATTTAATCTTAAAATATTAAATTTAAATTTGAAACATGATATTAAAGCAACTTTAAAACATTTCATTTAGTTGAAATGAAATCTAAATAAATCGTCAACTATTTTTTTCAGTTTTACATGCATTATGCAAAATTTGTATTGTAGCAAATTCTAACAGACAAGAAACATGAGAAGTTCAAATAATTAAAAAAGTTGAAGATTGATTTAGATTTCATTTCAACTAAATGAAATGTTTTAAAGTTGCTTTAATATCATGTTTCAAATTTAAATTTAATATTTTAAGATTAAATAGACTGAACAAGATTTAATATGAAAATGCAACATTATTGTAGCATTGACTAAATAAAATAATTTTAATATCTGTCCCTTCTCGGGCTTAAAATTTTGGAAATAAATTTATTTTTTTTAATTTGCTTTGCAAGTTACTTTTTTTTAATATAATGAATAATTTGTTCAAAAGAACCACCGTTACGTACATTAACGCGATCATTAAAAAAAGAATTACATTTTTCTGATAATTAGAACATAACGAAGACGCTACGCTAAAATAGCCGGCAGATGACACCCCTTCCCGACCTCAATTTCAAATCTATATCTTAATTAGTTACCTAAATATTTGTTCATTAGTAAAATTTGACAATTACTTCCTTTCATTTTCGCAAACTAAATGAGAGGGATCGGCCAGAGAAACAGATCTCTTTGTAGTTCAGTTTTTAATGAAAGCCGATCCCTGTCTGAAAATTTCTCGGATCGTTTTCACTGGCGCCGAAAGGTTTTTGGCAGTTTTTTGCGTAAATTAAAAAAAATTACCAACCGAATTTTTCAAAAATCACATAGTCAGATACAGAAATTTTTTTTACATATGCTCAGAAATTTGCAATTTGATATCTCAATTAGTTTTCTTAAAATTCGCTAATTAGTTAAATAATTTCGAATTCGTTCATTTCCGGTCGCAAATCCAATGCACCTGTCCGTTTCTATCGCCATTTTGATTTAAAAGATGATATTTTAGAAGCGATGGTTAATGAGAATCTAATTAATATCTAGGTTAATTATCAAAATATTAAAATTCTGAGGCTCAGGTGCACATGGTCAGACCTTGGACTATCCACACCTAAATTTCCAGACTTCTAGGTGGGCTAGATTTTGCTAGCCATCGCCAACAGACACACACACACACAGAGCGAAACTTTCTTTTATTAGTATATATATATATATATATACTAGCTAACCCGCCCGGCGTTGCCCGGGCCGAGATAATTACAATCTCAGAGAAAGGCGTTAACCCCCTCCCTTCCCATACCCGCAAATATAATGAATAATTTGTTCAAAAGAACCACCGTTACGTACATTAACGCGATCATTAAAAAAAGAATTACATTTTTCTGATAATTAGAACATAACGAAGACGCTACGCTAAAATAGCCGGCAGATGACACCCTTCCCGACCTCAATTTCAAATCTATATCTTAATTAGTTACCTAAATATTTGTTCATTAGTAAAATTTGGCAATTACTTCCTTTCATTTTCGCAAACTAAATGAGAGGGATCGGCCAGAGAAACAGATCTCTTTGTAGTTCAGTTTTTAATGAAAGCTGATCCCTGTCTGAAAATTTCTCGGATCGTTTTCACTGGCGCCGGCAGATTTTTGGCATTTTTTTTGCGTAAATTAAAAAAAATTACCAACCGAATTTTTCAAAAATCACATAGTCAGATACAGAATATTTTTTTACATGTGCTCAGAAATTTTCAAATTGATATCTCAATTAGTTTTCTTAAAATTAGCTAATTAGTAAAATAATTTCGAATTTGTTCATTTCCGCTCGCAAATCCAACGCGGCAGCCCGTTTCATTCGCCATTTTGTTTTAAAAGAAGACATTTTAGAAGCGATGGTTAATGAGAATCTAATTACTATCTAGGCTAATTATCAAAATATTAAAATTCTGAGACTCAGGTGCACATGGCCAGACCTTGGACAATCCACATCTAAATTTCCAGACTTCTAGGTGGGCTAGATTTTGCTAGCCATCGCCAACAGACACACACACACACACAGACAGACAGACACACACACAGAGCGAAACTTTCTTTTATTAGTATAGATATAGTTTGCCAACTAACAACACCGAAAAGAGTTTTTATGAAAAAAAAAATATGAATTATGTATTAAAAAAATATTTCGAAATTTATTGAACGCGATAATTTCGTATTAATTGCATGCCAGGAGTTAATTGACTAAGAAAGCGCTCAAGATTTCGCTACTTAAAGCGGCTTTTTTAATTCTGATTATTTCAGTAGTTTAAGCATGTTGTTGAATTACATGTCTGATAAATTTGTGTTATATTTATATCATGCTATTAATTTTTCATTAAGTTTTAATGTCGTTAAGGAATATTAGCCGGAAACAAATGTTGAACTATTTATATTGTTTTAGTATGAAAGGGCTAATCTTTCTTAATCGCTTGCCGCGATGGAGATGATAAAAAAAAAAAAAAAAAAAAAAAAAAAAAAAAAAAAAAAAAAAAAAAAACTCTCAGCTTTTTTAGCTTTTTAAAACTGCAAACTTTTTTATTCTTTTGGTTTTAAGCTTTTTGTCCAATATACTGTAAACGATTTTCAATGCTATTTCACTTTTTTTCCCGTTCCATTCTGATTTTTTTTTTTTTTTTTACATTCAGGAAAGAATTCCTGTTGTATTGTTTTAGCTCACTGTACTAAAGTTTGTACTCTGTAATTTTCGAATTTTTAGTAATTTTTATGCTTTTTTGAATTTCTATTTATTTATTTATTTATTTATTTATTCGTTTTGCTGCAATTTCTTTACATTATTAAAAAGAAATACAGTTTTAATCTTTTAGAAAATATAGTAAATTTTGTAATCTTTTCAATAAAGGTTATTCGGAATCCGTCATCGATTTTCAATTTTCCGTGAATTGTGTTAAGTGGTTTTGAAAGTATTTTTCACGTTTCGTGGCGATTTTTTTGAAATTGGTAAAAATAATTTAGTTTCAATCGTTTATCCCATTTTAGATATTTAATGGGATAGTGTCAAATTAGTGTCAATTTTTTGGTCCTCTGAGATTTTTTAATCTTTCGAGACTTTTTTATGCGATTCTTATTTTTATTTTTATTTTTATTATTATTATTATTATTATTATTATTATTATTATTTTGTGTGTTTCTGGGTGATTTTTTGACAAACGTAAAATTAATCTAATTTAAGATTTTCAGCCCAATTTTTTTAATTTTCTTCTTTACGAATTTTTAGTTTTCCGAATTTTTGTTGTGATGTTTAACGCTTTTTTTCGCGTTTCGCAGCAATTTTTTGACATTCATAAAAATAATCCGTTTTCAAACTATTAGCTTAATATAGAAAATTTTGAATTTTTATCAATTTTTAATGTGATTTTCAATGCGATTTCTACCAATTTTCTCGCAATCCACGAAATTTTTTTTGACATTCTTAAAATGAATTAGTTTTCGAACTTCTGCCCTTATATAGTAAATTTTGTCCTCCACCAATTTTGAATTTTTAACAATTTTTAATGCGAATTTCAATGCGTTTTATAGCTTTCGTGGCGATTTTTTTACTTTCGTAAAAGGAATCCAGTTTCGAACTTTTAGCCTAAGAAATATAAAGTCAAAGAAATATAGTAAATTTTGTCTTCCCCGGCTTTTGAATTTTTTGCGATTTTTAATGTGATTTTTAATGCAAATTTCAGCGCGACTTTTAGCATTTGTGTGTGTGTGTTCGTGTGTGTTTCACGGCGATTTTTTTAATTTGTGAAAGGAATTCGGTTTTAAACTTTTAACCTAATACAGTGCATTTTATCTTTCGCGATTTTTGAATATTTAACGAATTTCAATGCGAATTTTGACGTTTTTTCGCGTACTATGCCGATGTTTTGTCATTTGTGAATGAATTCCGTTTACATTGTTTTAGCCCACTGAACTAAATTTTGTCCTCTGGGATTTTGTAAGCAATTTTTAAAGTTCTTTTCTTTCTTTCTTTTTTTTTTTTTTTTTTTTCGTTTTGCAGTAATTTTTGCACGTTAATAAAAATAAATCCGGTTTTAATCTTTTAGCCAAATATAGTCAATTTTGT
Source organism: Maratus michaelseni (assembly GCA_963931845.1). Taxonomy (NCBI): domain Eukaryota; kingdom Metazoa; phylum Arthropoda; class Arachnida; order Araneae; family Salticidae; genus Maratus; species Maratus michaelseni. The sequence continues at coordinate 223,759,462 of OZ007596.1, forward strand.
CCTCTTTTAAATCGGAATTCTAACAGCGATTTTTTAATTTTTCGCGAATTTTTATTGCTATTTTTAGAGTTTTTTCGCGTTTTGTGCGATTTATGGGCAGGCTCGGGCAATGTCGTGTGGATGAGCTAGTTCTTAAATATTTTAAAGAATTCTCAACATTCCTCTCAGTTGGTACTTGCTTTATGTAAGAGGAAAGAGATATACGTTTCCGGCAATTTTATAGTATTAGGGCAAAAAATATATTCTAAAAAACGCATCCTAATAACTTCCCCCTGGACACAAGAAAATCGGCACTGATAATACTCTTCTAATCATAGGATCCCTTTTCAGTACTGCCCCCCTGTCATTGTCAAAGAAAAAAGTGGGAGTTCGTGTTAAAGGTTTCGCTTACATCTGGCGACGACCCACATTATACAATCATCAAAAGGTTACCGCTTTTTTTTATTCCTGCAGGGCCTTACTCTACCCCTGAACCCAGAAGAGTTGGTGCGTAAGGTATGTCCCCCTCACTTTTATTGTTCTATATATCGGCTTCCGTTGCATTGCTCTGACAGCATGTTATTATATACGTCCGGGGCATCCTAAAATTAAAGGGGTGTAATTCTATACAAGAGAGATTGGTTTAACACGCGCTCAATTCCATGACTGTTTGCAATTAAGGATATTTTCGAGTGTAGTGTTCCGTGTATCAGATATGAAATGAATATTCGAGGAGGGGTTTTCCTTCCATCAAACTGTCAGCTATCATAGAAGGATTTTTTGACAATGTGAGAATTACTACACGGAGCACGCCACGTCAACGTACCCCTGTAAAATGGCCAACGTTTCCACCTGGCATCACATGACAAATAGTAAATCCAAGAAATGTTTTGTGAACGATTTTTTCTTCATAGAATACTGGCGACATGTTGTGTGCCCTGTTTAAATTACCCGCAAGCTTGTGAGGATTACGATAAACTATAATATTTACAAGCTACTGAATTAACCTTTTACACTATAGTCACATAGAATAGGATAATGCACAACAATTTGTTTGCAATGTATTTCTTGATATTTATGTTTTATTATATTTCAATTGGTGTTTTTCAAAAACTAGATAAATCCAACACTAGATTTTTAGGAATCAATAAAAACTGGACTATACCCAACTACTATATATATATGAAGTATTTTTCTGTGCTCACTATATTTATTAAATCTTTAAATATGTATGTCATTTTTCAGATATATTTATTTTTTAAATATTAAATTTAAACAAAACTTTAAAAAACCTTTCGACTAATATAGTTTTTGAAGTTAATGTGATTTTGTGACCAACAAATGATACAAAAAAAAAAAAAAATAATCGATTATTTTTTAGTTATTTGAAAAAAATAGCCGTAAATCATTTACGTCTGCATCTGAAATCTTAAATACACTGTTAAAAAAATTGCAGTAAAATTACGGGCAGAGGCCGGCAGCAGAGATTCCAGTCATACCCCGTAAAAAAAAAAAGAAAAATTCATGTCCATCATTTTGTGCAGCCCATAATTTTATGGAGCAAAGTAATACAGCATTATAATGCACAGGATATAATGCACTTTAAACACAATAACACTTTACTTACTGTTCCGTAGCACGTAGCACGTTAGATAATCATCACAGAATCGCTGTTTTTTGCGGGTTAAAATTTTCGGAACACGAGTAAAATGAAAGGTTACACCCTAGCGGAGGACAATGTGTGGGGTCGTACCGTATTTTTGCTAACATACGGGCTAGAACTGTAAGAATATGTGGATTGTTCTTAATTTTCTAAGTATCTAAGGGATAAGGCTCTTATTTAGTGGATCAAACCGTTTTTTCATCAAATAAGGCTGTTGCCCGTGAAAATTGAAGGGCAAACGCTCATAAATTTACAGTTTTTTCTGAGAGTGTACTCGTGCAAATTCAAACAGTAAAACTTTCTGAACAGTGTATTGTGTACATCATATATTTCTAAATTTTTAGAAAAGTAAATTACATACATGATCTCTTGATTTATGGTTTTCAAGTTTATTTTCAAAAATTTGAGAGAATATTTTGTTTATAGTTATATATATTGATAATGGCGTCATAGGAGCGTTAAAATATACGTCGATGTTTATAGTAAAAGGTTTTTATAAGTATTTTTGTGTTTCTCTTTGTATCTTTTAAGCATTTTATCTATATTTTAATTATAATTAGTGATCTTATTATGTGATTATATAAATTAACGTTTAAAAAAATTAATTTTAAGTCATACACAATTACCAACTAGCACAATATTTAATAAAACCCTTTAACATAGGCCTATTTGATAATATATATTTGAACATTGCAATTTTGTACCATGCATATTTAAATCTGTAACATCCAGTAGTTTACAAAATACACCAGCGCGAGTAATTAAAGTTAAGCATTGACATTAAGTACATACGTGCCAGATATTATAGATTTTGAATACAGCTATTTCTGAATAGTAATATTCAGCTGATTAAATCCAAAAATTCTGGGACTAAACAATGCTTAAATTACGTTTCGAAAATAGTGGTATTCAAAATTAGTGATCCTTGGCATCTACTAATGTAAGGATCATAATCATATGCATCATTATTCCATCACATTTTCTTCTTATTCTGTTTTCGGCCATTGGATTGACATTTTGATCTTGGTATTGTATTTTTTTTTCAATAAGTGACATTTTGAGTGGCAACAGATAAATAAATGTATGTAATTTTTGTTTATACCTTCAAATGCACGTTTTCTGTAACAAAAAATCCATTTCGTAAAAAAATGGCCTTATGTAGTTTTTCCAGTCACCTACTCAATTAATAACTACTGTTTAATTACATCATTTCATTTGCTACTATGATTTCTTAGTACAGTTATAACAAAGGGCATCAAAATTGTTGAATAGTGCCTAATAATACTGAAATTGTAAATGTAATATATATATATATATATGTGTGTGTGTGTATGTATTTAAAAAAAGCATTTACCTAATGAAATTCTGCTAGCCGTAGAAATGTTAAATACATATTTTAATTTTATAAGATTGAATTACGCATGAAACACTATTAATGACTTTAAATGTTAACTAATATTAAACTCTAATAAGCTGACAAATGTATTTAATTAAAAAATGTAATTTATCTCTTCGAATCGGAATAGTTAATTTAGCCTTTTGTACAACTTTTGGAATTACTTTATAAATACAATTATTTTATGAAAAGATAACACAAATAAATATTTAAATTTGAAAACGAATATAGCAATAAATTTAACATTAAAATTTAGTATTATTGTACTTTATTTTTGTCTATTGGGAGTACTACGTTATTAAAACTATATAATTTTCTGTTTTGCCATTACTTGGAAGTTTTGATAATTTGTAAATTCATAAAATTAAAAACATATATATATTTTTTTCATTTTATTTAAAAATTTAAATAATTAATTAGAAATATATCACTTAATTTAACATAATTAATTCAAACGTTAAATATTTAAAAGATAAAAAATAAATTAAATTTGTCTTTAAAGTTTTCAATCAGTTTTTCTTTCTTTTTTTTTTTTTCATTTTTCATTTTTCATTTTTTTTCTTTCTTTTTTTTTTAATAACATAAGTTTTATTTGTTATGTCTAATTAGAAAAAAAAAATGGAAAGAAATAGAGCAAAAGTAAGAATGGAGCAAAAATGCCTTATTCGTAGATATTTTTAAGAGCTATATTAGTTAAAATAGATAATAACTTAAAAATAATGTAAACATTATAATGAAAAATTGCATCATTAAAATATAATCAATAAACATAAATAAATCTGCAATAATGGAAGTAACCTGGATTGCCACCATTTTGAAGAAATTTCATTAAAATCATTTTAAATTAAAAATAAAATGATTGCTTATTAAATCATTTATCTACAAATAAATAGTTCAGCTTTTAGTTAAAAAAAAATATTATTAAAATTAGTTCATTATAAATCTCAGATCAGATTACCCAAAAAAACCTGCTTATAGTTTAATATATAGATAATTAGATAAAAGTCTCACAAAATATTATTTATCTTGAATTTATGACATAGAGAGAAAATTTATTCCAATTTCTATTTCAATCTAAAGTAGAAAATATAAAATTAAAAAAAAAAATTAAAAAAAAAATGAAATACAAAGGATGTTAATTATCACTTTACTAAACAGTGTACAACCATAACCATTAGAGTGAAAAAATGTCCAGACCAGAGTTCGCTTCCGTGGTATAGCGCACCAAGTTCTTTACCAATTAAGCTATCTAGACGACATTGAGTCTAGCATTCTCTCACTTTTATATGGTAAGGCTACAATCACGCAGCACAAGATGGAATGTCAATCATGAGCACAACATCGTTGGCATGCATGAGACAAATTAAACCCAGTATCGGTGAATAAATAAAGTGTATAAATACTCACCGATACTGGATTTAATTTGTCTCATGCATGCCAACGATGTTGTGCTTATGATTGACTTTCCATCTTGTGCTGCGTGGTTGTAGCCTTACCATATAAGAGTGAGAGAATGCTAGACGGATGTCGTCTGGATAGCTTAATTGGTAAAGCACTTGATGCGCTATACCAAGGGATACGGTATCGAACACCGGTCTGGACATTTTTTCATTCTAATGGTTCTACACTGTTTAGTAAGGTGATAATTTACATCCTGTGTATTTTATTAATTTACAGCGTAATTTCAGCTCTGCTGAAAAATTATTTAGTGTATAAAGTTTTAAAAAGTTCCAGATTGTATAATGCACTTAAATTTTTAATATTGTCCTTACGCAAAGCTGTTTAAAATGCTGCGAAAAAATATTCATTGATATACCAGGTTAGGCTTTGAAGAACATCTTATAAAATGTTCATTTTTGTTTGGTACGATTTTTTTTTTCTGAGTTACTGTGTGCACAAATAAATGAGCAAACAGTCAGACAATCTAGACATATTTTAGATTTTTGTGTTTCTTATGTTTATACTGAAATATAGTTGCTTAAAAACATACAATTTGAAGCATTTACATTTATTTTATATTACAATATTACTTTAAATTAAAAGTAATTAATTTGTTTTAAGTATTTTTCAAAATCTTTCCTTTATGTGCACATTTAAAATGGTACCTCTCCTCTAAGAAGAAGTTGATTTAAGGCTGCTCGTCAGTAAACTTCTCGATTCCCCGCGCTAATGTTATTCCTATGGGCGTAGGGTGCATTCGTATTTTTAAAATACCTCCTCGGAAAATTAATATTTTTAACTTCTGTTTTCTATGTACTGTTCTTAAAGAATGTCTCTTTTTTTCTTAGTTATCAAAATATTTCTAAACTATGTGCTTAATTTATATATTTATGTGTTAAAATCTTAGCGAAACTGAATAAGATTTTAATATTTCATATAAAATTCAGTATATATCTTAGAACAAAATTGACAACTAAGAAAAAAAGAGGCATTCTTTAAGAACAGTACAAAGAAAACAGAAGTTGAAAATATGAATTTTTCCAGGGGATATTTTAAAAATACGAATGCATCCTACGCCCATAGGAATAACATTAGCGAGGGGAATCGAGAAGTTTACTGACAAGCGGCCTTAAGAGTGGGTGGTTGAGGCATATCATTGTCAGTTCTATATATTCTTTTTGATTTCCCTTTAAAAAAAATCCCTGACGGCTCGGCCTACAGGCACATGTAGATTTCGAAGATGCAGACCGTGGAGCGCCTGTTTATTGGGAATTGCAGACGAAATGACCTTTTTGTCACAATGCGGCAGTTGGGACAGCCCACTTCAAAATATACCTGTCTTTCCAGGCGGAGCCGGAAAGGATTCTTATTTATTTATTTATTTGTTTATTCATTTGTTTTTTGCTGTAAAAGTTCGTCCTCTAAAAATCTTGTCAATATAACAGTTATAGATAATATTAAGACAATTTATAATAAATTTAAGCGGATTTTAAATCTTGTGAACGAAATTATGAATTTTTTATTCTTAAGCACCTATCCCCCCCCCCCCTTGAAACCATTTTTAATTATATCAAAAATTTGTCATACATGAATTTTCGGCCCTTTTTCTAGAAGTAATAAACACTTTAAACGGATTTGATATGTATCATAATTAATAAGCTATGGGAAGTATATATTTAAGAAGTATATATTACATTAAGAAGTATATATTTTTTCTGTTTTCACAAAAAGACATCCATCCCCCCCGCCCCCCGCCCCCAGCCTCCTGGCCCGATTTTGCACATTAACGAAATGGATCGAGATTTTATGCCCCTTGATTTTGTGTATCAGTTTGGAAGAGATTTCTGCAGAATTATGGAAGTCATCGTGTCCATAAAAGTGATATAGATAGATAGATACATCGATAGATAGATAAAGTTTTGAACTGGGGATGGTTTTGGGTTCTAGGAATCATGATCGGCGTACATCTGCAAATTTTTTCAGAAATTCCAACATAGGTTAAAATGTAATAGGTACTATTTATTACGAAATCTACCTAGGCATAAGTCAATAACCAAGCACCACATAGTGCTATGTTAAATACTAAATTCTTCATCGCAAAATTACCTAATGTTACGGATACGAGTACCTTTAAAATCCATTTTGCAAATACAGTGGAACTTCCCTTTAACGAAGTCCCTATTTAACGAAATTTTCTGCAGAACCTTGACTTTGCACATCATTTACATGTAAATTAATCTCCATATTACGAAAAACTTATTCTATATAACGAAGTTTATTTCACTTTCGGGCGTGTACAGCATTCAAACGGAGAGGCTGCTGTTGGGATGTATGAATTTATTTCAGCTGACTGTATGAAAATGAACACATTATAATAATTTAATGAAAAAAAGAAAAGGAACGCTTCGGTTTTTGTTTACTCTCTTTTTTTTTGTTTTTTTTTAGACATTATTCTAATTAAATTATTCTCATATCTACATTGCATAAAAAATGACTGCCCGAATTAAAAAACGTTTTTCAGATTGTCAGGTTTCCCTGGCAGCTGCAGGCTTAAAAAACTATTATTATGGAATTATCGTATTGTGTGTGTATCTGTTGAGTACTGTAAAGCTTTCTTAACTGAAATCTTAATCCGAGTAGGTGGGTGACATTATCTGTGTTGAAAGAATGTTTAGTATAGTGGAAGAAGTTTTTCCTTTTTGATTGTAAGTGCATAGATAAGACAGATTTTCACCTATTTTCTAAGATGAAAGATTCCATCATAGGGGATTACAAGCTGTCAAGCATCCCCTACGAACAGGGGACGAGCCCCGTTTACAAAGGGTTCGCTGGTGTGGACCTGAGAGTGAGTTTAGTTTTTACATGGGAGTGAAGCGTGTTGGTTGGAGAGAGTGAGCTCTCATATACGTGTGTTGGAAAGAGATCTTTTGGAGTGAAGAGTAAAAGGGTTCATGAGATTAAGAGTAATCTCGGGTAGCTGAGTTAGTTTAGCAGTACACAGAAAGTATTTTCTGTATTTTTATCTAATGTTGAACCGGATAACCTATATCCGAGTTTTTAAGTGTAAATATTGTAAATAAAGTGTTAGTTTAAGTTTAATTGAAAGAGCTCATCTTTTACCGCAATATACCTGTCATAACGTGACCGATATCACGTAATCATATCGGTGGTGGCAGCATACTAAAAAAATACCGGATTATTCTTCGAAGTTGGGTGGACTTAGAGGTAATCCGACACAGATATTTCCATTTTATGTGTACTTTTAATTTTATGTGGCCCATATGTATACAAGTTTCATAAAGTTGATTTCTATTTACCGAATTTAATTCATAACGAAGTGCTTAAGTGTAACAATGAGACTTCGTTAAATAGAAGTTTCACTGTATTTCTTTTTGATGATCGGAATTTTAATACTTGTAATAGATATACCAACCCTTTTTGCATCAAATTAAAGCAATGATCATTAAGGAGGTACCCTGTATAATATTAATTCGTAACACAATTTCCATGATGGGCAAGTTTTTATTATGTCACACAACAATTTTCCGATTACTTAAAGCAACACACATCCCGGTCTCTAATAAAAATTGGGAATTTTTAGTATATTACTATAATTTTTCAAACATAATCGAATCATTAACTTTATTAAAATAAAAAGTGCGCACAAAAACATGTGATTTCATTACCTAAAAGATGATTAAAACTTTAATTAGATTTTAGATTTTAAAACATTTTAAAATCTAAAATCTAATTAAAGTTTTAATCATCTTTTAAGTATTGGAATCACATATTTTTGTGTGCACTTTTCATTTTAGTTTAACAAAGATGAATTTAAGCATTCCGAACTTGTTTTACATTACTTTTTTGTTTCTGTAAAAAAAAAAAAAAAAAAAAAAAAAATTCTTTTTGAGACATAATTATAGTATGTCATACATAAGTAGCGATTTAAATTTTCAAAAAAATTAACAACTTTTAAAAGAATAATTAAATAACATTATCGAGATTGTTTAATTTAGATTAATAAAAGAAAATTAAAAATAATTAGAAATTGATTGCAAAATTTGATATTGTTAAGGGGGCATACAACTACTTAAAATAGATATATATACTATATATTCTGTACCGTATTAGCTATTGAACCGTCATTTTTTCAGTTGCCATAAATAAATTTGCGATGTCTGAAAGCTGCTATGCATGAAATATAATTCATTCAGATAACATGAAGTGGTCTTCGTATTATAGAAAAATATTTCTTAGATTTTTTTTTCTAAATAAATTAAAGTTTAATTTTTTTTTTTTCCAGCGATTTTAATTTTTGCTATATTGGCAGCGATTCATCCTCTAACACAAAGCACGATTTACCTTTCTTGATTAAAATGCAAATTTTAACGAAATTATTTACGTAAATATTTTTGATTTGTAAAAGCAATAAATGCCTGTTGTTTAAAAATTTTTTTTGGTATTAAGATAAGTTTTAAAACAAACTCAAAATGAACAAAGATATTGTCAAGCATTATCCCAATTTCTGTAAACATTCTTTGCACATTTAATAAAATTTTCACGAGATAAACTTTACTCGTACTTTCTGCTGGCGAATGAAATAAAAATCAATCTTATTTCTTTGGTATTACTAACGCCATCTTTTGATGAGTATCAGCACTGTTTTAAATCAAAGTTCGATATACAAAATTAAAAAGCTTGTATTTACACAAAATGACATCATGATTTTCTACTGCATAGTTCATACTGTCACCATATAACGCGACAATTTTTGCGAATTTAATTCCTTAAAATGTATTAATAAATATCACCCCTAAAATGCACCTTAAAAACAACGAATGAACAATTTAAAGTAAAATACACTAACGGCATATCTTTTGCATATATATTTAAACTTATTTTTTTCCATATTATCATAACATGAAATAGTTTAGCAAAACAATTTTATTTAAATAAATTCAGTAATTATTGATGAGATTTATTATAATATTGGGAGAAAAAAATACCGAAATTTCTGAATAAAAATTTTTGGGCTTTATTGTTCATTTACTTTCTTCCTTTCTTTCTTTCTTTTCTTTTCTTTTTTTTTTTTTTTTTTTTTTTGTCATATCAAATAACATTTTGAAATAATCTTGAGATAAACATAAACATTTTGACCTCCGAAACTCCAGTGGGTCTGGAGGTCAAAACTTCATTTTATTTATTTAAAGGTCATTTTTTCCTGAAATGTGTTTTTCTATAAAAATTACTTTTCAGATGAAAAGTTTTTAAAAACTTTGATTTTTTTTATTTAAATTTAAAAATCAAAAATTTAAATTTATTTAATTTTTAACTTATGAATCACTTGCCCGATTTCATTACTTTTGTTATTATTGCATGGAGAAAGGCTCTCTTGTTAATTTGTTTTCAGGACTTATAAAAATATTACTTACAAAATTTGTAAAAAAAAAAAAAAAAAAGTGGATTTTTGAGACTGATTTTTACTTTTAAAAATATATTTTCAAATTTCCACATGAAATTAATAGTTCTGAAGACAATTCATAAAAAAAAAGACTAAAAACTTTGCATAAAATTTCCTACACATATGAGGGTAGGGGGGGGGCAGGTTAGAATGGCAGTGAAGTAAATCAAAATATCTAGATAACAACATTTTTACTAAACGTATATTAACTTCTGTTCAGTGTGACAGTCAAATAAGTCATAGTTCACTTAGGGAGTCGTTGCAGGGCAAAACAAGTTGGACCACTTAATGCAACGGCAATACGACAAGTTTCACAAAACCCTTCATTTCTCGAATTACTAAATATTGACTTACTCCACTGTCATTCTAACCCCCTCATATCTTGCAAGAAAGTTTAGAGATATACTTTTAAACATGACAAATAATGAAAAACACACGATTAATAGTACAACCCAAAAATTGTTGTATTTGCTGATGTAATCATCATAGAAATGTTTGCTTGATTTAATTTATTTAACTTTGTAGAATTTTATAAACCAAAATAATAATGCTATTTTTTTTTTAACCCCGGGCACCTTAAGGGGGTTGTTCAGTCATATCTTAAATTCCCCTCCCTAATGTTAAACCTATGCGAACGGAATGAATTCTTATTCGTAAAACATCTAAACCGAAAATTAATATATTTCACTTCGTTTTGCTGTGCATTCTTCTTAAAGAATGGCTCCAACTTTCTTAGTCGACAAAATATTTCTATGCTTATTTTAATATTTTATGCGTTAAAAAGGTACGAGCTGTGTCTAAGATTTTAAAACTTCAGATAAAATTAAGCGTATATTTTACAAATATTTTGACAACTAAAATAACAAATGGGAAATTGTGCGTCAAACATGACAAATGAAGTGTGTTCGTACTATAAATATTCAGATCTTGGTGCAATACCTGTTACTCTCTTATGCAAAAATGCATAAATACAAAATTTATTTTATGTGCAGATTTTCATATTATAGATATTAATTTAATTTTATGAAATCAAGTTTCAATACACTTTTACAAACAATTACTTATAATTATGTTACATTAAAATTATACTATGCGTAACTATGCAATACAAAACAATGTAAAAATGTCATCGTTATTATTTCAGTGAAATGAATTATATCGTCTGTTATTCTGATATGATAAATTTCCGTAATAAAATAAGTACTTTTTAAGTTGGCAACATTTTATCTTTTGTTAACATTTACTGAAAATTCCAATAAAAACTTAAGCCTAGCTTTGAAAATTTCAGAACTAGAAATTCATATTTAGGCTCTTCTTTTATTTGATATCTATTTCTCCGGAAACATCTGTACTAAAAACTGTAGGTTGTTTATTGCTATAATAGCCCAGTAAAAATGTGTTCAAAAAGTGCTTGAAGTGGAAAATTCTGGTGTAATTGTTTTTAGTGGCTTATTTTATGTTTTTTGGGGTGCTGAATACGAATTTGAAGTTGTCCAACAAAATTTCTTTCGACAAATTTGTTTTTTTTTTTTTTACAAAAAACCTGTAAAAAAACGGACTTTTTTCAGTTTCTTCAAAATAACTCCAAAATTGTGCATTTTGCGTGAAAGTTGGCAATTTATGAATTAAAGGGAATAAAATTTCCTACATTTTATGTATTGACAGTTTTTTTCAATGATTAATGGTTTAGCCGTGAGAGTGCCGCAAAAATGGGTATTAAAAACAAAAACTGTAAAAAAAACGGGAATTACGGCACTGTATGTCAATGTAACATGGAAACAAACCCTTTAACGCAAATATTAACCACCAGTGATATTAAAGATTATATGATTGACTATATTTTATGCATTTAAAGTAGGGGAAAAGTGTGATTTCAGCACCAGTGGAAGTTGGGAGCAGTGGAGCAGCTCCACCTACTTTCATGAGTCGAAGTTGCTCCTCCTCCGGAGAGTTCTTACTCTAAGGGGTGATAAAATTTTTGTAAAATGAGGTAACATTAGGTAGAGGAAGTAAAACTAGGTAAAATCGGGGAAAAACAGTATTTTTCGGAAAATGGCAAAAAACACATTTTTCTACAGCCTTTCTGTTCATAAGACCTAAAAATAAACATTTCACTGTATACATTGTACTATACTTTAAAAAATTAGATAAAATTCTCTACAATTTATGTGCAAGTAATTTTTTTGGACCTTGAATAGTTATGAAAAAAGCAATGACGAATGCACGAAGTAGTCATCCGTCTCCTTATTGAAGGCATATAACTTAAATGCATCATTATACATGTGTGCAAATATGTAAAACGTTAATGTTAGGTTATATAAGTACAAAAAATGATAAATAGTGATTCACGATTGATTAGTATGAAAACTGTTTTATGTTAAATAATATAGTAAAATAGGTAGGTATGAATTTTATACAATATTAATTATTAAATTATTATTGACATTGAAATGAACTTGTCAGTCAAAGCGAGTCCTCTCGGACAATGGTTTCATGGTTATTGATGGTATGCCTTCTAGGTCTTCTACACCTATCAAAAAGAAATTAATTATATAATAGCTATTTACGCATACGGGCGCGAAAAGCCGTTTTTGTCACGAGGACCGAAACTTATGCTCCGGAGAAGAACTGGTGCGTACAATATTTTTTAAAACGGTGGAATTAATTATATCTAAGTTAAGATTCATACAACATTTTATCATAATATTATTTTTACCTCTTTTTAATATCAGCCCTCTTTTACAGCTCATTTCAGGAATCGGTCAATTTTGGACCCCAAATCAGGGAGCGGAAAAGCTATTATACTACTTACCAGCGTTTTAAAAAATAATTAATGACTTAGTTTTAATTGTTTAAAAACTGAATAGTTATGCACACTTTTATTGGGATACATATTTTGACCACACCAAATTAAAAAATAATGAAAAAATAAATGTGAAATGGAATGATTTATGTATAGTTACCTTCAAGTACTTCAGGGTATTCTGAGTCATCCTCGTTTTCTTCTATTTCAATATTAGGCATGTTATTACAACTGCTCTCGCAGTTCAGACACATATTAGAACATTTGAGGCCTGCTTTTTACATCCGCAGATTTTATGGTATGTCTTCTTGCATTTGCAAGAAATGAGTTTTAGAACGGCTTGAGGCTCTAGCGTGGTTATTGGCTCTGTACCATCTTTGATTCTTTCCCAACTCCATTGTTCAGGATTTTTTTCATTCCCAAGCCATTTCTGAACTTTAAAATATACCGTTAAAGAATGTTGTTTAGCTGCAGCCTCAGTAGGAGATAGGGACGCCAAATGGGTTGATGTCTTGTATGCAGACTTAAGGTAGCATAGATAACTCAATTTGTTTAATGACGTGGTTTCCTTGTCAGATAATTTGTGCAATGAAGTCAAAAAACTATTTCCAGCATCAGTAATTGCATCAGCATCTGCGATAAGGTCTTTAAAAATTTCAATGGTTTTAATTAATGAGGGTTTCTTTTAAGAGTCTGAAGAAACCTCATCTTTCCTACTTTGAAAAAGGCTGAAATAGTATCACAACCACTCATGGCATGTAAAAATAATATGTTGTCAGCAACCTATTGTTCAAGTTTGCAGTCAGAAGAAAAACCGAGTGGTGAAACTGTCCCTTTGCTTGGCTTTAAAAAAATATACATTTGAATGTATGCCCCTACAGAGACCAATCATGATCACCAGCAAATCTACGTCTTCACCCACGATAACTACAGAGTTATGTTGTGACGCAAGGTCTCTTGCTGTGGTGATAATCAGTGTATCCGCATCTTCTCGTGCCTGTTTTGCGTGATTGTCAGCTGCTTCAAATTTATTTTTCAACATTAAAATCAAACGCTCTTTGTTTTTATATAGCCTAGGAATTTTTCTTGTGGTACTGTACACTGTTAAAAATTTGGAGAAAGGTTGCACCAATTTTTGGTGCTGCAGTAGCTGCCATTATAAGATGGTGAAACGTTTCTCCAAAATTTGGTGCTAAGGTTGCATCATAAATTGGTGCAACATATCCCCAATATTTGGTGCTAAAGTTGCACCATAAATTGGCGAAACGTTTTTTCAATATTTGGTGCAAGGTTGAACCATATATTGGTGAATTTTTTAGGGGCAATAGTGTGATTTGTTTTAAAGATGTTTTCATTGTTTCAATAAACTTTAAAATTGATATTTACTGCTTCTCTGATTGATCTTTATTTGAAGATTACTTGCGTGTGTTATACAAGATCAGAAACCGGGTTTATTTAGCAAATTTTAATATATTTCAATTTATTTTTTTCAATTTGAAGCACTCATAACACCATCGTAATATTTACATGATTTACATGATGATCGTAGTTTTTATGTACGTTAATCATGATTAACGTACATAAAAACTACGATGTTGTTTTGAGCGCTTTATATCGTAAGAAAAAGCAAAGTAATGTAATTGAAATGCATTACGATTTGCTGAATAAACCAGGTTTCGGTTCTTGTATAACACACACTAGATATCTTAGAAAAAAAAAACAATCAGAGAAGCAGTAAACATCAATCCTAGAGTATATTGAAACAATAAAAATATCTTTAAAAAAGAATCAATTACCTTATAACGCGAAGGGTGGGAATGCTTTTTTAAGTGTATGATTAGTCATTCTTTATTTAAATATTTTTTTATATGTATGTGGATCTGTACATCAAATTTTGCTGGCAAATGGATATTATTACGATGCTTATTTATGGAAGAACACGATAAGTCATATTTAATTTTAATATTTTATGCGTATAGATTACGTATCTTGATGCGAATACGAGCTATTTAATTCATTGTTTACTATTTTTTCAAAAAAGTTCACGAAGCCTTTTCAAATTTATGTATGACTGTTATCTATCAAAATTTACTTTTTTAAGTTTATTTTTTTCATAAAATAAGAAAAAATATAGAAAATGAAGAAAAAGGAAATAAAAACAGAAAATTCATACAGAAATGAACAGAATGACTGCATATGTACTATTCTTCACTGTTTGGAAAACATTTTGAATATAACGTGAATTCTAAACTAATTAAAGCTTAATTTATCATTAAAAATATTCAGTCTTACATAAGTAAGTATAAACTTATTTAAAATGAATGTTTTAAAATTACCCAATCTTGAAAATATAAAAAAGTAAACAATATCCCAGAAAAATGCATACATACAATTAAACAAATTCTACTCAGCTTCGAGTTTCGAAATATATTAACAATAAAATTTTTCGTCAGTTAATTCTTTATCTTCAGCTTTTAATCGATTATAAAATAAACACAGCGTAAACCGAAAATCACCATGCAGTTTTTCTTGTTTACCTAATTATTTTTACGATACTGCATGACGAAGAATACGAAAAGAAAAAAAAGCACCTGGTAGGAAAACGAAATCTCAGGATATGATTCATCAAAGTTTTTAATCCCTGCATATTATGGAAGTCTTTAATGTAAATGTTAATCGAAAAAGTTATCAGAATAAATGGATGAAATCTGTTACACTGAATTTAACAAACAGGGTGAGGGGGGGGGGGAGGGTGAGGAAAATGACTAAAATTATATTATTTTGAGAAAATTTGCACATTGAAATAACGGAATGAGGCAAATTTGGAAAACATAACTAAATAAGAGAGAAATAATTACTGAAATAAATTAATATATGATGCGATATCATAAGCTCATATATTCAGAATATGCGCAGAAATCAGCGATTCTGATTCGCTGTTAGGTTGCACCACTTCGTGGTGCAAATAAGGCAATTTTGGAGGTTGCACCATTTCGTGGTGCTTTTAAAAATTAAGAAATACCATTTTTTGGCGCTTTTCCTTATTTTAATCCATAGATTGGTGCAACTTTAAACGCAAATTTTTAACAGTGTAGGCACCATTGTTTCGTCGAACATCAAACCTACTGAAGTTTGTTTGCGTGATCTTCTTGCACGCTCAATACATTTAGTACCTCTGCAACTTTCTTCAGGGCAGCGTTCGAAATTCTTGGTGGTCCGTTGGTCCGAGACTACAAAAATTCAATCGGACAACTAGTTTGAAAAATTTAGTGGTCCGCAGGACCAGTAACTTTTTTTCCCTCTCTGACAGGTAAACGTAAACTTTCTCGTCCCTGAGAAAACCACAACCAAACACAAATTACACAATTCTATTTTATTAAAAGAAAAATGCATTAAACCTTAGTTGAAATAAATAATCGGAAATAAAATATCTAATTAATAGTTTTATAGTTTTTCTTTATACACTGTTTAGTTAATTTTTAGTAAATTATAATTTTATATTTTATTATGCTGAAAATTTTGAATAACTGCAAAGGAAGTTTGGTTTATATTCTAGGAGAAGCAGGAGGGGGGTCACAAAAGTTTAAAGGGACTTTATAGAATTTTATGTAGCGGACCAGTGATGATGACTGCGGACCGGTAAATTCGCATGCTTACTAGTCCTTGGAACCAGTTACTTTTTTTATCAATTCTACCACTGCTTCAGGGTAACCATCGAACACAACTACAGAACTATCCTTGTATTTGTACTTAACAAATGACAAATAACTTTCACAAATTGAGGAATTTCACAAATCACATACACATATTTAAATATTAAGTTTTGAATTAAAAATATTGTTTGTGTGTCTTAAGAGGATTCATTATTATATTTATGTAATTGTTCAATCGATTTTTTTTAAAGTGTTTATTGCTATTTTCCAAAAATTACTGTTTTTCGACGATTTCAGATAGTTTTACCTCCTGTACTTAATTTTACTCCCTTTTTCAAAATTTTATCTTCTCTCAGAGTACGGACTCTCCGGAGGAGGAGCACCTTGACTCATGAGAGGAGTGGAGATACTCCACTGCTCCCAATTTCCACTGGTGCTGGATACACACTTTTCCCCTACCTTAAATGCATAAAATATAGTCAATAATATAATCTTTAGCATCACTGATGGTTAATATATGCGTAATATTTTGTTTCCATGTTACATCAACATACAGTGCCGTAATTCCCGTTTTTTTACAGTTTTTGGTGTTTAACACACATTTTTGCGGCACTCTCACGGCTAAACCATTGATCATAGAAAAAAACTTTCTGTACATAAAATGTAGGAAATTTTATTCTCTTTAACTCATATATTGCCGACTTTCACTCAAAATGTACAATTTTGGAGTTATTTTGAAAAAACCGAAAATAGTCCGTTTTTTTACAGGTTTTTTATAAAAAAACAAATTTGCCGAAAGAAATTTTGTTGGACAACTTCAGATTCGTATTCAGCACCCCAAAACACATAAAATAAGCCACTAAAAACAATTACACCAGAATTTTCCACCTCAAACTACAATTTGACTGGGCTATAATTAAACAAATACTTTTAGTATCCCTAGTTCGGTTTTTAAATTCAGTAATATGGAAATAATAGGACTCCATCTTAAATATAACGTAATCACCATGGCAACCTAAAATCATGACGCATCATGGGATAGCATTGAATTAATTATGTATTATAGGGTTTAATAGAATGAAGAAAACTTTTATTAATATATATTTTTTTAATATTATTAATATTTTTTTTAATATTATTAATATTTTTTTAATATTATTAATATTTTTTTTAATATTATTAATATTTTTTTAATATTATTAATATTTTTTTTAATATTATTAATATTTTTTTTAAATATTATTAATATATTTTTTAATATTATTAATATATTTTTTAAATATTATTAATATTTTTTTTAATATTATTAATATATTTTTTTAATATTATTAATATATTTTTTAATATTATTAATATTTTTTAATATTATTAATATTTTTTAATATTATTAATATATTTTTTAATATTATTAATATTTTTTTAATATTATTAATATTTTTTTAATATTATTAATATTTTTTTTAATATTATTAATATTTTTTTTTAATATTATTAATATTTTTTTAATATTATTAATATATTTTTTAATATTATTAATATATTTTTTTAATATTATTAATATTTTTTTAATATTATTAATATATTTTTTTAATATTATTAATATATTTTTTAATATTATTAATATTTTTTAATATTATTAATATATTTTTTAATATTATTAATATTTTTTTAATATTATTAATATTTTTTTAATATTATTAATATTTTTTTATTTCATTTTCATAGAATTTTACATGACTCGACAAAATTCTGCATCAATCATATATATTAAATTTCAAATCACTTGGTTGGGTAGTTTTTGCGCTGTTTTATGCGGACAGACGGACAGACAATACGACGACTATAGGTGCTACGTATTTATTTAATTACGAACGCAGCTAAAAAAGACACATGCTTTAAGAAGATTTCCTTCCGTCACAGGCGAGGCTCGATCCTGGGACCTTGCGGTTACGAACTCAGAGCCCAACCAACTGCTCCATCAAGACTTATGAGTGAGTGCTTTTAAATGGAACTAATGTCTGAAATAATTTCCCCCATATAAAACTAAAATTAATTATTTTAATTTAATCAATGAATTAATATTTGAAAAATCTATATTAATATCAACTGTCATCCACTACAAATTTAAAACAATGTATTTGAACTTGAGTGGATGAATAAAAAGTATTTTATTAACGATTGAAAATTTGAACAAGATAATATACATATAGGGAGAGTGTGAACTAATAGTACTAAATGAAAAAAAGAAGTCAAAAATGTTAATTTACTTATGATATATTTTAAAAATAAGAATGCATTCCACTCCCATAGGTTTAAAATTAGGCAGGACAATTTGAGATTTAACTAGCCAACACCCTTAAATACAACAAGATGTAATCCGTACAGTACGCAAAAAATATAGCAAATAAATAAATAAATCGGAGCGATAGTCATAATTTTATTTCTAAAAGTCGCAGATTGAAACTGTTCGCACCAAAATTCCTTATTTACGTTTTTATATACGTCTGTGAGAGTTACATCAAGTATGCCTATAAAGTGGTTTGGCTGATCAGATCATATTTCGTAGTTGTTGTACTTGATCAAATAAAACAATCCACATGAACCAGGTTCGTGTATAATAAAAAAAACTCCAGAATAGATGACAAGTCGTTTTATTGTAAGATCACCATGAGGATGCGAAGATGGTCGCGGACAGAAGAGGGGGAAACAAGAAAGGCCGCTCTTAAGCAGTCATTATTATGCGGAGACAGAAAGCGAAGTGAGTTGTTTCCACGATACAAGTTGGAATTGCACTGACAAGAATCTCGCCAAAATAGGGTTGTTACAGAGTGTCTAGGCGTAAATACTTTCAGACAGAGATAGGCATAACCAATGGTATTTACCCAGCAGGGTCACCAGATTTTTGGCGACAGGATGAATTTTGATTCAAAAATTAATATCACCCTGGCGATTATAACCGACAAATATCTTTCTCATGAGAACGGATTTTTCGACAGACAAAACAGTATGTGCTTTTAACAATGAGAATATATTTTTAGACCTGGGTGTGAGTGATTGAGTTATTACCACTACCATATAAGGGCATGCATTTTGGCCAAATGGAAGATTCGCATAACTTTTGTGGCCACAAAAATGTGCAATGCACATATCGTGTTATAAGCTTGGTTACGGAAAGTAAAATTACGAAAAGGCATCTGTGCTGATTTAATTCTTTTCTTTTTTTTTTATTTTAATCGAAAAGCCGTGAGATATTAGTGATCGAGCATAAGTGAAAATGAAAAAGGGAAAGGGTATAAATTACAGCGGGTTTATTGTTTGAAGATAAAGATAACACGATTAAATTTTGACAAAGGAAGGGGGAAAATATAAATTAAATAAAGGATAGGGTTTGTTAAAACTTAATATATGATTCTCATATCATATATTTCCCCCGTTTGCTCAGATAAAAGAATAATTTGTTAGGGTTTAAATTTCAGGCACGCTCCGTCTGAAAGTTTACATATAATCAATGCACAATATAAGATAAAAAATATATATATAAACACATATAAATATCAAAAATGAGAATGAAAATAGAAATGGTATACCAAAATTTTGCTACTGGTCATCATAGTGTACACTATTTTATTCCTTGAGTCCATGGTTTCTTAACAGTTTATTTTTGTAGATGTAGAAATTATTGTTGTTGTTTTTGCTGTTCCGGAACATATAGCAGTTTAATTACTCTACATATATATAGTGATGACCAAAATATGACCAGAAAAGTTGCATTATCATCAACTAATGTTTATTTTACTGATAACTGGTCGTAAGCATGCTAAATGAATTTAAAATGTTCATAACTCTGAACATATAAGCTTATGTTAAGTTGTAACTACAATATAATAAAATTCTCTTTGTTCGAACAGAATATAAGATACTAATATATATAATATTATATAAAATAAACATCAAGTATATAAATGCAAATACAAAATATAAAAATAGGATACAGTTACAATTACAGTTACATTTACTGTTACACATGTGTAAAAATGAAATACAAAAAAATGATGAAGATAAAAAATGAATAAAATTTGGGTTTAAAAATAGTAAAAATTTGTGCATTCGCACAGGACAGGATAGGGAAAGTGACACACGATCCAAAAAAATTTCCTGCCCTAAATCTTGTCTAAGGACAAGTGTGATGGCGCAAGTTTAGGACTATTGCCTTATTTGTGGAGGGAATATTTAGGGCGAGGTCCACATTGTTGTCACAACATAGACCCCGTTGCTCCCGCAGCAGTAATGCAACAAACTGAGGAGCAGTCTCGTATACTCATTTTGACAGGGGATTTAAGGTGAATTGGAATACCAATTCGAATGTGTCTCTCATTACAATGGGGTGGAAGATCCTAAGGGCAATAATTTTGAACAGATCACCACTCCGAAAGGGAATAATTAGAAAAATAAAAATATATATACACCTAGTGTATGTCGAATAAAAGTCAATCCTAGAGTAATGAGAGAGAGTTTTGTCAAGTTCGGTAAAAATGTTAAGTCATGAGGTACATATTTACTTAATTAGTATTATTAAAATTTTAAAAAAAAACTGACCTTAAGAGAAAAAAAAATTTTTTAGTGCAATTAATGTTACTATAATTATGTTTATAGCTATTTATGAGATTTTAAAAAAAATATGACGACAAAAGTTAAGATTTTTTTTTTTTATATATAAAGTGTATATGCGCAAACACCCCATAAACATAAAAGATAATGTTCACAACAAGATTGCCATATCTGCCATTCCCTTGATGAAACAAACTTGGACCAGCCGAGAACTTTCACAAGGAAACATCAAATATAACATCAGTATATTGTGTACATCAATATACACAAGTGTGAACAAAACCAAAAATTCGCACAAAATACAACAATTATAAAAATTATACGCTATTTTCTAGGTCTTAAATTATAACGTGTTGAATAAGTTGAAGAGTTAATATTATTGTAACCATCATGACTTGTAAGTAAGTGATCGCTTCTTGGTGGAGCGATGATTAACCTATCAATGTGTACTCTAAAAGCAGAGTCATCAGGTGCATGTAAGCGCTTGATTGAAACAGAGACAGGTGAATATTTGTGTATAACAATGTAAGGTCCAGAATATTTTGGTTTGAACTTATCTACTGATTTTAAATACACAATATCTTTATTCATAATTTTTCTTAGTTTAGCACGTTTTTGAAAATGATCATTTCTTTTGTTTTGAGAGTCTTTGATGTTATTATATGCTTTCCTGTAAATAGAATTTAAATCTTGTAACAATTTGTAAGCTTCAAAATCTTTGTCAAGAACCTGATTGACATTATGGTCATAAGTATCAAATATTAAGGATAGTTCTCTTCCAAAGTGAAGCAAGTTGGGAGAATATTTTGTGGAGGAATGTAGAGATCCATTATAAAGAGATTTATGAATTGATAAAGCGTTTTCAAAAGTATGACCTTCTTGAAGTAAAGTAGAAACAGAGTATTTAATTGATTTATTGATTCGCTCCGACACGGCATTGCTTTGTGGCCTCGCTACACTGGAATGACGTACCTTTATGCCTAATGTGTCGTTAAATTTGTCGTATATGTGTGAGGTGAATTGTTTTCCCAAATCTGACAAAATTACGGAAGGTCTTCCAAAGATAGTTATGTAACTGAATAAACATTTAATTATCTTTTCAGAAGTGATGGTACGCAAAGGGAAGAGTTCTAGGTGTCGAGAAAAATGGTCAATTACTGTCAATACCGACTGTCCATTACTAAAGGGACCGACCAAATCGACACTGACTGTGTCTCCTGGGTGCGTAGGTGTGTATGTAGGTTGTAGTGGAGCAAGTGGAGTTTTATGATGTTTTGCCTGTAAACATTTTGTGCAAGACGCTACAAAATTTAAAGTGTCAGCATACATTCCTTTCCAAAAATATTTTTTTGTGACAAATGCATAAGTTTTTGTTAATCCAAAATGTGAAAAATGACATATTGTTAGAACTTTGGCTTTTAATGAATTTGGGACAATAATGTGGTAAGAAAAGGTGTCATTAGAAATATTTTCTTTTTTTAACATTAAAACCTTTGAATCGGGATGAATGAAGTACATAGGGAATTGTTTCGATGAGCCATTTTGCATAATTTCGTTGTAAATTTCGGATAATTTTGTGTCTTTCTTTTGTTCGTTTACAAATGTTTCATTTGAAATTTCCAATAAAGGGTCTTTTTGATCCTTGTTACCAATAACTAAGTAATTTAGAGAATGTGTACTGTATGATAAATGATCATTATTAGTGTCTGGAAGATCATTATCTACAATTGGCAATGCATATGGTTCATTGATGAGCTCTGGGTTGGAATTTAAATCACTTGTGTTTTTCTCGAAAGAACATCTGGACAAATAATCTGCAAGTACATTAGAAGAACCGGGAATGTGATCAAAAGTGTATGTATATTCTGATAATTCTGTTAACCATCTAGTTGTTATATCAGCGGGATTAGTTGTTTTCTTGTATTTTTTTAAAGGAGCACTATCGGATAAAATTACAAACTTTCTGTTATATAGGTAGTATTTAAAAGCGATTACAGATTTGTAAATGGCCATTAATTCAAGTTTTAGTGCTGGATAACGTTTTTCAGACTGTTTAAGAGATTTAGAAAAAAATGCAATGGGAAGTAATTGTCCTTCATGTTCCTGTAACAGAGCACCTCCTATGGCTATAATTGACGCATCTGTGTTTACATAAAAAGTTTTAGACCAATCGGGTAAACGAACCATGGGAGACTTAAAGAACACCTGTTGCATTTGATCAAATAATTTTTGATGTTTTTGAGTCCATTTAAATGTTGTTTTTGGTGTAGTGAGATCGATAAGTGGTTGGATAATTTTTGAAAAAGAAGGCACTAGAGATTTGTAAAATGTGACCAGACCAATAAACCTTTTTAATTGTCTTTTTGTTGTCGGTGTAGGAAAAGAATTTATTTTGACAATATTTGATTGGACGGGAGAAATGGAATGATTTTCAATGTGAAAACCTAAGTAGTCAACAGCGGTTTTGTGAAATGAACATTTATTGGGCGAGAGCGTTAAATTATATTTCGATAAAATTTCAAGTACTTTCTGTAATTTTGCACATGTTTCCTCAAAA
Organism: Maratus michaelseni; assembly: GCA_963931845.1. Taxonomy (NCBI): domain Eukaryota; kingdom Metazoa; phylum Arthropoda; class Arachnida; order Araneae; family Salticidae; genus Maratus; species Maratus michaelseni. Next base: position 223,783,022 of record OZ007596.1, read on the forward strand.
GAATTAGAACCAAAGATCAAATCGTCTTGATATGCAAAAATACCTTCTATTTCTAATTCATCAATAATAGTGTCCATTAAATTTTGAAAGAAACTACTACTATTCTTTAATCCAAATACCAATCTTTTAAAACGAAAAGTACCGTAAATGCATGTGAATGTAAGTGGATCTTGATATTTTTCAGGTAAATTTATCTGATGGTAGGCCTGTTGAAAATCTAACGAAGTGAAATATTTATATGCAGATAAATTTGAAATGATTGTCTGTATTTTGGGAAGTGGATATGAAGACCCTTGTAAGACGGAATTTAGCATTCTTAAATCAAGAGCTAGTCTGTATTTTTGTTTTGCAGACCCATCAGACTTCTTTCTAACCAGCAAAATAGGACATGCCCTTTCTGAACAGTTACGTTCAATAATGTTTGCTTCAAGAAGTTGATTTATTTGCTCTTTCATTTCTTGGTGTAATGATTGTGGTACAGGAAAAGGTAGTGTTTTAATTGGGTAGTCATTAATGAATTTGAGATTTGGAATAACCTTGTCTGTGTGACCTAATGTTTTCATTGATTTAGAAAAAGAACTGTAGTATTTTAACAATAATGAGCCTAAGGTTTTTGCTTGTTGAGTGTCTAGATGATCCAATTTGAAGTCTTGTATTGTTAAATCTTCCTTTCTTTTTTTTAAGACCTCATCTGAAGCTTGAATATAATTGCAAATAAACTGTTGTAAATTATCATGAGGTTGAATATTGAAGCTGTTGATGTTGTCGCATGACTTCATGGTCTGTGAAAAATTGTCGTTTTTAAATGGTTCCATAATTTCTGAAACTTCATATAAAATTCCTATTCGTGCATTTTTGTTTATGTGTACTGGTTTGTTAGAAGAATTTTGTAAGAATATGTATACATGTGATTTTTGTAGGTGTTTGTTATGATTTTCCCGATCGACCGATTCAATATCTTTATTGTTACCTAGCAGACTGTCATAACAAATAATTTGTTTATTAGAAATAGTACTTTCAAAACAGTACTGCATTGAAGGGTTTAAAGAATCAGTGTCGATGGAAATCCATGTTTTCTCATGTGGTTCAAGTTTTAATTTATGTGCAAGGCGAATCGTTTTGACTGAATTTGACGGAGAGTTTACATGTTCACTTAGAAGATTTATGTCTTTGCCATCAGCTGACGCGCTAAGTAATGGCACGTGAAATTCATTTGTTGACATTCTATTTTTGTGAACATCAATTATGATCCTGTGTTTATGAATAAAATCAAATCCTAATATTCCTTGAAAACTAGACGTATCGGGAATGTCAACAATATAAAAGTTGTGGCTAAAAGATTTGTGATGAATTCTGATTGATGCTTTTATACATGCGGTGAAGTCAACATCGGAATTTACTGTTTTAAGAGTAACTGTTGTGCCTAACCTTTTATATTTAAGTTTATTCTTAATGGAATCGAAAAGGGACTGTGATAAAAGAGAAATTGTCGACCCTGTGTCTAAAAGTAAAATTGTGTCTGTTCTTGCTATAGAGGCCTTTATGAGGGGAAGTGTTGGGGAACTATTATTCACATTTGAAATAACCTCAACTTTCTTTTCGTCACCTGGCGATACAGTTTGTGATGAACTTTCAGTTGATCTGTGCACTGTTTGTGACGACCCATTCCTGGTCATTTGTATGTTTGTTGTGGTCTGTGAAGCGACCGAATTGACTAGCCTTTCCTTAGAAATTTTTGGAAGAGTTTCATCAAACGACCATGGGAATGTAGGGCAAGTTGCTGATGTTAAAATGTTTTCCTGAGATGCAAAGCCATCAGCTAAATTACATCTCCTTAATAGTTTAAAGATTCCCCTTTCTGATTACTTTTTTTGCGAAAATTTGGATTGAATTTGTAGTTTTGATATCCACCTCTATTCGCATTTGATCTTCTCCATTTAAAACATAATTTTGCAGTGTGGCCACGTTTCAAACACAACTGACAAGTGGGTGGAGAATTCGATTTGTTATGTTTATTTGTGCGGACATATCCATGACCAGTGTGTCTTGTTTTAAAGTCCTTTTTATACTGATCATGCGAGTTTTGTGGGCGAGAGGGTTGATTATGGGTGTTATTTTTGTCCTCGCTACCTGTTAACGACAAAGCGTTAATTTTTTCATTTAGTGATTTCAACTGCATTGCGATCGTGTCTGCGGAGCTAGATGACGCGCAGGGCTGCAATATTTTCTCGTTTTGCATAATTTCCTGGAGAGTTTGTGCTCTATCTACTGCTTGTTTATACGTTGATATTCCCTCTTCTTGTATTTTTACCCTTAAATTCGAGGGAATCGCTGAAATAAATTTTGTAAATTTAATATTATCAAGAGCCGTTCTATCTGTTATAGTGTCATGCACGCGAGCAGTGAGAGTGTTAATACGATGGGCTAAATTTCTAATTGATTCTTCTGGCAATAATAATAGATTATTGAATTCAACCAGTGCTGCAGTTTTACTCGGGGGAGCGAAAAATGCTCTGAATTCTTTCTCGACGAAATCCAAATCATTAGATTTATATATTTCAGGGTTTTGTGTAAAAAAGGTTAATGCTGGGCCTGTGAGTTTCCCACCCAGAAATTGAATTGCTTCTTCGTGCTTCCATTTTTGTATACGGGCCAGTGTTCTTAACTGATTAAAAAAGAACTCTAACAAGGTGGGTTCACCATCAAAATTGGTCACTTTAAAAGTTAGTTTGCTGGCCATGTTTGGCTAACGATTGAGCAAATATAAATATTTTGTTTGCAATAAATTATTAGCTAAATAAATCTTTACCTTAAAATATTAAAAATTCAGGTGGGGAAAACTTTGTTTACCTAAAATATTCACAGTAACTTACCAGAAAATATTTTACCGCAAAAAAAATTACTTATAAGCAAAATATATAATAAATGAATAAATAAAATGAATGCAATCTCTCTTTCCTTCTCTTTTTTTTTTTTTTTTTTTTTTTTTTTAAAAGAAAAAAAAAAGAACAAAATACCTATATCTCCAGAATGAACAATTATTCACACCAAAAATATATTATCTTTCCTTTTTATTATTATCCATCTATATATATATATATTTTTTTTTTTTTTTTTTTTTTTTATTCTTAACCAAGACATATCTTAATTTTTAAAAGAACCAACAATTTGGAAAAAAATTATGCAAATATATAAATTAATCGCTCATTCTGCAGACTGCAATACTCATTGTGGCAGATAAATAAAAAGTAATATGAACTTTATATAGAAAAAGTATGTCTGCTTTATTATAAAATCAAAATTTTATGCAATATATTAAATAAAATTTCAGTCATAAAAGAAATGTGTTATCTAGGCAAACCTTCGAGAGATAATAACAATTATATTATACCTTTCATTATAAATATTGTTTCTTCTAAATATCTAAACCTTTATAAAAATATTAAAAGAAATGCACATAGAATTATCATTTCTCCTTTCAAAATAATAATACGTTCAATATTTGAAAAAGTGTCATTGCATAATAGGAAAAAGGAAAAAATTTAGAATTAATCAATAATATGCAAAAATTCTCTTATTCACTTATTTTTTTATTAAAAACTTCTCCTGTGAATGTTTAATTTAATATTTTTTTTTACATACAGAATATAATTTACCAACTTACCTATAATATGCCGGCAAAAAAATAACATTAAAACAGAAAATAATCAGAAATTGTTTAAATTTAATAAGTTCTGTTTGTTACATTGGTTTAAAAAAAATAAAATTACTGAAGTGATCTTATCATTATTATTCTCTTTTTTTTTATAATTCAATTAGATACTGCACATTATTGACATAACAAAAAAATTTTGTTTAAAGGATAACTTACCTTGTTGTACGAGAATTTTTTTTTTTTAAAGATTTGTTCTAACATACCCTGTTATTTAAAAATATCTATCTAATGAATCAGCTGTAAGAGAAAAATTTAATATAATTAAGTTTTATCGTGGTTTATGTGAGTATGGATGCAAACAGTTCATTCTTTGTTAATTTGTTCTCCTTATCAGCTGGAAACTTAAACAGCTGACATTATTCACTTTATTTGAATCTCAGTTGCGGAGAGAGAAAAAAAAAAAAAAAACACAGAACTATCAATGATCTGAATGTAGATCGAAGTCCACTGGCTAGTGAATATCGAAACGAATGCAGAATTACGAACGCATAGTTCGAAAGTTTTGAATCGTTTGGGTTAAGCAGATGTTACTAAGAGTACTTTTGACGTCATAGTCCTTTTTTTTTTTGTTGTTGCTAATATTCTAGTGTTTAATGAAGAGAAAAAGGGTTCTTAAATGCGGGATACGGAACTTCTATTTAGCTTATTGTCAGTTGGATAAAGAAAAAATAAAAGCACCGAAACATTAACTTCACTGTTGAACTTGAATGCTTGGAAGTCCGTGAATTCTGCAGGATTTTGGCTTAGAGTGCATCTACAGGGAAGCGCCAAAAGTTGACGGATTTAGAAAATATAAGAAATAGAATTCCTGTAGGAGTTCTAACGGCATATGGAACGGTGATATATTTTAAAAAAATATACGTGCAGAAATCACAGGGGCTCATAGGGAGCGAAGCACAATACATGGCACTGATTGTAGAAACGTATCACTGGGCGTCATTCACATGGAGCATGAAGCACAGTCACACAGGAATCGTGCATAGATTAACACGGAGGAATGCAGGCTGGAAAATTGATGAACTTCTATTTAGCACAATTTAGTAGCAAGATTTTTTGTAATAGACACATTTGCAGACAAACATGGACACTGGTATTATAGTTCGTGGCACTGGGCGTGATGCAGATGGAGCACGTTGGGCATAGAACACTGAGCATGGGGTTGGCAGGCACTGGGCGCAGTTGAGTGAGACAGCAAGACGAGATGGATGTGGCGTAGAGAGGACACATTTCGAGCAAAGAAGTCAACCGACGATATCCGATGTAGGACAATAACTGGAGTTAAGTGGATCTCCGTCGTTCGTACCAGTGGGAGACATCTACGGAGCATGGGACTGGAAGATAGCAGGCGGGTGTTCATCCACAGACATATAGATGAGAGTTGTAGGAAAGAGACTGGAGAATAAATTTAGTGGAGATATGTGCAGCAAAGTCCCGAGAATAACTTTGGGGTAAGGTGAAGCAAAAGTTTTTTTTTTTTAAAACCGTCCACTCGGTCCGGTGGGATGGAAATATGCAGGCGGTAATTTTCTTTGATGCATGCTGATAATCCAAAGAGACAGGCGGTTGCAGGTGAAGAAAAAGCGTCCCCTCTTCTGCCAACGCTAACTTCTTTTTTTTTTTTTAAACTGGAGAAAAGAGATGGTCAGGCACCAAAATTTATAAAGTGGTTTGGCTGATCAGATCATATTTCGTAGTTGTTGTACTTGATCAAATAAAACAATCCACATGAACCAGGTTCGTGTATAATAAAAAAAACTCCAGAATAGATGACAAGTCGTTTTATTGTAAGATCACCATGAGGATGCGAAGATGGTCGCGGACAGAAGAGGGGGAAACAAGAAAGGCCGCTCTTAAGCAGTCATTATTATGCGGAGACAGAAAGCGAAGTGAGTTGTTTCCACGATACAAGTTGGAATTGCACTGACAAGAATCTCGCCAAAATAGGGTTGTTACAGAGTGTCTAGGCGTAAATACTTTCAGACAGAGATAGGCATAACCAATGGTATTTACCCAGCAGGGTCACCAGATTTTTGGCGACAGGATGAATTTTGATTCAAAAATTAATATCACCCTGGCGATTATAACCGACAAATATCTTTCTCATGAGAACGGATTTTTCGACAGACAAAACAGTATGTGCTTTTAACAATGAGAATATATTTTTAGACCTGGGTGTGAGTGATTGAGTTATTACCACTACCATATAAGGGCATGCATTTTGGCCAAATGGAAGATTCGCATAACTTTTGTGGCCACAAAAATGTGCAATGCACATATCGTGTTATAAGCTTGGTTACGGAAAGTAAAATTACGAAAAGGCATCTGTGCTGATTTAATTCTTTTCTTTTTTTTTTTTTTTTTAATCGAAAAGCCGTGAGATATTAGTGATCGAGCATAAGTGAAAATGAAAAAGGGAAAGGGTATAAATTACAGCGGGTTTATTGTTTGAAGATAAAGATAACACGATTAAATTTTGACAAAGGAAGGGGGAAAATATAAATTAAATAAAGGATAGGGTTTGTTAAAACTTAATATATGATTCTCATATCATAATGCCATTTGGAGGAGGCTATGTTTCAAGAAATTTTATTTCCCAGAAATCTATCAGTCATCAAAGATCAGATTCGAAAGAAATTTTCTGAAACTGCACAAATGCTGAATTTGTCAGATTTGATTAAAATAGAAACATTAGCGTTAATTAAATATTTTAAGCACAGAAATTGACATCAATTATTAATAATATTTTGTAAAGCCTTGCTATTCAACATTCTCAAAGTGAGACAAATTTATCATTGATGAGTACTTTTTTAATTTTAAAAATATAGCTACTTATAGTAAAATCCGAAGGCAAAAAAGTGTCTGTAACCATTCCAGGCGCGACCAATCTGGTCTGCGATTCAGCGGTAGTTAAACGCCATGTTAGACTTAATGAAAAACCTATGCTAACATATGATAACCTAAATGATAATATCTTCTACTTGAAATCATGTCTGTTCAGTATATTTTTCCCATGAAACATGTGTCAACATCCTATTATAATGTTTGAAGTTTTTAATTAAAAATCCAGATTAAACATCGGTATCTCAGATATAATCAAACGAACACTGTTACGAACAATATTGTTTTGGCACCATCTACCGGCTTTAAAATTTTGCGATAATGTATTCTACTTGAAATCATGTCTGTTTAGCATATTTTTCCTATAAAACATGTGTATCGTATCCTATTATAGTGTTTTAAGTTCTTAATTAAAAATCCAGATTAAACATCTGAATCCCAGATGTAAACAAATGAACACTGTTGCGAACAATATTGTTTTGGCGCCATCTACCGGCTTTAAAATGTACATTTCTGCAATACAAACCTTTCAATAATAAAATCTTCATGCTGTTTGTTTGTATGAAGTCTTATAAAAATTGAACGCAGATCAACAATCCGTCATTTTTGACGGAGGTTATATACTAGTATGAAAATAAAAAGGTATCATTTGCTTCGCAGCTGTTCACAAGAAGATCAAAAGAAATACTCACTGAGAGTCTCTATGATAGTACTATAGTACAGAGTGGCCAAGATAAAAGAGGCCCGTTATACAGGAGTACAGATACTTACTAATTTTAATTTAAGAGCAGTAACTACAGAATATTACGAATAACAACAACTCCTGTGAACTATTGAATGTTCGGTATGGTATTATTCATAAAAAATATTCTGTATTTACTACTTTTAAATAAACTAGTCGTTGGGGGCCGCCGTAATACTTACACATCATGGATATGCATAATATTAAATATGAAAGAAAACATGTGTAAACTATTTATAAAATGCATTGCAATTCGAATAAAATCGTGGTTTGATGAAGTCATCAACTTTAAATGCTCTATTACTGAATTGGGTAAAATAATCATCCTTATAACTACAAAATTGATAATCCTATTAACTAACGGTTTACTGCGTCGGATTAAGCGTCTCATTTCCAATTAAAATACATCTTTGAATTGAAATTTGAATGAAATACAGGGTCATGAAACGATGAAACATCGAAGAGTGTGGAAATAGGATTACAAATTTCTCGGCAACTAATTATCCGATCGACTGCATCCTTTATGCAAAGTTTATGTTTTTTTTTATTGTATTTTATATTCACTCCTTAAAATAAAGAATTCCATAATTTTTATATACCTTTTATCAGAACGAATATTTCGAAAGTCCGACAAAAATTGTTCCGGATAATCGAGGTTACTAAAATTCAATAAGCTTCTTCCCATTATTACATACTAAGTATACACCGAATTTCAAGTCTCTATTTCAATTTGTTCGGGAGATAGAGCGTTTAGAGACACACAGACAGACGGGCGGAATTTTTTTTTTTCTAAAAATATGTTTTTTGGAATCTCCAGTGTCTGAAACGTGTAAATCAGTCAATTTTTTTTTCGATTTTCAAAACGATTACAAGACTTACCCTATACTACTTATGATGGGTAAGTCAAATTAGTAAGTATTTGCACTTCTTTATACCGGGCCTCTTTTATCTTGGCCACTCTGTATATTGACGATTATTATATCAAAATAAGCACATGAATTAAATGTATGGTCCGAGTAAGGTAGTTTAACTATTGGTTTAACACACAAACATCAAAACTTAACGTTACAAGCACAACCATAACATTCGTTGATTAACTGCAGTGCAATAAAAAAATAAAGCATGTAGATGGCGTAACAGTAGAGACACATTTCTAATTTTTAGTGCTGTCATCTAGAGACTATTAATCGAAGTACAAACACTGTAATTACAAAATTAATATGATGTGTTAAAATTATCACTTAAAATTCATTTTCGTATTTTTGAAAGTTCAATTTTTAAATTCGGACAAACCAATTGTAGTAAGTTTAATAGTTACATATAATCACTAATATCTTACTACCATTAACTTTAAAATCTTTAAAAGCTCTTTCGGTTACTTAAGTTTACAAATTAAGCAAAATTTGGCTGTAGAACATCTACAGTGTGGCTCAAGCCCCTCTTCTCCCTTCCTTATAAACGCACTTGAACACGGTTAAACATTTTTTTTTTTTATCATTTATTTTATTCCATTTTCTTCTTTTGAAATTTAGATTCAAGAAAATTTTTATAATTATGAAAACAGCATTTTTAAATTGCGCGTATTATCCATCTTCTCTAATGTTATTATTTTCATTACTTCTGGAGAATAAGTTTTGGTAGTATATAAATCAATGTGTTAAACCATCAACTACTATAATACAAGAACTTTATTTAATCCAGAGTATTTCAATGGAACTGAAATAGGTACAATTAAAACAAATGTCAGAAAAGCATAATTTTACATAAGAGTAACATTCAGAATTTACTGTTAAAGGAATTTCTTTCACCCGCTGAAAGACTTCACGTCATTCATTATAAAACCACCCTGATCATGGAAATAATCCATTATTGTAAAGGCTGTTGTAATGTTGATTAAGAATATTAATGATTTCTCATAAGTCATTTTTAAACGTTTTCTTAATAAGGGAATAAAACATGTTAATAAAATCTGGCAAATGTAGATTTTGCTTATATTTTATTATATTCATATTTTTTCAGCAATACATGTCATGTAAGAACAATAAACATCTGAACGGACACAAAATATATGTTTGTAAACATGCATATAACACATGGGCTGATAAGTTCCCGGTCTAATAAAGAAAACACAACTTTTTAACATAACTTTATAATTTTAAAATTTTATAGCTTTAATGAATAACATAACTTTAATAATAAATAATAATAATTTAATAATAATAAATAATAATAATAATAATTTAATAAATAAATAAAAATAATAATTTAATAAATAATAATAATAATAATTTAATAAATAAATAATAATAATAATTTAATAAATAAATAATAATAATAATTTAATAAATAAATAATAATAATAATTTAATAATAAATAGCATAATTGTATAACGAAAAAGCTCCAAACAGAGCTCAGAATCATCGACTCGTTGTTGTTTTTGGTGAAAAGTCAACACGCGCGGCACCCATTTTGACAACAGCTTTTTCATAGACAAATTTTCATTCAAAATAAAACTTACACATGCCTTGGACATCTTCAGAGTCTGAGCTATCTCCTGCAACTTCACTTTACGGTTCCCCAAAACGATTTTGTGGACTTTTTTTATGTTTTCCAGAGTAACCACCTCTTTTGCGTGGTGCATCACTGATGTCCGTACGACCACGTTTAAATTCAGCAAACCAGTCAATAATGATTGATTTACCTGGTGCAGTGTCCGGATAACGCTTATCAAGCCAAGCTTTTGTTTGAACGGTGTTTTTTCCCATCAAATAATAATTCTTGAAATTCTTGTTTATCCATTTTTTTTGTTTATCAACAAAGTCGTTCAACTAAAACCACTATAACGTTTTATCCACACTGCGAATCGTCATGACATTTTTTCTTCTACCTTTTAAAGGTTAGTATTTACTAAAAAAGCCTCGGTTCGCCGATTACAACGCCATCTGTGTGCCATACCGGGAACTTATCAGCCGATGTTTTAAAACTGAACATTTTAGTTTATCTGAAAGCGTTTAAGCAATCAAGTTATGTACAATAGCCCTGTTTTCATAAGAACATGATTAAAAACACGTATGCTTTTTATTTGATGGTTGTGTAAATGTATGCGCTATGCTAAAAATTTCATACAGAAAATATTTATGTAAACTCGGTTTATGGCGGCAAGTGCCACCATTCGAAAAATCTACAGGAAACCAATCCATTTCTTCCAGTCAAGGATCCATTCCTTCTCCAGATCCCTATCGCTCGTGGCTTTTTTTTTTATACCATTCATCCATCCAGGTTTTGCATGGTCTTCCTCGTTTCCTCTTTTGGTTTGTTCTATAATCAGATGCAATTTTGGGTAGTCTCTCGTCACTCATTCTTTTAACATGACCATACCAGATAAATTGCTTCTTTTGGAGATCGTCTAATATGGTTCCCTTTATTTTCATCATTTCTTTGATTCTTTCATTTCTTATTATTTCTATTCTTGATATCCTGCATGAACTTCTTAGGACATCCATTTCCACTGCTGCTAATTTATTTCTTTCTGCCTCCATATTTCTCCATCCCTCTGCTCCATATAACAATATGCTCTTTACAATAGAATTGTATATATTATATTTTCTTTTCCTGGAGATCTCATCACTCCACCAAATATAAAATACCATAAAACAATTCTAAAAAGACAATTTTGGATTCCAATAGAAGGTAAATTAACACCAAATGTAAATGGGTGGATAGCGCTGGTCGGCATATAAATCATCAGTAAAAGAAAGAGTAAAATTAATGGTTGATTCTTATAGATTTCATAGCACAAAATCAATATATGGCAATGGAATTACTGTTTCACGTAACATTTTTTAGGTGGGAGGGCTTGTTTTTTAAAAATTAAGGTATGTACATCTTACATAAACATAAGTGGAAATTGCAGAAATAATAAAATGTATTTAAGAATTAATAAATAAACTATAAATAACTTATTTTAAAACATTAGCGGAAATAAACTGGTAAAAGGAATGTAAATATGTTATTGGATTACTGCTGGACACAAAAGGAGAGGTTATAATGTAAAAACAATCTCCTAGAAAAAGTCAATAAAATGGCTTTTCATGATAGTTCTTAGTGATCTGTTGTCTAAGACAATATATACAAACTATAATATATTTCCCCCCTTTCTTTAGTAAACTTTATTTAGAAGTGGAGATTTGCAATTTAAATACTAACTGCAAAGAAGGTAACTATAAAATATTTTTGCTGCAAAGTATTCGTGGCTCCTTTAAAATAAGTGTCCTGCTGTAGTCGTTTTGACGGTTTTTAGGCACGAAGCACAAAGAGCTCACTAAATTATCATTAAATTATCGATTTTCACACGATAACGATTTTATCACAGTGATTACTAAATTATCGATTTTTTGGAGTGAAGATGGATGAAGTTCAGGTGTACTCGGCTAAAGGCATTGGCGACCCCATTACAAGGTTCGTATAGAAAACCTGTACAGCTAGACGATAAAAGCCAAGCTACTTTTTATTGATTTCTTATCTAAGATAGAGAAATTACTTTATTTAGGTATTCAAATCTATCTAACAGTTTAAATTAATAGAACAATCCTGCATTATTCTTTATTATCTTTTTTTTTTCATAAAAATGGTTTATGCTGAATAAATTTGGGTGAAATATTTAGATTTTTCCGATGTAAGATCACATATTTGTTTCTGCAGAGAGGTAAACGATTTATTTATTTTTTGCCGACTAATATATTCAACGGCAAATCAATTCAGTTAATTATCCCGTAAAGTATAATATAACAAGTTTTTCGAGAGTATAATATATCTTATCCTGACTAGAATATATATTCAGAGATATTCAAATCAGTTAGAATCGCACAAAGGAGAAGTTACGATGCAATTTTCGATTTCGGATCTGAATGATCTCCAACTGAAGAAGCAATTTTCAGTTTCTTTACTAGAATTTCAATTCGTTCTATTGGAATAAAAAGTGAATTTGTCATTGGAAAATTAAGCAATGCAAAAATTTCACAGATAGATGTAAAAAAGGCTGAAAACAGCTGATGAATAATATAAAAAACAAATCAGCATCAAAACTGGAGTTGCATAAACAATGTGTTTTTTAGAAAAAGTGACATTTCAAGTATAGATCTGCATTGGAAAAATTTCACACTGAACTTTCTAAAAAATATTGTACATATATGGAGATAATGCAATATATCATTACAGTATAATATGTATGATTATTTAGAAAGAAAATTGTTTTTATAGAATTGCAAAAGTTCTGAACATGCATTGCAACAGTATATTACTAATAGATATACAGGAAACATTTATAATGGTTGAGCAATACAAATATTGTGGAATGTTTGACAATTAAATTATAATATTAACAATATGATTAAAATTATTCGCTGCCGCCGTTATATTTAAAGTAGTTTCTGTCATATCATTTCACAAATGTTAGATAGTGTTCGTTACGAGTTTTTCAAAATTTTAGAAATATTATAATTCATAAATATTGCAACAATACGAATTTTTTCCAATTTTGTATCAAAATATATTAAATATTGCACAGTATTCATTTGATACTTAAATCCTAGAGTGTTACCCGGGGCATATCTGTATCCGAAAGAGATAATAAGCACAATATGTAAAAAAAAAAAAAATCATCTGCTACGAGCAGCAAATGAAAATATATCCTACCTGTAGGTGATCACTTTTTCCTATCAACTATATTTTTTTTTATATAAACGCAATGTACTTAAAGTTTTCTATGCTAATTTAAAAGTAATATTTATTTAAAAAAAAATTAGAGTCGTTTTCTTTTGGGATACAACTGTATTATTGAGTTCTTCGGAAAGTTCTTTCCGTATGGAAAAGTTGGTTCGTACTGGAAAATTCTATCCTTTAATTATTAGATATAAATTCCGATAATTAATGTCTAATAATTGACGGCCAGAATTTTCCAGTACGAAATGGTTTTCCCAAACGGAAGGAACTTTCAGAACAACCCAATACAATGTAATTATTTTTGTAGTATAAAATATAGATTGCATTTCAGAGTTAAGTATGTGTATATCAATATTTTTATATCTATTAAAACATTAGCATTAGTATTAACATTTAATACATTAACAGATAGAAAACATATTTTGTAGGATTTTTTCCATAAATAATAGCTGCCAAAGTCTAACGAATTTTTAATATAACATTTTTAGAACAGTAACCCTTGACTTATTTAAACTCAAATGTATGTCATACTATAACATTAATACATTTTTTCGAAAATAATGTAATTAAAAATCCGGAATACTTAGCAGCTATGATAAATATACCAACGTCGGAATTTATTTCTTTTAAGGAATGAATAACTCCATATTATCTTTTTGAAACACAATAATAGTTTTGTTAAGAACAGTGACTAACTTTTTGTTTTACATTTTAAACAATGCAAATGAAAATTACAATTTAACCATTTGTAAACACATGTAAATTCCAAATTTCCTTTATAAATACATACTCATTCTCTTGATACTTTTTGTATGCAATGCCTTCATATTGTTGTCGCAGCAATACATTCATAAGGTATCATTACTCTGTGGCTTATTTTGTTATAAATATTTTATAATTTAAGAGCTGTTCTGTCAGTACGATGAAGTTTCACACGGCTTTTGAGCTCGGAAATGCTTTTAAAGAAAGTATTTAAATGTTTAGTTGGTAAAAAAATTACTTAAATGCGTTAGTCAAAAACAGTGTATTACATAACATGTTACTTGTTTATAAATGCATTTTAAAATTAATTAGTCCACTTGCGCAATAGTTTAGAGATATTATCAGTTATGTGTTTTATTTTAAATAAAATTTTAACTCATATTTCGCCACATTATAAAATATTATTTTCAAAGATACAAAATATTATTTATTATAAGCAGGGGTGTCGCTAGGCTGAAGCCAGGGGTGCTATCATACCACTTTTCTTAAACGAAGAAAAATTTAAAAATAATGTTGTTTAAATAGAAAGCTACAATTTATTTAATGGTTGAAAATAGTAATTAAACAAAAAAATTACAATTAAATAAAAGGGGTACGATGACACCCGCTAGAGAAACCCCTGATTATAATACTTGCAGTATTATGTTCATGTGGTTTAATTTTTATCTACTTTTTTCTACAACATTGTGAGTACGGTTGAGATTAATTAAATTGCTGTATTAGTTCAATTTTCGGAAGTTTTGTTTTTACTTTAAAATTATTTTGAAATGGAAGATACATTAAGACTTTCTTGTGTTATTCAATTTGCATTAAAACAAATTTGTATATATAATTATTCAGAAACATTCAATTTAAAACCATAGATGAAAACGCCAAATCTGGTTGAAAACAACAAAAAAAAAAAGACTATATCAAGTTCCCTACAGACTTAAGCCCAACATTGACAACTAAACATTTTATAAAAAGCGTAGCATGCTTATTCAATCTTGTACATACATATGCGCAGTATTTTTCATTGAGAAGTTGTGGTTTTCAAAGATCTATATTGTTTTTTTTTTCTTTTTTTTTTCTTTTTTTTTCTTTTTCTTTTTTTCTCCTTTTCTTTTTCTTTTTTTTCCTTTTCTTTTTTTTTTCTTTTTTTTCCCTTTTTTTTTCATGTAAAATGCGAATTTTCAAGGAACTTTAGTATTCAAACTGTTGTACTCTGACTTGGGAAGCTATATCATTACCTCTACGTCATAAATTTTTTTAAATTTTTCTCTTTATTTCTGTGATATTACCTCTATTTTACTAATATTTGTCTGGTTTTTATTTCAGTTTTCTGACATTTTTCTGACTTGGAACTATCGTTCAAATCTACTTTCTCAACACAAAATGAAACAACTAATACATGCAGGGTTTGTTGCAGTTATTTACTAGTTTAATTGATAATGGAAAATATCGTAGTTTTAGTATACAATGTGTACATCAATCAATTCACCTATTTTCTCTCATTCAAATTCCCTGGAAAATATCATTAAATGTTGGATGATTCAAAACGGTATGTTTTCAATCCAGGTATGAACGTTTGATTAAAATTAAATTTTACCAGATAAATGGGAAATTATAGATTTCAATTAATTAATGGTGTTTGAAAGCGTATAAAATTCACCTCTCAAAGTGTTTTCTGAATATTTCATAGTTCTGACAGAAGAATTAGATTGAAATAGAATCCCATTTCACCAGAAATTCTGCTCAAAGAATTCATATACAATGAAGATAATTGCATTTTATAAAACCTAATTATTTGATAGTACACATGCCAAAATCGTACGTTGTTACAGGGAACTATATGGATATTGTAATATAATATGGAACTATATGGATATAGTAATATAATATAGAACTATATGGATATGGTAATATAATATGGAACTATTTACTATATTGGTTTATCTTTCTTGATAAAAAAAAATGTTTTATCATCTACTCCTGACTTCTTTGACAGTAAAAATGATTTTTATAGAAATATACTAGAGTTTTTTCATAAATTGTTGTAACCATGTAGAAGTTTTTGAAAAATTTTGTAACGCGGTAACTAAAATAAATTTCATAGAAAGTTTAAAATATATATATTGTATATGGCTGTAAATGTGATGTGAAAATATTGGTCTCCTAAAAACAGCTCCAGGTTGAAAAGTTTCTTCAGCGTCCTCAATACTATGTTTTGAAAATAAAGACATTTAAATTGAGCAAAATCCTTAGTAGCAAACCCAAAATTGGCTATAGCTTGGCTCAATATATAGCCAATGTAAGCATTAATCGCCAGGAATTATTGTCTTAATATTTGTCTTTTGATATTTTGACAAAATTGCCCGTATTTTCCATTTGCCATATTTTCAATGTAAAATCAATATTTTGTACACTATTTATGATTAAATGGAAGTATTTCCAATGTAAAGCGAATAATTGTTCAATATTGTCAAAATGTTCCATTTTAAACATTTCTAAAGCAAAGTTAGTATTAGTAAAATATCGAGTTTTCATTCGAAATATTTCCAGTCAAAAAACAATAATTGTAAAATATTGAAGTTTTATTGGAAATATTCACTTTGTAACGCCAACTTTTAGATATTATTGGCATAACATTGAAAATATTTCGAATGAAACTCTTATATCACACATTACTGATTTTATTGGCTCTACATTGGCTAAATATTTCTTTCCCGTATTGCCAAATATTAACACCTGAATATTCTATGTCAATCAATGAAATATCGGCCCAATATTGGTATAAGATATAGCCAATAACGTTTTGCTGCTAGCAGTTCATGCAAGAAATTTGTCTTTTTTCTGCAGTAGAAATAACTTTTCATCAGTCAGCACCATTCGCAATTACAAGGAGTATTAGATGATAACAATTTGTCACATTACAATATACCGTTCCAGCATTACGCCATACGGCCACAGGGCAGTGTTTCACAGACTGTAGAGTCGGAGAAAGAACGTGATAGCATTGGGAAACAATAGAAGATTCTAATATACTATTGTAATCTTCAGATGTATTTTGTAATTACTCCATTTTTTGCTAAGGGTGCTGTTTTTAAAATATAATTGTTTATAAATTAAAAATTATGTAACCTTGAATATGTAATTAGTTTTATTATATTACCCAAGCTTAGAACAGGTGAATTGCTATTATTCAATATGTCAATTTAATAAATACCCGTACACCACTCTTCATTTTTTCATTACTTGCTTTAATGGCATTTCTCAATATGACATACCAGAAATAAAAACAATTTGTCAGCTATAAAAAAATTAAATTAATTTTAAATTATTTTAACGTTCTTACGTGTAAGACTAGTAAAACTGTTATCGATTGAGGGACATTATAAAAGTGCCATCAATTATTTTATAGTTACCTGTACATCATTTTTATTTAAAAGATTCTTTTTCCTGAAATCAATTTCAAACTATTGCAAAATTGTAGATTCTAAATGTATGGCGTGCCAAAAGATTATTACAAAAAATTAGCTTTTGAAGAGAGTTAGTTTAAATAAAACAATTAAGTGTTGTGTTATGTACGAATGTGTACGTAGAGTTTCTTGAAAAATAATTTATTACAATTTGTTATTGTTTATTACATATATTAGCAATTATATAATATTCAGGTGGAGTGCAATTGTTAAAGAGATTTTGCAATTGTGAAAGAGACTACCATCTTAACTGTTTTTTTCTCTTTTGCCACAACTGTTAATGTTTTTAACATATCTAATTATTCCACACAGAGCAAACGAAGACATTACTTTGATTCAGATATATATGTTTATGTTAGTTATATAAGTATTTATAAACATTGCAGTAAAATTGATACTTTAATTTGCTGATATTTTACAATACACTTTTTCGTTTAAAGATAAGTAAAGTATTGTTTCATGAAACACTTTATCCATACTAGTTCACATTAAGAAACGGTTATCAAATTTTATAATGGGACACTATTTAAAAAATTCATAAATTAAAAATTTAAAACTTAAACAATTACAAATTTTTAAATTTTATTATTTTTTTAATGCCACGAGTTTACTACCTTCTAAACATTTAATAAATGTTTCAAATAAAAAAAATGCATGACCAAAGTACAGTCTCCTATTTTGGGGATTAAATGACCCCAAATTTAGTGACTTATTTTTTGGTCACCAAAATTAAAGAACCAATAAGTAAATATTTTTTACAGATCGAGTCGTTTTTAGTAATAACTGTTTTTTAAAAAATATTATTTATTTGTAATCTATTTTTAATAAGTCATAACTTATTAATAAATCTTTCGCAAGTATCTTATAATAAATCTTTCGCAAGTATACAAATTTAACTGTTCGTTAAATTTGAAATAAAATCCAAAGTTTTGTCGAAGTAGTCCACCAAAAACGTTTCTTTTTAACAATTGCAGTGAGCCTTTGTATTATACTAAATGCTTAGCAACCTGTTGTGTTGCATTTAAATTGTATGAGATATTTCGATTGTTTGGTGGAAAAGAAATCCAGTTTTATTTTTACACATTTAAGTTTCTTGCACTAATAATTTCAAATAAATCGTAATTGAGAATTTTTTTTGAACGCTTCCTTTAATCTTTTTAAATTTCAAAATTTTTAAAAACCGTTCTTAGATAGCATTTACATCTTAAAAGTAACCACCATACAAAATTTAAAATTTTAATCCCCAACAGTATCACAGATATCGCAATTTTAAAGCATTATTTTTTTCTGCACATTTAAATGTTTTTAGAAATTGCTCTCTTTCGCGTAGTTACGTCTTAAAGGTAACAGACATTTCAAATTTCAATTTTATAACCCTAACAGTTCTAAATAAATTGTGATTTCAAACCTTTTTTATAATATTTTCCGCTAATTTCACACTTTTAAATTTCGACTTTTTTAGAAACTGCCTTTACAACTTAAAAGTAACCGCCACACCAAATTTCAAATTTCTAACCCAACAATATTACAGAAATCTCAATTTTAGAAGATTTTGTTCCCTTGTACCTGCTTAGGGTTTTTTGTACCGACATAAAATATAGCCCATGTTGAAACATAGGCTATTTTGGTCACCAACGTCTTCGTACTATTGTTTTTGAAATCGGCTCGTTAGTTTCAGAGATCAATCGCTAGAAACAAAAAAACACACAAACATTACTTCTTTATAATATTAATATAGATAACATTGATTAGATATAATAAACAATCTCAACTATAATATATAATAATAAAGATAGATTTGATTGCCTGCTGTTTTCTGATGAGACCGCTGCGCACAGACCTATAACATTTGGCAGGGTGGTACCTATATTGTTTTTGCATTTTTTGATTAATTTTTTTAAATTATGCGATTTTTAACATTTTTTGCGTTTCTCGGCAGTAAATTGTGTCTTCTTTTCAATAAAAATTATCCAGAAACTGCACAGCGATTTTTGAGTGTTTTGCGAATTTTTTATGTGTTGTTAGAGTTTTTTCATGTTTTGCGACGACTTTTTAGCATTTGTATAATGATTCCGGTTTCAATCTTTTATCCTGTAATAAAAAATTTTGTCCTCTGGGATTTTTAAGTATTTCGGGAATTTTTTTTATGAGATTATTGGTACTTTTTCACATTTCGAGACGATTTTTCAACATTCATAGAAATTATCCGGTTTAAGTCTTTTAGTCCAATATGGAAAATTTTGTTCTCAGCAATTTTTCATTTTTCCGAATTTCTTATGCGATGTTGCACTTTTTTTAGCGTTTCGTGGTGATTTTTTGAAACGGAAAGAACTGTCTGGTAAATCTTGCTTAAGTTAGCCTAGTTACTGTCGTGAATAATTTCAAGTTGGGAAAATGCCAAATTGGCTCCTATAGCAACATGAAAAACGATGCTGAAAATTTGAATTTAACTGTGTCGAAATAAAAAATCATATTATTTCAAGGTTCGTTTGATTCGAGACTATATGGCAATGTTTGGCTACTCACTTTTGAAGTTAGCCTATTGTTTGAGTGTATTGTCCGGCACTTAATATCGGCGTGTCGCCAGCGACCTGTCGCTTCTCCTACTTTCATAAATTTTTATTGTACCTCCCTGAATGTGGGTTTTGCGGTTATTTTTGTGCAGTTATATGTTAATTAGCTTACTGTGGTCGGCTGGCAAAGTATAAATACGCTTATTGGAGTTGAATCGGGCGGATCTGTGGTCGGATCTGTCCGTCATGCAAATCAAGATCTAGTATTCACTTTCTCGTGGACTCGGAAGGTCAATAGTGACACGTGCTTTAGTCAGTGCCCGTTTGAGCTGTTTTCCGGATAATCTTCGAAGTGCTTCAGCGTCGGGGTGGTCAGAAGTCCAAAGTTTAGTATTTCAATAAAGAAAGCTTAGAATCCATAGGATTATCGTTAAGTGACGTTGTAAATGAATGTTTTCAGTGCTTTCAGCCATCCACGGGATATTTTCCGCAAATTATTTTAGCAGCTATTCTCCTTACGTAAGTTGAGTCTAAATTAATGAATTTGCATTTAGTTATTTTTCATTATTATTTGAATCTAAATACGGGCATCGTAGTTAAGTTTCGCCCGCTCCACTGCTAACATTATTTATTGTTCTCAAATAAACTTACTTGTTTTATCTGAAATATTCTCTTAATGGCTACTCCTTTAGTAGACCGGTCGGAGGAAACCGCCACAACTGGAGGGGGCTTAGTCCACATGGATGTACGCTGCCGAAAGTAGTGGGGTTTTCAACACAACGTTCATTTAATTATAGTTTCATCTGATAAAAACCGACAAGTGGAGCCAGTTTTTATAATAAAAATACTTTCGAAATAATATTTTAGCGACCTGTTGATGAAATTACTGTATACATATATGTACATGAATTTCGCCACATAGTTAATTATATATATATATATATATATATATATTTGCTTAGAATGTTTTGTGGAATGAAATTAAGAACTTATAATTTAATTAACGACCTAAATTTCGCTAGTAATGAATCTATAATATATATATATATATATATATATATATATATATATATATATATATATATATATATATATATATATATATATATATATATATATATATATATATATATATAAATGACATTATAAACCACAAACTACAATGTGTAGAAATAGGACTTTAAGTTCTAACCGAAACTCTTTTTAAGCCAATATAGTAATCAACATCTAAATCTACAATGTAATTTGCAAGTTTATGGAATTAATATGAAATAAAAAGTTGAATGATGACAAATACCATATAAACTGTTTGTTATAATGAAACAAAATTACTCAAAACATATTAGATTATCTATTATGAAATCTATTTCGTCATGCATCAATAATCTCGAGTGAAATCTAAAAGCATAATTTAATGTATGAAAATTCAGTAAATTTAATAATGCAAATGCTTGAAACTATTGATTAACAATCTGCTTTCCCGCTCAGTTTTAATGTGATAGAAGGAATTTTCCATTATCTGATTTATTTTAAATTAGCAATTAAATTATTACTGTTAAAAGGGTAAACACATTTCAAAACAATATAGGTTTGTTAATATCAACCTTTAATAACTTCCAGCGAGTTGAATCATGGATAAATATCATTTTAATAATTAAAGTAATATATCTTAAAGCATATGGCTCAAAGATTTTAGAAATCTGTGAACCGAATCACAATGTTAATATATAAGCAATTTGATTCATAATTCATAATTTAATCATTTAATAATTAATTTAACTTAATTTAATATATTAAAATGTTAAATACCATTTGTGAGTTATTTTAAGCTGCATATATATATATATATATATATATATATATATATTTGTAATTAAATCCTAATAAGGGTTAACACATTATTTCTGAATATATATTTTTCTTGTAACTGTATACAGCTGAATAAAACTCCAATTATTGAAAAGGGGACAGGAACCCTCATTATGGAAAGAAAACGGAAAAATAACAGAAAATCTGTTGTTAATTAAAAAAAAAATAAATCTTAAATAAATAAAAGAAACTTTAAAAGAGAAAAATCTGTTATCAGTCTAACATCCTGTAATGCAGCCCCTATTTTCCTTTACTTCTGTGATTCGATCCACACGTAAAGGTTTCCAACGTAAAGATTTACATTTATGCCTCTCTGGAACATGAATCTCCTTTCTGTTTTTTCTTTTTTCTATTTTCTACATTCATGAGATTTATAGTTATTTTACAGTTATATAGTTTCTACATAACTATTCAAATTCTTCACAGATTTTTTTCTAACGTGCTATTTAAGAGCCTAAGCTGGTCACGCGAAGAAACGCTCAATCTAATGTTAAGTCTATGGGAAGGTTCTTGCGCGATTTCTCGCTCGCATTTTAATATTTTTAAATGATTTTTTTGCATAGGATAGCTAAGGTTGATCTCTAACTTTGTTAGTTTTTACTTTTTGATTTTGGTTACACTTTTTTTTATAAGCGGACATTTTCAATTTTGGAACTGGTTGGAACCGGTTCTGAAAGTGAAAGTACCCGTATATAAAAAAACTGGAACCAAAATCAAAAAAGTAAAAACTAACAACGTTAGAGATCGACATCAGCTATCCTATGCAAAAAAAAAATCATTGAAAAATATTAAAATGCGAGCGAGAAATCGCGCAAGAACCTTCCCATAGACTTAACATTAGCTTGCGCGTTTTTCGCATGACTGATGTAGGCTCTTAACAACTTCATTTTTTTTAAATTGAAATAAAAATTACAATATTTTGAACCTGAAAAATATGAAACAATTTTATACATACATTAATATTTTACATAAAATGTTTTTTCAAGTGTAAAAGTACCCGTTCTTCAGAATAAGATTTGAATTTTGTATTTCATATTATATCATAGATTTTCTGCTTAACTGCTTTTTTTCATTACTTCTGTGTAAAAGTTTGGATTTTGTAATAATTAATAAACAATGCGGGATTGGTTAGACGTAATTAAAATTGTATTACGAATAGACCTTTTTAACAATATCAAGAACAGAAAAAAGCTGCGTATAAGTTAATATATGAATATCACAGTCATTTTCTGTTTAGTTTCAAAACTTATTACTTAAAAGCAATCTTTCGTAGTAAATATACAGGTATGATAATGAAATCTTGCTACAACCTATCACCCTTGTGAAATAATGCCAAAACTAATGTCCACATCCAATGAAACAAAGACCTGCAACTGTCAGACATTGTCAGAGCGCTGGAATAATTTGACACGAAAGAGAATCCTAGCTCACAGGCACAAAAAGAATTCAACAGCCTTGTATTACAACTGGTCAGTAATCGGCTTGACATTAATTCCATGTGCGAAATATCGCACGCTTGTGTTTGCCAGAAATTTTGAAAGCAGAAAATTCAATAAAAGGTAATCATACCTCCTGTGTAGGGGTTAACATTGTTGATGACTTTCATAAATTCAGCGCCACGGGTTTATAATAATTTCTAGTTTATGGGTAAGCAATAATCCAAAATAAGGTATTAGGATAAAGTAAATCAAATGAATTACAAATTTAAAGTACGAATTTTGTAAAATTATTGCTAAAGTAAAATTTCTATCAAATTATTTTCAATTCATCTCAGTTTGATGAAAGCTGAATATTTCAAGTACTTTCATAGTGTATTTTATGTTGTATAATTATATATTTAAATAAGAATTGTATATCAAACAGCTGTTTCTATCTGCTTCACAAACAGACACTACATATTATAAATTACATATATTAATTACTAAATGTCGTCGGAATTATAATGTTAGATAATTATAATGTTTAAAAGTTAGATTATTTTATAAAGTCTAGTAAACACTTGATTACATTAATAAGAATTGTATATCAAACAGCTGTTTCTGTCTACTTCACAAACAGACACTATTTTATTATAAATTACATATATTAATTACTAAATGTCATCAGAATTATAATGTTCTTTAACTAAAAAACTCATTTGTCCATTTCATGCGACAAATGCATAGTATATGATCAGGAATTCCTACCGCATACTATCACCTCTGAAAAGTAATGCCAAAATAAATGTCCGCACCCAATGAAACAAAGACCTACAACTGTCAGACATTGTCAGAGCATTCGAATAATTTGACACGAAATGGAAAACTCAGCTTACAGACAGAAAAAGGAATTCACCAGCCTTGTGTTACAACTGGTCAGTAATGGATATGAAATTAATTCCAGGTGTAGACCATCACACGCTTGTGTTTGACAGAGATTTTGAAGGCGTAAAATACGATAAAAGGTAATCATATCTACTTTGCAGAGGTTAGCTTTGCTGACGAGATTCATGTGCACTGAACCAGATTCATAATTATTTCTAATTTGTAGCTCAATCAATAAGCCTAAGGAATTACGATTAAGTAAATCAAATAAAACAAAATTCCATACTGCGAATTGTTTATACATATTGGTAAAATGAAACTTCCATTAAATAATATAGAATTGATGCAAATTGAATAAAATGAGAAAAACATGCATAGATGTTTTTTTACTTTTCATTACTAATGTTTAGTGTTTAAATTTTGAACCGTATTAAAATAATTTGAACTTTTTGAAACATTTATTAAATAAATATGTACCTAAAATATGTTTTCGAGTAGAAAGGAAATGTGAACATGAGAAATAGTTGTAAGTTTTTCAATTTAAAATGGTATCGTTAATTTTCTGTTTAACTGCTTCTTTTATCGTTCCATTGTGAAAACTATACTCTTTAATAATGTCTAGAAAACGTGATATTATGTTAATACGAGTTGTCCAACAGGCAGGTTTTTTTTTTCTACAGCACGAGTAAACACTTACTGTATATATTAAATACTATATTATCAGAGGAATTACCTTGCTCTTCAATTAGAAATCTCATTTATTAAAGTCACCCTTATGTGACAAATGTACAGTATACGATTATGAATTTCTGCCACATACTCTACAAAACAAATCATTAATGAAACAAAGAGGCAACATTGAAGCAAATACTTGCAATTGTTAAACAATGTTAGAGCGTTGGATTAGTTTGACATGAATGTGATTACTCAGCTTTTAGACCCAAAATGGAATTCATCATCCTTGTATTACTACTGGTCAGAAATCAGCATGTAATATAATTCGAGGAATTGTATTTAACTTTCTGTTCAAAAAATAAGCTGAAATAAGGAATTTTAATTAAGTAAATTAAGTGAAACAAAGTTTCATACTACGAAGTTTTTATACATATTGGTAAAAAAAAAAAAATACAATTAATCAATTGAATATATGATTTTTGTGCTCTTGATGCAAATTTAATATTTAGAAATAATTGCATAAATTATTTCACGTTTTATTAAAAATGTTTAGTGTTAAAAATTTTAAACCTGGATAAAATAATTTGAAATTTTTAACCCTTTAACCGTTAGACTCGTGTTTTTCTGTTACTTGAAGTCATTTTAACCCTCTGACTGTTCAGCAAAAGGGCTAAATTGTAATGTTGTTTTCTCTATATTTAATTTTAAATGCTATACGAAGGTGATTATTCCAAAATTATATAAAAAAAACTTAATTATATATAGGAATGTAAACCTGAAGTTATCAATCGTAATTCAATGTATTAAAACTGTATTATATGTGGAATTATATTAATTTAAAAAATGCTTGTATTGCAGTGAAACCTGGAGCTTAGTGAACGTATTAACACGGGCTTGTCAGTGATAGGGTTTTAAAATGGCTGTAGGCAAAAATATTTTTAATACAATTCTTTTTTTAACCGTATATAGAATGAAAGGATGTAAAAGATATTATAACATCAAACTGTGATTAATATATATATATATATATATATATATCCTGGGATTTACAAGCATACTTATGAAAATACAGGAAAACCCTGAAACGTTGAAAGTGTTTAACTCATTTATGCCTAGCGTCGATGCTTTAGTAAAATAGGAAAAAGTGCATTTAACACCACTTTTTTTTTAAATAGAAATTTGGTGTCTTATTTTATCGATGACTCCGCCATAAAATAAGAGAGCAAATTTCTATTAAAAAAAGCGGTATGAAATGCACTTTTTCCTATTTTACTAAAGCGTCCCAAAATTGGGACGCTAGGCATAAATGGGTTAAATATATTAGGGAATCCAACCCGTGCTTCTCGGGTTACAGAACGTAGTTGAAAACCATTTTTTATTGAAAACTCCAATACATTTTTTGCATTTAATTATTTTCGTAGATTGCCCACTATCAATACCAAAAAGCATTTGATGTGAAAAATATCATATGGAATAATGTATTCAAATAAAGTTTTGAAATTTAATAAAAGCAATACTTTCGGAGTGCTTTCGTTTCTCATGTCAGGAGTAATAGCCGAAGAAATTGCCAAAGATTTCGCTACTTACAGCAGGCTTTTTGATTCTGATAATTTCAGAAATTTAAGCGCGTAATTAGATTCCAAATTTGTTAAATTTGTGCTTTATTTATATTACTTTTTATTTATTGATGCAGTTTCGTTATGGAGGATTTACAGAAAACAAATGCTGTACTCTTTTTATATTGTTTTAAGTGCAAATGGCTTAATCTTTCGTAATTAGGTTGAGCTAGGTAGAGATGGATTTTTACAAAATCATGCTTGAAGGTTACTTTAAAATTCATAACAAATCAGTAAAATCAGTAAAAACAAATCAGTAAAAAGCGCCATCTTAGGAGAGATGGCGCATTGTTCCCATTAGTTTCCATGCTAGGAGAGATTACGCAGCTTATTGG
Source organism: Maratus michaelseni (assembly GCA_963931845.1). Classification (NCBI taxonomy): domain Eukaryota; kingdom Metazoa; phylum Arthropoda; class Arachnida; order Araneae; family Salticidae; genus Maratus; species Maratus michaelseni. The sequence continues at coordinate 223,809,570 of OZ007596.1, forward strand.
TAAATTTGCGTAAAAAAATGAAAATGGACTAATTTTAGCAGTTTTAAAGTAAATTGAATTAAAAACAATCCCTATTGTAAAAATTAAAATTGCGCGATGATTAGAAGTTAACAAAACTGCAATAAAAGCGAAATGTTTGGGCTAGGTGTTACTACCGTGAGCATTTCAAACGAACATGTATCTATTAAAGCACACATAAATTAACGTCTGAAGTCATTAAAAGTAAGGTAAAGCCAGGAAAGATGGCGTGGTCGGAGAGATTGCGCACATAGAGGTTTGGGGTGAAGGAGTAGAGTGAGCGCGCAGCGACTGCAGGCAGTTGTACAACAGCAGTAGTGGAGTGTCTACTTGAAAGTGCACGTTGATTGTCTTGAGCGTCTAAGATAAATCATTGCTATTTTGTTTTGTTTTCCCAAAGTCAGTGCTTGAATTTTCATAGCTATTCGTCAAAATTTCTATACAATGACAGTAGTACAAAATATTTTAAAGTTAAACGATTTTTCATAAGCTATTAATCTGGACTAACAGTGTGAACACCAATGGTTCGTTTTAGTAGCGGCCATGTTTAAATAAAATGCCGCGCAATCTCTCCTACCAAAATTGGAGAGTTTGTGCATCTGCTACTTAGGAGAGATGGCGCATTGTTCCCATTAGTTTCCATGCTAGGAGAGATTACGCAGCTTATTGGTAAATTTGCGTAAAAAAATGAAAATGGACTAATTTTAAATTAAACGTGTCAAGTAACGTAATGTTATTTTGTAATCTTATCTGGACTTGCTTTTTCTGATTCTTTATTTTTTCCCCTTTAATTAAAAATTTTTAATCGTTTTTTAAATTGTTTCCTTTTTCTGATTCTTTAATCATTAGGTTGAAATATTCGCTCCTAATACAACGATATTTGCTCACAAAAACCTTACAACAATGTCATTTAAGTGTAACCATTATTGTTAACAAGTTAATTGTAGTTATTATTAGTAACACTCTCTCCTACCCATGTGCGCAACCACACCAACCCTGTAAGGACAGATTGCGCAAAATAACTTTCTTGGTTTTATTACAACTGTTCTATTAATTTACAACATAACAACAAAATAACATTGGAAATGAATAAAAAACAAACGAAGTAAAAATTATTCATGAATAGTTTAGCAAAAAATTAATATTTAGATTTTTTATTGTTATTCTTTGGAATTGTGCGCAGACTCTCCTAGCTTTACCTTATACATATTTAAAGAACAGTTTATTTCAGACATAATTTCAGAGTTGGGTTTATTGTCTAAATTTCATTTAGGAAATTTTCCTGTTTTATAATATAGATTTGTACTGGAATTATGAATCACAGTGGAAGAGAAAGTTTACATGAGAAATAAGAATACATTTTCCATTTAAATTTTTTTGTTTAATTGTCCCTTTTACTTCTCCATTGCGAAAAACATACTACTTAATAACGTCTGGGAAACGTGGTAATATAATAATAATAGTTGTACAACAAAGAGCTGATATTTTCTACATCACGAACATCAACATATATTAAATACTGCATATCAAAGGAAGTGGCATGCTCTTTAATTAGAAAACTCATTTGTTAGAATCAACCTTACGTGACAACTGTAGAGTATATGATTAGGTATGTCTGCCACACACTATTATCTTTGATAAGTGGTGCCAAAATAAATGTCCACTAACAATGAAACAAACACTTGAAACTGTCAAACACTATTTGGGAATTGCAATAATTTGGCACAAACGGTAATACTGAGCTTACAGATACAGAATTGAATTCGCCAGCTTTATATTACCAGTGGTCAGTAATCGGATTGAAATTAATTTCAGGTGCGAAACGTGGCACGCATATGTTTGGCAAATTTTGAAGTCGGAAAATTCATTAAAAGATTATCAGATATCCAGTGTAGAATTTAACTTTGTTGATGTGTTTCAATTACGCAGCATCGCAGGTTTTATGACTTGCGGCTTAAGTGAAGAGCAAAAAAACTTATTACAGCAGACAAAATTAAATGAAATACAGTTTAATACTAAAAATATTTTAGAATTATTTATTAATACAAATATATTAAATATATAAATATATATAAATATATGTAATTCTCTGGGAATCAAGCCCGAGGTAACTCGTTCACTAGTCTGCAGGTTTAACTGGAATACTTGTATTATTTAAATTACCGTTTATTCCGGCATAGGGTGAAACCACCAATTATTGACACCTAACCAGTAACTCACACTTGAGCAAAAATGTAACTCAAATGAGCATTTTGTTGTAAAATTCTTTAAAGTAATGTAATCTAGTTATAGATTAGACACTTATTTTAATTTTAGAGTCAATTTATTCCGCAGTGGAGAGCCAAGAAAATATTCTATGAGGAAAGAACTTTTGAGAATGCAAAATTTGCCATTTTGAAGCAACCATCTATCATTTCTAAAATTAAGGAAGCGTTTTTCTAATCTATTTTTATTGTAATCATCGTAAACTTTTTTCTTAAAGTTATACTACAAGAAATTAGTTTAAAGATGCATATGATATATTAAGGCCATGATTTGTGGTTTATAGTTATTTAATATACCTTAATGGGGGTTCCTGTTATTTTTTCCTAAAATTTCCTTTCACCAGTCTCTGACAGAGGTGTCATTTATTGGTTATATTAAAGAAAGTGGAAATCTGTTACTTGAACTGTTTAAAAATGCATAATAATAAATTAAATGTATCTTGTAGTAAATATCATTAAAATTTAAGTTGCTTTACCAATGTCTGACACCAGATGTCAGTTTCTGGTTCATAAATGTCAGTTATTGGATATCTGCATTACTAATAATGCAGTACAAAATATTACTCCTATATACTCTTACTATATACTGAGCATTACTAATGATACAGTACAGCTTACTAAATCCCACTTTTTATAATAAATATTAATGTATTTTGATTTTATAATAAATAATAAATTTTTTTAAAGCATTTTAATCTTTTAAAATAGAGTGTTAGTCACTGGGTCACCTTGTTTCAGTTATTGGTGTTTCAAAATAGTGATAGTGTCAATTACTGGAGTTTTTGACCATATTTATGATGATTATGATTTTATGAATAGAATGTACAAATTTTGCCAACAATATTTTTTAAATATATCTCTACTATCCTTTCAAAATCAAAGGTAAATAAAAAGTAGATGTAAATTTTTGTAATAGTGTTTTGAACAAGAAAGAATCTTTAATGGGTCAGTTACTGGGGTTTTCACCTATAACGCGATATTTAGCACGAAACACCTTACGATTTGAGACGGGTATTTTTCTATTTTTAGATATATTTGCCGTATTATGAGCATCCTTTTTTAAAAAAAAGGAACATTTATGAGATATTTTCATGATAAAACAATAAAATGCATTGAAAAGTATATTAACTACTATAAATATAAAGAAAATTAGCAAATGCTAAGTGAGGACATTCGCTACTGCAAAGCCTATCTGCTTGAATCCCTACAAATCATTTGGAATCGTACTTCATTCAAGTAACCACGTCTTCTCTTGTCTTTAATGTAGAAATCTCAATTCTTAAAACTCCATAAAATTAGTTAATAATTGATTTAATTGAAATCACACTCGCATTGATTTAAGTTGAACATAGATAATTTATCCAAGCAAAACTAAAATCAAATACTGATTATTATGGGCTTCTTATACGATTGCATTTTTTAGGGTTTCGTTCATCTCACGAAACCTTATTCGTATCACTCCTATGTCTGTCTGTCACAAAGCTCATAGTTGCAAGCTGTGTAAGTTAGAGACTTGAAATTTTGTGTACTTATAGATGAATACCTCCTGTCACACGACAAATCATTAAATTTTGGAAAATTCTTCTAATATTTTAATTAAATGAATTAATTTAATGACATCCGACAGCTTCTTACAAAAAATCACACCAGACCAGATTTTAAAACAGAGCATTATTTATTTCAGTTGCTTAAACTGATCTCGGTGGCTCCGTGGTATCGTGTTTGTAATATACCACGTTTTGTATGCGTTAAGGTCTCCACGTTAAGGTCTACAGGTCGAAGATCGGCTTCGGAGCTTCAGTTTTGTTCTCTGGAATAGATTTCATAATCTAATAAATTCAATTTTGCAGAGTATTTGTAATTTCTTTTGCCATTTTAAGTCCATAAGTAGTTGAAAAATATTTATTAATTATTATTTTATTCAAATTTTTAAATATTTAGTTTCCTTTTTAAATCATTAATTTTCGTTTATGCTCGTAGGACATCTCATTTTAAAATTTTTAAACATTTTTTTATTAAAGTAATATTTTGCAGTTCCAATGTTTTTCGCCGAAAATTTCACTGAGCAAGCTAAGAATTCAAGTAATTTGTATTTTAGCATTCAAAAATGATTTAATAATTATAAGTTAATGATTGGGATTAATTAATTAAAGGATAAAGTGTTTTGAAAGGAATATAAAACAAAACCCTTTGTGCGATCTTCGATCACACTTACCCACTTGTTTTTTTTTTTCAATTTTTTATCACTTTTCGAAGTCTACCATCTCCTTAATTAAAAACATTATAACAGCAAAAATACTTAATCACATAATAAGATCACTAATCATAATTAAAATATAGATAAAAAGCTTAAGCGATACAAAGAGAAATAGAAAAGGCTTATAAAAACATTTTAATGATCGACATATGTTTCAGCGCTCATACGGCGCCTTTTTCAAGATATATGACGATAAACAAAAATATCCTCGCAAATGTTTGAAAATAAACTGGAAAACATAAATCACGAGATAAGAGACAATGAACACGAGTCTGAAACATACAAATCCCTCAGTGCAAAATACTCAAAGCTCTCCGCACTATACAAGCGCTCCGTATTAAATGCTAAAACTAAAGCTTGGAGACAGTTCTGTAACAACACCACAAACCCGTTTGGGACCGCACAGAAGATATACACGGGAAAACTCTTCACTCCGGATGAAATCTTGATCGAGCAGCCCCCAAGTGTCGCATCAAGACAACACAACCTACAACATTTAACATCTCAAATATTTAGAACCACAGCATACCCTGATAACAACAATGAGGACATAACATTTGACTCACCACCTGACAAGCTTTTCACCAAAGCAGAATTAAGAACAGCCTTGCTTACATTTAATGACAAGAAGGCTCCAGGTCCAGATTCAATAGATTTTAGATTACTCAAGGCCACATTCCACATAATTCCAAATATTCTTACACGCTGGGCGAACCTCTGTCTCCAGCACAATATTTTTCCAGAGGTTTTGAGACAAGGGGAAGTGGTGTACTTCCTGAAGCAAGGGAAATCCCCCTCTGAACCCAAGTCATACCGACCGATCTGCCTTCTTCCTACCCTCGGCAAACTATTAGAAAAACTTATAGTCTTTCGGCTGACTCACTTTCTAGAAACAAAAGGTTTACTCCATCCTAAACAGTTCGGGTTCAGAGCAGGCAGATCATGTGAAAAAGCATTGCTAGATATCTTGACTTCCTGCACCGACAGCATAGCTAATGGTGACTACACTTCCCTGGTCTCGCTGGACATACAGGGAGCCTTCGACAACATAGAATGGAGGGACATACTTATACAATTACGGGCGCTGGGCTGCCCAAGGAACCTGGCTGGGGTCGTCAAGTCTTATCTATCTGAAAGAAGTGTCCTCATTAATTGGGGTGCAGGCTACATTCCGCATAAGCTGGAGAAGGGATGTCCCCAAGGCTCTTGTCTTGGACCTCTACTCTGGCTTCTAATCGCAAACGTTTTTCTTTTAGAGCTGGAACGTCAGGGCATAATCGCATTTGCTTTTGCTGATGACTTCAGCCTAGTTCTCTCGGGTCGCACGCGTCTGGACCTGGAAACTACGGCGGCTCGAGCACTCGCAGCATTCTGCCAACTACTAAATACACACCACTTACACCTATCACCTGGAAAATCAGAGGTCCTTACATTCGCCAAGCCACGCAAGCTGGAGCGTGAACCAACAATGCGGATTAACGGAACTAGCTTGCACCACGTAGCACATATGAAAATCTTAGGCGTCACTATAGATAAATATCAATCCTGGACAGCACACCTCAACCAACTTAAACTCAAATTAGTCAAACACCACCACAATGCATCAAGACTTAGGGGGAAATCTTGGGGGATCAATAATAACATGCTAAAAATATGGTACAATACAATTATAGAAAAGATTATTCTGTATGGGGCTGGAATTTGGGGAGGTAAACTAACAAAAACAAATAAACAAAAATTAACATCAATTCAAAGACCATTCCTACTACAACTGTCGTGTGGTTATAAAACCATCTCAACCGATGCACTAAATGTATTTACAGGTATACAACCCATCACCTTAACATTAGAATATGAATACAAAAAGAGCAGAATCCTACACCTTTCACACAGTCAAACAGTAGAACAGCATTTTCCATCCAAAAGCATCGAACGAATAGTCCATGGTTGGCAATTACATCCAGCAGAAGAAACATCACACCTCCAAGTACATACAGATCGTAACACGTACACACCATCCACATTGCCAACAATTTTTACTGATGGATCTCGAACAGCAACCGGCGTGGCATCAGCTTACTGTGTCACGGAAGGTGCGTTGATCATCCACCAGTGGGCCTGCAGATTGGACGACAACAACACGGTATATCAAGCCGAACTATATGCCATCCTCCAAGCACTCGAATGGATCCACGCACAAACAGACACAACTCTGTACTGGATATATAGCGACAGTCTGTCTAGTCTGCAAGCAGTTAATTCCCACAGGACCAAACACCCACTAGTTCTTGATATAAAGAAAAGGCTATTAACTATCATAAGCCGCGCACGAATTGGTCATGTGTCCGCACACAAGGGCATATTTGGCAACGAGTTGGCTGACACTTTAGCAAAAGAAGCCACAAAAAAACCCAACATTGATCACCACCTTCCACTCCCACATAGCTACATCAAACGTACATTAAAAAAATATATTTCAAAAGACTGGCAAGTACATTGGACCACCTCAACCAAAGGCCGACATACTCATACGCTAATCCCCAAAGTCTCCTACACACTATATTACCTCACACCTCACACTACAGCTTTTCTTACTGGTCATGGACCCTTCCGTCAGTACCTACACAGATTCAAATGTGCATCTTCAGACCAATGCGAGTGCGGTGAACAGGGTACAGCGTCACACCCATATTTTCACTGCACACTGACAAGCCAATGGCATCTCAGGTGCACTCAAAACCCTCCAAAAAATTGGCTCGCTAATATCCTAACTCGCCCACTTCTAAAGAGGAAACTAAAAAGCATTTTTGACCACTTAACTTACCTCTCAAATTTAACTTAGGGAGCCCGTCTGTTGGATCTGAATTCATTAATTCTTCGCCCCCTGTAGTTTCCATCACCTACTGATGTCTCTCACTGCCCAGTGTCGCGTGGGAAAATCTATTTTCCGGCAGTGATGGATCACTCCTGTAAAAGCCTTATTCAGTCCCTGTCACTTGCTCGTATTGGAGCACTCCTGGCAGGGTCGCCTGTATTATATTTCTTTCTTATGTTTATGTTTTGCTGCTCATTGTCGCGTTTTCCGGCGGCATCAGCTGGGGCTGAACACTGTAACCTTTTTTTTTTTTTTTTTTTTTTTTTTTTTTTTTTTTTTTTTTTTTTAAGACCTTAATAAAGGGACCGGGAGGGATACTATGCTCTACAGACTTGGTTTCCTTGTCTGAGCAGTCCCTCTTAGGCAATCAAATCATATGTAAAGAAGCAGGTGCTTGAAATAGTCATCTGTAAACGTGAAAATTTTGTTTTAAATCAAAATTCAAAATCCGCCTGTTTTGAATTACCTAAAATTTGGCACGAGGTACATTTCAGTTTTAAAAAAGCAATAAGGAAATATTAATTTTCTCGTTTAAAGTTGACTATTTCAAGCACCTGCTTTTTTACATATATAATCTCGTGATTTATGTTTTCACGTTTTTTTTTTCAAAAATTTGCGAGAATATTTTTGTTTATCGTTATATATCTTGAAAATGGCGCCGTATGAGCGCTGAAACATACGTCGATCATTAAAAGGTTTTTATAAGTTTTTTGTGTTTCTCTTTGTATCACTTAAGCATTTTATATATATTTTAAGCAAAAATACAATAAAATTTTGTTTGAAAAGTTTATAATATTTCTAAAGGCTCGACATTTTTAGAAAAATTTGAGAGTAATACTATTTTTTAGGAATTTTTAGGTTATCTGATATGCAGTTCAATTTCATTGTTGTTATTTCGTAGTTAAGTGCTTTTAAAACCTGATATATACTCAAGTATGGAATTTAATTTAGAACAAAGCTCTACATTTTCTCCAGGTACTTCACACATGTTTTAAGATTAACGAGTACTGTTTCGAAGCGAAGATTACTTCATTAATTGCCTCTTTTATACATTATAGATTACAAGACTAATGAATAGAATTCTATTTTAAAGAATCAATAATATAATTTTCATATTTATTTCTGTATTTTAAATTAACTGAAAAGAAAAGTCCATGCGGTGGCACATTATTTTATATCGTGGCACTGTTAACAATTTCATTTCCAAGCTGAGCCATTCTAAAATTACTTTTCTAAACTTACTAAAATTACTAAATAACTAATTACTAAAATAACTAAAATTACTTTTCTTTTTTTACTTTCGAAAACGTTTCCCCGGAGTTCAACCTCAAACATGAATTTATATTTCATTAACTATTAGGGATTTTTAACAGACAATCAAAACAAACATTTTTTCTGCATTCTCAGTATGTTTCTTTAGAATAGAAAGGTATCCGAATGCTGCACTGTAAAAATTGACCAATGTTTCTTATTTTATGAAAATATGCTATAACCACGAACGAAAATATAATATAATCTTCTGAGTTATCCGAAATTTCAAATAGCATGCTACATTGTCTTTTGAATCCCCAGAAACGAATACATTTTCAAAATTTAAAGAATAATTTATAAAAACAAATTATTTTTAGCTGCCCGAATTTTTCAGAAACGTTTCCGAAGGGTTTTTATAGTGTATTAATTAGTGTCCTCAGGCTGGAATACCTGTTTTTCGAATGCTATCCATTCTGAAGTAAACATTTTCATGCTAAAAAAAAATGTTTAACAGATAAACATGCAAAATTATCAGCGTTAACAATAAAATTAAAATTAAGATTATTTCCTTACTCTTTCAGGTATGAATTAACTTATGCGGCTGAAAACGTGTACTTGAGAATGGATAACATTCGAAAAACAGGTATTCCAGCTAGAGGACACTAATTAATACATTATAAAAACCCTTCGGAAACGTTTCTGAAAAATTCGGGCAGCTAAAAATAATTTGTTTTTATAAATTATTCTTTAAATTTTGAAAATGTATTCGTTTCTGGGGATTCAAAACACAATGTAACATTCTATTTGAAATTTTGGATAACTCAGAAGATTATATTATATTTTCGTTCGTGGTTATGGCATATTTTCATAAAATAAGAAACATCGGTCATTTTTTACAGTGTGGTCTACTGATTAGAATGCTGACAACAAGTGAAGAAATGTCGGTTCTAATCCTAACCCAGACTTGGACGTTCATGGTATGTTGGCTTACCTTTTATGCAGAGGTTCTGGTCTTATTAACCCTTGTTTTCAAATGAAAGTTGTAAAGACGTTATGATTCAGCACTTCATTTATTTGCTGTTTACTAGTTGAAACGTCTACCTATGGAAATTTAGTATCACGCTGCAAGTATCAATGTTCAAATTTCCAATAAAGCTTATTTTGGGTGCACCGGATGTAAAGTTACAGCTTTTTTTTTAGAATTTTCTGGAAAATGTGCGCATCGTAAATATGTGGTTATTTATTCAATTTTTACTTACTCAAAGCAAAGATTCTCGCTCTGGAAAGTTTATCGATCACCCTGTATATTTAACGACATACATATAACAAACACTGAATATATTTGTATTGAAATATTTCATGAACTCTGATTTTTTTCTGCTCTCAAGCGAAATTGCATAGTTTTTATTCGCTATTAATAGAATTTTTATATATTTTTTCTAATCTAATCTCTTTGTCACTTCATTTGAAACTCTGAAATTAAGAAGTATATAGTTTTTCCCTGAAAATTTCTTTAGAAATGCAATTATACTTCTATTTTTAGTGTGTTATTTTCTTGAAACTTCTGTAATTCCCAACAGATATTTCATTCCATTATAAATTAAATTTATCTTTGTTGAAAGTATCAGTAAAGTGATTTCAAATGAAATAATAAGAGCAATTGACCAAAAGTAAAGACGAAAAAAATATATAAAATCTAGAATTGGAAGATCTAGTGATCGAATTTTTTCTATTTTTCTTATTTTTTAAAGTAGTAAATACACTCTTAAATTGTTATAATAAAGTTTCCTATTACTGTAATTTTAGAAATTACTTCGAACTTGAAGTAGGAAATATAAGATACATTTCGGTGGAGTTCGAACGGAGGATACTTATGAGCCATTATCTACGCGAGGGATATAAGCCGAGGCCGGAGTTGTCCGCCATTGGGGTCTTTCCATGGGACTCTAACCAGTATCTACGGCAATATTGAAGAAAACCAAAGAGAACACGGAACGGTTAGGCCGACGAGCGCGACTGGGATTTGAACACAGCCACACTCGTCTACCATCTTTCAGAGCTTAACCCCTCAGCCGCAGGTGGGACAAAAAATATTTCGCTGTACATAATACATAACAATGATGATATTGTTCTGAAAATGGAAATAAAAGCTGTTTAGAAATCACATTCCTTAATTTTAAGGAATCGTAAATCATATTACAACAAGCAATTTTTGAATGGGAATATGGGATCATAGTACACTTATTCATTAAAAATTGTAGGTTGTATAACTTCGTTCCGAACATAACTGTTGTTCGTAACATTCACAATACTTATATTTTAAATTAATTTCAAAAGACTGGCTTGCCTCAGTGGGGATGCAATGACAAAAAGTAATGGAAAGATACAATATTTCGAGAAGTGAAACCGCATTTACTGTCAATTATATTCGAAAAATCTTGGATCTTTCAGATTAGCGCTGTAATTATGGATGGTGGCCAAGGGTACCACTTTTCGTAATTTCATTACTTTCACGTACAGAAGTGTAAGTCAGATGCATATTTTATTAAAATAACTTCATTATTTTTAAAGTTATATCTAAAATCTGGGTTTCGAATTGAAGAGAAACACCCTGTATTTCTGACATAAAAATATATTGCGAACTTGGGTTCCTGCTTTAGTTACAGTGTTCTCTGCCATCCCTTAAAAATGTACTTGAAAATTTCAAACTTTCTATGTACAGGAGGTCCAAGCATGCATCAAGTAACATTCTATTAAAACCGACAGTAAAATATAGTAAACAACTCAAGAAATATTACGTACAACAAACAATACTTTTTTTTTACATAAAACGATCTTTTTTATGTGTTATTCATTTGTCACATTATTTAGTATACCACTTAAAGAAAGTGGCGTAGTATTTTGTTAAAAATACGTACCTCTCCGACTCCTTCATGTCTGAGAAAAAGAAATAGGCATCTGTAACGCATTTTTTCCTCGGAAATTTTCTTTATGGTGCCACCATTGGCTCCCCCAAAATTTTTGTATTTATTAGCATTTTTTATTTAAGAAATTACTTTTGGAGCTATCATACGATAGCTTCGTGGGACAAAATTCAATTCAGAAATACCCATTATTTCATATACAGGATGTCCGAAAGGTCTGGAAACGGTCGAATAACTCAAGAAATATACATCGAAATTGAAAATGGAAAAATGCATGTTCAATATTTTTGAAAAATCTATTTAGGGATATCAAAGTTGCCCCCTCCCCCTGCTCTGCCCCTAGGGGTCAAGGGGGGCAACTTTGAAATCTTAAATCATAAACTCCCTTTTTATTGCAGTTTCTGTTTCTACTGGAAATAATACGAAACTTTTGTATTTAACATTTTCTTTGGAAAATCGTAGATGGCGCTGTAATGGAGTAGAATGCAGTAAGAATCGGTTCCATTGAAAATTCTGGAAACGGTCGAATAACTCGAGAAATATACATGGGCTTGAAAAACAGAAAAATACATGTTCAATATTTTTGAAAAATCTATTTAGGTTGTCGTTTTTAGTGTACAAAACTGGCTATCATCAATTTAGCAATGTAAATATGTGTAGGAGTGATAACAAGGAGTGAAACAAAAAAAAATGTTTATACAAGCAGATAATCTCAGTAATACTAATTATACGTTACCTATATACTTGCAACAATACTGTACTGAAAACAAATGAATAAATAAAGGCATTTCAAACTATTTTTAAATGTCATATTTGGAGAATGAACAATTTTTGTCAAGACGTCATTTCCCTGTATTACATAATTTATGTATTAAGTTTCAGATTCTCAGAGGACAGTCTAAACCATTTATATTTGTTAAACAGTTGGAACTTTCAAACAAAAGCATTCTTTTATACTTTATATCATAATTTTTCTTGAACACATATGTAAAATCTGTATGTTATGATATGTCACTTTATTTAAAAATTATGATAGGTTGTAAGATATTTTAGAAAGGTAAACAAATATTTAGAAAGAATAAGAACGACTAGTTTTAGTAAGTTGATTCTTTTAAAATAATTAATTATTTTTTCTGATTAATTCTAAAGTTCTTTCACTTTACTAATCCCGATTTTCAGTTCTAAATGTCAAATATTTTATTTATGAGTGTTAATTCGTATTTGTTTTTCTTATTTTTTTTTTTTTTTTTTTTTTTTTTTTTTTTTATGTACACAAACCTTATTTATTATGACTATCCAAAAGTTTTAAAATGATAAAATATTTCAAGTTATTTTGCTGTAAAAATCAAAACATCAACTAGCATTTAAATATATCTCATGTAAGAAGGTAAGGTGACACATCTTCTTTAGTTAATTTTAGATATACACTTCCAATTACAAAAAATATGCCAAGTACTATTCTTTATCGTCTCAGAAGCCTTTTATATAGATATAGAGATATTTTTGCAAAAGTTTTTCAATTGTAATTTTTCTAAATGTCACTGGATACTACATGGAGAATGCTCTCCTGAATATAAATATTTATATAGCACACTCTAAAAACGGCACTTTCAAAACTGAGCACAAATACTGAAATCTGAGTATGTCGCATAGTCAAAATGGCTCCGAATCATTATTATTCAAGTTTGAAACATGTATACACTCATTTCTGAAAATATACGCACTCTCAAGAATAATAAAAACATTTGAGCTCTTATTTGAATATGTCCATGTTTCAAAAATGAGTGTGAACTTACTTCTATGTGCTCATTTTTGAGTATTTCCATGTTTCAAAAATCAATTTGAACCAATTCTAATCATTTTTTAGTATGTCCAATTTTCAAAAATGAGTATGAACTGACTTCTATTTGCCCAGTTTTAAGTATGTCCATGTTTAAATATTCTGAGTATTTCTGGTATTTCAGAATTGAAAGCATTGCATCGTCCTATTTAAAACAAAAACTTTCACAACAAAATGAAAACATCGATTTACTCATATGTAAAAGTGTCATTTTTCTCAAAGCAGAAGTGTACTAAGACATATTATGTTGTACAGGGTGATTCATAATGAATGGGACAAAAATAAAACATGATTGTGAACGTTGTAATTACTATATTTAGAAAATTCAAATTTACCTCAAAACTACATTTATTCAAGTTTCTACAGGTGTTCAATGTGTGCTCCTCCAGTGACACGACAAATGTCTACACGGTAATCAAGCTCCTGCCACACTCGTGATAGCATATCCCCTGTGATGAAGTTCAACACAGCAGTTATCCGCTGCTTCAGCTCCTCTAAATCCTGAGGAAGTGGAGGCACAAACACCTCGTCTTTAACGAAACCCTAGAGAAAAAAATCACAGAATTCTTTCAACCACTTCGGGTTTTGTTTCTTTTCGTTCTGGGATTTTGTTCTTGCATAAGCAGCTGGTATCCTGGGACTGCTTCACCCACCTGCTTATGTTATGCCGATGCGGTGGTTCTTTACGAAATTTTGTGCGAAAATGTCTTTGCACAACAGTTACCGAGGAGGTTTTGGCATACTCGAAAACGCAGTACGCTTTCTCCTGCATGCACGACATTTTGTTTAACAGAGCCTCTAGCGGCGAGTTCATCATTCAATGATTTTTCCTTGTTGCCAAATAAAACTTTTATAATTGTAGTTGCAGAATAAATTTGTTTCGGCTGAATAAATCCATTACGGCAGTCACACTGCGCTATTCTTTTCGGCCCATTCATTATGAATCACCCGGTATTAGAGACATACTATGCTTTCGCCAGACTACGCTATGACTTATATATGCGGGTATGTATGACAGCGCTATGTAAATCTATTGGTAATGCTGTTCCATTTCTATGCAAATGGGCACGATGAAATATCATAAAATTTGCTGTATATTTAGGCTTCCATAAACATATGTTGTTAATTGTTACATGATGGTAAAAATGAAAGGTGCTTTAATGTAAAATATTTAGGACATTTTATCATACTTAAATAAGTATTTTTTTTTTATTAATACAAATAAACCTAATTGTTATTAATATAAAAATTAACTGTTATTAAAATATTCCACGCATAACATTTTAAAGTAAAAGGTATAAAAAAAAATCTGAAAAGGAATATTTAAGTAAGTATTTTATTTCAAAAATAAAAATAAATCTTTTATTGTTACTAACATCAACATTTATTTTTACCAAAAATATTCAATTCATGAAAAATATAAAGCAGCCGATAAAATATTTTTAAATAAAAAAGTTGAAAATAAAACTGAAATAGAATATTTCACCGATAAAACATCTATAAATAAAAAAGTAAAAAAAACAATGAAACCTGAAATAGAATATTTTAACCGATAAAACATATTAGAATAAAGATATAAGAGAAAATTTTGGGAATGAAAAGAAGGGGTGGTATTCAAACTCATGCTATCTAGACTCAAATGTATAGCTCTAACCATTCAACCTCTATCCATATAGCTGTTCAGTAACAGAACATAAGTAAGCAAATATGTGCTAGATTAATTGTAACACAATTATTTCAAATTGGTAAAGAAATCATACAAGTTGTAATTTTCCAACTGGACGAAAAATGTCCGGGCCAGGATTCGAACCTGGGATCTCTTGGCTGAAGCCGCCAAGCTCTACCAACTGAGCTACCCCGGTCGAATCTGGTGGGCACAATTCATTCAGTTAACCTTATTGATCATAACATCTGGTCTGATATTTTAATCAGCTCAACAGAATAGATCGATAATTTCTCCAAACAGAGCATAAAGGCAATTAAAAATTTAGAGAACAGAGTCCTTTTTTGGCATAAATCATCCTAACGAATTTTTACAGCGGAAGCCAACATGTGTGGGGCTAGGGAGAGTTTTTGCATTCTTGAACTTGCGATCTATCGTTTTTGTTATGGCTTTGATATGTAGGTTAGATATTTGTGGAATTTTATGAAATGTCAAATATTTATGGCAAAAAAAAAAAAAAAACGTAGGTGATTTTGATGCAGCATACCGTTCAAAATTAATACAAATTATCCTAACAAAATGCAAAGTATCAAAACATGGTAAGTTTTGGCCAAATGATTTTTTTCTTGGTAAAACGTGGAGGATGTATTTCCTATGTGAAACTTATAGGATCCACGTTTGTGGAGGGGTTTGTGGAGTGGGGGGTTGTTAAACATCGGCGGAAACTGGGATTAAGTTCAGTTTCGCAATTTCGAGCCCACAACGTAATGGATGAATATAGAATAATCTATCGCTTGTTACTAAAACTAAAGACTCAGTATTCAAATTCCTGGACTGGAACAGTCATCTCGACCCTGTTGTTCATCGATGTCAAAAGGTATTTCCTCTTCTAGTAGCTATTGGCCGGTATGACAATCAATGTTCAAAGTTTCTGCAACACTATATTTTCCAAGCTACCAAAAAAAAAAAAATGGCGACTGGGGAAAATGTTTCGAGTTATTATAATAGTGTACGATAATTCACAACTACGCAATTCCATCGAAACAAGGGCAGGCTGCCTAATTTGTGCAGGACTGTGTTTGATCTTCATCATTGTAGTCAAAATCTTTCCGCTTGTGACTACCGCTCCTTGGTTCGCTGAAGAAAACATCGAAGGGTAAACACTTAAATGAAAATTTAAGTTTTTGAGGAGCGCTTTCATTACCAGAGTATATATAGAGAAACATGTTAAGATTCGGGACAGTTGAGTGAAATACTGGAGGTAATTAAGAAAAGAATTAATCCCTGGAACTATTTTTGTAATTATATTTGTTAAAATGGAACAATTTAACGTAATAATAAAGCACAAATTGCGTTAAAATATTTCTAGTATAAAGCAGTTTTCGAGCTTCTAAAACTCCAAACTCAATGTAATTTTAAGTAAACTAATATATTTTCAATTAAAATTTTGAAAATAGAGTAAGCAGTCAAAGAAACCCGCGGATAAGGGCAAGGTGGTTAAACGAATAAAAATGAACGAAGCTTTCTCTATGACGCAGCTGTCATGGAATGTAGATAAAGTAACACCAAACCCATTTAATAACATGTCAAAAGTGCTGAAATTAAAACAGTGGAGGAGGGGAGTTTAAGTTAGAGAGATTACATCCATATTGGGAAAAATCTTGCCGCACTTAAGACATTAACTAAAATATTTGATTTTTTCCTGATGTGAAAATTTTCCTAAAACTCAAGGTAACAAGCATTTAAGGTTGAAACGAAAGAGAAAATAAAATTGACATGCCATTTATTTTCAAAATCTTATAGTGCATGTATTTTGTATCAAACTGAGTACTTTGTTTACGAAATCAGTTTAAGCGGTATAAATAAATTAATAGGCGTTTAACCTATCTTGGAAATGTTTGTGGTGAATGTGAATTCAAAACCAGAACTAGTCCCACTGCAATCAGTGAAACCGAAATTTGAGCTATTTCTAAATTCGTAAGAAATTATCTCATGTTTATACTCGGAGTTAACTTTCACAAAATCACATATGTTTATTTTCAAGCTTTTTTGTTTCTTATTTTCATGAACTTTTAACATATTTACGTCTGAGTAGTAATGTAGTATTAGTCATTATTACTGAATTACTTCTTCTCAAAATTTACTTCAGAGCAAGAGTTTTAATTTATTTGCTTTATTTCGAATTTTAGACATCAAAGCATCTCATTCTAAGATCGAAATTGGAATAATGTCAGAGTAACATTTGTCAAACGGGAAATAATACAGGTTCGCATATGCGGATCTAAGGAGTGAAGTGGTTAATTTAAACATTCACGTAATTCATCAATTTAATTTAAAATTAAAATAACGTATTCAAGATAATTTGTTATTTACAATTATTACGATATTCAAACCTTTAAATTATGGTGAATCTACAAAGTAGTTAAATGCTAAGTTCTAAAATACCCTAATTATAAATGTTTATACTAAACTATATTAAAATAGTTACAACTTTATATATTTTCTTCTTTCTAATATCTCTTTAGAGGTTTTAGAAAACCTATCAAACATTGTAAAAAGCAGTTTTTATACCTTATGGTATTTCAAATACACTTCTAAAATAAATGGGACAGAAAACGAGCTACAATGATCATAAATATGCTTTGAATATTCATTGCATATTTAAGTTACTTCAAATAAATCTCCAGAACAAGATGTCCTCTTTGAATTGTAAGATATTTATACAATAACAGCCAGTTAAGTATCACAATCTTAGTATTCATATTCTATTGATGAATTATGTAGAAATGTATAGAAATGTTTCCACTGCGACATTCGTGTTAAAAAAGAAGTTTTTTAAGAAAACAAAGTTTCGAGATGTTATTATAAATATGCATTATTTGAATTTCACTTAAAACTAAAATAAAGATACGTTTTTATAATTTTATAACTTTAATCCAAAACTAATCTAAAATTTATACTGACATAAATAAATTAAAAATATAATACAATAAATGTAACAAAATAATTTTCATCAATTCATATTCAAAACTAGTCGGATGTACCAATCCAAAAATTTTCTTCTATCTCACACAGGTTTAACTTACACTAAAAAGAATCAGCAACCAATTTATATCAAGGTCTAACTGAATCTAAAGTTTTATTAAATTCCGTTCATTAGTTCTTGACATATGACTATTGCTAAAATCGCGTAAATCCTGCAAAATGCAGGATAGCAGTGCCACCTGTTAGGAGATTTAGACCAAAACCTAATCAACAATAACTTGTGACAACGTCTAACTGAATCTGAAGTTTGATGAAAATCCGTGCATTAGTTCTTGAGGTATAACTGTCGTGGTAATAATGAAAAAAGTAGCATAGCAGCACCACATGTTGGGCTATTTACACCAAAACGTAATCAGCATCTATTTATGTGAAGGTCTAAAAGAATCTGATGTTTGATGAAATTCCGTGCATTAGTTCTTGAGATATAGCTATCGTAAAAATAATGAAAAAAAGTGGTACAGCAGCGCCACATGTTGGGATACCTACACCAAAATGTAATCAGCGTCTATATATGTTAAGGTCTAACTGAATCTGAAGTTTGATGAAAATAAATGCATTAGTTCTTGAGATAAATAACTGCATTAGTTCTTGAGCTATTGCGGAAATCACGAAAAATGCAGCATAGCAGCGCCACCTGTCGGGTGATTTCCCCCCAAAACTAATCAGCAACAATTTATAATAGGGACTAACGGAATATATATATTTTTTTAATTTAGCGCATTAGTTCTTGAGATAAAACGTCCACAAATTTTTTGTCACATGCAGACAGACAGACAGACAGACAGACAGACAAACAGACACAGTCACAGACAGACATTTTCTAAAAACGGGTCAAATCGTGTTCAGGACCTTCTAAAACGTATAAATCCGTCAAAAACCAGAAGTCAAAAATATTCATGAATCCAATACTTTCTTCTTGTAAAGATAGAAGAAAATAAAAAGTATTTTTAAGTTCTAAAATTTTCATCGGACCAATTACTGTTAGCGTATGCCATAATTAATTACAAAAACGTTTAAAATAATGTAAAAAAAAAATTTACTTTTTTATTTAAAATAAGAGACGTTTCTTGGATTTTAAACTGAAAGTTGCTTTAAATAATTGTTCTTAAAACAAGTGTTCTTACAAACAAATGAATATATATATATATCTGTTTTAACGGAAGTGTTTACAGTACAGAATAAAATTCAATTAGTAAAACAGCGAAAAAAAATCACAATCACCGAAATCTGGTTCAATATGTAAAACTGCTGCTTGTATTTAAACTCATCACAAATCTCATCTAAAGTATCACAAATTGTTTTACTCTACCAAAACTTTCTGTGAACTGAAACACTTCTTAAAAAGATTCATTTATTCAGTATTTTTGAATTTTTTCTTTATTCTAATATTTCTTACCAACTCAGATCAGAATACCGTGAAACAACTGACAAAGCGCCAAAAAAATTCGTGTGACAGCTAATTCACTCTCGGCGGAAACATACAACGTGAAAAATAGAAAGAAGTTTTGGAAAAACAAAAATAGTGAGGAGTATAGAGATTTATAAATATTACAATAAAATTTATACTTCAATTTGCTTATATTTTTGAAGACACTTTTTCGTTTAAAGATAAAGAAAGCAGTTTTTTTCAATGAACAATTTAGCCACATTACTTCACTTAAAGAAACGGAGACCAAATTGTATAAAGGGACATAATTTAATTGTTTTATATCTTTAAACCTTAAAAATTTACAATATTTTTTAATGTCACGTGTTTATCATCTTCTAAACAGTTAATATTTGTTTTAATCCTTTCAGGTGCGGAGTAATGCTGCTCGAAAAAAAGGAAATTATTGATTGACACCAGAATTTGCAAACGAATTTCTTAAAAATTAAATACTTGCCATGTTCATTATAAAAGAAAAATTTTAATGAAATATTCTGGATTTCGTATATCAGTTTGGAATTAAACTTAAATCGTCACATTTTTGACCACAGACCTTGAAAGGGTTAAATAAAAAAAAATCATGAACTAAAGTAAAATCCCGAAATTTGGAGATTAAACATCCCCAATTTTAGAGTATTAATAACTATTTTATCAACAAAAACGATTTATTTGTAATTTTTTATATCTTATTAAAAGGATCTTTCGTAAGTATAGAAGTAAAAATGAAATAAAATTCAAGGTTATGTCCAAGTTTGGCCATAAAAAATATGTTCTAGATTTCTTCTTTTACATAAGGATAAATGCTATACCTACTGCAGACGTGTGAAGGAAAGCAATTGCGGGAAATATCCGTACATTTTCACCGATCATGACTCCAAGACCACAATACAGCCCCCCTTTTAAATTCTGATTTATATATATATACTAGCTAACCCGCCCGGTGTTGCCCGGGCCCGAGATAATAATAATCTGTTCTATACGAATATGACTAAAATCTGTAAGGCTGTCGAAATCAAGTCGAATGAGGCAAACCCCGTCGTAATCGGGATCATAGAACCCAAGATTGGAAAGCGCAACCTGGCGGTCGAAAGTGCAACTAAAATACACTGCTCAAAACAATTAAAGGATATTTGAAGTTTTGTATAAAATAAAGATATAAACGAAATTTTTTTTGCCGAAAATAGAAGAAGAGAATCACAAATGCAAATTTTTCTGGTTTTCAAACTGTGGAGTATGCAAATTTTGAGTTCGACGTCAAAAACGTCGCTTCAGCGGCAGCGAATGAAATTTGACTTTCAACTGGATAAAAGAGAATGAAGACAAGGATGATCGGCATTCAGTGATTGCTTTGTTTCGATGAGTACGATGTCTCAGCGAAGTCATTTGACAGATTCAGAAGCTTGGAGAATTTCTGGTAGGTTAGAAGGGGGCCAAACTCAAGCCGAAGTAGCGCAAGCCATTGGAGTGTCACAAAGTGTCATTTCCAGGATCTGGAACCGTTTTTTGGAGAGTGGATGTGCAGGCCGAAGACCAGGGTAAGGTCGTAGACGGGCAACAACGCCCAATGAAGATCGGTATTTAGCGTTAACAGCTCGGAGACACCGAAACATGAACGCTACTCTTCCCAACAACACCTTCGCTCGGCTACAGGCACCACGATTTCAACTCAGACTGTCCGAAACCGGCTCTATGCTGTAGGTCTGTATGCTCGCCGACCGATGGTATGTGTTAGATTAACATCAAGGCATCGTCGCGACCGCAGGGAGTGGGCAACCGAGCATGTCAACTGGAGGAGAAATGAATGGAGCAATATTCTGTTTTCTGACGAGTCCCGTTTTTCTGTGCATCCGGATAATAGGCGTATTTTCATCTGGACGGACCGTGGCAGTAGGAATAATCCTGCGTTCGTGCACGAAAGTGTCAGATTTGGCGGTGGAGGAGTGTTGGTGTATGGTGGCATCTCCATTGACGGGCGCACTGACCTCTACATCATTCGAGATGGAGCTCTGACTGGTCGCCGATATAGGGATGAGATCCTCAGACCTATTGTAGTCCCTTACGCTGCAGCAATCGGAGATAACTTCATTTTAATGAACGATAACTGCAGGCCACATTGTGCAAACCTGGTGGAGGATTTCCTGTTCGAGGAAGGAATCGTTCGAATGGAATGACCAGCGTGTTCTCCAGACATGAATCCAATCGAGCACGTTTGGGACGCTCTAGGAAGACGAGTTTCTGGCCGCCAACAACCCCCACAAACTCTCCAAGAACTGGAAAGAGCTCTTCTGGAAGAGTGGGGCAGAATACCCCAACTCGTCATTAATAGCCTCATTGAGTCCATGCCTCAAAGGTGTTCAACGTTGCTGGCCGCCCGTGGAAACCATACCCCCTACTGAAAATGATTTTCTTTGAAGAAAACACCTTTTCTTATTCTTTTTTCCTCATATGCACAAATTGTGTTTTTTTTTCCTTTTGACAACAAATGCGCAATAAAATGCATTTTTTTCTGCCAAACATGTGTAACTTATTCTCATATAACCTACTATGTCTGTCGACCATGTATCAATCAGCTAAAAAGTTTCCCAGATACAAAATCCACCTAAAACTGCAATATCCTTTAATTGTTTTGAGCAGTGTATTTACGGCTATATATATCAAGTCGAATGAGCCAAACTCCGTCGTAATCGGGCCCATAGAACCAGAGATACTCCTATAGTTCCATCTTCCACCGCCAAGGTGCGCAATCAGTTATGGAAGAGGCCTTTTCAGAACACTCAACCCAACCAAATTTCCTAGTAGAATTGAAATTTAACCACCAGTAAACATTGCCAAAAAAGCGAAAATTGCGAAAGTGGGTTACGTAAACGATCGGTTTCGAAAGGGTTAATGTAGATATTTTTTAAAACCCAACGGTGCGTTTTGAAGAAAATGAACGTGTCTATGATCTGGAGTCTACTGTTTGTCCGTACTCGCATTTCCCGAGTCGATGCCGATTTTTAAACCTGGACCGAAAAACGAAAATCGCGTAAATGGAAATCGCGTTGAAAGGATTTTTTCGGAGGATTAAAATTAAAATTTTACAAAACGGTAACCAGATTTTAAAAAACAAAGGGATGTAGATTAGGTGAAGTATTTTTAGTTTTTCGTATCTTGTTTATAAACATCGATTCGGATTTTTAAAGATAGAAGAAAAAGTTAAAAAAGCGAAATTAACTTACGGTAAAAAACGTTTTCGACAGTGTTAATGGGAATTTTTTTTTAACTAAAGTTTTCTGCCTGAACCCGATAGAACGTACAATGGTGGCCAAAAGTGTGGACATATTTTGAAAGTTTCATGTTTTTCAACTTTGTGTGCTTGTAGAATATATTAATTTTCACTTAAATACAAATGTGTAAAAATCAAATTGAAGGTAATTTAATTTAGAATTTAATAATAAAAACAGTATTACAATATCTGTATTACAAAAAAAGTTATACAACTAATAGTAAGATCTATCTTAGATTTGCATTTTTTTAAAGTGATACTTACACAATCAATACTTAGTAGGATAACCCTTATTTTTTAAGACAACTTCACAGCGTCTTTTCATCGAGTGAACGAGTGTTTGGAGTTCATCTTTCGTAATCACATGGTGCAAAGAACCAATTATAGCTTCAACAAGTTGTCTTTTATTGGATGGACGTTTTTTTCGTACAAGAATTTTCAAACGTCGCCGCGCATTTTCATTTGGATTGAGATAAGGGCTGTTTCCTGGCCATGGTAATATATCTATGCCCTTATTTTGAAAATATGATTTGCATACTTTTGCTGCGTGGCATGGAGCTGAATCCTGCTGAAAAATAAATGGTGAGTTGTTGAGGAAGAGATCCCTGAGGGAAGGTATTAATTTATATTTCCAGGACAGTTTCGATGTATTTTTTGGCATTCAGGATGCCATCAATCACTTGAATTCGGCCAACACCATCTGCAGACATACATGCCCAAATCATGACATTTGTTGGGTTTTTTGTAGTTGCTTCAATGCAATCAGGATGAAGTGCTTCTCCTACTCTACGTCTCACGTATTTTCTACCATCACTACCAAAGAGCGATATTTTACTCTCATCGCTCCAGATTACTTGCTTCCATTAATTTTCTGACCATTTAATGTATTCTTTTGCCCACTTAACTTGTTTTCGCGTTGCTTTTGATTTAAATATGGTTTTTTCCTTGGAATTCTAGCTTGTAGTCCAAATTCTGATAACCTTCTTCTTATTGTTCTTGAAATTACTGCAATATACCCGCTGCATTTATTTTACATCTAATGGCATCTAATGAAATTTTTCTATCTTGAATGCATAGCCGTTTAATTTTTCTATTGGCAGTAGCACTTGTGCAGTTTTTTCGGCCTGATTTGGCCTTATTTTCCACTGATGTCGTTTTTTCATAACGTAAACAGAACTTGCGTACCCCAGAACAAGTCACTGAACCACCAGCTTGTCTTGCAATTTCAGTATAAGAGAGGCCATTTTTTCTCAATATGACAATTCGGCTTCTTTTTGTAGATGTCCAATTAGTTCTTCTTGTTGATGACATTGTTTAAAATTAGTTTAATTAAAAAAAAGGACTTTAAATATTCAAAAACAGCAATACTCTATTTAATTGTAATAGTATGCATCATTCCGCAAAATATTTCCGCAACAATAACTCTTTTACCATCCAAATAATCTAAACTATAGTTACAGACATTTGATTGGTCCTCAGAACAGTGTTTGTGATTGGCTAGTACGCTTTTATTACAAAACACGTCCTTATTCAAAACGATTTGTGTTTGTTTGTTCTACTAAAATGAGCATAATTTTTTTTGTAATACAGATATTGTAATACTGTTTTTATTATTAAATTCTACATTCAATTACCTTCAATTTTATATATAGCATTTAAGTGAAAATTAATATATTCTACATGCACACAAAGTTGAAAAACATGAAACTTTCAAAAAATGTCCAAATTTTTGGCCACCAGTGTAAATGTGTTTAGGTGTGTTTGTTTTTTGTTTGGTCATTTCAGAGAGCCAATGCCAGATTTTATGTATCGCAGAAAATCGGAAATTTTAAAAGTGAGTCCTGCGCGCGAATTTTTTTCGAAGAGTTAAAATTCGTAGTTTTTAAAAAACAAATACAAATTTCGAAAAAAAAAATGTAGATATTGTCTGGTATTTTTAGTTTTTCGTACTTTTCTCTGAAACACGGATGCAAATTTTTAAAAATTGCCAAAATCTCAAAAATTGCGAAACGACATACAGAAAATATACGATTTCGAAGGATTAATTTTTGTATTTTTTTAAATCAAAGGTGTCTTTGAAAAGGGCAAAGTTAGCTTTTTAATTTGGTGACCTTCGTTTTTCCGTATCTCTTGTATTCCGGTGGATGCAAGGCTCGCAAACGGGCGAAAAAAAACATGAATCCCATGATTATTGATTATTTTTTTTTTAATTGTTAAATGTAAAATGTTTTCGAACCAATCAAATCATTTGAGACGTAAAAGTATGTTCTTTGAGAATATGTACACGTTTTTTCCGTATTTTCAGCTGTTCGCCCATGGCGAATTTAGAAAAAAAAAAAATGGAATAACTCGCGTTGTGTTTCTTCTTTTAACGGAGGAACAAATAAACGGCTTCTGAGCCTGCGCGAGCGGATTTAGGAAGATTGATTTTTTATTTGTGATCTTTGATCAGTTTTTAATTAATAATTACTCTAATTTTCAAAATATTAAAATTCTGAGGCTCAGGTGCAGAAGGAGAGAGTTTGGACTACCTAAATCTAAATTTTCAGGCTTCTAGGTGGGCTAGATTTTCCTAGCCATCGCTAACAAACAGACACACACACAGAGCGAAACTTTATTTTATTAGTATACATATTGGATTTTGTCATAATGTCACTCGTATTTATGTGCATGTACAGTTTGGATGTAATTGAGCATGTGTACTAGACATACGAAGGTCTCGACAGACTTCTTTGACCAGCTTCATTCGCCATCTTGTTTCAGAATGGCGGGACTTGAAAATGTCAAATTCAAAAGTTTTCGGCCTTGATACAAGGAATCCGGAGCATTTTTTGTTTCGCCTTTAACTCACAAAATGGTTGAGTTACGGAAGTTTAAATTTCTAGGGTGGATGACATTTTGAAACAATCTGAAATTTTTCATGCGATAGCACTCGTATTTGTCAACCGATTTGGATATGACTCAGCATGTGTACATAATACACCGATGTCTCGACCGAGTTCGTTGGCCAGCTTCATCTGACACCTTGTTTAGAAATAGTGGCCAATTACAGATTTCAAATTCAAAAAGTTTTAACATTTAAACCTTTGGCTTTGATAGAAGAATTCCGGAATCTTTTTGTTTTGCATCTATCTTAACTATCTGATTTGCATCTATCTGATTTTTCCATAATCAGGTTACATTTATCAGCTGTAGAAAATTTGGTTTCCCGCAAAATTTCTTTGACCATTGTTGCTACACTCATACACTTATAACTACATAGTCACATCTGCCAGCGCTCACCAAGCTTTGCGGTAGTTTGCAAAGTATCGCAAAATTTGGCAACAAAAATAAATCGCATTAATGAAGTCAACTGGGATATAGCTGATTAATTTCGCGAAATTTACATTCAAATTGAGTACTAAAATAGTTAAACATTTTTTAACGTCTGATGAAAATTTTTTAATTAAATTACATATATAATCAGACATAAACACAAAATAAATACACTAAACATTAAATTAATATGTGCAAACGTTTCGGGCTATAACTTAGCCCCTCCTCAGTGCAATAACATACGCTGACCGGAGAGTTTTCAAACATGTATACAGTTACTAGGACTTCCCTCAAAGGGATTAGTCTGAGTGATATTGCTGAGAACATAGAGTTAACAATTACAATATAAAGAAAAAGAGCAAATTAAATGATAGAATTACAAAATATCATATATAAATTCATATACACTGTTAAAAGAATAGAAAAGAAGTACCGTTCATCAGATGTGTTGTCATAATTTTTTTAACATGTGGCAAAGAATCTCATTTTCTTAAGTGCGTATTGGGCAAAACTTGAAAAAAAAAAAAAAACCGCCGGATCTTTTAAAACGCCAAGCTTTTTAAAGTTACGTAATTGGATTTGCAGCCAATAGATTATTCTATCAAGCGTGGCTTAACGCAAATTTAATTTCATTGTTGCACCTTTTTTTGTGTGTGAATTTAAAATTTTTCTTCCTTGATTATATATCTATTATTTGTATAACTGTTTATAGAAACTCTTACACTTCAAAACACATTAATAGCATGCTTTGCTACAAACCAGATTGCAAAACTATACTCTAAATTACTATTGAAGTATACAAAAAATCTTTCGATGACTTCTGTAAAATAACTTTTACATTAAATCTCCATATCGGCAAAATTGAAAAATTATATATATTTCAAAGTTAAGCTTAACAGATACTTCTTGATTATTCTCTAGGAGGCTCTGCCCCCTGCTCATTTACTGCGCCAATCCGCAGACTTTTCTTTTGCCTGTCTGTCTGTCTCTTCACAATCTGTCTGTTTCCCTATCCGTTCTTCTGCCCGTCTCTCTAACCGATTGTCTATCTCTTTACACGTCTCGGTACCTGTCTTTATATTTCTCTACCGGTCTCGCTACCCACCAATCTATTTCTCTAACCGTCTGTCTATCCGTCTAACTACTCGTATGTCTAGCCGTGTCTCTATCCACTTCGCTACCCATTTGTCTATCTGTCTCTCTACCCGTCTGGCTATACACCTCTCTACCCATCTTCTTACCCATCTCCGTACCCATCTACTGCCTCTCTACTCGTCTGTATACCCGTCTCACTATCCGTCTGTTTTTGTACCCGACTCGCTAAGAATCTCATTAATCGTCAGTCAACTCGTCTCTGTACTCATCTCTCTACTCGTCTCTTTATCTACCACGCTACGCGTCTCTCTACATTCCTCTCTACCGGTGTCGCTACCCGTCTCGTGACCCATCTCGCTACCCCTCTGTCAACCCTTTTTTTACCTTTCTCTCTAGCCGTCTGTCTATTCGTTTCGCTACCCGTCAGCCTACCTATGTCGCTACTCGTCTTTCTACCTCTCGCCACCTCTTCCCAATATTTAAACAATTCATTTAATATACAGAAGTCGTTTATCAGTTATTAAATGCAAATAGAAGTAATTTATCTAATAAGTGTAATCTGATGCAATTTTTTTTAAATACATACATAGACATGAATAATAATTCATCAGTTTTGTGTTCATAGTTGTTTATATCATTTGACAGTAAATCTCAACTTCTTAAACCTGAATTGTCTCAAGATTTAAAAAAAAACCACAAGGTCTGTATAACTGCAAAGTACCCTGAGGGCTATATTAGCTACATGTTATTAAGTTAAGTGAAAGTTTCGTTATCGCGTTTGTAGCCAATTGCTTATGTCAGAAAGCGTGGCTTAAAGCCATTTTAAATTCATTACTGTAACTTTTTTTATGGGGGGGGGGGGGTAGGGTTTCAAATATATACATTTAAATTAAAACTTTTGCCTCCATGCCATTAGTGTTGTTTGTATTATTAAACCTTGTACACCGAGCTTCATTTGAAACAAATGTAAAAGACTTCTACAGTTTTTTTAGGAGAACCTTTCGTAATTGGGCCCAAAGCCAATCGGAGCATTTAATATCATTATTGTAACTCTTATAGAGTTAAAACAATATTGTTGTTAGCTTTACTCTTGTTTGAGGCCAGCCTTGCCCGTGTATCTGAATGGGGAAAAGTTTCATATCCTATGTCGGTTGGCGAAAAAAAATTTAAATGGTGCCAAAAGGTAGTTTTAGCATCTTAAATTTTTTTTCAAGAGAGCGGTAAAACATGTTTTTCAAATATTTACAAACATACGTTTATTAAAGCATGTTTTTGCACCATCTTAAAAATTTAAGCACGATGCTAAAATAAAATTTTACCAGAGGGCCCGTGCGAGGATTTCGCACTGAAATCTAATATTTTTTTAGGTGCGTCTCTATTATCCCGTCGACCACTTTTCATTAAAAAAAAAAAAAAAAAAAAAAAAAAATAACTATCGCCAAACTGTAAGATTAAACGCCAAAAACGCAGTCCCATTTACTTGATGTCAGAAGCATTATACATGCTTGTTACGTCATCAAGTGGTTTTTAACTCAACATTTGCGTGTATTTTTCATTATGTTTTACTGATTTATTAGTTATTTCATTAATTAAAATAACAATTGTGTCCTTAAATTCTTATATTTTATTTATTTATTTATTTTGATATTCCAATGGCAACGTTCTCTCGTTTATTTGGGGATAGTTTTTTGTTATGAAAAGTGGTCGACGGGATAATAGAGAAGTACCATTTTTCATCAATGTGTAATATTTCTTAGATGCAGGTTTAAACTTCTAAAGAAAAAGTAAGGATAAAAATATCTGCAAACAA
This sequence comes from Maratus michaelseni, assembly GCA_963931845.1. Lineage (NCBI taxonomy): Eukaryota > Metazoa > Arthropoda > Arachnida > Araneae > Salticidae > Maratus > Maratus michaelseni. The sequence continues at coordinate 223,838,618 of OZ007596.1, forward strand.
CATTTAGTTTTTAGTTAAGCCAGAATATCATCTAATTTATTCCATAAATGTTATAGTATAAAAATTGATCCAAGATTGCAAAATGCACGCGCGAGAAAAAAAATTAACAATCGTATTTTAACTGCATTAGAGGATGACGTCATCCGCTTCGGGAAAAACATGGAACATAGAAATATAAATCTAAACGTTTCAATTTCAATTTCGCTTTTAAATCATAAATATAAAATAAACCCGTGCGGTGTTTTTTTATAATAATTGCTGAGCATCATATAATGTGGTATTTTATTTGTGTGGCAACAATAATTTGAAGAAAACCTTTCATTTCTTTCATGAAAACAATGCCGATTTAATTTTTAATTTTCAGAAAATTTTAATCAAAAACATGTTTTAACGAAATGTTAAGTGTGCTATGTCAGAAGCCTGTGCAAAATCCTTTCATATGGTATCTCATTCGCCGTTCTGCGTTTCGTATTTTCTGAGAAAAAGGGATGTTGACAGGAGAAATAATATATATGATCGCCATATTCGATATTTTAATAAGTAATGAAAATACATAAACAAACTTATTTAACAAACCTAAGAGGCATTTTTGTGATAAATAATTGTTATTGTCAGGGGGGTAAATTGTAAACAATTAATAAACGGCTAGTAAATAATAAATAGCATTTAAAATCTAAAAATGGAGAAGTGGTCCGTATAAAAATGCAAAACATAACATTATACGCTTGATATATGTAAATCTTTTTTTATTTTTTAATATTTCCGAAGGCACAGATAAAAAGGTAAAAATCTCTTTTCCAAATGCCAAATAGAAAATATACAAAATAGAATGCCAAATATACAAAATAGAAAAATATCTGAAAAAAAAAATATATTTACATAATACTACATCTGCAAAAAAATAAGATTTAGAAAAAATAAGCCAAATCCTGCAGATCCCAACAATCACATCGAAAAACTTATCACCAAAAAAGAACTCGCCAAATCTTACGGCACAGGAGATGGATTTTTCCCTCTGAATGCAGTATATGTTTTTTCCCTTGTACGATGGGTGATTATAATATAATTGTTTCATTTCACATACTACATACCGTTTGATATATTGGTACTTTTATGTTATCCTAGCGCAGTTGATAAATCGCCAAATATTGTTCCTATAACATTTTCATATTGAATTCATTTAAATATAAACCTTTCACTCATTTAATTTAAAATACATGCCTTTCATTAATCCCATTTAAAATGCTAAAAAGAGAGAGAAAAAAAAAGAAATAATGCCATAAATCGAAACCTTTTATTTAAACACCAAAAAATTTTTTTTTAAATTTACACACGCGAAATAAGAAAAACTGCTAATGCTGAGATTTGCGCCAAATCTCTAATACCAAGTTATTGCGGGGTTTTTCTTTCAAACAGAAAAAATCCAGATTAATTTTCGATTTCTACTAAATTGAAATATATTTTATTGTGCTGAATATTGGTGCGTGCATATTTTTTTGCTCCATGTACTCCATGAACTTTTCAATTCCGATTGTCTACGAAAATCTGCCTCCGGTGAAAATGACGTACGCACAAAATTTTCGTGACGTATGTACTTTAATTGTGCTTTTTTATCTATTTTTTTTAATATAATTTCCAAACTGTTTGACATTTATTCTTGGTAATAAATAGACGTCGTTGTCACCTTTAGGTACCTGCTGTAAAAATTTGAACGAAATCCGTTAAATATTTTTTGAGTTATGCTTGACGAAAGGTTTTAATATCCATCGTAGTTATATATGGGGCAAAGTAATACTGCGCTGTGTATGAGTCTTCATTGCACTCAGACAACTAAAATAAACCAGTTAAAACTTAAAAGTTTTGAAACAACTTCCATTAAAGCAAAATCGTGTATTCAGGTGGAACAGCACAAGATTCATTGATCGACGAAGTCTGTCTACGAGTGAACCAACCCTCGAGGAACACTCTACTCTTAACATTATTGCAGCTGGATCTGATTACTGCGATACTTGCGAAATCCGGAATATGATCTGTATCCAAAGAATGCTGCACTAGTTTTGATTGAAGGCTACCAGATTTATAGGCACGTTTGTGCTCGGCAAGACGAATGGCGCATGTACGACCCGTTTCTAGATAGAGGGATTCTAGGTTTAGAATTACAAAGAACTGCTTTGTAATTTTAAACCTAGAATACCTCCCCTACTTAAAACCGGCGCAGTCTACAGTATCCCTTGTGGGGTTTGTAACTCTGTTTATATTGGTGAAACGGGTCGTACTTGCGCCATTCGTCTTGCCGAGCACAAACGTGCCTAGAGTTGCAAAGACTAGAATAAACCCGGTTTAAACCTGGGAATAAACCCGGTTTTTTGGAAATAAACCGAGTTTTTTGGGAATAAACCAGGTCTTTTGGGAATAAACCTGGGAATAAACCAGGTCTATTGGAAATAAACCTGGGAATAAACCCGTTCTTTGCAACTCTAAACGTGCCTATAAATCTGGTAACCTTCAATCAAAACTAGTGCAGCATCCTTTGGATACAGATCATATTCCGGATTTCGCAAGTATCGCAGTAATCAGATCCAGCTGCAATAATGTTGAGAGTAGAGTGTTCCTCGAGGGTTGGTTCACTCGTAGACAGACTTCGCCGATCAATGAATCTTGTGCTGTTCCACCTGAATACACGATTTTGCTTTAATGGAAGTTGTTTCAAAACTTTTAAGTTTTAACTGGTTTATTTTAGTAACTGTATACATGTTTGAAAACTCTCCAGTCAGCGTATGTTATTGCACTGAGGAGGGGCTAAGTTATAGCCCGAAATGTTTGCACATATTAATTTAATGTTTAGTGTATTTATTTAGTGTTTATGTCTGATTATATATGATAATTTAATTAAATTGAGTACTGACGAAAACTGGGATGTCATGTTCTACAATCGGGTTCCACGAATTTTAGCTTTGTAAATTTTGTTAAAGTAAAATTAACTGAATAAAAAAGAATAAAATAAAATAGAGAAGCTACCTGTTCCACCAGGTACAGGCCAGAAGGACATTTTATAATTTTAGTAAAAAATTTATATTACATAACATTGAATAGATATAAAATACAATCAATTATATATAGTTATACAAAAGATACTTGCCTGCCTGCTGCTTTCTGAAGAGACCGCTGCGCGAGGAGCTGTAACCTTTGGCAGGAAATCACCTGTATGGTGTTTGAATATTTTTTATTAGATTTTATGCGATGTTTAATGTTTTTATTTAGCGTTTTACGGCATTTCTCCACATTAATAAAAGGAATACGTTTTCAACATATTAGCATGATATAGTAAATTTTATCCGCTTTTCAAATAGTTATTCGGATTTCGTTCAGGGATTTTCGAATTTTTTGCAAATTTTTTAAGTATATTTTAAGTTCTTTATTTCGCGTTCTGCGACTTTTTCTTCACATTCATAAAAGGAATTCGGTTTCATTCTTTTATCCTGCTATGGATAATTTTGTCCTATGCGATTTTGGACTTTTTCGTGATTTTTTTTTCGCGTTTCACGGCGACTTTTACAAATTCGTAAAATAATCCGATTTCAATATTTAAATCCAATATGGACATTTTTGTTATGTGTGATTCTTTAATTTTCCGATTTTTTTGTACGAATTTTAACTTTTTTTGCTTTTTCCGGCGATTTTTTGACAATTTTTTTTTCTGAATCAAAAATAACTCTCCGGTAAATTTTGTAACTGACGTGAATAAATTAAAGTTGAAAGAAGGCGAAATCGGCTCCCATAACAACACGAACAACGATGTTGAAATTTTGAATTTAATCTGTGTCGAAATAAAAAGCAGAACATATTTAAGCTTGTTTGGTACGAGACTTCAGCGGGCGTAGACCACACGGGTGCACGCTGCCGAAAGCACTGGGTACCCCAACCCACATTTTTTTAGAGTTTCATTTGGGAAAAACCCACCAGCGAAGCGAGTGGGGCTCCGCCTGTTTTCATGAAAAACTATTTATGTTTACGTTCGCGATTAACCCTATTCATGGTCTTATCAAACCGAGTATTTATTATTGATAATTGAAACGTAACCGGATAAATCCATGTACACGAATTTTACCATATAGTTAATTATATATATCAATATATTGGTGAATAATATTTAATGGAATGAAAATAGGGACGCATGATTTAATTAACCCCCTAAATTTCGCCAATAATGAGTCTATAACAAACCACGAATATAAATGGATTAATGAACATGAAACTACACGGCGCACAGTGGAGTATTTGATGCAAAAACCTGGCCAAAAAAGCAGAAAGTAAAATTTTGCTCAACAATTGTAAAAAAGCACATTTTATAATAACTGAGTAACTGGTGCATCGATTTATGTGTAAGTCCGGAATACGAGTCCTTTCCGGAGGCTCCTAGCCTCAGTTGAACTGAAAGTTTATTTGTGAGAACACTTTTTTTGATATGTTTCAGTTTTGTTATTGTGTTTGAAGTTATACTTTGATATGTGCATTTAACTAATTTTACTTTTCATATCATGAAAAATAATTTAAATTGAAAATGGCGTAATATTAAAGCTTTTTTTATCTAATTTATTGAAATAAATTGAAATATATTATCTAATATATTCAAAGCTTTTAGAAAGCTGTGTCGAGGTTTGTAGGACTATTTTGAATTATAATCGTATTGGTTATACTTTTGACGGCAATTAAAAAAACATGTTCCGCATATTTTTGCCATTTTTAGATATCAATGATTTTTGTGAGTTCTGCAAACCTATTAAAACCACTCAAAAACCAGCATCTATATACTATAGGGATTCAACTTTGGTAAATACTAAATGCAAGTAATATATATATATATTATGTGCATTGGTTTTCATAAATAATGAAACATTTATAAAGTAGTAAAATTAACCGCATTTAATTAAACATCACTTGTAAATAAAACCTAACTTGTAAATAAAACCTATCAACAATTAATTTCTTCTTATAAGCAATAAACAATTAAGTAAACATTATATTATTTATTTATTTATTTAAATAATTACATACATTTATATTCATATAGCATTAAGTGTATTTACTAATAGTAAGTGAACAATAATGTTTTTAACTTTAAAACACATGAAAATTAATTTTAGCCAGAATTTTGCGTCAAATAATCCGCTGTGCAACGCACGTACAATTACGACGTTAAGTTCTTACGGAAATTTTTTTTAAGCCAATATAGAAACCAACATCTGAATCTACTATGCATTTTGTAAGTTTATGAAAATAATATTAAATAAAAAAATTTTAATAATGGCAAATAATGTACAAACAATTTTTTTATAATTTTCTGTAAACCCAATTACTCAAAACACATTAGATTATCTATTATGGAATGTATTTTACTATGGATCAATAATCTCGAATGAAATCTAAATGCATAATTTAATGTATGAAAATTTAGTAAATTTAATAATGTAAAATGTTTGAAATTATTGATTAACAATCTGCTCTCGCGTTCAGATTTAATGTGATAGAAGGAATTTTCCATTATCTGATTTACTTTAAATTAGCTATTAAATTATAACTGTTAAAAGGGTAAACACGTTTCAAAGCAATATAGGCTTATTAATTTCAATCTGTAATAACTTTCAGAGAGTTTAATCATGGATAAATGTCATTTTAATAATTAAAGTAATATATTTTAAAACATATGGCTTTAAGATTTTAGAAATTTGTGATTCGAGTCACATTGTTAATATATAAACAATTTGATTTCTAATTTGATCATTTCAGAATTAATTTAATTTAATTTAATGAATTTGAATATTAAATAATACATGTGATTAATTTAAGGCGTATAATTCTTTTTTTGTAATTACACCACAATCAGGTTTTTAAATTAAATTTCAGAATACATATTTTGCTTGCTACCATACGGTCGAATAAAACACAAACTAATTATATTTATGGACATTTTGTTTAAAAGGAGACATGAACACTTATTATGAATAGAAGACGGTAAAATAACTGAAAAGTTGTTGTTAATTTAAAGAAAGTAATCTCAAATGAAAAAAAAAAAAACTTTAAAAGTAAAATAACTGTTACCAATGTAATATTCTTTAATAGAGTTACCATTTTAATTTAACTTTGTTACCTCTGTGTTTTGATGCTCAGAACTCTAACGTAAATGTCTTTAACTGGGCCCCTCTAGATATGGAATCGTCTTCCTGTTTTTTTTCTATTTGCTACTTAATTGATATTTATAATTACTCCTACATAAAACTATTAAAATTCTACACAGATTTTCTTCTATCGTGTTACTTTACAATTTTACAACTTATAATTTTGACTTAAAATAAAAATAAAAACATTTTGAATCTTAAGAACATCTAAAATTTTAATAAATATATTATTTTTTTACTGAAATATTTTTTCAAGTGTAAAAGTTCCCATTCTTCAGAATCGAATATGATATTTTCATTTCAAATTCCATCTTAGATTTTCAGCTTATGTGCTTTTATTTTATGTTTTCACGGTGAAGAGTTGTTTCTGTAATAATGTCTAAACAATACGAGTTTGTTCCGACATTATTAAAATTGTGTAACAATAAACTGTTTTTCGTTAACATTAGGATCATAAAAAAGCTATGTATAGGTTAATATAAAAATATATCACTAATTGCTGTTCAGTAACATAACTCATTACTTAAAACCATACTTCGTGACCAATATGATCATGAAATATTGCTACACTCTATCACCTCTGACAAGAAATGACAAAAATAATGTCTACATTTAATGATACAAAACCCTGCAACTGTCAGACATTGTCAGAGCGTTGGAATAATTTTACACGAAAGGGAATACCTAGCTTACAGGCAGAAAAAAAGTTCACATTTAATGATACAAAGCCCTGCAACTGTCAGACATTGTCAGAGCATTGGGATAATTTGACACGAAATGGAATACCTAGCTTACAGGCAGAAAAAAAATTCAACAACCTTGTATTACTAGTGGTCAGTAATCGGCTTGACATTAATTCCATGTGCGATATATTGCACGCTTGTGTTTGGCAGGTATTTTGAAAGCAGAAAATTCAATAAAAGGTAATCATATCTGCTGTGCAGAGGTTAACTTTGTTAATGAGTTTCATAAATTCAGAACTACGAGTTAATAATCATTTCTATCTTATAGCTCAAGCAATAATCCGAAATAGGGAATTAGTATAAAGAAAATCAAATAAATTACAAATTTGTACACCGACTTTTGTGGAATTATTGTTAAAATAAAATTTTTATAAAATTATATTGAAGTCCTTTAAAGTTTAGGAAGGCTGAATATTTTAAAATACTCGCAATATATATCTTATTTTGTATAATTATATATTTAAAACTATTAATCTGAACCTGACAATATTTGAAAGTTTTGTTGATATATGTGAGAAGAGAGCAAGTATGAGTAAGTATCTAACTGTTATATACAACAACTCAATGGAGTGAAATGTTGCTCGAGGTATCATAGATTATTGATGTAGGAGTTCGTTTAGGAGGACGAATTATAAGTGAGTTCTTTAGCCGAAGGAAGTGCTAGTTGGTTTTCTAAGTAAGGCTTAAGCATTTAGCTATATTTAAGGAGAGAAAGCATAGGTGCGTCTCCGTTATATTACTGATGTTCAATAGAAAAGTTTGTTAGACAACTATACAGGTAATGTTTAATCATTTCTTCGTATGTCAAGTATTAGGAAATGTTTGTTTGTCTTTACATTCAAACCTTAGTATTCATTCTGGTTAAGATAATATAGTTTATCTTATTTCCACATATATATATTAAATAGAATTGTACTGAAAAAATATTTTTGGGTAGAAAGCAATGAGAGCTTAGAAATGTTTTGATTATTTTCCAAATAGCATCATGAATTATTAATTTCAAGAAACATTTAAACTTTTCATTTTAATTCGTATCTTAAATTTTCTATTTCACTCGTTCTAGATTAGATTCCTAATTAGATTCTTTTATAATGTCTAGCAAATGTGGGATTATATTATTAAGAATTGTATAGCAAACAGCTGTTTCTCTCTACATCATGAACTGACACTACGTAAAAAAAAATTACGTATATTAATAACTAAATATCACCATCATTATAATTATCTTTTATTAAAAAACTCATTTGTCCTGGCCCATCTTACGTGACCAAATGTACAGTATATGATGAAGAATTCCTGCCGCACACTATCAATGCCAAAATAAATGTAAACACACAGCGAAACAAAGACCTGAAACTGTCAAACACTCTCAGAGCGTTCGAATAATTCGACACGAAAGGGAATATTCAGCTTACGAACGGGAAATGGAATTCATCAGCGTTGTATTACAACTGGTCAGTAATCGGAATGAAATTAATTTCAGGTACGGAGTATAACACGCTTGTAATTGACAGAGATTTTGAAAGCGAAAACATTCCGTCACAGATATATCCTGTACAGAGTTTCTTTACTGATGAGATTCATCTACGCAGAACCAGATTCAAAATAATTTCTAACTTGTAGCTTAACCGATAATCGGAAATAAGGAAATACGATTAAGTAAATCATATGAAACAGAGTTTCTTACAAAGAAATCTTTATACATATTGCTAAAACAAAATTTCCATTAAATAATATATATTGTTTTATGATTGATACAAATATATATATATAAAACTTGCATAAAATTTTTTCCTTTTTATTACTGATGTTAGTATTATAATTTTGGACCTTATTAAAATAATGTTAATTTTTTAAAACCTTTATTAAAAAATATATGTACTTAACATATGGGCGATTCTCCAATAAGTGGTTAATTTTACTCTGTGATTTACTGAAAAAGTTAAATTTAAAAAAAAATCATTATAAATTGATAAGACATAGGCTGGTGGGCAGTATAAAATATTTCGGCATATATATTAAACAGTATTTTTTCTTTAAAAATGTTATTTTATACAGAGTGGCTACAGATGAGGAAAAAATATAGTTGAAAAAAGGGTGTACACCAGTACTTTCTTATAAAAAAATTGGACTTACTAATCGCTCAAATAAACAACACATTTTTTTCCGTAAGGAAATACTGGTGTTTATCACTTTTTTTTACTGTGTTTTTTCTTGATCTGTAGTCACTCTGTATAAAAACAAATGTTTTTAAAGAAAACATTAAAGCTTTTTCACATTGGTCACATGTGAAAAAGCTTAAGTAACGCAGTTTAAAGTTACCATTCAAATTTATTACAAGTTAGCTGATGAAATTTCATTGAGAGGGAACAATAGTGACAAAATTAAGAAATTTGCTTCTGTGCACATAGTACGTTAATCTCAGTAAGACTGTAATATGACAGTTTGAACTAAGCATAAGTAATTTATATCATGACAAAATCACAAATAAATAAAAATAATAACAAGGATAATTTAAGTAGGAGACAGTAGTGACAAGTAATAAACATATTCTTGTCTTTCTATGCATTTTCTAGCTTGTAGCTTCTTTTAAATTCTAGAAAATTAAACCCTGTAACTTTTTCAGCAATCCAGATTGCTGTTTCTGTTAAATTCAGCTGTCCTCTAAAGGATCAGAGTCGATAAACCGTGTTTTTGGCCCATGAAATAAGACTAAAATTCGATTTTGTTATACTGACTTAATTTTTTTCATTTTTTAATAATAAAAGGTTTATCCAGTACGATTTCAACAATAGTTTTTGCATTTTGTTCGGATTTATATAACTTACACAAGCACAAAATTCGTACTATTCGTAGTTTTGGATAAAAAATACACAATCTCTCCTAATTTTACCTCAATTTTTAATATATTTTTTAATATTTTACTATGAGCGCAGCTTTGCAACACTTTTATTTTTTCATATATTATACATTTTGACGTATTTTATAATATATGTAAAGAAGAACGTATTGCACGATTGCGCTCACATAAATAATTGAGGTAAAATTAGGATAAATTGCGTATTTTTCATCAAAAACTACGAATAATACGAACTTTGAGCTTGTGTAAGTCATATAAATACGAACAAAATGCAAAAACTATTGTTGAAATCGTACAGAATAAACCTTCGAATATTAAAAAGTGAAATAATTAAGTCAGTATAACAAAATCGAGATTTAGTCTGTTTTATGGGCCAAAAACACGGCTTATGAACCCTGATTCTTTTATCTGTCCTCCTGATCGTCACATGAGCAGTTTGGTACAGGGGGACAGTAGTGACATAAAAGCAAAGGGACAACGTTTCTCTTCCCAGAATACATATAAAAACATTTTTAATTTACCAAACAAATTCTTTATTATGTACTTTAGAATATAAATTTTTATTTTGGGTGGTAGAATTGATAAATATAGGTTGTCATTACAGTTAAAATTGCTCCAGAGGATGAGAGCATGAGGTGAGGACAAGGTACAGTAGTGACAATTTGACCATTTAAAATACTATTGGAGTAACATTCACAGTTATTTTCTTGAAAATACCTTTTGAAATTGTAAAAGGACAATACAAAATACATTTTATGCTACACAAAACTATATAAATGACAAAATACAGAATATAATACCTTAAGACAAAGTTTACGCACTTATTGGAGAATCGCTCATATGCTTTCGAGTAGAAAAGAAGGAATAAGGGAAATGGCTTTAAGGTTTTCCATTTAAAATGGTATCTGGAATTTTCTGTTTAACTATGCCTTTTACCTTTTCATTGTGAAAACTGTACTCAATAAGGGAAGCTTCTAATTCGTAGGCCAAAAATTCACGTGGTTTTTACAATTTTGTTTCGGTTGCAAAGCGAGGAGATATAACCTCCTTTTTGCATTATATTTATTGCCATTTCACGCATAAATTTTGTCTGTAAAAAAATTAATATTACGACTTGTGCGACGAGGAGTACCTGCAAGTGCACGCAGTGAACTTCCAATCGGGCGATCGTTTTTCTGCAGTTGCATGCATCTGAAACAAAAGGTTTTAATATCCATCGTAGCTATATATGGGGCAAAGTAATACTACGCTGTGTATGAGTCTTCGTTGCACTCAGACAATTATTACAAAATATTCATCTTGCATTAAACTTAGCTTAATTATAATTTGTCACGCAAGGTGGATTTTAACAAATGAGTTTTCTAATTCAAGAGCATGCTAATTCCTGTGATATGTACTATTTAATATATGTTGGTGTTGCTTATGTAGAAAATATCAGCTGTTTGTTGTACAACTATTATTATTATATTACCACGTTTCCCAGACGTGGAGGGAAATGGCTTTAAGGTTTTCCATTTAAAATGGTATCTGGAATTTTCTGTTTAACTATGCCTTTTACCTTTTCATTGTGAAAACTGTACTCAATAAGGGAAGCCGAAACAAAATTGTAAAAACCACGTGAATTTTTGGCCTACGAATTAGAAGCTTCCCTTATTGAGTACAGTTTTCACAATGAAAAGGTAAAAGGCATAGTTAAACAGAAAATTCCAGATACCATTTTAAATGGAAAACCTTAAAGCCATTTCCCTCCACGTCTGGGAAACGTGGTAATATATTAATAATAGTTGTACAACAAACAGCTGATATTTTCTACATAAGCAACACCAACATATATTAAATAGCACATATCACAGGAATTAGCATGCTCTTGAATTAGAAAACTCATTTGTTAAAATCCACCTTGCGTGACAAATTATAATTAAGCTAAGTTTAATGCAAGATGAATATTTTGTAATAATTGTCTGAGTGCAACTAAGACTCATACACAGCGCAGTATTACTTTGCCCCATATATAGCTACGATGGATATTAAAACCTTTCGTCAAGCATAACTCAAAAAATATTTAACGGATTTCGTTCAAATTTTTACAGCAGGTACCTATAAAGGTGACAACGACGTCTATTTATTTATTTTAAAATACTTGCAGAAATTATTTCACTTTTAATTAAATATGCTTAATGTTAAAAATTTAAAACCTGCATAATATAATTTGAATTCTTTTATATATCTATTAAATAAATTTGTACTGAAAATATGTATTAGAGTAGAAAACAATGTATACGTGAGAAATTGAAATACATTCTCCATTTAAAATAGTATCTGTAATTTTTTACTCTTCCTTTTATTTCTCCATTGTGAAAATTATACTATTCAATAACGTCTGGGAAACGTGGTAATATAATAATAATAGTTGTACAACAAACAGCTGATATTTTCTACATAAGCAACACCAACATATATTAAATTGTACATATCACAGGAATTAGCATGCTCTTGAATTAGAAAACTCATTTGTTAAAATCCACCTTGCGTGACAAATGCACAGTATATGATTATGAGTTTCTGACACACACTATCACTTCTGATAAGTAGTGTCAAAATAAATGTCCACTAACAATGAAACAAAGACTTGCAACTATCAAACACTGTCAAGGCGTTGCAATAATTTGACACTAAAGGGAATATTTAGCTTACAGACACAAAATTGAATTCACCAGCCTTGTATTAACAGTGGTCAGTAATCAGTATGAAATTAATTTCAGGTGCGAAACATGACACGTTTATCTTTAGCAGAAATTTTGAGGGTGGGAAATTCATTTAAAGGTTATCATATATTCTGTTTAGAGGTTAACTTTTTGATTAGTTTCATCTTCACAGCTCTACGTTTTTTGTGACTTGTGGCCGAAAGAAATAGCCGAAAAAAATTATTACATTAAAAAAAATCTAATACTACTACTTCTGATCTACTACTGTTTGACACGGCAAACATTGTAGAATTCTTAATGAAATAAAATGTCAATAAAATTATACTTAACTCTTTAACAGTCATGCCCAAGATAATTCGTTCACTAGTCTATATATTTCACTGCAATGCATGTATTATTTAAATTTCTGTATATTCTGGCGTATAATCCAAACATTGCGATTTAAGACTGTATTTTTCTATTTTAAGGTATATTTGCTGCATTACGAGCATCATTTTCTTCAAAAGAAACTTTCATCAGATATGTAGCATGATAAAAGTAAAAAGAGCATTAAAATTTATAATAGCTGTACTACAAATATAAATAAAATAAGCAAATACGAAGTGAAGAAATATGCTACAACCAAGGTTATGTGCTTGAATTCCAACAAAGTGTTCGGAATCGCACTCAAGTTCATTCAAATAATTACGTCTTCTTTTCTTGTCTATATAGACATCTCATTTCTTTAATAAGGTTTAATTAATAAGCTTCCATTCTTATACTTGGCAAAGAATCCGTGCCTGTAAATTTTGATCATTTTTTTTATTTCAAAAGTGAACGTTATACGCCGGAAAATACTGTAATCTAATTTTAAAACATTGATATATGATTAATGCTTTCAAGGTACTCCCAGTTAATACACTATCTTCACATTCGTAATTATATTTTTTATATCATGTTGATATAATCCTCTTATTTAATGTTTTAAATAAATTACAGGGAAAGCATTATAATTTTGCTCTGTTGGAAGACACTTGAGGTTTAAAAGCTATGATTTAAAAGCTAAGTTTAATGCAAGATGAATATTTTGTAATAATTGTCTGAGTGCAACGAAGACTCATACACAGCGCAGTCTTACTTTGCCCCATATATAGCTACGATGGATATTAAAACCTTTCGTCAAGCATAACTCAAAAAATATTTAACGGATTTCGTTCAAATTTTTACAGCAGGTACCTATAAAGGTGACAACGACGTCTATTTATTACCAAGAATAAATGTCAAACCGTTTAGAAGTTATATTAAAAAAATAGATAAAAAAGCACAATTAAAGTACATACGTCACGAGAATTTTGTGTGTACGTCATTTTCACCGGCGGGAGATTTTCGTAGACAATCAAAATTGAAAAGTTCATGGAGTACATGAAGCAAAAAAATATGCACGCACTAATATTCAGCAAAATAAAATATATTTCAATTTAGTAGAAATCGAAAATTAATCTGGATTTTTTTCTGTTTGAAAGAAAAACTCCGCAATAACTTGCTAGACTTGGTATTATGGATTTGGCGCAAATCTCAGCAATAGCATCTTTTTTTTATTTCGCGTGTGTAAATTGAAAAAAAAAATTCTTTGGTGTTTAAATAAAAGGTTTCGATTTACTGTATTATTTCTTTTTTCCCCCCTTTTTAGCATTTTAAATGGGATTAATGAAAGGCATGTATTTTAAATTAAATGATTGAAAGGTTTATATTTAAATGAAATGAATTCAATATGAAAATGTTATAGGAACAATATTTGGCGATTTATCACTTGCGCCAGGATAACATAAAAGTACCAATATATCAAACGGTATGTAGTATGTGAAATGAAACAATTATATTATAATCACCCATCGTACAAGAAAAAAAACTAATATTCTGCATTCAGAGGGAAAAATCCATCTCCTGTGCCGTAAGATTTGGCGAGTTCTTTTTTGGTGATAAGTTTTTCGATGTGATTGTTGGGATCTGCAGGATTTGGCTTACTTTTTCTAAATCTTATTTTTTTTGCAGATGTAGTATTATGTAAATATATTTTTTTGCAGATATTTTTCTATTTTGTATATTTGGCATTCTATTTTGTAAATTTTCTATTTGGCATATGGAAAAGAGATTTTTACCTTTTTATCTGTACCTTCGAAAATATAAAAAAATAAAAAAAGATTTGCATATATCAAGCGTATAATGTTATGTTTTTCATTTTTATACGGACCACTTCTCCATTTTTAGATTTTAAATGCTATTTATTATTTACTAGCCGTTTATTAATTGTTTACAATTTACCCCCCTGACAATAACAATTATTTATTACAAAAATGCCTCTTAGGTATGTTAAATAAGTTTGTTTATTTATTTTCATTATTTATTAAAATATCGAATATGGCGATAAAATTTTATTTTAGCATCGTGATTAAATTTTTCAGATGGTGCAAAAACATTCTTTAATAAACGTATGTTTGTAAATATTTGAAAAACATGTTTTACCGCTCTCTTGAAAAATTTTGTAAGATGCTAAAACTACCTTTTGGCACCATTTAAAATTTTCGTACTTACGTATTATCCGTGCCAGTTTTAAGCCAACTGCGCCAGGCATGGAGCCAATATTACTAATTATAGTAACCTTTATATATTTTTTTCTTGCCACATGGTACATGCCTGGGAATAATCTATAATATTAGTCTTTCTTACTTACTATGCTATTTACCTTTTATTAATTTTATTAAAATAATGTTATTTACTATTTTTAACAATGTTATAAATTTAATAAACATTATTACATTCTATTTATTTTATATTAATTACAATTTTTAACAATGTTATTTGATAATGTTAAATTACTGCGTTTGAAAACATGATTGGCAACGATAAACAAGATTGGTAATTGGCAACCATTTTTGGCGATCAATCTCCTGGCATGGATAATACGTAAGTACCAAAATTTTTTTCGCCAACCGACATAGGATACGAAACTTTTCCCCATTCAGATACACAGGCAAGGCCGGTCTCAAACAAGAGTAAAGCTAGCAACAATATTGTTTTAACTCTATAAGAGTTACAATAATGATATTAAATGCTCCGATTGGCTTTGTGCCCAATTACGAATGTTTCTCCTAAAAAAAAACTGTAGAAGTCTTTTACATTTGTTTCAAATGAAGCTCGCTCTACAAGGTATTAGTTAATAATACAAACAACACTAATGGCATGGAGGCAAAAGTTTTAATTTAAATGTATATATTTGAAACCCTTCCACCCCCTGCTACCCCCCCTCAAATAAAAAAAAAAGAAAAGAAAAGAAAAGAAAGTTACAGTAATGAATTTAAAATGGCGTTAAGCCACGCTTTCTGACATAAGCAATTGGCTGCAAACGCGATAACGAAACTTTCACTTAACTTAATAACATGTAGCTAATATAGCCCTCAGGGTACTTTGCAGTTATACAGACCTTGTGGTTTTTTTAAAAAGCTTGAGACAATTTAGGTTTAAGAAGTTGAGATTTGCTGTCAAATGATATAAACAACTATGAACACAAAACTGATGAATTATTATTCAGGTTTATGTATGTATTTAAAAAAATTGCATCTGATTACACATTAGATAAATTACTTCTGTTTGCATATAATAACTGATAAACGGCTTCTGTATATTAAATGAATTGTTTAAATATTGGGAAGAGGTGGCGAGAGGTAGAAAGACGAGTAAACAAACGGGTAGGCAGACGGGTAGAGAGACGAGTAGCGACATAGGTAGGCTGACGTGTAGCGAAACGAATAGACAGACGGCTAGAGAGAAAGGTAAAAAGAGGGTTGACAGAGGGGTAGCGAGATGGGTCACGAGACGGGTAGAGACACCGGTAGACAGGAATGTAGCGAGAAAGGTTGCGAGACGCGTAGCGTGGTAGATAAAGAGACGAGTAGAGAGATGAGTACAGAGACGAGTTGAGTGACGAGTAATGAGATTGGTAGCGAGTCGGGTACAAAAACAGACGGATAGTGAGACGGGTATACAGACGAGTAGAGAGACAGTAGATGGGTACAGAGATGGGTAAGAAGATGGGTAGAGAGGCGTATAGCCAGACGGGTAGAGAGACAGATAGACAAGTTGTGAGACAGATAGACAAGTGGGTAGCGAAGTGGATAGAGACACGGCTAGACATACAAGTAGTTAGACGGATAGACAGACGGTTAGAGAAATAGATTGGCGGGTAGCGAGACCGGTAGAGAAATATAGAGACAGGTAGCGAGACGTGTAGGGAGATAGAAATTCGGTTAGAGAGAAGGGCAGAAGAACGGATAGGGAAATAGACAGATTGTGGAGAGACAGACAGACAGGCAAATAAAAAGTCTGCGGATTGGCGCAGCAAAGGCGCAGGGGGCAGAGCCTCCTAGAGAATAATCAAGAAGTATCTGTTAAGCTTAACTTTGAAATATATATAATTTTTCAATTTTGCCGATAAGGAGATTTGATGTAAAAGTTATTTTACAGAAGTCATCGAAAGATTTTTTTGTATACTTTAATAGTGATTTAGACTATAGTTTTGCACTCTGGTTTGTAGCAAAGCATGCTATCAATGTGGTTTGAAGTGTAAGAGTTTCTATAAACAGTTATACAAATAATAGATATATAATCAAGGAAGAAAAATTTTAAATTCACACACAAAAAAAGGTGCAACAATGAAATTAAATTTTCGTTAAGCCACGCTTGATAGAATAATGTATTGGCTGCAAATCCAATTACGTAGCTTTAAAAAGCTTGGCGTTTTAAAAGATCCGGCGTTTTCTTTTTTTTTTTTTTTTCTTTAAGTTTTGCGCAATACGCGCTTAAGAAAATGAGATTCTTTGCCACATATTAAAAAAAAATTATGACAACACATCTGATGAACGGTACTTCTTTTCTATTTTTTTTTAACAGTGTATATGAATTTATATATGATCATATATATTATTTCTCCTGTCAACATCCCTTTTTCTAAGAAAATATGAAACGCAGAATAACGAATGAGATACCATATGAAAGGTTTTTGAACCGGCTTCTGACATAGTACACTTACATTTTTTAAAAACAGGTTTTGGGATTAAAAATTGCTGTTAATTAAAAAATAAATCGACATTGATTTCATAAATGAAATGAAAGGTTTTCTGAAATCAGTGTTGCCACAAAAAATAAAATACTGCATTATCGTATGACGTCCTCCTCTAATGCAATTAAAATATGATTGTTAATTTATTTCTTGCGTGTGCTTTTTGAAAAAAAAAAATAGAGCTTTTAATCGGGTTTTTAATTTAATTTTTACGCGTGCGTCACCTATTGTTTATTTGTTTTCTTTGTTTAATCATGGCTGTTTATATGCGTACTGTATCGGAATCGGAGCACCAGTAGATTACGTAATTTAAGGATTAACTTCCAAATATACATTTCATTAGGATTTACAAAAATAGTAAATATTTATTTTTTAATATTTCATTAAGCTGTTAATATGCCAGCGAAGTCTGATGTCACTTAAATGGCTGCTGGACCACAAAGTTTGAAAGCCCCATGTTTAAGTTCCCATAGGCTTTCAAAAAAGTGGTGTACCAAATATTGATTTACGTATTTAAGACATTTCTTTAACACTTTTACAAAATCTGAGGAAATGCTTTCGGCACAGATGTCATATACGCACCACATTGGCGCGATTTCCCCCCGCTAATTTGGCGAAAACTTTGTTTATTTACTTTTGTTTGTTTACTTTGTTTATTTACTTTTTAAACGTTGTTTATTTACTTTATTTCGTATTTTAATTCTATAAATTATTGTTATTATGTATATTCACATTTATTTATATCAAACTATCATTTATTTATTTGTATTTCTTTTTTAAAATAATAGAAGCTATTTCATTTATTACGTTATTTTACTTTTATATTGATATAAAATATCACTTGCTATTATCGTATGCTATTTGTAACTAATATTCAAAAACAAAATTTTCGGCAAATTGGCGGGGGAAAAAATCGTGCCAATGTGGTGAGTATATGGCATCTGTGCTATGCTGGCATGTAAATTCCCCAAACATCTGATTCAGTGTTTAAATTTTTTTATAATTGTTTTTTTTTCAGTATAGAGATCTTGGCAACCTAAAGAAATAACCTTGGCGAGATAAGAAAATTTAGCAAAATATTTTCTGGCAATCTATTCGCACAAGCAATCATTATATATATTTCATTTGTCAACATCCTTTTTTTTTATGCACATACAAAACATGCAGTGATGAATGAGGTATTCGAAAAGTTTTTGAACAAGTTTCTGAGAAAGTACAACTGCATTTCGTTAAAACGCGGTGATTAAATTTTCAAAAAAATCAGTTAATTAAAAATTAGCGCTAAAACGTACCAAGAAATAATCTCAAAGATTGCAGTGCGAAAGCTTCGCACGGGTCCTTCTGGTATTTTGTAATTCTATCCTTTAATTTGCTCTTTTTCTTTATATTGTAATTGTTAACCCTATGTTCTCAGCGATATCACTCAGACTAATCCCTTTGAGGGAAGTCCTAGTTACATAATTTATTTCGTATATTAGAAGTAAATTTCGAAAAGTATTATTTTAAACTTGAATAAAAATATTTGAATTTCAATACACATATTAAATAATTTCTTTTCATGAAAATATGTTTTCCAGTGAAGATACTCGAGCTAAAAATTCAGGTTTGAGATTTGCTTTTCAAATAATTAAATGGGATTTTCTATTTAAATGTTCTTTACATTATATGGAAAGTAGATACATTAATAACACCTATTGCGGAAAGTAGATCCTTATAATGTATATCGTTGAAAATATATTTTTTAATGACGCATGTGGAACGTGATATTATATTACGAAGAGTTCTACAACAAGCAACTGTTTTTTTCTGCTCTTCGAAATGCTCAATAACTACGATTTTGAAATAGCAAACCTTAAATACTAAATATCACAAGAACTAGAACGTGTATTGTCAAACGTTCTCTAAGTTTTGGAATAATTTAACACAAAAGCGAATACTTAGCTTACTGAGACAAAATGGATTAAAGACACAAAATCCTTGCATTAAGAGCCTACATCAGTCATGAGAAAAACGCTCAAGCTAATGTTAAGTCTATGGGAAGGTTCTTGCACGATTTCTCGCTCGCATTTTAATATTTTTAAATGATTTTTTCGCATAGGATAACTGAGGTCGATCTCTAACGTTGTTAGTTTTTACTTTTTTGATTTTGGTTCCAGTTTTTTTATATAAGGGTACTTTCACTTTCAGAACCGGTTCCAAAATTGAAAATGTCCGCTTATAAAAAAACTGTAACCGAAATAAAAAAAGTAATAACTAACAACGTTAGAGATCGATCTCAGCTATCCTATGAAAAAAAAATCATTTAAAAATATTAAAATGCGAGCGATAAATCGCGCAAGAACCTTCCCATAGACTTAACATTAGCTTGAGCGTTTCTTCGCGTGACTAGCGTAAGTTCTTAATATTGGTCAGTAGCCGGCTTGAAATTAATCTGTAGTTGCAGGTGCGGTATATCACACGCTTGTGTTTGACACAGGAGACACATTGCACGAGACACTTTGTCTCTAAAATAGGCATAGACTACATAGATAGGACTTTAATAATGTTGAAAATTAATAATATGCTCTTACTTAATATTTTTTATCAATAAATGGAGAAACAGTTGACAGTACTTCCAAGTGACAAAAGGGATATTTCCTTTCTTTTAAACTAAATTATTCATAACCTATTAACGTCCAAGTCATTTTTAAAGCTCGAATGTAAGCGACATTTCTTTCAAATAGGCTTAGAAAGCAAATAAATAAATGTTCTCAAAATTTCTCTTTTAATACCAAGAAGAGATAATTATTACATAAATTAGAAATGAAGCTAACGCGACGCGTTTCAAAATCATTTGATGTTTCTTCATCTGCAGAAAAAACACGTCCTACTATTAAGAAAGCAAAAAGATATCTGTTCTATTTTCTTGTAGTAGTAGGGTGTAATAGAAGTATGATGTACAGCGCATGCGTTGTAGTGCTTTTATAAGGCATGGAAAATGTATTGCTCGCGCTTTGTTCATGGTGTTGTTCATGAAGAAAAAACTAATGTATATTGTTTCCCATGGGAATAGATTAATGAACAGGAATACTGGAAGAGACGGAAGAGCACAAAAAACTAATAAGACGCGTTAACAGAATGCACAGCATACGCATGAAACTATCCTTTTTATAGGACGCTAGGAGTTATCGAGTTAAGGTTTTGTACACTTAAAAATGACCAAAAGGAACTAGAGAAGGGCATTATAAGGAAATAGATGCTTCTAGTCGGTTGTAAAATTTATATTATAAAGCAAAAACATGTCCGTGAGTAACATTGACGTCATACTAATGGTGGCAACAACTGACCAATAAATTTCATGTCCGTCGTCATTTTTACACCTTCGAATACGAAAAAAATCTTTTTTTTTAAAACTGTAACTCAATTTACTGAGTTTTTATAGTTTTTAAAATAACTTCCAAATATGCATTTTAGAAAAATATACACTCTTAAAACTTTACTTTAGGCCTCTGATTTAAGAGGTACATTCTGAATTTTTGTGCCTCTGAATATTAAGTGGCACGTGGTGCCTTTGAAATTAAGAAGTACATAGTGCCTTTGAGATTCAGAGGCACAGCGTAAGTGCCTTTGAAATTAAGAGGCACAGTTTGCCGCTGAATTTATATATTCAAGTGCTTCTTATTTAAAAATACATTTTGTGCCTCTTATAATGGAGGCACATGCATGTGCCACCATTTTAAGAGGCACAGAATGTAATTTAATAATATTTAATATTATATTTATATCTTTACAGTAAATTCTGTGTATTTCAGAAAGATTTTCCAGCATGACATATCCAAAGACATAGATTAAATTTTGTCTAAGGCAGAATACTATCTATAATAGAAAATTTTCTCACTCCCAATTTATTGAAATAAATTTGAAATAAATATTAAGATTTGTGTCCATGTGGCTTAAGTCAGTTCTGTGGTTCAATAAAGAATCTTGTCAACATATCACTTTATTTTATACATAACAAAATACATAAAAATGCATAAAAGCTTTATTAAAAACAAATAAGACAAACATTAAAAATAATCAGTGTAAAATAATCATAATATTGATCTTGTGATAATGACAACAATTAATTTAAAAAAGTAACTCATCATAAATACAGGGTTGTTATAATTGAAGTTCGCCTATTCAGAATGCTCTAGAGCCGGTTCTATGGCTCCAAACGAAACAAAATTTCACTAGTACATAGTTGAAGAGATGCGCTCTGCGAAAATCGAAAAAAAAATTAGTTACATATTTCGTCAGTAGGTGGCGCTGCGCCAATATTTAAGGCGATGTTTGCAGATTCATTATATCAATTTCCGTCAATCCAGACGAAGCACACAAATTAAAAAGTTTCAACAAACTTCGACGAACTGCGAATTGTTATAATTAAGCCGATATTTGCAGATTCCTTTATTTCGTAAAAAACAAAATACAGGAAATTTTATTTCACAGTTGGTAAAAGTAAACTTTTTCAGATTCGTTATATCAATTTCGGCCAATCCAGATGAAACACACAAAATCACAAAATTTCACCCAACGCTTGAAAAAGATCACATTTTATTCAAATTTTTGACGAACGACGTCAAAGTGACATCGCAACTTCGAAAACTTGAAATACCCTTCTAACCACCTGACGATTTAAAACTTGCTGATAAAGTGTGTCTGTGATTTCTTTGACACTGGAACAGTTGATTGTTTCTGAAAAGCATTTGAATCTACGCTTTGTGAAGAATGGTAACTTTGAAAGAAAAGGCACTACTTGTAAAGTTATTTTATCAAAATAACAGCAACGCAGCAGCAGCTCTTCGAGAATTCCGGAAACTAAAAGATGTTAGACGTGGACCAATGTCGGATCGTGGAGTTCCCAAAATGATTAAAAAGTTCGAGGAAACAGGAAAACTCGACATTCTTCCTGGCAGAGGACGAAAAAAGTAGACATTTCTAGCATTGAAGATATTGCTAGTGCTGCCGTGGATTTAGCAAGCCAGTCATCATTTGGTAATGCAAGTGTGCCAGATATTGCGAATGAAGTCGATATGCCAATTTCCACTGTGAGAAAAGGGATGTGTCAAATTTTGTGCTACTATCCATACAAGATTCAGAGGGTGCAACAACTAATACAGAGTGATACCGAAAGTCGGCTATAATTTTCACTACAGTTTCTTGCACGAATGAATGTGGACAGTTCTTGGCCCTGGAATTTTTCTATGGAGTGATGAAGCGCATTTTTATTTAAACGGACAAGTGAACACACACAACTGACGAATTTAGGCGAAAGAGCATCCTAATGTTGTCCAAGAAGTTCCATTGCATGCAGCTCAAGTGACGGTGTGGTGTGGTTTCACAGCTACGTTTATGATAGGGCCATATTTTTTTGAGGAACTAACATCCACAGGACCCATTACATACTCCGTAAATGGGAGAAGGTATCTCAATATGTTGTCAAATTTCCTGATTCTCGAGCTGCAACAGCGAGGCTGCCTTCAAAATATCGTGTTTATGCAAGACGGTGTACCACCACACATTACTAGAGCAGTTCGGACTTTCTTAACAAGCCATTTTACAGAAGACCGCATCATAAGTCGTTATTTTCAAACAGTCTGGTCACCACGATCGCCTGATCTAACACCATGCGACTTTTGGTTGTGGGTATTTTTGAAAGATTCTGTATCTAAAGACAGATGTCAGACAATCTCTGATCTGAAAGACAGTATTAGACTTCATATTCGCTCAATCTCACAAGACAGTTTACGCAATGCTATAGAAAGCACAATTCTGAGAATGGAATGCGTTATTGAAAATGGTGGAGGATTCATTGAGCATGCGTAATGTTATTCTTCGTTATTTCCTCGCTGCCGAGCGACATGTTTTATTTTTGTTGATGCAGATAACATCACATGAAATTATATTCATTTTTCTGTATTGTTTGGCGTCATAGGTCAGGCTCTAGAGCTGTCTGATTAGGTGAACTTTAATTATAACAATTCGCAGTTCGTCGAAGTTTGTTGAAACTTTTAAATTTGTGTGCTTCGTCTGGATTGACTGAAATTGATATAATGAATCTGCAAACATCGCCTTAAATATTGGCGCAGCGCCACCTACTGACGAAAAATGTAACTATTTTTTTTTCAATTTTCGCAGAGCGCATCTCTTCAACTACGTACTAGTGAAATTTTGTTTCGTTTGGAGCCATAGAACCGGCTCTAGAGCCTTCTGAATAGGCAAACTTTAATTATAACAACCTTGTATTTCATTACTGGTATCCTAAATGTTAAATTTATTTGAAAATAACTAATTTGTTTCATTAGTATATATTTTCATTATATTGAATTTTGATTCTAAATAAAATAGGATTATAAAAACAATATCTATTACTTTTTGTAGGATGTCCAATACTGAAATTTTCTGTGTTTTGATTCATTTTTGTTATTGCAGTTACATTACGATTACAATGGGAAATGTAGCTGAGATTACTTAAATATCGTTGACAGATTAATATCAGTGTTGGATTTCGACATTTTTCTCCGGGAGGGATTTTTGCGGCTTCGGGTTGGAGGGGGGGGGGAGTAGCACTTTTGGCCACCCCCTGAATTCTACACTGATTATAATATAATACAAAAGAAACTGGACTTTAATAGCTATAACTATTAATTAAAAAATTATATTTCTACAGGGAATGATACATTTACCCGGTATATACATTGTAACATAAAACAATTCTTTTAGAGTGTCAGATTTTATACTACACATTCAAAGAAAATAATCAAGTAGTAAACTAAGTATACTTACTTATTGCAGGTTTTTCTATAACTTCATAATTATCCACAGGTGTATGATTGCCATAATGACACCATCCATTGTACGTAATGTTATGTTTCCTAACATAAATTCATTGCATTTTCCACAGGAACATTTACCTATGCGGCGTCGTTTTAAATCGCAGGAAAACATAACTCCTATAATCAGCGAATAATATTGTTGCAATCCTGAACGACAATAATAACAAGAGCGTAATTAAAAAACGAAAGCACAAAACCTCTTGAGTAAAAGTAATTGTCTTCCGAAAAGGATATATATATATAAACTTGGTTTGTGTCGTCAGGTGCCGCCATTCGAATAATCTACAAGGGACCACGCCAGACGCCATTTCTTCTGGTCAAGGGTTCATTCTTCCTCCAGACCCCTATCCCTCATTGAAAGTAAATATCTCGCTCAATGCATCATGGGTTAAACATTTGTACGCATGCGGGCTTCCCCACTGTACCGCTGAATAAATGACCGTTTTTTTTTAAAAGGCACACATTTAGCTTGGTGCTTCTGACAAATTTTGTTGTCATCGGTGCCTCTGAAAGATTTTTACATCGTCATCTGTGCCTTTCATTTCTTTGTGCCTTTGATGTTTATCGCCAATGTAAAGAATCATATAAGTTGTATTTTTCCAACTGGACAAAACAAGTCCGGGACAGGATTCGAACCTGGGATCGTATTTTATTGTTTTAACTTCAACGGATTAATGTAAAATTTCAAAACATTTCTGAATTCCCGTACGGTAGCATTTTTTATTCACCTACGGATTACATTCCTTTATACTGAACATTATTCTAAAATTTTTACATTTTCAAAATTTTATTGTAATATATTTAATTATCTTATCAAATTTTAATATTAAACTATAAAAACATTAATTTGTTAAAGGAGCTTTTAACTAGTCTTGTTTTGAACTTTAATGCAACTGTGTATATTTTTCAACATTTATTGTTATATTTATTCATTATATATTAAAATACATATATATTAGGGAATGATATTTAAGTATCGACACAGTGATCCTCGTTGTTATTTATATATTAATAATATTTATGAATAAGTTGTTTACATTTAATTAAAAGCATAATTCAAGCCAATAACCAAAAAATGTATTTTATGAAGACCCACGTAAATATCTTGTGAAATTTCGAAACCATTTAGGTATCTAATAATCATATTTATTTTATTGTTATTAGTGCTTGGTTAAGTGCTTTTAAAACTTACAATACTCAAGATACAGTTACAATTTTATTTAGAAGCAAAGTGCGATATTTTCTCCTGTACACGAACATATATTTTCAGATTGAAGAGTGTTGCTTTGTATCAAAGATTAATTGGCCCTTTTACTATATTTTATACATTAAAATACATTGAAATTGAAGTATATATTGAATAGTTTACAATTGCATTTTCACGCACATATTTATGTATTTTGAAAGAATAGAACTTTTTTTCTATTCTATGAAAGGCTATCATATTTTCTATTATCTTACAGCAGATTAATGAACAGGGTGTCTCAAAATCATTAACCCCGGCATTTATTCCTTAAATATTGATCATAGACATACGGGAAGATCGGGTAGCCTCGGACATTTGGATAAGTTGCAAATAAAAACAAATGAATGACATTTCTGTCTTTATTTTATACTTAAAATTACGAACTTCTTTAAGGATTTTAATTAAACATTGTAAAAATATCGAATTATTTAACGAAATATATATTGAAAATAGTTTGGCCTTATTTTTTTGGCGTCACAAGAGACGGCGGGTAGCCCGGACATATTAATTAATGGTGTCCCAACCGTTTTTTGGCCTTACAAGCATCACAATTATAATAAAAATCCGATGCATCTGTATAAACACAATCTTCATGTGCCCAGTCTTTGCATTCCTGGCATTGAATCCAGTCTTCTTCAAATGTTTCTTCGCATATGATGCATTATGTTTCGTTTTTCGAAAATTTATTGACGAAAACAAAACATTGACTCACGACTAACTTACTCGGCGCCCACGTCGCAATTAAACTGTATTTGTTTCGACTCTAGGGGGCGTTCATTAACAATAACTCTTTATTTAAGCGACACTTTGCATTTCTTAGAAATTGAAATATCCGCGGCTACCCGACTTTCCCCTATATTATAAATTACAAAGTTACGCAAAAAAATACAGAATTTTATGAAATGGAATAAAATTTTCAGGGGATTAAATTTGAAAAAATAGAAAATTAAAATTTTTACACGGCCCCCATACAAAAAATTTCTCATTGAGTGTCCCATATAGGTTTGTGTACAAAATTGAAGCATTTTATCATAAAAAAGCCTCAGAGATATGAAAACACACAAATGCTGACTTAAACCACTTTTATGGATATGAGTTCGCAAAAGCGAAAATTATATCGAATGATCGCGTTTCAGGGGTTGTACACAAATTACGAAATAAAACAATGATTGCATAAACAAACAATAATTGTGTGCTGTTTATTAGTACAAAAGTATCTAAACTTTGTAGAAATAATAATTTTAAGCAAATATTAAAAAGATTGTTCAAAATGTTTACATTATGGTTACATTTCTGTCAAACATTTCTAAGCTGTTTTAATGTTCATAGACTGTGTCCTTTCCGAGTTTTATTTTGTAATTCATTATGTAAAATTTTAAGGCATTTTTCAGAATGCATAGTTTTGTAAATTTGTAAATAAAACTAAAGATAAGAGCCATATTTCATTTGCTCATGATGCATTTCTGCATCGCGTCATCTTCACTCTAGCTGTAACCATTTACATTTTAATTTATGATTAACTCCTTACCACTTTTGTTTAAACATATCTCTGTGACTTTATGATAAAATGTTGAAATTTTGCACATGACCTTATTAGTGTATGGGGCACTTTTTACTCATTGGTAAATGTTTTGTACGGGGGCCGTATAAAAATTTAAATTTTGCATTGCTTTAAATTTAAACCCCTGAAAATTGGTATCGATTTCATCAAATTCTGCACCTTTTCTTACTTAACTTTGCACTTTATAATATATGCATATGATCAATATTTAAGGAATAAAAGCCGAGTTCAATGTTTTTGGAACACCCTGAATATCAGAATAAGTCTATTGTATAAAGATGCACAACCAAATTATTTATGTGATTTTGATTTTCAATAAATTCATGTCTATTTTAATTGGGTATAGCTTTTTAAGTATTATATTTTCAATAGCAATATAATATTTGGCAATATTATTTAAGTACATATAGAATAATACTTAATTTTACTCATACACTAATCATTTGTGTAAGTTCGTTTGTTTGGCTTGAATTAAAACATTGTGACAGTCAATAGAAAATAAACGTTTTCTTTAAAGATTTATAATGCAGTTAAATATATTTCTCTTTTAAAAATTCAACATATTATGGTATCTGATATGCAATTAAGTGATTTTAAAACTTGATACTTTCTACTCAAGATGCAGTGTAAAATTTAATTTAGAAGCAGAGCGCGATATATTCTCAAATTACACACCACCAAAACAGGAGAACACCTCGTATATTTTAATCACTGAATTATACTAGAAGGCAAAGGAAATATCCATTCGACTAGAAATTATGTTTTCTTCCAATTTATATTTATAAAAAACTTCATTTTTGCCGAAATTGTACCAAATTCAAAACGCTCATACAAACGCTCAATTTTGACATTTGTTGGGTTTTTTTTCGTGCATTTTACTTTCGACTACTAAATGGGAAGTCATCCGGTGAAATAGTTTAGGAATTATGAAGTATTAAAATTTTGAACACTTAATGTTAAGACTGTAATACTCAAAAACTAGACACAGGGAATAACCCTTCAACTAGAAATTATGTTTTCTTCCAATTTATGTTTATAAAAAACTTCCTTCTTGTCGAAATTGTACCAAATTCAAAACGCTCTACTACATACGCTCAATTTTGACATCGATTGGGTTATTTTCGTGCATTTTACTTTAGGCTACTGAATGGGAAGTCATCCGGTGAAATAGTTTAGGAATTATGAAGTATTAAAATTTTGAACACCTAATGTTAAGACTGTAATACTCAAAAACTAGACACAGGGAATAACCATTTAACTAGAAATTATGTTTTCCTCCAATTTATGTTTATTAAAAACTTCCTTCTTGTCGAAATTGTACCAAATTCAAAACGCTCTACTACAAACGCTCAATTTTGACATCTATTGGGTTATTTTCGTGCATTTTACTTTAGGCTACTGAATGGGAAGTCATCCGGTGAAATAGTTTAGGAATTATGAAGTATCAAAATTTTGAACACTTAATGTTAAGACTGTAATACTCAAAAACTAGACACAGGGAATAACCCTTCAACTAGAAATTATGTTTTCTTCCAATTTATGTTTATAAAAAACTTCCTTCTTGTCGAAATTGTACCAAATTCAAAACGCTCTACTACATACGCTCAATTTTGACATCGATTGGGTTATTTTCGTGCATTTTACTTTAGGCTACTGAATGGGAAGTCATCCGGTGAAATAGTTTAGGAATTATGAAGTATTAAAATTTTGAACACCTAATGTTAAGACTGTAATACTCAAAACCTAGACACAGGGAATAACCATTTAACTAGAAATTATGTTTTCTTCCAATTTATGTTTATAAAAAACTTCCTTCTTGTCGAAATTGTACCAAATTCAAAACGCTCTACTACAAACGCTCAATTTTGACATCTATTGGGTTATTTTCGTGCATTTTACTTTAGGCTACTGAATGGGAAGTCATCCGGTGAAATAGTTTAGGAATTATGAAGTATTAAAATTTTGAACACCTAATGTTAAGACTGTAATACTCAAAAACTAGACACAGGGAATAACCATTCAACTAGAAATTATATTTTCTTCCAATTTATGTTTATAAAAACTTCCTTCTTGCCGAAATTGTACCAAATTCAAAACGCTCTACTACAAACGCTCAATTTTGACATATATTGGGTTATTTTCATGCATTTTACTTTAGGCTATTGAATGGGAAGTCATCCTGTGAAATAGTTTAGGAATTATGAAGTATTAAAATTTTGAACATCTAATGTTAAGACTGTAATACTCAAGAACTAGACACAGGGAATAACCATTCAACTAGAAATTATATTTTCTTCCAATTTATGTTTATAAAAACTTCCTTCTTGCCGAAATTGTACCAAATTCAAAACGCTCTACTACAAACGCTCAATTTTGACATCTATTGGGTTATTTTCGTGCATTTTACTTTAGGCTACTGAATGGGAAGTCATCCGGTGAAATAGTTTAGGAATTATGAAGTATTAAAATTTTGAACACCTAATGTTAAGACTGTAATACTCAAAAACTAGACACAGGGAATAACCATTTAACTAGAAATTATGTTTTCCTCCAATTTATGTTTATTAAAAACTTCCTTCTTGTCGAAATTGTACCAAATTCAAAACGCTCTACTACAAACGCTCAATTTTGACATCTATTGGGTTATTTTCGTGCATTTTACTTTAGGCTACTGAATGGGAAGTCATCCGGTGAAATAGTTTAGGAATTATGAAGTATCAAAATTTTGAACACTTAATGTTAAGACTGTAATACTCAAAAACTAGACACAGGGAATAACCCTTCAACTAGAAATTATGTTTTCTTCCAATTTATGTTTATAAAAAACTTCCTTCTTGTCGAAATTGTACCAAATTCAAAACGCTCTACTACATACGCTCAATTTTGACATCGATTGGGTTATTTTCGTGCATTTTACTTTAGGCTACTGAATGGGAAGTCATCCGGTGAAATAGTTTAGGAATTATGAAGTATTAAAATTTTGAACACCTAATGTTAAGACTGTAATACTCAAAACCTAGACACAGGGAATAACCATTTAACTAGAAATTATGTTTTCTTCCAATTTATGTTTATAAAAAACTTCCTTCTTGTCGAAATTGTACCAAATTCAAAACGCTCTACTACAAACGCTCAATTTTGACATCTATTGGGTTATTTTCGTGCATTTTACTTTAGGCTACTGAATGGGAAGTCATCCGGTGAAATAGTTTAGGAATTATGAAGTATTAAAATTTTGAACACCTAATGTTAAGACTGTAATACTCAAAAACTAGACACAGGGAATAACCATTCAACTAGAAATTATATTTTCTTCCAATTTATGTTTATAAAAACTTCCTTCTTGCCGAAATTGTACCAAATTCAAAACGCTCTACTACAAACGCTCAATTTTGACATCTATTGGGTTATTTTCGTGCATTTTACTTTAGGCTACTGAATGGGAAGTCATCCGGTGAAATAGTTTAGGAATTATGAAGTATTAAAATTTTGAACACCTAATGTTAAGACTGTAATACTCAAAAACTAGACACAGGGAATAACCATTCAACTAGAAATTATATTTTCTTCCTATTTATGTTTATAAAAAACTTCCTTCTTGCCGAAATTGTACCAAATTCAAAACGCTCTACTACAAACGCTCAATTTTGACATATATTGGGTTATTTTCGTGCATTTTACTTTAGGCTACTGAATGGGAAGTCATCCGGTGAAATAGTTTAGGAATTATGAAGTATTAAAATTTTGAACATCTAATGTTAAGACTGTAATACTCAAAAACTAGACACAGGGAATAACCATTCAACTAGAAATTATATTTTGTTCCAATTTATGTTTATAAAAAACTTCCTTCTTGCCGAAATTGTACCTAATTCAAAACGCTCTACTACAAACGCTTAATTTTGACATCTATTGGGTTATTTTCGTGCATTTTACTTTAGGCTATTGAATGGGAAGTCATCCTGTGAAATAGTTTAGGAATTATGAAGTATTAAAATTTTGAACATCTAATGTTAAGACTGTAATACTCAAAAACTAGACACAGGGAATAACCATTCAACTAGAAATTATATTTTGTTCCAATTTATGTTTATAAAAAACTTCCTTCTTGCCGAAATTGTACCTAATTCAAAACGCTCTACTACAAACTCTCAATTTTGACATCTATTGGGTTATTTTCGTGCATTTTACTTTAGGCTATTGAATGGGAAGTCATCCTGTGAAATAGTTTAGGAATTATGAAGTATTAAAATTTTGAACATCTAATGTAAAGACTGTAATACTCAAAAACTAGACACAGGGAATAACCATTCAACTAGAAATTATGTTTTCTTCCCATTTATGTTTATAAAAAACTTCCTTCTTGCCGAAATTGTACCAAATTCAAAACGCTCTACTACAAACGCTCAATTTTGACATCTATTGGGTTATTTTCGTGCATTTTACTTTAGGCTATTGAATGGGAAGTCATCCTGTGAAATAGTTTAGGAATTATGAAGTATTAAAATTTTGAACATCTAATGTTAAGACTGTAATACTCAAAAACTAGACACAGGGAATAACCATTCAACTAGAAATTATATTTTCTTCCAATTTATGTTTATAAAAACTTCCTTCTTGCCGAAATTGTACCAAATTCAAAACGCTCTACTACAAACGCTCAATTTTGACATCTATTGGGTTATTTTCGTGCATTTTACTTTAGGCTACTGAATGGGAAGTCATCCGGTGAAATAGTTTAGGAATTATGAAGTATTAAAATTTTGAACACCTAATGTTAAGACTGTAATACTCAAAAACTAGACACAGGGAATAACCATTCAACTAGAAATTATATTTTCTTCCTATTTATGTTTATAAAAAACTTCCTTCTTGTCGAAATTGTACCAAATTCAAAACGCTCTACTACAAACGCTCAATTTTGACATCTATTGGGTTATTTTCGTGCATTTTACTTTAGGCTACTGAATGGGAAGTCATCCGGTGAAATAGTTTAGGAATTATGAAGTATTAAAATTTTGAACATCTAATGTTAAGACTGTAATACTCAAAAACTAGACACAGGGAATAACCATTCAACTAGAAATTATATTTTGTTCCAATTTATGTTTATAAAAAACTTCCTTCTTGCCGAAATTGTACCTAATTCAAAACGCTCTACTACAAACGCTTAATTTTGACATCTATTGGGTTATTTTCGTGCATTTTACTTTAGGCTATTGAATGGGAAGTCATCCTGTGAAATAGTTTAGGAATTATGAAGTATTAAAATTTTGAACATCTAATGTTAAGACTGTAATACTCAAAAACTAGACACAGGGAATAACCATTCAACTAGAAATTATATTTTGTTCCAATTTATGTTTATAAAAAACTTCCTTCTTGCCGAAATTGTACCTAATTCAAAACGCTCTACTACAAACTCTCAATTTTGACATCTATTGGGTTATTTTCGTGCATTTTACTTTAGGCTATTGAATGGGAAGTCATCCTGTGAAATAGTTTAGGAATTATGAAGTATTAAAATTTTGAACATCTAATGTAAAGACTGTAATACTCAAAAACTAGACACAGGGAATAACCATTCAACTAGAAATTATGTTTTCTTCCCATTTATGTTTATAAAAAACTTCCTTCTTGCCGAAATTGTACCAAATTCAAAACGCTCTACTACAAACGCTCAATTTTGACATCTATTGGGTTATTTTCGTGCATTTTACTTTAGGCTATTGAATGGGAAGTCATCCTGTGAAATAGTTTAGGAATTATGAAGTATTAAAATTTTGAACATCTAATGTTAAGACTGTAATACTCAAGAACTAGACACAGGGAATAACCATTCAACTAGAAATTATATTTTCTTCCAATTTATGTTTATAAAAACTTCCTTCTTGCCGAAATTGTACCAAATTCAAAACGCTCTACTACAAACGCTCAATTTTGACATCTATTGGGTTATTTTCGTGCATTTTACTTTAGGCTACTGAATGGGAAGTCATCCGGTGAAATAGTTTAGGAATTATGAAGTATTAAAATTTTGAACACCTAATGTTAAGACTGTAATACTCAAAAACTAGACACAGGGAATAACCATTCAACTAGAAATTATATTTTCTTCCTATTTATGTTTATAAAAAACTTCCTTCTTGCCGAAATTGTACCAAATTCAAAACGCTCTACTACAAACGCTCAATTTTGACATATATTGGGTTATTTTCGTGCATTTTACTTTAGGCTACTGAATGGGAAGTCATCCGGTGAAATAGTTTAGGAATTATGAAGTATTAAAATTTTGAACATCTAATGTTAAGACTGTAATACTCAAAAACTAGACACAGGGAATAACCATTCAACTAGAAATTATATTTTGTTCCAATTTATGTTTATAAAAAACTTCCTTCTTGCCGAAATTGTACCTAATTCAAAACGCTCTACTACAAACGCTTAATTTTGACATCTATTGGGTTATTTTCGTGCATTTTACTTTAGGCTATTGAATGGGAAGTCATCCTGTGAAATAGTTTAGGAATTATGAAGTATTAAAATTTTGAACATCTAATGTTAAGACTGTAATACTCAAAAACTAGACACAGGGAATAACCATTCAACTAGAAATTATATTTTGTTCCAATTTATGTTTATAAAAAACTTCCTTCTTGCCGAAATTGTACCTAATTCAAAACGCTCTACTACAAACTCTCAATTTTGACATCTATTGGGTTATTTTCGTGCATTTTACTTTAGGCTATTGAATGGGAAGTCATCCTGTGAAATAGTTTAGGAATTATGAAGTATTAAAATTTTGAACATCTAATGTAAAGACTGTAATACTCAAAAACTAGACACAGGGAATAACCATTCAACTAGAAATTATGTTTTCTTCCCATTTATGTTTATAAAAAACTTCCTTCTTGCCGAAATTGTACCAAATTCAAAACGCTCTACTACAAACGCTCAATTTTGACATCTATTGGGTTATTTTCGTGCATTTTACTTTAGGCTATTGAATGGGAAGTCATCCTGTGAAATAGTTTAGGAATTATGAAGTATTAAAATTTTGAACATCTAATGTTAAGACTGTAATACTCAAAAACTAGACACAGGGAATAACCATTCAACTAGAAATTATATTTTCTTCCAATTTATGTTTATAAAAAACTTCCTTCTTGCCGAAATTGTACCAAATTCAAAACGCTCTACTACAAACGCTCAATTTTGACATATATTGGGTTATTTTCGTGCATTTTACTTTAGGCTACTGAATGGGAAGTCATCCGGTGAAATAGTTTAGGAATTATGAAGTATTAAAATTTTGAACACCGAATGTTAAGATTGCAATACGGGTAGTTTTTAAAGGATAACACAAAAAATACTTAGTGGAATGAGCTTTAATTTTGGATTCGCATGTTTGAAGATTTCGAAAATCGATTTCTGTTAAAAAATTTATAGGTTTCAATTCATATTTTTTTCGAAAATCACTTTCAAAATATGTATATTTAAGAAATTATTTTTATACACAAGAAAATCACATTTTGATATTTAGAAATCGATATTTTAAGTGATATACAAAAGGGTAATTTCGAGGCTATTTTAAGTATAACGCGTCATAGCCAGTAAACTATAACAAAAATTTTAGACCATTTTCTTTTCAAAATATCATTTTTTGAATGGGTAGAACCCTACCTCCGCCAATTTTTAACCAATCCATTTGATCATTTTGAAAATTAATCATAACATATTTTTCAAGTGAAATACGCAAGATTTTTTTCAAAATATTGATATTTTGCTTTTTTATGTAATTTCAAGTAACAATATTTGTGTTGGAAAACTTACATTTTAATTTGAATCAATTTCACTAAGCATGCATATTTTTGAAAACGGCTCCATATTTCACTATCTTTTGGACTAAGAAAACTAATTCTTTTGTTACATTGCTCTAAATCTACAATGAGTTGTCTGGTCGTTCGTTTTACTCTCTTATTTTGAAGCTCTACCGCCCTTCAGTTATCAAGCTGCCGTTTTTTTATTTATTAATTAAACAAATTATGGGTTTTTTTTACGTTATATATGCATACAAAGTTAGTATGAATTATTATTTTTTTTTAAACTTTGCATTTCTTTATAAAAAAACTACTCATTAAAAAGTCTTAAAATTCAAAGTGATGAAGAAATCCGAAAGAAGAATCCGATTCATTACGTATATCAAACCATCGAACAGGAATTAAAATCGGTAAGTCAATTGAGGGTAATTAGGAATATGTACCACTAACGCTTGTGTGAGAGTAGCCTATACTAAAGTGAATTTGAAATCAAAGGTTTACTTCCCTGTTGACACAAAGAGAACATTCCCGCCGTGTTTGCTTCGCGGTTGGCAGCCCTGTTCGCGGTTATCAAATTCCTTAATAGTTCAAAGTGCCAAACAGTTTTAGAGTACCTGTGAATATTCTTCGTTTCTGTAAGGTAAAATAAACGTAAGTCGTTGTTCATAATGAATAATTTTTAAATTATAGTTACTGTGACAGAATATTAATAAATTTTTGCTCCAACTCACACACATTTTCAATTACCTACGGAACCATGTTCATAGTTTTCCCACCCTTTTTGTGATATACGGTAATTATATGAACAGTTTTTCTTGTAAGTGTTTTGTTCCATATTATATCGTATTAAGCCTCATATTAAGACTTTAGGTTTTTTCTTTTGTTCAGAATTGAGAGTCTAATATATCAAATTGTTAGAAATTAAATCGGCAATAACTATAACGGGGGCCACTTAATTCGTTTGAATAGATTTTTGTTTAAATATATAAGGCAGTGGTGTCCCCGAACATTAGGTACGTTTGGAAAATTTTTCGTTTAAAAATATAAAATGAAAACAGACTGGAGCGTGCGTAGAACTCCTGATGTACGATGTTGAAGGCAGTGGAGACCGCAATTCTGGGTTAGTTTGGATAGATTTTCATTTAAGAATATTAAATCATACAAATTCGAAGGTGTACGCTGCCGATGGCAATAGGACCCACAACATTAGGATCGTTTGGAAAGATTTTCGTTTAAAAATATAAAATCATTCAACATTGATTTTAGATAAAATATATTTATTATCACGGGCGAAGGCAACGTCGAGCTGGTCAGCTAGTGGTAGAATAATGTGTGTATAAACTTGTATTTGTACAATTGTTAAGTATGAAATTGATAATTTCTCTAGTATACCACCCCGACGTAAAAATAGATGTTCACAATTGCTCCATATATTTGGAGGTAATTCTAAAGATCTGGGGCGAACAAGCAATTTTAGGAGCTTAATTACATACCATATCACCAATAACAAATTATAATTGAAGCATAGTAGTGCAACAGTAACTTTATGGTGGTTTACAAAATTTTATAGGGATTAAGTGTTCTTTAAAGCTGTCAGTAGTCGAAACTAGAAAAAATATTGATAATTATCCCTAGTTTTCCTACCTTTTGACTAGAAGTTAACACAATAAGAACTAGACATGTGGATGGGCGGTAGTGTATGCGTTTATTACTCCCTGTATTTGTGTATCGTTGAATAAAAATAACGCCTACAAAAATTATTTTATTCGTTAATTTCTAGAAAAGTATTTCGTTTATGGGTAAATTTTATTCTAAGATACCAAACGGAAATTCATTCGATAAAGTAGTTAAGAAATCATGACGAATTAAAGGTTGGAACTCCGAATGTTAAATCCATTTGTAATCGTTTCAAAACAGATTGCAATGCGTTAGTGTTTTAAGCCTAACTCAAAAACTACTTGGCGGAAACAGCTGTTATTTCGGATTCGAATATTTGAAGCTTCTAGAAATTGATTTCTATTAAAACATTTGTAGTATATAATACAATTCATGTTTTTTTCGAAAAATTATTCAAAAATATGTATTTTTAAAATAATTTTCGAAAGAAAGATGAATTGTAACCCTTGAATATTTTAACAGAAATTTATTTCTAGCAGCTTCAAATATGCAAATAAAGAATTACAATTCACTTCACCAAGTATTTCTTGATTTATTATTTAAAAATTCCTGTACTGCAATGCGTTTTGCAACGATTTAAAATGAATTTAACATTAAAAGTTTCAAACTTTAAACATTCATAATTCCAAACCTACTTGACTTTCCGTTTAGTATCTTAACGTACAAATTACCACAAATGCCAAATATGATGTGAAATTTAGTTGTTCGTAAGGAAAATTTCTCAGTTTGGCTTAATTTCAGTATGAAAACGATCCCCTAAGCTTATTTTTGGAACAGAAATTGGATAAAGACCTAATTTCCAGCCGAGTGACTATTTACGTTTTGTTTCTGGGAAAATTTGGTGTTTCAAATGTATGGGGTATGTATAGATGTAATCTTTTTTCCCCTTTTGAACAAACCGTAATTTATATAAAAAATGCACAAGCATAGATCACTTAATTTCAATAGTTTCAACTAAGTTTGATTTCGCTGCACTTCAGCTTCAAATTTTAATAATTCTGAGCAGCTTGGCTACTTCAAAGTAACCTTTGTCGAAGACATTTATATCACACAGATTTGAGAAAATTAGTGACACACCAAGACATCGTTAGCATATTTTTCTAACTTGTTACGCGAGACTCTATTTCAGAAAAGCGCACTCATTTGAGCACTCTTGAGTTGTCATAACATTTCATCTGATCAATATAATACAGGAAATGCATTGGACATGTTATTTTAATACTAAATATATACTAGTATCATCTTGAAGCAATAGTTACAATACTAGTACTAGTATTATGCAACTCGCAAATGTAAAAAAATACTTTAGAGTCTCGATATTTTATGAACATTTTGTATTTTTTGAGGAGCTACATTTAGTGTAACACAGGCACGCATGCGGTTCGTGGCTGGGTTGGACAGTTCTGCTTTATATCTTCTTTTACTGTACAGTACACTGCAGAGAATTTCTTTAGATTAAAAGTACAGACTGATCAATTTTCGATTCTACACACCTCTCTAATAACACAACCCACACCATTCTGTCGTTTTCTACTCCTTTTTAAATGCGCCTTCACGTATGCTGAAATATGGCTAGCATTCCTTGATAAGGTTTGTCAAGCATGCACCTAATATTACGGAATTATTTTTATAACAAATTTTATGACACAGTGCAACTTGCATGCGGTGTACTATCAACACCGTATAAGTTGTGCACAGCATGAAACCTTGCCCCAAGTACATAAAAATTGATCAATTAACTATGCCTCTATTATCATTAGTATTTGAGGTAAATGCAAAAGAAAAATGTTGACGACATATTCTGTGATCATGAAATAAGCTTATTTAGAAATATGGGTTTGAATTACCACATATTAGATATTATATGATGTTTGCATGAGAAAATGTTCACAATCACTACAACGCATAAGAATGTTTGAAAGCAACGTGATTGTAGATGCATTTTTGTTCAATATAATATTATTAACTACTCAACGGCACACACTATACTCTAAAAACGCCATTTTCAAAACTGAGCAAAAAATACTCAAATCTGAGTAAGTTGCATAGTCAATATGGCTCCAAATAAAAATTACTCAAGTTTGAAACATGTATATACTCATTTCTGAAAAAATGCACACACTCAAGAATAAAACATCATGTGCTTATATTTGAGTGTGTCCATGTTCCAAAAATGAGTATGAACTGATTCTGATGATGTTTGAGTATGTCCATGTTTCAGAAATGAATATGAACTGACTCTATGTGAGCAGTTTTGAGTATGTCCATGTTTCAATATTCTGAGTATTTCTAGCATTTCAGAATTGAAAGCATTAGGTCGTCCTATTTGAAACAAAAAGTTTCATAACAAAATGAAAACATTGATTTACTCAGATTTGAAAGTGTCATTTTTCTCAGTGTAGTATGTTTCAATATGTGCAGAAACTATTTGAAACATCTACTCATGGAAATTTAGTATAAAAATGCAAGTATCAATGCTCAAGTTTCCAATAAAGCTTATTTTGGGTGTACCAGATGTAACGTTACACTTTTTATAACGAATATTTCTGAGAGTTTATTATGTAGTGTTTTTTGTACACTATTAATAGAATTCTTTATATACGAGGGTCAATCGGAAAATAAGTTTCCCCTGGCGACTGTGGACAGAGGTGTGTATGAAAGACAAAAAGTGTAATGAGACATTAAAGATAAAACATAACTTTATTTTTTCACATAAGTACCAAGTACATTGAGACATTTGTCATACCGCTTTATAAGCTTCAAAAAGCCCTCCAGGAAAAAAATCAGGGCTTTGCATTTGGACGAAGCGTTGAACGGCTGTGGGCGAAAGATGACACAGCAGGTGAACGCGAACGTGCAAGACACCGATACAATTCGGTAGAAGTCGACCGCGATCAAGCAGATGGCGCTGTTGCAGTGCCTGCACAGATGGCGCTGTTGACTGCAATTACGCTGTCACTGCAACAGCGTCATCTGCTTGATCGCGGTCGACCTGTATCCAATGGTATTGGTGTGCTGCACGTTCGCGTTCACCTGCTGTGTCATCTTTCGACCATAGCCATTCAACGATTCGTCCGTATGCAAAGCCCTGATTTTTTCCTGGAGGGCTTTTTGAAGCTTATAAAGTGGTATGACAAATGTCTCAATGTACTTGGTACTTATGTGGAAAAATAAAGTTATATTTTATCTTTAATGTCTCATTACATTTTTTGTCTTTCATACACACCTCTGTCCACAGTCGCCAGGGGAAACTTATTTTCCGACTGCCACTGCTATATATGTATTTTAATCGAATCTCTTTGTCACTTTATTTAAAACTATGTAATTAAGTAGTATATAGTTTCTTCTATAAATTGTCTTAAACATACAATTTATATATCTCTTTTCAGTGAATTATTTTCTTAGAATTTTTGTAATTCCCAATGGACAATTCATTCCATTATAAATTGGATATATCTTTGTTGAAAGTATCAGTAAAGTGATTTCAAATAAAATAATAAAATCAATTCGCCAAAAGTATAAATACGAAAATAAAAAAAATCAAATCAAGAATTGGAAAATCTAGTTACGCAGTTTTTCTACATTTCTTATTTTTTAAAAGAGTAAATAAATTGTTAAAATGTTAAAATGAAGTTTCCGGTTGCTATAATTTTCGAAGTTACTTAAAACTTGAAGAACAAAATGTAAAATATATTTCGATGTTGTGGAGGGGACTGTTGTTACGGCCAATTATCTAGGTAAGGAATATTATAGACAAAAGCATATTATAGGTCTATCTAGTGGTTACCAACCCGTTTTTACGGAAAGGTGCATAATATTAAGAAAACCTCGAACTAAAGAACCACAACGAAACCAAAACTAAAATAAAATCACGAAAAATTCCGAACGATTAGGCCGACGAGTTCAGCTGAGATTCGAAACCAGCACACCCTGCCTACCGTCTTTCAGAGAGGAACCTCTCAGCCACTGATAGGGCAAAATATATTTCAATGAAGCCGCTGGTAGGGTAAAATATATTTCGATAAACATAAGTAAAAGTGATATTTTTCTCAAAATGGAAGTAGGCTGACTCGAAATTTCATGCCCAAATTTTAAAGCGATCGTAGAGAAATCAACTTTTGTAAGGAGCAGTAATGTCGCAATCCATTTATTCATTCAATAATGCATGGCATATTACGTCAATACGAAAACATCTATTGTTCGTAACATTAACAATAATTGTAATTGAAAGCAATTTCAAAAGACTTCCTTGGCTAAGTGGGAATGCAATGATAAAAGGTACATGTTTCGGTAAGGAAAATCGTATATACTATCATATATATTCGGAAATATGCCTTTCTACTTTAACGCTCTTTGTACGAGTATGTGTATGATAGCCAAGTCTGACACTTTTTGTGATTTCATAATTTTACCGTAAAGAGAAGTAAGTCAGTGGCATATTTTATTAAATTCCTACTATTAGCTCACACTCTCTGTATATATATCTTGTTCAAATTTTCAATCGTTAATAAAATATTTTCTATTCATCCACTCAAGTTCAAATAATTTTTTTTAAAAATTTGTAGTGGATGACACTTTATGTTAATACAGTTTTTTCAAATATTAATTCATTCATTAAATTAAATTAATTAATTTTAGTTTTAAATTGGAGAAAAAAATTCCTCCCATTGTTTTCATAAATGAAATGTAAGATTTATCTCAAATTTGTGATGCCACAGAAATAAAATACCGCAACGATGATTATAAAATAATGTTCAATAAAGATAGCGTGGGACATGAATGCTGCACGGGTTTATTTTATATATTTATGATTAAAAAGTAGGAATTGACCTTTTTTTTTTATATTACTTGTTTAAAAGAAACTTCATTATTTATAAATAAAATCTGGGTTTCGAATTCGAGACAGGCACCCTTCATTTATGACTTAATAAGTATAGATTATGATCCTGGGTTCCTGAATAAAAGTTTTTAGTTGCAGTGTGCTCTACCATCATCCCTTAAAATTTTTAGGTGGAATCTTGAAGCTTTCCGTAAACAGGATGCCCAAATATGTATCAAGAGACATTCCATATAAAGTGACAGCAAAATAGCAAAAACTTCAAGAAATATTAGGTACAGAAAAAAAAAATAATAAAAAAAAAATTAAAATAATCTTTTTATATGTTATTCAATCGTCACATAATTTAGTCTAGTTTTCAGAGCAAACAAAATAGCATTTTGTTAAAAATACTTCTCCGACTCCTACATGTCTGAAACTAGTCGTCTGAAACTAGTCGTCCGAAACTAGCCACCGTAATACTTGCCCATCATGGATATGCATAATGTAAAATATTAAAATAAAAAATGTGTAAACTACTTATAAAATGCATTGCAATTCAAATAAAATCGAGGCTTGATGACGTCACAAACTTTAAAGCGAGACTAACGAAAAAGACAGGCTACCGCGGTGCATTCCACTTATCTTTTTTTACAGACCGCTAGAGTGACGTATTGCTCTTTTCGTACATCTGTATTGGTGCATTCGAGCATCACGTGAGTCCCGCGGTCTGTAAAAAAAGATTTGCGAGAAGCACCGCGGTAGCCTTACTTTTTCGTTAGCCTCGCTTTAAAGGCTCGATTATTGAATTGCTTGAAAGAAACATCCTTATAACTCCAAAAATAATAATCCTATTAACTAGCGGTTTATTGAATCTGATTAAGCGTCAAATATCCAATTAAAATATATCTTTGAATGGAAATTTGGATGAAATACACCTCATTATAAAATAAATACTATAGCTAGTTATATAAATATTCAGATCTTGATGATTTTAATTCTGTGAAATGAATTATATCGTCTGCAGATTAATTTTTGTACTGAAATAAGTATCTCGGTTGCTTGACGATTAAACCTCGGAAGCTCTTATAACAAAAAAGCACAGATTTTTTAAAAAAAATTCAATTTCTTAATAAATGTTTTTCTTAATATTTTCTAAAGTTTTCATTCGATTTTCATAAAATTTGAAATGTCTCGACAAAATTCTGCAAAGATAATATATCTTAAATTTCAAACCATTAGGTTGGGAAGTTTTTGCATTGTTATATGCGGACGAACTGACAGACAGACGGACGGGCGGCCAGGCAGACAGACAGACGGACGGACCAGACGACAACAATAGGTGCTACGTATTTATATAAAACGTTTACGAACGCACCTAAAAAGAAAGCCTTGTGCGTTCTGAATGCTACTAAGTCTTTCATTAATAGAACGATGTCCTGCGGTGTCGTATATTGCCGATAATGAAGTTTCACATTTGAAAGGTACCTTACGAAATTACACTTGTAGTCAATCTACAAAATTTCTGACACTTCGGTAGTGGAATTATAAAATGTTAATTGTTTTTAAGAGTGAGTATACGAAGTTTTGAAATAAAAAAAGGTAATTTTTTAAATATATTGAAAAGTATATTTTTTCTTGATTAAGTTTTATTGAATTTACTATCTGACCCGCCCGGCGTTGCCCGAGCCTTTGTAATAAACTTAAATCTCTTAAAAAACGGAACTCTGGCCACGGTCTACGATGGCTTCGGAACCGTATACCCGGCGTGCTCGTACGCTCTAGAAAATCTTTTATTTACCCCTACCACCGCCAGGGGAGCATTCTGTTCTAAACAAACCTCTTTCCGAACGAACTTCTGAGACAGGTCCCCGCTGCCTACGTTACTGTATAGTAGGCGCACTGCAAAATTGAGCTGGTTTCGAGAAGATTGGAACATTATTAGCCCAGTTATTGCAATAAGGCACAGTTAGAGAAAATAACCTTGAGTGAGGTGCCGAGGGAAGGGGATGTTCGAGTGTCCTTCAGAAAATGACTAATTAGGAGGCCCACTATGCATGCATAAAAATTCGTTCGTTTTGTTAAGCTAGGAACTTAATTACAAAGTTGGCTTAAACTCTTATTTGTAAATAGTGGTAACCGCTACTCATAAATTTAATTTAATGTTATAAAGGGTGACTATTAAGTTAAATATAATGTTTGGAATCACTTGCGTTGAAATCGGAAAGATAGTTGCTGATATATAGAAACGGGGCA
This sequence comes from Maratus michaelseni, assembly GCA_963931845.1. Taxonomy (NCBI): domain Eukaryota; kingdom Metazoa; phylum Arthropoda; class Arachnida; order Araneae; family Salticidae; genus Maratus; species Maratus michaelseni. The sequence goes on from OZ007596.1 coordinate 223,882,430, forward strand.
TAGTTAGAGAAAAACCTTTAAGGAGGGGCCGGGGGGGGGAGGGTTGTTCAAGTACCCTTCAGCAAATGACTAATTAAGAGGAGAACTATGCATCTTTCGAAATTCGTTCGTTTGTTTAAGCTAGGAACTTAATTACAAATTTGGCTGACCCAAGTATTCGGAAATAGTGGTAACCGCTACTCATAAATTTAGTTTAATGTTATAAAGAGTGACTATTATGTTAATTGTAATGTTTGGAATCACTTGCGTTGAAATCGGAAAGATAGTTGCTGAGATATGGAAACGGAGCATAATTAGAGGATAAACCTTGAAGGAGGTCCCGGGGGGGGGGGGAAGGGGATGTTCAAGCGCCCTTCAGCAAATGACTAATTAGGAGGACCACTATGCATCTTTCAAAATTCGTTCGTTTCCTTAAGCTTTGAATTATTTAATTACAAATTTGGCTTAAACTGTTATTCGTAAATAGTGGTAACCGCTACTCATAAATTTAGTTTAATGTTATAAGGGGTGACTATTAAATTAATTATAATGTTTGAAATCACTTGCGCTGAAATCGGAAAGATAGTTGCTGAGATATGGAATCGGAGCAGAGTTAGAGAAAAAACTTGAAGGACGGGCAGGGAGGGGGGCGGGGGTTGTTCAAGTGGCCTTCAGCAAATAACTAATTAGGAGGATCACAATACATCTTTAATGATTGATTCATTTGGTTAAGCTAGGAACTTAATTTGCAATTTGGCTTACACTATTATTCGAAAAATCTGGTAACTGCTTTCTAGAAATACACCTTGAAGCTTAAATGTAATTAGACCCTTGCCCCTCTTCATTCCCGCAAATATAAAAAAAAAATCTGTTAAATAAAGTTTTCTGTATTAACAATCTCCATCATAATAATGAATGCCATGTAAAAATGAAAAAAATAAAAAAATAAAAAATAAATAAAAAAACCCGACTAATTGTCATGAAGAGAAATTTGCTTGGAAAATATATCAATCAGTGGGACGTATGTGTAATTTGTCATGTACAGGTGTCGCGACAATCGCATGGCTCCGCTACGCTGATAACTTCAATCCATATTGACACTATTTAGTTAGAAATCCTTTTTTAGGCATCGCTACTCTGGTTTATTTAATTACTTCTGTGAAGAATCGATGCAACCAACCAGTGAACCAACCAACCCAAGAGAATAAAAGCGTATTTTTAATTAGAGTTCTTTGTGCATTTTAATTAATATTTCAGAAAGTAATTAAAATATTACAATTCTGACGCTCAGGTACACCAAGAGAGGGTTCGGACTACCTAAATCTAAATTTACAGACTTCTAGGTGCGCTAAATTTTCCTAGCCATCGCCAACAGACACACACAGACATACAGAGCGAAACTTTCTTTTATTAGTATGCCAACCTAAATCTACGTACCCATGATACGTAGTATATAGGGTAAGTCTTGTAATCGTTTAGAAAATCGAAAAAAAAAATTTTTGACGGATTTACATGTTTCAGACACTGGAAATCTCGAATTTTTTTTTTTTTTTTTTAGAAAAAACAAATTTGCCGTCCGTCTGTCTGTTTTTGTGTCTGTAAACGCTCTAACTCTTTAACAAATTGAGATAGAGACTTGAAATTTAGTATGTACTTAGTATGTAATAATTGGAAAGAAGCTTATTGAATTTCAGTAACCTCGATTATCCGGAACTATTTTTTTCGGACTCTAGAAATATTCGTTCTGATAAAAGGTATATAAAAATTTTCGAAATTATTTATTTTAAGAAGTGGATATAAAAGACAATAAAAAACATAAATTTTGCTTAGAGAATTAAGTTGATCGGATAATGAGTTGCCGAGATATTTGTAATCCTATTTTCCCCACTCTTCGATTTTTCATGACCCTGTATTTCATTCAAATCGCAATTCAAAGATATATTTTAATTTGAAATGAGACGCTTAATCTGACGCAGTAAACCGTTAGTTAATATGGTTGTCAATTTTGGAGTTATAAGTATGTTTCTTTTACACAATTCAGTAATAGAGCATTTAAAGTTTATGACGTCATCAAGTCACGAATTTATTCGAATTGCAATGCATTTTATAAGTAGTTTACACATGTTTTATTTTCATATTTTATATTATGCATATCCATGATGGGTAAGTATTACGTTAGCCCCCAACGGCTAGTTTTTCTTTAGATTACTTTTAGTTTCCGACGTATGAATGTGATTGGTAGATAGAGAATTATGTTAGGTAACACTGTCGGTTGATTCTTATAGAAAAAAGCATGTGATTACGTGGAATGAATTTTCTTGTGCATTTCTGGCTTGCAAGAAATTTTACGAGTGCTTCAACTGCTTTGATATCTTATTGGTTTTCTCTGTTTTTATTTAAAAAATATCTTGTCAGATAGACTGAAGTTATGTTCTGTAAAAGAATATTAAAAAAGTGAATTTGAAGTACGAATAGCAAAATGTATGTTTTTCGAATCTTCATTATTAAATCTTTCCGTTTGAATGCGCTGTTGAATATTAATAACTTACATTTACTTTATTTTGATGGCTTGCAGAAACTGTTAAATTTAGAATTATAGCAGTGAGACAGACTATTTTATTTTGAATTCTTGACCAAAACTCCCCATTTTGAAATAATTGGATGAAATAATTTTTTAGTTGAAATAATTTTTCCAAAAAATATTTCCCCTTTAAGATTAAATAAACTGTTACGCTTTTTAAATAATTGTTTTTTATTAAGGTTCAAAATAATATCAGTGTGTCTAAGGGATAACACTGCTTTTAAGAAAACGGTATTTAAGGATCTCATAATGGAAATAATAAGAAATTAATTTCTATTTTCTTATTTTATATTAAAGGAAACTCGTTCATTTTAATCAGTAGTGAGTAAGAAGTCATAATTCCAACCCAGAATTTCCGATTCATTGCTTATTTGTTGAATGTTTATTCATTATTTTTGCTATTATTTTGAATGCTGCAGCTCTAGTTTATGCACATAAGTGCGTTATCGTAAGGTATAAATTCAGCAAACTTAAAGACGTAGTTTAGGTTATTACGAAACAAAACTGTAAGTATTTTTCAAAGATTGTTGCAATTCTGCCATGTAATGCTTTTAACAATCGATTATTCTTTAATGGAGACTAAAACAAATAATTTTGAATGTTATTTCTTTTCGAGATACTTAAATTTTCTATTGATGATAATCATTTTAATATTCTCTATCTCATTACTTTAAAAAGACAAAATGTAGCACTAGAAAACAAAATTTACAAAGGTAAATGTTATAAATAGCTGTCAACATTTATGCTTTTTTTAGCACTATAATTTAATAGTAAAATTTGCTTTATTTAATCACCGAAATCTGAAATGAAATAACAAAAGAAAATCTATTAAATTAAAGTGGTAGCACAAATGCGTAAAAGAGAGGTTATAGTTTTTTGAACACCAAACATCAGGTAAAATTCTGTGAAGATACATGCATGCACTGCCGCAAACTATTAAAGGATTTTTTTTTTTTAATCTGTTAAATAAACATTTTTTTAGCTGCGAATGGAGTTAATAATTGTCTGAGTGCAACGAAGACTCATACACAGCGCAGTATTACTTTGCCCCATATATAGCTACGATGGATATTAAAACCTTTCGTCAAGCATAACTCAAAAAATATTTAACGGATTTCGTTCAAATTTTTACAGCAGGTACACTGTTAAAACTACAGGTGACACATGACACCCAAAAGGGGTGAAAGGCTTGTCTCACTGGTGACACCCCTAGGGGAGCCAAAATGGCACCCTTAACTAGGGTGAAAGGATGCACCCCTAATACAGGGTGCCCCAAGGGGTGAAAGGATGGCACCCAGGGGAGAATAATGGCACCTCTACTCTAAGGTGCCCAGCGGCACTCCACAAATGAAAGCATCTCCCCCCCCCGCCCTTGTCTAGCAATTATATTGAAAAGAGTTTGTAAATTCTCATACTTAAAAAAGAAAAGAAAAAGCTAAACATATATAATTATAATGCAATGATTAACTTTAGCTGCAATAAACTGATCAATACTTCATTTTCTCTGTTGAAATTTATACAAAGTTAAAAGTTGATCATCTCATGTCAAGGGTCGATCCCGGCAAAATTTGGGGCCTATTCAGAGCTCCTTCACAAAAATCTATTTAATAAAACAGGCTCCTTCACAAAAATCAATTTTATAAAATGGGCCCCTTCAGAAAAATCAATTTGATAAAATGACACCTTCACAAAATTTCTTTTAATAACACAAATCCCTTCACAAAATTCCTTTTAATAAAATAGGTCTTTTCACAAAATTCTATTCCATAAAAACATACTATTTTTATTAATTATTTATTATTTTGTTATGTTTTAAAATGTGCAATTTGTAAACAATCAAGTTCACCAGAAAGGAAAACAAATAGGACTTTAAAAAGTTTTTGTTACGTTAATAAATGTTTGGTTCGAAAGATTGCTTACAAATTACACATTTTAAAACATATCAAAATAATGAATAATTAATAAAAATAGTAAGTTTCTATGGAATAGAATTTTGTGAAAGGGCCTATTTTATTAAAAGGAATTTTCTCATAATACCTGTTTTATTAAAAGGAATTTTGTGAAGGGTCCAGTTTATGAAATAGATGTTACTGAAGGGGCCCAATTTATTAAATTGATTTTTGTGAAGGAGCCTGTTTTATTAAATAGATCTTTGTGAAGGAGCTCTGAAAAGGCCCAAAATTTTGCCTGGATCGACCCTTGACATGAGATGATCAACTTTTAACTTTGTATAAATTTCAGCAGAGAAAATGAAGTATTGATCATTTTATTGCTGAAAAGTTAAACATTGCATTATAATTATATATGTATAGCCTTTTTTTTTCTTTTTTAATAAGAATTTTCAAATTCTTTTCAATACAATTGCTAGACAAGGGGGGGAAGGGAGGCATTTTGTGAAAAATATAATAAATTTCACAAAATGCCCCCCCCCCCACAAAAAAAAAAAAAAAAAAAAAAAAAAAAAAAAACTTGCATCGACCCCTGCATGTGCAGGTTAATATCTATGAGAAATGTATTATATACATCATCAGGTCATTTTTGTTACCTTCAAAACCGGTTAGTATTTATTACCATATATATTAGTATTTATTACCATTTTAAGTTAGATGTAGTAGTACAGAGATATTTATTTATCATTATTATTTTAAGAGGGGGAAAAAAATCTTCTAGCTATGCGAGTTAAATATATTTACATAAATCACTCAATCATCTAAGCCATTCTTACATCCAGTCACACTACTGTGAAATGTTCCAGTGTTTTATTATTATTAATATGTTATAGTACAAGAGACTCACAAAACATTTTTCAAGAAGACACATGTATAAATGTCAAATATCAATTCAGGAATTACGATTTATTTATTTTGTTAATAATTTATAATATGTAATGAGGTATATTTTTAGTTCATTTCATCATCAAACACAAGCTCTAAAAATTTCGATAGTAAAAAGTATTTGATTAGTAAAAACATCTGCAGAAATTTATATTTTATCAAGTTTACTATTTCTTATGTTACAAAGTTTACTATTTCTTATGTTACAGAATTTATTATTTCTTATATTACAAAGTTTACTATTTCATATTATCAAATCAACTAATTTAAAATTGTCAAATATTCAAATTAATACGTTTCAAGTTAGTAAAAATAAATTCCCTTTAAAACTTGTAAATTCTTTAATTGTTTACAAATAGTTTGTTTATATATCAGAAAAATAAGAAATTAAACTATTTTTTTAAATATAACAACTTATGTTTCTCTCTCTATATTTTTTATTACTATAATAGTGCATCATTAAATTTATTTCTAGATCGTAAACAACAAAAACTGTGCGAGAAAATTCATTAGATAAAAATATGAATAAAATGAAATTATTATAAGCTCTGCATAAATAATAATTTAAAAAACAAGCAAATAGGTGAGGCTACATCATTCTAATTTCACGAGATACAAATTTCAACTTTCCACATCAAGATTATAACTTAAAATGTCTGCTTGAAAATAATGTGTGGAGCCACTTGTAATACAACATAATATAAAATCTTTTTATAATAATAAAACATAATATACAAACAACACTGAAACATTTCACATACCTGTATATAAAGAGTGATTCTTTTTATTGACTCCCCTGGTTTATTTATTCTAAATAAATGTCGTTATTTAGTTATTATATTAATAACTATGCGGCAACGATTATGCAGCAGCGATGCACTGAAATTCAAAGTCAGCCATCTTGTTCGAACTCCCCTATGACTTGCGAAAAATGAGAGGAAACAAGTCAACACCTCATGAAGAGGAAACGAATCAGCGCATGCGCAAGATACCAGTTAAATGGCGGGGTGAAAAAGTTCGAGCAATATGCATTGTACGGCACCCTAATTAGCTTCAATCACCCAGTGAGTGACCAAATGGCACCCTAATCACATTTTCAAGCCTGTACGGCACCCTAGCGTTTCAAACGGCACCAGAATTTCACCCCGGGTTCCCAAAAGGCACCGAACTGTCACCTCTAGTTTTAACAGTGTACCTATAAAGGTGACAACGTCGTCTATTTATTACCAAGAAAAAGTGTCAAACCGTTTGGAAGTTATATTAAAAAAATAGATAAAAAAGCACAAATAAAGTACATACGTCACTAAATTTTGTGCGTACGTCATTTTCACCGGCGGGAGATTTTCGTAGACAATCGGAATTGAAAAGTTCATGGAATACATGGAGCAAAAAAATATGCAAGCACTAATATTCAGCACAATAAAATATATTTCAATTTAATAAAAATGGAAAGTTAATCTGGAATTTTTTCTGTTTGAAAAGTATTAGAGATTAGTAAGAGTAGTATTAGTATTAGAGATTAGTAAGAGTAGTATTAGTATTAGAGATTTGGCGTAAATCACACCATTAGCAGCTTTTTTATTTCGCGTGTGTATGTTAGGAACAATTCTTTGATGTTTAAATAAAAGGTTTCGATTTGTGGCATTATTTCTTATTTTCTTTTCCTTTTTAGTATTTTAAATGGAATTAGTGAAAGGCGTGTATTTTAAATTAAATGAGTGAAAGACGTGTATTTTTAATGTATGTATTTCAAATGAAATCAGTGAAAGATTTATATTTAAATGAAATGAATGCAATATGAAGATGTTATGAGAGAAATATTTGGCGATTTATCAACTGCGCCAAGTTAACATAAAAGTACCGATACATATGTGGGTACTTCTCTATTATCCCGTCGACCACTTTTCATAACAAAAAACTATCGCCAAATAAACGGGAGAACGTTGTCATTGAAATATCAAAATACATAAATAAATAAAATATAATAATTTAAGGACACAATTGTTATTTTAATGAATGAAATAACTAATAAATCAGTAAAACATAATGAAAAATACACGCAAATGTCGCGTTAAAAACCACTTGATGACGTAACAAACACGTATAATGCTTCTGATATCAAGTAAATGGGACTGCATTTTTGGCGTTTAATCTAACAGTTTGGCGATAGTTTTTTGTTATGAAAAGTGGTCGACGGGATAATAGAGCAGTACCTCTATGTGAAATGAAACAAGGCACAGATGTCATATACGCACCAAGTCATATACGCGATTTTTCCCTCCACCAGCTTGGGGAAAACTTTGTTTTTGAATATTAGTTACAAATAGTGTGACAAATAGTACACGTGATTTTTTATTTCAATATAAAAATAAAATAACGTAATAAATGAAACAGCTTCTATTATTTTAAAAAAGGAAATAAAAATAAATAAATAATAGTTTGATATAAATAAAGGCGCGGATGTCATATACGCACCACATTGGCGCGATTGCAACAAAATGACAATTTTATGCCTCACATGGTAACCCGGTTATTTTGTTTCAATTGTTGTTTATTAACTTTTATTTTTTATTTTAATTCTATAAATTATTTTTATTATATATATCAATATTTATTTATATCAAACTATCATTTATTTATTTTTATTTCCCATTTTTGAATAATAGGAGCTATTTCATTTATTACGTTATTTTATTTTTATATTGAAATAAAAAATTACATGCTATTATTGTATGGTATTTGTAACTAATATTCGAAAACAAAGTTTTCGCCAAATTGGCGGGGGAAAAATCGCGCCAATCTGGTGCGTATATGACATCTGTGCCTAAATTAATATTGATATACATATAAAAATAATCTATAGAATTATAATAAAAAATAAAAGTAAACAAACACAACAAACAGTTTTCGCCAAAGGGGCGGGGGAAAAATCACGCCAACGTGGTGAGTATATGGCATCTGTGCCGGGATTTTTACCCTTTTATCTGTGCTTTTGGAAATATAAAAAATTAAAAAATTCTTATATCAGGTGTATAATGTTTTGCATTTTTATACGAACCACTTCTCCATTTTAAGATTTTAAATGCTATTTATATCAGATATTTCTTTCTTGAGATTCCCACAAGTTTTTTCCGGTAATTTTTTAGTTTGCTTATTAATTGTTTACAATTTGCCCCCCTGGCAATAACAATTATTTATCGCAAAAAATGGGTACTTCTCTATTATCCCGTCGACCACTTTTCATAACAAAAAACTATCGCCAAACTGTAACGCTAAATAAACGGGAGAACGTTGCCATTGAAATATCAAAATAAATAAAATATAAGAATTTAAGGACACAATTGTTACTTTAATGAATGAAATAACTAATAAATCAGTAAAACATAATGAAAAATACACGCAAATGTCGAATTAAAAACCACTTGATGGCATAACAAATACGTATAATGCTTCTGGCATCAAGTAAATGGGACTGTATTTTTGGCGTTTAATCTTAGTTTGGCGATAGTTTTTTGGGTACTTTTCGGTTAGCCGGGCGCCAGTGATATATGTACATACGAGCAGGGAAGACCGGGCTATGCTCGGTCAAAATTAACTTTGAGTTCAAATATCATGACCCATGACCAAAATGACCCACTAATTGAATTTTCTCGAACATGTGACTTAGCCCAACAGTCTTCTTGTGCCGGAAAACCATAGGATGCAAAATTTAGTGTAAATTCAGCCGCTTTTTAGATATTGACCCAGAAATGACCCACTAATCGAATTTTCTCGAACATGTGACCTAGCCTAATAGTCTTCTTGTTCCCTACACCGGTAGGGTGCTAAATTTATTTCAAATCCTCTGAACCGTTTATAAGATAAAATAGCTTGACCCATAATGACCCATGACCAAAATGACCCACTAATTAAATTTTCTTGAACATGTGACCTAGCCCAACAGTCTTCTCGTGCTCGAAAACCATTGAATGCAAAATTTAGTGTAAATTGAGCCGATTTTTAGATCTTGACTAAAAATGACCCAGAAATGACACACTAATCAAATTTTCTCGAACATGTGACCTAGCCCAATGATTTTCGCGTGCCCGAAACTCGTAGGATACAAAATTTAATCAAAATCGTTAGAGCCGTTTTTTAGAAACAATTACCTTGACCATGACCCAAAATGACCCAAAATGACCCACTAATTGAATTTTTTCGAACATGTGACCTAGCCCAACAGTCTTCTCGTGCCCGAAAACCATTGGATGCAAAATTTAGTGTAAATTGAGCCGCTTTTTAGATCTTGACCCACAATGACCCAGAAATGACCCACTAATCGAATTTTCCCGGACATGTGACCTAACCCAATGATTTTATCGTGCTCGAAACTCGTAGGACACAAAATTTAATCAAAATCGTTAGAGCCGTTTTTTAGATAAAATTAATTTGACCCGCGTTGACCCAAAAATGATCCACTAATCAAAAGTTCTCGAACATGTGACCCAGCCCAATAGTCTTCTCGTGCCCGAAAATGGTCGGATACAAAATTTCGTCAAAATCGTTTGAACCGTTTTTTAGATAGAATTAGCTTGACCCTGACCCAAAATGACCCAAAATGACCCACTAATCGAATTTTCTCGAACATGTGACCTAGCCCAATGGTTTTCTGGTGCCCCAAAACGGTAGGATACAAAATTTCGTCAAAATCGTTAGAGCCGTTTTTAAGATAATTTTTGCATATATATATATATATATATATATATATATATATATATATATACATATATATATATATATAACCACACACAAGATTTTCTCGTATTAGAATATATGATATAAATACATATGTATACACATATATATATATTTATATATACATAAATGTATATATATATGTGTATGTACATATATGTATATGTAGATATATGCATATATATGTATGTGTGTATATATACATGTATATATATCACTGGCGCCCGGCTAACCGAAAAGTACCGTTTTTTGTTATGAAAAGTGGTCGACGGGATAATAGAGAAGTACCCAAAAATGGCTTAGTTTTGTTAAATTTGTTTGTTATGTATTTTCATTTCTTATTAAAATATCGAAAATGGCAATAAAATTTTATTTTAGCACCGTACTTAATTTTTTTAAATGGCTCAAAAACATGGTTTAATAAACGTATATTTGTAAATATTTTAAAAAACATGTTTTTCCGCTCTCTAGAAAAATTTGTAAGATTCTACAACTGCCTTTGGCACCAACCAGTACATGATACGGAACTTTTTCCTATTCAGATACACAGAAGAGGTTGGTCACAAACAAGAGTAATGCTAGCAACAATATTGTTTTAACTCTATAAGAGTTAGAAACAATAATGATATTAAATTCCCCGATTAGCTTTTGGCCCGATTACGGAACTTTCTCCTAGAAAAAAAAAACTGTAGAAGTCTTTTACATTTGTTTCGAATGAAGCTCGATCAACAAAGTATTAATTGATAATACAAACAACACTAATATTAACATGGGGGCAAAAGTTTGAATTTAAGTGTATATATTTGGAACCCTCCCCCCCCCCCCCCCCAACCACCCACCAGAAAAAGAAAAAGAAGGTTACAGAAATGAATTTAAAATGGCGTGAAGCCACCCTTTCTGACATAAGAAATTGGCTGCGAACCCGATTACGAAACTTTCACTTAACTTAATAACATGTATCTAATAGCCCTGAGGACAATTCCCCTTCCCAGTTATACGGACCTTGGGGCTTTTTTAAAAAGCTTGACGCAGTTCGGGTTGAAGAAGTTGAGATTTACTGTCAAATGACATAAACTACTATGAAAATAAAACTGGTGAATTATTATGCTGGTTTATGTATGTATTTAAAAAAATTGCATCTGATTACACTCTTTAGATAAATTACTCCTGTTTGCATTTAATAACAGATAAACGGCTTCCGTTTACTAAATTGTTTAAATATTGGGAAGAGTTGGCGAGAGATAGATAGACGTGTAAACAAACGGGTAGAGAGACGGATAGCGACAGAGATAAGCTAACGGGTAGCGAAACGAATAGACAGACGGGTAGCGAGGCAGGTTCAAAAAAGGGTTGACAGCGGGGTAGGGAGATGGGTAGGGAGACGGGTAGCGTGGTGGATAGAGAGACGAGTACAGAGACGACTTGACAGACGGGTAGAGAGAGGGGTATATAGACAGACAGACGTGTTGATAGACGAGTAGTGTAACGGGAAGCGAGACAGGTAGAGACACGATTAAAGAGTCGGGTAGAAAGACAGACGGATACTGAGACGGGTATACAGAAGAGTAGAGAGACAGTAGACAGATGAGTTCGGAGAGAGACACAGCTATGACATACGAGTAGTTAGACTGGTAGACACGTTTGTAGCAAAGCATGTTATCAATGTGGTTTGAAGTATACGAGTTTCTATAAATAGTTATACAAATAAACAAAGGAAATTTTTTTAATTCAAATATTAAATATTTGATTTAATATTTCAATATTTAATATTTTATTTTTTAATATTTTATTTAGATATTTGTCACAAAGAAAATGTTGCAAAAATTAAATTAAATTTGCGTTAAACTACGCTTGCTAAAATACGCTATTGGCTGCAAATCTGATTATGTGACTTTAAAAATATCGTTTTAAAAGATCCGGCGGTTTTTTTGTTTTAAGTTTTGAGCAATTCCCGCTTAAGAAAATGAGATTATTTGCCAAATGTTATAAAAAAAATGCATATGAAAACATAACAATATATGAATTTATATATGATATTTTGTAATTATATCATTTAATTTGCTATTTTTCATATGTTGTATCTTTATCTATCTCTTGTCTATCACATGCTGTATATTCACTTAGATTCTTGTTGATATCTTCTTTATATCGTAATTGTTAACTTTATGTTCTCAGCAATATCACTCAGACTAATCCCTTTGAGGGAAGTCCTAGTTTATAGAGAACGACATGCTTCTGTTGCTGAATTGAAATCTAGCATAACGAGACACGTGAGGTGTGTTACACCACAGATTTTAAATGCGACGGTGGACCATGTTTTACGTTTTCAGCATGTGGTTGCATCTGGTGGTTCACATATTGAGCACATCATGTAATAATTTCATTGAATAAATAATGGATTGTTTTCCAAAGTGTCTTTATGGATAGTATAATTTGTGATCTTATTTACGCTAATTTTTATTACATGATACTGTAAAAATTTAATTACTGAAGCGAATTGTATGGAATTTTGATAGACTGTAAATGATATTTTATATTGTTTATATGCCTCTTAGAATGTCATTATGCTCTGTCTATCGATTTTGGAGGTTGTATATGCCACCGGTGAACGTTTAAATACGGTACAGCGCCATCTATCGGGTGAAAATGGCGATTTTTTTTTTGCATATTTGACTTGCGCATGTTCTGAAACGTGTAGATACCAAATTTCACTGGAATATACCCGGTAGTTTTCTCTCCAGCACCCCTTGAACACTTGCAGTTTAATTATGGCCACCCTGTACATTTAAGTATAATGGAAAATTTTACAGACAGAAAATACTCATATTAAAAATCCCGAACTCTAACATATGCATAACATTTAACCCGTTGTTGGTTGTTCTATGCAGCGTTTATCTTATGTTAGGCTTAAAAAGCAAGTGTTTAATTTAGAAAAATATTTGGGTTCACCTTGGGGATTTATCTTTTAAGAAAAATTAGATTGTATTTCACCTAAAGAATGTTTTTATAACTGTTTTCATTACGTGTGCAGCTTATACGATGGGAGAGGGTAGTGTGAGAGAAGTGCTCACACGCGACCTGTGGCGTCGTTCAAAAAGATGCGACCACAATGACGGGTTAATAGCAGATTTTACAGCTAATCGATTGAATCCAGTGAAGTTTTTGTTTGGTAATTTGCAGTAGAATTAGTGAACTTAGGGTGAGGAGGATATATTCTGCGACTATAATCTAAAACATTTAAATATTTGTGAATCTGAAACATTTAAATATTTGTGAACAAAAGCTGTTTCGTGATTGTGACAGAACAGAGTTAGTTCATAATTGACATCAGCCATAAAGTAGGGTATCACATGTCAGAAATAAAAGACAATGACCTTCACTACATTGAGAAAAAGCCTTATTGTTCTTAAATTAAGTTTTGTTCTTGAAAAACCTGAGTTATTGACGACACCCACAAGTTAGATAACAAATCCATTAAGGCGTTCTGAAAGCGTCGTTGTTTACTAAAAACCGCAAAAAAAAAAAATAATAATTTAGATGTATGTTCTGTCGCGCAATGACTAACTTTTCCATTCTTAGGCAGCTCTAAATTATTGTTGTATGACAAACACATTCATTTGGTACCATAAGAGATAGAAAGAAAGAGGTCTAAATAACTATTAAGGCTTTAAAATGCCTATTGGAATCGGAAGACAAGAGAATTTTTTTTTTTTTTTCATTTATTGATAAAAGAACAAATTACATTTTTTCTTCAACTTTAGTTTTTTTCCTTTTGCGGCGCTTTACTGCAATGGATTATATTACATTGACGTCAACATATCTCAGCATTATATCATAAAATGAAATGGAAGATTTCATCAAACACGTCTTGTTTTATGTACCCCATTAATGTTGTTTGGTGTGGTTTTTGGAGTTGGATTTCATGTTATAAAAAAGAGTAAAAAAAAAAAAAAACTTTTAGGATTCTTTGAGGTTGCTGAAGATATCATGAGTGTCGGCAATGGAGTGCAGAGAGAACCATTGCCCCTCCCTGGATTGTGAAATTTCATAATGATTCATGAATTTTCATAATTCATTTTGAAATTTTAGATTTTTTTTCCTTGATGAATTTGAATAAAATAAAATAATATATATATATATATATATATATATATATATATAATTTATTCTTTCCAAGAAACTTAAAATAATTAACACTACGTTAAAAAGGAACAAAGGTTTTACGTATTATATGGGAACTGCGCTCTTCTGAACTACCCATCATCAGTTTTAATTCTTTTATTTCCTTCTTTTTTTACGTTCAGGTGTTTAAAATTTTTCTTAAACGGAGATTCAGGGGCCTATGACAAAAAAAAAATAAATAAATAAATAAATAAATAATAAGATAAACATATCGTAAATGTTAAATGTCTATATCGCTTTTTATGTTGATTATTTAAATTTTTCCCTTCACGGAAGGTTCTGACAGATAATTCTTAGTTTAGCTTTAAGTAAGGCAAACCCTCTCACATCCACGTGCCAAATTTTTTCAAAAAAGATTTTGCGTAACTATGACGTGCCAACAACTTAAAAAAAAAAAAAAAAAAAAAAAGAAAGAAAGAAAGAAAGAATAAATAAATAAAATAAACAACAAAAAATATATACATAATAATAATAATAATAATAATAATAATAATAAAAATAATAATAATAAATGGATCAAAATCATGTGAATTTTTGTTTATTAGGACTAAAAAAATATCAGAGTAACTCGCATTATAGATATTAAACTGCAATAATTACAGTATCAATAATATTATAGAAAGTAATAAAATAGTAAATTCGATTTCCGTTATTACATCTTGTTTGCCAAATAATTAATAATAGGTTCATACCTAGTTACTTTTAACGGGATGTAAGCTGAATTCAGCTCAATAATTCAGCTTGAAGTATAAGTCGCATGCGCGGTAGCGTATTATTGCTTATTTTACTGTTTATTACTTCTAATTTTGCGGTATAATACTGACAGCTGGGATGCTAGTATTATACTGTAAAATCAACACTTTTTTACTTTCTTCTATCTTTACAAGAAGAAAGTATTGGATTCATGAAAATTTTGGACTTCCGGTTTTCGAGGGATTTATGCGTTTTAGAAGGTCCTGAACACGATTTGACTGTTTTTAGAAAATGTCTGTCTGTGAGTCTGTGAGTCTGTCTGTCTGTCTGTCTATTTTGTGGGTGCTCTATCTCAAGAACTAATGCACGAAATTTAATAAAACTTTATATTCAGTTAGTCCCTGACATAAATGGGTGCTGATTAGTTTTTGGTGAAAATCGCCTTACAGGTGGTGCTGCTATGCTACATTTTTTGCGATTTCCGCAATAGCTGTATCTCAATTCTCAAGAACTAATGCACTTATTTTCATCAAACTTCTGGTTCAGTTAGACCGTGACATAAATAGATGCTGATTACGCTTTGGTGTAGATATCCCAAAAGGTGGCGCTGCTATAACCTTTTTTTCTCGATTTTTAAGAGAGCTATATCTCAAGAACTAATGCACGGAATTTCATCAAACTTCAGATTCTGTTAGACCTTGACACAAATAGATGCTGCTTACGTTTTGGTATAAATTGTCCAACGAGGGGGCGCTGCTAAGCTACTTTTTTCATTATTATCACGATAGCTATATCGCAAGAACTAATGCACAGATTTTCACCAAACTTCAGATTCAGTTAGACGTTGACATTATTTGTTGTTAAATTGGTTTTGGCCTAAATCTCCCAACAGGTGGCGCTGCTATGCTGCATTTTGCAGGATTTACACGATTTTAGCAATAGTCATATCTCAAGAAATAATGCACGGAATTTAATTAAACTTTAGATTCAGTTAGACCTTGATATAAATTGGTGCTGATTCTTTTTAGTGTATGCAAAATCTTTGTGAGATCGAAGAAAGTTTTGGGATTGGCACATCCGACTAGTTTTTTAAATCATGCATATGTATTCTGCATTAAATCAGAAATAAAAACACTTACACAAATTTCGTTTGTACATTTTTAATTCTTTACTTATGAAGAATAGTCATGAATACTAATGAAGAATAATGGTCAAACTGGTGTATTATCATGTGTAAATATATTGGTGGTATGTATTATTTGTAATACGCTATGGTAAGATTCATATAATCCTGTTAATATAACTAGTTTTCCAGGAGTTTATTTTTATTTTTATTTTATTATTTGTGACATGCTAAAAGGGGAAAATATTTCAGCGAGTACTTTATGAAACATCACCCAGCGCAACTAAAACATACTCAATCGAATTGCCGTTGAACAGTATGAATGTTTAGGAAAAAATTATCCTTGTTTAATGATGAAAGTTGTTTTATTTTTTTAAACTGCAAATTTGGAAAATGCTATCTATTTTTCTATAAACAAACAAAATATATTCCCTAATATAAAATATAAGCTTAAGAAGAAACTTGAAAGCAAAGTGATGCTTTGTTTAGTTGCCCGTGACAAAGAAATTTCCCAATTTCAAACCTAGTTCTTTCAGATAATCAAATAAAATCTTTCAGAAGCAATGCTATGAAAAAATGTTAATTCATTTTGTAATATATATATAATTCTGCTAAATATATTTTTCTTGCCTGATAAAGCTTTGTCTTATTATTCTATTCTAAAAAGGACTTAATATTATCTCAAATCCTGCAAAACATCCTTTATTACCTAAATTCAAAATTCTAACAAATATGCGTCAGCGTCAACAAATCCAAAATATTTTTTTTTGACTAAAAACGTCTACAAAAATAAATTGAAAGCAACAGCTGCCAAACAAGTTTAGACAAGAACACATTAATATTTGAAATAAAAAATCTGAAGCAACTCTTTTTGATTTTTCCAATATTAATCTGAATACCGTTGTCACAATGGAATCTGCTGTATTCGACCAATGCTCCTCCCGCTTCGAAATTGAAGTTGTTACCCCTGAGACAGTAATGCTGAGATATCTCCGCAATATTTATCCTTTATACACTGTTACATTTATTTGGCGATATCCTCTATGGGATCGGTCGCAAAGAGGTTTGGAAATGGTTCTATTTTGTTCTTGCGACAATTGTCTATAACGTAATCGGCAAAGGAGAGCTCAATCGAAAGTAATGTTTGGAAAGTACCATGTTCACTCTCTCACACACATACAAATCATGATTACAATGTTTTCTTTAGGCTATGTGTTCAAAAAGTAAAAATATAGTATACAAAAAGTGATCAAAGAGCTTTTGAAAAGTCGCAACAAAATGGCAGATTGGGGTTGCCAAAAGGCTATTTGCAATGTGTCATTTTTAGTTTTAGTATAAATTATTTATGTATATTTATAAAACACCGATGTTTATTTTCAATGTGTTGTTATTTGTTTTCCTTATGTCCCAATAATTTCGTGCAGATTTTTAGTTATAATCTGTTATATAGTTAATAACTATAGTGTTTTCTTTTCATTTTTTTAACTACAAAATAAATTTCTTTTAAACTACATAAGTTATTAGGATACATGATGCTTTTTAAGATTTGTTCTGGTGTAAAACAAACAAATGACACATATTGTCCATTTAGAAATATAAATATTTGTAGTAGCAATTAACTAAACAAAAAATGTTTATAACGGAAGATAATCACAGTAATAGTAATTATGCTGTAGACATACATATACAATGTTCTACTCAAAATAAATGAATAAATAATGACATTTCAAAATATTTTTAAGCTTTATTTTTGAAGAACGATCTGTGTTTATCCAGACGTCATTTTCCTTTTTATACAAGTTATGTATTAAATTTCATATTCTCAGAGGATAGTCTAAGCCGTTTATATTTGTTAAATATTTAGAACTTTCATACACAAAACATTTCTTTGAAACGTTATATCACAAAATCTCCTGTACACAAATGTAATGTCTATATGTTTTTAAATGTCACTATATTTATAAATGACGACATGCATTCAGATATTTTAGCAATGTAAACATATATTTAGAAAGAATGTGAATATGTAATTTTTGAAAACTGATGCCTTTAAAATAGTTAATTGTAATATTTTGACTCAGAAAACATAATTTTTAAAGTAATTTACCCTGTAGAGTTCATACATCAGTATTCTTTTACATCAATTCTAATTTTCTGTTCTAGAAAACCGCCAACTATATTTTATTTGTTAACTAGCAAGCTTCGCCCGCTACGCTGGTCGGTTTCTCCAAACAAATTTTGAATCAAACTAAATATACCGGTGAATTGCATCCAACAATGTACGAAGAGCCCGAAAACTGGCATTATTAAGATTTCATCTAATCAAAATATCAGGTGATTTTTTTCTTATTCAGTATCTTATAAATCGCCAAGTATTGTTTGATCTTTAACAATGACGAATGTATTTTAGAAAATATCACTTGGCGATCAATGCAATGAATTTTAAAGTTTTGTCGCCAAATTCGAAAATGTGCAGTATCTCACGAATTGTTGGATTTAGAATATTTTTATTTGGTACCATTCGATTCAGCATGCAAAAATACATTGAAATGTATTATCATTTGACAAATAAATATAAAACACGATTTTTAAGATTTTCTCAAAAAAAAAAAAAAAAAACTTGAATCAAACGAAATATATCGGTGAATGTGATTGTGTGTTTTAAAGAAACATGAACTTTTACCTTCATGTCCTTCCGCATTGGTGTAAAAGGATACGAAAGCCATTACGCTGCTATATTTTCTAATGTGTTACACGAAATTTAGGCTGTTACAGACCAACTCGTTTATTTACAGTATGATTTTCTAAAGAACGATATAACGATATGCAAAATATTAAAACTATCCCTGGAAAATTAACAATCTAAGTTCCATAGAAATCCATTCAGCAGAATCTTTAAAAAAGTCTAATGTTTCATAATTGGGTTCAACTGATTATAGAAATGCCCCCCACTCCCCTAATTATTTAACTAAACAACATAGAACGATATGTTATGCACTAAAACTTCCCCTCAAAATTTAGCTAACTAACAGTGCAAGTTCCAGCAAAATCCATTCAGCAGAATTCAAGGTATAAGCGGCAGGATCGAAATTCCCTTTGCATTATACATATACAGTAGACAGATAAATGTATCTTTCATAATCATCTTCACCTGCTGATAGAACTCTCAGGGATTTTGTAGAAAGTATATGCTGGTATACGCCGTCAACCTTCTGGAATTTTAAAGACGAAATTCTGCACACCGTCCGTAGCTATAATATATACTCTCTAGTATATATCCTCTGTGTATAGAGTATATGCACTGTTTTTTTTTTATGACTACACCACTGACAACTTTCTGCCATAGCTCCATAACTAAACAATGTAGAAATCAATTCCTGAAATATTATCACACTGCGAAACTCCCATCAAAATCCGTTCAGTAGAACTTAAAAAAAAGTAATCTTTCATAATCGGATTCACCTAATTTTATCTATTACTTCCTCCCGTGGCTCTATAAATAAGCAATGTAGAACAATGTACTTTATTTTAAAACCTTTCTAAAACAAATTACCTAACTAACAGTGAAATCATATAAAAATCTGTTCGGTAGAACCTGAGTTTTAACCGATCGGAATGGAATAAGAATTTGCGTTTTATAAATATTATAGATGATTATGATATGATTTTTGTAATCGGATTCGTTGCCAAGCTTTCGCTACAGAAAACACAACGCAGACGAAAACTTTGCTCCAGAGAAGTACCAACCATCCCCACAAAATTGCCTAACTAACAGTGTAAATCCCACCAAAGTCCGTACAGCAGAACTCAAATTATAAACGGTCGGAATGAAATAAGAATTTGCATTTTAAATACATAGTAGATATATCTTTCATAATTACATTCACCTTTCCCATTCACTTTCCCATTAGCTCTATTACTAAGCAACATAGAATGATATGTTATAGGGTCATTAACCATACATGA
Source organism: Maratus michaelseni (assembly GCA_963931845.1). NCBI lineage: Eukaryota > Metazoa > Arthropoda > Arachnida > Araneae > Salticidae > Maratus > Maratus michaelseni. Next base: position 223,902,522 of record OZ007596.1, read on the forward strand.
AAAATCACGTCCATTAAAATTTGTTCAGTAGAATTTTTTAAAAGTAATCTTTAATAATCGGGTTCATATAATTTTAGAGCTTTCCTCTTTAAGCTCTATAACAAAGCAACGTAGAATAGCTATACGCTAAAACCTTTCAAAAAACATTACCTGATTAAAATGTGAATATGCGGTTTATACTCATAGTAGATGATGATCTGATTTTCTGTAACAGGATTATCATGAAGATTTCGCTTCAAACATAAACGATGCTTTCAACATTGTGGCTAATACGCAAATTGGCGAGGTATCCGATTGCGGAAAATTAGCCCGAAATCGTATGAATAACTACCCAAAGAAAAAGAGAAACATGGCTGAAGACTGAAAACAAATAAAGAAGTAAGACATAATACTAATCAGACCTTCGACACTTTATTCGGTACTTCTCCATTATCCCGTCGACCACTTTTCAGAAAAAAAACTATCGCCAAACTATAAGATTTAACGCCAAAAATGCAGCCCCATTCACTTGACGTCAGAAGTATTAAACGTGTTTGTTATGTCATGAAGGGGTTTTTAATTCGACATTTACCTGTATTTTTCATTTTGTTTTTCTGATATTTTAATTATTTCGTTAATTAAAATAAAAATTGCGTCCTTAAACGGCTGTGCCATGACATTAAAAGAGAAAATGCATTGTAAAAATGTTGCGTTTCATAGTTAAGTGTAATAGATCAATTTCAACTGACGTCACAGACGTTTATTCACCAGCCGAGAAGGTTAATTAAGAAAAATAATGTAAATAAATAAATATCCAAGATTTTTTTTTCTATTTTCATTAATATGTTGTAATTTTTGTTGTGTTAAAACTTACTGGACACTTTGGTGAGTGGGGCGTTTCCGAATTTATTTTATTTTATTTATTTATTTTGATGTTCCAATGGCAACATTCTTCCATTTGTTTATTTGGAGTTCATGTTTGGCGATGATTTTTTTTTTTTAATGAAAAAAGTGGTCAACGGTATAATTGAGATGTACCCTTTATTTTAACAATAACATTTTATTTTATATCGTGGCCTTTGTAGAAATAATAATAATACACAATTACATAAATATCCGTAAGAATAATATTCAATTTCCAATTGAGCAGTTAATGTTTCTATCTGCAAAAATAAACAAAAAGATTTAATTTGAATTTCTTCCATTGCTATAGTAACGGACGTATTTTTAGAAATTATCACTTGTATTGTTAGAATTGTTAGATTTTGACGTCAAAGACTTCGACAAATTAGAAAAATGTGCAATACCTCACGAGCTAATTGACTTAGGAGTATTTAATTGATACCATTCGATTCACCATACAAAAATACATTAAAATATGTTATCATTTGTTACGTAACTATAATAGCCGATTTTTAAAGAATTTTTTAAAAGTTTGTTCCCCTTTTTACCCCCCTTAGGGGTGGAGTTTTTGAAAATCCCGTCTTAGTGCGCCTCTACATACTAAGAAGTATTTTTCCTGCAAGTTTCGTCTTTGTAGGTTCAGTAGTTTTGGCTGTGCGTTGATCATCTAGCCAGAAAGGACTTTCTTTTATATATATAGATTATATTTTGTTTATCTTACACAATATGTCTACAAACATCTTATAAATTATTTTAAATAGTATTTTATCTAGTTTTAAAATCTTAGAATATTTCAAGTTTACCGTTGTAAGACTTAAAATTTTAACAAGCATTACAGTATATCTGATATACAGGGTGTCACCACTTCTTATCGACATACTTCCAATCTCAAAAAATATATCAAGTGTCATTCTTCATCATCTCAGAAGCCATTTATGTATATATAATATTTTTTGTAAAGGTCACCAAATTTTAATTTTTAAAATGTCCCTGGATGCCTACATGGAGAATGTTCTTATAAATATAATTTATGATATACGCTGCAGTGCCATTGAATTAGAGACAGACTGAGCTGTGTCCAGACTATGCTATAGTCAGACTATGAAGACTGGCTGCAGACCATGTACTATGGTATGGCAGTGTTATGGAAAAAGTTTGGTAATCCTGTCCCATTTCTATACATATATGCGCGAGCTGACATATTATATATTTAACTATATGTATAGGCCTCCATAAACAACTGTTAAAAGTTACATGATGGATAGCTATTTAAAACTTTCATAGAAGACAACTAACACATGCTCGTCGCATGGATTATTCAATGTCAGAAAGATCTCAACACTGTAATTTTCTCGTTCCACAGTATCATCAGTAAGACGAAAATACACGAATAGAGGGTAAAGAAGAAGTTATATAAATAAAATACAAAGGATAGGCAGGTCTGAAAAAACATGAAACCAGAACTAATATTTCATTCAACACCATTGGGATACTCCGGAAAAAGAAGTGTATACGTGTCATTCCACACTAACGAATTTATCTAATTTATGGGAATTTCTAGCAAATGTTTGGCATGCCATTCGCCCAAAATACTTCAGTAGACTTTTTGAATACATTTTTTGACATGTGGTAGTAATTAGCATAGCAAAAGGAAAGGCAATACGTTACTAATCTAGTGTCTCTAATGCAGTGACAGTTCAGTGTATTTAAAAACATTTTTTCACGAGCAAAATTTTACCACTTATGAAACTTTAAATTTTATAAATTGTACGCGTTTTATGGCAAAAAAAGTGAAAACCCGTTTTTAATGCCACATAACGTCCAAAATTAATACAACCTATCCTAAGTATTCAAAGTAAAATTCAAAGTATCTTACACAATAAGTTTTCGCCGTACAAAAAAAAAAAAACTTTTTTTTTAAACGTATAGAATGTTTTTTTTTCTAAATATAATTTATAGAAGCCAGAGTGGGGGCGATTTTATTAAAATCGGAAAATGAGGTGGAGGATAGTTTCACAATTTCGAGAAGACAATGTAATGGATGAATCAAAAATAAATTATCGCTAATTATTGAAAATAAAGAAGGTCGATTCAAATATCTTAATGAAAAGTCATCTCGACCCTGTTGTTCATCAATGCCAAAAATATTTTCCTGTTATTGTGGTTGTTGCGTGGTACGACAATGTATGTCCAAAGATATATAGTTTCCAAACCAAGTTATATACACTGCTCAAAACAATTAAAGGATATTGCAGTTTTAGGTGGATTTTGTATCTGGGAAACTTTTTAGCTGATTGATACATGGTCGACAGACATAGTAGGTTATATGAGAATAAATTACACATGTTTGGCAGAAAAAAATGCATTTTATTGCTCATTTGTGTACAAAAGGAAAAAAACACAATTTGTGCATATGAGAAAAAAGAATAAGAAAAGGTGTTTTCTTCAAAGAAAATCATTTTCAGTAGGGGGTATGGTTTCCACGGGCGGCCAGCAACGTTGAACACCTTTGAGGCATAGACTCAATGAGGCTATTAATGACGAGTTGGGGTATTCTGCCCCACTCTTCCAGAAGAGCTCTTTCCAGTTCTTGGAGAGTTTGTGGGGGTTGTTGGCGGCCAGAAACTCGTCTTCCTAGAGCGTCCCAAACGTGCTCGATTGGATTCATGTCTGGAGAACACGCTGGCCATTCCATTCGAACGATTCCTTCCTCGAAAAGGAAATCCTCCACCAGGTTTGCACGATGTGACCTGCAGTTATCGTCCATTAAAATGAAGTTATCTCCGATTGCTGCAGCGTAAGGGACTACAATAGGTCTGAGGATCTCATCCCTATATCGGCGACCAGTCAGAGCTCCATCTCGAATGATGTAGAGGTCAGTGCGCCCGTCAATGGAGATGCCACCATACACCAACACTCCTCCACCGCCAAATCTGACACTTTCGTGCACGAACGCAGGATTATTCCTACTGCCACGGTCCCTCCAGATGAAAATACGCCTATTATCCGGATGCACAGAAAAACGGGACTCGTCAGAAAACAGAATATTGCTCCATTCATTTCTCCTCCACTTGACATGCTCGGTTGCCCACTCCCTGCGGTCGCGACGATGCCTTGATGTTAATCTAACACATACCATCGGTCGGCGAGCATACAGACCTACAGCATGGAGCCGGTTTCGGACAATCAGAGTTGAAATCGTGGTGCCTGTAGCCGAGCGAAGGTGTTGTTGGAGAAGATTAGCGTTCATGTTTCGGTGTCTCCGCGCTGTTAACGCTAAATACCGATCTTCATTGGGCGTTGTTGCCCGTCTACGACCTTGCCCTGGTCTTCGGCCTGCACATCCACTCTCCAAAAAACGGTTCCAGATCCTGGAAATGACACTTTGTGACACTCCAATGGCTTGCGCTACTTCGGCTTGAGTTTGGCCCCCTTCTAACCTACCAGAAATTCTCCAAGCTTCTGAATCTGTCAAATGACTTCGCTGAGACATCGTACTCATCGAAACAAAGCAATCACTGAATGCCGATCATCCTTGTCTTCATTCTCTTTTATCCAGTTGAAAGTCAAATTTCATTCGCTGCCGCTGAAGCGACGTTTTTGACGTCGAACTCAAAATTTGCATACTCCACAGTTTGAAAACGAGAAAAATTTGCATTTGTGATTCTCTTCTTCTATTTTCGGCAAAAAAAATTTCGTTTATATCTTTATTTTATATAAAACTTCAAATATCCTTTAATTGTTTTGAGCAGTGTATATTATAAACCACCAACCAAAAAATAGAGATTGAAAAAACTGTTTCGAGTTATGATTATGGTAAACGATAATTCAGAACTACAAAACGCCATCGAAACAAGGGCACTCTGCGCAATTTTTGCCGGAGTGTTTTTCAACTTCATTATTACAGCCAAGACTAAACGCCTGACTACCGCTCTTTGGCTCGATGAAGAATGCCTGGAAATGTAAACACATTATTAAACAGAATTTCTTTTAAGTTATTGAGGAATGGTTTCAGTAGCATAGCATTTCCTTTCCAGAATGTATAGAGAAACATGTTAGAATTTGAGACAGTTACGTGAAATAACGAAGGTAATTACCCTTCAGTTAGTGACATGATTATAACACTTTTCGTTGTGTAAATGGAAAAGGGATGGCACATCACCCCTGTTACCATCGGAAGGTTATAAACAGAATCAATCTCTGGAATCGTTGTTGCTTCTCTCTTGTAATTATATTGATTATGTTAATTATGTTGATTAAAATGGAACAATAAAACATAATAACTAGTCTAATATGCCAATCCCAAAACTTTCTTCTATCTGATACATGTTAGTACTTCAAAATTTGCTATCCCATCACCAGTAAAATCAATTTTTTTCGTTATTCTGTTGTACATCAGCTGATTGTGAATCGTCGGGTTATCTTTATGCGAAGTGTCCTTCGTTGCACGAACAACCGATGTACAACATGACTACGAAAAGTGCTTCTGGCCTGTACCGGTAGAAAAAGATAGCCACTCTATTCCTTGGTTTTAAGATTTTAGCTAATTTTACTGGAAAACACTAAGCTAAATACGTGTACCAGATTACAAACATGAAATTAGAATTTTTATTCAGCTTTAGCCAAGTTGACTTCCTTTATGGCAACCTATTTTTGTTGCTAATTTTGGTGACATTTTGACAAATGTCGCCAAATAATGCCAAGTATGGTGCGAATTTGACGCTGGCGAATATGAATATATAGTTTTAAGCATATAAGAGTTGGAACGATGGTTACAACAATGAAAGAAATTTTGCTGAACGCATGTTTGCTAAAATTCATAAATTAAACCCTATTAATTATAAATCCTGCTGTCTGGTTTCAAACTGTCAACCACCCTAAAACTGCTATATCTCAGACATTTTTTAATATGGGGTAAGACAAAAATTGCTCCGGTTTCCTTGAATCAATGCCAAACATTTAACGGAAAAAAAATTAGGATTTCTAATTTTTTTTGTACACCTGTTTGAATTTCAAATTTTTAAGTGGCTATCATAGCTTCCAATTCCCGCCGAAAACCCCCCAAATTTAACTAGGACCTTCAGGCCCTAGTAAAAATTCTATAAATGAAATTTGGTTCAATTCTAAACATAGCTTCTCATACACTTTTCGATGATAGAATGAGGACACACACACGGACGCAAGGACAGACAAACATTTTGTAAAAACACGTTTTCCGGAATGTCTGACACTAAAACGTGTAAATCCATCGAAAACCGAATGTCAAAAAAATTTCGATTGCAATACTTTCTTCTGCTATAAGATAGAAGAAAGTAAAATGTACAAATTACGTTAAAATGTTTGCAGCATGTTGTTTCTGAATTTCCAGAACAATTTTAAAGAAACTGAAATTTTTTGAATTAAAATGCTAAAAAGATGGGAAATAATAAAAGAAATGACAGAAACGAAAGAGAAAATAATTTTGATCTGCCTGGTTTTTTTTTTCTTTTTCAAAATGTTATAGTACATCAAGCAGGGCGGTCGCTCTGCCAAGCCAAGCTTTAAAAAAAAACGCCACACAAACAACGCCAAGAACTGGACAAGACCGCTACTGCTTACATACAGAAATCAACTTCGCAATGTTAAATCGACAAAACATGCCAGATTAAAATATCAGATATCAAATAAATCAAGCGTCGCAGAAAAAAAAAACGAAAACTAGAAGAATCTAGTGAAGAATTACTTCAATTTAAGACCAAACTCATCTTCATAAGTGATTTATAAACAGAGATATAGATTTAAAAAAAAAAGTCAAGTTACTGAAAATGATCACTTTTTTCTTCGTCAAACTTTTTTTTTCAAACAGCCTACAGACCTTAATATTCGGCAGAATTAAAAAAGGATTGCATTTTTAGACAAGTAATTACGTAATCTATGTGCTTTTATAAAATCCTGTGTAAAAAAATATTATTTTCTATCCATAATTAGCAAAAAACTGTTAATTAACTTGGCGATTAAAAAATTATGCCAAAACAGAGATAAAACCCGCCAACGACCATGTACCATCTGTATTATAATAGCACAAATCAGTTACAGGTTATAACCACATCAAATTTCATCTGCAAGTCAGCCATTTTCTTCTGAAGATATATATTTTTTTAAAATAAAACTTCACAATTATAAGAACACACATTTTATCAAACAATTAAATATGACTGCAAACGGTGGCAGATGATTGTTTCTAACATGAATAAGTATGAGAAATTGCCGGTCATGGATATGGATCTGGGTAGCTCAGTCGCAGAGCGTCGGCATGGTACGCATAAGGTCCCAGGTTCGAGTCCAGGCCCAGTTCAGTTTTTCACTCATGTTTGTTTAGTGTATTTAATCGTCTGATAAAATGCGTGTTTTTATAATATTGTAAAATAAAGTAATCAGACGTAGTGTTTACGCTTTAAAAATATTTTAAATATATAATTTACGTTTTTAGAAAGATCTTTAAAAATAAATTAGTTTTTGAGGGAAGATGTACCTTCTAAAATGTATACATTAAGAGTTATCGCCATTTAAAATTTCTTTCCAAGCGTAAACAAAATTTTTGAAATGAGTTAAATGTGATTCATTTATTTCTAAAAAAAAAAAAAAAAACACGGTAAAGGACAGGCATTTCGTTCGCAAGAATACCTTTCACGTCATTTTCCTATAAATTAATGAAATCCAGTTGTTAAATTATTTTTGTTTTAGAAGTGAAGTTTCCATTTAAATTTATTGTAACAGTACAATGTTTAATTGAATAAAATAATGTAAATCTAAGAAATTGCTAAGAAATTCCAAACATGCACAGGGCAACGCAAAATAAATAAATAAATAAATAAAGAAAGAAATAAATAAATAAAAATCAGCTTTCAGAAATTCTAAAAATTGTTCATATATCTTAAAACAAGCTAAAGGAGGGTTTATTTCTATATTATTATATATTTAATAGTAATTTCAGCAAATATATTAAATTCCAATGCGATCTGTTTTAAACTCAAAGATAGTTTATGACACATGATAAAAAATTTATAAAAAAGAATGGCGCGTCACATTTCAGGGAGGGGATGGGGAGGGGCGTGAACAAAATTAGGAAGTATAATAAGGCTATCTGTTTGAAACTTTACGATATTTTATAACACATAAATTTTAAAAATAAAGCCGCGTCAAAAATTATAGGGTGGGGCAGAGCGCGTTTTGCCTACACAAGGGGGGGGACACTTTTCTAAATTTTAACGATATCCGTCATGTCACATATCGTCACAAAGGGCTGTGACCACTTATTCGTGTTATGCATCACAGGTTTCACCCCCACATTTTGCGCCCCCCCCGACACTACTCATGTGATATATTGTTCGAAAGGCCTGTGACCGCTTTTTCATATTATGTATCTTCGCGGTCCATCCCCCCACTTTCACCCCCCCCAAAGGGGGCACTTTTCGAAATTTTGCCAACACCTCTCATATGATATATCGTTGGAAAGGTCTGTGAGCGCTTAATCATAATATGCAGGGGGGGGGGGTATTTTCTAAATTTTGCACACACCCCGCATGTGATACATCGTTGGAAAGGTCTGTGACCGCTTAAACCTATTATGCATCTCCGGTGTTCATCCCCCCCTTTTGCCCCCCAAACGCAATTAGCTTTCACCACCAGGGGACGCTTTCCTATCTTTGTTTCTATGGGTCGGATCACGACGGGGTATGGCTCATTTGACTCGACATCGATAGAGCTTTCCGATTTTAGTTCGTTTTTTCAACACCAGGGGGCACTTTTCTATCTCTGGTTTTATGGGGTAGATCACGACGGGGTATAGCTCATTCGACTCGACATCTATAGCCTTAACGATTTCAGTGCCCGAGGTTCATACAGAACAGATTGCGCTACCTGGTGGTGGAAGATGGAACCTGAGCGTGCGCAGCACGACTGCTATGCGGTGCCGAAGGCAGCGGGGAACCGTATCGGAAGTTAGTTTGGTTAGAGGTTTATACTATTCGATGTGCAAATTAAGGGATTATCATGTGCCGAAGGCAGCGGGGAACCAGATCGGAGGTTCGTTCGGTTCGAGGTTTATCTTACTCGAGGTTTTAAAAGATTCGAGGCCCCGATGTAAATTACGGGCCCGCTAGCGGGCGAGCGTGATATCACGTTTGATTTCAAGTGCAGCACTGACACGCTATGTACGTATTCCATCTTTATTCATTTCATCGATAAGTCAGTGATATTTTTTAACGGGGGATAACAAGTATTATAACAAGCTACATTTAGTATGTTGTTATTAGTTTAATTGAAAAATCTACTGGTATTTCTAGTTAACCTTTTAAACAATGACTGAAAGTAAAATTTAATTTTAAATTTTTTCTCATGTTTAGATTATTTAAATTATGTTTATTCTGTTAAAAAAAAAAAAAAAAAAGAAATGATATCTACAAAAATAACTTTTCAAAAGTAAAAAAAAAAAAAAAAAAAAAAAAAAAGTTGTGGCTAAAAAATGGTGTGATATCAAATTTCCAAGCTATTATGTTACTTTTTTAACTTTTTTCCATTAAATAAGTTATCATATATATAAGTCGAGTGTCTACGTATATGTTAATAGAAATCGTTTTCTCCTGTACTAAATACATCCTAACGAGTTTCTGAAAATTCAATTTTTTCAAATAATGTATGATGGGCTTGGCGGCCATCTTTCCATATTTCTAAGCACCCAAATTTCTAAAGTAGAAGCGTAATATGTTTGCACTGTAATATGTTTATAACAATTTCGAAATTCAGATTTTAACTACGGACAGATAAATTAGATAAGACTGATATTTTTAGAAATTGATTTTTACTAGTTTGAAATTATTAATTACTCTAAAAAATAAATCATAAGATGAATCTTTAAGATAAATCATCATTATCTTAAGACACAATTTTCAGAGCATACAAATCTATAAATGAAACGCTTAAAATATTTGCTTAAATAACAATTTTGAACTTCGGATTTTCACTACGGATTTGGATGCTTAGAATTTTGTGAATAATATGCAAATATGGCCGCCAAGCCCATCATACATTATTTGAAAAAATTGAATTTTCAGAAACTCGTTAGGATGTATTTAGTACAGGAGAAAACGATTTCTATTAACATATACGTAGACACTCGACTTATATATATGATAACTTATTTAATGGAAAAAAGTTAAAAAAGTAACATAATAGCTTGGAAATTTGATATCACACCATTTTTTAGCCACAACTTTTTTTTTTTTTTCTACGCTTGGCTTTTTTTACTTTTGAAAAGTTATTTTTGTAGATCTTATTTTCATCAAACTGAAGACTTTTCTTAAAAAAAAATAGTTTAAGAAGTATAAATGAATACATTTATTTGAGTCTTAAAATTCTTGTAAGTTTTGTGGTGTACGAATGTAAAACCGGCTCTAGTTCCACTGCTATCAATGAAATATAAAATTTTAAGTATCGCTAAATTTGTAAGAAATAAATTCGTTTTAATGCACAGATTCATAATCCACAAAAATACATATCTTTATTTTAACATGTTTTTACTTTCACCAGCTTTCAAATTTAAAAATCACACAATTCAGAAATAAATTTAATTAAAAAAAAGCATTGAACATATTTTTTTACTTAGTATAAGTATCGCTATATTTATATTTTGAATCATGGAAATATAGGATTTAGTTAAACGCTAAATTCTAAAAAAAAACACTAATTATAAATATTTATATCAAGCTGTAATAAAATATTTACTCCTCCTTTATGTATTTTTAAGACTTATTTTTACCAACACTGGAACACTAAAATTCTTCTAAACAGTGTAATTTACATATGAAAGATGAGCATTATAGTCTTAAAAGATATTTCAACTTTTTGATAAATTGCTATTATTCTTATTAGTTAAACTTTTATAAAATATTTTTAATGCTCAGTAACGGATAATGTTGTGTCTAAATCTCACAAAGATATTCGACTTTTGTATCGGGATTTGAAAAGTTTTTGTTCTAACAAATATTTAAATTCAAAATTAATTTCAAGGATTACACTATAAAATGAATATGATTGTTTGCTTCTGTTAAGAATGTGAAATAACTCAACTATGTATATTTTTGTATGGCATTTGGTATATATTTCTATTCAACAAATGTAAACATTACAAAACTTTCAAAAAATATGGAAACTAGTGCATATTTCTTATGGTATTTCAAATGAGGATCTATAATTAACTGGGACAGAAAACGAGCTACATTGTTTATAAACATACTTTGAATATTCATTGCATATTTAAGTTACTTCAAATATATCTTCAGAACGAGATGCAGTCTTTGAATATTAAGATTGTCAGAGAATAACACTCAGTTAAGTATCAAAATCTTAGCATTCAAATTCTATTGGTAAATTATGTAGAAACGTATAGAGATTTTTCCACTGAGACATTTGTGTTAATTAAGAAGTATTGTAAGAAAACATAAAGTTTAGAGACGTTATTATAAATATTTATTATTTAAATTTAGCTTAAAACTAAAACAAATATATGACTTTTTAATTTAAATCAAAAATTAATCTAAACTTTTATACTGCCATAAATAAATTTTAAATATTATACAAGAAACACAAAATAATCATTTGCAGTTTTCATCGGTTCATCTTAAAAAGTTCTGTAAATTTTCCTCGGACCAATTTATATTAGCATGTGTCACAATCACTTTAAAAAAAACCTTGAAATAAAGAAAAAAATAGTTAATTTTTTTAATTAAAGCAAGGAATACTGATTTGATTTTGTCCTGAAAGTTACTTTAAATAATCGTTCCTAAAACAAGTCTTCTGAACAACAAAGAATTATACAGGGTGAATTTGACGTAATCTACCAAACGAAAAGAGTGATATAAGAGCCCGTGTGGATTGTAAAACACCATGAAACCCTGCCCTATTTCCAACTCTTTCCGAGTTATGGTGGATATAAGGAAATGCACTAAAATGCTTTAAGCCCGAAAAATCCCAAATTTGTGACGCTTTTGTAAAAGGTACCCGCAAAATAAGCACATATTTGAGAAGAACGAAAACATTCCTATAAGGGAGATACCATTTTCATAAGAATATTTGGATTTTCCGACGAACTATAAGCGCTTAAACATTGGCGAAGTGGAAAAACGAATTGTCGCCAAATTCTGTAACCGGCAATTCCATAAATACTCTTCTAACTGCAATCGGTAAAATATATCAAAATCTTGTCCATGCACAAGCGCCTATCACAAATGCACCCGAGAAATTCCTTATGCTCCGAGAAATTTTCTATTTAAAGGGAAATTATGGTTACTTGTTCAGTTGGTTTTCCCTATTTAATATTTTGAGTACACGTGATCGAATGATAGTTTGTTATAATTTATTATATTTTAATTAAGTGGTTATATATAAATATATATTTTGTAGCTTGCTATTTTTGTGCAAAATAAATAATTAAAAGGCAGATTTTTTTTTTCTTTTTAATGTAGTATCGTATTTATTTTCATAAATTTCATTTCATTATGATTTCATTAAGTTTAAGTTATCGGTAATATAGTTTAAAATAAAAAATCCCGAGTTTAAATAAAAATTTAAATAAAGTTTAAATAAAAAATAAAGCCCGACGGTAGTAAAAATAAACCCACAATAAAAAATAAACTTATTTTATTCAAATATTTTAAATAAATAAATGATGATATTAACCAATTTAAATTCGGTTTTAAATCAAGCTCATATAGCTCGTACATGAATGATATTTGTAAGCCGTTTTCTTATTCTTTATTTGTAAACATTACGAAGAAAGTTTATGCTGCAACACTCCGTTCTAAAGATGAAAGTAAACAATAATGACATAATATGAGCATGCGCGCTGTGCCAGGGAATTTCTCGGTGCATTTGTGATAAGAGCCGTTCTGACCACAGATTCTGACAATAGTCTGTGGCGGCGAATTTCGATGCTGGGAGTTTTGGTGCTGGGAATTGTCTATCAAACATTTTGAGCTGAACTGTTAAGAAATATTAGAATACAGAAGAAATAATGAAGATTGAATAAAGACTGTTTAATAAAAAAAAGTGCTTGAGTTCACAGAAATCAGTTCAGACTAAATGACAGTTTATAAATCAGTTTAAATGCAGTTGTCAGTTTGTTATTGAAAAGGCTGAATTTCTCCTCAAGTTGATTAAAGATACGGTTTATGTAGCCTCATTCGAAAGCGGCTGGAATGGATACTAGCGTCTGCACCTCGCTACTCAAAAGTAAAGGTACTTATAGTCTGTGGCAGCGAATTTCAATTTTTATAGCCCATTCGATTCGTCTCTTTGAGCTAAGTAATTTGCTACCTCGCATATCGGCTATTGAGTTTTGATAATGACAGGGGGCCGGGTCAAAGTTCAAAATTTCTTTCAGTGAAAACTAGTTGCTGTCAATGAAATAAGTAAGATTTAAATTTATTTATGGTTCTTACACTGACATGCATTGATGATAATCGGTTTTTGACACATTGTGCATTACGAAAAAGTGTGTAAAACAAAAATAAAGATCGTAATTCGGAAAAAACTGTTGACAGGATGAACAAAACTAGACGAGGACATCATAACTTGTGAAAACCTGCCTGTCAAGTAGCATACGAATATTTTATCTGCAATTACAAATTCTTAAAATAACAGCAATAATATAACCTTTTAGTAGTTAATGGCAATGTATGGCACAGTAAAAACAATTAGTAAACTTAAATCGCACCTATTTCTTTGAAGGCATCTATTTTTCACTGAACGAAATTTTGTACTTTGATCCGGTCCCCTGTCATTATAAAAACTCAATAGTCGATATGCGAGGTATAAAATTACTAGGCTCGATAAGACGAATCGAATGAGCTATAAAAATTGAAATTCGCTGCCACAGACTATAAGTACCTTTACTTTTGAGTAGCGAGGTGCAGACGCTAGTATCCATTCCAGCCGCTTTCGAATGAGGCTACATAAACCGTATCTTTAATCAACTTGAAGAGAAATTCAGCCTTTTCAATAACAAACTGACAATTGCATTTAAACTGATTTATAAACTGTCATTTAGTCTGAACTGATTTCTGTGAACTCAAGCACTTTCTTTTATTAAACAGTCTTTATTCAATCTTCATTATTTCTTCTGTATTCTAATACTTCTTAACAGTTCAGCTCAAAATGTTTGATAGACAATTCGCAGCACCAAAACACACTCAAACGACGGTAACAAGTGTCTATTATATTGCGAATGAAGTGACAAAGAGCCGAGGGATTTGCATAATCAAATGCAATTAAATCTCTTGTTGCAAACAGTCACACACGGAAAATTAATTTTTCATAGGATAGCCTTTTTAATTTAAGTGTACAGAAAAATATCTTAAATATATCCTAAAGAAACTAAAATTTAATGAAATTCGCGCACAACACTACAAATTTAGATTTTCTATTAAACTCAGTTACTTATTGAAAAATTTGTAAGTCCATTATTAAAAACCATGCCAACTTTGCAATTCAATGCTCGATATCTCAAAAAACTTGTAGAGTTCTTTTATAATCCAGAGTAGCGACACGATAAATTAGATAACTCCACTATCACTCATAAACTATACCGTAGCTCACCATCGCACTTAGTGTTTTTTTTTTCAATCTCAACGGCCAAAAATAGATTATAAAATTTATCGTAGTTTGAAAGAAAGTGCTGCTTTTATACCCAAGTGTTCCATAACGTGCAATCCATTATTGTTCACTTAGTTTAATTTTCAGTCCATGTATCGTTTCTTGGCGCCTTCCTTCCATTCACTTATTCACAGTTAACATTTTTTAAAATTTCTCTAAAGTTATTAAAAGTTTTAAAGTTGCTAAAAGTTCAAAGAATGGATTTGTATGAAGAAGGTAAATGTGTCTGTCTACCTTTCATATTTTTGTTTGTAACGATAGATATTATATTTACAGGATAAAAACTTCTCGTATGAGAACCCTTTTTAGGGTTTCGTTCATCTCAGGAAACCCTATTACTCCCGCTTCGTTGTCTGTCCGTCACAGAGCCGGTTTTCAGAAAGTACATATCTTACATACATGATAGTTTATGTACTTATAGCTAAATACATACTATGAAGTTCAAAATCATAAAATTTGAAAAAATTGTATTGTTTTAATATATAGAGATAAAACACCAAAAATCTAACAGCTTTTTCCTATTAAATTTAAACAGTTTTCGTTATAGCAGTTGCCAACAATTAAAAATCCACAATAAAATTCTTTCTACAGTAATTAATTTTCTATTGAAAGATTTCCACGTGAAAAATGAAAATGAAATAAAAAGTTTCACCAATTGAAAAAAAGATTAATATGACATCATATTAGTAATAAAACGGAAATTTTCAAACATTTCTCAACAATACAAGGAGTATGAGTATGTGTAAAAACAGAAAGCAGCTTAATATGACGTCATTAGAGAATTAGAAAGAATATTAATCTGACGTCATATTGGAAGTTTAACGGATTTTTCAAAAGTGTGAGAATAATACAAATAGAGTATCAATATGAGGAATAGAGAATAGTAAATATGAGTTAGAGGAACGTATTGAATCATGATAAAAACCCGATTATGGAAATATTGGCATATTTTAACATTTTGAAGGTCTATACAAAATGTTTAGTTAGGAAATTGATTTTTTTTTTAATATTGCATTTAGTCTACATGACAGATATTATTATGACAGAGTATAATAGCGGGCTCCGCCCGTATTCGGGCCAGTTCAGATATTCGAAAAAACGAGAAAAATAGACCGGTAAATTTTTACTTTATCAAAAACATGTTTTTTTTTTCTGGAAAATGAAATTTATTTGGATTTATTAAAGAAAGGATAAAGTGCTTTGAAAGGAACATTAAACGAAACCCTTTGTACGATCTTCGATCACACTTACCCACTTGTTTTTGTATTCATTTTTCTATTTTATTTTTTTCAAATTTGATTAAATATACTTTGAATTATTTCATAGCATGCATTTTATGTGTAATAGAAAGCTCAGATGCTATTTATACCCTACGATACTTAAAATGTTTGCTGTGAAAATGTTCGATTTTTAAATAAAAAGCTTTTTCAGTTGACTTCAATTATAACCTAAAGAAACATGTATTTTTGTTTGTGTTTGTATTTTATTTACCACTAGGGCAATTGAATGTAACAGTTTTGTCTCAAAGATTATTTATTTAGCATTGTGTAAAAACGAAATTTTAATAGCACTAACGAAAAAAATAATTTTTTAAACCTACCTATCTGACTTGGATTATTTCTCTGAATAGCTAGTAACAAAATATATCATTTATTTTTAACATTTAAGTCTCAACACAAATGCAGACAGACGAAAGGGTTTAGAAATTATACAATTTCCTGGCGCAAAACGGAGAATATCTTGAAACATATATATTTCTCATTCCAAAAGTAATGAATGCATCGGGATACCCTTCGGAGCTGTTTTGTGATTCAGGTGTGAAGAGAACAACGATACAACCAAATAATTACGTAGAAATAATGATTTAGATATGCGTACGGTAGGTATGCATACAATGAAGTGTTATATATGTGGCTTAGCATCCAAGGATCTGAACAAATTAAATATCCAAAAAAAATATTAACATTTGATTACAGGTGTTCTGATCTTCATCACAGAGTACATTTTATAATCAATTTTACATATACCGTGCCAGCAAACAATTAAAATGACAATTGAGAGTAGAAATTCAAAAATCTACAGTAAAGGAAGACGACTTAAATCCAAATTAATTTTCGTAAAATGATGGACTTGATCGCGAATGTGTCAAAATCGGGTGACAGTAAAACTTGTGATAGTATGACTTGATGATATTTTTTGGACTGCGAAGTGCCAACAGTAATCATTGGTATTCATGTTCATTTTATATATCACCAATTGTATACAAAAATGATACTAAACTCAAATATCGAGTGTAGATGAAACCAACAAAAAATTGTTTTCTGTTTATTCAGAGAAAACTGCAAATATTATGCTCAATCCATGGCATTCTATGACACCTACTATGAAAAAAAATATAAATATACGATTCGTTGATTATGGAAAGTTTCACTGTCAATAGGCTAATTATTGGGGCTGCTGAGGCAGATCATAAACATTTTCATCTACATCAACAGAATTTTGCACAAAACCGTTTGAGGGTAACTTCAATATATAGATGCTAAAAAAATAATTTTTATGTGCAAATTTCTTTTTGATGACCTGTCCCTGAAAAATAAATTAAACCATTTTTAGATGATAGCCAATACCATCAGGATACGATAGTCAAGTTGTGTGCAGTTGAACACGATGTGATAAAAATATCTGAAATTTAAGATAAACAATATTTCTTATCCGTTGGAGAAATTGTAGCCCCTGTTCTTTCAAGTCTGATAACGTAAATATATCTTTTTTTTTTGTTTTAGCTATATTTATTAATTAAAATGTTACATATTCTGCTATATATTAAATCATTTTACTGTTTTAAAACATTACACTTAAAATTAAATAAATTAACATGAACAGTTTTAAATTGACTAAAAAAATAAGTAGGCCCAGATGGATCAAACACCACTATGTGTGTCGACAATATGAAGGTACGAGTGAAATAATATTTTAACAATAAAATTGACGAATATACGTTATAAGGCACAGAAGCTTTCGTTATTTGAAGGCGATTAAAATAAAATGGGTTGATGATAGACAAAATTTATTTTATTCTAATGAAAAAATATAAAGTTTTAAATCGTGTAATTATGCAGTTTTTAACAAAATATCCTGAAGGTGGGGCAGCCATTCTCCATGCAATGATGAATCCGATTTCCGAAATTCCACTTTGCACGTTCCTAGATGACCACCGGAATTTGAGCTATTTCCTACCGAATAATAAGGTTTGTGGGGGTGATTTTTAAAAAACTCTGCCTTGAGGTGTCTCCATAAACAATCAAAGGCGAGTGCCGATGGGATGTGACCTCAAATCGAGATGAACGGTTGTTCGAAAAATAGGTTTCGAGCGGAAACGCACACAACATCCCCCGCCACTTTTTTTTTTTCTACTGAATTGTACAAGACAGAAACATCCGGAATTTCTGCGTTCACACAGACCAGACTTACTTTTCTATGACCTTTTCTCCCTTCACAATGCATCTATTAAAAAACTATGTTTCAGCACCCCAGCGTGTATTTTAAGAGATGAGAATTTTTTAAATAAACTAATTTTATTTCAGGAGGAGTAAAAAAGATTTGTTTATAATATTGTTTAAAAAGTTTTAATTTGGAAATAAATTTTCCAGAAGATTTTTGATATGTGTAGTATTTATCTTTTTGAGCTGATGATCATGCACGAAAAAGTAAAAAAAAACATTCTATCCGACGACAATAAACATCGCAATAAGAGCCACAAATAAAAATGTTAGTGAAATAAAATCTAAAGCGTTGCCACTTAATTAAAATACTTCTGTAATACAGTACTGGAAAAAAGTTTAGGACCACCAACAAAAACACTGAAGCTCTTACTGTAATGAAAAATTAATATCATCAAAAAATTATACTCATAAAGTTATGCAAGTTCAGTTATTTGTTTTAAATTACAATAA
Organism: Maratus michaelseni; assembly: GCA_963931845.1. NCBI lineage: Eukaryota > Metazoa > Arthropoda > Arachnida > Araneae > Salticidae > Maratus > Maratus michaelseni. Next base: position 223,921,046 of record OZ007596.1, read on the forward strand.
TATGTTTTAAAAAATAAGCAAAAATTAATTTCTATGTAACACAACATGGTGGTAAAAGTTTAGGACCAGTATATTTAATATTTAAATTACACATGTACATTAATTTGTACATTAATGTTCTGTAACTTGTTTTCTTCCCCTTAACACGGGTGACTTCCAAAAGACTCTTTGTGATGGATTTGGCCAAATTTGCGTTTAGAAAATTAGTATTTGGTTCTATGTTTCCAAAATGGTTGCTTTCAATTCAACAATTGAATCAACCTGTTTTCCGTTGGCATAAATTTGACGAACCAAAATATCCCACAAGTTCCTATGGGGTTTAGATAAAAACTTTTAGCTGGAAAGTCCAAAGTTTTAATGTTGTTTCCAGATAACCAATCTGAAGTGACCTGTGAATAGAAGCGTTATCTTGAAGCAACACCAAATTATGATCCATAAGTTCATCTTTACGCGGAACAAAATAATTACCAAGAATATCTTGATAATCAAAGGAGTTCATCTTTTTCTTGGTGAAAACCAAACTTGTTTTTCCTTTTTCATTAAAGCCTGTCCAAATCATCACTGAGCCGCCACCATATGCACGTCTTAGATATGACTCACTTCGTAAATCATGTCAGTAGTATGTTACACCCTCTGGTCTATCAAGGTGGTTGAATTTCTTTCATCAGTAATAAAAAATTTTCGCTTTAGATTTCATTGTAAGACATTGAACGATGTGAATTTTAGTCTTGCATAAATTTTATGTTTTTGTAGTTTGGTCTTGGCTTTGAATGTAGCATATGTCAAGCATTCGGTACATTTTAACACACTTCTAACAGTTCTGGACGTTAAAGGGAGCACTAGAGCTGATTTTATAGTAGAAAAATAGGCACAATCTTGAACCGATATTCTAATAACGTAGCGTTTACATAGGGCTGCTAGTTTTGATGACCGGCCGATAATTTTATTTCTTCCATAGTTCAAGAGATCAGAAAGAAATTAGTACATAACAGTGTCAGATTTATTTATTTTTATGGCAATTTGCCTTTCACCCCGTCCGAAATCCGAAAAAGCCGCAATTTTACCCTTTTTCTTTTTCACTCAATGATTCCCCGTGACCCATGCTCAAAGCAATACCTGCATATCCCAAAACTAACCTATAAGAATCATCACTGATGATTCCCGCATAAAATACAACAGTCATATCTTAATCTCATTATGCTAGATTTAAAAGAAGCTACTGGTCCTAAACTTATTTCCATTTGTTTATATTGCAAGATTTTAACACTTGTAGATAAAAATTCCTTTTTTTACATTTAGAATAGAATTAACTTCAAATATTATATCAGATATATGTGTCTAAATTCGAGATATATAACTTTTTTCGGAATTTATTCGAAACAACAGAATTAGCATGTAGTCTTAAACTTTTTTCCAGCATTGTAACTGTGTAAACTATGAGTTACCACACTCTCTTTTTAAATCTACTAAATATATTGTTATGCAGTTTTGAAATAAGTAGTTTAGTCACAAACATCTTTTAAATATATTTTGTTGTCCAATACGTTTTCCTAATTCTTACTTTCTTAAAAAGATTTATGGCGTGTGTGGCGTTGGGGTGGGAAGTTGGTTATGAAGGAAATTTAATTTAATACTACATTACATATGGCATTATTTTATCTCTCATTTTATGTCCCCCGTTAATATCTTCTGACCGCATTTTGCTCTTAAAAAATAAATAAAACAACAACAGAAAGGTTCTTGTGCCGAGTAATAGTGATAAATCTTTGTTTACAGATGTAGTACATCTATATTTCGACCGTTAGTGCATCTGCTGTCAATTCTCACGGCATAAAAAAAATATTTGTTTCTTTTCTTATTCACATGACCTTTTACTTGCCGTATATAGTACATCGGCGCCCATTTGTGATATTTTTAGCTCTCATCTTCCGCTTTTTACACAGTAACCTTTTAGGGCGATTTCTTGAAAAAATTCAGCGGGTTCCATTATGTGGTTTTAATCGGGCTGGCGGCGTTAAAATTCATAATTGCTCTTTAACTTATTCCGATTCACTTTTCATTAACGGATAAAACCTCGTATGTCTTCTCGGACTTCTGTACCACCAAAATATATATTTTTGGCTAATTTTTATTGCTACTGATCGTCAATGCCTCGTAGGAGCTGAGAAAGTTGTAACAGATACTCATCTCCCGCTCTGCGCATTAAAAACATGTAATTACCTTCACCTCCTCTTTAGCATCGGCATTGATTGCCGGCCCTGTATTGTACCATGTAAAGAACATGAATTACTAATAAACGGAACATGTATTTACAATCGAAGACTTCTTTCACCTTGATTAATGATAATCATGGTTCTAATTTATTTAAAGTTTCTAAATAAAAATAAAATCTCATCAAAATGTCATCCCTGGAAATCATCAACGCCATAGAGCTCCTCTGCGTACCCATAGAGTTACCCCTATGAATGTCCATGGTTATTACACGTCACATCCCATATATTTAGCAAAAGAAAAGAAATAAACAAAACAAATCCTAGATATATAAAAGGATAAAAGTTTTTGATAACAATAATTCAAAATCCCTCCGAGACAAAAAACTTTGCTGTGCATTTGTTATGCAAAATGTATTCATAAGAATGGAATCAATAAAAAAGTAACAAGATGGAAATTGTACGTCAAACGTGACAAATGAGGTGCGTTCGTACAATAGCTAGTTATATAAATATTCAGATCTTGATAATTTTTAATTCTGTGAAATGAATTATATCGTCTGCAGATTAATTTCTGTCATAAAATAAGTATCTCGGTCGCTTGATCATTAAACCTCGAAAGCTCCTATAAAAAGAAAGAACCAATTTTCTTTAAAAAAATCAAATTTCTTAATATTTTTAATAATATCTCCTAAAGTTTTTATTCGATTTTAATAAAATTTGAAATGACTCGACAAAATTCTACAAAGATAATATATCTTAAATTTCAAACCATTCGGTTGGGTAGTTTTTGCGTTGTTATATGCGGACGGTCGGACAGACAGACGGACGGATCAGACGACGACAATAGTTGCTACGTATTTGTATAATTACGAACGCACCTAAAAAGGTGTCAAATTGCCAAAAACTTCTCTAAAGTCAAGCATAGTATCCCTCACCTTATTTTCTTCCATTTTTTTATTAAATAGAATGTTAGACATCTTAACCCCACAACCTGTTTCAAATAGCTCTAGAGAAAGAAATTATTTGTATATATTCAATACACTTGTAATATAAATCTTAAAATCTTTCATTACACATTTTTTTTAATGAATGAATTTTTATTAATTAAATAATTCAGGCACATCAAAGTATCATTCGGAAATTTAATAAAGTGTACGCCCATGATCATAAATATCACTATAAAGAAATTAAAAAAATAGTTACTATTTCATATAGAAAATTGTGAGCTTTCTGATATTAAACTATTTAAACTCATCTTTAGTCCTCTAACGGATTTCTGATGGTCAAAGCCTTCCATTAAACTGCTGCAAGGAATTCTAAAGAGAATTAATTCCATTTTGAAATTAGACACAGAACTTTGGGACTGAAATAGAGAACTGATTTAGAAAGATAGATTCAGCTACAATCAAGTAAAACTTTTGGTAAAATTTCACTGATAGGAAAGCTTGAATATGCGCAAATTCTGCTTCATTAGGGAGATCTGCGCTTTGTAACAAATCCTTAATAAGAGAAAGTTAAATTCTTGAACTGAATAATAGAGGACATTGATTATTCGGATGAAAAATTAAAACTTAAATGTTTGTAAACTATATTGTGGGAAAATAATACAGGGAGGGGGGGGGGGAATAATTCTTTAAAGAAAAGATTACAAGTGAAAATAAATTTGTTAAAATTTATAGATAATGAAAACCTCTAAAACAAACCTTCAAAGTTAAACATGTATTATTCGCAGTAAACAGGTATTAATTTTATTGTAAACAGGTAGTTTACAATAAAGTCAAGAGAAAGATGTCATTAGATTAGGAATAATTTATTTCAGAATATGAATGCAATTATTGAAATAAGGGTCGTCCATATATTAAAATTTGTGCCAACTTTAAATTATCAGATGCTAACATACACTTTTGACACTTTATTTGACTTCTTTGGATAAATACAGCAAAAAAGTATATAAATATTCATTAAAAAACATCTTCATAGATTTAGAAGTACTTAAAATCTAACGTACCTAAGTCCAATGGTATTCATTTTTGCTAAACATAAATATGCATATTAGATAAAATTTTTGTGTATGGAATGTGGAACATGTTATTAAGATATAATTCTATTCGGATTGTGATAAATGGCATTCAATTGGCGGAATAGAAGGAGGACAGTAAGTATGTAAAATTTTAAAGCTTGCATTGTCAGTGGTGTTCACACAGCTTATAAAACATTTCTATGTATCTCTAAAAAGTTGTACAAATTAACCTAAACTACCCTACCCTACTTTATATCCCATTTTAAAACTTCTTATTTACCGTAAAATCTGGCGTATAACGCGCACTTTTAATACCAAAAATACGATCGAAATTTACGGGTGCGCGTTATACGCCGAATATAAAAACGATAGATTTAAAGACAAGGAAAATATGAGCATAAAACTTTTGATTTCTACATATACCGTAAATACTATTTATTTAAAAGAAATGACATTATCTTGTGAACTTAAAAATTTTCCTTATTGATTAACATGAAAAGTTCGTTATACTTGTCTTCTATTATATCTTCAGGCACATCATCGAATTATGTTTCATCTTCACCATCAGAGTGTCCTCTGATCCATAAAGATGTAATCATCTTCCTTTATGATTGTTAGATATACTACATTATTTAAATGACTTTTTAATTAGGTCCGGTTTAATTTCATTCCGTGCTTTGGTTATCCCCTCACATACTATTTCTAGACTGGCATAACGCATTTGCTGCCTTTTGTAAATTTTTTGTCACCTTCTAACATCCCTGTATTCCACCGTCGTTTTAAATTCACTTTGAATGGTTTATTGATACACACAACTAAAGGCTGAACAAATGGCGTTAATCCGCCTGGAATAACTGTCATGTCTGTGTTAAACTCCTTCATCAATTTCTAACGATATATGGGATCTGAACAAGAACTGAAACGAACTGAAAAACCTTGAGACTGTTTTTGGCTTTCGTATTGAATGTTGAACGGAGTTTCATCTCCGTTAAAATGGTTATAATAAAACTAAAATACTGCAATAATATTACATTTTTTATGTTAATAGTGCATTATAGCTGTACATAAAAGTATAATAAAGATTAACAGATTTAAAAATTCTAGTTGTATGATTTGATCCAATTAGGATTTAGTTGGAAAGTGGAAAATATGGTATTTTTTTCATAGTTTGAGTAAAAAGTGCTTGTGTTTCAAAATATTGTACCCCTTATCGCTTGTAACTTCAGTATCCCATCACTGCACGAAAGCCTGGGAAAATCCTTGGGATGAATGACTTCAAAAGATAAGAGCATCGCCATATGTAGGTACATTTCAGATCTCTTTGTGAAAAAAAGGATGCGCGTTATACGGGGAATGTACTTCTCAAATACAGTCAAAATACAGTCTCAAATCATATGTGCGCGTTATACGGCAGATTTTACAATAAATGCATTTTTTGCAGATGTAAAATATACTGCACTTTGAATATATGTCAAACCTGACAAAGTAAAGAACTTGTACAAGTTTCATGTTTTTAGCTGCTACATCATTCAAGTATTATACTCGTTCCTTTAATTTTTTTTCACCAGTGTACTTATTCATGTTTTCATAAATAGAAAATCTTACAAATATTAAACAGTAGCACTTTTTAAAATATATTCCAATCCAAAAATTTCGAATTGTGACAGTTCATGTTCGTATTTAATGTATTCCACTACGTATAAATCGTGAAATTTTGTAAAATTTAACAAATGGTAATATTGTTTTATCTGAAAGTCTGTACACTTTGTTATTAAAAAAAATTTTTGTTTTCTTAGGAATTTCGTTAAAAGAGTAGTTATGTCCGCTTTTTTGTTTTAGCTCTAATGCACTGCAAAAAATAATTGTTGATTTTACAGTATAAAACTGGCATCCCAGCTGCCAGTATTATACCGTAAAATTAACAGTATTAAACAGTAAAAAAAGCAGTAATACGCTGCCGTGCAAGCAGTAATACGCTACCGCGCATGCGCGGTAGCGTCAACAATTATTTTTTGACAATCAACAATTTTATCAACAATTATTTTTTGCAGTGTGCATACCTAGACAACCGGAAATTGTTGTTTAAAGCTCCTCAAGAAAAAAAAAGTTTGTGTGGCAAGACGCAGAACTATAGCAGTATTTTAAATTATTTTAATAAAAGCTTTAAGTATATGTAATCCAAAATATTGCAGAATTACACTTCTGTATTACATATCTATTCTAAAAATAAAATAACTAATGCTGCCGCCTGCACTGCTGCTGTCCTTATTGAATCCATTGTGTTATTTTCACTTTGTCGACTTATCCTGAAAGACTATTGCATATAAAAACATGAAAACTGGTAGTATTACAAACAAATGTATGATAAATACGCTTAGGCAGACAGTTGTTTAGTAAAAGACCTATTTATAGCGCTATTTATTGTTGAAATTGGTCAAGATAGTTCAGTTACGTAAATTTTTTAGTATAAAAAATTTTGCTTAACAATCCAACCATATTTTGCAGACATATACTTGAATAGATTATGGTGTGCATAATCTAATCACTTGTAAATTTGTGTAACAATTACTTTTACATTTTTTATTAAACATTTTATTATTTGAATAAAGATTTAACTTATATATCGACATAGCTGTTTTTCATTTACTGTTGCCAGATTTAAAAAAACAAAACAAATAATAATATTTACAAACACTTTTTTTTCAATTAAAATATATATTTACTATATTACTATAGATGAAAAGACTTTGGAATAATTAAAGCGTGTTCTGTAGCGCGATCTAATTGCAAGAAAGGTACCAAATTTTGTTGGATGATTAAACAAGATGGAGGACGGAAGATTTGGTGAAAAATGAATAGTTCCAAAATTCGCCGCTAGAGGGATATACGGCGCTGTGCAATAGAAGACAGAGTTTTAAAAAATGCAAAATCAATACTGAAATAAAATACATTTTATTTAGCACATTAAATTCAAGTTCAATGTGGCCGCCGTTGTTCTGGGCCACACATTACATTCTGAGCACAGCATCCACAACAGAAGAAAGTAATTTGTCTGCTGGAATGTCCCGTACAGCCCGAGTTACGTTATTCTTCAAAGTAACCATGTCCTAGGCATCTCCGAGATAGGCCTTGGACCTAATGTAACCCCATAGCCAAATGTCGCATGGGGTAACATCAGGGAACACAGGCTATCATGCAGTTGGAAAGCAGAGACAAATGACTCTTCCTGATGTGTCCTGTCTGTAACAGCTCTCTCGTAACAGCTACTGTATGCGCAAAGCAATTTGTGGAGGAACGCCATATTGCATCAAAATGGTATTCTCTAGGCATTGTCTTTGATGATTTGATGGAATGACAAATTTGTTTAAGATGTGCCGATATTTTATCCGGTAACAGAACATGTTACCGGAATTTTCGGGGAAATGTTCTCATAGATGTATGGACTTATGATCATTTTTTGCTGTCAAACTAAATCAATCAGTTATCGTTGGCGATTGTAAGGGAAATTCATTGAAGCATTTGGTGAATTGGAATCCCAATTTCAGCAGTTAGGGTTATCTACCTGATTTAAGGTAAAAGTGGGCTTCGTCTTTCCATAAGATTTTCCATGGCCAAGCCACATCCACCCACATTCTGTCAAGAAGGTGCGAGCAAAAGCCAATCTTCATGCTCGTTGTTGCGTAATGTCTGATCTTGTATGGATAGAAATGAATAATCTTCTATAAGATTTCCCATAAGATAATTCCTGAAATGTCTTCGCAATTGATAAAGTAAATGACTTTTTAAATCTAGAGCTAGTTTTAAAATGCAATATAAATGCGAGAAATAAAACGCAAATCGGCATTTAAATTAAGTCTAGAAGAAAAACGTACGTAGGTTGATCCAAAAAAATGTTTACAAGCAGAAGCATTTGAAACGTAATAATTGTGGAGCGAATATTTCCACCCAGGGTGGTTGACAGATGGCGCTAGTTGTCCTACAGCGGTTCTACGAGTAAGTAGCGTCAGTGCGCAGACACTTAAGAGCGACAGTAATGGCATGACGTCTAGAAAAGTGGTCTCGCATAGAGGTGCGAGCCGTAATTCGATTCTTATGGGCCAAGAATGTGGCCTGGATTACTGAGCAAAGGCGTCATTCTTCTGCATGACAATGCCAGGCCCCATACAGCTCGCCAAATTCAGGAACTGCTGCAAAGGTTCAAGTGGGAGGTCTGGAATCACCCCCCCCCCCCCATACAGCCCCGATTTGGCTCCAAGTGACTATTTCCTTTTTCCGGCGTTGAAGCGAAACTTATCCGGAACACGGTTCACCTCAGACGATGCAGTGAAAACAGCTGCCGAGAAATGGCTCAATGAGCAGGGCCCTGATTACTACCAAGACGGGATAAATAAGTTGGTCGAACGTTCTGACAAATGCCTAAACAGGTTTGGAAACTATGTGGAAAAGTAAAGGCCAGATGTGTCTCTTGATTGCCATTTGTATCTTGTTTCTATTGTTAATAAATACTTTTCCCTTTGCCTTGTAAACTTTTTTTTGCAAATTAGTTGCAGTTCAAAAAGGCAACAGTAAAATGTTTAACATGTTTGCATGTTTCAGGTTTAAGGAAATGAGTATGTTTAGAAAAGTATTCACTACTAAATTGTTTCTTTATTGAAATGAAACACCTATTTGGAATATAAGACAAAATACTGTAAACCGGAGGTTATTTTTTCTTTAAAAGTTTTTGTGGTTGAGATTTAAAAAAAATATATATAGCTGCTTCTTTCTTTATGAAATTTATAAGGAAGCAGTCGCTCATGAATTTGTCCTACATAGTACCTAATTGATTATTAAATTGCATAAAGTACCCACCGAGTAGCCAGTTCTGCTACGTACTCATCATCTTCAATTCCATACTTTTGGCGGATGCAATGCAATTAGCGCGCTCTATAGGTAACATTTTAAACTACAAACTTCTTTACTGTTAAAAAAATCCACATCCAGACAATGCTTTTTGTGCAAACCTTCTTTATGTATATTTTCATTATGAAATTTAAAAGCTTATCCAGACTTCCTGCCCAACCTGGATTAAAACGTTTTACTTTTATACGAAAGATATATCTAAAAAACATTAAATTTCTAATTTCGTAATTTTTTCATAAAGGAAAATTTTTGTAGTTGTTGGCTTTTGTACTTATGCGTTTGCACTTAAAAATATAATTATCTTATAGTTTTCATTTTTCAAATTAATTTATTTTTCACATATTTTTGTTGAAATTTATACTTCACAATTGCAAACATTTATGACTATTTTAATAAAATATTACAGAGCCCACATTACATTTAAATTTGGGTATTTACATTATCCAGACATATTAATATATTTTTTGTTTTACACACACATTTCTCTAAGTAATATTATTACAGTATTTTATATTGTAGAATATTTGAAAAAAAGAACAATTTCAGTCTAATTCTAATAAATTAGCACAAAGTCAAATTAATAGCATTTTAAATGTAGAAATACAACTAATTTTGTAAAATGTAAGATGTTAATTAAAAATGTCACCATTCATTAATTTTAACTAGGTTTTATTATTTCATAACAAAATAATCAGTTTCTAAATCAAATTAAATTGAATTACAATCTGTAAATGAATATTTTTATAGTTTTCCACAGAAACGAACTTGAATTAACAATTGCTCGTAAATCCATCCCTTCATTCTTTCGTTAACAATTTATCCAAAGGCCTTACACTAAATTTTAACAATAAAACAGACTCTCTGGATATTATCCAACGAAAACTACATAACTTACTTTGGCGAACAGAGCGTTAAATGTTGCTTATTGAAATTTCTCAAACTCTTCAGTAATTTCATCCTCTTGCACTTGATTATAACATTGCAGAATATCCCTTAAAGCTACTCCCTTCTCGCTAAAATTGGTTAAAATTCTCCCCCCGAGGATGCGGTGGGTCATATTTATGACGTCATAATCCTTTGGATACGCGAGCGGAGTTTAGATAGAACGCAATAAAATGAAATGTCAAACCCTTTTCTTGGTATCATATTTGAAAACAGTTGCATTTTATGGCTTTGCGTTGAATTCCGCAATTACGATGTTCCCGAAATTGTCTGTTAAGAATACAGTTAATGATAAACAAAAGAGAAAATCATTTCTCTTTCAATTTAGTATCGATTTTATGTGAAATATTTTACTTTTTGTCTACCAGCAGCGAAAATTGTTAGCTTATTGTTTAAATGCTGCAAAAAGTAGAAAAATTTATCAATTTTATATCTAAATAAATGGTTCATTATAATTTGTAATTTATATTATAAGAGTCGGTGTAACGGTTAGTTCATTATAGATTTAAACAGGAACGAAAAATTATGCGTCATGCATAAATTATGTCACACTTTCCAACACTTCCAAGGTAATTTTACAAATCTTTACCGTTTAATAAGGGGAGAAATTATATCTAAGTAAACAATTTGGAAAACGCAAACATATTTAAAATCCAATTTCAGAAATTACCAAAAATAATCGGAAAAATTTCCGAATTCTTTTGTGCAGCCCTGTATATGATCTATAGATTTGTATATATATATTCCATAGAATGCTAAATTTAGTTCTATTAGGAAGCGCTTAGCACAGTTTGAAATTCAACTTCTTGAATTTCCGTCAACAACCGTAAATATACTCGAGAATTATTGTGCTGCTCTGTATATGATCTATAGAATTTATACACACCACATAATAGAAGAAAAAAAATTAGTTAAATTTAAAAACGCGTTAAGAAACTGAAAGTGCACTTCCAGCAGTTATTGTTAACCGATAGCACCGAATTCTTTTGTGTGTCCCTGTAAATGAACGAAGAATGCTAAACACACAATATTCTATAGTAAGCCTCTTGTAATGCACCTCAGTAATATATATCAATTCCAATTTGTTTAAAATAGTAAAACATTATTAAAATAAACCGCAATCGATTTTTCTCCATAGACCGTAATGTAACAGAATTCTTTTGAGTGTCCCTGTAAAAAAAACTATAAGTGCTACACACTTCATATTCAATACCGAACATGCCATAGTAAACCTCAATAACATATATCGATTGCATGACAATTTGATAAATTTACGTGAGTTAGAGCAGACAGACAGACAAACCGAATTCTCATTTACTTTCAACTTTGTTGGGAATTGTTAAAAAGATAAAAGTAAAAAATTGTTTAAAAAAAAAAAAAAACATTTTTTATAAGCATTAAAAGCCCAATTTCATGAGTCTAATTAATGTGATTCCAAAGCATGTCTGTTACAATACGTTAATTTGGCGTGAAACCCGATTATTGAAAATTTGTTGCGTTGATTTATGCTTGATAAAAAGCGCGAGATACTGACATTTTTAAAAATATATAATTTTTACTCTGTTTCATTTTTAAAATATGGTGACCGGAAAGAAAGAAGAAAAGCATTATTTAAACTATCTATTCAGGTTTTCTAAATTGTTTTCTCAACGTATAATCTTAAATTAATAAATACTAAAAAAGTATTTGTGATAAAATATTTTTACAATGTTTATTTTTTATTTTTCCTTTTTTATAGGTTGTGTTTAAAATACTTCATTGTTTTAGTTTCACAGCATATTACGGCGAGAGTGGGTTAGCAGCTAATTAATGCTATTGTTTCTGCACCGTGCAATGAGTTGAAACCATAAATATTATTTGACAATTTATCACCTGCGGCCGGCTGAGGAAAAATGCCTTAAAATTAATTTATTGATTTATAATAAGTTATAATAATATTAAAATTCTATTTTGTCATTGGAGACACACATGTATACAATTTTTTTTTAAATTCTAGAATATCAGAAAGTGCATATTTGAAAACAGTTAGGTTTTATTATTTTACTTTGGATTCTGAAATTATGAAGTTACTGAAAGTGTTTTTTACGGATGGACAAAATGAAAAATTATTTTTCTTTTCCTTGAAGTAGATTTTTACTGAATTATTTTACTTTTCCTCTAACAACAGTGAAGGATTTAAACATATCATTTATAAACTTTAAAATTTTATAGCTAAATATTTTCTTCACATAATTTGTATTTTACGTTTCATAAGTCATTATAAATGTAATATATGTCAGTTAAAAAACACAGATATTAATAATCTAAAAAAAATTAAAAATAAAATTAAAATAAATAATAAAATGCTTCTTTGGATACGCAAATAATGTCCATGTAGAATGCAATAAAAGAAAATGCTAAACTCTTTGATACTTATCATATTTGAAAACTATGGCGTTTTATTGGTTTAAGTTTGATTGCACAGTTACGATGTTATTGAATAAAATTATTTGTTATAAAAAAGTTAAAGGAAATTAAAATTGATTTCTATTTCTTTTTACTGAAGTATTTTACACTAGCTGATCCACCCAGCGTTGCTCGTTCCGATAAAAAAAAAAAAATACTAATCGCGAAAAGCTCTAAAAATAAAAATAAAAAAACGCGACAAATATAAAAATCTCTTACGAGTTTCAAATTAACTTTATTGAAAATAGAACAAAATTTACTATATTGTTGTAGAAACAGAATTCCTTTTACTAATATGGAAAAAATCACAATGAATCGCAAAAAAGAAAGAAAAAAAATTAAAATACCAAAAATTCCAGAAAATAAAAATTTTCTATATTGGGGTAAAATATTAAAACAGGATTTCTTATACAAATATCCAAAAATCTCTGCAGAACCTGAAAAGATATATTAAAAATTCGCGAAAAATTCGAAAAATGTTGTACGAAATCTGAATAAACTTTATTGAAAAGAGGACAGTCACTGTATTGGGTTAAACACTAAGACCGGATGAATTTTACTAATGTGGAAAAATCGCCTCGAATTGCATAAACCCCGAAAAAAATCGCATAAAAATCGCTAAAAAATCCAAACTCGCAAAGTTTGCTTAAACATTGTAACCGGAAACAGTTCAACATTGTAAAAAAAAAAAAGTTGTAAAAAAAAAAAATTGTACGTCAAACGTGACAAATGAGGTTCGTTCTACACTGTCAAAAAAATCCTAAAGTTACTAAAAATTTTTTAGTACATTTGTATTCCACAGATTAATTTTAGTAACCGGTACTAAAAACCTGAATCGTTGCTAGCTGCTTTCTAGAAATGTTGCTAGCTGTTTTCGAGTAATTCTTACATATTTTCTTGTAACTGAGTAAGTATATAAAAAAATTTTTAGTAATTGCAAAAATCAATGAGAAAAACTAAAAAATTTTTAGTAGATCGACCCATTTTTGTATAGTGTATAACTAGTTTCAATGAAATAAATTATATCGTCTGTTATTATGATATGATTAATTTTCGTAATAAAATAAGTGCATTTTAAATTGGCAACATTTTATCGTTTGTTGACATTTACTGAAAATTCCAATGGGAAACTTAAGCCCAGCTTTGCAAATTTCAGAACTTGAAATTTATATTTAGACTTTTTTCCATTTAATATCTATTTTTCAGGAAACATCTATCCAAAAAACTGTCTGCAGATTATATGATTGTTTTAATTAAACACTTTTAGTACACAAATTCTGTTTTTAAATACAGTAATACGGAAATAATATCACCATGGCAACCTAAAATCATTACCTATCATGGGTTGTCATTGGGATATCAACGATTATATATATTAAATTTCACACCATTCGGATGGGCAGTTTGTGCGCTGTTATATGCGGACAGATGGACAGACAGATGAACAAGACGACGACTACAGGTCCTACGTATTTATATAAATACGAACGCACGTAAAAACTGTGCAAAACTCAAAACTAAAATAAATAAATAAATAAATAAATAAATAATAACGCTAAAAATCGCATTGAAACTCGCGGATGACAAAAATAACTACATTAGGCAAAATTGGGGAAACCGAATTCCTTTTACAAATGTCAAAAAATCAACACATAACACCAACAAATGGTTCAAAGCGCATTGAAAATCTGAAAAACTTCAAAAATCACAAAGGACAAACATTGATTCTATTAGGCTAAAACTTTGAAACCGAATTGTATTTTCGAATGATAAAAAATCGCATTTGATCGCCAAAACCCCGCTAAAAATCGCAATGAAAGACGCTTTAAAAGTCTCCAAAATATCAAAAATCGCGAAGGGCAAAATTTTCTATAATTGGATAAATATCTTAAGCCGAATTTCAAAAATTCAACGCGGAACGCGAAAATACATTTGAAATCGCATTAAAAATTGCCATTAATTTGAAAAAAAAAATGTGGAGGATAAAATTTAATAAGGCTATAATAATAAAATAATAATGTAATAATAATATATAATAATATAAATAATAATAATAATAATAATAATAATAATAATATAATAATAATATATAATAATATAAATAATAATAATAATAATAAAATAATAATAAATATAAAAATAAGGCTATAAGTTTGAAAAAACACTAAAGCTCTTAGAGAACAAGATTTGCTACAGTTGTATAAACGTTTGTATCTGAATTTCTTTTACGAATGTCAAAAAATCGCAGTGAAACGCGAAAAAACGCTATAAATCGCACTAAAATTTAATTAAAAATCGCTAAATAACAAAAATTGTGCTGACAAAATTTCCTATATTAGGGTCAAGATTTGAAACCGAATTAATTTTGTGAATATTAAAAACTCGTCGTGAAACTATAAAAATCAAATTAGAAATCGATTAAAAAAAATTAAAAATCGAGCAGAACAAAATTTACTTAATTGAGATAAAAGTCTGAAACCAAAAATATTTTCCGAATGTCAAAAAATCGCGGCAAAACTCCAAAAACACTGAAAATCGCATTAAAAATTGCTAAAATTACAAAATCACGGAGGTCAAACATTACAGTATTAGGCTAAAAGTTTTAAACAGAGTTGCTTTTACTAATGTCAAAAAATCGACGCGGTACTCAAACAATGCTAAAAATAGCATTAAAATCTGCATTAAAAAATCGCATTAAAAATCGCATTAAAAATCTCATTAAAAATCGCGGAGGACAAAATTTACCATATTAGGCTAAATGTTCTAAACGAACTTCCTTTTCCAAATGTCAAAAAATCGCCTCGGTACTCGAAAAAGTTAAAAATAGCGATGAAAATTGTATTGAAAATCGCTCAAAATTTTAAAAAATGCGGAGGATGAAATTTACTATACAAGGCTAAAAGTTTCAAACCAAATTCCCTTTCTGTATGTGAGAAAATCGCCGCGGCACGCTAAAACTCTCAGAGAACAAAATTTACTATAGTGGACTAAAAGTTGTCTAGCCAAATTCCTTTTACGAATATCAAAAGATAGCGGTGCAACGCAAAAAATCGCATTAAAAATCTATAAAAAAAATAAAAAATCACGGAGGACAGAATTTACTATATTAGGCGAAAATTTTGAAGAAAAAATTGTTTCCGAATGTCAAGCAATCGCAGCGAAACTCGAAAAATTGCTAACAATCGCATTAAAAATCGCGGACGATAAAATGTACTATATTAGGCTAAAAGTTTGAAACAGAACATTTCTGTTTCTCTGTAGAAAGAACATTTTTCTTTTTAACACTTTCCAACATAGTTGAAAAGTGTTTATGAATTCAGTTTGTCTGTCTTCCGTCTGTCCGTGCACTAACTCGCATAAATATAGTCTTATCGCCATGCATTTGATTTATGTTAATCATGTTTACTATGGCATGTTCGTTATTGAAAACAAAGTATGTAGCGTCTATACTACATTTACAGGGACACTCAAAATATTTCCGTTACATTACGGTCTATGGGGAAAAATCGTTTGCGGTGAATTTTAGTGATACTATACTATTTCAAACATATTTAAATTAATATATATATATCACTCAGGTGCACTAAAAAAGGCTTACTATAGATTGTGGTGTACATAGCATTCATTGTTTATGTACAGGGATGCACAAAAAAAATTCGGTTACAGTATGGTTTAAGAAGAATGATTACTGGAAGTGCGTTTTAAGTTCTGATACGTGTTTTTAAATTAAAATAAATTTTTGACTATTATTTGGTGTGCATAAATTCTGTAGATAATATACAGGACAGCCCAAAAGGTCTCGAACACATGTCCGTTTATTAACGGAAACTGATGAAGGGGAATTTACAACTTCGCTATGCGTTTCCTAAATGAACTAAATTATAGCCATACTCTGTAGTATATATACAAATCTATGTATCATATACAGAGATGCACTAAACAATTCAGATACTTTTCCGTCTATTGACGGTAATTGTTGGCATTGGATTTTCAAATGTGTTATAAGTTTTCCAAATTGCTCAGCTAAACCACCTTATTAAACGAGGAAGTTTTATCAAAGCATTCCGGAAGTGTTGGAAAGTGTTTCATAATCTATGCTTGACGCATGCTTTTTTGTTCTTGTTTAAATTCAATGAGTAAGAATTAAAAGGTAATTTCTTATTATACCGGGAAACTATACGATTCCCACTCAAAAGAAAAGGTATCGTTAAAATACAGAATTGTCATATAAAATGACCCGCTTCTTTTTAGGGTTTCGTTCATCTCACGAAACCCTACTACCCTCACTCCGTTGTCTGTCCGTCACAGAGCCATTCTCAAAAAGTATGTAACTTACAGAGTTGAAACTTAGTGTATAAATCTGAATAGCAGCTGTGAAGAGCTCAAAATATTAAAATTGGAAAATTTCGTATTATTTTAATAGAGATAAAAAACCAAAATTCTAACAGCCTTTTCCTTTTAAATTGAAACATTTTTCGATATAGCTGATGCCAAAGATTTAAAATCCACAATGAAATTCTTTCTACAATAATTAATTTTCTATCAGACGATTTTCACGTGACAAATGAAAATGAAATAAAAAGTTTCACCAATTGAAAAAAAGATAAATATGAAATAAAATTGATTGACGTCATTGTCGTAAAAAAACGGAAAATGTCTAACATTTCTCAATAATACAAGGAGTATGAGTATGTGTAAGTGGACAAAGCAGATTAATATCACGTCGTTAGAGAATTAAAAAGAAAATCTGACGTAATATAGAAAGTTTAACTAATTTTTCAAATGTTTGAGAATAATACAAAGCGAGTATCAATATAAATAATAGAGAATAGTAAATATATGAGTTTGAGAAACATATTGAATCGTGATAAAAATCCGATTATGGAAATATTCGCATATTTTAACATTTTGAAGGTGTACAATGTGTTTAATTTTGAAATTATTTTTTTAAATATTGCATTTAGTCCGTATGACGGATATTATTATGACAGAATATAATAGCGAGCTTGGACCGCTATTCGGCTGGTTTAGATATTCGAAAAAAGGAAAAAATAGACCGGTAAATTTTTACTTTATAAAAAACATGACTTTTTTTTGTTGTTGTTGCTAAATGAAATTTGTTTGAATTTATTAAAGAAAGGATAAAGTGTTTTGAAAGGAATATTAAACGAAACCTTTTGAGCGATCTTCGATCACACTTACCCACTTGTTTTTTTTTTTTTTTTTTTTTTTTTTTTTTTTTTTTTTTTTACAGTAATTGGCCTTAAAAGAGGTAGTTAGATGAAACCAATTTTAGGCTCCAGCACAAGCAAGAAGCTCTTTTTTAAGATGATTGTTTTCATATAATTCAGGATCTAATTTCATTGGCGCTACGATTGATTTTTGTCGAAATGTCGTTTAAATATAGTATGCACAATCCGAAATGTAGGATATTTCTCAAATTTTAATCATTCAGAGTTGTCTTTTTAAAAGTGAAATTAATTTTATTTTAATAATACACTAATTTGTATTATGCCACTTTTATTTTTAATAACACTGATTTTAATATATATGTGAGATAATTCGATGATTAAATAATGTGACCCCAAAATACATAAAATGATTACACTGAAATTACAACGGTCACAAACATCTAATAAAATGCAAAGTATATGACCTAAATAAATAATAAAATGTTAGCAAACTACATCAAAATGGCCAAATGAACATAAGATGCTAGAGAAGTACTTATACATTATCTATTATTGCATAATTAAGGAACATCAGCAAAGTCTTTTTGTCATGAACATAAAAATAAAGAAGGACTTCTAACGAAATAGTGTTAATATCGTGTGGCGACTTTGGAACGAAATGGCAGCTGTACAGCTATGCGCACGGTTCTGTGCAGCCGGCGAGAATCCCTGCTAAGGTAGCGCCACCTACAACATCAAACCGAAACTGTATGTCAGAGACCCAAAAGACGATAAACGGTTTGAAGAAGCTGACGAACTGGTGACGTATGGATGTCCTATACACGCGCCAGCTATTTGAGACATTTTTCCAGGAATGATTTTCTTCTTGGAAAGGCTGTTTCGTTAGAAGTCATTTAGATCTATGTTCATTTGCAAAAGAACCTGTTCCAGTTTTGAAACACTTCTTTTTTAATAAAAACTCATGCGCTTAGTTCTAGGACGATAAGGGGACGTATATGAACGCTCTCTCTCACACACATATATTTATATTTGTGTTTACAAATTCTACAAATTAAAAAAAAAATCTGGTAGCCTGTAAAAAATTCTATTGGCTAGTAAAAACAAATTTACCCCTTCCTCCCTCCTCCCGGTATCAGTTTTTTTCTCAAATTTTGAAATTATCATCAATTTTCAAAAAGCACACAAAAGTTTTTATGGTAATTGAAAAAGAATAATAAACAGCATAGTTTAGAATTATTGGTTTCGTAGTTTAAAATGATTACATTAGACTAAGTTTTTCTAATGAAATAATATATCAAAATTATATAACACTGAAAAAAAAAAAGAATAAAAACAGAAAAGACTTAACTAACCGGCAGGTTCTTTTAATGCTGACTGCCAAATATTTCAAATGTTCGGATAGTTGAGCACTACAACATCTAAATTTTAGGAAGGAAGGGGAGGCGGTTGCATCCACGTAATAGTGAAGCAGGTAAACGATTTTTTCACCAATTTTCCTGTAGAAGTCAGTCAAATAATTGTGCTTTTATTATTTTAAAACTTTAGTTTGGTAACCTTATTTTTTCAGAATTAAAAATAGAAGTTTTTATAAGATTTCTAAATTTATTTCTTAATATTTTGTAACGTTGCAATATCTATAATAAAACAAATTATATGGATTTTAATGTCACATTGTGACTAAGATGAGTAATAGATGCTTCTCTTGAAAGAAATTGTGGACATATATTGCCGTAAACATATAGTAATTGTAATATAAATGTGTGTGTGTGTGTATATCTATCTATCTATCTACCTATATATATATATATATATATATATATATATATATATATATATTAGCCGGCTCGCATAGTAAAACTCTTTATGTGCTAATAAAATAAACTTTAACATGAGAAATATAAAAAATAATTACATTTGCCGCAATAACTCAATAGTTAGTCATCGCTAAAGTAAACAATTATTCTGCGTTGAATCACGTAATCGGAATCAGCAGCCGGCTGGCTCATTTCTTAAATCATGTTTTGCATCAAAATATTGGAAAGAAAAGAAAAAAATGGTTTTCTAAGGCTGTACCAATAGTATACTTGCCAGATAATATACTTTGATCTCCACTGCCGAGCTGGCGACCGCATTCGTCGATCCTGTGTGTAGGTACCATTACATTATTAATCAAGCATTAATATATCAAACAGTACGGCGGTATTATGAGCATTTCTTACTTATGTAAAAAAAATAAAATAAAATAAAATATCGAAATACATTAAAATTTACTATATAAGCTATATTTTAAATCAGAAATGTCCAACATTTCAGTAAGCAGGGCCGCAACTCAGCCGGTCACAAACAATGAAGTGCACCATTATTCACATGACTCAAAACATGCCACAATATTATCACACATTGTAAGTAGTAGTACCGATACACGCACTTCTTAACACTGCTGCCAATTTATTGCATCATTTTAATCAAAATATCTACCGCTATTTTCGAATAGTAAGCTTGGCTTTATTTAATCACGGAATGTCTGAAATTTAATGAAGCGGAATATTGTTATACAGAAATAGTGGAAGATGTTTTGAATAAAAAATGGGCTAAATTGGTAACACTGCGTCTTATCCGATCCCCATATCATAGTGGTAGCCATAAGGACCCTACGACTTAAGAAACCCATGTAAAAATAATTTTGTTGAAAGAAATATATAAATCATAGTAAATTTAGGTATATTTTTCTCAGAAGTTACCTATTTCAAAAATGTTTGTAGGGGAAAGAACCTTAAACGCACGCATAATAATAATTATTAAAAAATGGTAATAATCTAAATTTTAAAGGAAGCAAACTTTTTAAAATATTTTTATTTGTAAGAAATCGAGTAACATGAAGCATTAGAAAGAGAGAAAAGATAATCATCAAAGGGTGCCATGGCGCCCGCTACCACCACGTTGGACAACCCTGTATTTAGTACATTTACAATATATTTAAACAATCTTCCAAAAAATTAATCACAGAATCAATAAAAATAAAACAAATTTTCAGGAATAAATTTAAATAAAAATATATATCAGCAATAAATTTAAATAAAAATATATATCAGCAATAAATTTTAACAGTGTAATAGATTAGGTTATATAATAAAATTCAACTTATTCGTTAACATATTTAATTTAGTTAGAATTATTTAAAAATTATTGCCTAGACGTCAAATCTTTTTAATAAAAATCTTAATCAAGGAGAAAATTTTCGAATATTAACATTGCTTGAATGGAATTTTAATTAAAAATTGTACTTCAAGTGATTAATTAAATGTAACTCTAATTTGATTAAAGATTTTATGCATAGTAATTGACAAAAGTGAAAGCATATAACAAATGAAAAACTGTACAACAAAGAATTAGAAAAGGTATTTCCTTCTCATCTAAAGTTTGTTTTTGTCTTAGGCTTTGTGGTGTATAAAAACATATGTGATTTCCATTAATATTTTGTCACGTAATCCTATTTTAAATTACTGATCTTTAATATTTAATAATTATATTTTTAAAATATTATATTTTGAGACGCTAAATGTATAAAAGCATTACTTAACTAATATTATTTAATATTACAACTAACAGAAAAATGGATGACATTTTTTAAAAAAAATCATTTCAAAAATATTCCAAAATTAAAAATAATTAAAATTAAAGATTCATCTCAAATGACTGATTTAAACGGTATTAAAACGAATATAGATAGTTAAAATAAACAGTTTTTCACCGACGCTTTAAAAAACAGTTTTTGCATTATTATCAACATTTTCCTATTTTCCTGTTACGGTGTACATATCCTAGTGTTGCCAGTTTGTACGTTTTCTTCGTAAGTTGCAGCACATTTTTCAAGATTCTTGAACAGTTTGCGATTTAACCTTTCCTGTTACGATGATTTCTTCCTTTTTTTCTTTAAACGTGTCTGACTTTTATAATTTCAGGAATATTTATTAGTTTATTGTTTTATTTTGTTTCAAAAATTTAACTTTTATCACAAACATTTTATCACAAAAATGTGACTGCAAAATTGATTAAACAATATTATAAGAATAATGTAATACAAATACAATTGAAAAAAGTCCTTCCGGCCTGTACCGGGAGGAAAAGGTAGTTTTCATAGTCCATGTTTTTAGAAATTCAACTCATTTAACTCAAACACCCGAAGTTAAATTGCTTGGAACTCGATTATAGAAAATTCAATCCCGATTTTCGTTAAGACTGAATTTGAATGTGAATTTACGCATGAGAATTACAGCATAACAAAAATCCGATTGTTTCAAAATGTCAGCCACCCTAGAACTTCAAACTGCCATATATCTACAATTTTTAAGATAAAACCAAAACAAAAAATTTCCGGAATCCTTGTATCACGATCTAACACTTAACGTAAACAACTTTTTCAATTTATAATTTTTATATACTTTTTGAATTATTTTTTTTAACTTGCCGCCATTTTGAAACAAGATGGCGCATAAACCTGGCCAACGAACTCGATTGAGAGCTTGGTATGTTCTGTACACATGATCAGTCACATTCTTATCGGTTCATAAATACGAGAGTTGCAGTATAACATATATCAGATTGTCTCAAAATCTCAGCCACCCTAGAACTTCAAACTGTCATGTCTCAGCCATTTTTTAAGATATCGCAAAAACAAAAAAATGTTCCAGAATCCTTGTATCACGTTCTAACACTTAACATTTTTTAAATATTTTTTTACATCGTTTTGAATTTTTAAATATTTAAAAAAAAATTAACTGTCCTCCATTTTGAAACAAGATGGCGAAAGAAGCTGACCAACGAACTCGGCCGAGACCTTGGTATGTCCTATGCACATACTCAGACACATCCAAATCGGTTCATAAATAAGAGAATTACAGCATGACATATGTCAGATATATTACGAAAATAGTTCATAGAGCTGTATAGAACTCTATAGAATTCTTTAAAAGTTCTATAGAATAAACATTCTATAGAATACTATTTCTATGGAGTTTTGAAGGGTTCTATAGAATACTTTTCCTAAAGAAAATTTTTATATAGAATTCTTAGAAGTTCTATTGTATTTTTTTTCGATAGAACAGTTTTTTTATAGAGCACTATAAACATTATAGAATTAAGCTCTATGGACTAATGATTCTGTAGATTTTTGTTTGTTTTTATAAAAGAAATATTTCCTGATCTTTTAAAATTTATGTGTGTAGTAATTTAAATTATTTTTTAAATGTAATGTTTAGTTATAAATAAAATTATTTATAACTATACACTAAAATTATAAAATAATAACCAATTTTGTAATACATCAGTTTAATATATAATAGTACTCCATAGATTTAATATGGTTATATATATATCATTTAATTTAATTCTAATACATTGTGATTCAATTGTCAATGCAATAATATATTAGTCGAACTACTGAATTAAATAATGATTAATTAATTTATTTATAATTCCTTAATTTGTTGGTTAATTTTATAATAATTTTTTAATTTGTTGTTAAATTTATAAAACCATCCATCTAATTTAATAAACTTTATTCTCTTTAATAGTATTGTAATTTTTAGTGAAATATTTTAATCTGAAGTATAAATATTCAAACAATTATTTCAGTTTCAACAAATAATTTATTAGACTGTTAAATATTTTTACAAGACTATATATGACTGGGAATGTAAATCACAAAAGAAATAAAGTTTAAATAGTGTAATAAGATAATCGTTGTATCAAACTGAAAATATTAGTTCTTCGTCCGATCACTGAAGTCATGCAGCATCGAGTGTGGTTACTACTTGGGAGGATGACCGCCTGGATTCTATATATATATATTTTATAGAAGCTTTGTATTTTTTCTACATATATTTTTATAGAAGCTCTATAGACATTTCTATTGAACTTCTACAGACATTTCTATTGAACTTCTACAGATATTTCTATAGCTTTAGATTAAACAAGCTTATAGAAAACGTGCCTTAATTGCATAAGATTCTATACTGCTATAAATATTTCTATAAATATTTTTTATAGAATTCTATAATAAATTTTTGTAAGTGTTTATCTATCTATCTATATATATATACAGGGTGTTTAAAAAATGACCAGTATATTTGAAAAATCAATAAAAACTAAACGGGCAGCGATAGAAATACACCGTTTGTTGCACTATGCTTGGGACAACAGTAAATTTTCAGGCAGACAAACTTTCGAAATTAGTTACAATTTTCAACAAAGATGGCGCTGCATTCTGGAAAAATCTAAACCACGATATTTTCCACATATCCACCATGCGCAGCAATAATATGGCGTAGTCTCTGAACGAAATTACCAGAAACCTTTATAAACGTGTCAGGCGGGATGGCTTCACATGCAGAAGAGATGTACTGCTTCAGTTGTTCAATTGTTTCTGGATTGTGGCGGTACACCTGGTCTTTCAAGTGTCCCCACAGAAAGAAGTCGCAGGTTTACAAAGGTTTCTGATAATTTCGTTCAGAGACTACGCCATGTTATTTCTGCGTATGGTGGATATGTGGAAAATATCGTTTTTCCAGACTGCAGCGCCATCTGTTGTTGAAAATTGTAACTAAATTCGAATGTTTGTCTGCCTGAAAATTTACTGTTGTCCCAAGCATATTGCAACAAACGGTGCATTTCTATCGCTGCCAGTTTAGTTTTTATTGATTTTTCAAATATACCGGTCATTTTTTAAACACCCTGTATATATAAATCAACATTTGAACGGGGTGTGGTTTGTGAGTCAGAGAGTCATGATCGGTGAAAATATACCAAAATGTTTTGGAATTGCTTTCCTCCGAACGGCTACAATAGATAGCTTTTTGTAATGAAAGCTATCGAAAAAAATACAAAACATTAATTGGCCGCCATTTTGAAACAAGACGGCGCATGTAGCTGCCAACGAACTGGGTGGAGACCTTGGTATGTTCTGTACACATGATTAGTCACATTCATATCGGTTCATAAATAGGAGAGTTACAGCATAAGAAATATCAGATTGTCTCAAAATCTCAGCCACCCTAGAATTTCAAACAGCCATAAATCAGCCATTCTTTAAGATATAGGCAAAACTAAAAATTTTCCAGAATCCTAATATCACGTTCTAACACTCAACAATAACAATTTTTTCAGTGTATACCTTTTTTGAACATCTTTTTGAATTTTTTAAAATTAAAATTTTTTTAACTGGCCGCCTTTTTGAAACAAGATGGCGGATGACAATTTTTTCAGTGTATACCTTTTTTGAACATCTTTTTGAATTTTTTAAAATTAAAATTTTTTTAACTGGCCGCCTTTTTGAAACAAGATGGCGGGTGAAGATGGTCAACAAACTCGGTCGAGTCTTTGACATGTCCTATATGCATACTCAGTCACATTCAAATCGGTTCATAAATAAGAGAGTTACAGACTGACAAATGTCAGATATATATATATATATATATCAACATTCGAACGGAGAGTGTTTTGGGGTCTGGAGATCATGATCGGTGAAAATATACCAAAATGTTTAGGAATTGCTTTCCTCCGAACGGCTGCAGTAGTTAGCTTTTTGTAATGAAAGCTACCTAATAAAAATTATAACAATTAATTATTTGTGTTTAAGAAAAAAACTTTAAAGAAGACATTATTAGCACATTCATCACAGTTCAGTAGGATGCCAATAAAAACAAACTAGCGTGAACAAAAATCTTTCGATTTTTTTTTGGTTTTGTTTTAAGAGAGAAATGCAGCAACCCTAACATATCCGTTTTATATCTTAGATATAATTCACCCACGATGACACAAGTAGAGATCCTCTATTGCTTCTGTACTTCTTGCAAATATATAACCTCATCGAACAAGTCTAGCTGTCGCTGGACATGGAGGATATGAAACAACAGCAACATATCTTAAATATATTATATATTCAAAATTATTAAGACAAGATAATAAAAGACATTTAAAGAACACAAAATAGCGCATTAAATAATGTGGAAAAATAATAAATATAGCATGAATAGAAACTAGCATTTTAATATTTATGGAAAATATAAATTTTAAAATTTTACAGAAATACAAAAACCACAATATATCGTACTTTTCTTTTTTGGAGCTTAGAGCGACATGGAGTTAATTTCTTTCAGTGTTCTAAGGATATCGGTTGCAATGTTTAATTAATTATTCTATGAATGAGATTATTACACAGGCGGATAATAGCGAGTGTTTCGTAAGCCTTCGCACAACGAAACCACAGCAATATTTCTTATTAAATAATAGTACTGTAATGTCAAGAATAACAGTAACAACTAATCAAGTTTGTTTTCCAGTGAAATATCTGTATTCCGAAGTTGCTTTTCATGAATTCATTATATGTTTTAGTAAAATTTACATTTAAAAGTTTATGGAAATTTCATTTTGAAAGGACAGAAATTTTACTTTTTAAAAAATAATTTATATAACATGCATTCCCCGAAGGGGATATATTCTTTTCAATAATATATGGACTATGAAATCTGCACTTCTATTAAAAGCATGCCATACATAAGAATAATATAAACACATTTTAGATAATAGAAATCAGCAAGATTATTATACTTTTCATAATTTAATTCATGTTTTCCATTCACTTCCTTTTAACAGTGATTTAATTTAATTGGATATTTGAAACGCTTAAATTCGTGGATTGTAGTATAATTTAAATAGATAAATAAATAGACAAATATACAGATAGATAGAGACATATAGTCAGTGCTCATGAGTATATGAGAGCATAAAAGGTAAGAGAAATGTTATATACCTTACCTCTGTATCGATATTAAACTAGACGAAAAGAATCATACCGTGTCTTATTTGATTTTGTTCGAGACTGCTTTCATGGTTAATAGAATGACCTCTTTTAATTTTCTGAGATCGAATAAGTCAATGCAAACATTTAGAAATTACTGCTGTATAAATTCAGGGGACTGTACAAATGCTTATAAAAATCCGTATCGTATACGAAAGCCGTATTTTTGTGTCATTTAGGGGGCGGTGATTTACTCTTGGCCGCTTATACGAAAGTACAGATTTTAATAAATTTTAAAATTTTATTTTAATACATTATTGATATTATTCATATAAAAATGCTTTTTAGTGTTGTTATAGACAATCTAAAAAATATATATGTTACGATATTTAGAAATCTACTCCGCTGAAAACACCAACATCGCCGTATCAAATCGAAGTCCACTGTGTTGCATTTTCAATATGTATTTGTTCTGACCGATAATCATTGAGAGTTTTCACAAGAAAGAACGAAATTAAATCAATTTAAAAAATATATTATTTCTTCATTAAATAAAATGATAAAACATTCTCCACTAGATATCGTTGAAAACTTTCAGTAAATTGCACAATTCATAGGACTCTCTCCAGACAGCAACAGATTTTTAGGAAGAACAATATCACAGAAATCTGCTTTCCGTAGCTCATGTTCGAGGTTAAATATTGCAGCCGTACAAGGATATCTACGAAAATGCAGGTGTATAGAACAGCGAATCAGGTGGAACTCTGTTTTTATGACAGCAGAAAATGGACGTGCATATGTCCTTGCGAGAGAAGACGCGAATTTAGCTTTGGGATTAAAAAAATTATAATAAAATGGTACAAAACGATAACTTTAAATAAAATAAATTCGGCTTTTTAAGAATTGAGAAACAGAAAGGGTTTTTGAAAAAAAAAATTAATACGGGAAATGTAGTTTTGAAGATTTTGAAAGGAAAATAAAATATTAAAATAAGCATTTTCAATAGAAAGGAATTTAATTAAATGAAATAAATAGAATAATGTTTAAGATAGGAAATAATCTAATAAACTAGTGTTGTATAATAAATTTAGAAGGGGAAAATTTTATGGAATAAATTTAATGAAGTGCGGAATTCACATTTTTTTAATATATATATATTAAATGTAAAACATCCATTAGAGTTTTCAATGAAAAGAAAAAAATAGTTTTTACCTATATTCAGTAATTAGGGAATACCTGGTTGGATTCACTAGTTTATATTACAAGTAAAATTATTATTTAAATTCGGTTTGAAATAAGAGGAAAGTCTTAGAAATATATCACAAAAGTAGAAAAAATCAGTTATCAGCAAAAATTATTCTTTTTAGGTTACAGCATAGTAAGAATTGTTGAAAGAAAATGTCTCTTTTTATGTCCAACTAACCCAATTTTACTGTATTTCATCATTTTCGGGATTTTTAAAATAGTTTCCGCCTACAAAAATGTTTATATATGTTATGTAATTTATAAATTTATGTTTATAGTATGTTTGCTTGTACGTATGTATATGTATGTTTGCCAAAATAGCATAATTTAGTACTTACCAAATATCACTGTTTTGAATTTTTGAAATTTTATGATTTATTCCTTCATTTTATATTTTATTTATATGACAACAAGTAAAACCTTTCTAATTTAATACAGTTATTTGATGGTGTTAAATGTATATATAAAAAAAAGCGCATAAAATTGGGGAAAAATATTGAGTTATTATTTTGTGAGAACTCTTCTTCCCGTTTTTCATGCAGTAGATTGCTGCATTGTAACTACTGAGATTTTGTTTTTAAATTTATATTAATAAAATAAGTTTTTTGTCTGTGTATATGTGTGTGTCAGTCTGTCTGTCTGTTTGTACGTGATAGCTATGAAAATCTATCACACATAGAGATCTGGAAATTTAGTTCCGGATAAAGAAGAAGGATACATATTTCTGCATGCATCTGAGGCCCAGAGTTCGTATTCTTTTATTATATCGTTTGTTATTTTTTATAAACGGAAAAATTCACGATTTTCCAAGTTCGCCAGTGATTTTAAGCCACTCATAAAAGTAATCCAAATTCAATCTTCTTCTTCTATATAGTAAATTTTGTCCTATTTTCAGTAACATTTATTTGGAATTCATACAGGATTTTTTAATTTTTATAATTAATTAAGTCTCCATTTCGCTGAAAATAAGGACTTTTTTACCTTATCTACTCAATCTGATTCTTTATATCCCTGTTTGGAGAAGACTTTCGGGAACCGATTAACAAAAACTTTAAAATATGAAATAGCTTTATTTTTCTTTAAGTTATTAACGTAAGTAAGGCCAGCGATTTTTTTCTATGAAACGCAGCGAAGAAGGAACGGAAAAAGTTCCAGAAGAAACCCCCTTTATTAAGGCTTACACTACCCTTTCAGGCGGTTGGCTGGCTAATATTTTATCGTGACCAGCTTTGCTCACAAAGCTTAAAAACAACTTTAACTTTCTATGTGACCTTTCTTTATTAATTCATCACTGAACCAGGGATTCGCTTACCCCCCTCCCTATGCACTACTCCTTGTCGGGTCGGAGCTTTGTATTCTCCGGCAGTGATATTAATTTGTATTTTTATCTTTTCACAGATATTATTTTCGTTATATTCATATATTCATATCGATTGTTCACAACCTTGCACAACTGTCGCGTTTTCCGGCAAGATTTTGTAATTTTTTAAATTCTCAATAAAGGTAACCGGGAGGGACATCTATGCTCTACAGACTTCATCTTAGTCTGAGCAGTCCTTCTCGGGAAGTAAAATAGCCCTACCCTTTATTGCATCAATCCGTTTCCGCTCCGCAGCAACATGGTGCGCCACGAGAAAATTTGAAGTGTGTCCAGAAAATTTTAAATCGAGTTGTATAGTTGTATCAAGATTTTAATAGTAATTAATATAAATATTGATACTTTAATATACCTTGCATTTTATATTATGCAATTTACTTCGAAACGAGATTTAGTGTCATAAAGTTTTAAGTATATTATCCCGGGACCGGATAAAGCTGGCAGATCTGCTAGTTTTAGATAAAAAGTTCATAAAATTTAACCTCTCTCACTCATGAATCGTGAAAAAAAATCACTCAATGAAGTGGCATAGTTCACCAGCTATTTTAGATTTTGTAGAATAATAATAATAATAATAATAATTTATGCAACTTATGATGACTAAATATTTAATCCTCTCGCCTATCTTATCCTCATAAGAGTTTCCTTAAACGGCGAAATACAGTGCTTTTAAAAAGGATATTGGACTAAATTTTATATTGAATGATATCCCTTTAACATCCAGGATCTATTTATGGCATAGATCAGTTTTACTTATTCATCATACGTAGTATAGGATAAGTCTTGTAATCGTTTTGAAAATCGAAATATTTTTTTCGACGGATTTACACGTTTCAGACACTGGAGATTCCGAAAAACATATTTTTAGAAAAAAAAATTGCCGTCCGTCTGTGTGTCTGTGTATCTGTGCGTCTGTGTGTCTGTAAACGTTCTATCTCCCGAAAAAATTGAGATAGAGACTTGAAATTTGGTATGTACTTAGTATGTAATAATGGGAAGAAGCCTATTGAATTTCAATAACCGGAACTATTTTTTTCGGACTCTCGAAGTATTCGTTCTGATAAAAGGTAGATAAAAATTTTCGAAATTGTTTCTTTTAAGAAGTGAATATAAAAGACAATAAAAAACATAAATTTTGAAGTCGATCTGATAATTAGTTGCCGAGATATTTGGAATCCTTTTTTCCACACTCTTCGAATTTTCATGACCCTGTATTTCATCCAAATTTCAATTTTATTCGAATTGCAATGCATTTTATAAGTAGTTTACACATTTTTATTTTAATATTTTACATTATGCATATCCATGATGGGTAAGTATTACGGTGGCCCCCAACGACTAGTTTTAGGTAGCTTTCAATACAAGAAGCTACCTATTGCAGCCGGTCGGAGGAAAGCAATTCCTAAAAAATTTGGTATATTTTCAACGATCATGACCCCCAGACCCCAAAACCACCCTCCGTCAAATGTTGATATTTATATATAGATCTGACATATATCATGCTGTAACTCTCTTATTTATGAATCGATTTGGATATGACTGAGTATGTTTATAAGACATACAAAGGTCTCGACCGAGTTCGTTGGCCAGCTTCATCCGCCACCTTGTTTCAAAATGGCAACCAGTTAAAAAATTTAAAATTTTAAAAAATTCAAAAATATGTACAAAAAATTATTAATTGAAAAAATTGTTTCTGTTAAGTGTTACAAAGTGATACAAGGATTCTGGGACATTTTTTGTTTTTGCTATCTCTCTATATTAAAAAAAAGTAACCACCGCTGCGGCCGCCGCTGTCAATTAAGATTTTGTGCCTTGAAGTCTTTCTGGACTAATATCCAGAAAACTATTGCAAATAAAAATTTAAAAAATGGTGGTTTTTATAAAAAAATGTTCGATGAACACGCGGAAGTAGACAGTTTTTAAATCGAGGAATTATTTTAAGAGATATTTAAAATCAAAGTTGGTCAAAACAGTTTTCTTATAAGTTTTATAGGAACGAAAACTATGCACAGGAACTTAAACATAATTTGTAAGGATATAGTTGACAAGGTTGGGGTGTGCAGACTGCAATTATTTTTTCAATTTGACTCATTTTTTGAGGTTATATTTCAATTTTTTATTCAAAATTTTCATTATTTTGACGGAGATTTATTTCATATTTCAAAAATTCCATTATTTGAATCGTTGCAATTTGTAAAATAGCGCACGTAATAATATTCTCTTTCAATTAAGAAATGTTTTACACGTGACTATTAAAAACAGAAATAAAACTTTAAAATAATAATTAAATGATCACGTGTTAAGAGCAATAAATGTAGAAAATAAAGGAATAAGAAATATACTTGCGCGTGAATATTAAAAGGTGAATAATTAAATTATTCCGCGTTTTCAAAGCATTAAGTAGAGTAAGATTAATTTATTTTGACAAAATATTTTATCTATTATTGCAAATTTTAAAAAAAGCGTAATTAATAATATTTCCCTTCAATTAAAAGCTATATTTTTACGTTTAATAATTACGTTTAAATCAACGAAATAAATAATAAATTGGTATAATATAATTAAAAATACAGATAAACGTTGAATTAAAGATCACTCGATGACATAACTACCACGCGTAACGCATCTGGTATCAATTGAATGCGACGCCACAGATATGCACTTTTGGCTTTAAATCCTATATTTTGGTGACAGTTCTTTTCTTTTATAGAAAGTAGTAGTCGGGATAATGGAGTAATATCCAATTTTCTATAGCATCGTTATAAAATTTTCCGATGCCATGAAATTGCTTACTTAACCATTTTGCACGAGTTGATTTTCAAATGTTTAATTGACCTTATTTTATCAACAGTTGTTAGCTGTCTCGACAGCAGTTGATTCGGCTTTAAAATCCCTTGGTCAAAAGAAAACGAATGGAAACCCGATTATAGCAGATATTACAGCGAGCATCCAATTACAGCAGGTCGTTTAATTATAATTTAATCTTCCGCAATCGTTTTAAGGTTGATCAAATCAGAGTGTTTTTACAGTTTGTGGTGTCAGAACGGGGGTTGGCGAGCGTAGCTCGTAGGGGGCAGAGCCCCCTAGCCCCCTCTTTTAAAAAATGGCTGAGATATGGCAGTTTGAAATTCTAGGGTGGCTGAGATTTTGAAACAATCTGATATTTGTTATGCTGTAACTCTCTTATTTATTAACCGATATGAATGTGACTGATCATGTGTACGGAACATACCAAGGTCTCAACCGAGTTCATTGGCCTGCTTCATGCGCCATCTTATTTCAAAATGGCGGCAAGTTATTTTTTTTTATTCAAAAAGATGTATAAAAAATATTAAATTGAAAAAATTGCTTCCGTTAAGTATTAGATCGTGATACAAGGATTCCAGAATTTTTTTTGTTTTGGCTTTATCTTAAAAAAATGGCAGAGATACGGCAGTTTGAAATTCTAGGGTGGCTGACATTTTGAAACAATCTAATATTTGTTATCCTGTAACTCTCATGCTGAAATTCGCATTCAAATTCCGTATTAACGAAAACCAGGATTGAATTTTCTATAATCGGGTTCGAAGCAATTTAGTTTCGGGTGTTTGAGTAAAATGAGGTGAATTTTTAAAACATGGAGTATGAAAGCTACCTTTTCCTCCCGGTACAGGCCGAAAGGACTTTTTTCTTTTAACCCTTTTTTGCATGAGTTTTTCTTTTACAATTGTGTTTTTTTATACATATATTAAATATTAGACACCAGAAATTTTAAGATAGATTTTTAACTTTGTTCAGCAACATAGTTCACGGGAAATTTATTGCATTAATATTTCTATATAAATATAGTGGTGGCGAAGAAGTTGATTTATTTATTAAAAGTTAAATAAACAGTGATGGAAATTTACATCACTATGCAATTAAGGGTTAACAAGATCGTGAACAGCATTTTAGTAATTAGGCAAATTCAAAGTAATGGAACAATTTGAAAAATTGTGAACGAGAGCATTGTATGATGTCACTCAAAATAAAATATAGTCGAAAATCGATTTTAAAACACTGTTATGAAAAATTAAAAGTCTCATATGAGGTTCAGGTGAGAAGCAGTGTTAAAATGTAATTTTGTTCATAATAGTCACTGTGTATATTAAGTAACTGCTTTCTCACAAGTGATAAACTCCCACCTTCTATTGAACTCAGGATATAGAATATAACCCCCTTAACCAGGAAGGAAGATGGCCTTCATTTATGTAAATTCGACAATCATGAGTGTTCCGTAGAACTTAATGCATTGTAATTCAAACATATGCCAGTGTAATAAATCAAATTGTGACATAGTCTGCTGTCTAAACAGTATATTATACATGCGCTTTAGCGGTTGATTTAAATGTTACATTTACTTTTTAATGACTAGTAAAACTTAATTTGATTTTTTCAATATCTTATTGCAATTCAAGATCAATTTGTTGCTTAAGAAACGTTTTAGCGTATTTCTATAATGTTATTTCTATGTTCCACATTAAAATATTACTAACTTGGGCTAAATTTATGTTATTGCATAATTTATTGTAACTCTGATATATTACTGAATGATGAAGCAATTTGATGTTTGATTAGGTATCCACAGACTGAATTATATTCGTGTGTTATAGCATAACACTGAAGTTATAATGTAACTTTTACTTAAAAATAAATTTAATTTTAAAGTTTATTTCTTTTATTTATTATACTGCTGTTAATAGTACATTCCTTTTTATATTTTCTGTTGGAATTTAGTACGGAAGAGCCGAAAAAATATTTAAATCTACTGATATGATATTTTCTATTTGAATTTAAAATATTCCCATTATGCATTGATTTTATGTTATTGCATTTATATAAAATATTGTGTTTTTACAAGTATTGTAATATGCGAAATATTTTAACGATATTTATGTTTGTTTAAAGGATTAAAACAACTTTATCTGGATCTCACACTGTTAAAAATTTGCAGCAAACTGTCCAGCCATTTTACCTTTTTTATAGAATACGGTTAAATAACCGTAATTTAACTCTATTCTGAGCATATTATTGACCATATTATGGCCGGAAAAGATTTAAATTACGGTTAGGTAACCATTTTTTATAAAAACGGTCTAATGACTGGACAGTTTGCTGCAAATTTTTAACAGTGCACATCTTAAATTGTTAATTCCATAGACATTTCTTACCGGAAATTTTAAAGTTTAAGAATAAAAATAATTATGGCATATCGATTGGAATTGTGATTATTCATTTTACCGTCTCATTTTTTTCTTATATAATTTGATTTGAATAAAAGGTTTAAATAGAGAGTGTCGAAACTTTTTATTTGCCGTTTTCCCTCACCATCTCCGAATAATAATTTTCGTCTTATTTAATCGTAGAATTTATGTCACTAAATGATACGAATATTACGATTCGGAAATAGCGGTAGCTTTCAGGTCCCTGGGACAAAGGTTTGGCACCCCTGTTGTAAATAGAATTGCAAATTGACTTAATTCACTTTTTATATATTGTACTTTCATTGTAACTTAGCAGCAAATCTATATTGTTTTCGAATATGGATATTTGTGTAATATTTATTTTAACTTGCCCAGTAATTTTTCATAAAAAATATTGTTTATCCTCATAATAATCTCCGTTAATGGTAAACTTCAGTTTTCCATTAACGGAGATTAGTTGGTAGAGCATGGCAGCTTCAGCCAAGAGATCCCAGGTTCGAAACCTCGCCCGGGCATTTTTCGTCCAGTTGGAAAATTAAAACTCGTATGATTTCTTTACCAATTTGAATAACTGTGTTAAAATTAATCTTGTTAAATCAACCAAACCACTTGGTACAGTTAAAATTGGAAGATCTATACTGAAAGATCGCACTTTTACGTCTCAAATTCCGCAATTTATTCAAAAATATATAGTTATTAAACCTTTGATTTTTTTTTGAAAAAGGGTTGTTTTTTTAACGGACGTTTTTATCCTTATGTCACCCCCCCCCCTCCCTCCTGTAGGATGTAATTTTCAAACCAAAAATATTATTTTAAATCTGAAATTTTCTTATAATTGTTGGTGCAATTGGTTTTAAAAAGTAAGAATTTTAACTCTTTCAGAAACACCTGCGAACGCAGGTCACTTCGCGCCTCACGGAAACAATGTTTTTTCTACGTTAAAAAAAAAAAAAAAAAAGCTTATTGTCCGTATTGATGTGCAGAAAAATTAAAAAGAAGAATATAATCTGAAAATTTTTCAGGGGAAAAAAAAAGGGAAAAAGCGGGGTGTTTTGACGTGCCGGCCCCTTTCTTCGACTCATGAATTCACTACTAAATATGCAGAGCTTGGGTACAGTTATAGTTATAACCGATTAAAACTTCAGAGAATTCGAAAGTCGAGAACTTTTTTTTATTGTTATGTTAAAGGGGCCGACACGAAAACATACAACAACAACAGCAACAACAGAAAAATCGAGAAGAAAACATATTTCTTTTACAACAAGATAATATTTTTTCATGAAATTTTTACACGGGCTGTAAAACCATTATATTTATAACAGATAGAAATTTTAAAGCGTTTGGGTAACAAGAACTTTTTTTTTATACTATGAATTGACCCTACGTGAACACACATGAAAATGTCTACTTACGATTGCTTTTATCAATAAATATCAATATTATTTAGCGAATTTTTCTTTATCAAAATAATTTCCTACAAAATCAGGTTAAAGATATAAAATCATGAAAACTTGAGGTCTGTTTTAATTTATTGTCACGGACACGGGCAACGCCAGGCGGGTCAACTAATATTACAGTAATTATATTACTATCTAATAATTTTCTAACTAATATAAATGATGTATTAAGAAATTAATGCTTCTTTCAAGCTATAAAAGCTTCTTAATCTATTATAAAACCATTTAGTCTATGAATATTTTTGTGAATTTGAAATATTTAAATAAAAGAATATAGTAAGCTAAAAGAATATATTTTGATAATGTGTTTGATAACTTAGTCAAAAATAAAAAAGATTATAAAAAGATTATGCAAAAATTATAAAAAGATTAAACAAAACATCTACAGTGAAATCTCTAATACATTGTTATAATGGATAAAAACGAATTAATAACATTTTGCTTTAAATGTTATTTTTAATTTTATATATCCCAGATATTTAATAAATCAGAATTTCAAGCTATTCGAAAAAATAAATAAACAAACATAATGCTGAGAAAATTCTTTAAAAATTCACATTGCGGTCTAATCTTCCATAAATCACCTTTTCACATTTTATCTCCCCACATATCAAAATGAGCGTAATTGTTATCTATTTCGATTTGCTGAAACATACACATAACAATATAGCCAGCTACTTATTCCATCTACCACAAAAGCTTTTAGTATCAGGGACTTCAAAATTAAATACCTCCCTTTTCATGTGCACAGTACATAGCGAAGAAATCCTTTTATCTGTTTTCTTCTAACAAACGAATGAAGTAAATTGCGTTTCAGCTTGGTTGATTCTCTTTTATATGCGAGATCATTGAAACTGTTCTCTAAAGCTACATTGGAGTAGACGTATTGAAATAAGCTTTTGTTATATTTGAAAATATGAAAGAATTTTTGCCATTATTCTGAAAACGTGCATTTTATTTGCTTGAATGGATCAGCACTCAAAGATTATATTTGCATTCATATTTATCTTTTAAAGATATATCCGTCATAATTAGTATTTTTAAAAATAAGCGTTTGGAATAATATTTGTGATTTTTTATGTGTTTTTTTTTTTAAACAGATTTCAGACATTTAAAAAAAAAAATTAAATCATGTATTTTGTTGAGGATTTCCTAAATTACACCTGACGTAAATAAAATAGCATTATTTTTTATTAAATAATATATTTTTTTTTGCATTTAAAAAAAATAAAAAAAATTAATGTAATTTTACCACATATACAAAGAATATTATTACTGGATACACCGTATATATATAAGCGTATTACCATATTTATACATGTATAATGCGCATCCCCGTTTTTGATTGGGAAAAACAGAAAAAAATATGTCTCGTGTATGTCTCACCATAGTATTTTAATGTCAGAAAATCCCCGAATTTGGAAATATTCCATAGACATCCTGATTCAATATATATATATAGTTCTATCTAGAATTTTATAATGTAATATCGTTTAGCGTTTTCTTACCCATTTGACTCAGGTATTAGCTTACATACGCTTATTGTAGTGTACAGTGTTAAAAGTTTTATAGTAGGTTGAACCAAATTTTGGTGCTGCAGTAGCTTCAACCACAAGATGGTGAAATATCGATCCAATAGTTGGAACTATGGGTAAAAAGGAGCTCCAAATGAAGACTGATATTTCACCCTACTGCAGCACCAAAATTTGGTTCAAACCGCCACAAAATTTTTTAACGGTGTAGTCATCATACCAATTGTACATGGCAGCACAGCCGTGATCTTTTATCTTTATTCATTTTCACTCTCTCTCTAACTTGGCTCATATTATTTAGCAGGCCCATGGCACATGGAGCCAGTATGAATCTATAACAAATTACTGCTTGGTAAGCTGTTTTTTTTGTATCTTTAGTTGTATTTTCATTTACTTCTTAATATATTTCAATCCTCTGGGGTTTTCCGATATGCTATAAGGAGCTCAATATTGTCATTTTTATGCGTTATGCCGTAATATTTAATGAAATAACACATTTTCACTATTACTTGTAGATGTTCTCTGATTATTCTATATCACATTCATGATTTTTTTAATTTTTGTATTTTCAGTCTGTCGTTTAATGCATTTTTATCTTTTATTTTAATTTTTTTTTCACATATGTGATTTAATTTTAATTATATAGATATAGATATATATTTAGTGCACAGGTATATTATATAATAACATATTTTAAAATACCCCTATCTTAAATTTATTCTAAAATTTTTCCACTTAAACTATATTTAATCTTTAAAAGTGCTTTTTTGTCCGTTTCACCTTTTAAAAAATCTAATTTATTTCACGCTTAGCGTACCTTTTTCCCTCTCGTCTCGATTTCCTTAGCAAATTTTCCCTATCAGCGCTTGTCAAATTGGACGTTCAATTTTTCTCTGTGGATTATTTTTTCTTTTCGAGACAGTTCTGGATCATTCCAAAAACTTATTTTGATTTCCCTCTCAATTAAAACCGATTTACTCAAAAATTTAATCCAAGGTTTTTTTCGCTGAGCTGGGATTGTTAACTGGTTTACACTTTATATACGTCACGCATTTTGTACACCTGCTTGATGCCCTTAAATTCTTGTGCGCAGGTATCGGAACTCAAGTTTTGTGTATTTTCAAGTGTTTCTCATCTTGCATCATCTTAGAAGTAAAACGTTCTTTTTGCTGGATTCTACGAATTAATATTAGTTTTATAATTTTATTTATTAAGTTTTAAGATCTAAATTGGGAATGTTTTGTGGCAGCGAGTCCTACCTAAAATGATGAATAAAATAAAAACATTTCGAAGATTATAACTTGTTTTTACTTTCAATGCTGGGAAAAAATGATGGATTGTGTAATCTTAACTTTATAACAACACGACTGTTGTGGTATGTTAATGATACATATCGTTCTCTACTCCGGCGGTTCTGTTGCTTAACTCTTCGATTAAAATGTAATAATATTGCATTGAGTAAATGTTATAGCAGATTCGTGTATTTGAGACGTGGACATTAACATCTGTTGTAGCAATATATAACTGCACTTATTACGTAAAGAAGATTGGAGTATTCTACTATAATGATCAGCTATAAAACGATGACCAATGATATAAAATTATACTACACACATATACACACACATATACACACACATATATATATATATACATATGCTATATAAATACATATATATATTATGTATGCATGTGTCTGCACGTGTGTGTGTGTATGTGTGTGTGTATGGTGTATATATATATATGTGTGTGTGTGTGTGTGTGTGTGTGTGCGTGTGTGTGGAGACTGTCATTTAAAGTTTCAAAGTGAAAGGAATATCAAATATGACAAACAGAAGTGAAGGTTATATGATATATGAAGATACAGACTGTGCTAGTGACGATTCCAGCAACATCAGCAAGAATGAAATTCCCGATGAGCAATAACACAATAAGCGATGAGCTTTGACAGATTCTAAGCAACATCAGCAAGAGTGGAATAACACTATAGCTTGTGACAGCAATGGTTAATTGCGATCTGCATGTAAAGAATTCTAAAGATATGCTTATTTTCATTTTCATAATGTTTTAACTGTGGAACACTAATATAATAAAGATATATGGTGTATTTTTGCTTGGTAAGTTTTCGTGATGTTTAAACTTTTATGCTTCATTAAGGTAAGATAGATTCATTGCTTTAAGGTAGGATCATTTCATTGCTTGTGACAGCAATGGTTAATTGTGAGCTGTATGCAGATAATTGTAAAGATATGCTTATTTTCATTTTTTAAATGCTTTAGTTGTGGAACACTAATCTAGTAAATATATATGGTATATTTTTACTTGATAAGTTTTCATGATGTTTAAATTTTTATGCTTCACTAAGGTAAGATAAATTCATTGTTTTGAGGTAGGATAACTTCATTACTTGTGACAGCAATGGTTAATTGTGAGATGTATGCAGAGAATTCTAAAGATATGCTTATTTTTATTTTTAAAATGTTTTAGTTGTGGACCACTAATTTAATAAAGATATATGGTGTATTTTTACTCGGTAAGCTTTCATGATGTTTAAATTTTTATGCTTCACTAAGGTAAGATAAATTCATTGCTTTAAGGTAGGATAATTTCATTGCTTGAGACAGCAATTGTTAATTGTGAGCTGTATGCAGAAAATTCTAAAGATGTGCTTATTTTCATTTTTTAAATATTTTAGTTGTGGAACACTAATCTAATAAAATATATAGTGTATTTTTACTTGATAAGTTTTCATGATGTTTCAATTTTTATACTTCATTAAGATAAAATAAATTCATTGCTTTAAGGTAGGATAATTTCATAGCTTGTGACAGCAATGGTTAATTGTGAACTGTA
This sequence comes from Maratus michaelseni, assembly GCA_963931845.1. Classification (NCBI taxonomy): domain Eukaryota; kingdom Metazoa; phylum Arthropoda; class Arachnida; order Araneae; family Salticidae; genus Maratus; species Maratus michaelseni. Next base: position 223,961,244 of record OZ007596.1, read on the forward strand.
TGCAGATAATTCTAAAGATGTGCTTATTTTCATTTTTAAAATGTTTTTGTTGTGGAACACTAATCTAATAGAGATAGATGGTGTATTTTTACTGGGTAAGTTTTCATGATATTTCAATTTTTATGTTTCATTACGGTAGGATAAATTCATTGCTTTCTCTTTTCATGGAAACAGAAAACGCATATGAATAATTACTGTATATTTGCCCAAAATAAACAACTACAACCTCAAAAAGCAATTTTTTTGCTTATTTTTCCACATTGTTACAATTGTATTGAAATATATAAGTGTCGTGACTTAGTGAAAACATGTGTAGCTTCATATATCTGTTGGAAATATTTCGTGTATAAAGGGCATCAAGTTTGAAAAAACACTTAATTAATCAATTTTAATACAGTTCGTTCATTTTAATGCAAAATAAAAATTAAAGTGTTTTTAATATTTCGATTTATTAGTATAATCTTAAATAACAGATGCAATTCAAATAATAATTGTTTACCTTCGGGATTGGAATTTGTTGTTTGTCAGACAACTAACGCATTTGTGTTTTGGAAATTTAATGTTGCCAAAGATATCACATATTAAATAATAAGGGTATTTTAATTTTCTGAAATAATTTTAATTATTTCTTTCTGATAAAATCCACTTGTATTAAATTTTATTTTTTTAAACGCGAAAGTGCACTTTGGACAATGGTACCTGTTTGCATCGCACACGTTGCGTTTGGAGCCTACATATACACTGTAAAAAAAATCCGTGAAAATACAAGAGATTTTTCGTAAAATTTTACGGAGAAGTTTCATTTTTCCAAAATAACAGTAGAATTTCGGTAAATGACATTAGTTCCGTTAAAGAGATATCAAACCCGTAAATATGCAGAAAGTTTTCCGTAAATTTAATGGATTTTTTCCGTATTTCTTTCAAAACAGTTACAATGTCCGTATTTCTTCCAAAACAGTGAAATTTCCGTAAATGACGTTTAGATGTTTGCGTACAGAAATCGCCTTGTTTGGAACTGAAATAAGATTGTTATATTTACTAGAGTTCTTCAAGTATTCAGGCCTGACCCGGCTTGACCCGCTGGCCCGTTCTAACCGGGTCCATATGTCAGGACGGTAATTCTTTGTCAAAATAATAGTAATATTTATATATTTTAATAAAATATTTAGAAATTTACTTTATTTTAATAAGTTACAGAAAAATATTTTTTTTAAATCTCCTTTTAATTTCTCGATAGCGCTTCAAAATTATAAATTTTATTCACTAATTTATTCACAGATTTATTTTTAACAGTGTAATAAATACGTCTGCTTGCTTAAGATAATTATTGTTTTTATTGGAATTGATAATTAGATCATCAGACAAATAATTTAAAAAGTATATGTTCAAAAAAAGAAAATGGTGGTACTTTTGCAAAAAGAAGCCATTCATACAATGACTCTCAATACAATGTTTTACGCATATAATACATCATACGTTAATATTTATCTATTATAAAGCATCAAATAACAAAGCAAAATATTGAAATTTATGAAAAGAAAATATAAAAAACATTGTAACTCTGAAAAAAAAAAACATCTACCGATGAAACCATCATAAAGAGCGACAAAAATAAGTAACAACATATGAGAAATCGTCTTGTCCAGTCTTAGCGTAGTGGTGGAAACCGCAAGTTTACTGAACGGAAGATTCCGGGTTCGATTCTCCTCCTTGCAAGGGTTGGTTATTTACTGAAAACTCACTCAGAAATGAAAACGAAAAAAAGCAGAAATGTATCTATCCCTTACAAGGTTATCCTTAAGAAGTAATTTTTTTTTTTTTAGTTTTTTAAAATTTATTTTAACGACATAAAAATTTCTAAAATATACGGAAGATATCTGTTATAAAACATAAATTTAAAAACGGATATTTCAGAAATCGCGGAAATTTTCCTGGAATTTACGGGGTTTTTTTCCTTTAAAATACAGAAATAGTCCCGAATAGTGTCCGGAATAGTGTCCCGATTGCCAGTACAATTTCCGTTTTTTTCAGGATTTTTTTTTTACAGTGTATATATATATATTTATTTATTTATGTTTGTGTTTGTGTGTGTGTGTATATATACATTATTAAATAACATGTTTATTTTCAAATAGGTTTTTCTGGTTTAGTATTAAAAGAAAACCTCGTCTCTTATGATATGCCTAAAAAAATGACAAAAACTTTCTTTACAAACAATTTCGCAATGAAAAAAAAAAGCTTTCTTGCAAACTACTGTAAAGCAATGAATCTAAAAATTTAAAAATATATAATTTCTTTCTTAATAATAACGTAGACATACGTTAAAAAGTAATATTATGGGAACTGAAATATTAATTACTAATCCACATAATACCACAGGGTTGTTTAAGAAAAGTTATTGTAGCATATTTACTATCATCAGATATAAATCTCACAAAACTCAGAGAAAATGAAGAATTGTTATGCTGTATTATTAACTTATTCCTTCTCAAATCACCGTACTATGATCATCAATTTGAAAACAGAGAAGTTAAAATAGTTAGTCTGTGACATTAATGAAGATAATTTATGATCCTGTTAAGATATCAGATGTTGCTCTGAAATGAAATTTTAACCTCTGAGTGGTAATTATATGAGATGTATTGATATTTATAACAACCCTTATAATTTAGTTCTAACTTTTGAGGACTCATTGACATAGATTTATTTAGACCCTACAATTTGATTTTAATGCTATTTTACTATCTTTCAAAATAAGAAGTATAGATATAGATCGACTTTAGGTCTCCAGTTCGTTAAAAGAATTAGTACTATGATTTTATTGTTTTAAAATAATTTAAAATAATTGGATTCATTTTTGTATGAAGATCGTTTAAATATGTTATAGAAAATCAGAAATATATATTTATTTAGGAAATTTCAATGAATTTTAATTATATAAATTTGATTTTTCCTTTATGAAGCAATCATAACATCATCGTAATTTTCACATATGTTTTTGCATTATTATTTCACATATTAACATATATAAAAATTTCTAGTGTTACGAACACTTCATGTCGATAAAATTAAAATGTATACTGTTGAAGTACATTGAAACTTGCTATATAGTACAAATATCGTTCTTGTGTTGTATAACACATTTAAACAATATTCAAACAAAATAAATCCTGTAATCAGACAATAAATACATATTCTAAGTTATATTAAAATATTCGAAGCAACTTAGAAAAGAAAAACAAATGGCTCTATTTGGGGGGCAAATGGGAACTGATATTTGGCACTCAATTGTTTGTATAGTTCTCTCTGGGACATTATTATGATCGTACGATACCATTAAACAATTAAATGAACAGCAAAAACACAGATCTATGATCGTCCATAATGTCACTTTTTAACATAATAATTACTTGCACTACCGATTTAAACAGACATTATTTTATTTTTAACCATACCAAAGAGCAAGATACACGTCCAAAAGCCTTAAAAACACCTTTAAAATTACATAAAACTAGTCAACATGTTAAAAGTGGGAAAAATATTTTCACCTGTTGTTATCAGGCATCCTGAGTTAGGGGAAGATGGCCTAAAATGATCCTAACGGGCAAAACCATCCACACATGTTTTCTTCCAGACAGGTCGTGCAATCTACAAGTTAACACATAAACTAGTTGTGATAAGTAAAGAAGAAGCAATGGCGGTATTCAAGTGATCGCAGTATTAAGCGTCTGAATAGAATTCTTTGAAAAATTGGTTTTTATAACATATTTCATAAGGTAGGCACTAACTTTCACAATTATTTAGATTACAGTCTTTCATGTACAGAAATATGACTTGGTTTACTTAATGGAGTATGTTTTTAGATGTGAATTACACTTATGTATTTTCATAATTACTTTTATATCCTTTATTTTGCCAATAAAAAATCAATTTACAATTATTTTTAATTGAAGGATCATCTTGCCCTTTGGTGAGGGTAAAATGATCCTTTGGACACTTTTAAAAAAATCTATTTTTTTCATTACTCAATTTGTGTTTAAAATATTATTAAAATATATTTATGATTCAAAATATAGTGTAAAACATATTAGCGAAAGTCCAAAGTTTTATTTAAACATTTGTTATTTTATACAAGTTTTTTCCTTAAGGAGATCGTTTTAAGCCACCTTCCCCTACTGATGTTATGTTTCTGCTTCGACAGTCAATCCTTTGAAAACCTTCCTTTTTCCTTTTTCTGGTAACATAAGCGACGTCAAGATTTGATAGGATACAACAAGCTCATAAGGAAATAAAATTTTACAAATTCAATTCCGTTTATAAAATTCATTTCCATAAAATAAAAAAGATGATTCAAAAAACTTGGAATAAGTACTCCCAACACCCCAGATCCATCGATTTTCAAATTAATCAGATGAGAAATTTAATTATCAACAGACATCAGGTATATACAAGATTGATTTCAATGATAATAAAGGAAAAGCTATTTCACATATAGGTATGACAAAAACGAAAATTAAAGACAGAATGAAATAATACAGAAGAGGTATAAATTTAAATAAATCAACCACTGCAATAGCCAAAATAAACAACAAATTTCCAATTGCAAATAACTTCAATAATGTTGAAAATTTCGTATATTTTTCATAACTATAACAGTAAAGAATACAAAATGTTCAACATCTACGCTGTTTTGTGCTTAACGAAATGACATGACAACAACGCTTACAATAAAATGTTATAAAACTGGTGTAATATATACAACATAAACAAAACCTCAAAAATAACTCGCGGATCGAAAGAACGTAGTCATTCTTCTTTGGACGCAAATAAGACGTGCTACCACTTTGGGAGCTGGAGCAAGACTGTTGGAAACTATGAGAGCGATGGACAGATTGTAGAGAATAACCATCATCTTTAATTAAAAAAAAAAAAATACGCGTTGCTGACGACTGGAATTTTCGCTAATCATTGCCACAGATTAATCTCGGAAAACGAAACATTTGAAGTTACTGAAAAAATTTATAGTTCGAAAAGCATTTGTCAGAAAATTGTTAGACAAACTGCGTTAGAAAGGTAAAAAATTGTATTTTTCTCGATATAAATTTCATATCTAATGATTATGCCGTTTTTCAAATATTGAATTTCAAAAATTACCAAATTTCACAATGAAGTACCATAGCGAAGCCTTCACGCGTAAAAAGATAATGTGTCCAGGCTGGCTATAGCACGAGTCACAAATTATAGTAGCCTTATTATTTTATAAAATAATAAAATTGAATTATGATATCACGAGTGCATGATTTTTATTTAATTTCATATAAAAATGATTTTTGGTATTGTTAGTGGGCAAGCAATCAATATATATATATATATATATATATAATGTAAAAAATCTGTTAGAGTGTTCAATTAAAAGAATGTCTTTCACCTATATTTTGTAACCCGGGAAGCCCGGATCGGATCCCTTAGTTTGAAATAATGAATGAGCTACGAATCTGAAAGCGGTACAACAAAACAGAATAAATGTATGAATCAAATGGAATAGAAAAATAGAAATGGTAAAGGTAAAAAAAATAAATAAATAGTGAATAATGAATAAAATATATAAATATATAAAATACAAAAATTTTATAAATAAATGATAATGTTTAATATAATATGTTATTTAGTAAAACAGATTCAACTGTGTATTAGCTTTCTTCTATGCAGATTGGGAAATTTTATGATATAATTTCTTTTTCTAGATTTTTCTTTGTATGTATTCATATATTTACTTGTTACTTTGTTATTGGCCATACCCTTTTAGGTAGATTTCATAAGAAATACTACCTATTACATTCTCACCTAAGTTGGAATTTTTGAAAAATTTAGAGCAAATCTACGCTGATCATGACTCCCAGAATCCAAAACCACCCCCAGTTAAAAAATTTATATATATATATATACAGTGGAACCCCGATTTTACGTAATCCCGCTTCCCACATTATTTTTCGTCGGACCCAGAAAATTCCTATTCCGATAATGTTAAAAGTACCTCGATTCTGCGTTATTTACTCTTAACGTTTCCCGCTTGGTACGTCATTTTAGGCGAAGTACCTCAGGAAATTTTATCGTTTTTCAACTCATGGAAAAAATTTCAAAAGAACAAAAATGCTTTCCACTTTGTCAACTGGTTATTTGTTACCAAAAAAAGTTCTTCCCCTCCCCGTTAATATTCCCGTGAGAAAGTAACGATAAACTATTATTTGTCTATCAGCGCTTCACGCGTCACGTGATATCCAGAGGTGGGGATTTTTTTTCTGCCATTCATTCATTTCAACCCGCAGTGGACTCGCTTTCTTTTGCTATCTCTAAGTGATTGCCAGTCAAAAGTAGGATGTCTAAAAGAAAATGTTTCTCTGTAGCCGAAAAGGCAGAAATTATTGAAAAATCCAAAGTTTCCAAAGGAACTAAAGTGGATCTCGTACAATCGTTTGGTATCGCATATTCCACGTTACAAACCATCCTAAAACAAGCGGTCTCTGTGGAATTAAAATCTGAAAAACTGGGAAATATATCAAAGAAAAGAAAAACATTGAAAACCTCTACTTTTGAGAAACTGGAAAAGATTCTGTGCGAGTGGTTTAAACAAGCCCGTTCAGCCAATATTCCAATCAATGGCTCAGCTTTGTAAGAAAAGTCTCTTGAAATTTCTTCTGGACTTGAAATGTAGAATTTCATGGCATCCAACGGTTGGATCGACCTATTCAAGAAGAGGTATAATTTGTCTAACAAGTTTATTTGTGGTGAGGCAGATGGAGTAAATACTGCTGTCGTTGAGGAATGGACGGAAATAAACTTTGTCTTCTCTTGTGTGTAATTGCTAAAAAAAAAAAGACATTTTTAACACAGATGAGACCAGATTGTTTTTTAATCTCTTCCCTGATACAACATGCACCGTGAAAGAAGAAACGTGTCACAGTCGGAAGCTATCAAAAGTGCGATTAACAGCTTAGTTATTTACGAATGCAGACGAAACTGAGAAGCTAACACCCTTTGTGATGGGTGAATCCAATGCTTCAAAAATATTAAAAGCTTCAGGACAGATTACAATGTCAACCACAATGCTTGGATGACTCAAAATCTTTTTGAAGATTTTGTAAGAAAATTGAATATAAAAATGAGCTTACAAAAGCGAAAAATAATTTTATTCGTAGACCAGTACACTCATGTTAATCTGAATTTAAAGAATGTGCGTATAGAATTTCCCCCACCCAACTGTACCAGTTTACTTCAGCCATGTGACATGGGAATTAACAGATCCTCCAAAATGCATTATAGAAAGCAATTGGTAAGAAAAGGCCTTTTTTTCACTTGATTCTGGTGAGCTTCAAGATGCGTGGAAAACAAAGCTAAATATGCTGGATGCTCTTCATTTCATCTCATCGGTGTGGGATAGTGTAAATGAAAAATGCATGTCAAATGCTTTTCTGAAGGGAGAATTTTCGAAATCCGAAATTAACGGTGAAGCGCCACCGGAAGAACTCTCTATGGAAGACTACACAAAAGAGGATGAATTTATAGTTGCATACATCAATGTTGATAAGTACATTTATTGCGATAAGTATGTTATCGCTACCACAGACATTCAGACTATTTCCGATTTGATTTCGCAATATTGAAGTGAGGATGATATTGATGAAAATCCAGAAGATATCGTGGTCTCATCGGCCGAGGCCATTGCGAGTTTTAAAATTTTAAAGAAATTTTAACTAGACATGAAAATTAAGAAACAAATTTGCAAAAATTTGCATGTATTAAAAATAGAGTATTATGCGAAGTTACACTTTAAAAGAAAACGCAATAAAGAATAACAGATTTAAAAAAAAATACTAATATGGTATTGGTAAGTTTATTTTTGTATAATTTATTTTCTTGAAGTGTTTTTCTCTATTTGACCCCGATTTTACGTTTTCCCGTTTCGTACGTTTTTTCCTGCTGGTCCCGTGAAAAACGTAAAATCGGGGTTTCACTGTATATATATATATATATATATATATATATATATATATATTATCTGTCTATCTATCTATCTATGTCACTTTTTATGGACACGATAACTGCAATAATTCTGCACAAATCTCTTCCAAACTGATACATAAAATCAAGAGGCATAAAATCTCGGTCAAGTTCGTTAATGGTCAAAATCGAACCGGGGGGGGGGGAATGGGGGGCTTTTTGTGAAAACAGAAAAAAACCATAATTTCTTAATTATGATACGTATCAAATCCGTTTAAAGTTATTATTACTTCTAGGAAAAGGGCAGAAAATTTATGTATGCCAGATTTTTCATATCATTAAAAATGGTCCAAAGAGGGGGTGAAAAGGGGGTTTTAGAAGAAAAAAAAATCATAACTGCGTCAATTTACAAGATATCAAATCCGACTAAATTTATTATAAATCCTCTTAATATTATTTAAAACTTTTATATTGACAAGTTTTTTTATAGGACCAACCCTTATAGCAAAAACAAAAATTAAAAACAAAATAAATCCCTGCCGGCTGCGTCTGCAAACAAGTTAGGTTCCAACTGATGCATCATGGCAAAAAGGTCATTTTTTCCGAAATTTCCAACAAACAGACGCCCCGCGGTCTGCATCTTCGAAATCTACCTGTGCCTGTAGGCCGAGACGTCAGGAATTTTTGTTTTTGCTTTTTAATCCAATTTATTCATGCATCTCCTTAAGTCTTATCCTGTCACCTTCTGATTGGTTATTATTTTTCGTTTTTCTATTGTCTGGAAATGACATGTACATTAACAAAAAAAAAGTGAAGTCATTTACATAAGTATATGCAAAATACCATATCAAAATTGCATTAAATATTTTGAGTGTGATTTTTTTAAAAGCTTTCGACATAAACCACTTGTGCTTTAAACAATTTGCATTACTTCTGATGAAGAAAAATTAAAATAAAAGGTATGTTTTAGGAGAATATCAAGCAATCAAAATCAAATTGTGTGAAATTAAATCTGGTTTCTTATTTGAATGTAACATATATTCATGTCACGGCTAAATAAGCTTTATATATATGTACAATTCTCAAATAAAACTTACAAAATGAATTGTTCAGTTACATTCTAAAGCTAATTAATTCATTTAATTTTCCGTGTTGACTTTTTTTCCCAGAATAGGAAAATAAATATTTAAGCTGCATTATAAAGAATCTAATGACATTACTTTTTTTTTCTTTAGTGATAAATTAAATGGAAATAAACTACTCAGATATGAATAATTTTTTAATTTTTTAATTAATACATTCCTTTAGCATAACAATTAAATTATCTTTTTTCTGTGCCTTGTTATGTGTATAAATCCAATAGAAATTATTTAGCAGATGAATATTACGTTAAACTGGATTACTGTATTTTTTTGCAAATGATATTAAAATAGTTTTTACACTATCCGAATATTTAAGACTACTCTGCCAAATATTAATTATATTTGATATTTGAATTTTATCAAAGCCAAAAAAGGAAAAGAAAGATAAACACCCAATGTCTCAATAAGATTAAAGAAATTTAAAAATCAGTGTTCCATTAGTGTTTCTCTTGTTTTAAATAAACCGTATGTTTTATTTGTATTAGTAAAAATGGGTTTCTTTAAGTATTATTTGGATAAGGGTTGCTAATAATATGGATAAAATTCCTTAGAATTATTTTCAGTGAATGAATAAAGCTTTTTGGGGAAAAAAGTATAAATTTCATTCATTGAACAATCAGGTCAATAATTCGTCAATTAATAATATTAAAAATGAAGAAAAAATTATTTATATACTTATATTTATCTTATTGAAAGGACTTCCTGAGTGGTTAGTATAAGTGATTAAGGGGATGGTGGACTATTTTTCAATGTTTATGATTCAAACAAGAAATTCTTCAAAACAGTGTTTTTTTTAATTTAAACCTTACTTCTATGAAATTAAATTTTTTGCAGCTATTAATAAGTATTTTGTAATTTTAAAAATGTTTCATATGATCTAATTTTTTAAATGCAATTTTATTTTATTTTTATTTTTTTCAATTTAGTAATTAAAAGTAGTTTATTAAAATTGCGCGTATAATTTATTTGAATAACAAACAGATATTAAAAAATTTATATAAAAAATATATAAAAGTCATATAAATCCACACTTGAACATACTTAATTACTAATTTGAAGATCTTAACATCTTAACAAACGTTAATGAACCAAAACGAATGCACACATTTCTTATGGTATGTATCAACATTGCTGCTCAGGCACATTGAAAATGAGAAACAAATTATTTTGAGAAAAATGCGATTGAAATACATTATGGCTTGTTATTTTCATTACTTATCTGTAAGAAGCATGAAGAAAAACTTTCTGCCACGTATATGACAATATAAAATGTGCGGCTAAAAAGTTCGGTGAATGGTTCCATAAATAAAAAAGAAAACGAAAGATACAAACAAAAAATTTTTATTGACCTCGAAAGTCATCTCCATCAGTCACAGCACACTTTTGAGAATGTTTGTAAAGGTGTTGGAAAATGTCAACGCAAGCTTCATTCGGAATCTGTAGAAGCGTCGATGTTGAATTTCCGTTATTGCTGTAGCTAGAACTCTGGTGTCCCACAGTTAGTGCGATGGAAAATTTCCTAAAAATATTGTCATACGAACCCACAAATGTTAATTCGCGCCAAATGGCGATACTTGTACAGGCAAAGCTTTAAACACAATTATCTCGAAACACTCTTTCATAGCAGTTTTCACAACTTTTGAACAAGTTAACAGATTTACATGTTTCTTTTTTAAAAAAAAATAAAGGAAATTAAATTATCTACAATCCGTAACTGAAAAACAGACACAATTATTTTTTTCCAGTTATAGCAAGATAATATGATTAATTTTAGGGATTGTGAAATTTTTGTTATATTTCTATTAGTTTTTTACAAATGTTTGTCTTTCTTCAGGTAGAATTAAGAGGCAACGTAATAAGCAGTATATAAAATAAATATCAACTAAAAAAATGGAATTTCAAAATCAAGACAAAACTAGTTTTGCAAAATTAATTTTGTCTTACACTATTAAAACTTTTGTTATTGGCTTTTAAAATTTAACAAATATATTTTTTTAATAAAATTTAAATAAATAAATGCATAAAGATATATCATTCTAAATTAATTACATGATATCTACACTGTAAAGAATTACCAATGTTTCTTAATTTATGAAAATATACTATAACCACAAACGAAAATATAATATAATCTTCTGAGTTATACGAAATTCCGAATAGCGTGTTCCATTGTCTTTTGAATCTCCACAAACCAATACATTTCCAAAATTTAAAGAATTATTTAGAAGAACAAAGTATTTTTAGGTGCCCGTATTTTTCAGAAACGTTTCCGAAGGGTTTTTATAGTGTATTAATTAGTGTCCTCAGCTTGGAATACCTGTTTTTCGAATGCTATCCATTCTCAAGTAAACATTTTCATGCTCAAAAAATATGTTTAACAGACAAACATGCAAATTTAGCAGCGTTAACAATAACATTAAAATTAAGATTATTTCTTTACTCTTTCATGTACAAATTAACTTATGCGGCTGAAAACGTTTACTTGAGAATGGATGACATTCGAAAAACAGGTGTTCCAGGCTGAGGATAGTAATTAATACATTGTAAAAACCCTTCGGAAACGTTTCTGAAATATACGGGTTGCGCAAAATACTTTGTTTTTATAAATAATTCTTTAAATTTTGGAAATGTATTGGTTTCTGGGGATTCAAAAGACAATGTGGAACACGCTTTTCAGAATTTCGGATAACACGGAAGATTATATTACATTTTCGTTCGTGGTTATAGTATATTTTCATAAAATAAGAAACATTGGCCATTTTTTACAGTGTAATATGTGACCAAACTTCAGTCAATTTTCGTTATTTGTCTGGAATTGCGGTTGTTGACGGCCGACCAGAACCGTTTACCAACAGATTTTTTCTCATCGCGGAAATGTTTGAACAGATCATAAATACTTTTTTCCTCACTGCTTTTGATCTGGAAACTTGCACCTACATTGCATGGTTGTCTTTGGCCCGTTTTCCCAATTTGTAGTAAAACTTTATGTTTATGCGTTGTTCTATTGTATTTAACACGGCGTGTTACAACAACTCCATTCGATTGGTCCCAGTGGGCAGGAGGAGTTATGTCACAGGAGGGCAGGGGGATTACGTATATGTCATTTAATGCGCATATACGTGCGTGCGTTTCTATCCAGAGTTGTTTAAATATCGGACAGTTCACCGAACTTTTTAGACACTCTTTGTATTTTAAAATTTTTAATTTTAAAAAGTTCTTAACAAAAAAAATCATATTTTTGATCGATTTTTTTTTTAAATTTATAACCCTTTTGGAAGAAACATAAGTAAAAAAAAAAAAAAAAGAAAGAAAGAAGATAAGAAAGAGTAAAATTGTTAATTTTAAGAAATAATCTAAGTATCCATATATTTAAAGCTGTTTGGTAATTCTGTCAAATGAAATTTTCCATCGAAATTCGACGCAATACGCATGCGTCAAAAAAATCCCGGCCAATGAGGCGAGGGTCTATTCCTGTCTCGAAACGTATTTGGGATCAAGATCAACTCCTGTTGTTTTTGATGGCTTCTTCCACGTTGCGTTAAACTTAGGAAGATATTTATATAAAAAACTGTGGAGTGTTTAGAAGGTATTTATTTTACTTATTGTAATTTGCATGAATACTTAGGTATCCATTTCGGATTTACTGTGTAACTTGAATTTAGGTTCATTTAACGTTCGCGAAATCAAATCATTTTTTTATATAGTGTACAGAAAATAATTATTCAAACGTAAATAAAAATATCGTAGAACATGTAATACAAAATTGGACCACTTATAGTCCGTTTATGATCGCATATGAATCTTATGGTGTTCCGATTGCTAATGAAAACGATTATGTAAATATACTGTCAAAAGACAGTATGCACGGTAGTAATATTTTTATTATTATGTGTTCGAAAAAAGCAGAATCTGAGCGTCTGAATATAAATTATAAAATATTATTTCTGTATTTAGCAACTAAATATTTAATAAATATGCAGGAATGTGACTAGCTTTATGTGAATGTATAATATATATAAGTTAAAAGAGTTTCTGAGCATTATTTTTTAACAGGAATATATTATCTCTATTCAATTTAAAAGTTTTGTCATTACATAAGTGTGCTATTTTATTTGTAAAGAGTATGTATGTATTATATTGTTTATATGTATACAAAACTTTAGAATGTTTTGATTTGCAAACTCTTAATATTTGAATAATGTTTACATTATATTTGTTTGTATGTATACAAACAATATATGTTTACAAAGAAGTATATATACAAACACTGTATCATGTAACAATATTAATATTTACATTGTATTGTTTGTATGTATACAAATCTTGAATGTTTTAATTTATTACATTCATTTTTTACCAGTTTGCATGTCTGTTCATGGGCGATTCATATGGAACTCATAATTTGTCACAAATTGGTGATTTTATTGATTTAGTGCTTTGCCCAAGAATGTGGAAAAAAAACTATTTTTGACATCAGGTGAAATGAATGAGGTTATTTCGGTTTTTCTTTTGTATATAAAAAATGTTATATGTTAAAAAAATCCTGGCCATTAATCACATTGTTTTTTGCATATTTAAAGACGATTACTCATTCTTTGTAATTATTTTTTTGTTGGGGGTTTTTGAGCAAAATAATATACTTCATAGCTAGAACCAGTTCCGCTAATCATTAATATTTACTTAATCCTTTGACCGCTGAGCAGCAAATGGGCAAATTTGTAATGTTTTTTCTGTTATTTTTTTAAATGTCAAAAAAAGATAAATTTTCAAACTTGGTATAAAAAACTTAGGTACTTCTCTATTATCCCATCGTCCACTTTTCATAACAAAATTCTATCGCCAAACTGTATGATTAAATGCCAAAAATGCAGTCCCATTTACTTGATGTCGGAAGTATTATACGTGTTTGTTATGTCATCAAGTGGTTTTTAATTCAACATTTGCGTGTATTAATGACAACGTTCTCCCGTTTATTTGGCGTTACAGTTTGGCGATAGTTTTTTGTTATGAAAAGTGGTCGATGAGATAATAGAGAAGTACCAAAACTTAATTATGTATATGAGTAGATTCCTTGACAGTATTAATCATTACTCGGTATTTTAAAACTGCATCATATTTGTAGAATTATATTAATTTAAACAATGCTTCTATTGAAGTGTGAAGAAGCACATACTTATATGAAGAACCATATATTTACATAATCATTTTCATTAGCAATCGGAACACCATAAGATTCATCCCCGATAATAAACGGACTATACGTGGTCTAATTTTGTATTACGTGTTCTACGATATTTTTACGTACGTTTGAATAATTATTTTCTGTACTATATAAACAAAATGATAGAGATCTAAAAAGACAATTTCCATCGGGATTGATTTCGCGAATGTTAAATGAGCCTAAATTCAATTTTAAACAGTAAATCCGAAATGGACACCTAAGTATTCATACAAATTATAATAAATAAAATAAATGCCTTCTAAACACTCCACAGTGAGTTCTATATAAATACCTTCCTAGGTTTAACGCAACGTGCAAGAAAAAAACAACAGGAGATGATCCAAAAACGTTTCTAGAGACAGTAATAGACCCTCACCTCATTGGCCGGTCCTACCGGAAAATTTTTTTGACGCATGCGTACTGTGTCAAATATTGTTGAAAAATGATTTTGAAGAAAAAATCAGGAAATTCACAAAATGGTTTTGGGAAAAACTTCACCAAATGGTTTCAAAATTCTTTGAGTGACAGCGAGAAAAAAAATTTCATTTTACATTCAATCATCGCAATTGGCGAGTGTGACTATTAAGTTTAGCCAGTACTGGCAATAACATCAATCACCAATTTTCAGTATTACTCGCCGATTGGTGAGTGTTAATTTTGTCTTATATCACAAACTGTATTTACATATACTACTAGATGGAACCCGTCAAAATTTGACGGCAAACAACTTGATAATACCATAAAAGTAAAATTTATAGTTGCTTTAACTTGACAAATTTCATAGTGGGGAGCATAATATGATTAAGTGGTCACAGATTTTTCCATCGATATATCACATGAGGGGTGTGTGCAAAATTTAGAAAAGTACGCCCTTGGGGGGTCAAAGTGGGGGGGATGGACATGGGAGATGCATAATATGATTAAGTGGTGACAGACCTTTCCAATGATATATAACATGAGGTTGTGTGCAAAATTTAGTAAGTACCCCTTGGGGGGGGCAAAGTGAGGAGATGGACACCGGATATGCATAATATATTAAGTGGTCACAGACCTTTTCAATGATATATAACATGAGGGTTGTGTGCAAAATTTAGAAAGTGCCCCTTGGGGGGGGGGGAAGTGGGGAGAAGGTCATCGGAGATGCATAATATGATTAAGTGGTCACAGACCTTTCCAATGATATATGACATGAGGGGTGTCAACAAAATTTAGAAAAGTATCCCTTAGGGGGGTGGTGGGGCAAAGTGGGGAGATGGACATTGGAGATGCATAATATGATTAAGTGGTCACAGACCTTTCCAATGATATATAACATGAGGGTTGTGTGCAAAATTTAGAAAGTACCCTTTGGGGGGGGAAGGGGGGCAAATTGGGGAGATGGACATCGGAGATGCATAATATGATTAAGTGGTCACAGACCTTTCCAATGATATATAACATGAGGGTAATGTGCAAAATTTAGAAAGTACCCTTTGGGGGGGGGGCAAAGTGGGGAGATGGACATCGGAGATGCATAATATGATTAAGCAGTTACAGACCTTTCCAACAATATATGACATGAGGGGTGTCAACAAAATTTAGAAAAGTATCCCTTGGGGGGTTGGGGGGGGCAAAGTGAGGAGATGGACACCGGATATGCATAATATATTAAGTGGTCACAGACCTTTTCAATGATATATAACATGAGGGTTGTGTGCAAAATTTAGAAAGTGCCCCTTGGGGGGGGGGGAAGTGGGGAGAAGGTCATCGGAGATGCATAATATGATTAAGTGGTCACAGACCTTTCCAATGATATATGACATGAGGGGTGTCAACAAAATTTAGAAAAGTATCCCTTAGGGGGGTGGTGGGGCAAAGTGGGGAGATGGACATTGGAGATGCATAATATGATTAAGTGGTCACAGACCTTTCCAATGATATATAACATGAGGGTTGTGTGCAAAATTTAGAAAGTACCCTTTGGGGGGGGAAGGGGGGCAAATTGGGGAGATGGACATCGGAGATGCATAATATGATTAAGTGGTCACAGACCTTTCCAATGATATATAACATGAGGGTAATGTGCAAAATTTAGAAAGTACCCTTTGGGGGGGGGGGCAAAGTGGGGAGATGGACATCGGAGATGCATAATATGATTAAGCAGTTACAGACCTTTCCAACAATATATGACATGAGGGGTGTCAACAAAATTTAGAAAAGTATCCCTTGGGGGGTTGGGGGGGGCAAAGTGGGGAGATGGACATTGGAGATGCATAAAATGATTAAGTGGTCACAGACCTCTCCAATGATATATAACAGGAGGGTAATGTGCAAAATTTAGAAAGTACCCCTTGGGGGGGGGAAAGTGGGGAGATGGGCATCGGAGATGCATAATATAATTAAGTGGTCACAGACCTTTCCAATGATATATGACATGAGGGGTGTCAACAAAATTTAGAAAAGTATCCCTTAGGGGGGTGGGGGGGCAAAGTGGGGAGATGGACATTGGAGATGCATAATATGATTAAGTGGTCACAGACCTTTCCAATGATATATAACATGAGGGTTGTGTGCAAAATTTAGAGAAGTACCCTTGGGGGGGGTGGGGGGGCAAAGTGGGGAGATGGACATTGGAGATGCATAAAATGATTAAGTGGTCACAGACCTTTCCAATGATATATAACATGAGGGTAATGTGCAAAATTTAGAAAGTACCCTTTGGGGGGGGGGAGGGCAAATTGAGGAGATGGACACCGGAGATGCATAATATGATTAAGCAGTCACAGACCTTTCCAACAATGTATGACATGAGGGGTGTCAACAAAATTTTGAAAAGTGCCCCCCTTAGGGGGGGGGATGGACCCCGGAGATGCATAACCTGAATAAGTGGTCAAAGACTTTTCCACCGATATATCACATGAGGGGTGTGTGCAAAATTTAGAAAAGTGTCCCACTTGGGGGGGGAGTGGGGGGATGGACACCCGAGATGCATAACATGAAAAAGAGGTCACAGCCGTTTCAACTTGCAACTTTTTTCTCGAAGGCATTTGACAATATTAAATTTTTTTTTACCCAAGACAATTTAACGATATTCTTATTTTTTTTTTTTGCGT
This sequence comes from Maratus michaelseni, assembly GCA_963931845.1. NCBI lineage: Eukaryota > Metazoa > Arthropoda > Arachnida > Araneae > Salticidae > Maratus > Maratus michaelseni. The sequence continues at coordinate 223,978,697 of OZ007596.1, forward strand.
AATTCGTCAAACGTTCATGGAAAAAATCATGAAATTCGCTAATCAATAGTTGATAAATTATAAAATTCAACAATCGATAGCAGTAAAATTGGTCAATCGATAACGGAAAAATCACGAAATTCATCAAATGGTCTCCCGTAAAAAAAATTGTCCTGCACACTGATGTGATGATCAAAAGGGTTTTGAAGTATAGGACAAAATTAGCACTTGCCAAACAGCGAGTAATACTGAAAATTTGGCAATGGACTTTATTGCCACCACTGGTCAAACATAATAGTCACACTCACCAATTGCGATGATTGAATGGAAAAAGATTTTTTTCTCTGCTGTCGCGCGACAAATTTTGAAACCATTTGGCAAATTTCATCCCCGAAATTGGCAGATTGTGAATTTTTTTCTCGAAGCCATTCGACGATATTCGAAAATTTTTTCTCCCGAAACCAGTTGATGAATTTTGCGATTTTTCCACTGTGTCGATTAATGAATTTTGCACTTCTTCCGCTATCGATTGACGAATTTCGAATTTTATCGACTATCGGTTAACGAATTTCACGATTTTTTCCATGAACGAACAAATTGCGCGCTTTCTGCTAATTGACACATTTCGCCTTTTACAATTCAGTCAATGAGTTGAACGTTGTTTCTTTCGAGAAATGTCAGGAATGAAACAATGATTCTTTAGGTTGAATTTACTTCGTTCGATGCCCCATGGAAGAATGTGTGCGATGCAGCAACGGGCGTCACAGACTTTTTAGGGCACCTGCAGACTAAAAACATCTAACCAATCTTCGCGGGGGGAAAATAACAGATTTTGTCAAATGATTGAGGAAAAAACACTACTTTATCAAAGGATCATGGGAAAACATGACTTTTGTTAAAAGACCACAGAAAAAACGTAATTATGCAAAAGGATCGCGAAAGATAAGCAAATTTTGTCAAAGAATCGCAAAAAAGGAAATTTCACCAAAAGATCACGCTTTTTTACTAAATTTCGTCTAAAAATTGCGGAATAAAATGTATTTTATCAAAGAATTGCTGGAAAATGCGAATTTCGTTAAAAATCGTGAGAAAAATGCAAAATTCTTCAAAGGATCGCTGAAAAAACACTAATTTCGTCAAAGAATTGCTGAAAAAACATGAATCTCGCCCAATAACAGAAAAATCATTGTTCATAATCATTATATCTAGTAGTATATGTAAATACAGTTTGTGATATAAGACAAAATTAACATTCACCAATCAGCGAGTAATACTGGAAATTGGTGATTGATGTTATTGCCACCACTGGCTAAACTTAGTCACACTCGCCAATTGCGATGATTGAATGTAAAATGAAATTTTTTTTCCCGCTGTCGCTCAAAGAATTTTGAAACCATTTGGTGAAGTTTTTTCCGAAACCATTTTGTGAATTTCCCGATTTTTTCTTCAAAATCATTTGACAAAGAGACTTTTTTCTCGATGGCATTTGACAATATTCAAAAATTTTTTACCCGAGACAATTTGACGATATTCTTAATTTTTTTTGTGCAATTCGACAAATGTTCATGGAAAAAATCATGAAATTCGTTAATCAATAGTCGATAAATTGTGAAATTCAGCAATCGTTAGCAGTAAAATCGTAAAATTTGTCAATCGATAACGGAAAAATAATGAAATTCATCAAACGGTTTCCGGTAAAAAAATTGTCTTGCACGCTGATGTGATGATCAAAAGGGTTTTGAAGGCATTTATTTTATTTGTTGTATTGTGTATAAATACCTAGGTGGAAGCAGTTTGCTTATTTTGTCAAATGTTTCAACAATATTCGACCCAATACGCATGCGTAAAAAAAATCTTCCGGTAGGACCGGCCAATGAGGTGAAGGTCTATTACGGTCTCTAGAAACGTGTTTGGGATCATCTCCTGTTGTTTTTTTCTTGCACTTTGCGTTAAACCTAGGAAGGTATTTATATAGAACTCACTGTAGAGTGTTTAGAAGGTATTTATTTATTTCATTTATTATAATTTGTATGAATACTTAGGTGTCCATTTCGGATTTACTGTTTAAAAATGAATTTAGGCTCTTTTAACGTTCGCGAAATCAATCCCGATGGAAATTGTCTTTTTAGATCTCTATCATTTTGTTTATATAGTACAGAAAATGATTATTCAAATGTATGTAAAAATATCGAAGAACACGTAATACAAAATTGGACCACTTATAGTCCGTTTATTATCGGGGATGAATCTTATGGTGTTCCGATTGCTAATGAAGACAATTATGTAAATATATGGTTCTTCATAGAGGTATATGGTTCTTCACACTTCAATAGAAGCATTGTTTAAATTAATATAATTCTACAAATATGATGCAGTTTTAAAATATCGAGTAATGATTAATACTGTCAAAGAATATACTCATATACGTAATTAAGTTTTGGTACTTCTCTATTATCTCATCGACCACTTTTCATAAAAAAAAACTATCGCCAAATAAATGGGAGAACGTTGTCATTGGAATATCAAAATAAATAAATAAAATATAAGAATTTAAGGATACAATTGTTATTTTAATTAATGAAATAACTAATAAATCAAATAAACATAATGAAAAATACATGCAAATGTTGAATTAAAAACCACTTGATGACATAAAGAACACGTATAATGTTTTCGACATCAAGTAAATGGGACTGCATTTTTGGCATTTAATCATACAGTTTGGCGATAGTATTTTGTTATGAAAAGTGGTCGATGGGATAATAGAGAAGTAATCAAGTTTTTTATACCAAGTTTGAAAATTTATCTTTTTTTGACATTTAAAAAAAATAACATAAAAAACATTACAAATTTGCCCATTTAAAACATTCAAGATTTGTATATATACAAACAATACAATGTAAATATTAATATTGTTACATGATACATTATATAAATTGTTTGCATATATACTTCTTTGTATACATATATTGTTTGTATACATACAAACAAATATAATGTAAACATTATTCAAATATTAAGAGTTTGCAAATCAAAACATTCTAAAGATTTGTATACATACAAACAATATAATGCATACATACTCTTTACAAATAAAATAGCCCACTTATGTAATGACAAAACTTTTAAATCGGATAGAGATAATATATTTCTGTTTTGTTATGAAAAGTGGTCAATGGGATAATAGAGAAAAGTACCTAAGTTTTTTATACCAAGTTTGAAAATTTATCTTTTTTTGACATTTAAAAACTAGTCGTTGGGGGCCACCGTAATACTTACACATCATGGATATGCATAATGTAAAATATTAAAATAAAAATGTGTAAACTACTTATAAAATGCATTGCAATTCAAATAAAATCGTGGATTGATGATGCCATAAACTTTAAAGGCTCGATTACTGAATTGCTTGAAAGAGGTTTTTCCTTATAACTCCAAAAATAATAATCCTATTAACTAGCGGTTTATTGCATCTGATTAAGCGTCAAATTTCCAATTAAAATATATATTTGAAGTGAAATTTGGATGAAATACAGGGTCATGAAAAATCGAAGAGTGTGGAAAATAGGATTACAAATATCTCGGCAACTAATTATCCGATCGACTTCATGCTTTATGCAAAATTTATGTTTTTTTATTGTCTTTTATATTTATTTCTTAAAATAAACAATTTCGAAAATTTTTATATACCTTTCATCAGAACGAATATTTCGAGAGTCCGAAAAAAATTGTTCCGGTTAATCGAGGTTATTGAAATGAAATAGGCTTCTTCCCATTATTACATACTAAGTACATACCAAATTGCAAGTCTCTATCTCAATTTTTTCGGGAGATAGAGCGTTTACAGACACACAGACACACACACAGACACACACACAGACACACAGACGGACGGCAAATTTTTTTTTCTAAAAATATGTTTTTCGGAATCTCCAGTGTCTGAAACGTGTAAATCCGTCAAAAAAAAATTTTCGATTTTCAAAACGATTACAAGACTTACCCTATACTACGTATGATGGGTAAGTAAAAATAACAGAAAAAACATTACAAATTTGCCCATTTAAAACATTCAAGATTTGTATACATACAAACAATACAATGTAAATATTAATATTGTTACATGATACATTATACATTGTTTGTATATATACTTCTTTGTATACATATATTGTTTGTATACATACAAACAAATATAATGTAAACATTATTCAAATATTAAGAGTTTGCAAATCAAAACATTATAAAGATTTGTATACATACAAACAATATAATGCATACATACTCTTTACAAATAAAATAGCCCACTTATGTAATGACAAAACTTTTAAATCGAATAGAGATAATATATTTCTGTTTATTTTATAACTTATATTCAGATGCTTAGATTCTGCTTTTTTCGAACACATAATAATAAAAATATTACTACCGTGCGTACTGTCTTTTGACATTATATTTACATAATCGTTTTCATTATCAATCGGAACACCATAAGATTCATTCCCGATAATAAACAGACCATAAGTGGTCCAATTTTGTATTACGTGTTCTACACGTTTGAATAATTATTTTCTGTACTATATAAACAAAATGATAGAGATCTAAAAAAAAATGTCCATCGGGATTTCGCCAACGTATGAGCCTAAATTCATTTTTAAACAGTAAATCCGAAATGGACACCTAAGTATTCATACAAATTACAATAAATAAAATAAATAAATAAAATAAATACCTTCTAAACACTCCACAGTGAGTTCTAGATAAATATCTTCCTAGGTTTAACGCAACGTGACAACAGAAAAAAACAACAGATGATACGATACCAAACACGTTTGTAGAGACAGTCATAGACCCTCACCTCATTGGCCGGTGATTTTTTGACGCATGCGTATTCGGTAGAATTTCGATGGAATATTTGATTTGACAGAATTACCAAACAGCTTTAAATATATGGACTAGATATAATGATTATGAACCATGATTTTTCTGTTATTGGGCGATATTCATGTTTTTTCAGCAATTCCTTGACGAAATTCGTGTTTTTTCAGCGATCCTTTGAAGAATTTTGCATTTTTCTCGCGATCCTTAATGAAATTCACATTTTCCAGCGATTCTTTGATAAAATACTGTTGTGAGCTCGGGGTTCGAAAGGACTGATGCCAATATATAAGAACAATCAAAAGGCTTTATTCACTATAAACAGTGCAATACGAACACCAATATCTTCTGAAAATTACAAGATATTCAGTAATCTTCAAATCCAATAAAAGCACAGCAAAATTTCACACAGAAACAGTGCGTTCAATACGACGTATCAACGACAAAATCAATCCGAGAAACACAGTTCTCAATGCAAAGCCTCTCGTATGAATTCAATCGCAGTTGACACACAACTAACTAACTGGACTGGTGGAGGTCCCTTATATAGGCTTCAGAGATCTTTCCAGATTATTCCAGAGCTTTCAGATGCTAGAAATTACCAGAAAGTGCTTTAACTTTCGATAGAGAACCAAAGCGAGAAAGGATCCCAATGTACAGGTATAAGGGGGGGTGGTTGCACAAAAAGTCGCCAAATCTGTCGCCAACTTGGCGACATTTGGCGATATATCGCCAAATTTGGCGACAAAAATAAGTCGCCAAAACCATCGCCAACTTGGCGATAAACCCATTCCTTGGCGATTTTACCATAGACTTCCATTATAAAGATGAGGGTGTAAGGTTGTTTTCCTTGCAAACCATCTGAGGCCTTTAGCATTGAGTTACATGATGCTCAATAGGAAATACATTAATAATACTGCAATTTTCACAATAATAAAATAAAATAAATTTAAACAAATGGAAAATTTACAGATATATACAAAATTCATAACATTGCCCCCCTCTCAAGGACTGCACGTCCCGGGCAGTTCAACCTTTGATCGGAAAGCAAACCCGTTACCAACAAATGCTATACTATTCAAAACACATTCATAATGCTGAATTATACAAAATATACACTTATTTAAAAATAAAATAAAATTAAAGCATAGACATTATTACATACAAGTATTTAAATAATAATAACAATAATAATGATAATGCTAAGCAAAATAAATAATTACATTAATTTATATACAAGGCCATGGTCATACTAATTTACATTATTTACATTACACTATTTACAATCAATGAACTAAGTACTATGGCCATAGTATGGAGCCAGCCTGTCGTAATGAACGACTCTAGGCTTCGAACTTGGTGACTTTCGGATCCGAATTACGACATCGTTCAGTCTGTTTAGGACTGTATAAGGACCGTCCCAGTGCGATTGCAGTTTGGGAGAAAGTCCTTTACGTCGAGTCGGATTATAAAACCAAACCTTGTCACCTTCTTTGAATTGATGTCCTGTGGCTTTCGTGTCGTACCTGGTCTTCATCTTCTCCGTCTGTATATTGATCCGCTCTCGAGCAAATTTGTGGACGTCTTCAAATCGTGCCTGGATATTCTGCACGTATCCCTCTGGCGATGAAGGCGCATCTGGAGGGCGACCAAACAGCAGATCACAAGGTAAACGAAGATCACGACCGAAAAGCATCTGAGACGGGGAATAGCCGGTTGTTTCATGGACGGCGCTGCGATAGGCGAGAAGAAACAAGGGAAGTTTTTGGTCCCAGTCTTGCTGGTTTTTTTAGACTAGAAGTGAGAGATTGTTGAGGATGGTACGATTAAATCTCTCAACCATGCCATCCGACTGCGGATGTAAAGGCGTCGTCCTAGTTTTGTCCATTCCGAGAAGTTGACAGAGACCCTCAATCACAGCAGAGATGAAATTTCTCCCCTGGTCAGAATGCATTTGAAGAGGGACTCCATTCCTTGATATCCACTGGTGTACCAAGGCATCCGCAACCGTAGAAGCTTCTTGATCAGGGATGGCATAAACTTCAGGCCATTTTGTGAAATAGTCCATGACAACAAGGAGGTATTTGTTGCCATCAGCACTTCTTGGCAGAGGACCTAGGATGTCAAGGGCGATGCGTTCAAAAGGTGCTCCTACATTGTAGAGATGTAGTCTTCCTCGGCTACGTTTCTTTGGTCCTTTCCGAGCTGCACATGCATCGCAAATTTGCACCATTGTTCGACGTCAGCTCTCGCTTTTCCCCAGAAGAAGCGCTCTCGGACTCTGTGTAATGTTTTCATGACTCCAAAATGGCCACCAGTGGGACTGCCATGTAATTCCTTGAGGACGTCTGGGATTCGGGATCGAGGAAGTACCAACTGCCACCGAGATGTCTTCCCATCTTCCGATTCGAATTTTCGGAACAGGACACCATTCCTGACGTGGAGAGAGTTCCAAAGAGCCCAATATTGCTTCGTCGTAGGACTGTAAGTCGAGATGTCTTTCCAACTGGGCTTCGTGCTAGAAGATTCTAATAACTCCAAGATTGGTTTGATCTCAGAGTCTGCCATTTGATCTTCTCGAATCTTCTCATCACTCCAGGGATCTGGTGGCGTCAATAGTGAAGTCTTCGTCTGGCGTATGACATATTCGGGATTATACTTGCTCTCCGCTCTGGAACAATAGCGACAACTCTCGGGACACGGTCTTCTTGATAGGGCATCGGCGTTTCCATGCGATGAGCCTTTGCGATGCCTGATGTCAAAGTCGTATTCCTGGAGTCGTTGTATCCATCTGGCTACTTGGCCCTCTGGGTTCTTAAAATTCATCAGCCATGTTAGGGATGCGTGGTCAGTACGAAGGAGAAATTTCCTGCCATAGAGATAGTGATGGAAGTGTTCTATGGCTTTCACTATAGCTAATAACTCCTTACGAGTGACGCAATAATTCCGCTCTGGTTTCGATAATGTTTCGAAACAACATTTGCTCCAGTATGCTACGACTTGTTCTTGGCCATCTATTTCTTGGGAAAGTACAGCGCCGACACTTTCCTGACTGGCATCCGTGTCCACAATGAATTGTTTGTCGGGGTCTGGATAGGTAAGGACTGGAGAGGATGTGAGAGCTTCTTTCAGCCGCTGGAATGAATTGTCGCATTCTTGTGTCCATAGAAACTTCTGTTTGCTTTCAGTGAGCCTATGCAAGGGTCTTGCGATGTTGGAGAACCCCTGTACAAACTTTCTGTAATAAGTGCATAGTCCCAGAAAGCTTCGCAACTGATGGACATTTTCCGGACGTTTCCAGTGCTTTACTGCAGACACTTTTTCAGGATCTGTTCGAACACCTTCAGCTGAGATGATGTGTCCTAAATAGTTTACTTCTCGTTGGAAGAACTTGCATTTCAAAGGGTTCAGCTTTAAATTCGCCGCTCTTAGTTTCGTTAACACTTTTCGAATATTCTCTAGATGTTCTTCAAACGTGCGGCCACCAATGATGACGTCATCTAGGTAGATGAGACAAGCTTCAAAAGTCAGACCGTTTAACACTGTCTCCATGAGGCGCTCGAACGTTGCTGGAGCATTGCAGAGCCCGAACGGCATAACTTTAAATTGCCAAAGTCCTTGTCCAGTAGTAAATGCGGTCTTCTCTTTGTCATCAGGATGGATCTCTACTTGCCAATATCCACTCTTCAAATCCAGCGTGGAAAACCATTTATGTCCTGAAAGAGTATCTAGCGTGTCGTCTATTCTTGGTAGAGGATAGCTGTCCTTCTTCGTGATATCGTTAAGTTTACGATAATCCACACAAAATCTTGTGGAGCCATCTTTCTTTCGGACCAACACGATGGGAGAGGCCAACGGACTTGATGACGGTTCGATGATGTCACTATCATGCATCTCTCGTAAGAGCTTAGAAACCTCTTCTTGTTTTGCGAACGGCAAGCGTCTTGGATGCTGTTTAATCGATGGATGGTTGGCAGTATCAATTCTATGACGTGTCAGTGAAGTGCGCCCTATATCACTCTCGTTTTGTGAAAACACATCCTTAAATTCCTGGAACAGTCTTTCTGCGTCATGTTTCTGTTCAGGAGATAAATTTTCATTTCGTCCAATTACAGGTGTTAAACTTGTAGGCGGCTCCGATAACGTCAAGCTCGGGTCTTTGCAAACACAGGTGACTGGAGCACAGGTTGCAAGCACTTCACCTTTCTGGATAATTCTAGACTTTTCACTTACGTTCGCAATCCTCACAGGTATCACATCTCTCGACAGATCTACCAGCGCTGATGCTATTAGCACTCCCTTTGGGCTCTTCTCAGGATATCCAGTCAAGCCATACTGGAAAATTCTTTCGTTTCCAGTTAATCCAGGTATCATCATTTCGGTCCGAGGAGGGATGATAACATCTGCCTTGGCTGTGATCCGTTGAATAGACCCGGACTCATTTCCAAGTTTGAAAATAGTGACATCTTCTTGAGCAGAGCGTAACTCATTATTCTTAAAGTCCAGTGTAAATCCATGCTCTTTTAAAAAGTCCAGTCCGAGTATGAAAGGGTCTGAAATATCGGCCACATATGATGGTAATTCGTCCACCTATGATGGTAGATTCGTCGAATATGATGGTAATTCGTCCATGGCTTACCACATACATCGGACTGTATGATGGTAAGCGGCGTTCCCAAACGTTATTTTCAATTTCATTCTTCCATGTATGTCGATCTTATCCCCGGTCACGGTTTGGAGGATAACACGGGGCGGAGTCCAGAGGAGCTTTTCTTTTAGCCGCTGAGCTAGATCTTTCCGGATGATGGTCACATTGGCTCCTGTATCGATGATCATATTACAGGGCAAATCATTCACACGCCCGACTATAAAAACTCCGTTCTTGCCGCAACTTCTTGCAGAAATTTGACAAACTTGATAATGGGGCTTCTCAAAATCTGGCAACCTCCGCCCCGCGAGATGGCCATTAATTAGTTTTCCTGCTCCGCCGTTCGTGCGGAGCTATTACCTTCTGTGCTGGGTCGTTTTAGGCAGTTTCTTTGAATATGACCTTCTCCACCGCATCTCCAGCACTTGATTTTTCTTCCAGGTTTGTTGTCCATCAAGGAATTTATATGTCTCATCACGTCCTTCATCTGCTGCTGTAAACGCTCCACAGCTGTATCCGACGTCTCAGGCATGTTGGCTACTCGCACAAAGTGCCGATCTTTCCTTGTAGCTTGCTGGGCTGCCTCGAATTTTAGGGCATAAACTAAAGCCCCTTTTAAGTCATTGAGATCTGCAATCCGGAGTTGTTTCTGGATCTCAGAGTCACGCACACCATCTATAAAATGCTGTAGAGCTAAGCTTTCTCTAATTTCAGTCGGACAGTCAGGATAAGCAAGATTGGAAAGTCTCTCGACATCCGTAGCAAGATCTTGCAGGGATTCAGTGGATTTCTGCTGTCGAGATTTGAGCTGGAGTCTGCTATATTCCTTCATGCATTTCTCGCCAAAGCGCAATTCTAAGGCACTGACGAGCGTTTCAAAATCCAGCGGTTCATTTGCAGGCAAAGTCTGTAAGACGTCGGCAGCATCAGCTCGTAGAGAAGCAGCTAATTGGCAAGCTTTTGTCTGGGAATCCCATCCATTGGCGTCCGCTACGATCCCAAATTGTGTCTTAAAAACTGGCCATGAGGATTTTCCGTCATAGGTCGAGAGTTTAATAGAGGCCCGAGGAAGCATAGCTTGATACTTGACATCTTCGGGATAGTTTTCGGCAGTTATCTTTTGTTTCTTCACATTTTCCAACTCCTTTTCTACACTCTCAATCCTTTCTTCGACGGTCTTGGCGATCTTTTGAACTTTTTCTTCTACTCTTTCTTCAACGGTCTCGGCGATCTTTTGAACTTTTTCTTCTACTCTTTCTTCTACGGTATTGGCTGTCCTTTGAATTTCTTCTACTTTTCCTTCTATTTGTTGAAATCTTCCTTCAACTTTGTTTTCCACGCCGTCAATTCTGTCATTTAAAGATGTTATTTTATCCTCTATTAAGTCTTTCAACTCTCCAAGGTTGGTTGACATATCCTTCTTCATTTCATCTTTTAAGTCGCCAAGGTTGGCAGTCATTTTCTCATCCATCTCGCCAAGATTTGCAGTCATTTTCTCATCCATCGCTGACATTTCCTTCTTCATTTCATCTTTTAACTCGCCAAGGTTGGCAGTCATTTTCTCATCCATCGCTGACATATCCTTCTTCATTTCAGCCTGATTCGCAGTCATTTTCTCATCCATCGCTGACATATCCTTCTTCATTTCAGCCTGATTCGCAGTCATTTTCTCATCCATCGCTGACATATCCTTCTTCATTTCAGCCTGATTCGCAGTCATTTTCTCATCCATCTCTCCTAATTTCTCCAATAATTTAGTCAGTTGCGCTTCCATTGCTCTGGTAATCGGCATTCAATCCCACTTCTGACACCAAATGTTGTGAGCTCGGGGTTCGAAAGGACTGATGCCAATATATAAGAACAATCAAAAGGCTTTATTCACTATAAACAGAGCAATACGAACACCAATATCTTCTGAAAATTACAAGATATTCAGTAATCTTCAAATCCAATAAAAGCACAGCAAAATTTCACACAGAAACAGTGCGTTCAATACGACGTATCAACGACAAAATCAATCCGAGAAACACAGTTCTCAATGCAAAGCCTCTCGTATGAATTCAATCGCAGTTGACAGACAACTAACTAACTGGACTGGTGGAGGTCCCTTATATAGGCTTCAGAGATCTTTCCAGATTATTCCAGAGCTTTCAGATGCTAGAAATTACCAGAAAGTGCTTTAACTTTCGATAGAGAACCAAAGCGAGAAAGGATCCCAATGTACAGGTATAAGGGGGGGTGGTTGCACAAAAAGTCGCCAAATCTGTCGCCAACTTGGCGACATTTGGCGATATATCGCCAAATTTGGCGACAAAAATAAGTCGCCAAAACCATCGCCAACTTGGCGATAAACCCATTCCTTGGCGATTTTACCATAGACTTCCATTATAAAGATGAGGGTGTAAGGTTGTTTTCCTTGCAAACCATCTGAGGCCTTTAGCATTGAGTTACATGATGCTCAATAGGAAATACATTAATAATACTGCAATTTTCACAATAATAAAATAAAATAAATTTAAACAAATGGAATATTTACAGATATATACAAAATTCATAACAATACATTTTATTCCGCAATTTTTAGATGAAATTTAGTAAAAAAGCGTGATCTTTTGGTGAAATTTACTTTTCTGCGATTCTTTGACAAAATTTGCTTATCTTTCATGATCCTTTTGCATAATTCACGTTTTTTCTGTGGTCTTTTAACGAAAGTCATGTTTTCCCATGAACCTTTGATGAAATTAGTGTTTTTTCCTCAATCATTTGACGAAATCTGTGATTTTTTCCCGCCGCGAAGATTGGTTAGATGTTTTTAGTCTGCAGGTGCCCTAAAAAGTCTGTGACGCCCGTTGCTGCATCACACACATTCTTCCATGGGGCATTGTTTCATTCCTGACATTTCTGGAAAGAAACAACGTTCAACTCATTGGCTGAATTGTAAAGGGCGAAATGTGTCAAACATTAGCGGAAAGAAAGTGCGCAATTTGTTCGTTCATGGAAAAAATCATGAAATTCGTTAATTGATAGTCGATAAAATGCGAAATTTGTCAATCGATGGCAGAAAAATAACAAAATTCATTAATCGACAGCGGAAAAATTGCAAAGTTCATCAACTGGTTTCGGAGGAAAAAGTTTTCGAATGGCTTCGAGAAAAAAAATCACAATCCGTCAATTTCGGGGAAAAAATCGTGAAATTCGCCAAATGGTTTCGAAATTTGTCGAGCGACAACAGAGAAAAAAATCTTTTTCCATTCAATCATCGCAATTGGTGAGTGTGACTATTATGTTTGACCAGTACTGGCAATAAAGTCCATTGCCAAATTTGCAGTATTAGTCGCTGTTTGGCAAGTTCTAATTTTCTCCTATACTTCAAAACCCTTTTGATCATCACATCAGTGTGCAGGACAATTTTTTTACGGGAGACCATTTGATGAATTTCGTGATTTTTCCGTTATCGATTGACCAATTTTACTGCTATCGATTGTTGAATTTTATAATTTATTAACTATTGATTAGCGAATTTCATGATTTTTTCCATGAACGTTTGACAAATTGCGCAAAAAAAAAAAAGAATATCGTTAAATTGTCTTGGGTAAAAAAAAATTTAATATTGTTAAATGCCTTCGAGAAAAAAGTTGCAAGTTGAAATGCCTGTGACCTCTTTTTCATGTTATGCATCTCTGGGGTCCATCCCCCCACTCTCCCCCCCCTCAAGCAAGACACTTTTCTAAATTTTGCACACACCCCTCATGTGATATATTGCTGGAAAAGTCTTTGACCACTTATTCATGTTATGCATCTCCGGGATCCATCCTGCCACTACCACCCCCCCTAAGGGGTGCTCTTTTATAAATTTTGTTGACACCCCTCATGTCATATCTTGTTGGAAAGGTCTATAACTGCTTAATCATATTATGCATCTCCGACGTCCATCTCCCCCACTTTGCCCCCCCCCCCCCCCCCAAAGGGTACTTTCTAAATTTTGCACATTACCCTCATGTTATATATCATTGGAAAGGTCTGTGACCACTTAATCATATTATGCATCTCCGAGTCCATCTCCCCACTTTGCCCCCCTCCCCCCCAAAGGGTACTTTCTAAATTTTGCACACAACCTTCATGTTATATATCATTGGAAAGGTCTGTGACCACTTAATCATATTATGCATCTCCAATGCCCATCACCCCACTTTGCCCCCCCACCCCCCAAGGGATACTTTTCTAAATTTTGTTGACTCCCCTCATGTCATATATTGTTGGAAAGGTCTGTGACTGCTTAATCATATTTTGCATCTCCGATGTCCATCTCCCCACTTTGCCCCCCTCCCCCCCAAAGGGTACTTTCTAAATTTTACACACAAGCCTCATGTTACATATCATTGGAAAGGTCTGTGACCACTTAATCATATTATGCATCTCCAATGTCCATCTCCCCACTTTGCCCCCCACCCCCCCAAGGGATACTTTTCTAAATTTTGTTGACACATCTCATGTCATATATTGTTGGAAAGGTCTGTGACCGCTTAATCATATTTTACATCTCCCCACTTTGCCCCCCCAAGAGGTACTTTCTAAATTTAGCACACAACCCTCATGTTATATATCATTGGAAAGGTCTGTGACCACTTAATCATATTATGCATCTGCGATGTCCATCTCCCCACTTTGCCCCCCAACCCCCCAAGTGATACTTTTCTAAATTTTGTTGACACCCCTCATGTCATATATTGTTGGAAAGTTCTGTGACTGCTTAATGATATTATGCATCTCTGATGTCCATCTTCCCACTTTGCCCCCCTCCCCCCTAAAGGGTACTTTCTAAATTTTGCACACAACCCTCATGTTATATATCATTGGAAAGGTCTGTGGCCACTTAATCATATTATGCATCTCCGATGTCCATCTCCCCACTTTGCCCCCTTCCCCCCCAAAGGGTACTCTCTAAATTTTGCACACAACCCTCATGTTATATATCATTGGAAAGGTCTGTGATCACTTAATCATATTATGCATCTCCAATGTCCATCTCCCCACTTTGCCCCCCCCCAAGGGATACTTTTCTAAATTTTGTTGACACCCCTCATGTCATATATTGTTGGAAAGGTCTGTGACCGCTTAATCATATTTTACATCTCCCCACTTTGCCCCCCCCCAAGGGGTACTTTCTAAATTTTGCACAAAACCTCATGTTATATATCATTGGAAAGGTCTGTCACCGCTTAATCATATTATGCATCTCCCATGTCCATCCCCCACTTTGACCCCCCCAAGGGGGTAATTTTCTAAATTTTGCACACACCCCTCATGTGATATATCGATGGAAAAATCTGTGACCACTCAATCATATTATGCTCCCTACTATGAAATTTGTCAAGTTAAAGCAACTATAAATTTTATTTTTATGGTACTATCAAGGTGTTTGCCATCTAGTTTGATTTAAAGTGGGAACAGGTTAAAGAGTGCGACTCACAAAAAATATAATGAAATTATATATAAGCTAATATAATTATCAAGAAGTAATAGAATGATCATGGAAAATGTAAACCATTATAATTTCGAGAATTTATTCCTGAAGGCTTCAATTACCCAGAACATAAGAGTACTTATTTCAGGATTTTTCGTTTCTTAAAATTTCGGCTACATTACTTCGCTTTTTTGCTCCTTGGGATATAATTGGTTAGGTGATTTATGACGGCCAATTATCTACTCGAGAGATATAGGCCCTAGGGGGGGGGCGTGCCCTCCATGGGGGTCTTTCTAAGGGATCCTAACCCGTATTTACGGCAAGGTTCGAAGAAAACCACGGAAAACTCCGAACGGTTAGGTCGACGAGCGCGACAGGGGTTTGAACCAAGCACCTCCCATCTACCAGCTTTGAGAGCAGAACCTTTCCTTGGGATATGCTAAATCTAATAACATTTAATTTTCTTACGACCGATTTGAATATAACATTTGATGTGGTGTTTTTTCTTTGGATTTATTTAACTATTTGACTACATAATTTTTTTTATAATTATATTTCTTGTAAAAAATTCTAAAAGTACTATGTATTACTGAATTTTGTCAATATTGAGAAAAAGAAATCAGAGTGTTTTGTGTTTACATAAGAAATGCACTTTTCTTTTCATGTCATACACAATGGACTATTGCATTATTGCATTATTGAATCATGGGAACTTTGAGCAAATCAAATTACCGAGTTTTGTGTTTACATAAAAAGGACATTTATTTTTTCTCTAAATAGTACAAAACATCATGTGTACTATTAAATCTTGTGAACTTTGAGAAAATGAAATCACCGCGTTTTGCATTTATGTAAAAAGTACATTTACATTTATTATAAATAATACAAAACCTGCTGTGTGCTACTGAATCTTGTGAGCTTTAATCAAATGTTCTGGTTTTTGTGCTCTGTATTTACACAAAAAGTTAACGATTTTTCTGTAAATAATACAAAACGTACTAAAAATAAAATAATGGTATTCATTACTGAATCTTGAGAAATTTCAGTAAACATAATCATCACGTTTTGTGTTTGCAATTTCGTACATAAAGTTACGATTTTATCGATACTAAGGGATCTAACCCAGATCTCCCGGGTTACAGAATATAAGGAAAAATCATTTCTGTATATAAATACATTTTATTTAGATTAACAACAAAAAAAGCATTTTTAATATACTTTTAAAAATTTTGTGGTCTGTAGAAACATCATTTGGTGTTGCAGTAGCTGCAACTATAAGATGATGAAATATCAGTCCAACATTTGCAGCTATTGTAGCTGTCGAGGGACTCCGGCATTTCCTCAAGATTGAAGTGATGGCGTCCTAAGTGTTCTGGGAATCACTGCAGATCGCAGCGATCTTTGTCGTCAATCATTTGGGGTAGGAGAGTGATGCGCAGGTGGAGTTGCTACGTTTGACCGAAGGACCTTGTCTGTGAGGTGCCCCGGGTAAACCGGATCCCTCCTGACGGATCACCCACAAGGATTCACGAGAAACTAGAATCGGGGGTGATAGTCCGCCTATGGCGGTGTAGCTTAGCTTTACCGTTTTTATATATGTATAATGCGCATCCACGTTTTTGATTAGGAAAAACAGAAAAAAAAATATGCCTCGTGTATAATGCGCACCATAGTATTTTAAGGTAAGAAAATCCCCGAATTTGTAAATAAATCCATAGACATCCTGAATGTATATATGTCCATATATATATATATATATATATATATATATATATATATATATATATATATAGTTCTATCTAGATTTTTTTATAATGTAATATCATTTAGCGTTTTCTTACCCATTTGACTCAGATATTAGCTTACATATAGGCTAATTGTAATGTACACTATAAAAAATTGTACAGTAGGTTAAACCAACTTTTGGTGCTGCAGTAGCTGCAACCATAAGATGGTTAAATATCGTTCCGATTGTTGGAGCGAGATCTCACCATCTTATGGCTGCAGCTAATGCAACACCAAAAGTTGGTTCAACCTACAAACAAAATTTTTAACAGTTGTAAGAAAAGTACCAATTTTGCATTCAAATACAGATTTGAAATTTGTTAAAAGAGATACTTTCGTATTAGCCTCATGTTGAAAACGTAACCTCAGGTGTTAATAACGGAAGAAATCGCCAAAGATTTCACTACTTATAGCAGCCCTTTTAGTTCTGATCATTTCAGTGGTTTAAGCGCGTAGTTAGATTATATGTCTGTAAAATTTCTGTTTCATTTATATTATTTAATTATTTTATTTATTTATTAATGAAGATTTAACTTCGTTATGTAGTATCAGCCGGGAACAAATTCTAAAGTATTTATATTGAGTTAAGTGCAAATGGATTTATATTTCATAATCACGCGATAGAAATAGCTTTTAAAAAACAAATGGGTAAGTGTGATCGAAGATCGCTCAAAGGGTTTCGTTTAATATTCCTTTCAAAACACTTTATCCTTTCTTTAATAAATCCAAATAAATTTCATTTAGCAACAACAAAAAAAAGTCATGTTTTTCATAAAGTAAAAATTTACCGGTCTATTTTTTCGTTTTTTCGAATATCTAAACCAGCCCGCTTTTATATTCTGTCATAATAATATCCGTCATGCGGACTAAATGCGATATTTAAAAAAATAATTTCAAAATTAAACAAATTGTACACCTTCAAAATGTTAAAATATGAGAATATTTCCATAATCGGATTTGTATCACAATTCAATATGTATCTCAAACTCATATATTTACTATTCTCTATTACTCATATTGATACTCGCTTTGTATTATTCTCAAACCTTTGAAAAATTCGTCGAACTTCCAATATGACGTCAGATTTTCTTTTTAATTCTCTAATGACGTGATATTAATGACGTGTGTACATACACATACTCATACTCCTTGTATTATTGAGAAATCTTAGAAATTTTCCGTTTTATTACCACTATGACGTCAATCAATTTTATTTCATATTTATCTTTTTTTCAATTGGTAAAACTTTTTATTTCATTTTCATTTTTCACATGGAAATCGTCTGATAAAAAATATTAATTATTGTAGAAAGAATTTCATCGTGGATTTTTAATTTTTGGCATCTGCTATTACGAAAAATGTTTTAATAGAAAAAGTCTGTTAGAATTTTGGATTTTTATCTCTACTTATTAAAATAATACGAATTTTTCAAATTTTAATATTTTGAGCTCTTCATAGCTGCTATTCAGCTATATACACAAATTTTCAACTCTGTACGTTGCATAGTTTCTGAGAATAGCTCTGTGACAGACAGACAACGGAGCTGGAGTAATAGGGTTTCGTGAGATGAACGAAACCCTAAAAATTATGCTTGAAAAATATTTTCAAAAACATAAAAAATTAGCAAATTGTGATACAGTTTGCAAATAAATTGCAATACAGTTTTCAAACAAATTGCATTTGTAAGCAAATTTTCCTCCTATTCGACGGTGTAAAAATTGAAAATATGCGATGTTTAGAAGTTTAAATAATTGTAGTAAAAGCGAAATTTAATCGTCTGCTGTTGCCTACAAAAATGACGTCAGCATTGCGCATGGACACGTTTGTTCTTTATAATATAGATTTAGAATGTTACTTAATCCTACACTGCGCAGTGATGTGGATTAATTAAAATTTCACCATTTATATATTTAAAGGATTTAAAGCAAATTTTTTAAATAAAATATTTATCTTTTGTTCAACCAATTTTTATTTATACCTACTAGGGGCTGTGCCCGCTAAATGCTACGCTCGCTAAACCCCGTTCTGAACACACGCTAAAAACACGCTAATTTGATCAGCTCTAAAACGATTACAGAAGATTAAATTATATTTAAACGACCACTGGCGATCTCCTGTAATCGGGTTTCCATTCATTGTCTTTATCTGGGGGATTTTAAGGCCGAAGCAACTGCTGTCGAAACAGCTAACTACTGTTTTCGTGATTGATAAAATAAGATCAATTAAACATTTGAAAATTATCTTGTGTAAAATGGCTAAGTAAATAATGTCACTGCATCAGGGAATTTTATAACGATCGTATAAGAAAATTGTTCTCAGTAAGACGTTTTAAATGTTATCGTTTCCAGTATGTCGTACTTTTCACCAAAATTTTCTTCTTATAAATAAACGTAAAAATATAGTTTTTATATATCTAATTAAATTCTCAGTAGAGCTAAAATTACGCTGGAAATTAATTAATACAAAGGATGTGAATTATCACTTTGCTACACAGCGTACAACCAATAGTGTTAAAAAATGCCCAGACCGGGTATCGAACCCTGAACCTTTGGTACTACGTACCAATGCTCTACCATTTGGAGTTAGCTATCCAGGTGGCATGTGGATGCATACTTGAGACATCAGAATCCAGCACTCAAATATTTTTATCTGTCTGAAAGGTGTGACGTTTAAAACTTAAGAGCCTACGCTAGTCATGTGAAGAAACGCTCAAGCTAATGTATGGGGAAGGTTCTTGGCTGATTTCTCGCTCACATTTTAATATTTTTAAATGATGTTTTTTTCATAGGATATCTGAGGTCGATCTCTAACGTTGTTAGTTTTTACTTTTTTAATTTTGGTTACAGTTTTTTTTATAAGAGGACATTTTCAATTTCGGAACCGGTTGGAACCGGTTCTGAAAGTGAAAGTACCCTTACATAAAAAAACTGGTACCAAAATGGAAAAAGTAAAAACTGACAACGTAAGAGATCTACTTCAGTTGTCCTATGCAAAAAACATCCTTTCAAAATATTAAAATGCGAGCGAGAAATCTGCCAAGAACCTTCCAATAGACTTAACATTAGCTTGCGCGTTTTTTCACATGACTGATGTAGGCTCATAAACCTGCGTAATTCCTAAACTGCTTGACCGATTGACATCCTACTTGGTATCGGAAGTTAAAATTTACCAAATAATTCAAATATTATGTCACAATTACGTGTTAATATTGAAAATTTTAAAGTTTGTTAATATTTCTATATGTAGACGACCTCCAAGCATAATATATGCATGTCATTTGTTAGTAGACGTTATTACTAATCGATAAGTACCAGTCACAATTTAAATGGCTATTTCAGGCACAGTTAGTACGGGTTGATCACATTTTCTTCCACGACTGTACAGTTGGCCTGAATGTTCTTACATACTTTAAACCAAGGGTCGGCAAGTAATTTTAAATAGGGTCCGAATACTTTTGAAAATTTTTATCGAGGTCCAGAGAAAAAACACTTAAGTAAAATTAGTACTTATTAATTTTAAATTTTTATTTTTACAAATACATACACATACTCTATAGAATAGAAAAATCAGGTATTTGTTATGGAAAATTACTATATACACAAGTATAAGTTCTGAAAAATTTTATAAACACATTATAAAATAGAAAAAGCAAATAGTTGTTGAAAAATTAATGCGAAAAATTACACTTGCGGTCTTGGGCTAGTTTTTTATAATTTGGTTCACGTGGTGAACAGCTAATTCGAAGACTGTCTTCAAGGTGTGCGTCCGTTAACCTCGAACGATATTTGTTCTTCAAAAAATTCATTTTGGAGAAAGTTGTTTCACATAGATATGTAGAACCAAACATAGTAGCCAGGTAAATAGACATTTCTTTTTACAATTTTCATATTTATCTGAAACATGTTTACCCCAAAATTCCTCAGAGGAAGCAGTTTTATACATTTGCAAGGAAATATCTTCTTGCAAATCAATTATTTCCATTTGAAGTAAAAGTTTTTCAAGACTGAATAATTTTGCAGCCGCATCAGTCCATTCTTCAGCTGGAGCAACTTCAAAAGGCGATTTAAGGAACTGTGACAGCTTACTTGGAACTGTGACAACTCTGAAAACTGTGTGAAGGAACTGTGACAACTTACTGCAAAATCTTGGAATCTTGCTTCCAATTCATTTATAAGATCTTACATAAAACTTAGGAACACTGCGGTGTCTATTTCGGAATTCTTCTTTTTATGTTCAAGGATTGTTGGAAAATGAATAAATTCTTCATTTGCAATACCTTTTTCAAAGATATAAAACTTGCGACGAAAAGCAGACACACTTTGTAACAAATCACATATTAATTTCCCATTTCCTTGTAACTCGGTGTTGAGCGCATTTAAATATTTCAGAATGTCTTTCCGGAAAGCCACAGCTGCCATATTGCCCTCGTTTGATAGGAACTTCAAGTGCTATTTGCCCTGTGTATCCAAGTTGACTAAGAAGGAGGTTACTTGTTCTTTTATTTGCCAGAAACGTTCAATAACTTGACCTTTGCTCAGCCAACGAACTTTGTTGTGTTGTAGTAAGTCAGAATACGCTGAATCACACTCAGATAGACACTCCTTGAACTGTCGGTGAAGAAGAGCAGAACGAGAAATCATAAAATTGATCAACTTGATGAAGTTGTTCATTACTTCCTTCAGTGTAGAACTAAGTTTTCCACAAAGGACTGTCTGGTGAATTATGCATTGATAAGATAGCATCCCAGCATTTCTATCCTTGATTCTCTTTACTAATCCTTTTTCTTTGCCCATAATCGTTAGGTCTCCGTCAGTTGAAAGGGACACCATTTTATCATAACTGATGTTTGATTTTGTCATGAAATCGTCAACATTCTTGAATAAATCTTCTCCGCGAGTTTTGCCTGTACATAACAAAATTGTTAGCAATTCTTCCATGAATAATTTACTTTCAATGTCAAAAAATTTCACGAAAATAGATATTTGTTCATCAACAATATCACATGATTCATCAAGTGCTATGGCGTAGCAAGGCACCTTCTGCAGAGGTTCAAACAAACTTTTTTTAATGTCAAAATTTCGGTTCTTCTTGTATTACTGCTTGCCGGCAATGGAATACCTTGAATTGCGGCTTTTAACAATAGCGATAGTTTTGTTGCATATGAGGCAAACTGGAACAGCTTCAGGTCTATCAGGCAGTGTAAAACAATATTGTTCTGTCCACTCAGGCAGAAACTTCCTATTTTCAATGTCAACTTATCGTTTTTTAGAATACATATTCATTCACTTATTTTAGCACACGGCAATAACAACGCAAATTAACCAAAGATTGCAATCTACGACTGGCAAGCTGAATTCTCGCGCATGCGTACCAACACAGCCGGTCAGTTCATTCCTAAGAGTAAAAATTAATAGAGCGCGGATTTTATTGTTTGGTCGAAAAGTTATTTTGTACCCCCTCCCTCCCTGCTCTCGCCATGATTAAAAGATTGTTTAATCTTCTGGATGCATTTTATTTAAATGTTATAAAATGACTTGGGAGCACACCTCTTTTTTAATAAACATTATTTTAAAAATATCTTTTTTTATTAGCGATATAAGATAACAAGTAAGATGATCCAAATATTTCGAGATTTCTGTTTGGAAAGCTTCAATTTGACACAATTGTCGCACGAAATGTAACAATGTTAATGTCAGATTTTTTTTTTCTAAAAATGCATTACATTTTGCATGCATTATTAAAATAACAGGAAATCAAACAGCATTTTTCTCTCTCTCTCTCTCCTTTTATATATATATATATATATATATATATATATATAATTTTAGCACTGAAATGTTATTAAATATTCTTTGATTTGATAATATATTTCATAGCTTTTGAAAACTTCAAACCACATAATGTCTTTTTTAACAGTACATTTTATTATAAAACATATTTTGGCTGCAATCCAGAATTTTTTTTTTTTTGCTTTTGATATTTCTACTTAAAGGCATTTTTTTCTTTTTCTTGTTTTTTTTGTTTCGTTTTGTTTTAGATTTATTGAAAAGAATAACCAGCTGCCATGAACTGTTTTAAATTAAAAGACACAAAAAATTAAAAGGCAAATAATAAGCGCAGTCAACGTCAGAGGAAAGCAGACGAAATAAATTTCAGCGGGGATTCAGAAATTGCAAGCAGATTTTGGCAAGAAAAAAGCGTTTGGCTTGGCGCTGTTGTACTGGGCATCATGTGATGGTGGACTGGTTATGTTAGCGTCAAGAAGTCTATTTCTCATTTTTTGACTCAAGTGTATTAGAAGTCTGTTATTTACTCCCTACCCCCGCCTCCTGCGCCCCAACGCAGTACTTTGCATTTCACATACGAGAGTCTATGTATCATTATTAACACGTTGACGGACACTTGCGGCTATAGCCGCCAAAGCGAAGATCACAATGTCGCATGACGGCTATAGCGCCCAAAACGAAACGGCCGTTTTCAGACACTACGGCTATAGCAGCACAAATGTGCATTTACCGGCGTACAAGTAGAAGCCCAGTGTCATGTTTTGGAAAAATTTTTTTAGGTTGGAGTCCGATTTCCACCTGTTATACGAGTTGCAGCTTCAGTAAGCACGTCCGTGGTTGTGAAGGGAGTAGTGACACCTAATTAAAGGTGCTGAATTAATCAAAATTAAGTTTATTTAAGCAGAAAGAGTAAAACTATACTTCTAATATTCTAAAAATTACAAAAACATATAGTGTCAATTTTCGAACTTCACTAGTTCCTACTGTCCGTCAATGTGTTAAAAAAAATCAAATTAATCGTGCTATTTCTTGTAAAATATAAGAAACATTGATAAGACTATCGTTCAAACGTATCTATTATATGTAAATTTTAATAAACTATTTATTCAAATTGAAAATTTTTTGCGGTCTGGATGTGGACCGCGGTCCGCCCGTTGCCGACCGTTGCTTTAAACTATGCTTTTCATTCGACGTTAGATCATGTATGACCTCGTAAGTGATTACATTTCTAATTAGTTAAGAAGATACAATGTGCTATCGCACTTGGTTATCGGTTTTCTGAGAATCTCTGAGAAAAAAAAATTCTAGTAATGGATTTAGTGTTAAAAATAAGAACCAATTTTAAAACGCAATTTGTTTCACATCTCAGTATCTATAGAATGACACGCAAAGGCTGGGTGAACTATGATCCAGCATTAGATATTAATTGCTGCATTAGACAGCGCAGAACTATCTATTGGTAAAAATTTGAAATATTGTTGAAATTATTGCTTAAAGAACTTATGAGTTCTTCTTCAAACAAGGCACTTATTTCATTTTCTTTGTTTAGTTTAGTTAAATATTTGTATAATTTTAAAGCCGGATGTCCTTCTTGGGGCAATCCTTATAATGGAATTACAGTTTCTAACTCTGATTTTTAAAGAATAAAATTGTTGGAAAAGTTGATAAATTAAAATGTAATGAATTTTCTCGCATATTTAGGTAGTTTTAAATCTTCCGTGGTACACAGCATTTTTCGATCATGCGTTGCATGCCGGGTCAATTTGACCCGAGCTAATATTCATCAAATTATCGCCGTGAGTTTACACCAAATGTTTAGATTTTATTATAGTTTGTTATAGCTTTTCAAGTGTACTTTAAGATTGTTTCATTAAGTTTAACCTAGGAATTAAGTTTAATAGAGAACATTTAACTTAAACAGTACCATGTTTTTAAAATAGTCAATTTTATTTAAAAGTTGCACTAAAAATTCAAATTTTTTGATAAATAAAAACCAAACGGAATTTTAAAGTATAAGTGCGGTAAAAAAAAATCCGTTGAAAAATGTAAATGCTAAATGATAAGGTAATACTAAAAAGGGTGAAAATATACTAAAAACGCTCAATGAAAGTCCATAGCTCAAAATAACCTGTTGTGTTCTCGAGGGTTTAAATTAATTTTACAAATTTTCTAAATGATTATTTTTAAATTATTGTAAAAGAAGGTGACACTTTATTTTACCTAATTTCTGAATTTTTTGGTCAAAAGTTGTTATTAATTATTTATTTATCTTCTTTCATCATGATATTTGCAAGAATATAAGGCAAAACCTCTTATCTTATGGAAATAAGTGTATTATAAAAAGATATATATATATATATATATATATATACATATATATTATCTAATCTATGTGACTTATTCATGCGTTTTCAACTTTAGCTCTTCTTTAGAAATACGTGTCAAATCTTTTTAAATAAATCTGACAAAAATGTTTTTTAATGTCTTTTTTCGATTTTTTCAAGAATGTCTGTAGGTACTACAGATAGTTTTTCAATTTCGATAGAATTAAAACTTCCAAGTTCTAATGACTTATATATATATATATATATATATATATATATATATATATATATATATATATATATATATATATATATATATATATATGTCACGTTTTCACTTGTATTACCATATTTTTTGTAGATCACATTATCCGGGCAAGAGTTTCCACCGAGGAATTTGCAGTCGGGTGAATCCAATTTATAGTGTGCGTACAGAATGCAAATAAGAGGCAGTCGGTTCCAGTTCACTTTTTATTCGAATTCAAAGGAAAATGGCCATGCTTTACTAATTACGATGCTAATTCCGTACATGATGATTTTAATACCGTGGAGAAACTTGGTGAATTAATTTAATATTTTAAGAAGACATTTTGTTCTTACAGGCAGTCGTTTTTTTCTATCGGCAGCCAAGGAGATTTATTCCATCGTCGTGAAGTACGCGTCGGGGTTACATGTACAACAGGCTCCAGGAATAAAACTGACGCTACGCGGGAAAACTCCGCGTATAACTATTATCTAACGCCCCAGAACACAGTTTCCTTAAACAGTGTTTCGACCAATCAGCGCTACGGTCTAAAATCTCTGGCGCTATGAATTTGACGTTATCAGACCGTAGGCTGAAAAAATGCGGGGAAAATATTTCTAGAACATTACCGAACAATCTAATTCCTTCGAATAAATAATAAGAAGAAAAATAGGTAGGTTTTACCGAGAATGGGCAAGATGCCAAGATAAAATTTTACATTGAGACAGAAGTTAGCTTTCATAATTTTGAGGAAGAATATTGTTTTGTCAGAAAACATAGGGAAATAAAAATAAAAAAATAAAAAGATATAGGTTGTTATTTCAAGAGAGTTAAAATATTTTTAGCTGGGAGATTGATGTTTAAAAGAATTAAATTCTAGGATGCATTTATTTAATGAAACAAAAGTGCGTAATTTTAATAGAACAGTGATCAGAGCCATTTTTTTAAGAGAATGAATTTAGAATAAAGTATTTTTAGCTAGGTGGAATTTTGACTCGAAATACTAGAAAAAGAAAATAATTTAAAATAATGGGATTTACACAGAATTATAGCTTTGATGAGGCCAACGGCGAATTTTTTTTAAAATTTGTTTCATATCCCCCCCCCCCCCCAAAAAAAAAAAAAGCTTATCTGAACAGCAGTTCAGATAAGTGACAAAAAAAATTGAGAATTTCCCTAAATTATAGAAAATTCTAAATTTTTTTAATTTTTAAATCACCAAGAATCACGAACGAAGCAATTGCCTTAAAATCTTGGAAGAATAGAAATTAGATTTTTTTTTTTTGGGGGGGGGGGGGGGGGGTAAAGCAAACCTAAAATACATAAATTTTACAACAACACTTACTTTTTGGCTAGTATTTTTAGCTAGGTCGAATTTTGACAGTCGAAATACTAGAACGAGAAAATAATTTAGAATAATGGGATTTACACAGAATTATAGCTTTGACGAGGCCAACGGCTGATTTTTTTTAAAAATTTGTTTCATATATATATATATATATATATTGCCTTTTAGTCTATTTCTTCTTACAACATTCTTACGTTATTAGTTATATTTATATTAGTTTTATTTCAAACTAGCGGAAACTTGACCTATTCGCTGGTTGGTTTTTCCTAGACGACCCTAAGATTGGGAGCTCCACTGCTTTCAGCAACGCTCATTCGTGAAGGCTACACAGCCACAGTCAAGAATCAATCGATTAAATACAAATTTTCAGCATCGTCGTTCAAGTGTATATACGATCCGATTTGTCATTCTGCCAACTTGTATTTAATCATGTTAGTAGAAAAATTTATTTACAGTTTTCTTCCGTTTCAGAAATAAAATTTCGAAAAACGTAGAAAAACGGGAAAAAACGCTAAAAATCAAATAAAAAATCAGTAAAAAATCAAAAATCGCAGACAATAAAATTTACTATATTGGTTTAAATATTGAAACCGGATTCTTTTTATGAACGTTAACAAATTTCCATAAAAACGAAAAAACGTTAAAAATTGCATAAAAATCGCGAAAATTTCTATTGCATAGAACAAAATTTATTATGTTGGTGTTTAAGATTGAAACGCATTCATTTTACAAATGTCAAAAAATTGATGCGAAAATTGAAAGCTAAAGTACGCATATTAAATTCGCGAAAAATTCAAAAGTCGCAGGTGTCAAAATGTACAATTTTGGGCTAAAATTTAAACTGAATTCTGTTTAGGAATGTCAAATATCGCCGCAAAATGTGAAAAAAAGTTAAAAATCACTAAAAATTTCAAAATTTGTTGAGAACAAAATTTACTATATTGGCCTAAATGTTGACGTTTTATTCTTTTTACAATTGTAAAAAAAATCGTCCCAAAACGTTAAAACACCCTAAAAATCAAATAAAAATTTCGCCAAAAATACCCAATCTCTGTACGAATTCCAAATAAACACAACAAAATTCCACTTAATACACTGCCCAATTCGCTTTCACTTATTAAGTTTAAAATTTTTTCACTGAAATTTATTTCAATTTCTATCAGTGTCACTTTTCCTTGATTTTCTCTAATCCATTTCCAAAAGTATACTGCGTCTCGCCATCGCCTATATATACGCTTCTGAGCTATACCGTATCCCCACCACAAGAGAATAATGGAACATCCAATGGTTCGAGAATGCTCCAGAAGTCTTCCAGACTACCGATTCCGGTTTCTAGAACATTACAGAACGTTTTAGATCGTTCCGGAAAAGAAAGTCCCTTGGATGGACCAGAACCGTGTGGAACATTTAAGAATATTCTGGAACATTCTCGAACATTCCGAAACCGGAAGTCACTTCGAAGGTCCAGAACTTTCTCATACAATCTAGAACATTCTCAAACATTCTGGAACATTCTAGAACATTCTAGAGCATTTCGAACATTCTAGAACATTCTAGAGCATTTCGAACATTCTGAAACATTTAGAACATTCTCGAACCTTCTGGAAGATTCTACAACCTACCCCAACATTCTAGAACATTCTGGAATTTTCTGGGACATTATGGCTAGTTTCAGCCACTTCGGCACTCGCTTCCCAGCTACTTTACCGACTTCCCATAAGAAGTCCATTGGTGCGATGCCCCCGTTTGGCACCCATATCTCCAAACCCAACCCTTGCAGTTCCAAACCGAAACCTTCTTCGTGGATCTTCTTTATTATATGCATATTGATTTATTTTAAATGCTGTACGGCATTTGTTGTACACGTTCTTATATACCAAATAAGCAATGTTTTAACTATCTATCTATATTATAAAGGACAAACGTGTCCGTGCGTAACGCTGACGTCATTCTGCGAATGGCAACAGTTGACGGTGAAATTTCGGTTTTGCGATTTTTGCTACTGAATTTTTTTTTAATTTCTAAATATCGCACATTTTAACTTTTTACACTGTTATATAGGGAAAAAAAATCTACTTTCAAATGCAATTTGGTTGAAAACTATATCTTAATTCACTAATTTATTATGGTTTTTCAAAATAAAAAATTTGTTATTTTTCACTTTTATCGGGCTCAATGGTTGCCATTGGTAATTTTTTTTTCTCCTCTTGGCGACCACATATTATCGTCGGTTAAAGAACTGAAATGGCTATTATTAATTAGAAAATAGTACATACATGTCGAAAATTAAAAGAAAAAAAACTGTTACTGATTTTACATAAAATACAAAATAATAATAAAACTAATAATAATAAACGTTTTGATGAGCGAATTTTTTATAAATCAAAATTATTTAATTTAAACGCGACTGTAATATTTGTGATACTTAAAAAATTGTTTCGATGTAAAAATTTTGACTCAAACAATATTTGGCTATTTATCGTTTGCGCCAGGATAATCACGATCAAAAATCAATTTATGAGGAAGTTTCGGTTGCTGCTTTAAATGAAAATTCTAAGGTTTATTTTTTTGAGGAGGCACTGGCAAAACATTTTTACTTAATGCAGTTTTTAAAAAAAGGTGAGGTCATATAATATGGTTGCGTCATCTGTAGCATCTTCTGAGATCGCAGCTTTGTTATCAAGGTAGAACAGCAGATTCAAGATTCAAAATACCGCTGCATTTGAACGAAACACTGACGCGTGTCATTAGTAAGCAATCTGATCTTGCTGAATAACCAAGAGAAACCAAGTTAATTATCTGTGAAGAAGCACCCTTGATGAGTAAATTAGTATTTGAATGTGTAAATGTGTAGACCGTACGGTTAAAGATATAAAAAACAATTATTAGCCATTTGGAGGAATAGTACTTGTATTTACTGGCGACTTTGCACAAATTTTGCCTGTATTGAAGCATCGGAAGTGAGCTGATATTTTTTGGGCCACTTCAAAATTTTCTAATATTCGGAGAAATGTTAATATTAGGTATCTCATATTTAACATCTGAATGAATCAAATTCCAAATATGAACTTTTCTGATTATTCAGTTCAAGTTGGCGAAGGTGAAAATGTTGACTCTACTGAATTCATCATTCAACTAAATAGATAAAAAAGTCTCATTCAACATGTATATCATGTATATAATGGATACATGTATATAATGGAAATACAGAGTAATTATTTGACAAAAATATGCATTTTAACCATTTTGAACGAACAAGTTGAAAGACTTAACGACTTGATAACTGAACAATATACGAGACGATAGAGAATTTATTATTTACTATTACGAAATTAAAATTACATCAAAATATAAATTTAAATAATACAATATAAATAAACTGCAAATTTAACAGACATGTTCTCGAACTACGTGCTTAAATAGTTGAAATTTTCATAATAAAAAGCTTGCAATAAGCAGCGAAATCTTGGACTATTTCTTTGGCCATTAACACCTCTGTCATGTGGCTAATACAAAAGTATCGCTTTTTTAAATTTCAAAATTTTATTTCAATATATTATTGATTTGAAATTCTTATGAAAATTCTTTTTGGAGTTGTTAATGAATCAGCTGAAAAAAATATACATTAAATATAAAAAAATCTATTAGAATTAGAAAAAAAATTGGTTTTCGCCTATGTTCTCTAACCCGGGAAGCCCGGGTTAAATTCCCTAGTCTTTATAAATATGCAAATATCTATGCAAATATTTTTGTAGGTTCTCACAACAATCATGTAAATCTAAAGAATAATTTTTGTATATGCTTAACTATTTCCGGGTCAAAGTACTTTCAGTACTAAAATGTTGAAATAAATGACTGGCACCGGAATTAATTTTTTTTTTGGAAATAGGAAAAAGGGCTATATTTCACATACATCTTAAATGGAAAAGATTTTTAAAAACTTCTGGTGCCATTGTGGAGTTTGGGAATTAAAATTATGTGGTTTCATAAACATACCACTGATCCTGAAAGGATTAAAGAGGAAAAAATCCTTTATCCTTTCCTAAGAATATTTTTATTATATTCTTATCGACACGATATAAATATCTAAAAAAGGTATTCCAAATATGTCACGGGCATTAACTATTTGGCGTATCTATATATTTAGAAATAAAAAATTGTAATATTTTTTGCTAAAACAACTTTAGTATAGGCCAATTTAAGATTTAACAAAAGATGTTCACTGGAATATCAGGCCTCAATAGCAATTTAACTAAATTTGGCATGTCAGTGCCATATTGAGCTTGCTTCTTGCAAATAAATTTACAAAAATAATCAATAAATTGTATATACAAAACTAAACACATGAAATATTAATTCATGGAACAAAACAATACATTTAAACTTTCATTACCTTACATCTTACCTATATTTTGATGATCTGTGATCCATTATGTAATCTACTGTGATCATAATTTTCTATATAGTGAACGGCTGTATTTGTCTAATAATCACAAATCCGTAGCCGTTGGTTCCCGGGCATCTTAGTCTAATACTACTGTAGTGAGGTTTCCGTCTGATTGATATGTTAGGCGTGAAATGCAAAATTTTCTGACAATTTGGTGGCGTTTGCGCGTGTATGTGTACCTGTGTGAGTGTGTGTCTATACTGAAGTAATACTGAACGTAATTGTAAATAGTAATAAAAAGTTATGTATTATTTTACAACTTTTCCAAAATTTTCCCATGAATTCAATATCAACTAGTGGATAACATTGTGAAATAACAACAGATGCGTTGCAAGAACGTCTGTTTCATATTTCATAAGCTCGAAGCGAATGCGCGGAGCCGTGGCGCACGACCGTCCAACGACCCTACGCCCTTTCCCGACACATTTGACCAAGCTCTTTAAAAGCCAAATATAATACCGGGAAAATTTAGATGATAAATTCCACAAATTTAATGCGATGAAAAGGGGGAAGGGCTCGTGGCTCTGAGATCATCGGACAACCGCTGTGGCTTTGATCAGTGCAATCAATGTAATAAATCAGTGTAATAAATATTGAATTTCTGATCCAATGTACAGATTGTTCTGTCAAGATCGCATGTACTATGCGGAAATATAATTCTCGACCAGAGTACATAACAACTGACGAAAAAATCATGCTTCCATTGCGAGAAAAATGCGAACAAAAATTATGACGTCACATCCGGTAGACAAAAAAAATAAGTTTTATTAGAAACGGGAACAGCCGTTCATACATACTGACACAATTTTTACACAAGAAAGGGCTGAAATGATCACCGCGCATATTGAGTTATCTATTCACGTGCCTGATATTGGTCACCTGAATACGATCCAGCGTCGTACACTGTCAACAAAGACACATGTTTCTTAGTCTACAAAAAATAATATAACCAAGAATGAAAATATGCATTAACGTCTTCTGAGTTAGCCATGATTGCAAAAAGCGTTCATTATCATGAGAAACCTCAGAAACCAGTATATTTTCGAGATTCAAAGCTTTCTTTTGCCGCCACTGATCTTCGGAAACGTTTCCGAATGGATTATAGAGTGTATTAATCAGTTTTCTCAGACGAAATATCGGTTTTAGGATGCTATTAATTCTCAAATAAACATTTTCAGCTGCGTAGTTGGATTTATACATGCAAGAGTAATAATATAATGATAATTTTAATGTTAATGTCTGGAAATTTATCACGTTTGTCTGTAAAACATGTTTGTTGAACATGGAAATGTTTACTTGAGAATTGATATTATCCGAAAAATCTATATTCCGATTTGAAAAAACTGATTATTACACCATAAAAGAGGTTTGGAACCATTTCCGAAAGTCAGTAGCGGCAAACAAATTTTGATTTTATAAAAGCTATATTTAAGTATGAAAAATATATTGCTTTCTGAAGTTTCTAAAGATAAAGGACGCTTTTCGAAATCGCTAGTAACTCGGCAGGGATTATTGTTAAATTTTAGTTGGTGGTTATATTATATTTTCCAAGATTAAGAAAAATCTGTCTTTTTATTAAAGCGTCTATAAGCAACATGCTGACAAACAACAAAATTTCATTAGTGTAATAACTGTAATTACCATTCTAACCATTACAATTTATATTTTTATTTCTTTAAATGTGAGATGTTGATTTAAATAGAGCAACTTTTGTGAAAGTCTCAAAATCATAGCTTGAAAATTCTGAAAATTATCGTCGATAGAATAAGCTCGAAATCCGTTGCTCCCAAAAGGAAGCAAAAAGATGAGGGGTTGTATCCAAATATACTGACATGATACTGTACGTGAAATATTGTGTACGCTATCTTGGCACTAATCAAAAGATATTTGATACAACCCCTCATCTTTTTGCTTCTTTTTGGGAACAACGGATTTCGAGCTTATTCTATAGACGGTAATTTTCAGAATTTTCAAGCTATGATTTTGAGATTTGCACAAAAGTTGCTCTATACTTAGCTAATATATTATGCATATTATATTTGATTGCATTCGCGCATGCACAGTGAAACATTTTTTAGTAAACCTGCTCATTTTTCATCTAATTTTTATTTTTTTTTAATTCTGATTGCAGAGTTATATGTACAATGTTATTTGTCATATTTTCTGAAAATAACTTTTTTTTATGTTAAGAACTCTGCAAATTATAAGCAAAAAACTAGGCGAAATTTGGGACTGTTTTTATAAAAACCTTAATTTCTCTACGAGTATACATGCTATCCTCATACAAATGAACATAGTATATTACAATAAGCCACTTATTAATAATATCGAGTTTGAACGCCTTTGCTACATTAGTTTTTACAGGGTTATCCAAAAGATATTCGATCTTTTTCAATTTGTTGACAGTCCCCTATGGGGTTTCGTGAAAAAATCTTCGCGGAAATATATAACCTATACTATACTGTTTACACATCTGCAGTTTCAGGTTAATTCCACATGTAATTTTCTAGATAGTTAACAAAACGTCTAAATTCGCAAGTGACCAATCACCTTTGGCTATATAGTGTATATACGCAAAAATATTAAATAGTCAAACAAAATGTAAAACAACTCTCATGCAAATTTTGAGGTATAAGAATATTTTAACATTTTCTATTAAATCTTACACAATTATTTCAATTTCTTTTTAACACACACCTTTATTATTATTATTATTTAATTATTTTTATTATGGTATAATTATGTTCTACAAAAAATCGAGTAATTTCGCACTCTGTATTTTTTCTAACGATGAAAAATTCGCCTGTCCGTCGCAGTCTAAATTTTGAATATATTTGCAGACCTTAATTGTAAAAGGACTATATTTCTGTAAAAGTAAGAATCGTAAAATATAATCGTAAGGATATTTATATAGTTTTTTAAAGAAAGATTAAAATTACATAATATATCGAAACTTTAAATTATTGTTATTACATATTAATATTTCTTGTCAACATTTCAGAGTCTTTCACCAGCTTTAACGTCATGTTCAATACCATTCATAAAGCTTCCATTAATATACATTCTTCAAACATTTTATACTTCCTTTTTCAAAACTTTGAATCATGGATATATTTTACAAGTTGTATAGAATGTAATGTATTTTCTTATTTTAGTGTAATGTATTTAAAGATTTGGGGATATGAGACAAGATAACTCGTATATGTTTTTAAAAAGTATTAAATAACGCATATAATGCATTAACTTCTTCTATGAAAATGGATAAAATGGAAGTTTGTAAAGTAATATATGTTTCAAAAATATTTTACTTACTGTATAATATTTTGTAAAATGTACATTAATGGAAATAAGTATTAAACCAGTCCTCACTGAGTTATGAAGGATAAAAAGAATTGCTTTCACATTATTCCCCGAAAAGTTACAAATTTCATATATAGTTTTTTATATGAAATTTTTCATCTTGCTTTATGAATAAAATGTCTATGTTTAACATATTTATTTGGAAGAAAATCATAATAGATTGATTTTAGGATACAAAACTCGTTTCTATGGACATGAAATGTGCTCTATTCTGCATTTACCTTAAAATATAAATTTGCAATGCGCAATAAAAGCGAACACTTAAGATAATTTCAAATTTTAAATTGTGATTGGGTCGTTTTCAAATGAACTGACATTTTAATGTGGAAAACACGCATAAAATGCATTTGGTTTGAATGTGAAAAAAACTGACTCTATTTATTCATTCCTTATACAGTCTAAAACACAATTTTCAAAGCTGAGCAGAAAATACTCAAATATGAGAATGTCGCATAGTCAGAATGACTCCGAATCAAAATTACTCAAGTTTGAAGCATTTCTGAAAATATGCACACACTCAAGTATGCTCGTATTTGAGTATGTCCATGTTTCGAAAATGAGTATGAACTGCCTTCTAAGTGCTCATTTTTGAGTATGTCCATGTTTCAAAAATGAGTTTGAACTGATCCTAATCTTTTTTGAGAATGTCCATGCTTCAAAAATGAGTTTGAATTGATCCTAATCATTTTTGAGTATGTCCATGTTTCAAAAATGAGTTTGAACTGATCCTAATTATATTTGAATATGTCAACCATTGAGTATGTCAGCCATGCCATGTTTCAAAAATGAGTATGAACTGACCTCTATGTGATCAGTTTTAAGTATGTCCATGTTTCAATATTCTGAGTATTTCTGGTATTTCAGACTTGAAAGTATTGGGTTACCATATTTGAAACAAAAAGCTTCATAACAAAATGAAAACATCGATTTACTCAGATTTGCAATTGTCGTTTTTCTCAGTGTAGTTTAATACACAGTAATAAAGTGAATATTTGTGAGTCTATTCCCAAAATTCATTTATATACACTATAATGACAATATAATTATTGAATTAGTATATGGAAAAGTACGCAGTGTATATGAATACATTTTGTGCACACCAGTGTTGGATAATGATAATCGTGTAACATTTATTGTTGTTGTGCCGTTTAATAGAAAAGTGTCAGATTAGAGAAATGAAAGGAGTCCTGTGAGTTTAACTATGCTAATTGCGGGTTCCAAACCTAGATTTAACAGGAGGAGGTTTATTTATTTGAATTATTACTATGGATTATCCTGTAAAAACTTTTAATTATCTAATGCAGTAATGAACTATTTTTCTATGTTACCTTAAGCTGTTTTCCTTCAAGTTTTGACGGGTTCCATCTGGTATTAAATTTAAAAGGTAACAGTCATGAGTTTTTCAAAAGAGTTTTGTCTCTGGAAAATTTTTATAATCTTTAAAAAGACAAAATTAGCCCTAAAGAAATCTTAAATACAAAATACGTAATAATTAAACAAAAAATATAATTGAATGAATAATTAATAAATGCATAATGTAGCACTCATGAGAGATAAAAACTACTTGTCTCGTTTATACGATTTTTTGCAATAAATAAACATATAGTGGTAGTTGAGAGTTATTCTTTCACATTAAAAACTAAATGAGAAATATAGAATTTTAAGCATTGTTATCAACTGCAAAAATCAAAAACTGTGTAAAATACCTATAGAAACATTCAAACTCTTTATATGAGGTAAAACTCATTATATGTAGAAGAATCAAGTGTAAAAATTAAAATTTAAGTTATTATAACAATATTTTAGAAGAAAATATTACAATTTCATGGATTGCTATAATGTATTGCTATATATATGCATTGCTATAATTTTCATTTTATTTACAACTGTTAGTATATCGTATCGTAATTGTAATCGTAGCATTACATCTTAAATTTTATTGGATGATACTTTTGTGTAAGCTTTCTTGCACGTCCGGGAAGCATGACTGCAGAATCTCAGACGAATTTATAAATATAAGTGATGTTTAATTTTCTGTTCAGTTACTATGTTTTTGTCATTGTGTAATGTTCTTTCGTAACTCAATATATATTCGATCCAAGGCCTCGTCTATTTATTTGCTTTGTTATTTCATCAGCAGAGCTTTGTTTAATTCGCAGACAGAGTGACGCTAGTCACTTTTCATATTTATTGCTGTGGTTTTGAGAGAGAAAATTTATTTTTCTTTTGTTTCTGTTTTTTTACCCAGCGATGGAATGTGAAAAAGAATTATACGGAGTTGCTCTTTTTGACGGGGACGGTACAATATTTTCTGTTTGGAAAAGGAGTGTCAAAGCCATATTTGCGGCGAAAGATTTGGATAAATTTTTAGACAATGAAGCGACAACTGAAACTGCGGAAGTTGTAAAATCGAAAAAGGCTTATGCTTTATTATTATCGCTTTTAAGCGATGGGGTTCTTGCGTCATTGCAAGAAGAAAATACTGCGCATAAGATATGGAATAAATTAGAACGAACATATGATACCAAGCGTGCAGTTAATCAAATTTTAATTAGAAAGAGGTTAGCAACTATTAAAAAGGATCGTGTTGTGTCGATGAGACGTCACATTGATGAAATAAATAAATTAATTTCGGAACTTAAAATTTCCGGTACTGAAGTAAGTGAAACCGATACTATTGTTTATATACTAATGTCGTTGCCTCAAGAATTTGAAAATGTTAAAACTGCGTTAGAAAATCAACCGAATACTGTTTTGACTCTAGATTTTGTCACACAACGGCTGTTAGATGCTAAAGCACTTCTGCTCGACTCTAAGAAAGAAAAAGTGCAGTCCAAAACTGCTCATGATAATACCGCGTTTGTATCAACTCGCAAAGAATATGTGTGCAAAAACTGTAATTCATAGGGGCACATAGCTACATACTGTAGAAAGAAACTTACTTGTTTCAAATGTGGACATCCTGGCCATTTTAAACGAAACTGTAAAGCTGTTAAAAATTCAAATGGGGAAAAATTTGCTTCTTCAGCGGTATCTTTTGTCGCGGGGAACGTTAAAAAGAATGAATTTATAGTGGATTCTGGAGCGACTTCCCATATGTGAAATATTTCTAATGAGATGTCTAATGAGAAATATTTCACGTCTTTGCAACCATCTTCAGGAACTATTAAGTGTGCGTCGAAAACAACGAATCTTGAAATTAAAGGTGTTGGAAATATTATTGGAAAATTATCAAGCGGGATGGAAATTACACTAAATAATGTTCTTTACGTACCAGCTTTAAGTGGACAGTTGATTTGCGTTAGAAAAATTGAAAACGCAAATTATGCAGTTATTTTCAAGAATGAAAAGGTGTTCATAGAAAAAGGAAGAAATCGTTTTTGTTTTGGTGAACGTGATTCAAATGGACAATATGTTAGTTATTTTGTCCCAAATTATGAAACTGTTCTCACATCAAAAGAAAGTGATTCTGAAATTTGGCATCGCAGAATGGGCCATCCAAGCGCCAAAGTGTTGAAGGAAATGAAACTTCCAATACCCCTTTCTTTTTGTGATGTTTGTGTTCGAGAAAAACAGAGTGCAACACCAATGGGAAGAGGACGTAGGAAAAAGAGAAAGTACTCCAATGACTGCTATTCATTCTGACATATGGGGCCCTATTGTTCCGAAAACTTTTTCTGGTGAATACTGTTTTATGACTATCATAGATGATTTTTCACGATTAATTGAAGTTCGATTATTGAAGCATAAAAGTGAAGCTTCAGAAGAATTGAAAGTTTTCTTAAAAACAAATCCTACAGAAAAGAAAATCAGATGCGATAGCGGAAAAGAATATTTAAGCAATGATTTAGTGAATGTTACTCGAGATCTTGGTATAGTGATTGATCCTGCTCCTCCATACACTCCAGCTTTGAATGGAGTTGCTGAAAGATGCAATAGATCGCTCCTGGATATAGGAAGGGCTTTAATTGCTGAATCACATTTACCTAAGACTTTTTGGGGTCAAGCTATACTTACAGCAGCTTACTTGAAAAATCGAATGCCAAGCAGCTTCACTGACAACTTAATGCCGTATTTCTTAAAATTTGGAGAAGATCCCGATTTGAAGCACATACGTGTTTTTGGATGCAGTGCCTACATGTTAGTTCCTTCCGTTCATCGTAAGAAGCTTAATGATAGGTCTAAACATATGATCTTCATAGGTTATGCTTCAATGGGATATCGATTGTTAGATCCTGAGACGAAACGCATAACTATTTCAAGAAATGTCAAATTTGATGAAGAGAAGAAGCATACCATAAACTCAAAACAACACATAGTGGAAAATTCAGAATTAACTGATTGTGAAATTAACCCAGATTCTCAAGAAAGAACTAGTGAAGAATCAGAGGGTTCTGAAGAGAAAGAAGATAAAATGAGAAAATCCAAGAGATCAAGAAAACAACCTATTCGGTATCCAGCTCCTGAGGTGTATGAAGCATTACTTTGCCAACAAGAAACTTTATATTTTGATGACATCAAATTTCTCCCTGTTGATGAACGTTTATGGAAGGAAGCTATGGATGCAGAGATAGAAAGCATGAAAATCAACGACGTCTGGGATCTCGAAAAATTACCACCTGACAAACGAGCTATTTCCTGCAAATGGGTGTATACTATCAAAAGAGATGGACGTTATAAGGCTCGTCTTGTAGCCCGTGGATTTATGCAAAAAGAAGGACTAGACTATAGGGAAACTTTCGCCCCTGTAATAAGTATGCCTGCTTTACGTTTAGTGCTTTTTGTGATTTTAAATGATGACTTACATGCATTTGTTTTGGATGTAAAAACAGCTTTCCTGAATGGTAAGTTAAATGAACTTGTTGTTATGGATCAGCCGCAAAGCTATGATGACGAAAGTGGGTTAAAATGTAAACTCAAACGGAGTTTATATGGCCTGAAACAGGCCCCACGACAATGGTTTGAAAGGTTTCTTGAATTTGTTTCAAAATTAAAATTTAAATCTCTTGATAATAAACCTTGTATTTTTATTCATTATAGTAATGGTCATAAAATAATTATTGCTCTGTATGTTGATGATATGCTTATAGCAGGTTCAGATTTAAATGAAACTAATGTAGTTATTTCTTTACTCTCTAAAGAGTTTCATATGTCAAAATCAGAATGTGTTTCAGAATTTCTGGGTATTCAAATGAAATTTGAATCTGTTAGTTTAATAATGGATCAAGAGTCTTATATAATTAAATTGTTAAGTAAATTTAATATGTTATAATGTAAACCTAGTGATATTCCTATTTCTCTTAAATCCACTCCATCTGATTTCAAAAATGGAAAACCATTTAATGGTCCATACCGTGAACTTCTAGGTTGTTTATTGTACTTAGCATATATTTCACGACCTGATATTTTACATAGTGTTAATTGTTTGAGTCAAATGCAGGAAAATCCTACTGAAGTTGCATGGATTGCACTAAAGAAAATCTTAAGATATTTAAAAGGAACTTTGTCCTTAAAACTTGTGTATAAAAAGCAAAAATCTGATCCTAAATTATCTATGTATGTTGATTCTGATTGGGGTGCAAACACAAATGATAGAAAATCAGTATCAGGTT
The DNA here is from genome assembly GCA_963931845.1 of Maratus michaelseni. NCBI lineage: Eukaryota > Metazoa > Arthropoda > Arachnida > Araneae > Salticidae > Maratus > Maratus michaelseni. Next base: position 224,018,569 of record OZ007596.1, read on the forward strand.
ACATTTTAATGTTTTGTAACATGCCTGATCTCTGGTGTTGTAATAAACAAAAATCAGTTGCATTATCGTCAACTGAAGCTGAAGTTATTGCTTTAACTAAAAGTTTGCAAGACCTGTTGTGGTTCAAAAATATTGCTTGTGAAATTTTCAAGTATTAAGGATTTAGTTATTTTAGAGGATAATCAGTCTTGCATAAAATGTATCAGTAATGAAAGTAGTTATGGTAGAATGAAACATATAGATATAAAACTAAAATTTGTTCGTAATGTCGTAAAAGAAAATAATATCAAAATTGAATATATTCCTACAAATATGCAAATTGCTGATAGGTTTACAAAGGCATTGCCTAAAGTTAAATTTTATGAATTGTTGGTTCTTTGCTGTTTGTATAAGTAATGTTTTAACTCTGTCATACTTTTAATGTTTGTTTACTGTAAGTTTTTTATTCTGTGTTTTTCTAATGTAATGCTAGATTATGGGCGGGTGTTAGTATATCGTATCGTAATTGTAATCGTAGCATTACATCTTAAATTTTATTGGATGATACTTTTGTGTAAGTTTTCTTGCACGTCCGGGAAGCATGACTGCAGAATCTCAGACGAATTTATAAATATAAGTGATGTTTAATTTTCTGTTCAGTTACTATGTTTTTGTCATTGTGTAATGTTCTTTCGTAACTCAATTTATATTCGATCCAAGGCCTCGTCTATTTATTTGCTTTGTTATTTCATCAACAACAAAGAAAAAAATTCATGGGTTAAGCATAGTTTATGAAACACTTTCTAACACATTCAGAATACCGTAAAAATACTTCACCGTTTAATAAGGTGAAAGATTATGTCTAAGTAAACGACTAGAAAGACGCATAACACATTTGAAAAAAAAAACAATTTTAGTAATTACTATCTATAGTCACACGCTAAAAAGAAAAAAAAATGTCAATTGAACTAATTATTTTGTTGATTATCTATATATTTAAAACGCTAAGCGTTTTCTTTCGACAGTCCATGAGAACAAACTACTGCATCAAATAACATCATTGTTTTTGTAAGTGAAAGATATTTGGACACAGATTTGTTATCGTACATTCGTTTGTTCAAAAGTTTTATTAATTAGCCGTAATTTTAAATTAAGATTTTACATCTGCGTATGACATCATAAAGACAATCCCCAGAGGACGCTGAAACTCTGCCCAAAATTGAAGTCTGACTCTGACCGTAACTTCAAGCTAGCTAGGTAAGGTGGAATTGTAAACAAAGATCGATTACGTTGTTTTACTAAACAATAAAACTACGTTAAACAATAAAACTAATACAAAAATATCAAAATATTTTAAATTACTAAAAAAATTGTTTTGAAACATTAATATATTTTTTTTATTAAATGAAAAATACCCTTATATGATTTAATGGAACAGATGTCGCAGACACACTGGGGTTGGCGCGATTTTTCTTAGCGCCATTTTGGCGATAAAACCCAATTTTCACACATTATTTTTTTACACACATGGATGTAATTGTATTTATTAAATCGCCATTGGCGAGCCAGTTTTTCTTTCTTGCCACCAAGTAATTTAATCTTGCGTTATTACTATTATTATTATAATTTTCCATACAAAAATTGACCTAAGAAAGGAGCACAAACAGCATTTTTTCTCTCTCTCGGCATGTTTAATTTGGTAGAGATAAGTTCAACAAATTCAAATTTTAAAATAATCAAATCTGAAATATTTGACTTACATCGGCAGGAAAAGACAAAAATTGTGTTCCTGCTTCGTTATTTCATCGAGGACACTCTCATCAGATATAGATTTTGTAGCACTTAACTAACCGGATATTTGTAACCTTGGGCAATCAGAATTTCCCGAACATGCCGGTTAATCCAGCCTTTACAGAATTTCTCTTTTTTTTTTCATTGATACTTAATTTTGATAGCTTTAGAAAACTTTGTTTATATTAACTTTTTAATTATATAACTATTCTAAACTATGTAACTAATAATCCTAAACTATGCTTCTTATTATTTTTTCTTAATTAATTCATAAAAAAAATGTACTTTTTGAAAATCAGTAACGAGGCAGTGGTGGTGGTAAATACTTGTTACTGGCGACTAGATTCTTTTGTTGGCTACAAGATTTTGTCAAATTTGTAAAGCCCTCACTAAGTCGAATAATACTATACGATAACAATAAAAGGGAACACCTTGTGAATCAACATAAAATTACATAAATTATTACCAAACAAAATTATTATAGATTCAAATCTATAAAATCATATATTAACAACAAAGATTGGTATCTGCCCTTTTAATAGTAAATGAGGGATATTATTTCAAACGAAAACCAGAATAAAAGTCTCCAAGCAGAAATTTCAAAATTTCAGATATCAAGCAAAATACTTTCGTAATTATCTACGTTTAATCTCCTACTTATTTTAGCTCCCTTTACTGTAATCAGGGAAATAAATGATTTTAGGGTCTGCATCAGAAGTGCTGATTCTGAGGATCGAGGGTGAGCTGCCCCCTTTCAGTGAGTTGCCTCACGGCCAAAATCTGACACTCCAGGAGCTGGCCATTTAGCAGAGAATGCACGCACGAAAATTGGTAGAGCGAGTGTGAAATACTTCACTGAAAAGGAATTTATAGCCAGCGATTTATAAAAGAATTATCAATACTTCACACAATATGCTAAGTTGGACTTTGAATGGGCGATTTTCTGTGATCCATAATGAATATGAATATTTACAATGGAAGTAGAACAATGAGATTTTAAGAAAGCTGCAAATTACGATTTTAACGGATCACCCAGAAGTGGACAAAGAGAATGTATAATAAAGCGTTGGATTAAAAATTTAAATCTGAATATTCTGAGGAATTTTATCACCATAAAATTATAATGTATGCGATAAAATATTTTTGAAAATAATGTAAATAATAAGAGAATAACATGTTATAACTTGGAATAATATACATAGTATATATTTTATATATAACTTATGACATATTTGTAGCAATTCGATTTTTACTTTATTTTATCTTTACAAGAAGAAAGTATTGGATTCGGGAATTTTATCACCATATATTCTGAGGAATTTTATCACCATAAAATTATAATGTATGCGAGAAATATTTTTGAAAATAATGTAAATAATAAGAGAATAACATGTTATAACTTGGACTAATATACATAGTATATATTTTATGTATAACTTATGACATATTTGTAGCAAATTCGATTTTTATTTTATTTTATCTTTACAAGAAGAAAGTATTGGATTCGGAAAAAGATTCGATTTCCATTTTTTGACGGATTTATGCATTTTAAAAAGTCCCGAACACAATTTAACTGTTTTTAGAAAATGTCTGTCTGTGAGTCTGGGTGTTTGACTGCTTGTGAGTCTATCTGTATCTGTCTCTCTGTTTTTATGTGGCACAAATATTGTGACGCTCTATTTCAAGAACTGATGCACATAATTTAATCGAACTTCAGATTCAGTTACACGTTGACAGAAGTTGATGCTAATTGGTTTTTAGTGTAAATCTCTCAACAGGTGGCGCTGCTATGCTGCATTTTTCAGAAGTTCAGCGATAGCTATATCTCAAGAAATAATGCATGAAATTTCATATTCAGTTAGAATCCAACATAAACGGATACTTATTAGATTTAGGTGTATATTGCCAAACAGACGTCACTGATATGTTTTTTTTTCTTTCTTTTTTTTTTTTTTTTTTTTTTTTTTTAAGATTTTGGCAATAGCTATATCTCAAGACCGAATACATTGTTATTTTGGTTGCAGATGATTTGGTTTATATATAATATAACAAAGCTTTGTCATGGCCACAACATACTAGTTTAAAATATTGGTGTGAAACTACATAAAGTATTGTAATATTTATCTAATATGTAATATTGTATTTATACAACATCCAATATGAATTTGAATAATTACAATGGAAGTAGAACAACGTGCACACAATGCACACACATAATTGAATATACATAAACTATTGTATATATATATATATATATTATATATACTTATCTAACATGTAATATTGCATTTCTCTAACATACTGTATATATCTTACATTCATAATGAATATAAATATTTACTATGGAAGTAGAACAATCAGAAAACATTGCTTTGAATATTACTTAAAACATTGTATTTACCCAATATATATTTACAAAGAGAATATAATATTTTATTTTGAAGTAATTTATTACACTTTTATGAAAATATTTGCCAATTTGCAAACATAATACATTTCTCAAAATTATATTCTATAAAACTATAAATCAATGAACAACATACTTTTCAGTAGGAAACTTATCGACCTCAGCATATAAATTTCGTTATATTTGAAATGGGTTAATAATATTAAAATATACTGCAAATGATTTTCTCCGTACACCATTTTGTAACAGAATTATTTTGTGTGACCAGTAAATGAATAATAAATGCTTGCATAAAATATTGTTTACAAGCATGTTTTAGTGCACTTCATAAATATTTACCAATTTCATGATATTGGAAATGATGTAACATCATCGAAATGCACTTGAAACGAATTTTTCCTATTGATCGTAATGTAACAGAATACGTTTGACTGTCCCTGTAACAAACTATAAATGCTGCACACTTCATTTTCAATAGCAATCGTTCTATAGTAAATGTTAATAGCATATAAAAATTACAGGGCAATCCGAGTATATTTACGAGAATATGAGTACAAACAGACTGACAGACAAACCAAAGTCATAAACACTTTTCAACTATGTTGGAAAATATTAAAAATACATTTTCGTGAAGATTGCATTTAATGTTTGCAACAAATAGTACTTGCGCGTCTAGTGTTCGAAACAAATAGTTATAGCTTCAGTATATTTTTAATTAAAAAAAACTGCTTCGAGAGAACATTTATAATCAATCAACAGTGGAAACAACATAACCAATCAACACTGGGAAAATATTTGTTAAATATCCTGGCATTTTAATACAATGCACAGTAAGACGTGTAGTGAAAATTCCAGAAATAGATGGAAGGATTTTTGCTCAAAAAATCATATATTGCTGCGTAGGAAATTTCAGACATTCGTAAAATAGAAGAATAAATAAATAGAAAAATAAAAAAATAAAAAATCCCAGAAATAAATAGAAAATAGAAATAATAGTAATAGAAATAGAAAAATAGAAAATCCCAGTTTAATAATAGAAACAATAGAAAATTTCGTAAATAGAAAATCCCAGTTTTAAATCGAAATACCGGTTAGAGTATTTATGTGCTGCGAAAACAATTAAAACAAATTATTTTCGCAGCACACCCTGAAGGGTATTTCAGTTTAAAAAAACTATTTTTGTTTATTAGCCACACACAGGGTGGCTTATTCTTTCAATCTCTATCATTTTTCATGTTTATGAAATATCACAGCAATCCATCGTTGCCACAGGCTAATCTCGGATAATGAAACATTTGAAGTTACTGAAAAAATTAATAACTCGAAAAGTATTTGTCACAAAATTGTTTTACAAACTGCGTTAGAATGGTAAAAAATTGTATTTTTCTTGATATAAATTTCAAATCGAATGATTATGTCGTTTTTCAAATATTAGATTTCAAAAATTACAAAACTTCACAATGGAGTACCGTAGCGAAACTTTTACGCGCAAAAAGATAATGATAAAGGCATTGTGGCTCGACGTGTATCGTGTATACTGGCCATAGCATGAGTAACGAATTATAGTAAACTTATTATTCTGTTAAAATATAAAAGTGAATTATGTATATACATTTTTAAAAAATAAAGAAAAACATTTTATCACAAACATCAACAAAATTTTTCTTCTATTTATTCCCTTATTCCAAATATATCGTTTTATCGTCTGCTGCCATAGCAACATGAATTAAATTTCATTAAGAAAAATTGCTCAGTGGTAGAAAAATATTTTTCTAAATCGAATGGTTATTGAACAACTCAACACTTTAACAGGGGAATTTTTATTTGTTATTTAGATATTTTAAAATTGTTTGTTGTCATTGCGTTTTTATTCTGAGTTACAGCTAGTTTATTTATTTTTTAAATAAAAGCCGTGTGTGGCAATCTATATTCGGCCTTATAGCAGAATTTTCCCCTCTTGTATTTTATTCTTTGTTGAAGCGTAAATAATGCGTAATTTTCCCACATTTGCATGCATCACGTCTTCTCTATTTCCATTCTTGTGATTAACACTTAATCAAGGCCGTGTTTTTGGATATTTTCAAGCTATTTAAAATAGCTATATCTTTCAAAAATCTAGCCTTTACATCAGTTTAGATCACATTTATGTAAGGAAAATTTCTTTTTCTAGAAAGGAATCCTCAATATCAACGTAATTTCAGTTGTTTGCAAAAGGGGAAAAGATCACGTATTTTTCCGCTTCAATCGATTGTTCAAAACAAGGATGAGGGGGATCTCTTAAATTGTTCAAAATCGGCCTCAGGCGTGAACTAGATCAGCAAGACACAAAAAGGATTCTGATCATAATGAGGGAAAACATAGAAATATGTTATTCTGAAGCATCTTTAAATATAAAAAAATGAAGGGTTAATTTATCTTTTTTTTCTGGAAAAAGGGTTATTTATCCTTTTTCTGCACCGTAATTGAAAGCGTTTCATTTGAAAAGTTTTTTTTAACAGACTTCCAAAGAAGAAGATTATACAATTCGTTTGTATGTTGTATTTTTTATGTATGCTTGGCACATAACCATTCAACGTATGCCCCGATTTTGATGATTCGTTTTTTTTTCTTGGAAAGAACTCGTTCTGATAAAGGTGCTACTATAAATTTCATCAGAATTTTAAAATAGTAGGTTTTTTTCCGTTGTCTGTTTTTGTTGTCATTTTTTATTTTGACTTTCTACTCTGTAATCTTCATAAACATTTCATTTATTAAAAAAAATCATTTTCAGTTGATTTTCTTGAAGCATTTCATATTTATAAAAAATATAAAAATGTTATTTTTGATTTCGCTGCTTCCTTCCCTTCCTAGCGCTCTCCATTATCAGATTGTTGTATTTGTACATAAAACCATAATATTTTTTTTAATGTTACTTACTTTTTTCGAATTTCTAGTTTCTTTCTCTATGTATATTCCTATTGGCTGTCACCTTAAGTTATCTGCATTTGTATTGGTCAATAAACTAATCTCTCCAATGCCTTTCTCCATTTTCAATATGCGAAAAAAATCCATTATATTTTTGGCACTGATGAAGGTACGCTGAATGCTATCGAAGCTAGAATATAATTTTTGGTAAATATTTTGTTGATCAAAATGTTGTTTTATTTATTTATAATGTATAGAACGAAATATTATCTCAATTTATAATTTTACTTTTTACTTCCAGAGTATTAATTTCTGTTTTTAAAATAGTTGTCGTATCGTGTATAGTTTTTACAAGGAAGTGTAAAAAAAATTAAGAAAAATTAAATAAAGAGAATTTAACTAAAATATTATAGGATTATGCAATGAAATTCAAATGGAGCAATATTTGAAAGAACGATATTTATTCTGAATATGGTTTATAATCAGTCGTTTCCACAAAGTCACTCTGTTGTGTCAATGTACTCAATGAAATATGCCAACTGCTGTACATTAAGTAAATATCAGTACAATAAGTTACGAAAAATTTCTTTGGTGTCAATTTTATTTTTTCTCTTAAAAATTACTTATTCTCGAAAACGTTTTATGTAAGGTTTTTGCGTTTAGAAAATTAACTTTTCAATTTATGTTAGTATAATTAAATAACCCTTTTAAGTTAATTTTACTATTGCTAGATTCTTTGAGCTTAATTACTTTTTAAAAAAAGGAAGAAATGGATGAAGTTTGTAAGCCCATTTTTATTTTAATGGTAATCGTATTATCGTGGTCTCATCCTTCCCTTGTCATTTATCATGTCAGTAGTTCTAACTGGCTGATACATGACATGCATGTAAAATGTCAATTTATAAAATAGGTTTAACATAATGAAAGGAAATCTGTATATCCTTGTCTGAGGAAAAATATGTCGTTTAAATCGTTGGATAACACGATTTGTTAAAAGTTATATTATTTGTCTTAATGATGAGAGTTTTCCTTCGTGTTTATTTCATTTAAATAAAAGAATGTAAAAGTCAAAGTATAAATTTGTTTTACAGAATGTAAGGGGGTTTCTCTGTCTATCTATGCCCCATACAAGCATTTTTAAAGCATGAATGAAAAAACAAACATAATCAATCAACATCGGAAAGGCATTTCTGAAATATCCTGGCATTTTAATACAATGCACAGTAAAACGTGTAGTGAAAATTCCAGACAAAATTGAAAGAATTTTTGTCAAAAAATCATATATTGCTGTGTGCACAATTTTTTTGCGATATTTTAGTTTCATTTAAGAAATTTCAAACTCACTATATATTAGGTAAATTCCGGCAAAATAACACGCTCCGGAATGTTACGTTACTTAAAATTTGAGGCGATACTATTCTATTTTTAGATATTGTGCTGTCCTCTAAAAAAATCCACAGTGAAATGTTTCCTAAAAAAACCCCACTCTAGTACTACATCAAATATTTCACTTCTATAAGTCATTTTTTGGGGGGGGGGGTTCTGTTTTTCTGCACTATTTAGCATAATAAAAATAGTTAAAAATACGTAAGGAGTGATTTTTTAATTTAAAAATAATTTAAACTAACAATTGCAGAATTCTGGCAAAACATGATCTTCATTTTTACAGATTTTCTTGTTATAATAAAATTTTAGAATACCTACATAAATTTTTAATTGTTTTTATGTTAAACTATTAATAGGTAATAAAATTCATCATTTTCAGCTGATTGCGTCAGGTGTAGGTTTATTTTGGTTAACATGGGTTAATTTTTAAAAAAGTGGCCTTACACAAGCTGTAAAAATTTAGCTATGTTTAACTCTTTAAAATTCTTTATTATACTTTATATAGAGAAAATTTCAAAAAATGGGTTTTTTAGAGGTCAGTACAATATATTCGCCGTGTTATGCGCAATCCATCACTTGCAAAGAAACTTTCAAATAATATGTAGCATGAAAATACAGAATGGAAATTGTAAATATAATCTAATGCCAATATGAAGAAATAATTAGCAAATGTAGACAGACATCACTGTGAAAAAAAATCTATTGATTTTACAGAAAAATTGTTAGCCCAAACACCAGTAAAAAAACTGCTTATTTTATGGAAATAATCTGTGTTTACTATGACCATTCTGTTATTTTGACAAATTTTGTACATAAGTTAATAATAAATACGTATTATTTCTGCAAAATAACCAGTTTTTACGGACAAACCTGGCTGACATTTTTTTTTCTGTAAAATCAACTAATTTTTATTATTTATTGCCGAAACGTCAGTTGAGGCTGACTGTGGAGACGCGAAATGTTTTTGGTTTCTGTTTGTCTGTCTGTTCCGCGATAACTGCAGTAAAAAAAGTCCTATTAGGTTGATTTTTGGTGAGTATGTTGGTGAGGTACCCGGAATTAGCTGTATAGTTTTTAGTTGCATTTGGTTCATTCGTTCGAAAACTATAGAACATTTCTAACTGAAATGAAAATCGCATATTTGAATAATGGATTTAAACGTAAAATTATGGATGCTAAATTTTCGATATGGAGGTTTAAATATATCCAATAGTTTTGAAAATTTGCTGATACATTCATAAGAATTTAGAAATTAACTGTTTAAATTATCGGAAAAATTTTTGCATCTGTTCGGAAAATATAAAACATTTTATTTTCATACTTTTTACAAATTTTAAAATGCATTTCTCTTTACTTTGCGCTTTAATTTATTAGTTGCATAGCAACCATATTTCAAAGAATATAAAAAAAAAAAAAAAAATTAAAGTAACTCGCACTATTTTGCTGCAATATTTTATTACAAAATAAATTATTTTTGTATTCTATTGACTTAAATGAAGGATTTATTTTAATACAAGTTTACTTTTTTTTAATCTAAAAAGTTACACGAATAAGAAGTTCATAAGAATTTCAGAATATATTTGCATAAACCGTGTTTAATTTAACGCTTCTAATTTCTGAAACCTCCGAAGTATTTTATATGCCTATAAATATGTATGTAATATAAAAAAAAATACATTGCGGATTGTAAGATGCTAAATAATATGAAAAGTGAGATTAAAAAACAACGACATTTAGAGCTGACGTTGAGGCTCTTGATCTGCAGGTTTACTTGTTTATTATTTGTTTTTACAGTGAACATATTGTACGTGCGATGTTTTTCGATTTTTTTTTAATTATTAAAAGTGCCTATTGAAAGCCGAAAAATATGGTAATAATAATAAATAAAGGTAACAATTATAAAGATAACAATTAATAATAAATTCTTAATCTTTGGGATATCTATGCTAAAATGCAGAAATACAAGTGTTTAGCTTTATCTTTAAATTAAATAGTAACTTAAAAAATAATCATAAATTGTGCTAGAAATATTGCTTAAATTCCGACAGATGTATAATAGTACTTCATAGTTCAGTCTCATTTACCCGTCTAACAAAAATTGTGTGAGATATATGAATGCGTTTTACTTCCTGTGAAATACACATGTAATTAAAGTTCAGTCTGTACTGGTACCAATATCCACTTTATTTAATTTCAAAACCAAAAAGCCGGATGAAATTCTTGAGGTAGAAATTGCAATTCAGTTCATCAGAGTTGCAGTCAAAAACTTTCTATTTCGAATCCCTCACCCGTATTCAATAAAATGTTTCTGAACCACATCGGAAGTGCTAAACCGCTGGATTGGAATGAATTAATGCTTTTCGATGGCTAGCGGCCAACATCTGACTTTTCAGGTAATGATCGTTTCGGTACACATAGCAGCAGCATAAATGAGTGAACAAATGCAGAAGGAGAGCTTCATATGCAAGCAATGCATAAAAGAGGTAGTGAGGCTTCGTATAATGAGTAAAACTGTAATTAAAATGTCAGACATCGTTCTTTTATTCGAAGTTTTACGATGGATCATTTATTTTTGAGTGAGTGATATTTCAGATTATTAATGCATTAGAAACTGAAATTTCAGATTTTAGGAAACTTTTTTACATATACTGACTTTTTGCATACATATAATATATATTTTAACTGCGACCGATGGATATAATATATGTTTTAGTATAAAATCTCTTAACGGTTAAATTAACCTTATTCAATAGCTACAATATTTGAACATCTGGAACTCGGAATAGAGTTAAACTTTTGTAATTATATAGGGTAAGAATTTTTTTTTTTTTTTTCATTTCAAAGCTTTTCTTGTTATTCAATGTTCAATTTTTTCTTTTATTAATCTTGTTCTACAGTCGATCGGGCAGAGTGAAATACATTTTTTTTTAGCTTAAAGCTAGCGTTTCAATAGAAGTCGACTGTTCTTTGCTTATATTTGTAAATATTCTGCCCTTGAAGACGTGATTTACAATATAAGCTTTCATCTGTGTATATACTCTTGTTTTTACTTACCCCATAGAGTAAATCTTGTAATCGTTTTGAAAATCGAAAAAAAAAAATTGACGGATTTACAAGTTTCAGACACTGGAGATTCTGAAAAACATATTTTTTGGGAAAAAAATTTGCCGTCCGTCTGTCTGTGTGTCCATGTGTTTGCAAACGCTCTATCTCCCGAACAAATTAAGATAGAGACTTGAAATTTGGTACGTACTTAGTATGTAATAATGCGAAGATGCTTATTGAATTTCAGTTACCTCGATTATCCGGAATTATTTTTTTCGGATTCTCGAAATATTCGTTCGGATAAAAGGTACATAAAAATTTTCGAAATAGTTTATTTTCAGGAGTGACTATAAAAGACGATAAAAAAAAACATAAATTTTGCATAAAGAATGAAGTCGATTGGATAATGAGTTGCCGAGATATTTGTAATCATATTTTCAACACTCTTCAAATTTTCATGACCCTGTATTTCATCCATAAACCATTAGTTAATATGATTAACTTTTTTGAAGTTATACGGATGTTTCTTTTACGCAATTTAGTAATAGAACATTTAATGTTTATGACGTCATCGAGCCACGATTTTATTCGAATTGCAATGCATTTTATAAGTAGTTTACACGTTTTATTTTCATATTTTATATTATGCATATCCATGATGGGTAAGTATTACGGTGGCCCCAACGACTAGTTTACCTATACGAATGATATTTTTATAATTTTTCATTTCGCAAAATTTTTTAAATAATCTTATATTTTTATATTAAAAAAAAAAAAAAACCTTATGAAAATAGTTCATAGAGCTGTATAGAACTCTATAGAATTCTTTGACGTGTTTAAACGGGCTAAAATGATCGTAATTATTGCTAATAACTGCATTTCTTCACATTAGCAATAGTTACGTTCATTTTAGCACGTTTAAACATGTTGCTGCATCCTAAAGTCTCTTAGTGACGTGAGGGAATGCAGTTACTTAGAGCTCCTATAATACAGGCTGACGCATCCTCGCAGATTTGGGTCTCAAATTGAAGTTCAGTCGAAAAACCAAGCTAATCAGAATCGGTTCAGCCAATCAGAACCGAGTCTTAGGCAACCCCAACTCCGGCTGCGGTAGCTTGATGCTGAACTGAGCACGAATAATCCGAAACAAAATGGATATGCGTCAGCTCCTATTATAGGAGTCTTACAGTTACTTAACTCTCTATTTTTAATATTTTACTATGAGAGCAGCTTCTCAACACTTTTAATTTTACATATATTGTACATTTTGATGTATTTTATAATATACGTAACAAAGAAAGTGTTTCACGATTGCGCTCATATAAATAATTGAGGTAAAATTGGGAGAAATTGCGTATTTGTCAACAAAACTACGAATAATACGAACTTTGAGCTTGTGTAAGACATATTAATCTGAACAAATTAAAAAACTATTGTTCAAATCATACAGCATAAATCTTAAAATATTAAAAAGTGAAATAATTAAGTCAGTATAACAAAATCGAATTTTAGTCTTATTTCATGGGCTAAAAACACGGCTTATCGACACTGATCCTTAGAATTAATAAATACTTGCATGATAAACTATTTTGTAACAACTTTCTGTTTTCTTTTTATCGTTCTCGGTTTTTCTTTCTGAGGGAATAATATTTCATATTAATTGCACATTAGAAACTGAAATTTGAGATTTAGAAGTACTTAAGTAGCATTTAATTTTGAATAAAACAAATGTAGGTATGGTAAGTAATTTTCTCAAGTTTTTCTGCTTGTTTTTCATAATTGTCAATTTTAATTTTTTAATTTTTCTATTTTTCATTCCATTAATATATTTAATATTTTAATTATTTGTATATGGTTCAAATTAAATAATTTTAACACGTTTTATTAATTTTCAGGGTTTTTTCAGTATTTCAGTTGGAACCAGTGATCTGAAAAACTACTTTTATGTTGTAGCGAACTACAACTAAAACTACTTTATCGAAAATGTAATTAACTGCAACTACAACTGCTTGTTTTAAAAAGTAGCGACTACAATTACTTTTTAAAAGTAGTCACTAATTGACCACTTTCATATTTCAACAAAGGATTTAATCTACACTTAAAATTGAGATACGGATTAAGTAATAAAGTGGATCTTCCTTATATAGCACCTGACGGTATACAGTCAAATGCAATATAGACGAGGACATTAAAAAATTAAGAAATATAACATACAAGAAAATATTTTGTGTTAGTCTCCTAAATGATAGTTTATACTTTCGTAGTTAAATTAAGAGAGATGTGTAATACAATAGATATGTATATATAATTATATAAAAATTTAGTTAAACTATAGACTTTTATTAGATGGCGACACAAAAACAGATCAAAATATCTAAAATGGCTATATAACGAGGGGCTACTATTTTGCATATATTATTTATGCATAACCATACACTGTCTACATTTCATTTACTATTCATACAGTAATTTATCTCTGAAATTAGCACATTGCTGCGCAGAGCACATTTTGCATAAAAGAAACAAGTTACGATCACATGATTTCAAGAATGGCTCATTTTTTTCCCTCCGGAAGTACCGTTAAAAGTAGCATCTATGCTCACTACAAGCTAATGATTTTTTCTATCATAAGGTTCATTATTAAGGGTACTCGTTATAGTACAATTTCAAAATGTAGAGCATTACATTACAAACTACTAGAAAAAGTAGCGAGTACTGTAGTTTCGCTATTTGTAGCGTGGTACTTCCTTCCGACCAGTTGTTCGAACAAAATTTATGATTTGGATTTTATTATATATTTGGATTATATATTTATTAACAGAAAGCTATGTTCAGAATTTAAAAAGATACGAATGAAATTATTTAGCTTATTTATTTATTTATTTATTTATTAATAAACAGGGTGGAACAAAAATCCTTGACGTATTTAATGTATGTAAAAATAATAAATTATGCCATAGTTTCTACCCACTCTTATCTATTCACCGAATTATATTCAATGAAACGTCTCCTCGATAAAATCAATCTTTTCAATAAATATCACAAAATGCATTTCTGTAAAGATGGAATATAAAGGCTTTTCCAGTTGACGTTAACAATTAGTGTTTTATACAAAACATCCCTTCACTTAATATTTTTTAAGAACAAAAAATAAAATTGGTAAAAATGAATGCGACGATTGCGAATGGGTGCGACGATTAAGGAGTTAAACAGTCATACCACGTTTTTTACATTTACTTTTCAAATCATATGAGATAAAATTTCTAAAATATCTAAAGCTATTTTTGTCAATTAGTTTCACTAAAAGCATTTCCAATACTGTTCTTATGAATTTAAGACTAATAATATTTTAATATATTATCTTTGAATCATACCATCAATTTTACATTTGTTTTTGAAATAATGTGCGATAAAATAAATTCACGCTAAAATAAGTTATGTCAATCAACCTCACTTAAACATTTCTAAAACTTTTCTTATGAAAGTAAGAATAATAAAATGTAAATATAGTGCTTTTGAATCATACTACATTTTTCACATTTATTTTTTAAATCATACGCGATAAAATATCTTCATGCTAGAATCATTTATGCCATTTAAACTCACTCAAAACCTTTTCTAATACTATTCTTAGGAACGTAAATATAATAAAATTTTAATATATAGTATATTAGAATCATACCACCTTTTCACCATTTATTTTTCAAATCATACGGGATAAAATATCTTCACGCTAAAATCATTTATGTCAATCAACCTCACTTAAACATTTCAAAAATTTTACTTATGAAAGTAAGAATAATGAAATGTTAATATAGTGCTTTTGAATCATACTACATTTTTCACATTTATTTTTTAAATCATACGCGATAAAACATCTTCATGCTAGAATCATTTATGCCATTTAAACTCACTCAAAACCTTTTCTAATACTATTCTTAGGAACGTAAATATAATAAAATTTTAATATATAGTATATTTGAATCATACCACCTTTTCACCATTTATTTTTCAAATCATACGGGAAAAAATATCTTCACGCTAAAATCATTTATGTCATTTAAACTCCCTCAAAACCATTTCTAATACTATACTTAGGAAAGTAAGAATAATAAAATTTTAATATAGTACTTTGAATCACACACATACCATCTTTTTCACATTTATTTTTCAAATCACACGCGATAAGATATCTTCACGATAAAATAATTTATGTCAATCAGCCTTACTAAAAACATTTCTAATACTATTCTTATGAATGTAAGAATAATAGAATTTTAATATAGTACTTTTGAATCATACTACATTTTGCACATTTATTTTTCAAATGATACGCAATAAAATATCTTCACGATAAAATCATTTCTATCAATCAGCCTTACTAAAAACATTTCTAATACTATTCTTATTAATCAAAGAATACTAACATTTTAACATGTGTTTTTTAAATGATACTGCTCTTATCAACTCATAAAACCATATTGAATAAAACATATCCTCACTAAAATTCATTTCTCTCATAAAAGTTCATTAAAAGCATTTCTGTCAAGATAGAATGAAAAAGTTTTTAAGTAGCCATAAAAAAACTGACTTTGTATATGAAATTGCAGTTCATTAAATATTTTTTATATATAAAAAGTACAATAAGTTAAAATGCCTTTAAATATTTTTTTTTCTGAACCTCACTTGCGTGTTTTTTTTTTTAAGTTGTGCATTTTGGCAGATGTAAAACCCTTGTACTATAGATTTTTAAAATTTCCTTTGAAAAAAACATACTTTTTTTATATACATCTATTCTTCAAATCAAATTCAATAAAATAGCTACCCACTAAAATACTTTCTGTCAATCAATCTCGCTAAAAGCGTTTCTGTCAAGACTGAAAATAAGAGAATTCTCAACTCGTATTAGCATTTGAATTTTTGGGCAAAATTTCAAAACTGGAGACTATATCTATATATATATATATATATATATATATATATATATATATATGTATATAGTATATATATATATGTGTGTGTGTGTGTGCGCGCGCGTGCGTGTGTGCAAATAAATATTTTATAAATATCATATATAATTAAATATTTAACTTAGTAATAAAACATAATACAAATTCTTATGAGTAAAGGTTTATCTTGGAATGTAAAATGTTTCTTCTAAATCATAGGAAACTGTTTTTGATTCTGCTATGATAAATAATATCTAATGCAGAATTCAAATAAATACGCTGTTTCCTCTAAAACATGCAAAACAATTTAGACAAGGATAACTTCTACAGTTACACATAATAGCATTAGTGAACACTTTTTAATCAAACTGTAAGTATGTAAGAAAAATATAGCGTTTAGGAAGATCATAGTAGATAGAAATATAAATATTATATGAAAATATATGAATTGATTTTTCAAGAAAAATGTAAGTTTCTAGTGCAACAATGTAAGAGAGATAACGAATAAAAATGCTAAATATCAATGTAAATGAAAAACATATAAATAAACTTTCTTTATGTGTTTTCTCAATTTTATAACATTTTACATGGAATATTTGATCACATCAATACGGCCAAACAACCTTTTTCGCTATAGCGACAAAAATGTATTACGTGATTACTTATTAACGGATGTAAAATTTTATTATAGTTGGACAACATTTTCAGCGTCCGGATCGACCTTGAAAATTGCAAAATTGGAGGAAATTTACTTGATTATACGAAATGATGAGAAACTTTTCCCGGATGTGATAACTTTGTGATAGTGATAAATTATGTGCAATAAGTCTAAACATTTTGCATAAAAATATTATAATATAGTTTTATCGTCTTTCGCCTCCATATCAATTTTGAATAATGTGATTTATTTTAAAACAAGAACGAAAAATCATGCATCCAGCATAGATTATGTAACACTTTCCAATGCTTCCAAAACAATTTTATAAATCATTACCGTTTAATAAGCTGAAAGATAACATCGCAGTAAACAATTTGGAAAACGCATAACATATTTAAAAAACGTAATTTCAGGAATTTCCAACATTCATTTCCAACATATACAATATTCAGAAAAATATCCGAATACTTTTATTCAGTCCTGAATATGATCTATAGATTTGTATATATACAACATAGGATGCTAAATTTTAGTTCAGTTAAGAAACGCGTAGCACAGTTTAAAATTCTCCTTCTGGAGTTTCTGACAATAAACAGAAATGTGTTCGCGAACTTTTGTGCTTCCCTGTATATGATCTACAGAATTTATACACACCACGTAATAAACAAAAAGTGAGTTAAATTTAAAATCGCGTTCAGTAACTTAAAACGCACTTCCAGGAATTATTGTTAACAGATAGTAGAGAATTCTTTTGTGTGTCCCTGTAAATGAACGATGACTGCTATACACATAATATTCTGTAATAAGCCTCTTGTAATGCACCTTAGTGATATATATAAATTTCAATGCATTTAAAATTGTGAAACATTATTTAAATATACCGCAGACGATTTTTTTTCATAGACGTAATGTAGCGGAAGACTGTCCCTGTAAAGTAACTATAAGTTCACTAACACACCCTATTCCATATTAAGCTTCTTGTAATGCACCTTAGTGATATATATCAATTACGATGTGTTTGAAATTGTGTAACATCATTAAAATGAACCGCAAAGGATTTTTCCCCATAGACCGTAATGTAACGGCACTCTTTTGAGTGTCCCTTTAAAAAAATTACAAGTGCTACACACTTCAGTTGAAATAGGGAACATGCTATAGATAACGACAATAACATATAAAAATTTCAGAGCAATCCGAGCATATTTACGGGAGTTAGAGCACGGCCAGACGGCAGACGGCAGACAGCCATATGGCCAGACAAACTGAAATCATAAACACTTTTCAACTAGGTTGGAAAGTGTTAAAATGACTGTTTCTATCATTTGCTACTGTTTTGCCGATATCGATTTTAAATATCTATTAAAATATATTCTAAATATGAATAAGATTGTATAAAATGTATTTAAACTTGACATGAAACTTAGAGTAAGAATTTATTTATTTTTATTAATGTCTCCACAACTGACACGAGCGCTAAGAATTTTTAAATATTACTAGGGAATTTAATCCGGGCTTCCCGGGTTACAGAACATAGGCGAAAACCATTTTTTTTCTAATTCAAATAGATTTTTCATATTTAATGTTTATTTTTTTTTTCAGCCGATTCATTAACAACTCCAAAAAGAATTTTCATAAGAACTTCAAATCAATAATATATTCAAATAAAATTTTGAAATTTAATAAAGTGATACTTTTGTATTAGCCACATGACAGGTGTTAATGACCAAATAAATAGTCCAAGATTTCACTGCTTACTGCAAGCTTTTTATTATGTAAATTTGAACTGTTTGCATTTTATATATATTATATTATTATTTAAATTTATGTTTTGATGAAATTTTAATTTCTTAATAGTTGTCGGGAGCAGTAAGAGAGTGGACTGTACAAAGTTTTTAATTATTTATTATTTTTGCCAAGGGGCAAATGAAGTTTATTGAACTTCTGATTTGAGCGCAAGGGCACTCGTGACATGAGATGCTGCTCGTCTGAGAACGAAGCTCAACTGACGGTTTTACAATTTATCAGCTAGGTGGCGCTGATCTATTAAGCAAACTTCGGGAGCGCACATACCGGCCCCCATTGAAGTATTCTAATAGTTCAATGAGATACAACAAATGAATATACAATAACATACAATGAATTATTAATTAATGGCTACACATTATGCACTAAATATAATACAATGATAAGAAATAATAAATTCAATAGATAAATGCTAAGATTAATTGATATTATCGTTATCTACAATAGGTAAAATACATATGTTAGAAGTACTTCTTTTGTAAAGTCCAGATGGAGTACGAACTACTACAACTCTGACATTATCATCATTTCCTTTTATTATTTCTGAAATTCGACCTATTATCCATTTACAAACTGGTAGGTCACCATCCTTTACAAGAACCATCATACCTGGTGCAACGTTTTCTTTTTTAAAAAACCATTTGGACCTCTGCTGTAAATGACTTAAATAGGAATTGGTCCAATTTTTCCATATGAGTTGCACGATTTTTTGAGTTTTCTGCCATCGGTCGAGCAAGTTTTGCTTTTCATTTATTAAATTTGGCTCAGGTAGAGCATTGATTGGTCTTCCAATAAGGAAATGACCTGGGGTCAAAACTTCATAGTCTTCTAGATCAGAGGACAGTGGGGAAAGAGGGCGAGAATTAAGAATACCTTCAATTTGGGTAGTAATTGTCAAAAATTCTTCTAAAGTTAATTTCATAACACCAATAGATCTTTTTAGGTGATATTTGAACTGTCCGACACCTCTCTCCCAGAGACCTCCAAAATTTGGTGAACGAGGGGGTAGAAATTTCCAGAGAACTTGCTCGGATGACAGGAATTTTGATACATCATCATTATTCTTATTTATAGAATTTAATAATTTTTTCAATTCCCTAGAAGCTCCAACAAAGTTGGATGCATTGTCACATGAGATTGTACTACTTTTGCCTCTGCGAGCAAAGAATCTTTTTAGAGTTGCAATTAATGCATTAGAAGTTAAATCAGAAAGCAACTCTAAATGCACTGCTTTTGTCACCATGCATATGAAAATTGCTACATAAACCTTATTAAACATTCCTTTTCTTTGGTTGCGATATTTAATCAAGAATGGACCACATAGATCAAGTCCTGCATTAGAAAAGGTTGGACTTTGGATTACTCTCTCAGGGGGTAAATTACCCATGATTTGATTGACAGTTGTAGGTTTTATTTTGAAACATTGAACACAATCGTGAACAACTTGACGCGCAATGTTTCTTCCGTTAATAGGCCAAAATAATTGTCTTACAGTATTCAATAGTCCTTGAGGACCAACATGTAAGTCTCTTTTATGATAGTAAATAAAGATGATTTCTGTTAATTTACTACCTGGGGGTAAAATAATTTGGTGAGATCGGTCATAGCTTAAATTTGAGTTGGCTAAGCGACCACCTACTCTTAATAGATCATCTTGATCTAGGAATGGATTTAAGAACCTTAACTTACTTTTTATAGGGACAGACATGCCCTTTTTCAATGCCGAAATTTCTGTTGAGAAATACTCACCTTGAATCTTTTTCAGCAATACATTTCTGGCAAATTTTATTTCCTCCAACATTAAGTGATTTTTAAGTTTAACATTATTCTTGCAGTTGTTAAAAAACCTGAAAATAAACGCTAATACTCTTATTAGTTTCACATAACTGTTTGAGATATTAAGAAAACAGTTAATAAAGTCATTTTTTATAACTGAAGTTAAGACCGGAACTGACTTTAGTTCCTTTAAAAAGAGTTCATCATTTTGAGGAAAAAGTTCACTAATGTCCTTTTTCAGGAAATCGGGGCCTTCCCACCACAGTTTGTTGATTGAAAGGGACGTAGCATCTTGACCTCTGGATAACGCATCAGATGGATTAAGTTTTGAAGGAACGTATCTCCACTCATAGTTTTTTGACAGTTCTTGAATCTGAGAGACTCGATTACCCACAAAGGTTTTAAGGAGATGAGGTGAAGTTGCTATCCAGGCTAAGGAAATGGTGGAGTCTGACCAAAGTATGACCTTGTCAAATTTAAGCTTTAGTGCTTTTACTACTCTTTGAGTAAGTTGGCACAATAACAAACACGCTGAGAGTTCAAGTCGCGGGATGCTGAGAGTTTTAATTGGGGCAACTCTGCTTTTGCTGCAAATGAGATGAGAAGCAGGAGAACAAGAGTTCGATACTGATTGGAGATAAAGAGACGCTCCGTAAGCCTTTTCACTAGCATCAGCAAAGCCGTGCAATATTATAGTCGATACATCTTTAATGAGAATGCATCTAGGTATCTTGAATGATTCTATCAAAACAAGTGAATTAAGGAACTTGTCCCATGCTTGAGCAACAGGAAGTGGAATGTTATCATTCCAGTCACACTTTAGTAACCACAGTTTTTGCATAAAGATTTTAGCACGGCAAGTTACCGGCCCAAGTAACCCTAAAGGGTCAAAGAGTCTGGCAATTTGACTTAAAACTTCGCGTTTTGTATAGTTAGCACTTCTGTTGACAATAACCGTAAATTTAAAAGTGTCACTACTGCAGTCCCAAAGTATTCCGAGAGTTTTTGCTGAAGTATATTCGGAATTTTGGTTAAACGGAAAAAATTGAGAATCAGGTGTTATTTCTTCAACAACATTAGATTGCCATTTATGTAAAGACATCTGGCCTCTTTTGAAGAGATCTGTCAATTGTTCTTTAATTTCGTTAAATTCCGCAATGTCTGAAGACCCAGAAAGGCAATCATCCATGTACATATCGCTCATTACGACCTTAGCTGCTAATGGAAAATTAGTTGCTTCATCTGTTGCTAACTGCTGGAGAACTCTAGTGGCGAGGAATGGACTACTTGCACAGCCATATGTAACTGTTTTCAGGGTATAGATTCTGTCCGGTTTTTCCCTCCCTTCTCTACACAATATTTTTTGGTATCTAGTATGCAACGGATTTACTTTTCTATTTGTCGAAACATTTTATTTACATCAACAGTAAATGCGAAAATATTTTTCCTAAAGCGGATCATAATCGCAAAAAGATCATCCTGTATTAACCCTCCTTTAAACAATAAATCGTTTAGAGACTTTCAATTACTAGTTTTACAACTCCCATCAAAAACAACCCTTAATTTAGTTGTAGTACTTGACGGTCGAAAAACACCGTGATGAGGGAAAAAATATCCTGCATCAGGATTTGTGTCATCAGACATTTCCTCCATGTGTCCCAATGTAGCGTATTCTCTTAGAAATTCTATGTATAATTCCCTTAATTTGGGATCTCGCTCTAAACGTTTCCATAACTGATTTAATCTTTTAGTGGCAATTTGTTTTGAATCTCCCAAAGAATTATCTAACATTTGAGATTTAAAGGGTAATTCAACTACGTACCTACCGTCCGGTTTTCGGTAATGAGTTTTTAAAAAATGTTCATTACAGTAATTTAACTCCTCACTAACTAAGGGTTTTAATTCACTTACCTGATCTAATTCCCAAAAAGAGCTTATTTCTTTTTCCAATTTCTTAGATTCTGTTATCAAGAAACAAGAATCAGAAGATTCTTTTAAATTCGAGATCGAATTGTAAACAGCGCCTGATATAACATGTCCAAAAAATGTTTCTACTAACATTAATTGAGAATCATCAATTTTAATTTTATTCGATCCTATTAATTCATAAAATAACTCTGCTCCAATAATCGCGTGTACACGTTTCGGTTTGTTCCAGTTATTATCCGCTAAAATTATATTCGCCGGCAATTTTAATTTTGACGCGTCTACATATGACGGGGGAAGCTCGGCAATTTTCGGGACAACTACCATATCTAATTGATAAGATTTAGTTTTGCTTTCATTCGTTAATTCTGTACTAATAAATGATTTAGCGTTTAAGCATAAATCGTTAAGTCCGGAAATCGGAATATGAGTTTTTTGTTTACGCAATCCTAACACGTTTGCTGCATATGCACTTAATAAATGTGAGCTAGAACAACTGTCTAATGCTGCAATTAATGGTTTAAATTCCCCAGTACAATCCTTCAAATATATTACAGCTGTATTTAAAATCACACAAGATTTATCTGTTTTATTTTCCTTCGCGAAAAATGTTTGATTATCGAGAGAGGGGGAGGAAGAAATCCGGCGTCCGTCTGTCTCCTCCAACGGTCGATTTGTTTTGTTATTTTGATTAATTGGATGTAATAGAGTGCTGTGTTCTTTGCTGTTACAAGAAAAACAGCTGTACTTTGATACACAGGGATTAGGCAAATGATTATTTAAACATGAAGGACATAAATTGTTATTTTTTACAATTTCTGTTCTTTTTGTCACATCCATTAATTTAAATTTATCGCATCTATATAAGGAGTGCTTATCCGCACAACATAACAAGCAACTTTTTCCATGTTTTGCTTTAGTTAAAAATGTTTTTTCATTATTTGGCTTAGCGCCAGATTTCCAACTGTACGGAATCTTTCTATTTTCTTTAGGCAGAAAAGTATTTTGAAGAATTCTAGCTCTTTCTTCCAAAAAACTTAAAAGTTATCTAGTTTAGGAATTTCATTTTTAATTAATTTCATTTCGAAACATTTTTTTATTTCAGGAACCAGTTTTTGAAACAGTATATGCATTATTAAAGCATCTGACAGCTCGTTTGATTCAAACTCGAGTAATTTTAATGCACGCAAATTACATTTAGTATTATCAATTAATTGCATTAAATGGTTAGGAGTGTCTGGTACCTTTGATAAATTTAATAATTTAATAATATGACAATCAATAACTGCCCGTTTGTTTTCGTATCTTTCTTCTAAAGAAGACCAAAGAGATTCATAAGTATCTTGTGCTGACTCGAGCCTTTTGGCTTCACCCTTTAGACAGCCCTTTAAATAGCATAGCTGCTGAGTTGAATTTAGATTTTTATTATTGCCTATAATTGACATAAATTGAGTTTTAAAAATTTGAAACTCATCATATTTTCCTGAGAAACTAGGTAGAGGTAAGTCAGGTATTTTAAAGTTAGTCGTGACAGTCAGATTATCTTTCTTAACATTAGAACATTCTAATTTAGATATAAATATATTAAGCTTTACCTCTGATTCTTCCAGTTCATCTTCGAGCTGAGACGTTATATCCAAAGAATCCTTTAATTCCACATCTTCTGGAAGCTGTGTATAGGCGTATATGAGTTCACGCAATGACGTTTTGAGTTCTGAGATTGATATTTGTTTAGCTTCCAATCGTAACTGATGCTCTTTCCTTTGTTGTTGATCCTTTTCTTCTGTGAGTACGTATTCACTAACGAATTTTGTTATTTTATTAAGCTTTGTTTTTAACACGCCGCGTTTGCGATTTAAAGCTGTTATATTACTCATTTACACTGTGCTCCGGTCGCTTAGGACCATATGTCGGGAGCAGTAAGAGAGTGGACTGTACAAAGTTTTTAATTATTTATTATTTTTGCCAAGGGGCAAATGAAGTTTATTGAACTTCTGATTTGAGCGCAAGGGCACTCGTGACATGAGATGCTGCTCGTCTGAGAACGAAGCTCAACTGACGGTTTTACAATTTATCAGCTAGGTGGCGCTGATCTATTAAGCAAACTTCGGGAGCGCACAATAGTAAATAATAAATTCTCTGTCGTCTCGTATATGGTTCAGTTATCAAGTCTTTAAGTATTTCAATTTCTTCGTTCAAAATGGTTAAAATGCATCTTTTTGTATGATTTGTCAAATTATTACTGTATATTTCCATTATTGGATACACATGTTGAATGAGACTTTTTAATCTATGTAGTTGAATGATGAATTCAGTAAAGCCAACATTTTCACCTTCGCCAACTTGAATAGAATAATCAGAAAAGTTCATATTTTGAATTTGATTCATTCACATGTTAAATATGAGATACCTGATATTAACATTTCTCCAAATATTAGAAAATTTCGAAGTGGCCCAAAAAATATCAGGTCTATTCCCATGCTTCAATACAGGCAAAATTTCTCCAAAGTCGCCAGTAAATAAAACTACTATTCCACCAAATGGCGAATAATTGTTTTTTTATATCTTTAACCCTGCGATCTACACATTTACGCATTCAAATACTAATTTACTCATCAATGTTTTAAATTTAGTTTCTCTTATTAATTCAGCAAGATAAGATTGCTTACTAATGCCACGCGTCGATGTTTCGTTCAAATTCAGCGGTATTTTGAATCTTGAATCTGCTGCTCTACCTTGATTTAATAACAAAGCTGCGATCTCAGAAGATTAAACAGATAACGCAACCACATTACATGATCTGACCTTTTTTGAGAACTGCATTAAGTAAAAATGTATGCCAAGTGCCTCCTCAAAAAAAAAAAAAAAAATAAAAAATAAATAAATAAATATATATATAAATATATATATATAAATTAATAAAGAAATAAATAAACCTTAGAATTTTCATTTAGCAGTGAAGCGAAACTTCCTCATAAATTGATTTTTGATCGTGATTATCATGGCGCAAACGATAAATAGCCAAATATTGTTGAGTCACAATTTTTACATCGAAATAATTTTTTAAGTATCACAAACATTACTTTCTCGTTTAAATTAAATAATTTCGATTTATAAAATTTTCGCACATAAAAACGTTTATTATTATTTTTGTATTTTATATAAAATTAGTAACAGTTTCTTTTCTTTTACTTTTCGAGATGTAATGTTCTAATTAAAAATAGTCATTTTAGTTCTTTAACCAACGATAATATGCGGTCGCCAAGCGGAAAAAAAATTACCGATGGCAACCATTAAGCCCGAAAAAAGTGAAAAATAACAAATTTTTTATTTTAAAAAGACATAATATATTAGTAAATTAAGATACAATTTTCAACCAAATTGCATTTGAAAGTAGATTTTTTTCCTATATAACAGTGTAAAAATTAAAAATGTGCGATGTTTAGAAATTAAAAAAAAATGCAGTAGCAAAATTCATAAAATCGAAATTTCATCGTCAACTGTTGCCATTCGCAGAATGCCGTCAGCGTTACGCAGGGACACGTTTGTCCTTTATAATATAGATAGATAGTGCCTAATCTATTACGCTATTTCCACCCCATTCTATCACATTGTTTTGTTTAAAATAAAAACCATGTACACTCAGAAAAAGAAACTGATTAAAACTAAAAAACATATTTTTTGAGTACATTTTGTTGTTTTAGAAAAACTGGAGTAAAATTGAATCATTTTACTTCAATTAACAAAACATTTTTGCTGACAATACAAAAAATTTTTTGGAATTGCAAAAAAAAAAAAATTTTTGATTCAAACAAAATTTTTATTGACCCATATTTAAACAAATTTCTGTTTAAATATAGGTCAATGAAAATTTTCTTTGAATCAACAAAAAAAATTTTTTTGTTGAAAACCACCTTTTTTTGCAATTCCAAAAAAAAAAAAAAAAAATGTATCGTCAGCAACAATGTTTTGTTAATTGAAGTAAAATGGTTCAATTTTACTCCAATTTTGCTAAAACAACCAAAATGTACTCAACAAAAATGTTTTGTAGTTTTAATCAATTCTTTTTTCTGAGTGTATTTACAACGTAATTTGACCGAAAAAAGGAATACAGTATATAATAATAACAAATGGATTTTGATGTTAATATTGCATTTGTATTCAATATGGAACTTGACAAGAGTTAAAATGCTCTTTGTATGGAAAAATGTGTGAATAAAAAAAAAATACATTGGAAACTTATGAAGAAATTATGAGATTTTATGTATGGACTCGATATCAAATAAATTTGAAGCAAGGTA
This sequence comes from Maratus michaelseni, assembly GCA_963931845.1. Taxonomy (NCBI): domain Eukaryota; kingdom Metazoa; phylum Arthropoda; class Arachnida; order Araneae; family Salticidae; genus Maratus; species Maratus michaelseni. Next base: position 224,045,494 of record OZ007596.1, read on the forward strand.
ATCGAAAAGATCCATCTATTTCGCTAATATCTGATATCGTGGTAAAACGAAAAATAAGAAATGATATGGCAAAGGAAAATTTTCCAATGGTTTAGCACTTTACGAGTAGTTGACAGAATATTAGAGGAAAGGTAAAAAATAGCAGAAATCTCATCCTAAAGTATTGAAAAATAAATTAGAATTATAGAAGTAAAGTAACTGTTCGACATCTCATCGTGGAAATGGAAATAAATCTGTCTTTTTCACAGTCAAGAAAATACATTCCGAAAAAAAAAACAAGAACGAAAAATCATGCGTCAAGCATAGATTATATAACACTTTCCAACGCTTCCAAAATAATTTTACAAATCATTGCCGTTTAATAAGCTGAAAGATAACATCTAAGTAATCCGAATACTTTTATTCAGCCCTGTATATGATCTATAGATTTATATATATACTACATAGGATGCTAAATTTTAGTTTAGTTAGGAAACGCATAGCTCAGTTTAAAATTCTCCTTCCGGAGTTTCTGTCAATAATCGAAAATGTGTTCGCGAACTTTTGTGCTACCCTGTATATGATCTACAGAATTTATACACACCAAGTAATAGACAAAAAATGAGTTAAATTTAAAACCGCGTTCAGCAACTTAAAACGCACTTCCAGGAATTATTGTTAACAGAATTATTGTTAACAGGAATTATTGTTAACTGTTTGTCTTTTGTGTGTCCCTGTAAATGAACGATGACTGCTATACACACAATATTCTGCAGTAAGCCTCTTGTAATGCACCTTAGTGATACATATAAATTTCAATGCGTTTAAAATAGTGAAATATTATTTAATTAAACCGCAAACGTGTTTTCTCCATAGACGTAATGTAACGGAATTCTTTTGACTGTCCCTGTAAAGTAACTATAAGTGCTATGCACACCCTATTCCATATTAAGCTTCTTGTAATGTACCTTCGTGATATATATCAATTACAATGTGTTTGCAATTGCGTAACATCATTAAAATAAACCGCAAATGATTTTCCCCCTAGACCGTAATGTAACGGAATTCTTTTGAGTGTCCCTGTAAAAAAACTATATGTGCTACACACTTCCGTTGAAATTGAGAACATGCTATAGATAACGACAATAACATATAAAAATTGCAAGGCAACCCGAGCATATTTACAGGAATTAGAGCATGGACAGACAAACCGAAGTCATAAACATTTTTCAGCTAGGTTGGAAAGTGTTAAAAACAACAACAAAAAAAAACATACATTTTCAAAATTTACAAATTTACATTTCCAAATTTTCTAATAAAACCGAAAATAGCCATTCGACTGCAAATTATGTCTTGTTTCATTTTTTATTTATTAAAAATAATAATAAGGTTAGGGGTCGTCTTCATAGTAAAATTGTACCAAACTCTAAAATTTTCAATACCAACACATAATTTTGATATCATGTTTGGACGTTTTGGTAAATATCACTATAGGATACCGAATAGAAAGTCATTTTGTGAAGTAGTTTAAGATTTGTGAAAATTAAAAATTTGGAACTCCTAATTTAATTTTATTTCTAAGCGTTTCAAAATAGATTGCAATGCGGGTAGTTTTTTTTTTAGCATAACTCAAAAACCACTTAGAGGCAAGAGCTAAAATTTCAAATTCGTATACTTGAAATTTCTAAAAATTCATTTATTTGTTTCGAAAATTTAGTTCGAAAAAATGTAATGTTTTTAATTAATTAAACAAAGCGAAAAATATGATTCGGAATTCCTGGAATGAATTCAGAACTTCTGATTAAAGAAATTCTGCTAAATTCACAACAATGTAATATGTATGTCTATTTATATGTTTGTGTATGCGTATGACAACATTTTTATTGAAAAAATTAAGTAGGAATTCTGCATTAATACTATAAAGACTGTCCAAAGATCCCGGTTTACATATGGATATATACATACACAGACATGTGCGCACACAAACACCAACTTACAAATATATAACCATTAGAGATACAGCAATTATATATCAACAAACGCAAATTGGAAATGTTAGAAAGATGAATCACATCCGAAATATACAAAAGTGTATATTATATATATATATATATATATATATATATATATATATATATATATATATTATACTCTTAAATTCAGAATACAACAAACTTCTAGAAAAAAAAATCTGACCAAATCTCCAATTTAAAGATAGGTAAGTATAAAGTGTATATATATAATACTATTAAGTTAATCAATAATTAATTAACAAATTCAAACATCAAATTACCGAAGCTCTAAATATATATAGATATAATATATTTAAAATGAAATCATATGTGTGAAAAACAAAGGAGGGTATATTATAAAAATCAATGGAAAGGATACTGCAAGAATTAAACTTAATAATAAGAAAAATCACGAATGAGATACTATGGATATTTTATGGATTCTTCAGAGTAGCAGCATAAGAATAATTCATAGTAAATACATATTATTTCCATAAATATTATTAGCATTATGGTTTGACAATATTATGCCCCTTATAACATGTAGAGAAGCCAAAATGAGATATATATATATATAAATACCCAAAGAAATCAAATAAATAAATAAATAAATCATGATAGAATAACGATATATAATACACCATAAAGTAATGGATATAACTCGCCATAAAAACAAAAAGTGTATGCCATGAAACATGATTGAAAATGCTTACTATATCAAGAGCACTTCACACCTAATGGAACAAACACTAAAGAACTGAAAAGCTTAGTCATCTCATGACTGTAAAAACGTATGATAAAAGAAGAGGAAAATGTTTGGTGTTTTAGCTGTGTACATTATTAAATTTCATTGTAATATATATATATATATATATATATATATATATATATATATATATATATATATATATATATATAGCACATTATGTATTAAATGTATTCGTCAGACCCAGAATTCCGCACCATAATTAAACTAGGAATAAATAACAAACATAAAAAATAAACAGATATAATCTGAACAAGAAAAAACCAAGAAAAACAACCAAAAAACTGTGGCCTCATCAGCAGTGGGCATATTAAAAAGCACAGCGATGTTTCCGACTAATTACAAGCACAACAATAAATAATAGTTTGTTGTGCTTGTAATTAGTCGGAAACATCGCTGTGCTTTTTAATATGCCCACTGCTGATGAGACCACAGCTTTTTGGTTGTTTTTCTGGGTTTTTTCTTGTTCAGAGAATATCTGTTTATTTTTTATGTTTGTTATTTATTCCTAGTTTAATTATGGTGCGGAATTCTGGGTCTGCCGAATACATTTAATACATAATGTGCTATATTTAATCTGTGTGATCAATTGCAGCTATAGCGCTTATCGCATGGATTTTATTTTTATTTTTATTTTTATTTTTATTTTATTTTTATTCTTTATTGAGCATATATATATATATATATATATATATCTGTAGGATTTCAGTTTTAACACTTCATTTGATTTATGACGTGCATGATCATCAAATTAACTGCCGCTTTAGTACTATTGTTATCCATGATTTAAATGCACGAGTTATAAATATTTTGGATCGCGAGATCAAGATTTGAATGTCTTCAAAATTGGAAAAGGCCAGTCTTCTCATTTTTATTGTGAAGCAAGCATCGAAAGGAGAAATATCCAGTATAGGAGCTGTTAGTGCTAGTTTTTTTTTGTTTTTTTTTTTGGTAAATAAATATAGTGTATATGCTTGGTGAGAAGTGTGTTAGCTGAAAAGAAATTGCTAGTAAAGTATTGTAAAATTATATTTCTAGGACTGTATTAAAGTTTATATTTTGTTATTCAACGTCTATTTGTTCATATAATTCCAGTAAATCAATTATTTACATATCTTTATCTTACAAATATGGGGGCTCGGATGCCAGAATAATTAAAAGCAAGAACAAATTTCAGTGCCAGGATATTAAAAGTAAAAGCAACTAGTAGTGAAATGGAAACCAAAGCTAAAGTGTTGTAAAAAGCCAGTATCAAAAGTTGCGTTCCGAATTAGCAAGGTGAAAACCGTAATCGTATTACTCCAAGTACAATTTTGAAAGATAAACATGGGAAATCTAAATAAAGCTAAGAGAATTGATCTAATAAATCTCTGCGAGGAATGCGGAATTGAAGCACCAGAAAAACCGACAGTACCTGTCCTAATAAAGCTGATCAAAAGTTGGGAGAGTCACGAAGAAGATTTTATAAAAGATCGATTAGAAGTAGTTATAGCAGCTAGAAAAGAGAAAACAGAAGAAGAAAGAGAAAGAGAATAGAAAAAATTACAAGCAGAACTAGAAGAGAAGAAATTACAAGCAGGAGCAGAACTAGAAGAGAAGAAATTACAAACAGAACTAGAAGAAAGGAATTGGCGATTGCAGATTGAAGAGAAGAAATTACAAGCAGAAATTGAAGAAAAGAAATTGCAAATAGAAATAGAAGGGGAAGAGAGAAAATGGAAAGTAGAATTGGAGCAAAATGAACGCGAAAGAGATTTTGAAATTAAGAAAATACAGATACAAGAAGAAAACAAGGTGCAGTTTGATAAGAAAAGAAAGCAGCCACGAAAATACGAAGTAGGGGATATCGTCGCTATAAAGAGGACGCAATTTGACAATACTATCAAACTTAAAGAAAAATATTTGGGACCATATGAGATAACGGCAGCCAAGAATCATGATCGGTATGAAGTGCAAAAAGTAGGAGATCATGAAGGTCCAGGAAAGACTCAACCGGAGCCAAATAGATGAAGCCGTGGTCTACGGGTTAAACTCCTGGATAAGCCAAGATGCTGGTGTCGAGACGCCATCACGTCAGGATGACCGATTTGTAGGATTTCAGCTTTAACACTTCATTTCCTTTATGACGTGCATGATCATCAAATTAACTGACTCTTTAGTACTATTATTATTCATGATTTAAATGCAAGAGTTATAAATATTTTGGATCGCGAGATCAAGATTTGAATATCTTCAAAATTGGAAAAAGCCAGTCTTCTAATTTTTATTGTGAAGCAGGCATTGAAAGGAGAAATGTACAGTAAAAGCCCTGTTAGGCCAAGTTTTTTTTTTTTTTTTTGGTAAATAAATATAGTGTATATGTTTGGCGAGAAGTGTGTTAGCTGAAAAGAAATTGCTAAGTATTGTAGAATTATATTTCTAGGACTGTATTAAAGTTCATATATTGTTATTCAACGTCTATTTGTTCATATAATTCCAGTAAATCAACTATTTACATATATGTATCTTACAAATATATATATATATATATATATACACCGCATATTTCGGCACACTTTTGAAAGACGGGAATTGGTAAAATTTATAGGTAGACGCTATACGCTGAACATAAAAATGAAAGGTTAGAAATTAATGCATAAGAATTGGAATTTCTATATTAATGAACAAATGAAGAATTCTATTCCAGACGCTTTTTGGGGATTGGAGAGATAGGCTTGGCAGTAGCGTATGTCCTCACTTTGCATTTGCTTATTTTATTTACGTTTGTACTAAATATTATACTTTTTAACGATCTTTATTGTATTTTCATGCTAAATATCTCTGAAAAATTACTTTGCAAAAATAGGGAATATGGTGAATATGGTGAATAGACCTAAAGTAGAAAAATACTGACACAAATCGTAGATGAGAGCTATGCGCTGGAGCTCTTTATATTCCGGAATATACTACTACACTGTAATATACTGTAGTGTAATATATATATATATATATGCACGATATAAATATATGATTATTTATAAATTATATATTATTTATACGATTTTTAATTAAGCAGTAAGCATATGAATAAACAAAAACAATTTTTATCTTCAACTGACTGGCATTTTGTCAATTATAAACTGTTTAAACTGAAGCACTATCGCGCACATCAATAGAAAATCTGACCAGACCTTAAAACCAAATGACTTTTATATATTTAAAAACTATATCAAAATCTGTACCCAATTGTCTTTTACCGCAAATCGCTATCCTCAATGCTCTGCAAAATAAACCAATGGGTATATTTCCCTGTAGCGATCTCGCATTACCAGTATAGAGAAGTTGCAATCAGCTGATCAACCATTATACTTCACTTGGAGGTCAGGGTACTTCCACTAATCAGAACTGCCTATTTTTAGTGTGTGACCTCCAACCTGACGTCAATTGCAACTGCCCTATACAGTAATCGGATAAGCCTTTTGCTCTCGTGTACTGTTCAGGGGTCCCCGTTTCGATCGTCGCCTTCCGCTTTATTGATGACCCGGTTTAAACATGCAACCACACAGTGATCTCTTCTCAAGTCCAATAGATATGGCAGCACAAAAAAATCATACACAGCCTGTGAAATACTCACAGCACAAAGCCTGTCGTGCCACTCATTACACATGTGCACGGCAAAACGACAGCATCGCTCACGTGTGCTCATCGATCTCCCAATGTCTGCAACTCGTCTTCTACAGGGAGGTGGGAGGTGAAATGTGTACATATGCCATCTCATACAACCAGTATATAATGGGTTATGGGTAAACTTTTTGCTAGAAGGTATAGCTTCGTCTTCTGTTCAAGGATCCCCGTTCCGATTCTCGTCAACGTCAATTTTTCATCCCCAATAATCATACCGAACTAACGTAGAGGCTAGAGGGCAGCAGGAGCATGCTACCTAATAGTGTCTCAGTGTCATAGGGCATTCGTTTACACAGTTATCTCTTAGTCCGAAGAGCAGTTAGGTGCTGCAGTGAAAGTTTAAGCTTTGTTTAGCTATATATTATTATTTGTACGCGAATCGAACTGGCTGATAATGAAATCATACCAGTTTAAAATTTCCAACCTGAGTGAAAAAGTTTTCTACCCAAAGGATCTACCCGGGTAATTCTGACGGCAACAGTTCACTTAGACGTCCTTTTGACATTGTTGTCAAGCGTGTGCCCCTATGTTTATACTAGTTCAACCAAATTTTCCAGAAACATGCTTTATTTCGCCAAAGAATGTGAATATTCCCTGAAGATAATCAGTCATATCTTTTGAATTTCAGTAATGATATTACTATGAACTGAAAAGGTAAACGGAGATATTTTATGAGTCGTATCTAAGTCACTATAGTGTCCATGTGTCTTTTTTTCTAATGTGTTTCTAATGCTTAAAAATCGGTCATTACAACATTACATTGAATTCACCAACTGGTGATCAGATGAATTAAATAAATCACATTTTGATCACAGTAATGACAGTGGCAATTGGGACGTCACAGCGACATCACATATACTAGTTGTTCTACTAGTTTGTAGATTTCATATAAACTCGTCTGTCCGTACTTTACATAAATAATTCTTTAAAAAAAACAAAATTTCTAGGACTCAATACGTTTAGTATTAAGTAATGTCTATAGGAACGAATGTATTATTATAAATCACCCAAATCATGTATTAACAATTAATGAAACATTATCTAATATCAGAAATAGTATTTCAAAATATCTCATAAATTAAGTATGGAAAATATATAAAACAAAACATAGCTCTATACTTCGTAAAATAAATATCTATAAAAAAATCAGCTTCAGAATCTCGAAATTTTCTAAATAATAACCCAATTTTCATAGTAACATTACAAACCATGTTAAAATTAATGCATGTTTAGACGGTATTTGCAATAATCTGTAGTTCCATGAAATACATTTTAAGTTTCCAAATGTAAAGAATAAATAATCATTTCAAATGTTTAAACAAGCTTCTCTTATAGAACTCGCTTGAGGAATAATTGAGGAACATTTTACCAATGCAGACATTAACGAAGACTTTTAATTAAGATTAAAATAAAATCTTGAACAGAATAATTCACTTTCTTTGCATCATTAACTGAATCATAAATTATTCATAAAGAGAATTTAGCACAAAAAGTCTCTTTCTTGAACATCTTTAATTTAATTTATAAAAATAACATCTGAAATAATATCGCGATTTTTTTTCACCTGTGAATGCTGGACATTTAGCTCCATCAGAGTCATAATAGTAGCAAGTTTCTCTTATTCAAGTTTACATAATTTACATAATTCATTTCCAAATAACTTTTAGCGAAAGACCATTTTTTTCCCTTTATGAGAACACTTCATTTTTATGAATTTCCTGGTAATTAAATTTAGAATATGAAACTTTTCTTCGTTGTACATGTTAAGAAATAAAAATATACATTCTGTGAATTTAATTAAAACAAATGGGTTTTTTTTCTACAAATTGGGTTTTATACTTTTCTACACTAATTTCTTTTAGCGTTGAATTATACACATACTTAATTTAAAACACAAACCTGTTGTAAATACTACTACAATAATTTGTCAGATTTTATGTTGTAAATTTTATTTTCATAATAAATATTGTTTTCAATTTCGTATAAAATATACGTGTAAAATTTGAACGTTTGAATGTACATAATCATATTTTTAATTTTTTCCCCTTATAATTATGTTCTGTTTTAATTAAAGAAAAACTCTTACGAAATACTGACGTAACAAATCTCGATGAATGAATATGTTCTCCAATACTGGCCTAACTTTTCGATATGCGAACAATTTTATAAATCTGTAACAAGATTGTTTGTATATTCATAAGTTGAATTAGTTGTTTTCGATGCATATAGCTAACCAGAAAATTGCTCTTTAAACTGCAAAATAATCTATTGATTTTACGGGGGGGGGGGGAAGACTGTCAGCCAAGACATCAATAGTTAAAATATAACTGAATCCTAAATTTTTGATAAACACTGGTAAGCATCAATATCCTCCCAGTAAAAATAATGATAGTTTAACGATACAATGATCAAATATGACAATCAAATTGATCCACCGCGTACCATTTTTTTTTTCTTGTGGAGATTCGCCTATAAAATTAAAATACTTTTCCCTTGCTAAAACGTTAGCGTTAAACACATCCTATTACACTTTTTATTCCATCACTTTTATTCTACACTTATTTGAAAAAGATTCCTACCATCTTCTGCAATTCAACGGTCTGAATTTGCTTATATTTAATCACAAATGACACTCTATACAGGGTATTACATAAAAGATGGGCGAGACTTTAAGAGGTGATAATACACATCCAAACAGCTTTCATCAAAGAATGCATGGTCGAAAATGAAACTCAAAGGTGCTGGCGCATTTGGAAACTTGGTTCAGGCAAACTTTAAAGCTCCATTGCTGTTGCGAGTTATCAGGAGAAGAATGGCACTAATAGCATGCAAATGTGATATGGGGAAGAAGAAGAACGCGTATGCAAAATTTCGCCTCGATAAATACATAAAAGCCGCTGATCCGAGTATACAACTGTAAATCACGGTAGGAAATTATTGGAAGATGTTGCTCTTCACTAATAGGGCAATAGGCTAATAAGAATTTTATCTACGGAACTGCAAATGGAAATGGCTCAGAGGCTCAAAAACTGTATAATGAGCGACTTGCTTTTGTCACTTAATCGTTTTTGTGTGTTTTTGCCTCGTATAACAACATCACCTTCGGCGCCCTCTAACACCTTTGCGTTTTAATTCCGACCATACATTATTTGATAAAAGTTGTTTGCTTGGATGCATACTATCACCTCTTAAAGTTTTGCCCATGTTTTATGAAACACTCTGTATTTTACTCACTGAGGGAATTTGCACAGTTTCACTGTTCAGAAGCACACGCAGAGTCTTTTGTTAAATTTAATAACTAACTAAATAATTAATTAAAATTGCTAATGGAGTTGCAACAACCATTTATAAAATTTAATTGTTTTTTATGTGAATGGGACAGTTGAGTAAGAGATGAATAAGCACGTCTGTGTGAAAACATGGCCACTGCTAGAAGAAAATATACCTGGCTCAAAAAACGTTGCACACCAGGTATTAGTTGACAAGACAAAAATACGTTTACCTTCTCCATATGAGTAGTAGACTTATAAAACAAATTGTTAAAACAATGAATAAAGACTGTGACGAATTTAAACATTTGATGAGAAAATTTCTACGCGTGAGCGGGGCCAAAATAAAAGAAGGTATTTTTGTTGGACCTCAAATAGAACTTCAAGATCCTAATTTGTTACGGCTTCATTGGCCTTGCAGACGATCTCAGCACATTCTTTGATAATTTTGTTTGTGATGCATGGCAATAGTTAGTCTCTCTCGTATTTGTTGTGAGTGATATTCGCACGAAAAAATTCAACATGGAATAAACCGCATAATGGAGCTATTTTATTAGCTAAAACGACTATGGGGACATTAAATATAGTAATAAGAAGCCATTTTTTAATCATAGTAAAATAATATAGTTATGTCATTTCTTAATCATAGTAAAAATAATATAGTTATGTCATTTCTTAATCATAGTAAGAATAATATAGTTACGTCATTTCTTAATCATACTAAGAATAATATAGTTATGTCATTTCTTAATCATAGTAAGAACAATATAGTTAGGTCATTTCTTAATCATAATAAGAATAATATAGTTAGTATGTTCTTCAAGTGGTATTGTCCACTCATTCATTATGATATTGTTCTAAACTGATTATGGTGCAGCACTTTGGATTTAAACCTAATGTACTGTATATATGTATATAAACATTTTAGTAATTTAGAGACTCTTCGCTTTATTCGCAACAATGCATTACATATTTTCGTAATACAGTCCACTCAATCAATAACTTTAGCGCAGCGTCAACATACTTAAAAAATTTAACTGAATGCTGTGGGGAAAATAGCACGAAAAGTACTTAAAAAATATATATGTAAAAATTGTTCGGCAAACAGAAAGTTTCAAAATTATAAAGAAATTGTGGAAAGTGTGCTTTTCTCATTTAGAGCATTGGAATGCAATATGTGTCTAAATCTCCACTTCCTACATTCACAATTGGACTTTTCCCTGATAATATAGAAACTTTTTTCTAATGAACATAGAGAAATGTTTAACAAGCATGTAGTTGAAATAGAAAAGAGATACAATGGCAATTGGAAAACATATATGTTAACCAGCAACTTATGGGGCAGACAAACACAAAAAACTAACAAAAAAAAAAATTACAAAAGAAAAATATCAACAAAATTACTTTTCCATGATAGGTTTTTTTCATTTCTGAACTCAGATAGTGAAAATATATAATGTTTTAGGTTTTCATTGTTTTGTAGCATGGTAATGAATGTACTGCACTGTAAAAAATGACCGATGTTTCTTATTTTATGAAAATATGCTATAACCACGAACGAAAATATAATATAATCTTCAGAGTTATCCTAAATTTCAAATAGCATGTTACATTTTCTTTTGAATCCCCAGAAACGAATACATCCTCAAAATTTAAGCAATAATTTATAAAAACAAATTATTTTTAGCTGCCCGAATTTTTCAGAAACGTTTCCGAAGGGTTTTTATAGTGTATTAATTAGTGTCCTCAGCCTGGAATACCTGTTTTTCGAATGTTAACCATTCTCAAGTACACGTTTTCAGCCGCATAAGTTAATTTATACATGAAAGAATAAATAAATAATCTTAATTTTAATGTTATTGTTAACGCTGTTAATTTTGCATGTTTGTCTGTTAAACTTTTTTTTTGAGCAGAAAATGTTTACTTCAGAATTGATAGCATTCAAAAAACAGGTATTTCAGGCTAAGGACACTAATTAATGCACTATAAAATTACAACCTTCGGAAACGTTTCTGAAAAATTCGGGCAGCTAAAAATAATTTGTTTTTATAAATTATTCTAGAATTTTTAAAAATGTATTCGTTTCTGGGGATTCAAAAGACAATGTAACATGCTATTTGAAATTTCGGATAACTCAGAAGATTATATTATATTTTCATTCGTGGTTATAGCATATTTTCATAAAATAAGAAACATCGGTTATTTTTTACAGTGTAGTTTTACATTTGACACTGTCATTTTAAAATTGTCTCTCTTAAAAATGGTACGTGATGGAGGAATTTCGATGACATATTTGTAATCAGTCAAGTCAAATTTATAAAGTTCACCAATTTTATTTTTTTTCAGAGAAGAAAAATTTATCCTTTTTGCTGACCAGTGTAAATATTTTGGATGGAAACTTTTCTGATTTTACGACTGCTAGATTTTGTTTTTTGAAATATTAGCTACAAATTTTCTCCATAGATCAAAAGAAATATAATAAATAGACTTTATCTCAGTAAATAATACGAAATTGTCGAATTTACAGGAAAAGAACTTTCAGCTACAACGTCTGTAAAGGACAGTTTATTTTTTCAAACATATCGTCGCTACCATGTCAAACTATCGACTGTGAAAAAATGCATTTTTCATTACTTCTAAAAATAGGCCGATTGTCACCATTAAATTTTATTAGAATTCTTCGCCTAGTAAGAACACTAATAAAATTTCTATGAAGAAAAGGGTTGCCAGTTTGGCCTTTTTATTTATTTAGAAATAACGAATTCAAACCGCAAATTTTGTGAGAAAAGTTACTTTAAGTAATCACGAAACGTCGACCATTAAATAAAGCAAGGATGTCTGGTTGGAATTTCTGCTATGAATTTCGAAATTCTGAATGAAAAAGGAGGCTCAACTGGCAACCCTGGGGAAGAATACTATTAAAATTTAGTGATGACAATTGGCCCATTTTCAAAGTAATGAAAAATGCATTTTTTCACATTCGATAGTTTGACATGGTAGCGACGATATTTTCATTTATCCGAACTTTCCGTTTCTTTAACAGATAAATAGTTTACAGATTTCCTCTGAAATAAAATCTGTATTTATTAAGAACGTTCTGTTATTTTAACACATTTTGCAGCAACATAAGCGATTTACAGTTTTTTTTTAAAAATAAAGATTAACTTACTGGCATCCTGGTTGACAGTTCATTAAGGTAAAATCAGCAGAGTTTTTTTTTTTCTGAAATTTTTGAGCAACGTTATTTATGATTTTTATCTTTGTTGTCTTGGACGTTACAGTGAAATTTTGAGAGAAACGGATAATTCAACAGTTATTTTGACAACAATTTACGAAGACTTCGAATTAAAAGAAAATTAATTTTTGAACAGAATAATTTCCTTTCTTTACATCATGAACTGCATCATAAATTGTTCATAAAGAGAGATTTTGAAGTGAAAGTATCTTTCTTGAACATATTTAATTTAATTTCGAAAAATAATATTTTAAACAATACCGATTTTTTTAGAAGATAGCCATGATGGTAACAAGTTTCTCTTAACCAAGTTAAAGTAATTTACATAATTTATTTCCAAATAATTTTCCTGGGAAGACATTTTTTTTCTTTTTTTTTAAGCTTTCGAGAGTATTTATTTTTATACATTTACAGGTAATTAAATTTTGAATAACAAAATTTATTTTTAAGTGCTCTTTAACCATCTCGGTACATCTATTCTTAAAATGCTGAAATGATTAAATGATACCAGAATTTATAAACAAACTTATTTAAAAATAAGTAAATGTTTTTTTTCACTTTCTTAATAAAAGAAAAATTTTCATTCCAAAATTCTGGTTCCAATATGGCATTTAGTGGTTACATTTAAGCGGTTCAAAAATAAATCACAGTCCTTCAAGGTGATAGATAATAAAAATAAATATTTGTGCATTACTTTTAGAAATATATATATGTTTTTAATGCAGGTAATGCTTCTTGCATTATACGGTATTATTTTTTCAGTTTACTGTTTTTATTAAATATACTTATATTCAAAACAGAAAAGTGATGTAAATCACGAAGGATTTTTTATCCGTTTTTAACACTTTCCAACCTAGTTGAAAAGTGTTTATGACTTCGGTTTGTCTGGCGTCTGTCCGTGCTGTAACTCCCGTAAATATGATCGGATTGCCCTGAAATTTTTATATGTTATTGTCGTGTACTATAGCATGTTTCCTATTTCAGCAGAAGTGTGTAGCACTTATAGTTTTTTTACAGGGACTGTCAAAAGTATTCCGTTTCATTACAGTTAAAGGAATATAATCGTCTCAAGTGCATTTTGTTGACGCTACGTCATTTAAAACATAATGAAATTGAAATATAATTATGAAGCGCATTAAAACATGCTTTTTGTAGAATATGGAGTGCAAAGTATTTATTATTCATTTACAGGGTCAAACAAAAGTTTTCTGTTACGCATCCATTGTCTATTGGCAAAGATCGTTTGCAATGTAATTTAGCGATATTTCACTATTTCAAACATAATGAAAATTATATGCATTACAGAGGTGCACTATAAATTGCTGTCTTGTGTGCATTGAATTTATTTACAGGGACACATAAAAGATATTGGTTACAGTACATGTGCGATATGTACAGTCTATGTGTGATAAGTGCGTTTTCAACTTTGGTTTGCGTTTTTAAGTTTAACTAAATTTTTTCATAGTACGTGTGTGTTTATAAACTCGGTTGATCATATACAGAGCTACACAAGGGAATTCGAAAGTATTACAGACTATGGAAGTGAATTGCTTAAGGGTAATTTTTTATTGTGTGCATTTTCCAGCTGAACTATATTTAGTAGACTAGTAGAAGTTTGTGGAATATAAATAAATTCATATACAAAGCTACGCAAAGAAAAATATACATTGTCGTTTACAGTTGGCAATTGCTGCAAGTGAGTTTTAAGGTGTCTTTTATCTTAATATGAGGTGTGTACAAAAGTTTTCAGATAATATAGAGGGCTCTACAAAAGATTTCGAGTGCATTTCCATCGATTGGCGAAAACTGCTAAATGTGAATATTCTAACTGAACTGATTTTATCATGCTATATATCCACATCTATTGCTCATATACGGCACTGCACAAAATAATTCGACTACTTTTAAGACTGCCAGGTAATTTCGGAACTGTACCCTTTCAATGTGTGATGTGTTTTCTAAACTGTTTACTTACCTTATTTAAAGGTGAAGTTTCGTTGCAGTTTTCTGTCTGTGTTGGACAGTGTTTTATAATCTATGCTAGACGCATGACTTTTTGTTCTTGCTATCTTTATAATGTGATTTTTTATGTATAATATATAAGCATAGAATTTACGTTATTGAATACACATTACTATACTTTTATAAAAGAATAATTTGAAATGTTCAGAAAAATTTGGTTTTGTTTTAAACAGTTTAATAAATGAAAATTACTTAGAAATACTGATAATTACTTAGAAATAAATCTGCGCCAGGGCAATTGTTCTGAAAATGTGGCTCAACTCTTCTAAATGCTCTGAAAGGTCAGACTTGAAATGTAGGCTTGAAATCACAATATTCGTATCGTCTGCTGTTAAATTAGTTGTATTGTTAACAAGTATGTTTTTGTATATATATATTAGAAATCAAAAACATGTGTGTGAGTAACACAGATGTAATACTGACAAGGGCAAATTCTGTGCAATAAATTTCTCTTTTATTTCAATTTTCTTAACTTATAAACATAGTATGATAGCAATACTTACACCATCGTATAGAGAAAAAAAAAGATTCTATAATTGCAATTTATTTGAAAACTGAATCTCAACTGATTTTTTATGTTCTTTTAAAATAATTTTCAAGCTCGAGTTTTAAAAAAATATATATCTCTATCGCATGCAGCTCGATTACGAAATTATAATCCATTGTACTTAAAAAAATATAAATAGTCTAGAATTTCATTCCGGATAATATTCTATAACGAAATTAAAACTTCCTCATTGAATAAATAAAATAATTTAACAATTATAAATAAAACACAAATTTAACATACATGTAACCGAACTGCGCGCCTATGTATGTATGTGTATATCTACATTAGAAATCAAAACACAATTGTGTGAGTAACGTTGACGTAATACTGACAGTGGCAAATTCTGAGCAATAAATTTCGCTTTTATTTCAATTTTCTTAACTTCTAAACATAGCATGATTTCAATAGTTACACCATCGTATAGGGCAAAAAAAAAATTCTCCGAATGCAATTTATTTGAACACTGAATCTCAACTGATTTTTTATGTTCTTTTAAAATAATTTTCAAGCTCGAGTTTAAAAAAATATATATCTCTATCGCATGCAGCTCGATTACGAAATTATAATCCATTGTACTTAAAAAAATATAAATAGTCTAGAATTTCATTCCGGATAATATTCTATAACGAAATTAAAACTTCCTCACTAAATAAATAAAATAATTTAACAATTATAAATAAATCACAAATTTAACAGACATGTAACCGAACTACGCACTTATGTGTGTATGTGTATACATTAGAAATCAAAAACACATGTGTGAGTAACGCTGACGTAACACTGACAATGGCAAATTCTGAGCAATAAATTTCGCTTTTATTTCAATTTTCTTAACTTCTAAACATAGCATGATTTCAATACTTACACAGGCTTGCCAAGTCTCCGGCTTTTTGAATACCAGTATTATCTTACAGAAAATGTTGTTCTTTTAAATCGCAGAATGTTCCGATTACATAAAACAACATTTTCTGTACTAAAATACTGGTATCCAAAAAGCCGGAGACTTGTCAACTCTGGCTACACCATCTAATAGGGGAAAAATATACTCCAAATGCAATTTATTTGAAAACTGAATCTAAACTGATTTTTTATGTTTTTTAAAATAATTTTCAAGCACGAAATTTTTAAAAAATATGTGTCTATCGCATGCAGTTCGATTACCAAATTAGAATCCATTGCACTTAAAATAATAAAAATAGTCCAGAATTTCATTCCGGATAATATTCTATAACGAAATTAAAACTTCCTCACTAAATAAATAAAATAATTTAACAATTATAAATAAAACACAAATTTAACAGACATGTAACCGAACTACGCGCTTATGTGGGTATGTGTATACATTAGAAATCAAAAACATATGTGTGGTTAACGCTGAAGTAATACTGACAGTGGCAAATTCTGAGCAATAAATTTCGCTTTTATTTCAATTTTCTTAACTTCTAAACATAGCGTGATTTCAATACTTACACCATCGTATAGGGAAAAAAAAAAAACATTATGCGAATGCAATTTATTTGAAAACTGAATCTCAATTGATTTTTATGTTCTTTTAAAATCATTTTCAAGCACGAGTTTATAAAAAAAATGTATCTCTATGCATGCAGCTCGATTGCGAAATTATAATCTATTGCACTTAAAAAAATATAAATAGTCCAGAATTTCATTCCGGATAATATTCTATAACGAAATTAAAACTTCCTCACTAAAAAAATAAAATAAATTATAAATAAAACACAAATTTAACAGACATGTAACCGAACTACGCGCTTATGTGGGTATGTGTATACATTAGAAATCAAAAACACATGTGTGAGTAACGCTGACGTAATACTGACAGTGGCAAATTCTGAGCAATAAATTTCGCTTTTATTTCAATTTTCTTAACTTCTAAACATAGCATGATTTTCAATACTTATACCATCGAATAGGGGGAAAAATTATTCTCTAAATGCAATTTATTTGAAAACTGAATCTCAACTAATTTTTTATGTTTTCTGAAATAATTTTCAAGCACGAGTTTTTTTAAAAATAAATCTCTATCGCATGCAGCTCGATTACGAAATTATAATCCGTTGCACTTAAAACAATATAAATAGTCCAAAATTTCATTCCGGATAATATTCTATAACGAAATTAAAACTTCCTCACTAAATAAATAAAATAATTTAACAATTATAAATGAAACACAAATTTAACAGACATGTAACCGAACTACGCGCTTATGTATGTATGTGTATATCTACATTAGAAATCAAAAACATATGTGTGAGTAACGCTGACGTAATGCTGACAGTATCAAATTCTGAGCAATAAATTTTGCTTTTATTTCAATTTTCTTAATTTCTAACCATAGCATGATTTCAATATTTACACCACAGAATACAGAAAAAGAACATTCTACAAATGCAATATATTTGAAAACTGAATCTCAACTGATTTTTTATGTTTTTTTAAAAGAATATTCAAACACGATTTTTTAAATACATCTCTATCGCATGCAGCTTGATTACGCAATTCTAATCAATTGCACTTAAAAAAATATAAAAAGTGCAGAATTACATTCCGGCTAATATTCCATAACGAAATGAAAATTTCCTTACTAAATAAATAAAGTAATTTAACAATAATAAATAAAACACAAACTTAACAGGCATGCAACTGAACTACGCGCTTATGTATGTGTGTGTGTATCTATATTAGAAATCGAAAACATATGTGTGAGTAACGTTGACGTAATACTGACAGTGGTAAATTTTGAGCAATACATTTCGCTCTTATTTCAATTTTCTTATTTCTAAACATAGCATGATTTCGATATTTACACCATGGAATAGGGGAAAAAAATATTCTCCAAATGCAATTTATTTGAAAACTGGATGTCAACTGCTGTTTTATGGTTTTTAAAATAATTTTCAAACATGCTTTTTTAAAAAATACATCTTATCGCATGCAGCCCGATTACGAATTTCTAATCCATTGCACTTATAACGATATAAATAGTCCAGAATTTGATTCCGGCTAATATTCCACTACGAAATTAAAAAACTTCCTCACTAAATAAATAAAATAATTTAACAATTATAAATAAAACACAAATTTCACAGACGTGTAACCGTACTACGTGCTGAAAAACCACTGAAATTATAATCAATTAAGCTTTTGGATGTAGCGAAATCTTTTGTATCAAAATCCCTGGTACCTCCTCCCATACGTCTAATATAAAAGCATCGCTTTTAATAAATTTCAAAATTTTTCTTTATTTAAACTTATTATTAATATTTTTCATATGCAAATTATTTTTGTTATTGTTATTGGGCATTCTAAAAATATATGTCAATTGTTAAAAATCTATCCGAGTTTTCAATTTAAAAGAAAAAGTTTCCATTTATGTTCTGTAACCCGGGAACACCAGGTTGGAACCCGTAGTTTGTTTAAAACCATAATCAGTAGTTCTCACTTTTATAAAGTTTTGCCAAAAGTCCATAGCATATATTGTCGTAAAATGTTCATAGAAGGATAAACCTATCCACAACGTTTACTCTCTACGAAAAATATATTAATTATTTAATTATTATTTTAATTATATAAGAAGACATATAATTAAAATGAAAATGAAATGTTGAACAGAAACATTCGTTTTTTTGCGTGGTTTACAAAGTAACAAATTATTCATAAAGAGAATTTGGCACAAAAATTCTCTCTCATAAACTTTTTTTCAAATTTGATTTTAAAGTAATAGCATTTGAAATAAAGATTCTTTTTTTTTTTTCGTTTGAATCTTTGAAGGTTAGCTCCAAGAAGCATAATGATGACAAGTTTCTCTTATTCAAGTTTAAGTCATTTACATAATTAATTTCGAATTTTGTTTTTCGAAAGAAATTTTTTCTTTGTTGAGAACAATTCATTTTATTGTATTTTCAAGTAATTAAATTTATAATATTTAAGGTTTCTTCAAAGTACTTGTTCAGAAATAAAAGTATACATTTTATGTAATGAATTTAAAGGTAATATTCTTTTTTTACAGATTTTATTTCATTCTACTTTCTACGATAAAAAATTTTCTGTGTTTAATTTTATTTACAAAAGCACCAATAACTTGTACAAGCATTATAGAAATTAGACAGTCAATTCAATTTTGAATATACATCCAGAAAAAGGAATTTATTAAAAATACAAACATGTTTTGTTGAGTACATTTTGGTTGTTTTAGCAAAATTCAAGTAAACTTGAACCATTTTACTTGAATTAACAAAACATTTTTTGCTGACGATACACAATTTTTTTTTTTGGAATTGCAAAAAAAAAAAAATTGTTGTTGATTCAAACAAAATTTCCATTCACCTATATTTAAACAAAAAGTTTGTTGGGTCAACCAAATTTTTGTTGATTCAACAAAACTTTTTTCTGGGTGTTAGGTAAATTCAATTTTGAATATTAGAAGTATTATGTAGCATTTTAATGTTGATCATATATTGTTGCCATTTGTGTATAAATGGCAATATTGTGTGTAATGTTTGTCATTTTCGAAAGTACATAACTATTTTGTTTTGCAAGAAAATATTTCTATTCGTTAAAAAAAAAAATTTGCTTTTTAAAAACAAGTTTAATAAAGACAAACTGATTAAATATGTTGAAGACACAAATCTTGGTCATAACTCACTAAAAGGGACTCAACTTATCTAAACAACTTGAAGTGCCAATTAATTTTTAGATGTGAAAGAATATACCGTGTGCTCCACAAGTTCGTTAAAACTTCAAAATTTCATTACAAATGGACAAATCATGCTAAGAATTTGCGGTTTGCAGGAATACAATTAGAGAGAAATCCCATTTCTTTTAATAACAAAAAACGTTGCGGTTCAAAAAATTTCCGATAGATGGCGCTGGCATGAATAATATGAAGCAGATGCAAGAAGGGCCTTCCACTTCGGAACAATCCTGCAGGCTGACTGTTGTTGTTGTTGGCGTGTCAGAGAAAGTGCCAAGGTGTCTCTGAAAGAAGGGGTGCCAGAGCCTCAAGAGAGGTTGGACTTCTTGAGCTGGTCTCCTAATTTTGAACCAATTCCAGATGAGAGACCTGCACGTGGATTGGCACACCCAGAGGTAATGCTTATACTAAACTTGGAGGACATTGGAGCCACGAACAGATTTTACGTGCACCAGCTCCCATTAACGTACACGGTCCCACAGCAACGGCAGTCGAGAAAGGTGGTCACCCTCCCAAACACTGACCTTGATCAATGCTGCTCGCTTTCGGTGATCTTACGAGAACCGAGCTTAACCGTCCACGCCACTGCGGGACTGCAGGCTGACTCACGCCGCCATTTAATTGCCCGTAGGAGGAAAACGATTGGTCACGCCGCGTCGCGCCACGTCAGCAACAATCGCTGATTGGTTAATGTGGGCATCAAAATGCGTGATGATTTAGCCTGTTTTATAGTAGCCCTACTCCAAACGAACCGTTTCTTTTTCTACGAATCGTCTGACCAGCGTCAGTATAACATCAGATGGAACAGCCCCTTTTCTCGTCCTGAATCCTTTCCCGTGCGGAATTTTCTCAATGCGCGGGATGCTGATTCTTCGCTCTTGTAAAATATCTTAAGCAACAACACTCGGTCTGGTAATGATAGCATACTGCTGACATCGAATGAAAAATCTTTGCGCATCGAGGTGTTTTATTAAGAGCCTGATTTGCATAAATCTGCTTCATGTAATCATGCCTGCGCCATCTAGTGGTAATTTTTTGAACCACAACTTTTTTGTTATTAAACAAAATACGATCCCACTCTAATTCCATTCATGTAAACCGGAATTTTTAGCATAAACTGTTTCTTTTTAATGAATTTTTTAAATTTTAACGAACTTGTGGTGCACCCGATACCTGTATTGTCATCTGTTAAGTTAGTTGCTTTCAATACGCTTTCTTATCCAACTAGGGTGTGTGTATCTATTAAAAAGGTTGATAGTTTATAATTATTTTTTTTTTTACTTTCTTCTATCTTTACAAGAAGAAAGTATTGGATTCGTGAAAATTTTCCACTTCCCGTTTTTAACGGATTTATACGTTTTGGAAGGTCCTGAACACGATTTGATTGTTTTAAGAAAATGTCTGTCTGTGACTCTGTCTGTCTGTCTGTATGTGACAAAAATTTTGTGGGCGCTCTATCTCAAACACTAATGCACGAAATTTAATTAAACTCTATATTCAGTGACCCCTAATATAAATTGGTGCTGATTAGTTTTTGGTGAAAATCGCCCGACAAGTGGCGCTGCCATGTTGCATTTTTCGCGATTTACGCAATAGCTCTATCTTAAGAACTAATGCACTTTTTTTCATCTAACTTCAGATTCAGTTAGACTTTGACATAAATAGACGCTGAATACGTTTTGGTGCAGATATCCCAACACGTGGCGCTGCTGTACCGCTTTTTGTATGATTTTTACAATAGCTATATCTCAAGAACGAATGCACGAAACTTCATCAAACTTCCGATTCTGTTACACCTTGACATAAATGGATGCTGATTACGTTTTGGTGTAAATAGTCCAACAGGTAGCGCTGCTATGCTATATTTTCCCTTATAATCACGATACCTGAATCTCAAGAACTAAATGCACGGATTTTCTTCAAACTTCAGATTCAGTTAGACGTTCACATAAGTTACTGTTGATTAGGTTTTAGTCTACATCTCCTAACAGGAGGCTATTCTGCATTTTGCAGGATTTACACGATTTTAGGAATAGTCATATCTCAAGAACTAATGCACGGAATTTAATAAAATTTTAGATTCAGTTAGACCTTGATATAAATTGCTACTGATTTTTTTTAGTGTATGCAAAACCTTTGTGAGATAAAAGAAAGTTTTGGGATTGCCCCATCCGACTAGTTTTTATTTGGTTGTCTAGAATGTTTGAGTGCTTTTTCGTGACGTTTTGCGCAAGAATAGTTATCTAACACAGTTTCTCCCTTGCAAACATTAACGAAGATATTTAACTAAAATTAAAACTAAATCTTATACAGACGGATTCTTTTTTTCTGTATTACTAGCTAAATCAAAAATTATTAATAAAGAGAATTTTGTACAAACTGTCTCTTTTGTGAATTCTTTTAATTTAATTCGTACAATAACATTAAAAAGTATATCCTCAATTATTTTTTTATTTCAATGTCTTCAGGCTAACTTCGAAAGAGTCATGGTGATAAAAAGTATTTTTTATTAAAATTCAAGTAATTTACATAATTCATTTCCAAATAATTTTCTTGCAAATATGTTTTTTTTCTTTGGAAGAACGTTTCAATTTGATGAATTTCTCGGTAATTAAATTTAAAACTCTAGACTTTTTTTTCAAAGAACTTATTAAGAAATAAAAAAAAACACACATTTTATGTATTTAATTTAAAGAAAATGATATTTTTCTACATATTGCTTTTTAGACACTCCTAAGCTAATTTTTTGCAGTGTTTCATCTATCTATCTATCTATTTCTCTCTCTCACTCTCTCTCTCTCTCTATATATATATATATATATATATATATAAATATATATATATAGAGAGAGAGAGAGAGAGAGACAGACGTGTATGTAACGTTTATTTCGCTCTGCAGCCAAAACTATCCAGCGCAGACCACTGGTGTTAAAAATAGACGTGTGTGTACTTATATTTCACTTTGATGTCACAACTACCCAGCGCAGACCACTGCTGCTTGTGTGTGGTAGTAGCCTCGAGTCTCCTATCTTGCACTATGGTAGTTGCACGTCAGTAACTGTGGTAGCATAGGAGATATGGGGGTTGAAAGTGGTCGACCTAATGCATTTTTATATTTCGACCAAAGTGTTCTACAAATGTTTGGTATCTTCCAGAGTGTACTGGAATGTTCTTGAATGTACAAAAATGTTCTTTATATTTTATACATACATATATATTTTTTTACATATATACTATACGTGCATGTACGTATTTTTTATTAGGTTTACATATGTACAGGAATGATCGCAATGTTCTAGAATGTTCGAGGACCATTCTGTGGGTGTGTGGGAGATATTGTGGTTGAAAGTGGTCGACGTAGGGCATTTACATATTTTGACCAAAATGTTCTAAAAAGTAAAAGAAGAAACAAAAAAAAAGTAATGTATTTTAATGCACGTCTTCTATATTAAATATAGAAAAAACTGCAAAAATGTACAAAAAAAAAAAAAGAACAGCGAACCGTGTTGTTTTCAGCTAGTTTTATTTATAAAAATATTATATTTAAAAGAGGAACTCGGTGTAAATTAAGTAAGCTTGTTCGGGCAAGAAGAGTTTGCTTGCTTCGTTACTAAAAACTTTTGGATCCCACTAATTTTTATTTGTAATCTTCGCTTTATTAATTGGCAGATAATTTTCGATTACATAAGGAAAATATTTTAGTAAGGAAAAAGGTTTTTTTTTCCCAATTTCTCAATTCCTACTATTAGTTCATACTTTCCCTATATATATTAATATATCTTGTTAAAACTTTCAATCGTTAATAAAATACTTTTTATTCATCCACTCAAGTTCAAATACATTTTTTTAAACTTGTAGTGGATGACACTTGATGTTAATACAGTTTTTTTTTCAAATATTAATTCATTAATTAAATTAAATTAATCAATTTTAGTTTTATATGGGAGAAAATATATCAACAAGCAGCCGACTTATTTCAGACATTAGTTCCATTTAACCCCTTGAAGGGCGCCGGTATATTATATATACCACTTAATTTTAATTCCAAAATGTCACAATGACACCAGAATTTCAGAATCCAATTTTGAATTTATAACGTACATAAAGAAAAGCATTTACTTATTTTAAAATAAATTTGTACGCATATCCTGGTGTCAATCAATCATTCCAATATTTTAGCTCCAAGAGTACTTTGACCCTGAAGGGGTTAAAAGCACTCACTCGCAAGTCTTGTTAGCGCAGTTGGTTAAGCTCTGAGGTCGTAACCACAATGTCACAGGATCGAGTCTCGCCTGGAACGGAAGGACATTCTCCCGTACTCGAAAATAAATTTCTTTTACATAATATATTTAGCAGGATATAAATTTAGGAATAAATACCGTCGGTTTCGAAGCGTGTAGATCGCTAGAAAAAAATTTTCTTTTTGACCTAAGTAGGAATTGACTTAAAAAAAAAAAAAAATTATATTACTTGTTAGTTTATTGTGTAAAAGAAAAAAAAAAAACGAAACAGTTAAGGGGTTAATAAAAACAGACTTATTACAAATGTGAAGCAAAATATCATAGTGTAAATTTTGTGTAATTTATTCTAATTTTTCCAAATACTTCGAATTGCAACAGAGTGTATATAACTGCAAATGAAATATATGTACAGTAATCGGTTGAATTGGAAGCATTTGATACGATTGCTAACTAGAAAATATTTGTGTTGTTATTAAAAATTTGAGAAAGATTTGTCAACTTTTTAATGGATTATTTTAAACATTTTGAGCGTTTTTCCGTGCATTTTGAGGCACTAAAAATAATTCAAAAGCGTTTTTCTGTTGCTAAACCAAATGCTTTATATTAAAATTTAAATAAAATTTTAAGATGGAAATTTCCTTTCCTGTTAAGTTTTGTGTATTTAATTTAAAGATTTTTTTTCCATAGAGATTGCGTTTTTTAGGTAGCTTCCATTACAAAAACCTATTGCAGCCGTTCGGAGAAAAGCAATTCCAAGAAATTTTGGTATATTTTCACTGATCATGACCCCCAGACCCCAAAACTACCATCCGTTCAAATAATGATATATATATATATATATATATATATATATATATATACAGCGTGTCCACGTATAACCTGGCCAACCTTTATTTTCGCAACCGTTGGTCCTATATGCATACTTCCAATTACAAAAGTGGTCAAAATTAGGTGCAGAGTTAAGATAAAAAAAGTTTGAAGCGAAAAAACAATTTAGGGAAGAATTACAGAATCTAAATTTTTATACATCCCCCAGGTCCCTATACATATATTTAGGAACGTGTTATTTATTCAAAAGTATTGTAAACAGAAAAAGTTCCGTATCTGTACGACCAATATTCACTGAGAAATCTGAGTTCAAAGTTATCATGCATAGTATGGGGACCGTATACAAATGGAGATGCGAATATATCCCCTATCAGAAAGACAAGGAGGTTTTAGAGTTATATATGATCATGACAAAAAGGTTGTTGTTCAAGTCAAAAAAACAGCATAATATTTATCTAATCACTGGTATTGGAAATAAAAATGTATATTTTGTATAATACATAAAATCACAGTGCACAAACTCATACAAATTTAATAAAGTAATTTGAAATAATAACATAGTAAGTAACTCAAATAAAAACGAAATAGAAATAAACAATGTGAATAAATATCGTCTTTCAAACTTTCTCTCTACATGTGTTCAAAGTGTCTTCCTCGGACTACAATGCATAGACGGACGCGTGACAGAAATTAGTCTAGAACATTTTTTAGCATTACAGGCGTGACACATCTGACGGCGGATAAAATGCGATTCTGCAAATCTACTCGACTTACTGATTCTACTTCGTAAATCTTGCTTTTTAAATAAACCCAAAGAAAAAAATCTAGGGGATTTAGATCCGGCGATCGAGGAGGCCATTCTACCAAGCCTCCATAACCTATGATGTTATCTTAAAACATGCTACGTAGAAGTGTTCGGGAGGAGGCTGTTTTGTGGGCTGGTGCCCCATCATGTTGAAACCACATCTTGGTGAGGTCTGCTAATGAAACATGATGATCTAAGAATTTAGATAATGGTCCCCGTAACAGATTTACATACTTTGTACCTGTTAAAGTGCCATAAAAAAAGAAGGGCCTCACGAACGCTCCCTTCCAGATGCCACACCAATCGTTAACAGACAATCGCACTTGATCCTTGTTCGGTCGTATGACATACGGATTTTGCACAGACCAGAAGTGTGTATTCTGCCTATTCACAACACCAGTGTTTGAGAACTTGTACTTATCTGTCCAAAGAATGTCATTCAGAAATGACGAGTCTGTTTGTAGCTTGTTCATAATGAAATTTCTAAAATCGAACCGTCTATCTTCATCTCCTGGTAAAAACGCTTGTACCAATCGCGCTCTGTGTATATTTAAAACGTTCCATGCATGGGATTTTGATCAGCCACAAGCTTCACTAATATCTCTAACACTACACTGTGGATACGCAAGAGCATATCCCAAAATATCCTCGTCAGAGACATGCATACTTGAGCTTCCAGATCGAGGATATTTTTTAACGCTACCCGTTTCTCGTAAGCGCTTTACAACATTTAAAATCGTGTTTTTAGACGGATGGTTATCATTTGGAAATTTAATTGCGTATTGCCTTGCAGCCTCTCGTCCATTCCGATTATACTGGCCATAAAGTAATACCATTTCTACGTACTGTTCCGTGGTGTACATTTTAACTACAAGCATTGACGAATCAACTAAATACATCTGGTGTAAGTCACTTTTATTCAGCAATGAAGGGCTTTCGTCATTTTTTGTCTACCAATCGGTATGCAGTGAGTGAAATTTGCATAGGAACCTGCAAATGCCACAGTACTGCGCACTGCTTTGACATAATAAGTTTATGGGAAATTCAAAACGGACTCCTCAGCTGTTTAGCTGTAAGAAAACAAGTATAAGCCAAAAAATTGAATTAATTATTGAATTAAATAAAATTAAACTGAATAAAAAAGTCTTACGTCTATTTTATAGTATCAGATTTTTCGTTAATTTTAACCTTGAAATTTACAATTCGCGATAAATCCTGACATGATGGTTAAAAGTGAAGGTAATTTTTTTATTCAGCGTTAAAAAATACATAAAACGTAATTATAAAAGTTAAAAAACCCAACCATCGCAGGTTTATGTTATCTAATCTAAAACTCTTTCTTAAACTTGTTGACGATAATCTATCCGAATATTTTTTGTGTTATCCTCTAATATAAGATAGTAAGCATCGAAAATCATAATAATATTACATTTTCATCGGATTTATGTCAGTATGTAAAATTTAACTTCGATCGAACATTTGAAAGTGAGTTAAACTTCGAGTACAAATTTTAAACTGGAAAGACGATCGTTGCAAGTTAAATAAAACCTTATGAAAATAACATAATTTTTATTAAAAGAAATCATAGCCCCAAATCCTTTCAAACTAAAACATATGTTAAAATACAATTATTTTAATTAATCTGAAACTTAACTAATAAAAATTAACTCAATCGTAATAGTACGATTTCTTTCAAAGCGCAGATACCTTGAAATAAGTTTAAGTACTTTATATACGACCCCTGAAAGTATGGCCGAAATCATCTCTTTTTAGATGCAAAAAAGTGGTAGTCATGCATTTCAAAGTTTCATAACTCGGTCAATTTTAATGTTAGATGAATGGGACCTTCTTTGTCGTACTTGTTAGTGTCACAGTAAATTATTACTAAATATCGCTTATAGGACCGGGAAACCGTATAAAAATTTAAATTTCGTAATTTATAAATAAATGTTTTTCTTGACACAAATCGCTTTAGAAATAATTCTTTATCTTTTTTAAACCATTTTTGTAATTGGAAGTATGCATCTAGGACCAACGGTTGCGAAAATAAAGGTCGGTCAGGTTATACGTGGACACGCTGTATATATATATATATATATATATATATATATATATATATATATATATATATATATGTGTGTGTGTGTGTGTGTGTGTATGCAAAAACATTGTAAATTAACAAAAAAAATTGTTAACCCTTTCCGGCACAGTGGTCCCACTCCCCGAACACCTAATTTTGATTCCAAACTTGCATACGGCACCAAGAATATTTTAATAAAATTTTGTTTCAACAATGGAATCTTAAAATAAGGAGTTCTTATTTTCTAAAAAAGTCGTTTGTAAATTCCGGTGTCAGTCAGTAATTTCTCATTTTACGAACAGAATTTGTCTGTGCCGGAAAGAATTAAGTGTCAGAACATGATACCGGGACAAATTTTGTTTTTGCTATATCTTAAAAAATGGCTGAGATATGGCAGTTTGAAATTCTAGTGTGGCTGAGATTTTGAAACAATCTGATATTTGTGATGCTGTAACTCTCGTATTTATGAACCGATATGAATGTGACTGATCATGTGTACAGAACATACCAAGGTATTACCAAGTTTGTTGGCCAGCTTCATGCGCCATCTTGTTTCAAAATGGCGGCAAGTTAAATTATTTTAATTTTTTTTAATCTAAAAAAATGCATAAAAAATTATAAATTGAAAAAGTTGTTTCCGTTAAGTGTTGGATAATGATACAAGGATTCCGGAAAATTTTTGTGTAGGCTTTATCTTTTTTTTTTTTTTTTTTTTTTTTTTTTTTTTGACACCGGCGACTAGGCCCCTACCTGCCAGGTTTCCCTAGCTTAAACGGGTTAGGGCCTGGCGCTGGGGCGCGTAGCGGCTGGCCATTGCTGGGCTATGTGGAGGACTTTGTTTTGTTCCCATTTTTGTTTTGCTGCTAATTGATGTTATTCCTTTTGTATGGACCTCGGCTTGGCATCATACCCATACCTCATGCCATCCTTATGCGATTTGGTCTCGTAATTTAGAACCTTGATCAGGTGACGACACCTTCACCTGACTAGGCACCTCCAGAGGTATAATTTACAGGGAACTTGGAGGA
Source organism: Maratus michaelseni (assembly GCA_963931845.1). Classification (NCBI taxonomy): domain Eukaryota; kingdom Metazoa; phylum Arthropoda; class Arachnida; order Araneae; family Salticidae; genus Maratus; species Maratus michaelseni. The sequence goes on from OZ007596.1 coordinate 224,074,683, forward strand.
CTTTACACCCACGACGGATTTTACATGCACCGGGTGCCATTAGCGTACATGATTTAAAAAAAAATTGTAAGGGAAGGTGATTAATATATGTTTATTTAACTTTACATAAAAAATAGAGAAAATGATTACTTTTACCTGTGTTGGATTGTTTTTTTTTCCTTTTCCCTTACTTTTTTCTAATGTACTTTCGGTTACCTGTTGTTTTCTTTTGCTGCTTGATTTTGTTGCGTATTTAGGTTTATCACGTTGCTTTTTGGTTCCTTATGTGTTGCAGTTATTTCTCTTTTGTTGCATTTATTTTGGTTTCTCATTTGTTGCAGGTTTCTCATTGTGATTTGGGTTTCTCATATTTCGCTGTTGATTTTATACTCTGTTGCATCACTGGGGACCGTTAAATTTGTTGTTATGAATGAGCTCTAGAGGCGATCAGTCCATATATACCTTATGGCCGTTTTCATGAATTCGATGAAGCTATTTGAGGACTTGATGCGCTGTCGGGTGGGGCATATTCCTTGGCCATTAGTCCGTTAATTAGTTCATTAACTTTCACCCTCTTAGACGCTAAGAGAACGATTTTTTTTTGTCGCAGGAAAGAGGTATCCTATACACTGCTATTTTTATTATATATACATGTGTATATATATATATATATATATATATATTTCCTTTTTTTTCCCCCTTAAAGAGAAGTTAAATTAGGCAGAGGTTATATACACTTTGAATATAGAGGTATGGTGGCTGCTGGACTTTTATGTTTTTTGTTGTTGTTCTTGTATTAATCTATGTTTGTCGGTTTCATGTCGTCTACATTGTTCATTAGCCATCTGATCACTGCTCTATCTTTGTTTTGTACATGTTTGTTGTTTGCAAGTTGTCTGGGCCATAGTTTTTCGTTATTAACTGTGATGGTGACCAGATGGTGTGGTTGTGTGAGTGGGCAGGACGTAAGGTAGTGTTTTGGGGACCTAATTCCCCGCATATGCATTCTGGAGAGCTAAAGTTAGTAAATCTATGTAAGTATTGTGGGAATGCTCCATGTTCTGTGTAGAATTGGCTCAATAATTTACAGGTTATAAGTCTTTTTGTGTCTATCTTTGGGAAGTATCCATGTGTTGTTCTATCCGTGTCCCCGTAGTCCCACTCGAACTGCCATTGTTTTATCGTTAGCTCTTTTAATATACGTTTAAGGTTTGATATTGGTCTTTCTATGTGGTAGGGTGTATCATTTTTTTAATTTTTAGCCGCTTCTTTTGCTAATTCGTCAGCATCCTCGTTTCTTTGGATGCCAACGTGTGCCTTTACCCAATTAATTTTAAATTTGATTTTCTTATTTTGTTTTGTATGTCTGCAATTAGTTTTACTGTGTTGAATGGTTTGCTGAGTGCTAATATTGCGGATAGGCAGTCCAAGCGAATGCTATAATCCATCCCTGTTTCATCGCCCCATTCTGTTGCCTTTAGTATCGACAGTAGTTCGTCTTTGAAGACGCTATTATGTTTCCGAAATGGTGTTGACCATAGTTTAATTTTTTTGTCGTTTTGTATGCTACGAAAGCCGATCCCGTAGCACCTGATTCCTATTTTGAGCCGTCTGTATAAATATATATGTTATATCTGTTCTTAATAATCGTCGTCTGTATAAATATATATGTTATATATGTTGTTATATCTGTTTCATTGTAGCTTATCTTTGGTTCTGTTGTTTCTGCTGGGTGCGTTTCCCATATGTTTATTTTTTTTATCGTAGTCTGTTGGTTGAATTGTGTTTCCGTATAATTTACATGTTTCTCTTAACCGTGTTATTGTTCCATATTTGACCTGTAGGTGTATTGGAATCAGGCCCGCCAGTACCTGAAGGGCTGCTGTTGGGGCAGTTTTGTATGCTTTGACTATGGTCAGCAGAAAATGTCTTTGGCAAGTGGTTAGGACCGCTTTGCTACTGACATTTAATTTGTGTCCCCAGATTGGGGTTGCATATGTTAGCACTTTTTCCGCTACTGTTCGATACCAAATTTTTATGATGTCTGGTTTTATCCCCCAACCTCTTTTTAACATTTGTCCCAGCATATTGAATGATTTGCGTACTTTGGTTGTTTGGTGTTAGCAATGTGGCATACAGTTTAGGTTACGGTGTATTATGACTCCTAGGTATTTGATTTGGTCTTTACCTTCTAGATCCTTGTCCTCTAATTTGATTCCCTCTATCTTTCCCGAGACTTGATCTGTGAGGTTGTGTAAGCGAGGTCTGTTTAGATACAGTAGTTCTGTTTTTTCCCTGTTTAGCGTAAGGTTGTTACTTTTTATCCAGTTGTTGAATTCTACTATTATTTTATTTTCTAAGATTACCAGTTGTTCTGTAGTTTTTGCTTTGAGTATTAGGGTGAAATCGTCGGCAAATGCTTGGATTCTAACATTTTTACCCCAGTTCTTTTTTAAGACTACGTCTGGTATTAGAAGCCAAAGTAGCGGGTCGAGACAACTTCCTTGAGGACAGCCGCCAAAGGTTTGTCTTGATTGTTTTATTCCGTTTTCCTCTAGTGTGACAAATCTGTTTTCTAGGAAACTAATTATCCAGTTTGTTAAATAAGTTGGGTTCGTGAATTTTTTTAGTATATTTGATATTATTGGCCATCTGATATTGTCAAAGGCTCCTTTAATACTCATTGCTACTAGTAATCTTTGGAATTTATCTTTTTTATCTTGTTTTATAGTTTTTTATAAGGTTGTTTAGTGCGTGTTCTGTTGAAGTACCATATTGCTTTTTGCTCAAATATTTGTTTAATGTCAGATGGTGCATTATTCTACCATATAATATTCTTTCTAAGATTTTACTGAAGACCGCTAGCAGTCATATTGGTCTATAGTTTTGGGGGTCCTGGGTTTTTTTCCCGGTTTGTGGAACAGGACTACTGTACCTATTTTGAATGTTTTTGGGAAGTGTTTTAGCTTGAGGCATGCGTTGAATAACGAGAACCTTAATTGTGGCGTCGCTTTGTGCATTTTTTAACTAAATTGTAGTCTATGTAATCGAATCCTGGAGCTTTGTTTTGTTTTATATTTTTTTATTATTTTGTTGAGTTCTTGTTTTATTATGTCTGTTAATGTTTAATTTGTTATGGGTTAATGTCTCTGAATTTTGGTGGCGCCGGTGGGAGTTTATGTTATGTGTTTGGGTTTGTTAAGTATAGGTTATTATCTAGAAAGTGGTTAAGTGTTTCTTTTATTGTTACTGTTTGGTTGTTTGGTAGTACATTTACTAATCGTGATGGCTTTGTTTTTTTACCTGAGGCAACTTTGTGTTGTGGCCCGTATGTATCTTTGGCTTCGTTACAGATTTTCTTCCAAGTTTCCCTTTTTGTTCTATTGATTAGTTTTTTTAAGTTTTGCCCTTTATTTTTTATATTCTATGTGTTGTTTGTATTTTAGTTCTTCATCTTGTTGTTTTTTATATTTCCTTGTAAATGCTCTAACTCTGTTTCGGGCTGTTTTTATATCCAGTATCCACCATGTTGGAGCTGTTATATTTGGTGATTTTCTTTGTTTATAGCATTGTAATGCTATTGCTGTGATTTCGTTTTGTATTTTTATTGTTATGTTGTCTAATTGTTCTTTGATGGTTATCCTTGTAAGTTCATTTATGTATTTGTTCCCTATTTGTTTTATTTTTTTTCTCAAATTTTGCATGTTTTCCGTGTTTTGTCACTAGTTTGTGTCTGCAATAACTTATATTGTCATATGTTAGTTTGAATTTAATGTATTTGTGGTCGCTATGGGACTCATCGTCACTTACTTACCATTCCGTTATTTTGTCCCCAATGTTTATCGTTACTATTGTTAGGTCTGGCCACCCTTGGATAACTTTTTTCTTTCGCATTGTGCTAAATGAGGCTGGTGCGTTTGGTGGATTTTGTACACTGTAAAAAATGACCAATGTTTCTTATTTTATGAAAATATGCTATAACCACGAACGAAAATATAATATAATCTTCTGAGTTATCCGAAATTTCAAATAGTATGTTACATTGTCTTTTGAATCCCCAGAAACTAATACATTTTCAAAATTTAAAGAATAATTTATAAAAACAAATTATTTTTAGCTGCCCGAATTTTTCAGAAACGTTTCCGAAGGGTTTTTATAGTGTATTAATTAGTGTTCTCAGGTTGGAATACCTGTTTTTTTAATGTTATCCATTCTCAAGTACACGTTTTCAGCCGCATAAGTTAATTTATACATGAAAGAGTAAAGAAATAATCTTAATTTTAATGTTATTGTTAATGCTGTTAATTTTGCAAGTTTGTCTGTTAAAAAAATTTTTTGAGCATGAAAATGTTTACTTCAGAATGGATAGCATTCGAAAAACAGGTATTCCAGGCTGAGGACACTAATTAATACACTATAAAAACCCTTCGGAAACGTTTCTGAAAAATTCGGGCAGCTAAAAATAATTTGTTTTTATAAATTATTCTTTAAATTTTGAAAATGTATTCGTTTCTGGGGATTCAAAAGACACTGTAACACGCTATTTGAAATTTCGGATAACTCAGAAGATTATATTATATTTTCGTTCGTGGTTATAGCATATTTTCATAAAATAAGAAACATTGGTCATTTTTTACAGTGTACGTATAAGTCGTTAGATAGTAAAAAATTTGTTAGCTGTCCTTCTCTTTTGTCTATATCATTGTAGCCCCAGACCTGAGTAAAAAATGACAGAGATATGGCAGTGTGAAATGCTAGGATGGCTGGCATTTTTAAACAATCTGCTTTTTGTTGTGCTGTAATTCTCATGCTGAAATTCGCATTCAAATTCAGTATTAACGAAAACCGGGATTGAATTTTCTATAATCGAGTTCCAAGCAATTTAGCTTTGGGTGTTTGAGTAAAATAAGTTTAATTTTTAAAAACATGGACAATGAAAGAAAGCTTCCGTTTTCTCCCGGAACAGGCCGCAAGGATTTTTTTTTACACTAGTTTGTTTCAGTGTTTAATTTTATTCATAAAATAATATATAGAACAATAAATTGATATAATTTATTTAAGCTTCTATATTAAAATTTTACTTTTACAATATCTAATTTTCCTTTATATATTGACGAAATGTATAACATTTAAGTTAATATTTGTACCTAAATATTTCTTTTAGTGCATGAAATTTATTTCTTTGCAAAGAAAAATATTTTCATTAAGGGGACAGTGGACATTCAAAATCATGAAATGTGACTGAAAAATTGATTTTTTGTATTTGGAGAATTATGAAACTAGATGCTCAAATTTATCGGATGCAAAAAGAATTTTTTAATTCTGAGGCTTCTTTGCACAGATATGATCTTTTATTTTTGTAAAAATTCTACATATTTATACAGTTTTTTTAATTAAAATGCTGTTTTATCAAAAGTGAAAATTTTGCACATTTCTAACTTTTTAAACGTTCCATGCGCATTCCTAATTATCATATTCTTTTGAAATTTATTCTGTATATCCTCTATATATTAATGCATAAATGTTAGCAGAAAAAAAAATATCTATGGAGTATTCTAATGTTCAAATATGTGCGCACATGAAAAAAATAGCTACTTTTTTAGAAAGAAACAAGGTATAATTATGAAAGCATATTTTTTCTGATTATACATTCAGCGAACATTGACAATTCATGCCAACTTCCATTCTAATATATAAAAAGTACCTCATAAATAAATATTGTCTTATTTTATGAAAAAAAATGCGCATGGGGCATTTTAAAATACAACAATATTTTGTTAATTTTAAATTTAAAAATTGAATAATTTAAAAACTTTTTATTATTTTAACACCAAATTTTTAATATGACTATTTGAGCTTGTCATTAACTAGTCGACCAATTTTCAAATGAATCCATTCAAAATTTTAGGATTTGGTTTTTAATGTCCACTGTCTCCTTAAGGCAATAAAGAAAAAAATATTTACATATACTGAAGGAACAAATATTGGTTATTGTAATTTTTTTTATAATAGTGGTATTGTAACATTTCTAAATCTTTTCTAATTCTTTTGAATTTTTCTAAATCTTTTAAAATGAAAGTAAATAGTTTATATAACTGAAAAGAAATTTGTGCTGTCACTGTTTTAATTGGTTGCACTCAGTACCTTTTGATAACCAGAAATTGTGCGCAAATTTATTGAAATGTTAATTAAGATTAGTTTTGTTTGTATTGGAATGTCTGGAATGTTTTCATTATTTTCGTGAAATTTTGATCACGAAATATAATTAAACAAAGTTTCCTGCATTTTAACGAAGACTTAATTAAATTTAAAGTAAAATTCATAACCAAAGAATCCATTTCTTCTGGCATCATCAAGAAAATCATAAATATTTCATTTTCATTCAACAGAATTTAGCACTAAAAATATTATTCGTTAACTTATTTAATATGATTTTAAAGTAATACATTTGGAATAATATCCAGTCATAAACAAAATGGTAACAAGTTTCTCTTATTCAATTTTAAGTAATTTACGTAAAGCATTTCCAAATAATTATTGTTGAAAGACATTTTTTCCTTTATGGAAACACTTCATTACCATGCATTTCCTGGTAATTAGATTTAGAATATTAAACCTTTCCTCGAAGTGCCAGCTAAGAAATACAAATATACAATTGTTTATTTACTTTAAAGATTTTTTTTTTCTTTGCTGCAGATACGGTTTTATGAATTTATACGACAATTTATTTCAGATTTCAATTTTATTTACAATAATAATAATACATCTTTACAGAAATTGGCTGTAAATCACACAATCTGATTTGGTAAATTGTATATTGATAGTTTTATCTTGATAATGTATTGTTTTTGTTTGTATTAAAAATATATGAATAAATGAATGAATTTTTGAATATACATATCCATATATTTCTAAGACAACCATTTTTTATTAAAAGAGAAGTTTCGTTTAGATTAAAACATTTTAATATTAATATATATATCTATATATATATTCCTGAAGAAAACAATATTAGTCACTGAATGTGTTACATAAGGTAGGCCTAATTTTTCATAGTGTTTTCATAAACCATGTTACTTATTCACATCTAAGCAATTTTTTCTGTTTGATTTTATGTATACAAATACTATGTTTAAAACATTAACTGTGTGTAAATAATATAAGCATCTTTTGTATAACTCTTGTTTTCATATTTCCTTTTCATTTATAAAAGATAATTTGTAAGATTTAAAACAACAATTATACATATGCATTCCCTTTAGTACAGGAAACATATTTTTATCAACAACTGTTTTGTTTTTATTCAGACAGTTTAAGGGGCTCCGCGAGTTAAATTTCTGAAACAAAAAATATATTTAATATTTTTGGTAATAAAATACCAGAAAGTTAAATAAATTAAATAAATCAAACCGCGTATTTGTAGGATGATTACAGCAGTAGATATAACATTTTTTTCTGTTGTGCTATCAGTCCTGCATTACCCGTAACTAAAACTTTAAGTCCGTTCATCTCATAATGGAGTTCTTCATAATTTGTCATGGTTGAAAAGATATAGCTAAACTTTTTAAAGATATGTAAGAGTATGGAATTTTGTACAAAGTTTTCATGTTATGTTTTTAATCGAATCTCTACAAAATTTTTAATTTCACGTGAAATTTTTGAAAAACATATTCCAAAAAATAAAAATCCCTCTCGAAAAGCCTTTTTTTAAACTTTTTAATTTATTAAAACGTTTGTAAGCAATATTTTTATAACTCCTGAAAACAAATTAAAAAGTAATCTTTTCTTCATGCAATAGTGAAACTAGTCGTTTGGGGCCACGGTAATACTTACCCATCATGGATATGCATAATATAAAATATGAAAATAAAGCATGTGTAAACTATTTATAAAATGCATTGCAATTCGAATAAAATCGTGACTTGATGACGTCATAAACTTTAAATACTCTATTACTGAATTGCGTGAAAGTAACATCCTTATAACTTCAAAAATGATACCCATATTAACTAACGGTTTACTGCACCGGATTAAGCTTCTCATTTCGAATTAAAATATTTCTTTGAATTGAAATTTGAATGAAATACAGGGTCACGAAAAATCGAAGACGGTCGAAAATATTATTACAAATATCTCGGCAACTCATTATCCGATCGACTTCATTCTTTATGCAAAATTTATGTTTTTTTATTTTCTTTTATATTTACTCCTTAAAATAAACAATTTCGAAAAATTTTAAATACCTTTTATCGAACGAATATTTCGAGAGTCCGAAAAAAATAGTTCCGGATAATCGAGGTTACTGAAATTCAATAAACTTCTTCCCATTATTACATACTAAGTACACACCAAATTTCAAGTTTCTATCTCGATTTGTACGGGAGATAGAGCGTTTATAGACACACAGACAGACAGACGGAGAGCAAATTTTCTTTTCGAAAAACATTTTTTTTTTTCGGAATCTCTAGTGTCTGAAACGTGTAAATCCGTCAAACAAATTTTTTCGATTTTCAAAACGATTACAAGACTTACTCTATACTACGTATGATGGGTAAAAGTAAGCTGCACCGCATTCGCCCTGAGGAAGCGTCCTGTGCGTAGACGACCACTGAACCCAAGTCCTGAGGGACTTTTATCGCGCCAGCAGGTTGGTCTCCCTGCGGCGCTTCGGCCAGTCAGAGGACCGCCACCTGCGGACCCTCTAACGTTGAACCCACGTGTCGACGACGTAGGCCGTTGCGATACGTGGTGAAACCACGGGGAGTCACCACGAGACACTTGAAGATGGGCCGGCGTCCCCCAACAGCTTCGGAGCTGGAAACCCAGAAGGGAACAAGGCCCTAGGCCTTAAGTCGGGATGTTCCAACCGGTTACTTGCTCTACCACAACTCAAGGGGTGTGAAAACCTACAGAAGTAGTCACGGTTCCCTCTCGTAGGTAAAAAGTAAAGAAATCGGGTAAATGTTCCTTGAGTTATATCAAAAATTAAATAAGTTAAAATTTTTAAACTGATTTTATAAAACTATTTCAATATTTTCAATTTTGTTTTTATTTAAATGGGAATCTTCATAGAAAGACACATTTCAGGAAAAAAAGGTCTTTAAAAAAGGCTTATAAATAAAGACAAAAATTTTGAACACCGGACCACTTAATAAAAAAAAGACTTTTTACAATTATAAAACAACAGATCTTGGATATTGCAAACGTTTTATGAGTTATTCTGGCTCTTCAAAATCTTTCGAAATACAAAAATATTTATATAACTGAAAAAAAAAATTGTAATTTAACAAATTACAACAATCATTGGAAAAATGTTCCGAAAGCTTTAAAAAAAAAAATACTTTCGTGTTATAGCGCCCCCCACATTTATAATTATGCCAAGGTTGCAGTTGTGATTTCGCAAAGATCATCGCAAGGCTTATATATGCATCTTATATACGCATATATATATTCCAAACACTCCTCTATGTGTCATATACGTCATTATACACATATTATTTATGTCTTATATGTTGTATATACGACATATACACATGTCATATATATACATCATATATGCATCATATATGCATCATATATGACTATAACTTGGCCACATACGTCAAGAAATTTTATCTGTATTATATATTATTATAATGTCATACATGCTTTATAATTTGACGATAAATGTTGGTCGCTTGGCGATTCATCCTTGTTGACCGTTATAACACGAAAGTACCAAATTTCTACTTTATTTTTCATATCTAATAATTTGCATCTATTCTTTTTGTAACTTTAACATTTTTGTAACGATTTTATGCATTTCTATTGCCTGTTGAAAGAAAAATTCTTCTAAAGTTACAGAATTTCGTTAAAAACGCTTAAAACATTCTTCTAAAGTTACAGAATTTCGTTAAAAACGCTTAAAAAATTCTTCTAAAGTTACAGAATTTCGTTAAAAACGGTTAAAATAGTAAAATGCGAACATCATTTGGTCCATTCTCGACCGAAAGCAACAACCATTTTCCCAATGGTAAAAAAAAAAAAAAAAAAAAAAAAAAAAAACTTATACTGTCATCGATTGATTTAGCTGCATTCGATACATTTGGTTATCCAGAAAATGCGTAAGTGGTATTTAATGAAAATGTTGTTTAAGATAAGTTTTTCTCTTAATGCAAAGTTGTACGAAATATTTTGATTGTCTTTTCGCGAAACTTTGCGCAAGAAGAATATTTCAACAGCGTTCATGAAATCTTAACGAAAACTTTAATTAAAATTAAAATTAAAATTTGACCTGAATAATCCATTTCCTATTCATTAGTGAAAAAATCATAAATTATCCATAAAGAAAATTTAGCACAAAGCATCTGTGTATTTTACCTCTTAATTTTGAATTAAAAAAATAACTTTTGTAACAATGTCATATTTTTTATCCCTTCTATTGCCGAAAGGTTAGCTCAAAGAAAGCCATAATTGTAACAATGTTTCTCTTATTCAAATGTAACTAATTTACATATATTCAAATTATTTTCTCCGAAATACATTTATTATGAGAACGATTGCATTTCCAAGTAATTAAATTTAAAATCTTAAACTCTTCTTCAAAGTACTTAACGAATAAAAATATTTATTTTTTGTATTTAATTTAAAGAAAATGGTATTTTTTTCGCCAGATTATATTTCATATATTTCTATGGTATCTTTTTCCAGCGTGTTTTTATTTATATAAATACTAAATAATTTATATAAATATTTATATAAATTATTTAGTATATTAATAATTTTAAATATTTATATCTAAATATTTATATAAATACTAATTCAAAATAAAAATTTTATGTAAAGCATTCAATCTTATGTGGTAGATATTATCTTGGTTATTTATGTATAAATAGTTTATGTTTAAACTATTTTTTATGGTACGTGAATAGTCCTATTTTTGTAAAAGAATATTTTTTATTGTCAAGAAAAGGATTTTATTTTATTATTATTTTATAAAAAAAAAAAATCTCTTTATAAATGCTGAAGAAACAAATCGTGATAATTTAATATATTCTCTAAGAGTGTCCAACATTCCTAAATACATCGAAATGCCAAAGATTTTATCGATCTCCGAAAATAATACTTGTATTGTAATCAGTTTAATTACTTGCGTTTAGTAAACATGGTTAACCAGACAGTTTGTGTATATTTATTAAAAATCTTGGCCAACATTAACTATCCATTTTTCAGGGTTGTCTGTAAAGGCCGCAAGGATTTTTCATGAAACTTTAAGCAAGTATGAATTATTAAATACCATTTCTCAGTTTCAAGCATTAGCGAAAACATTTAATTACAATTAAAATTAAATCTAGAAAACAAGATTTTATTTTCTCTGTGTCATTAAACAAATCATAAATTATTCATAAAGATAATTTAGTACAAAAACTTCTCTTTATTGAACATCTTTAATTTAATTTTTTTTTAAAGCATTTGAAATAATATCGCGATTTTTCTTTTCTTTGACTGCCGGAAGGTTAGCACCAAGAGATTCATAATGATTATATGTTTCTTTTTTCCAAGTTAAAAAAAAAATAGTTATATAATTCATTTCCAAATACCTTTTCTCGAAAGACATTTCTTTTTATGGCACTATATTTTCATGCATATCCATGTAATTAAATTGAGAATATTAAACTTTTCTTCGAAGTATCTGTTAAAAAATTAAAATATCCATTTTTGTATTTAATTTAAAGAGATTTTTTTTTTAAGTAGATGGAATTTCATACTTTCTGAAGGCAAGATTTTACGTTGTTTATGATTATTTATAAACATGTCATATTTAAAATAGAAGCTCGATTATGTAAGCTTCTTTTGTAGCATTTTATAGGCGCGTTCGTAATTATATAAATACGTAGTACCTATAGTCGACGCCTGGTACGTCCGTCCAACCGTCTGTCCGCCTGTCCGCACATAACAGCACAAAAACTACCCAACCGAATTATTTAAAATTTAATATATATAATCGTTGCAGAATTTTGTCGAGTCATTTCAAATTTTATGAAAATCGAATCAAAACTTAAAAAGTTGTTAATGAAACTTTTCTCTATTCTGTTAAAGCCTATCATACGAAATCTATATAATAAAAGCGCAAGTCATGTGACCGAAGAAAACAAATACGTGCTAACCACATCTTTTTTCATATGCCAAGCGGCCATTTTTATTCAAAATTATTTTTTCGAATAAAATTGCATAAAAGTTACATTTTTAGAAAAGTTGTTCAAAAAAATTGTTTGCTTGAGAGATGAGTTACATTCAACAATGTATAGATTCAACAATGTATGTATAGAGATAACTTCAGTGGAAATTAGGTTAACCGAATATCTCAATCCATTAGAGTAAATAAACACAGGAGATTCGTTCCTTATGAGTCATAAAAATATTAAACCATGGAGGTAATCATTCGCAAAGCAAGATCTCCAGGATGAAAAAAAATTCGCATTTGTAAACGTGGCATACGTAATAAGAAAAACAAGAAGGGAAAATCATGCGTCAAGCATAGATTATGTAACACTTTCCAACGCTTCCAAAATAATTTTACAAATCATACTGTTTAATAAGCTGAAAGATAACATCTAAATAAACAATTTGGAAAACACATTACATATTTGAAAACATAATTTCAGGAATTTCCAACATATACAATATTCGGAAAAATATCCGAATACTTTTATTCAGCCCTGTATATGATCTATAGATTTGTATATATACTACATAGGATGCTAAATTTTAGTTCAGTTAGGAAAAGCGTAGCACAGTTTAAAATTCTCCTTCTGGAGTTTCTGTCAAAAAACGGAAATGTGTTCGCGAACTTTTGCACTTCCCTGTATAGGATCTACAGAATTTATACACACCGCGTAATAGACAAAAAGTGAGTTAAATTTAAAGTCCCGCTCAGTAACTTAAAACGCACTTCCAGGAATTATTGTTAACAGACAGTAGATAATTCTTTTGTGTGTCCCTATAAACGAACGATGACTGCTATCCACACAATATTTTTTAGTAAGCCTCTTGTAATGCATCTTAGTGATATAAATAAATTTCAATGCGTTTAAAATAGTGAAACATTATTTAAATAAACCGCAGACGATTTTTCTCCATACACGTAATGTATCGGAATTCTTTTGACTCTCCCTGTAAAGTAACTATAAGTGCTATGCACACCCTATTCCATATTAAGCTTCTTGTAATGCACCTTAGTGATATATATCAATTACAATGTGCTTGAAATTGTGTAACATCATTAAAATAAACCGCAAATGATTTTTCCCCATAGACCGCAATGCAACAGAATTCTTTTGAGTGTCCCTGTAAAAAAACTATAAGTGCTACACACTTCCGTTGAAATAGGGAACATGCTATAGATAACGACAATAACATATAAAAATTCCAGAGCAATCCGAGCATATTTACGGGAGTTAGAGCGCGGACAGCCGGCCAGACGGCCATACGGCAGACGGCCAGACAAACCGAAGTCATAAACACTTTTCAACTAGGTTGGAAAGTGTTAAAAAGGCATGCTCATTTTGCTCCTAGCAGACGACATAATTCATTTCACTGAAATATTGTGGATTATTATTTTTTTTTTTACATTGTGAAACTAATTATAAAACGAACGCACTTTATATGTCACGTTTAACGTACAATTTTCCACTTGTTTTTCATTATCATACGTTCCCTTCATGCACTGTAAAATAGTGTTACTGAATCTGGCGTGTTACTGGGACAACAATTGTTTTTTTTTTTTTTTTTTTTTTAATCAATCCTGGTTTACTTCTAGAGTTTTCACAAATATTCTAGCAGGTAATAGCCATATCATATAAGGGAATCAACTATATCCCAGTTCTTATTGCCTGCTTTATAAGGTAGCAATAAGGTAGCAATACCTGCTTTATAAGCAAATATTTTATAAGGTAGCTTTCAATACAAAAAAGTATAAAGCTACCTATTGCAGCCGTTCGGAGGAAAGCAGTTCCGGAAAATTTTGATATATTTTCACCGATCATGACCCCCAGACCCCAAAACCACCCTCCGTTCAAATGTTGATTTATATATATATACATACATATATATATATCTCCATATATATATATATATATATATATATATATATATATATATATATATATATATATATCCATATATATATATATATATATATACATCTGACATATGTCATACGATAACGCACGTATTTACAAATCGATTTTGATGAAACTAATTGTGTGTATTAAGGTCACTAATGTCTCGACCGAGTTCGTTGGCCAGCTTGGTCCGCCATTTTGTTTCAAGATGGCGGCCATTTAAAAATTTAAAACTAAAATAAATATACAAAAAAGTTAAAAATTCAAATTTATTTTTTGATTACCTGTTAGGCCTTGATACAAGGATTCCAGAGCATTTTTTGGTTTACCTCTGTCTTAAAAAATGGCTGAGATAGAGCAGTTTGAAATTCTAGGGTGGCTGACATTTTGAAACAAAACAGCACATTAACGCGATTACTCGCAAATTATTTTCTTTCATTGTTGTAATAATTTTCCCAACCATACGCATAAAACTATATATTCATATCCGTTAGCGCCAAATTCTCGCCAAAATTGGCGACATTTGGCGAAATATCGCCAAATTTGGCGACCAAAATAAGTCTTCATAAATGAAGCCAATTTGGCTATTGCTCAATAATTTGGCGAATTTCTTATTCAAATTCAGTATTAACGAATCTTTTGTAAACGTTTCTTTGCATTTTAACTTGCTGTTTTCATGTAACATTAGCTAAAATTTTAAAACGAAGATATAGGAAAGCTACCTTTTCCTCCCTGTACAGGCCGGAAGGACTTTTTGAGGGTATGATGCTTTACGATAAAAACACGAAATTTAGTGACCTGTCAACTTTGCACACAGAAATTACACACATGGTGAAGAGAAATTTATATTTCATATTCAGTTTTTAAGAAAATAACAACAATAATATCTAAATAGAAAATTACTTAGCACTGTAAGAAATTGATAAGAAATAACTATAGTGCTGATAACCTAACAATGTACTTGAATCCACATTTAGGCTAAGTCAAAATACTAAACGCATTTTTTTTTTTAATTAAATGCATTAAACTTTTTATTTAAGCATTAAACTTTTTATTAATATTTTTTTATTCATTACTTTTTTGTTATTTTTATCCGATTAAATGGTTTAGTCATTATTCACATGAATTTATTTACAGATCTGTAACCAAATATTTCTCAAAATTTGAATAGGTCTCCTGGGAATGCTATAAGGTCAGTAAGAATGTCTTAGACAAACATGTGATCTTTGTTTTATTATTAAGAAACTTTATAGATATTTTGCACTATAAGTAGTGTCGTATACAAAATACAATTACTCAACTGACACTTATGAAAACGACTTTCTAACCTCCAATGTAAAATAACTTTTTCATATAAACACACCGGACCAAAAATTATGGAATGAAATGGGGAAAGCATTTTGAAGTTGAGAAGCAAGGTACATGAATAATATTAATATAATGACTAAGTCATTCATAAAATTCAAAATTGTTGATATACTATTTTTAATGTAAATGTGGTGTAACCAAGTAACAAAAGGATGCCATTATTTTTGGAAGTGTGTACTGTCGCAGCGTACAAGAAGTGTCAAAATTTGTTGATATTACTACCTTCCGATGTCAGTAGTATCCATTTACAGTAGAAGTTTGGATAAAATCAGTCTCAGCTTAGTAATATTTGGTCAAAATCAGCAAACCAAATAGATATCGTAGGCATACAGGATGACTATCAACCGCTAATCGGTTCCCGACCCGCTCGGAAATGATTCAAATGTGCAATGAAGGACCCAGTAAATCCATTTCAGGAAAAATTCGTGAGTGATCACAGGATGGATTGAGAATTTTATATCATAAATTAACAACTATTTATAAAAAAAAAGAAAAAGCGCCTGTAATATACAAAAGCACATCGTCACTAGATAGTTGAGCTAGGACGAATAATATGGCATGATGAATCCTGATGCAGATTATTTAAATTTCAATGACGGCCGCTCTGTGTGATAAGGAGCTCTGGGTCAGCTTTCAAATCTGAATGCGTTCAGATAAAAACACCGGTCAAATTCGGCTTCACCGAAAGGTCAGTTGTTCATGGATTAGGCTAAACTTGATACGAATATCTCATCGATAGTATATATAAGAAAATTAAGACTCTTATTAAGGCAGTGGTGAAATAATGGCACATTAACCTGTTAAAAGCCAAATTCAGATTCAGGTAGATTTTAAATTATTTTTTTGCATTTTTTGCAAAACACTGACGCGTTATGAAACAAGTTGGAAATTGTACGTCAAACGTGCCAAATGAGGTGCGTTCGTACTATAGCTAGTTATATAAATATTCAGATCTTGATGATTTTTAATTCTGTGAAATGAATTATATCGTCTGCAGATTAATTTCTGTATTAAAATAAGTATCTCGGTCGCTTGACGATTCAACCTCGGAAGCTTCTCTAACAAGAAAGCACCGATAAAAAAAAAATTAATTTCTTAATAAATATATTTTTTAATATCTCCTAAAGTTTTGATTCGATTTTTAAAACAATTGAAATGTCTCGACAAAATTCTGCAAAGATAATATATCTTAAATTCCAAACCATTCGGTTGGGTAGTTTTTGCGTTGTTATATGCGGACGGACGGACAGACGGACAGACGGACGGACCAGACGACGACAATAGGTGCTACGAATTTATATAATTACCAAAGCACCTAACAATAGGTGCTACGTATTTATATAATTACCAAAGCACCTAAAAAGGTAAAGCTAGGAGAGTCTGCGCACAATTCAACAAAATAATAAAAAAATATCTAAATATAAAATTTTTTGCTAAACTATCGATGAATAATTTTGACTTCATTTGTTTGTTGTGCAATTCCATTGCTATTTTGTTGTTATTATGTAATTTAATAGAACAGTTGTTATAAAACAAAGAAAGATATTTTGCGCAATCTATCCTTACAGGGTTGGTGTGATTGCACACATGTGTAGGAGAAATTGTTATTAGTAATAACACAATTAAATTGTTAACAATAATATTTACATTGAAATGACATTGTTGTAATGTGTTTGTGAATAAACGTTATTGTATTAGGAGTGAATATTTCAACCTAATGATTGAAAAATCAGAAAAAGGAAAGAATTTAAAAAACAATTAAAAAATTTTAATTAAGCAAAAAAAAATCAAAGAATCAGAAAAATCAAGCCCAGGTAAGATTACAAAAAAAAACATTAAGTTACTTGATAAGACGTTTAACTTCAATTTAGTCCTTTTTCATTTCCATAGTTTGAAAGTTTTTTTGTTTGCAGACCGAAATTGTCGTCGTCCACAATCGATGCACTTACTGTTGTAAATGTTGCAGCTTTCGTGCAACCACCTGCCACAAGCAATACATTGAATCCAGTCACTGGTCGATGTTGTCTTCTGGTACATTTTCAGATATTCAGTGCACTCATCCTCATTGCCCAGTATTTTCTAGCAAATTAATTTATTGCCAAATTTAGTTTCGATATTTATGTGGTTTTCAAAAATTATTTCAAAATTGATTCATTTTAATGTTTTACATGTAATTTGCAATTTATGAAAATTTATCAATAAGCTTCGCAATCTCTCCTAGCATGGAAACTAATGGGAACAATGCGCCATCTCTCCTAAGTAGCAGATGCGCAAAATCTCCAATTTCGGTAGGAGAGATTGTGAGATCTTTTATTTAAACATGGCCGCTTCTAAAACGAACCGACAGTGCTCATACCGTTTCTCTAGGTTAGTAGCTGATGAGAAATCGTTTAAGATTAAAAATTTTTGTAATACTGACATTATATAGAAATTCTGACGAATAATTATGAAAATTCAACCACTTACTTTGGGAAAACAAAACAAAAAAGCAATGCTTTATCCTAGACGCTCGAAACAATCAATGTGCACATTCAAGTAGACCCTCCACTACTGCTGTTGTACAACTACCTGAAGTCGTTGCGCGCGGACTCTACTCCTTCCCCCCCGATCCTCTTTGTGCGCAATCTTTCCGATCGCACCATCTCTCCTGGCTTTACCTTAGAGTTTCTAGACAACTGTTAAAGTAAAACAAAAAAGAGAACTTCTTTTGATAGGAAAAACATGAAATTTAAAGCTTAAAATGTTTTATATTTTTCGAACAGATGCATATTTTTTTTTTCTAAAAATATAAAGATAATTGATCACTTATGATTATTCAAATTTCTTATTATAATACTTTAGATTAAAGATTTTAGTCATTTTATGTTGTTCCCAATTGTGAACGTTGGCCATTTCTGACCATTATTTTAAACTGCATTCAAAAATGGAACATAGTAATGAGAATTAAGAAACGACGTGTTAAGTATTAATGAAAAAAAATATTTAAAAACTGATATGAATTGTTGAAAATTTATGATATTAAAAGAAATCATTTTAAGTCAAAAATGAGGGAAAATGTAATTTTTCTGGTTTTCTGTACAACTTAGCTTTTATAATTGAAATGTGATTTCTATCTCAAAAAATCCAGACATTAAGCCATCTTTTTATTATATCTGCTAATGTTTTCATGTGAATATTGTTCCACATAGTTTTAATTTAATTCTTAAATGCATTTTCAATTCGACATTCCCAATTGGAAAAGGTTGAATAAAAGGTTCATATTTTTTTCTCGGTGTATCTATTTATTTTTTCTGTTACTAGAACTAGCTTGATAAAATGTTGAGAAATATATCTCATTCAGCATCACACGATTTCGATATATTTCCAATGCACTTTACAATTTAATTTCAAGTGTAAATAAATACTCTTTTAATTAAAATGTCACTATGTATATCATTTCCAGATCCTAAGTCCTGCTTCAGCATTTCAACTATTTAAACGATATATTTTATGAAAAAAATTACTTGAATCGAAGTAACCCAGATATGGGAGTTACTTGATTCCAAATTAAAAAATCACCTATATAAAATTTTGAATTGTCGTTTGAAATAATCTGAATACCTTAAAAAAACATCACAAAAGTAGTAAAAAGTCGGTAATTAGCAAAAATAATGGATTTTAGGCTTTAAGTTGGTAATAAAATTTCAAAATATGAATTTGTGGATCCAAGTAGCCAGATTTTATGGTACATAGAAATGTATGAGACTAAATTAAATAATTTTACAAAAAAAAAAAAAAAGTACATAAAACATTTTCTTAAAATTGTTTCGTTTTTATTAAAATATTTTAATGAAGAACATTTATTTAAAAGTAGTGAAGCAACAGATATTGTTTATTTTAGATGTTCTGTAATGTTATTCCATGTTTTCTAAGTAGCTGATATTAATGCAAAACATTTTATGTAACTGTATAAAAAATGTAAAATACTTGTACTGCCATTGTTTGAATTATTCGCATCGGATACGCTTAATTTGTAACTGCCTCTTAGGAAGGAGGCTATGACACAAAATTTAACAAACACAATGAATTTATTTTAACAATAAGGCAGAAATATAAGCAGTGGAGTGAATAAACTTCATTGAGCTTGTTTCGAAACTAAGCTCAATTAAGAAGAACGAAAAGAGGGAAATCCTTTTCAAGAATTGCTAAATTATAAAGTATTTAACTCAGCCCACAATGTCCTAAAAGTTACTTTTACTAGAACTTAAAAAACTACTTAGAAAATAACTCTAAAATTATAACGGAATCCCGTGGATCCCGGTACATATTTATTGGAAGTATTAAAAGATTCACCTCACCGAATACACAAAAGCCGCTGGCTCTACTAATCTTTATTTGAAACTCAAACCGGAAATTTTACAATCTCCACGTGTAGAGAAGTCTAGCAAAGGGAAATCGTGTCCTATGGTTGATGTACTGTGAGAGATTTTTTCCAAATCCAAAGTTTTTTCTAAAACATCACTACATAAAACCCATAACCACAGAACTAATTGACATATCTTCGAAAAATATCCGTGACAACCAAATTCCGGGTATCTATTCCCTCTATGTGAAAGAAAAAAATAGATTTTACATTCACCTTCAATGTTAGTAACGTAAAACTATGCAATCGAAGCAAAACTCACTTTTCCACTAGAGTACCCTTATTAAAGAGTTGACATGCATACTATCTCAGGTTAAGAAGAAAATGATTTATTGAAAAATTATTTGATTAACTTTCTATTAGTGAGCTATTCGATTGTCTAAACACATAGATCATTTTGGGTAAAACTTTCAGTAAAAAAAAATAACTCAACTTTTCCATAACATTTATGAAGACTTTTAATTAAAATTAAATTGACAGCTTGAAGAGACAATTTCATATTCTCTGCCAAATCATAAATTATTCATAAAGAGAATTTATCATAAAAAAGTCTTCCGTGAAATTATTTAATTTGATTTCGTATAATAACATTTGAAATAATATTGCGATATTTTTCATTTGAATGCTGGAAGGTAATGCTGAGAGTCATAATGGTAAAAAAAGGTTTTTTTTTATATATAAGTTTAAGTAATTTACATAATTCATTTTCAAATAATTTTTCTTCGAAAGAGAATTTTTTCGTTGTGAGAACATTTTACTTTCATGCATTTTCAGGTAATTAAATTTAGAATATACTAGTTTTTTTCAAAGTACCTGTTAAGAAATAAAAATATACATTTTGTTTGTTTTATTTGAAGATAACTGAGATTTTATACAGATAATGTATTATAATTTTCTACGATAAGTTTTTCGTATTTAATTTTATTTATTAAAAATTAGATCATAAAAACATGTACTCGGTGTATTATTGTAAACATTTTTAGTAGCATTTATTTCAATCATATCATCTTTTCTATCAAAACTTATGCAAATATGAAATATTTAAAAGAATAGTTAGGGTAACTTGGGGTGAGATGCTATATTGGACAAGATGCCGTGTCACTTGGTTTTCCTATGCGCAGGGACTGTAGGGAAACACCACTCAGTCATGTGGAAGAGGCTTCCCTACTGATACTTTAATTCCAGTTTGTGTTTTTTTTATTTAAGTTTTAAATAGTACTTTTCTATTTCTATTTCGTCCTAACACCTTTGGTAAGTGTCCAAAATCTTTTACGCTCCTTATTTATGTAGTTCCTATGTAGATGGCCATCTTAAACCAATCTTTGGGTAAGACGTCGAAATGCAAACATTTACAAAAGCAAAATTTGTTGTGCTTTCTACGACATTTGTAAAATGAAATACATTTTTAAATCATACATAAATATGTCAGCTTTAACATGAAAATAATGAATAACAAATAAAAACGACAGGCGATTTTATAACAAGTTAAATCAAAAACTACGGCATCTTCACCCAATCTACCCTATATATAAACATTTGTTTTGATGTGTAAAAAATATTTTTCTTAAAGAGAAATATTTTATTTATATATTGATACAGTTTAATAAAAATAAACTTTTTTAAAAATACTGATCGAACAACAACAAAAAAAAAAAAAAAAAGAAAAAAGAAAAGAAAAGAAAAGAAACAAAGTACGAAGCGTGAAGTAAAAAACAACGTTATTTAACGGGTTCAAAACTTTTTAACACTTTGATCGTTGACAATGTTTATGGAACCGCAAAAAATGTATTGCTATTAATTGAGTAAATGCTTTTGGATACGTGTGTTTAAATTGGTAGTGAATATATTTAATAAAAATGAATATCAACATTAGTTATCAATTTTTATATTCACATAAGATGACTAAATGTCTACTTAAACTTCAAGGATGGCCTAAAATGTGGTGGTTGTAGATCTCGCAGTTCCCATAGATTCCAATGTAAAACACTTGTTAAATTTTAATAAGGTGATAAATTCGTGAAACAAGAAAAATGTATAAAGCTTAAAAAGTTTTAAATTTTAAAGTTATGGAAATATTTAAAAGCTTAAGTTAGAAAACCATAATAGAATTTCGTTACTCTACGTTCACACCAAGTTTGTGGTCTAATATTTTAATATACAATTTTGAACAAAAGCAGAATTAAAAAAAAACAAGAACGAAAAATCATGCGTCAAGCATAGATTATGTAACACTTTTCAACGCTTCCAAATCCTACCAAGCTGAAAGATAACATCTAAGTAAAGAGTTTGGAGAACGCATACCATATTCAAAAAAAAAAAAAATCAGAAATTTTCAACATATACAATATTCGGAAAAATATCCGAATACTTTTATTCAGCCCTGTATATGATCTATAGATTTGTATACATACTACATAGGATGCTAAATTTTAGTTCAGTTAGAAAACGCATAGCACAGTTTAAAATTCTCTTTCTGGAGTTTCTGTCAATAAGCGGAAATGTGTTCGCGAATTTTTGTGCTTCCCTGTATATGATCTACAGAATTTATACACCCCACGTAATAGACAAAAAGTGCGTTAAATTTAAAATCTCGTTCAGTAACTTAAAATGCACGTCCAGGAATTATTGTTAACAGACAGTAGAGAATTCTTTTGTGCGTCCCTGTAAATGAACGATGACTGCTATACACACAATATTCTGTAGTAAGCCTCTTGTAATGCACCTTAGTGATATATATAAATTTCAATGCGTTTAAAATAGTGAAACATTATTTAAATAACCCGCAGACGATTTTTCTCCATAGACGTAATTTAACAGAATTCTTTTGAGTGTCCCTGTAAAAAAACTATAAGTGCTACACAATTCCGTTGAAATAGGGAACATGCTATAGCTAACGACAATTACATATAAAAATTGCAGAGCAATCCGAGCATATTTACGGGAGTTCGAGCACGGACAGATGGCCATCCGGCCAGACGGCAGACAAACCAAAGTCATAAACACTTTTCAACTAGGTTGGAAAGTGTTAAAAAATGAAAAATATCTTTAATTGTGCTGAAAAAAGCTCTATAATATCGTGATAGTGTAAATATTAGTACGAATGGTAAGGTATAAATGAATCTGATTTTCAAAAAATATAGACATGATTCGAATGTGCAATGGTTAGCTACGATTTTGTAATATGGTTAATGTATTGATAAAAGGAGAATATATTTTCTCCAGCAGTAGCCTCAGATTCCATGAAATTTCAAAAAACAACAAGCATATCAGCATCGCTTATATAAGTATTTAAATTTGAATTTCTCTTATACTTAATTAAACTATATTTATCATAAAGTGGTTATTACATTAAAGTTAAATGAAATTTCTATAGTAACAGTTTACTAAAAAAAATCATGTAAACTACAGGGTGACTTTTAATTAACCTACAACTTTAACCCTTTAACAGACATTGGTCTCCCTATGAAACCACAAAGCTTTAATTACGAAATTCAACAATGACAGCAGAATTTTAATAGAAATGTTTTCCATTTATTGTATATGTGAAATATCGCTTTATATATATATATATATATATATACAAATAAATTTGGTCATAATTTCCGGTGTCAGTCATTTATTTCAAAAGTTTAGCAATTGAAATGCTTTATACGTTAAAGGGTTAAACTAAAATAACTTCTCAGAACCTCACTAGATGGCGGCACGAATGTGTGCAGTGAAAGAGGGCTTGAAAGGAATTTGTTTAGTGTCAGATTAAAGTAATTTTGAAAATGTCTCCCAAAGCGTCATATTCAACTGAAAATCGTATTTTTATTGTTAAAAATTGGTATTTATATGGTGAAAATGCAACACTATTTCTACGGAAGTGGTCTTCAACATTCAGAAACCGACCTAAGACTTCTAGAGCAATGGTAAGACATCTGATAAGAAAATTGGCCACCTTATTCGCCAGATATGAAACCATATGATTTCTATCTATTGGGTCTTATGAAAAATTTGGTTTACAAGAAGAAACCGACAGACCTTATTAGCCGCAAAAGTTCCATAACTGACTCATTTTCAAGCATAAAAAAAAGAAACGCTCGATTTTGTTACTGCCAACTTTGTGACTAAATTGCACTATTGTGTCACCTCTGAAGATCCTCCCTTTGAAAACCTTATGCATTAATTACCTTTTCGACGTTCTTTTCAATGAATTTTTTTTTACTGTGCTATCTGCAACGATTCTTCTGTTATTTCCATTTAAAGTTGTAGGTTAATTAAAAGACACCTTGTATATAAGTGATAAGTAGGGATATACCTGAGTGTTTTTTACTTACCCATCATACGTAGTATAGGGTAAGTCTTGTAATCGTTTTGAAAATCGAAAAAAAAATTTTGACGGACTTGCACGTTTCAGACACTGGAGATTCCGAAAAACATATTTTTAGAAAAAAAATTTTGCCGTCCGTCTGTGTGTCTGTGTGTGTGCCTGTAAACGCTCTATCTCCCGAAAAAAATGAGATAGAGACTTGCATTTTGGTATGTACTTAGTATGTAATAATGGGAAGAAGCCTATTTTATTTCAATAACCTCGATTAACCGGAACTATTTTTACGGACTCTCGAAATATTCGTTCTGATAAAAGATATATAAAAATTTTCGAAATTGTTTATTTTAAGAAATGAATATAAAAGACAATAAAAAAACATAAATTTTGCATAAAGCATGAAGTCGAACGGATAATGAGTTGCCGAGATATTTGGAATCCTATTTACCACACTCTTCGATTTTTCATGACCCTGTATTTTATCCAAATTTGACTTTAAAGATATATTTTAATTGGAAATTTGACGCTTAATCAGATGCAATAAACCGCTAGTTAATAGGATTATTATTTTTGGAGTTATAAGGAAAAACCTCTCTCAAGCAATTCAGTAATCGAGCCTTTAAAGTTTATGACGTCATCAAGCCACGATTTTATTTGAATTGCAATGCATTTTATAAGTAGTTTACACATTTTTATTTTAATATTTTACATTATGCATATCCATGATGGGTAAGTATTACGGTGGCCCCCAACGACTAGTTTTTCTTTTTTAGTAACATTAACAAATTTTCCGTTTGTACAGTGTGTTTCTTCTTATCGTTGTTCAATGAGTAACTTCTAAACCATTATTTTTAAAGATAGTTAAATTTCGATTTTTTAGAGCTTTTTAGATAGAGTTAGTTATCACAAACACAAAACTGTTTTAAATGTTGTTCTTTATCTTATAAAAACCTATTCATGGTAAAGCATGTCAAATGGACTAATTCGAATAAAGTAAATTTAAAATTAAAACATAATATTTGAATTATTGCTGAAAGAACATTTACCAAAACTAAATATTTCATCTACAAAATAATGAAAGAAAACTGAAAAAGCTTTACATAGTAAAATACGAAACTTACGCAATCTATAAAAGCAGATTCAGGGGATTATGTAAATTAAAATAATTAAAACCATCAATTTAAGGAAATATTTTAACCACTCGAACTAAAATACAATGCACGATATTTGTAGGTAATTTCTTGATGTAAGATATCGTGACTGTTACGTAAATAAAACGCTAAAAATCCTCAAGCGATCTGATAAGCGGAGACGCAAGCTGATGAAGATATTCTCGCACGCGAGTAAAGTTCTGAACTTGAAACTCCCTTCCTCTCACTCCAGCACGCAACTGAAGTGCCAGAAAATTTCACTCTAACTCAGACGTAGAAGGATGAGTACCTCTTCCAGTCATTCGGAAAAATAGAATTTAAGAAGAGTTCTGAATCTTGCTTCCTCTTAAACAACTGTCTTATTCCCACAATCGTTTTCGAATTACAGATCAGCTTGGAATACACAGTAAAGCGAATTATGTTTTGACGTAAAAATTGCTAAGAATTAAAAGCATTTTAAATTTCTCTAGAATTAGCTATGAAAATTTGAGAATCACGCGTATCAGTAACTTTATTTAATTTCGTCATGAATTATGTATATATAAAATCTTTATTTTGTTGTCAAAGAGCTTTATTACATTGTGAACTTCAGATATTATAAATGAAATTATGAATGGTACAGAATAAATTAATCTGTTCTTTAAAGATCATAGAGATGATTCTAATGTCTATTAGTCAGCCACGATTTCGAAAAATGGTTTATGTATTCATGGCAAGAGCTATGGCAAGACTACTAACTAAATACTTTCTTCAATAGCAGCCTCCTATTATAATAACTTAAAAAAGAAACCAGTAAAATATCGACATTACTCAAAAACAATATAGTCCAGTCAAATTAGGTTTTTTTCTGGACATAATTACGAAAGTTTACAAACTTGGAAATATTGTTTAGGAGGGTCTACGAATAAACATACTAAAAGTCCTGATGGATGGGGGCTGAGCGCGAGGGGGGGGAGGTAAAAGAAGGTACCATTTTTCGATTTTTTGTTAATATCCCGTAATCTATAAGTGCTACGGAAAAATTGCTAATACAAAAGATAAAGAGAATTAAATTCTCTACAAGATAGGTTTTCTACATTTTTCTCTAGAGTCCATAGTTAACAAGATAATCGCATTCAAAAATCAAGAAATTTCTCAAAAGTCACACCAGCGCCAGAGAGCGAGTCAACGACACTTACTTAATCTAAATTTATTTGAGTCCCCACTCCCTTAACTAACATATCTAACGATAGGTTGAATAACGGAGTTTCGTTCGGATAGAGGTTTATTTAGAATAGAATGTGCCCCCTGGCGGTAGCATGTGAAACTAACAGATTTTGGATTTTAGGTATATTTAAGGTTATTATCACGGGCTCGGGAAACGCCGAGCGGGTCAGCTAGTATAATATTATTATTAACACTATAAATACGCAAATATTTGTAGGTAGTGCATGTAATAGATGTGTATAAGTACATATATATAAATATATTCACTACATAACTCATTTAATATGGTTTAATAATAATAATATTAATAATAAAGGGCTATGGAATTTTAAAAACAGAAATTTTAATTAAATTAATAATTATAAAAATACATTAAATATAATAATTATAAAAACCTGCGATTAATAATTATAAAGATAATACAGTTATAATAGTTATAATTACAAGTAAATCCGCAGATCAGGAAATCTAATGTTTTTACAATTTTTGTTTCGGAGTTTTGATTGTCGTTCTATAATATTTAGATCTAAGAATTTATCTAAATACATCCTAATCTACTCTATAGCATTAGCTTACTAAAATCACCACCAAATAGGTATATTTGGAGACTTTTAAACTTAATGGATAGTCATTCATCATCGTGTCTACTGCCAATTGACAAAATTGTTAACGTGATTTGGAGCTGTAAAGTATTTTTTGTGATAGCCTTTTAATACGAGTAGTATCCAGATTCAATTCAAAACCGTAATGGTAATAACATCGTTCATATTTGACGCAATACTGTGTTGCAGACCAAATTACGAAAAATTAGCTAATGTCTTGTTTCCCTCAGCCAGAGGTTTCATATTTCTTCTTTAGCAATCGGGATTATTTGAATGAATATTTTTATAGACTATGAAAAACAGTAGCTAAGTAACGATAAAAGTAAAAGAAAAAAAATGAATGCGAATAAGTAAATTTATAAAACAAAATGTTTTACATTATTCGAAAACATGTATGAAATTCCACCAAAATTTATTCTTTCGCCAAAGGGAAATTTGAAAATCGCCTGAATTGCCATAGCAAAGCATTATGGCGCAAAATAAAATATTTTATATTTTCCGAATGAATGAACCAAATGTAACAAAATACAATACAGCTATATCCGGGTACCTCACCAACATGAATACTTAATTTCAAGGATATCATAATGGAAATGGAACATAAATCAACATCTTTTGAAATTTCCCATTGAACCCAGGCTAATCAAAATTGATCAAGAACTTGAGTATAATGTTTATTCCTATATTATTGTATTTTACGCATTTTTCATTTTTGTATGTTTTATGTTAACAAAAAATGTCATTTGATAAAGTTATTATTCAGGCTTCCATTCTTCTGACCACAACATTTATTAATGTCCGTTTAAGTTTAGGTTAAGTAGGTGTAATAATGTAAGAGCCGTGGACCCGCTCTCTGGCGCTGGTGTGACTGTTGACAAATTTCTTCATTTTTGAATGCGATTATCTCGTTACCTATGGACTCTAGAGAAAAATGTATTAAACCTGTTTTGTAGAGAATTTAATTGTCTTCATTTTTTGTATTAGCAATTTTTCCATAGGACTTATAGCTTACGAGATATTAACAAAAAACCTAAAAATGGTACCTTCTTTTACCTCCCACCCGTCGCGCTCACCCCCTACCCATCAGGACTTTTAGTATGTTCATTAGTAGGCCCTCCCAAACAATATTTCCAAGTTTCAAAACTTTCGTAATTATGTCCCAAAATGACTCAAAATCTGCCTAATTTGACTGGACTAATATTTAAATTTGAATTTCTTAAAATTAATTGCAGTATATTGATCATAGAGTGGTTATGTACGTTAAATTGAATTGCCATTTCTTTTGCAACATTTAAATAATAAACACTAATTTCAATTTAATGTTTGAAATTGATAAATTATAATATACGAGAGTGGTTTTATTTATTTTCTATTTATTATTATTAAATTATATATATTTTTAGTGACATTAACAATTTTTTCGTTTATACAGGGTGTTCTTTCTTATCGTTGTCCCATAAAAAACTTTTAAACCGTTAGTTTTAGATGTAAAATTTACAAACATAAACTGTTTCAAATGTTATTATTTATCTTATACAAAACCATTTATGGCAAAGCATGGAATACGGACTTTATATTCGAATAAAATTAATTTAAATTTAAAATATATTAGTTGAATTCTTGCTCAAAGAACATTTACCATAGCTAAATATTCCATCTACAAAATAATGAAAGAAAACTAAACAATCTAACATAGTAAAATACGAAACTTACACAATATATAAAAGTTGATTCGGGAAATTATGTAAATTAACATAATTAAAACCATGAATTTGAAGAAATATTTTAACCACTCGAACTAAAATACAATGCACGATAGTTGTAAGTAATTTCTTGGTGTAAGATATCGTGACTGTTACATAAATAAAACGCTAAAAATCTTCAAGCGATCTGATAAGCGGAGACGCAGGCTGATGAAGATATTCTCACACGCGAGTAAAGTTCTGAACTTGAAACTCCCTTCCTCTCACTCCAGCACGCAACTGAAGTGCCAGAAAATTTCACTCTAACTCAGACGTAGAAGGATGAGTACCTCTTCCAGTCATTCGGAAAAATAGAATTTAAGAAGAGTTCTGAAGCTTGCTTCCTCTTAAACAACTGCCTTATTCCCACAATCGTTTTCGAATTACAGATCAGTTTGGAATACAGAGTAAAGCGAATTATGTTTTGACGTAAAAACTGCTAAGAAATAAAAATATTTTAAATTCCTGTGGAATTAGCTATGAAAATTTGAGAATCACGCGTATCAGTAACTTTATTCAATTTTGTTTCAAAATGTGTTAATATTTTTAAAGTAGGTACTTTTATTAATAGTGCAAAACTATTGTAATATTAATAATATCGTTGATTGAAATGTGCTACTGAGTTTCTTGAAAAAACACAATATTTTTTTAAATATTAATCTAGAATTTATAAAAATCTAACTAATCTATAATCTGTAAAAATCTAAATATTGTACAATCTACAAAAATCTAAATGATCTATAATACTATTAAAAATTTATAATGTATAATCATATATTAATAATCTATACTTCCTTATTATAAATATTTCTGGATTATTTGTTACAACTTTTTGCTTTTTATTTTTTAACACATTAAAGCAGAGTACAGTTGTTACATAAAACATGAAATAAATAACGTTGTTTAAAAGGCATGCAAAAGTTTTTCATTTGTAAATTATAAATTAAAAAAAATCGTATTAGCATATAAATCAAAAACTAAATACGTTTTTAATGTCCAAGAATTTCTTGTAAAATTTAATGTAAAAAATTTAAAAAATCAAATCTTTAATATCTATCTGGTACTTCAAAATTGAATTTGTTTCTTATTGGCCCCCACAAAATAGCAAATTAGGAATGTAAATAAGCAAATAAAACTACTAAAATGCAGTTTGCAAGAAACACAAATTTAATTATTAGAAACAAAATAAGTAAACAAACAAACTATCTTGCTGAAAAATTGATTTGACCAAATCTATATAAATACAAAATAAGCCAATATGTTGTGAACTTGTGGACTTGAACAGACATTAAATTTTATTTCTCTAATCATCTACAACAGGTCAAAAATAGAAAATTTTGTAGACTTTATGTGCATAATTTGTTTGGGGCTATTTCTGAATTTTTCCATTTATTCATTCAAAAATACTATAAATAGATCAAATCATTATTCTACGGAAACTGTGCATAATATATCATGCAAAATTTCAAAATAAATTTTTAACATTTATTATCGGAATTTCATATTTTTCATGACTCATTCAAAAATACTATAAATAGATCCATAAATTATTCTACGGAAACTGTGCATAATATATCATACAAAATTTCAAAATAAATTATTAACATTTATTATCGGAATTTCATATTTTTCATGACTCATTCATGATTATTTCGAAAACAAATTTTACCTATTTTCAAAGTGTTTTTTGCAAAATATTATTAATAAATATATGCACTTACACTTACATTATGATAACAACTATTAGAAACATCCATCCTAAGCAGGTTGTTGAAAAATATCTGGAAAAATGTTCAAATTTTCAGTGTAATGTTCATGTGTATATTTACTAAGACAATTATTATTATTATTTCTTATTGATTAGTAATTCTAAAACATCACGATAAAAATATTCTATTTCCAATCGCTTTTTTTTCTTTAGGAAGGGTCTATGAGGAAGCTTTTCCAAAAACAATTATTAAATAAATTATTTTAATATTTAATTTAAAATGTTATTTATTAATATAAAAGAATTGTACAATGTTTTTTATATATGTTTTTTCATGATTTTTTTTTCGAAAAATTATGGTTTAGATAGTAATTACCGTTATTAGAATATCATGATATATTTTAAAATGATTTTTAGGGTTTCGTTCATCTCACGAAACCCTAATCGTCCCGCTACGTTGTCTGTCCGTTACAGAGCCAGTTCTCAGAAAATATATAACTTACAGACTTGAAATTTTGTGTACTTATAGCTGAATACCTACTATAAATCTCAAAATCATAAAATTTTGAAAAACTCGCATTATTTTAATAGAGATAAAAAAACCAAAAATATAACAGCCTTTTCCTATTAAATTTAAACATTTTTCGTTATAGCAGTTGCCAACAATTAAAAATCCACAATAAAATTCTTTCTATAATAATTAATTTTCTATTGAAAGATTTCCACGTGAAAAATGAAAATGAAATAAAAAGTTTCACCAATTGAAAGAAAGATTAATATGACGTCATATTGGTAATAAAACGGAAATTTTTAAATATTTCTCAATAATACAAGAATGACAATAATACAAGTATGAGTATGTGTACGTACAGGAATACTTATCTTCACATATACAATTAAATCAGTGATTTAAAAAATTGCACCTAAGATTTAAAAGTTTTCAGACAGCAATAAAAATTGCGTTACACACAAATGCTAGATATTTTAAGAATTTTACATGGCTCACTATATTTCTTGAATCTTTAAATACGTTTGTTGGTAACCATTTATAAATTTATAAATATTAAAATAAAAAATAATTTAAAAAAAACTTTGGACCTATATAGTTTTTTCAGCCAATAAGATTTAGTTCTCTACAAATAATACAAAAAAAAAAGGATATTAATCATAATTTTATTAGTTATTTGACAACATAGATATAAATCATTTTCTTCTGCATCTTAACTCTTAAATACTCGCAAAAACTTGCACAGCAGCAAACTTTGTGTTAAACTTTTTTTGCGGTGTAATTTGTACATTCAGTTTTAAATCTCTAGAAGAATAAATTATTACAAGCGGATCCGTGCGAGGATTTCGTACTGCATTCTAATAATTTTTAGATGCAGGTTTAAACTTCTAAAGAAAAATTAAGGATAAAAATATCTGGAAACAACATTAGTCAAGCCAGAATAGAATCTCATTTATTCCATCAAAGTTACAGTAAAAAATGATCGAAAGTAGCAAAAGGCTCGCACGAGAAAAAAAAATAACAGTCGTATTTTAACTGCATTAGACGTCATCTTTTTCGGAAAAAACACGGGGCAAAAAAAAAAATTGAATACATATAAAATAGAATTTAATTTAATATAACAAAGCATACATTTTAGAGTACACGTAAAATACAACTGCTTCGATGGATCAATGGCGTTTTTTTTAACTATGCATTTGAATTTGAATTTTGCTTTTTAATTATAAATATAAAATAAACCTGTGCAAGAACAATGTCCCACTATATATTTTTTGTACTATTTATTTTTTATAATCAATGTTCAGCACAATATAATGCGGTATTTTATTTTTGTGGCAACAATGATTCGAGGAAAAACTTTCATTTCATTTAAGGAAACAATGCTGATTTATTTTTTAATTAACTGCATTTTTTAATCAAAAAACATGTTTTGACGAAATGCGAGTGCACCATGTCAGAAGTCGGTTCAAAAACCTTTCGAATGATACCTCATTCATCTTTGTGCGTTCTGTAAATGCATAGAAAAAGATATGTTGATAACAGAAATAATATATATCATTTAAAATATTACTTTTTAATGAAATAAAATTACAATGTAGAGCAATATTCAAATCAACTCTGAACATAAACATATGTGATATTATTTTTAAACAATTTGTAACATGCATATTTAAATTTACAACATCGAATTGTGTGCAAAATACACCAGTGCGAGTAATTACGGGCAAGATTTGACATGAATGTATTACTTAAAACTCGATCATACTGATTTGTAAATATATCATACGAATTAACATTTTTTTTACAACTGAGTTAAAAATTATCTAAGCAGGGTGTCGAACTGAAGACTCTGGCTTAAATTGTCAACGCTATGCCTATTGGACTACCTACTACCTGACACAATTTACTCAGACAACCTTTTGGTAATAGAATCTTGTCTATTATTTGAAACAGCTCAACAGAATATATCGCAGGTAATGGAACTCCATTAAATTATGATTACGTAAATATACTTTATACTCCTGTCCTGAACATTTTTTTTCACTTAGTTTGAAAAAAAATATATTAATTCGTTTCACATGAATTGCATAGATTTCAAATATTACGGATTTTGAAAACCACTATTTGCAATTAGCGTTATTCGCCTTATTAAATAGCCGAATTCTGCGTAGGTTAATCTGCCGAATTAAGGGTGTACTCATTGCTCTAAAATGCATCCAATTGGCAGGTTATCTTATTCATAAACTTTATAATGTCTGTATTGGTCGATTTTTTGATAAAGGCAGAATATATTTCAAAAAATGCTGTCAAAGTGGACATTTTGAACCGAATTTCCCGAAGCGATTGCGCTAGAAACAAAAGAAAATTATTGCCTTGAAAATAATTGTTTGTAAATCAATTTCTAATTAATTGAACGAAAAAATAAAAACACAAGTCACCTATAAATTTCTTCATAAATCACGCCGCCAAGTTTCATGCTTTTATACTTTTAAAAATGAGTCTGAAAATGTGTCAGAAAATTATGAGTTGTTGAGCGTGGAAAAATATTTTTTTAATACCGCCTTAAATGATGTGAAGATTACTATTTAAAATACTTAAAATCTGAAATCTTTGGAAACTTTTCCTCAAGGCACATAGTCATATTCACAATCGTGCTCGATCACATTTTCTTCTTGTTCTGTTGTTGGCTATTGGAGTATGTCTTTGTATTGTCATTGAGCAATGTTGTTTTTGCAATAAACGACAATTTTGAATTGCAACGGATAAGTAAACCTTTATAATTTTTGTCGACACATGTGGGCTTATCATCAAGGCTACGTTTACAACAAAAACTCATGTTGAATAAATGTGGACGTATGCAGTTTTCGAAAACATCGATCCAATTAGTAAAATACCAATGAATTCTGTATACCTGAGAAGAAAGTTATAGGATATATTAAATTAAATGATAACATTCCATCATTAAATATTTAGTTGTTAGATTTATTGGTGTAATTGAAGTTTTTATATCAAATTGCTTGATGATATTGTTTTTTATAACATAGAGAAAAATGACACTTTCAAATCTGAGTAAATCGATGTTTTCATTTTGTTATGAAACTTTTGTTTCAAATAAGGACGACCCAGTGCTTTCAGTTCTGAAATACCAGAAATACTCAGAATATTGAAACATGGACATACTCAAAACTATGCACATAGAGGTCAGTTCATACTCATTTTTGAAACGTGGACATACTCAAAAATGATAAGAATCCAGTTCAAACTCATTTTTGAAACATGGACATACGCAAATATGAGCACATGATGTTTTATTCTTGAATGTGTGCATTGTTTCCAGAAATGAGTATATACATGTTTCAAACTTGACTAATTTTGATTCGGAGCCATTTTGACTATATGCGACATACTCAGATTTGAGTATTTTTTGCTCAGTTTTGAAAATGTCGTTTTTAGGGTGTGAGTATGATCTAGTTTCACATTTCATAACATATTAGATTTAGAAAAATGTGAATACCAATTAATTTCGAAAAAAAGTGTAAAAATATTATGGAGTGTACAGAATTATAGGATACAAATATACGATTGTACCATGAAATGTTAGAAAAATTATATTTGTAACGCCTAGATCTTATCAAAAGTGCTTGATGGTGTTAAGTAGTTTGACCTATTTTGATATTTCATAGTATAATACAATTGGTAAAATATAAATACCAATTCTTTTTTAAAATATACCTAATACAAAAATTATACAGTGTACAGAATGATATGATAACAATGTGTAACATCTTGTACCACTAAATGTGCTCGGTGGTGTTAAGTATTATTTAGTATGATCTATCTTCAGGTTTCAAGCATAATATAATTAGCAAAATGCAAATGTCACTGAATTTTAAAGTTTATTTATGAAAAAAAAGTACGAAGTGTACAGAATTATATGATAAAAATTTAGTGTTGAATCATGAAATATTTAAATGTTAGAAGATTTAATGTTATAACGTTCAAAATTTCTCAATGTGCTTGATTTCTGTTAGGTATTATTTAGTATGACCCATCTTTACAATTCATAGTATATTAGAATTAGTAAATGCGAATACTAATTAATTTTAAAATACATTTAAGAAACAAATATGGAGCGTACAGAATTAAATGATAACAATTTACTATTGCATCATGAAATATTTAGTTGTTGGAAGATTTATTGGTGTAACATATAGTTCTTATCAAAGTGCTTGATGGTGTTAAGTATTATTTAGTATGACCTATCTTGACATTTCATTCAATAATACATTTAGCAAAAGGGAACTTTCAGACATTTAAAAAAAGAAGCTGGCAGAGATAAATCGGGGAAGGAATTTATAGAGCGCTGACGGCAGCAGATTCGTGCCATCGAAAGAATTGAAATTGCCTGTTAAGAATCATTCTTCTTTTGTACTTGATAAAGATTGAATGAAATATGACACGGTTTTGCAAATGTCTGCTCTTAAAGTAAAAGAAAACAGTGATGCATTGAAGAGATACTTGAAGATATTAAAGCACGCATGCTCTTGGGTCTTTGACCTACCTCTATCCTCCAAATTGCTGCAGGATTGTGAAGTTTTTCGTTAAAAAAAAATAAAAAAGAAGAAAGATGCGTGAGATTAATCACACTTTTTAGATAGCATTTTCTAGAACTGCAAGATAAATCACATTTCAAAGGGTTGAAAATGAAAAAAAAAAGAAACACTGAATCATTTTGGAATAATTAAAGACAGTTTATATTGAACCCTCCCAGTAACTTAAAAGACCTGCCAGTCAAATTTAAGGTATTTTATTGGAGGTTATAAGCAAGAAATGGGGCGGGGCGTATAAATGCAACCATAAAAAATTCATATGAAATATTTAATGAGTAATATGAAGTTTCAAAGGCATAATACAGGTTGGCGACAAAAATAAAGGTAAAGATAATAACGTTCAGTTTTCTCTACACTGTAAAAAATCACCAATTTTTTTTTTTTATTTTATGAAAATATATTACAACCACGAACGAAAATATAATATAATCTTCTGAGTTATCCGAAATTCCGAAAAGCGTCTTCCATTGTCTTTTGAATCCCCAGAAACCAATACATTTCCAAAATTTATAGAATTATTTTTAAAAGCAAAGTATTTTTTGCTGCTCGTATTTTTCAGAAACGTTTCCGAATAGTTTTTATAGTGTATCAATCAGTTACCTCAGCCTGGAATACCTGTTTTTCGAATGTCATCCATTCTCAAGTAAACGTTTTCATCTGCATAAGTTAATTTATACATGAAATAGTAAAGAAATAATATTAATTTTAATGTTAATGTTAACGCTGTTAATTTTGCATGTTTGTTTGTTAATCATATTTGTTGAACTTGAAAATGTTTACTTGAGAATTGATAGCATCGAAAAAAAACTATACGGGCAGCGAAAAAAAAAATTGCTTTTGTAAATAATTCTTTACATTTTGGAAATGGGGTTTCTGGGGATTCAAAAGACAATGGAAGACGCTTTTCAGAATTTAGGATAACTCAGAAGATTGTTATATTTTCGTTCGTGGTTATAATATATTTTCGTAGATTAAGAAACATTGGTCATTTTTTACAGTGTAGGGTTCTCCAAAGTGTGGTATGCGTACCCACGATTCTGAATTGGTTTTGACTAAATTTTGACTAACTAACTGAACTCTGACTAACTAAAACCTAATAATTGTCTTATCATCAAAGAAAAACTCTAGCCAAATGAAAATAATGTTAGCAATACATTCGTTTTGAAACAGTTGTTTTAAAATCGTTTCTTTAACTCCCTTCTTTTTCCTTTTCAGTGTGTGTGTTCCTATTTTTGCAATTATTTTTAGAGCAGATATTACTGATGTTATCGGTTACTATCGGTTATAGAAATAAATATAACAAGTATATTATAGAAACTTTGGAAAGCCAAGTGAAAATTCCTAGCCCGTTTTATTTCTAGATAGTTCGATGAAAGAAAAGGCGAGCTAACTCGGGATTCGAGATAGCATGTTAGTGGGTTAAAATGGCACAAAACAAATAAAAAAAAATTATGTGAGTTCTAAAAGCAAAGCCAAATACAAGTAATAAAGTTACGCATATATCGCGCAATAATAAATGAAAGTATCTTTGACAAAAAAAAAAATCAACTCTCGGAATTTGGAGATATCAATCTTTCGTTTTCTCGCCAAATGAAGTATTTTGTCGTGATTTGGCACAATGGCGATGAACAGCGAGAACCCTGTGCCCTTGGGAGTATGCATGTTCTAAGGAGTACGCGACGAATCTGTGTTTACAACGAGCATATGACACAAAGCAAATAAATGAGTCTGTTAAAATGTTTTTCATCTCATTGACTGTTTTACAAAAATTGTAAATGTTAAAAATAGAATAAAGTTATATTTATTTGCATGCATTCGCTGCTTTCTTAATTCATTTTTCTAATCAGGATTCTTACATGAAAAAAACAAAAAAACAAGTGGGTAAGTGTGATCGAAGATTGCACAAAGGGTTTCGTTTAGTATTCCTTTCAAAACACTTTATCCTTTAATAAATCGAAATAAATTTAATTTTCCAAAAAAACCATGTTTTTATAAAATAAAAATTTACTGGTCGATTTTTTCAAATATCTGAACCGATGGGTAAGTGTGATCGAAGATCGCACAAAGGGTTTCGTTTAATATTACTTTCAAAATACTTTATCCTTTAATAAATCCAAATAAATTTCATTTTCCAAAAAAAGTCATGTTTTTATAAAATAAAAATTTACCGGTAGATTTTTTCGAATAACTGAACCGAAATAAGAATTCGCCCCCTGGCGGTGAAAAATGGAACTAAAATCCATTTGGCGATCAAAATCAAGTCGGATGAGCAAAATCTCGTCGCAATCGGGCCCATAGAACCCAAGATAGAAATGCGCCCCTGGCGGAAAAAGTGGATCTAAAATATGTAAGTTTATCAATATCAAGTCGAATGACCCACACCCCGTTGTAATAGGGCCCATAGAACCCGAGATAGGAAAGCGCACGTTAATAGTAGAAAGTGGAACTAAAATATTTTAAGGTTATCGATATTAACTCGAATGAGCCAAACCCCGTCGTAATCAGGCCCATAGACCCCTAGATACTCCTGTAGTTCCACCTTCCACCGCCAAGGGGCGCAATCTGTTCTATACGAGTATGACTGAAATCTGAAAGACTATCGAAATCAAGTCGAATGAGCCAAACCCCGTCGTAACGGGGCCCATAGAACCCGAGATAGGAAAGCGTCTCCTAGTGGTATAAAGTGGAACAAAAATATTTAATGCTATATATATTAATCCGACTGAGCCAAACCCCGTCGTAATCAGACCCATAGAACCCGAGATATTTTGAAACTTAAAAAAAAATCTGAAGTTATTGTTTGAAAAGAGTGGTATATACAACTAATAAGTTCACTTTACAGTTATAGAGGGTGATTATTAAGTTAATTATGTTTGGAATCAGTGGCGTTCACATTGGAAAGTTAGTTGCTGAGTTATGGAAACGGGGCATAGTTAGCGAAAAAACCTTGAAGAAGGGAGGGGAGATGAGACTTGTTTTGGCAATCAACTAATTAAGACTACCAGACTACTTGTTCAAACACTGGAAATCGTAGAAAAGCTAGGAACTTAAAAAAATTGCTCGAGTTAAGATTCGGAAATAGTGTTAATTATCTATAAATCACAGGAATTAAACGCTACAGATGAACTTAAAAAAAAAATAATTTCTTAGATGGAATTATTTCTGTTGCAATCAGAGCATTAGATATGTATATATTAAATATGGTGTCAAATAATGATAAACCTGCCGTTAAGGGGTGCGGTTCACTGATTGCGATAGTTCTTAAAAAGTCACCCCCCCCCCTTTTCCGTCCCCGCGAACATAAAAAAAATACAAACATCCCTATTAGCATCTGACAAAATTACTTCCATTATCCAAAAATCTTTTTCTTTCTTCCTCCACAAAAAAAAAAAAAAAAAAAAAAAAAAAAAAATCCTTAAAGAAAAAATAATTTCTGTTCTAATAATGTGATCTTAAAGAAAATTAGATATTTAGATTCCTCGTTAAAAAATATTCACTTATGCATAATTTTCAAATTGATAAATGCAATATTTTAAAATAATTAACAGAGCTCGGATTATCCCAATATAAATATCTGGGGATTTTTTCTTCCTTCTTTCCCAGCAGACATTTGTCTGGACGAATCACATATGTCATTAAGAAATATTTTTATATTATCTAATTAGTTAACAACTAATTTTTTTGGGGGGGGGTGTAACGGTTGGATCAGGTTAAATTTTCGAAACTATAATTGTTTAAATTGAGACGACTCTTGTGATGTTAATTTCGAGAGTGTATTTTAATTAGATCTAATAATTTGCATGGCCTTTAAAAACTGTATTAATTTTTTTTTATACAGATGTATCTCTTTTCTTCACAGACGGATTGTCTGCATGAAATTGCAGCTGCAGCCTTGAAATTAAAAGTTATCTTTTTTCGACTGAAAATAAAAAAATTTCATTGATATCTCGGGTTCAAATGGGTCGATTTTTTCAAAATTTTATTTTTTGAAATGATTTTTTGAAATTTCGTTTATAAGGCTATTTTTTCGATTGTTTCAGAAAAGGCAATAACTGAGGTTTTATGTCCGGCCGGTTCGTTTACTCGTTTGTGGCAACCATTCCATGAAAATCGAAACAGATTTGTCATCAGTTTGGATAAAAATGTTACTTTTTAGCTGTGTTTCTACACAATTTTTAATGCTTTTTTTAGGTTTTTTAGTTAATATCGTCGGTAATTAACACCGTATTCAAAATTTCATAATTTGTCATGTCACAGGGGGTATTCAGCTGTAAGTACACAGAATTTTAAGTCTCTAACTTCTACAGTTTCCGAGAACGGACTCTGGGACGGACAGACAGACAGATAAAGATGCGAGACGAATAGAGTTTCGTGAGATGAACTAAACCCTAAAAAGGTGGTACGCCAAGTAATCGCATTTCATCCAGAGGTACGGGAAGCATCAAAGTTTGGGAATTTTAAAAGTATTTGATTGATTTAATTGCCACATTTTGTGTAAAAGTGGATTTTTTCTTTATTTTTTTCATTAAATATATCATTTTATTTAATTTTTCAAAATGTTTAAAACTATTTCACATATTTGCACTTACATATTTGCGCCAGTTGTGGGGATGATAAATAAAAAATAAATAAATTTTAAAGAATGTCTGACCTATCTTAAATAATATTTAGCTGATTCAAAACGATCAGTAATTTAGAAAGTAACAAAGAAGGAGGAAGAATTGAGAATGACAAATATTCATCAACCTACATTAGGTAAACATTAAATTGAAAAATATTGATTTCTATTTCGAGCTAAGAAAAGAATTTTATTTCCTCATTTAAGCATTTCGTATCCATCAAAACCTCATTTTCGGTGAAGGAAAGACAGTGATTTGTTTGCTGTTTCAAAATTCATAAATAATTCAAATAAATCTTTTTTCTTTTTACATTTGTTACTTATTTCATTATTACTATGCATTTGTTATGTGCCGCCATGGCATAATTAAACAAAAACTTTGTTTCCTGCAATCTTAAATAAAATTATACTTAATCAGTTTTACTAAAAAAAAGTCTTGCATTTTAAATTTTTTCTTGGAAAAATAATGTAATGAAATTTATAAGGAAAGTACTTTAAAAATAAAACACCACAAATATTAACAGAATGGCTTGATAATTTTTTTTTCAATTTTCGCAATTCTTAACATATATATTTTAAAGAAAATTATATATAATTTTTAATACATTAGTAAGGATTACATCCAAAACTAATTTTAACAAACGATTACATACCATAAAAATGAGGATTGTATGTGACATTACTAATTCGAAGCCAATATTTTATAAATAGTAAATAAATCGTTCCCGTATTTATTTTTCTAATAAACTGTAGTTGTCATATTATGTTTCTTTTAATATCCTACTGAAATTTAAATTGTACTCCCATGCTATATTTTTAAACATGTTTAATTATTATTTCGAATAAAGATAAAACTTGATCCAGACTAAAAAAAAAATGCTAGAAAAAAGAGCATAAATATAAACTTGCATTTTTTTTTCTTTTGATAACTATAGAGATAATAGACTTATTAAGGTCCATAATGTAACATACTCAATTTGTTCGTATAGTTGCAGCCAACGTTGAATAGTAGGCAAAATATATGTTATTTTATTTGTAAAGTCATATCTTGTAGATGTCAGGTTTTATCGTTTATCACAGTTGTTTCTAACTTGTATAACATGGTGACAGGTTGGTTACGAAAGAAAACTTTATTGGCAATGGCGGAAAAGAGAAACAAGTTGGAAATTGTACGTCAAACGTGACAAATTAGGTGCGTTCGAACTATAGCTATTTATATAAATATTCAGATTTTGATGATTTTTAGTTCTGTGAAATGAATTATATCGTCTGCAGATTAATTTCGGTAATAAAATAAGTATCTCGGTCGCTTGACGGTTAAGCCTCGGAAGCTCCTATTTATACATAGTTTATATCCTATCCTATACAAAGCACCGATTTTTTTTTTTAAACATTTCAAATTTCTTAATAAATCTTTTTATTAATATCTCCTAAAGTTTTGATTCGATTTTCATAAAATTGGAAATGTCTTGACAAAATTCTGCAAAGATAATATATCTTAAATTTCAAACCATTCAGTCGGGTAGTTTTTGCGTTGTCATATGCGGACGGACGGACAGACAGACGGACCGACCAGACGACGACAATAGGCGCTACGTATTTATATAATTACGAACGCACCTAAAAAACTAAAGGTACAATAATAAAAATGCATAAACTAAATTGCAAATTTTCGTTTGCAAAGTCTAATTTATGTGAAAGTACAGTAGGATACTCGCAAGATGAGAGTATATTTTAAAACTTAGTAATTGATTCTTAATACGTTCTCGCTATCCCGGCCAGCCATTATAATAATGTACAATTACAAGCGTGTCCCTTCCTTATTTCCATAATCCTTATATATTATTTCTCCTGTCAACATCCCTTTTACTCAGAAAATATGAAACGCAGAAAAACGAATGAGATACCATATGAAAGGTTTTAGAACCGGCTTCTGACATAGCCCACTTAACAATTCGTTAAAACATGTTTTTGATTAAAATTTGCTGAAATTAAAAAATTAAATCGGCATTGTTTTCATGAAAGAAATGAAAGGTTTTCCTGAAATTATTGTTGCCAAAAAAATAAAATACCACATTATATGATGCTCTTGGCAATTATTATAAAAAACACCGCAAGAGTTTATTTTATACTTATGATTAAAAAGCGAAATTGAAATTGAAATGTTTAGATTTATATTTCTAAGTCCCATGGTTTTCCCGAAGCGGATGACGTCATCCTCTAATGCAGTCAAAATACGATTGTTAAATTTTTTTTCTCGCGCGTGCCTTTAGCAATCTTGGATCAGTTTTTAGTCTAACTTTGATGGAATAAATTAGATGATATTCTGGCTTGACTAACAACTAAATGTTGTTTGCAAATATTTTTATCCTTGCTTTTTCTTTAGAAGTTTAAACCTGCATCTAATATATATTACATATTGATAAAAAATTATACTTCTGTATTATCCCGTCCACCACTTTCCCTAACAAAAAACTATCGCCAAATAAACGGGAGAACGTTGCCATTGGAATATCAAAAAATAAATAAAATATAAGAATTTAAGGACACAATTGTTATTTTAATTAATAAAATAACTACTAAATCAGTAAAACATAATGAAAAATACACGCAAATGTCGAATGTAATACCACTAGATGACGTAACAAACACGCATAATGATTCTGACATCAAGTAAATGGGACTG
Source organism: Maratus michaelseni (assembly GCA_963931845.1). Classification (NCBI taxonomy): domain Eukaryota; kingdom Metazoa; phylum Arthropoda; class Arachnida; order Araneae; family Salticidae; genus Maratus; species Maratus michaelseni. The sequence goes on from OZ007596.1 coordinate 224,117,674, forward strand.
CATTTTTGGCGTTTAATCTTACAGTTTGGCGGGAGTTTTTTGTTATGAAAAGCGGTCGACGGGTTAATAGAGAAGTACCTAAAAAATATTAGATTTCAGTGCGAAATCTTCGCACGGGCCCTCTGGTCTGTAATTGTTCCTTGTACACGTTTGCTTTTAATCATATTTTTTTTCTTTTGTTGTTCATATCATTTATAATAATTCTAGAGAAAAATCTGATAAAAATTTATTTGTCTCGGAGCTTCTAGTTTCGACGTTTTCATTGGGCGACGGATGGCAAGACAGTAACGCGTGTCAGTAAATAATGTTTTCTCGCGATAACGTTGTAGTCCCACCAGCAGCTGAGAGTATCTTCTCTTAAAGCTGGTAGAGGGGAGAGGCTGGGTTCGAACACAAACTACGCTCGTCGACCTAATCATTCGGAGCTTTCCGTGGAGTTCTTCGAACTCTATCCTAAATACAGGTTAGTATCCTTTAGTGAGACCCCACGTAAGGCAATCCCTCTTGGCCTATATACCTCGTGTACATAATCGGTCATAACAACATACCACAATAACTTGGCTAATATGTAACACAAATTTAGGTGCATTTATTCGTTATTTAGGACGACAACCACAAGTATAAGTTACCAGAATGTATTTTAAAAAATTGTAATAATATATAATGCATATTAGTAAAAATAAATAATGCATTACCTACACCATTTGCGCCTGTTTGAAACTTTCTTTTCATTTCCTTTGGAACTTTTTAACGGTCATCGGCCAAGTTATCCTGGAAGGATTATACCCGTTTCTTCGTTCTACTTTATCAATGCTTAATTTCAAGTATTTTATTATGATTACAGTTTTGGAGTGACTTCATGTTGATTATTTTTGTGTCTCAATATCTATATGTGGACGAAAATTGGAATTCATTAGAAAGCCATAAATAGCATAAAAATTTAGAAACTAGCAGATGAAAATTATTAAATAACAAATCAAATATTTTGCGTGCACATATCGGTAATGGGCGGGTGTATGAGAGAAGATTTACTCATATATGAAAAATCTAACAAGGAAGGTCTCCATCAGCGCAGACTCAGGAAAACTTGAAAAAATTACAGAATATTTTGACATAAAGATATATGCGTCTTGCTGGCAATATCTAAACAAAGCCTCCTAATGGCCGGTTACAGCTGTCAATAATTAGTTAATTACCACACATAGAGAAAATAAGGTGTTGGGTGCACCTTTACCATAACCTAGAAATTATCTAAAGGGGCTTCTGATTACAGAAGACTCGGTGATCGTGACTTAATTAGATACTATTTACTAAATAAATTATTTATTTATAAAAAATAAGCCATCGCGTTGTGTATAGACGAGAATCTAACCTATAGCCTTTGTCTTGACTAGGAGTATAAAGAATTCCCAGTTTTACAAAACAACCCCAAAGATAATGTATAATTAAAACTCAAAGACTTAAGATAATGAATTCTAAAGAAACATTTAGGTTTTAAATTTAATTACGCAAACACTTAAATTATGACAACATCTTTTAAACAAACAAATAATTTATTTACATAAAAAAAAAAACATTTAAAGTAACATCTTAACAAAATACACAAATCCTACAAGACTTTCTTGTAAAAAAAAAAAGCTCAATACTTTTTTTTCAATTAACATTATAATTCATTCTAAACCCTTTTTACAATTGCATAATACAATTAAAAATTACTGACTAAAGATTGACACGTTCTCCTGAGAGAGATACAATACATTATTGACAGTACACATAGTTCTACATAGATGTGGAAAATCATACAGTAAATTCATACTTTAAACCATTAGAGGGACTCGAGTAACCGGCAAGGTGGCTTTAGCCGGGCATAGGTACACTTTGCTAATTGTAGATAAGCATTTTGGGCATACACTGACCATTCGCACTAAGTAAAATATCTACTTGAAATTTTTTTTACTACTCCTAGTGCTTACTGACTCTCATCACTCTTTTTCATCTTCTGCTCTCATCTCTATCTCCTAACTCTTGTTTTTTTTTCAGTAGGCTGGACTCCTCCCAATATCCAAAATTTACATACTTGAATTTGGGTGGCCCTGGTGCGCCAATTGTCACACCCACTTTCCTTGATCATCCAATGCCAGCTAATCTGTCTGGTCAGTGGACGCAAATTTTCTTGCCCTTTAATTTCAAGCGACATCTAGGCGCCCACTACGAGTCCACCATCTGACTGAAGATTAAGGAGCCACACACGAAGCGTGACTAACAGCCCCCATAAATTTTCAGTCATAAAACTCTCAGAAACGGTTCCAACCAACATTTTGGGTCGGACTGCGTTCATAAAAATGCCAATCTGCCCGCTAGATAATAATAGATAAAACATTGTACCGCCATAATATATTTAAGTAATTACAGTGTGCCATTAAAATAAAAAACACAGTAATATGCTAATTATACCTCATATGCAAAAAGACATTTGATTATAATAATTACAAAATAAAAAACTCAATGTATATATATAAACATTGATCAAAAAATTTCACACAGCAAGATGGTGGACCCTTGCCACCACTTCTATAAAAAAAAAATCCTGAGGAACCTCGATAGTGCGTCCGTAAAAAAATAATAAAAATTTTATTTTTCTGGCGGCATATCTTCGGTTGGAGACACGATGAAATTTCCAAAAATTCACTCTTGTGATAGATAACTCTTTTTCTACTCTTGACAGACTCAAACAAGTTGACATACTGTGACAAAAGTGTATTTATTTAAGTTAATTTTAAGTTAAATTAACACGCTTTTATAACTACGGTTTTGTCATATACATTTATAAGTATATATAATAAAATTTAACTATCGTATTATACGGTACAGAACAAAATTTAAATTGATTAATATTATCTCAAGCTGATCTTATGGTTCTGTTCTGAGCACTGTCGGCTTTGATATTGTTATTGTAGGAGACAAGAGCCATGTTCTTCCCATGAACGATTATTGCCATGGAAACAACGACTTATTCACTATTTTATAACGAAATGATTCTTGATCAGGCAGTTACTTTTAAAATACATTTAAAACTAATCCAGCCGGTGAGACCGTGTAAAATTAAAAAATTACAGCAACAGGCAACTTATGTATATTATATAAGCTTATAGCAGCGATAATAAACTATTTCATTTGCTTCAGTTGATATACATTAAGTATTACACATTTAAACACTCATTTAACAAGCAATTTCCAAATGCATTAAAATCACTTCCATTTGGCAAAGAAAAAGTGTTGCTAGCCAAATCGAGTCTTTTTGCGCCAAATACTCGAAATTATTTTATTTTTGTGCAGACTACTTTAATTCTGCAGCTAAATTTGACAGATCTTTTATAACATGCATGAGTAGTTTCATTAGTATTTTTTGTTCAAAATATTCCGAGTATGCATTTTCAGGATACCTTCGTTCTAAGAAAAGGATAAAAAATCAAAAATACAAATTTTGGGAACCTCTGGTTAAAAGCGGAAAGAAGAGTCTTTAGTGCCTTAGCGACTTTGCGACGAGCGTCATACATACGTGACATATACAGAGCTTAGTATCTTTGATTTATTCCTACCAGTAATTTTTAATTAAAAATTTCGACTTATTTAATCAAAGCATTTCTGCGACTGAATATGGAAAAAAAATCTGTTTTAAAAAACTGGTGATAAAAGATTAAAAGTTCTGTAAAGGACGCTCGTAACAATCGGGTTAAAACACTGCAATTTTATAAAATTCAAAGTACCATAACTGAGTAATTTTTTATATGAAAGAAATAGGAATAATTTACAGGAAAACATGGACGTGTTAAAAATTAAAGAACCTTTTTAAAATCTTCAAATTAGTTGTATATATTTTGTAATTGGAAGTATGTTTCTATCGTCAGCAGTTTAAGCGATAATTGTCATAACCTCTATTTTGAATCCCACAATATATAATAGAATTTTCAATTATATAATTTCAATGATACAATGATTTTATTCAATCATATAATATACAACTCGTAAAACACCCTATTTTTGCACCATTCTTAACAGATAAAATAATATCGGAACAATAGCTATAATTTACCCTTAATCAAAATTTGTTAAAAACATTTAATTGCTTTCTTTTTTTGCCTTTTCAGTGTAAAAAATCTATACTAATTAATAAAAAATACATTTATAAAGTAGTACATTTCTGCTTTAGTTTCTTTCATATCACTAATCGACTTTTCCAAAAACATCCGAAAAGGTATCTCAAAAGTGTTTTATGACATCGACACTTTTATTTCGATTAATATTTTTTAAATCAAAGTTTACAACAAAACCCGGAATCGATGAGGCTTTGGCGGTTCCGGATGGAATTTTCAGGAATATAGATCATGGGTATTTAATGAGATGTTACGCGATTAATGAGACGAACGAAATGAGCTATAAATTTTAACTCAACATCCGCGAGAGTTACGTTCAAGAAAAATCTCGCGAATGTTGTGTCGCATTTTCCCTTTAGTTTCTTTCTTACCACTAATCGACTTTTCCGAAGACATCCGAAAAGGTATCTCAAAAAAGTTTATGATATCGACACTTTTATTTCGATAATTAGTTTTTAAATCAAAGTTTACAACAAAACACGGAATCGATAGGACTTTGCCGGTTCCGGATAGGAATTTCAAGGAATATAGATCATGAGTACTTAATGAGATGTTACGCGATTAATGAGACGAACAAAAGAAGTTATAAATTTTATCCCTTAACATCCGCGAGAGTTACGTTCAAGAAAAATCTCGCGAATGTTGTGTCGCATTTCCCCTTTAGTTTCTTTCTTAGCACTAATCGATTTTTCCGAAGACGTACGAAAAGGTATCTCAAAAAAGTTCTATGATATCGACACTTTTATTTCGATAATTAGTTTTTAAATCAAAGTTCACAACAAAAGACGGAATCGATAGGACTTTGCCGGTTCCGGATAGGAATTTCAAGGAATATAGATCATGAGTACTTAATGAGATGTTACGCGATTAATGAGACGAACAAAAGAAGTTATAAATTATATCCCTTAACATCCGCGAGAGTTACGTTCAAGAAAAATCTCGCGAATGTTGTGTCGCATTTTCCCTTTAGTTTCTTTCTTACCACTAATCGACTTTTCCTAAGACATCCGAAAAGGTATCTCTAAAAAGTTTATGATATCGACACTTTTATTTCGATAATTAGTTTTTAAATCAAAGTTTACAAGAAAACACGGAATCGATAGGACTTTGCCGGTTCCGGATAGGAATTTCAAGGAATATAGATCATGAGTACTTAATGAGATGTTACGCGATTAATGAGACGAACAAAAGAAGTTATAAATTTTATCCCTTAACATCCGCGAGAGTTACGTTCAAGAAAAATCTCGCGAATGTTGTGTCGCATTTCCCCTTTAGTTTCTTTCTTAGCACTAATCGATTTTTCCGAAGACGTACGAAAAGGTATCTCAAAAAAGTTCTATGATATCGACACTTTTATTTCGATAATTAGTTTTTAAATCAAAGTTTACAACAAAACACGGAATCGATAGGACTTTGCCGGTTCCGGATGGGATTTACCGGACTATAATCATGAGCTTTTAATGAGTCGTTACGAGATTAATGAGACGAACGAAAGAAGTTATAAATTTTATCCCTTAACATCCGCGAGAGTTACGTTCAAGAAAAATCTCGCGAATGTTGTGTCGCATTTCCCCTTTAGTTTCTTTCTTAGCACTAATCGATTTTTCCGAAGACGTACGAAAAGGTATCTCAAAAAAGTTCTATGATATCGACACTTTTATTTCGATAATTAGTTTTTAAATCAAAGTTTACAACAAAACACGGAATCGATTAGGCTTTGGCGGTTGCGGATGGAATTTTCAGGAATATAGATCATGAGTTTTAATGAGATGTTACGCGATTAATGAGATGAACGAAAGTCCCTTAACATCCGCGAGAGTTTCGTTCAAGAAAGATTTCGCGAATGTTGTGTCGCATTTCCTCTTTAATTTCTTTCATACCACTAATCGATTTTTCCGAAGACATCCGAAAAGGTATCTCAAAAAAGTTTTATGACATCGACACTTTTATTTCGATAATTACTTTTTAAATCAAAGTTTACAACAAAACACGGAATCGATAGGATTTTGCCGGTTCCGGATGGGATTTTCCGGACTATAATCATGAGCTTTTAATGAGTCGTTACGAGATTAATGAGACGAACGAAAGAAGTTATAAATTTTATCCCTTAACATCCGCGAGAGTTACGTTCAAGAAAAATCTCGCGAATGTTGTGTCGCATTTCTCCTTTAGTTTCTTTCTTACCACTAATCGACTTTTCCGAAGACATCCGAAAAGGTATCTCAAAAAAGTTTTATGATATCGACACTTATTTTGACGAACGAATGACGTTATAAATTTTAAACTTCAGTAATCTCTTAACATTCGTGAGGGTTACGTTCGAGAAAAATCTCGCAAATGTTATGTCCAGGGCTTAATTTCTAAGAAAAAAAGTACGGGAGCCCTAATATTCTGCAGTACTAACACCCGTAGCGTACACCTCCCCCGCTTTCGTGTGCAGTGTTTATGAGCTCCGGTGAATTCTGGCCAATATTTAAATAGTTACTAAAAACAGATAAGTACCGGAGCTGAGCTTCCGTGGGCTCCGGCGCAAATTAAGCCCTGGTTGTATCTATCTCTCTACACTAAATGAAGAATTATGTTCTATAAAATTTGAATTAGAATGCCACAGCATTTCAAAGAACTAAAGGATATGTGTATTAACAATACGTTATGCATAACGTATATGTAGAAGGTGAATGTATACACATTTTCATGAATATGAAATTTATTTGTTGAAGATAATTCAAATTAACTGTTTAGAGAAATAATGAGAAAATAATGACAGATAAAAACGCATTGTTTTTTGTATAAAATAATTTTGACTCTCTGTATTCGCAAAGACATTATAATGTATTAGTGGGCCTGTATGCGATACAATATTAAAATACCATATTTAAATACAGCTAAATGCTTCAGAAATGATTTTATTTCCCATTTAAGTGCAGCTTCAGCTCCATATGTACGAGAACCTGCACATTTTAAATTAGTAGATTGAAGATATTGTTACCTTCCCACTTCTAACATCCCCATTGCAATTCGTATATTCTTCTGTTATTATTGTGTCTGTTATTATTGTGTTATTATTGTCTGTTATGTTCTTTCAGCACTCTCACTTTTTCAGTTGACAACTGAAAATTGATTTGTTAATAGATACTAAGAAATTACAAGGAAAATAATCCTTAACCGCTATAAATTCCGAAAGAGAAAGAGATAATAAAAAAATCGCGAATAATCAAGCCAGATTATCGCGAATGTTAAGATTTTCTGCCTACTCAGATTCGCGAATGTTGAGGAATTACTGTATACACCTTATCCCAGTTACCACTTTGAAATAATATTTCTCCCTTGAATTTATAGAGATACATTATTTTTTTATCAGTTAAAATGTTCTTATTTTCAAGTCCTTTATTTGCTATATCAAATAGTTGCACAATATCATTCAATGAAAATCTCTCTTTAATTTTCACAGTTTCTTTGTCTTTCTCCTGTTATTGGCAGTATTTTAAGTACTTTTTTCAGTTTCAAATGGCTTTACAAATAATAAAAAAAATCTTCCAATGCATTTTTCCTAAATTTTTCAAAAATATATTAGAAGATGTATGCGATCATTTTAAAATATTTTTTTTTAATTAAAATTAATAAAGTAAATCGGTAAGTATATATATTTTTTCATCACAAAGTGATATTCACACTGAACACATTAATGGTGTTAAAATACTACTTTTAACATTACAAATGGTAACGGAAAATAGACGGAAAAAAAAGCAACCAGAAGAACAAATGCGCGTACCCACACAAGCGACAAAAATGAATAATTTTACTTGGATTGGAATATAATCTAGTATTTTCGTTCATAGACAATGACATATCGCATGCGAGGGACTTTGGACAGGAATAAATTACCTCATGAAGACAATGCAGAAACTCACGCTTTACGGCATCTTTCATTTCAGACTCGAATAGTGGTTTTCATGACTACCTGGAATTTTTAAACTCTCCGAGAGACAAAAACCAATTGAGATGAATTCGGGTGACGAACCTTCTGACCAGAGAAACGCATAATGGTGATTGGATATGTCACCAACTTGCTCATAAAACACACGTGGAGCACGAAATGGCCTTAATTGCATTTGTTTTGTCGCCATTTCTAATTCTAAAATGAATATATTATCGTCATTTGTGTTTCTTCCCTGTGGTGTTTGTCAGGAGAAAAAATGAGTGCTGCCATTTGAAATTTACGACATTTTGTCACGCTACGGTAACTGTAAGAGCTCGATTGCTGTTCTTTACACTCATTCATCAGCCCACTCAAAATCTCGTTTTCTTGAACGATACGGTCATTAAGGACTCATATACGGCAAAGTTTTGTTATGACCACTTTGTAAAATTTCCCTGATGCAATCCATTATGTCAAGGATTCTCATTGATATTTTAATAGATTGTGCTTTTTTTCTACTTATGAAAACATAATTTATAATTACAAATTATGCCACTTGCCTTTCAATATTGAGTCTTCTATAACTTAGCAATGCTCCACACTGCAGATTTGATATTAAATCTATCTAGGAATTCAAAAAGATTCTACCGCTTTTCAAAAAAAAATAAAATTAACAAACTTTTCAAGAAACTCGCTTTACGTTTGCATTTTAAGAAATTTAAGGGAAAAATAAACTAAGCTTTTTCCAAAAATAACATTTATCCAAAAAACAATTATCCAAAAAAATATTAAATAAAAAATATCCATATTATAGATAATTCCAGTTTATGTGTGTCCGGATTTCGAACATTGTACTGTTCTAAAATTTTGAATTTATATACTTTTTTTAGTTGTATAGTTTAATGCAAATAATATGTACAGAAGTTTTAAAATGAGAAACCTACTTTATTTTAGATATATATATTTTTAATTACTTCAGATGTATTTCTGACAAATTTATTCATTAAACGTTTAAAGATTAACCATTGACAGAAAAAAAATCATAGATTAAATTGTTAAATATATATAGTAGAATCTAACAAATAATCATTACATTTATTAATTACAATGAGTAACTAGCTGGAACAAGTCAGAACAAATATTGAAATAATGATATAAATATAAATTAAAATAATCTGTCTACAACACTAATTAAACTATTTAATTAATGTCTATCATAAATTAATTAAATACAGCTTGTGTTTTACAATTATCCTAATTATTTACAGGCAAATGCAATGATATAAACCAGTGAATGTTTCTATTTTAATGCACACATTGGGTTTTTTTCTAGCTTTAAGGTAGTAAATCAGTTTAAATTATTTATTTAAGTTGTTTAATTAATGGAAATCTTTCTTTTTCATCTTTTTATGGTACAGATTAAATTAATAATTCATTTACGTGAAAAGGAACACCAAACTTTTTTGTGTAACTAAGTTATTTAAAAGATTTTTCTTATAATATTAATTAAAGTAATTGTTCATTTTCGAGATTAAAAAAAAATATATTGAATTACAAGAAAATCAAAGTTAATGTAATTTTTACAAACATTGTTCTTTAAATTCTTAAACATTTTTTTTACATATTACTGCTTGTTTCAATTAGGCAACTGAAAATGTGTTTAAATCAAACAAATATATATATATATATATATATATATATATATATATATATATATATATATATTCATGAACCTTACAATTATTTTTAATTGCTTATTATCATTAATTGTTTAGCAATAATTATTTATCAAAATCTAGAGAAATGCTTAAGTGATACAAAAAGAAACAACAAAAGGCTTATGAAAAAAAACCATTTAATGATCAAAATACATTTCAACGCTCATACGGCGCCATTTTCAAGAAATATAACGATAAAGTATTCACGCAAATTTGGAAAATGAACTTGAAAACATGAATCACGAGATTATATACGTAAAAAAGCAGGTGCTAGAAGTAGCCAACTGTAATTGTGAAAATTAATATTTCGTTATTGCTTTTTAAAACGGAAAAGTACCTCAAGCCAAATTTTAGGCAATTCAAATGAGGCGGATTCAATGCAAATGTTTACGTTACGCATGTAGATTTCTATTGATTCACGTATAATAGATGGGAAGTAGACTCTTGATTGATAAATTATTTTACTATTTTTAAAATAAATTCTTATTGTCTTGGTTCTATGTAGTCGTGCCAGTGCTGGAGTACTCCTGTCATATTTGATATCTGCCATATGCTCTTTTAATCTTGTTTTAACCCTATCACTATGTCCTGGGGTCCACGCTGTCCCCAAGCACATTCAACAAGTTGTCAAAAAAAATCTATCACTCACTGAGTAGTTTCAGCCGGTGACATCTCGTATCATAATGTTTGTAACACATGGCAAAAATTAAAGTGTACAAATATAAGTGGTACTTGTTTTTTTTTTTTTTTTTTTTTTTTTTCACAAATAGATAGCATATTTGTCCTCGGCAACAACAGGGCATGTTTTGATAAGACATAGTGATAGGGTTAAACTTTCTAGTGGTCATTCCTATATAATATTGTAACGTTCCATCTGCTCTGGTGAAGGTGATTTCATAAACACCTGATAGTTGCTATGGCTCTATTGGGTGTATTTTCTTACAAACTACACTTTTTAATTTTATGGATGGTTTTGCGATAAGACATATATTGAATTTGCTAAATTTATATTTCAATCTTTTAAAGAACCCAGGAAAATATTGTAAAGTAGATAACTTTGAAATTTGTTTATTGAAGTTTTTCTTCTCCTTCTTCACCATGCTCGTAATTACTTTATTAATAGTGCTTTCATTATATCCGTTGTTTCTTACTATTTCATGTATTTTATTTATTTCACATGTTCACTGATCTGGAGTACAAACTGTAAAGGCTCTCTTAATAAAATGCCTCTTAATTAAATTTGATTATGTAATTATTGATCTTTAAAGGGAAGGGAGGAATGACTGTTGCTTAGATCTATGAAAAAAATTTACAAAAAGATTTACAAAACATCAAAAGCGATTTCAATATTTTTTCATGCATTATTTTGGCATTATAATTACTAGTTATATTTCGATCATTTTATTTTTTTTTCACGAAAATCGACACCGTTTTCGTAATGTTAATTTAAAAACTAGTCGGATGTGCCAATCCCAAAACTTTCTTCTATCTCACACAGGTTTCGCATACACTAAAAAGAATCAGCACCAATTTATATCAAGGTCTAACTGAATCTAAAGTTTTATTAAATTCCGTGCATTAGTTCTTGAGATATGACTATCGCTAAAATCGTGTGAATCCTGAAAAATGCAGCATAACAGCGCCACCTGTTGGGAGATTTAGACCAAAACCTAATCAACAACAACTTATGTCAACATCTAACTGAAACTGAAGTTTGATGAAAATCCGTGTATTAGTTCTTGAGATATAGTTATCGTGATAATAATGAAAAAAGTAGCATAGCAGCGCCACCTGTAGGGCAATTTACACAAAAACGTAAGCAACATCTAGTTGTGCCATGGTCTAACAGAATCTGAAGTTGAATGAAATTCCGCGCATTAGTAAAAAACTAGACTAGTAAAAAACTAGATATTAGTAAAAAACTAGACTTACACTATCGTAAAAAACTAGAGAAAAGTAGTATGGCATCGCCACCTGTTGGGATATCTACACCAAAACGTAATCAGCGTCTATTTATGTCAAGGTCTAACTGAACCTGAAGTTTTATGTAAATAAGTTCATTAGTTCTTGAGATAGAGCTATTGCGGAAATCTCAAAAAATGCAGCATAGCAGCGCCACCTGACTGGCGATTTCAGCCAAAAACTAATCAGCACCAATTTATATCAGGAACTAACTTAATATAAAGTTTTATTAAATTTCGTGCATTAGTTCTTGAGATAGAGCGCCCTCAAAATTTTTGTCACATACAGACAGACAGACAGACAGAGTCACAGACAGACGTTTTCTAAAAATGGTCAAAACCGGAAGTCGAAAATTTTCATGAATCCAATACTTTCTTCTTGTAAAGATAGAAGAAAGTAATAATTTGTAATTTAAAGAGAGCTTATTTGCAAAGTTGCGCAAGTATTACAATATGTATTTTTTTTTTCATCGAAAGATCCATTTGTATTTCAGCTACTGCCAAAATTTTATTAAAATCGCATCAAAAGCTCTTGTGAAGGAGATATTTCAGATTAACTTTTCAATACACTATAAAAAATAAGACAAACATTTCATAATCTAGTTCTTACCTGTTTTAAGGTTTAACAAATCGCCAGTGGATCCGTGCGAAGATTTCGCACTGCAGTCGAATATTTTTTTTCGCAAATATCTAATAATTTATAGATGCAGGTTTAAACCTCTAAAAAATTTTGAGAACTAAAAAATCTGCAAATAACATTAGTCAAGCCGGAATATCATCTCATTTATTCCATCAAAACTAGAGTAAAAACTGATCGAAGCAAAAAAATATTATCAATCGTATTTTGACTGCATTAGAGGATGACATCATCTGTTTCTGAAAAAAAAAAACATGAAAAAAAAAATGAATTGAGCATTTGATTTGAAATTTGCTTTTTAATCATAAATATAAAATAAGTCCGTGCAGAGACATCCCACTGCATCAATTTGTTATTTTTTTATAATTATTTTTGAGAGCGATATAATGCGATATTTTATTTTTGTGGCAACACTGATTTGAGAAAAATCTTTTATTTCATTTATGAAAAGAAAGTCGATTTAATTTTTAATTAACTGTAATTTTTAATCAAAAAACATGCTTCAACGAAATATTAGTGTACTATGTCAGAAGCCTGTTCAAAATCCTTTCATATGGTATCTCATTTATCGTTCTGCGTTTTGTATTTGCTTAGAAAAAGGGATGTTGACAACAGAAATAATATATAGGATAATATAGGGTGTCCACAATGTTTACAATTTCAGTCTGTTGTTATAAACACAAATTAACATGTATGGAAAGCAGTACAATTTAGGAATGCATATTGAAGTTTTTTTTTTTTTTCATCAATTAATAAAACTTTGTATGTAAACCATTGGTTGCACGTAGCACGTCATGTCGATAATCGTCGATGTTTTCCACTGATGCTCTTTTTCCTCCATACCTTGTTTTATCCAGTACTGAGCCGGTCTCTATGAATTTGTTGCACCATTTATTGTCACGTTCATCAATTCATGAATAGTACAATAAATTTATTCATACCAAAATTTCCGAATACGTTTCCCAGAAATTCTAAATTAATTACATAACTTATTGAGAAATGTTATGCATCTGTTCGAAAAATATGAAACATTTTATTCATTAATTAACTTCAGTATTTTTAATTTCCTGTGAAAATTTTGACAATATATTGCTCAAAATAAAAATCACTCTCAAAAATTCCTTTTTTTTCCTTACTTTTAAATCTATTATAAATTCAGTAAGTAATATTTTCACAAATCTTGAAGGCAAATTGACAAAAACTTTTTCGGCACAGAAATAAATTATAGAAGTACTGAAATCGGGCAAGTTGTTCATGAGTTAAAAATAAATAATAAAGTGCCCATAGGTAAACTGATGGCATTAAGCTCACAAGAATTCACACTAAATGTATATTATACTCTTATTTCAAAGAATAATGCCACTTGAAAAATAAAGAAATTGACAATAAACCTGTATAACAAATTTGAAGCAAATTGGATAATTCTGCATGAAATACCCATTTAGCTAAATCAAGGGAGGGGATTACCCCCGTTTCACCCTTGATACTTAATCAATGAACTCCCAAATCTAATCAGGGAACCGCCTTATCAGAATAAACCTGTATACCAAATTTAAAACAAATCGAATGATTCTGCATTAAATACCCATTTAGCTAAATCAAGGGGGTTGGATTAGCCCCTGTTTTCCATTTGATACTTAACCAATAAACCTCCAAATCTAATCAGGGAAGCACCTTATCAGAATAAACCTGTATACCAAATTTGAAGCAAATCGGATAATTCTTCATGGAAAACCCATTTATCTAAATCAAGGAGAATTAGCCCCCCGTTTCCCCCTTTATATTTTACCAATGAACTTCCAAATCTAATCAGGGAAGCACCTTATCATAATGAACCTGTATACCAAATTTGAAAAAAATCGGATAATTCTGCATGAAAAATCCATTTATCTAATTAAAGGGAGATTAGTCCCCCTGTTTCCCCCCTTTATACTTAAGCAATGAACCTCCAAATCTAATCAGAAAAGCATCTTATCAAAATGAACCTATATACAACATTTGAAGCAAATCGGATAATTGTAGTTTTAATAATGTGTCTTTTTTTAAAATAGTGTCTACAAGATACTATAATATTCTAATGCGTTTAAAATGGTTTTAATGTTCAGAAACAATGATATTTATTAAATTTTATCTCATAAAAATGTTTTTATGATTAAAAAAACCCACTAAAATAATGTTTGCCTTATTTAATTACAACATTCACCTATTAAACATGCATACAATTATAATATGAAAGTAGTGATTGTCAAAAATTAAAAGAAGTGTACTTGAAACTCGTCGCGAAAGTGTTAAAGATATTCTGTTTAAGATAGGGAACAGTGTGTTTTAATACATAGGCTAAACATTTAAAAAAATCAATAAGAAGTAAATGGAGACATCTTTAGTTATTCTTGCAGAAGAATAATATGTGAAGGGAAGAATTTTATTAGAACGCTTTCCTGTTTCAGTTCCAAATATCACCGACAGACGATGCTGCACTATTTTTAACTTTAAAATATCTTTGCAATTTCAAAACGGAAAACATTTTATTTTCCATTTTCAGTAGCTAAGCAGAATGAAAGTGAAAAGAAAAGTGAACTTTAACCTATTTTTAAACGTTGGTTTGAGAGTTCTAACAAATTAATACGGCGCAGTGCCATCTATCGGTGATACTTGAGATTAAAACTTAGAAAAGTAGTAAAGAAATTCCAAGCTTCACACATTACACTCCTGCAAGAATAAGTTCTGCATCTTTCGCCACTTACTTGATTTGAGCATTTATAACTCAATGTAGCAACTTACGGTATGTACAGTTTGATTGGTCAAGAGTATTTACCAGTAAAACAGATTTGGGGACCCAGCCATTTAACGCTACAAAATATTTTTTAACTCGATGAACTCGTTTAATGGAACTCATCCATGTGAGTATCGCCATGATCTATAATGTAAGTTGTCATAATTTGAACAAAATGTTACAATATGAGCATGTACCCTGGGTGTTATCACTACTCTCATACACAAAGGTACTCTAGTTAAAGATATACTACTGTGATCATTATATTTGGAGCTCAGTGACTGTGATAAAGAAAGGTATCCAGAATGCTTCATTTAAAATGCATCTAAAGTAGATATCATCTGCAAACTTTTATCAAACATTTTACTTCTATAAACATCTGGCAATAGTCAGGAATTTATTTCATTTTATCATCAGAAAATAAATTTTAGAAAAGAATTTTCACTCTGTTTATTTTTCGAAATGGCGAATGTTACGGAGAAAAAAACATGCATTAAATTTTGTTTTCACAATGATATTTCTTCTACAAAAGCATTTGAAATGTTGCAAAAAGCTTTTAAAGACGAAAACGATAGTATTTGATTAAAGTTTAACGATGGTGGATTATTCGTCATAAAATCAAGGTAATGTTGATTGTTTTCTTTGATTGTCGTTGTGCTGGTATTGTGCGTTAATGAATTTCTGGCCAAACTGTCAATAAAAAATTTTATTTGAGTATTTTTCGCCATTTGCGTGATGCAATTCGTCGAAAATGACCTGAAATGTGGCGATAAAACTCATGGGTTTTGCACCACGATAATGCGTCTTTTCACAGTGCAATTATTATTCGTGAGTTTTTAACCAAACATTCAAAAAATACGGCTTCACAAGCTCCGTATTCAACTAATATGGCACCATGTGACTTTTTTCTTATTTCCACGGTTGCCTCTTCATGGTCACCGTTTGGAATCGATTAATTCGATAACAGAAAATTCTCCACGAACTCTGAAGGGAGTTTGCAAAAGGACGTTAAGGCATGTTTTGATGATTGAAAAAAACGTTGGCAGATGTACATTGGAGTCAGAGGAGATTACTTTGATGGAGATGGAATAAATATTTACAAGTAAATCGATACCCTTTGTTTTTTGCCAGCATTCCGGGAACTTTTTGATAAATTCTGAACATGGGAGCAAATATTAACTTCTTAAAACAAAGAGGAAATAGAGGAAATCTCTTAACTTTCCCTAGTCCTTTCCTAGTAAAATATTCTGATATTAAAAACATCATTCGGCGTAAAATTTAACCTGAAAAAAATGTATTTCATAAAAAAAGTCTGAAATTTATTAACGATTTTTTTAAAATAAGCCATATTTTAAATTTTGTAAAAACGTTTCATTTTAAAGAAACAAAATATAAAAAATACACTAAATTATACTAGAAACTTTTCTATGAAATAAAAGGAAATTCCACACATTAGAATGTAAAAACATCATTTTTTGAAAAAGTTTTAACGTTTAAAAACCATGCGGCATATATGGATTTTTTTCACTATGCTATTTATTTATCTCAATGATTGTCAAAACTAACACAGGAAAATTTATAATTTGTTAAGTTTGATATAATTTTCAAAAACTTACAGAAACTTCAAAAGAGTAAAATTCTCTTTAAATGTATCTTTTTATAGTAAGTTTATATCTTACAATTCATACATTTCTCACTTTTTTTTCATTTATTACCAATTCTCGCTTTTGTATTATTTCCATATTGCATTTTTTCAACCTACTATTATTTTACGCTTGATGCATTTAAATAAAGTAATGTTAAGTGAAAAAATGTTTTGTCATACAATATTATTTTATTTTAACAAACGAAAATCAATTTTGCATTTGTTTATTTCTTTGAAAATTATGCACAGAATATTCAAGGAATTTTATGCATTATTATTACATTGTCATTTCTTTTAAATAAATATTTTTCCCCATTTTCTTTTACAAAGATAAACTAAAATTTCCTATAAAATGAAATTTAGTATAATTATTTCATGTTTGATGAATATGAATAAACTAATATTAGGTGATTATTTTTACATACAATATTATTTTATTTTAAGCAATTGAAATTTGTTTTGTAGTTTATTTTTCTTTAAAACTTCTGCACAAAATATTCATGCATTTTTATTCGTATTAAATTTTCATTGCTTTTAAATTAAGATTTGCCTATACCATTTTTTTTAACAGAGATGTTCTAAACATTCCCAAGAAAGGAAAATTAACATAAGTATTTCATGTTTGGTGAATTTCTATAAACTAATATTAGGTGAATATTTTTTTATACAATTTTTTTTCTAGTTTAAGAAATGGGAATTTATTTTGTATTTTATAATCTATTTAAAATGTCTGCTCAGAATATTCACAGAATTTTGTCTGTATTATATTGACATTTCCTATAAATTAGGATTTGGTTTTACATTTTCTTTTACAGATATATTTTAAACCTTCCCAGGAAACAAAATTTAACATAATTATTTCATGCTTGATAAATCTGAATAAACTAATACTAGGCGAATATTGTTTTCACACGATATTATTTTATTTTAAGAAATGGAAATTTGTTTTGTATTTTATCATTTTATTACAACGGCTGCGCAGAATATTCAGATAATTTTGTTCGCATTATATTGACATTGCTTTTAAATTAGGATTTGTTTTTACGTTTTCTTTTACAGGAATATTTTAAAGCTTCCTATGATAAGAAATTTAATATAGATATTTTATGCTTGATGAATTTAAATGAAGACATATTTTTTTTATATATACAATACAATTTTATTTTAAGAAATGGAAATTTGTTTTGTATTTTATTATTTCTTTACAACGTCTGTGCAGAATATTCACAGAATTTTGTGTGTATTATATTGTCATTTCCTTTAAATTAGGATTTGAAAACTATTACTACTGTAATTCTTTTACAGAGATATTTTAAACTTTCCTAGGAAATGAAATTTAACATAATTATTTCGTAGTTGATGAATTTGATTAAACTAATACTGGAAGAATATTTTTTCCATAAAATATTATTTTATTTTAAGGCATGGGAATTTGATTTGTATTTTCCTATTTCTTTAAAACGTCTGTTCAGAATATTCACAGAACATTGTGCGTATTATATTATCATTTCTTTTAAATTAGGATTTCTTTTTACATTTCTTTTTACACAAATATTTTAAACCTTCCCAGGATATGAAACTTAACATAATTATTTCATGTTTAATGAATTTGATTGAGCTAATACTAGGCGAAAAAAAATTCCATACAATATTGTTTTATTTTAGAAAATATTTTTTTTTTCCTTAAAACATCTGCGCAGAATATTCACAGAATTTTGAATGTATTAAACTGACATTTCTTTTAAATTAGGATTTGATTTTACATTTTCTTAATGAGATATTTTAAACCTTCCCCCAAAATAAAATGTAACATAATTATTTCATGCTTGATAAATCTGAATAAACGAATACTGGGCGAATATTGTTTTCACACAATATTTTTTTTATTTTAAGAAACGGAAATTTGTTTTGTACTTTATCATTTTATTACAACGGCTGCGCAGAATATTCAAATAATTTTGTACGTATTATATTGACATTTCTTTTAAATTAGGATTTGTTTTTACGTTTCCTTTTACAGGAATATTTTAAACCTTTCTATGATAAGAAATTTAATATAAGTATTTTATGCTTGATGAATTTAATTGTTTTTTCATACAATATAATTTTACGTTAAGAAATGGAAATTTGTTTTGTATTTTATTATTTATTTAAAACGTCTGCACAGAATATTCATGGAATTTTGTTCGTATTACATTTTTATTTGTTTTAAAATAAGATTTGTTTATAGCTTTTCTTTAAGAGAGATGTTCTGAACCATCCCAGGAAATGAAAATTAACATAAATATATCATGTTTGGTGAATTTCTATAAACTAATATTAGATGAATTTTTTTTATACAATATATTTTTTTATTTTAAGAAATGAGAATTTATTTTGTATTTTATAATCTCGTTACGCAGAATATTCACAGAGTTTTGTGTGTATTATATTGTCATTTCCTTTAAATTACGATTTGTTTTTACAATTTCTTTTACAGAGATATTTTAAACTTTTCCAAGAAATGAAATTTAACATAATTATTTCATGCTTGATGAATGGTATCAAACTAATACTAGACGAATATTTTTGCATACAATATTATTTTATTTTAAGGCATGGAAATTTGATTTGTATTTTCTCATTTCTTTAAAATGTCTGTGCAGAATATTCAGAGAATTTTGAGCTTATTATATTATCTTTTCTTTTAAAGTAAGATTTGTTTTTACATTTTTTTTAAACAAATATTTTAAACTTTCCCAGGATATAAAACTTAACATAATTATTTCACATTTAATGAATTTGATTTAACTAATACTAGGCGAAAAAAATTTCTACATAATATTGTTTTATTTTAAGAAATTGAAATTTGTTTTGCATTTTATTATTTCCTTAAAACATCTGCGCAGAATATTCACAGAATTTTGTACGTATTACATTGTCATTTCTTTGAAAATAGAATTTGGTTTTACATTTTCTTTGACTGAGTTATTTTAAACTTTCCCAGAAAATGAAATGTAACATATTTAATACTTCATGAATTTGAAAGAACTAATATTAGATGAATATTTTTTTTCATACAATATTACTTTATTTTAAGAAATATAAATTTGTTTTTTATTGTAGGGATGCTTTGAAATGTCTCCACGGAATTGTTTACGTATTGCATTGTCATTTCTTTATAGATAATGTTAAATTTTGCTTTTTCTTTTAGATAGATATTTAAAACTTCCCCAGGAATTGAATTGTCAAAACATTAAGCTTGAAGAATTGGAAATGAAAAATATTCAACAATTTTATTATTAATAAATCCCGAGAACATAATTCATAAACAAATATATACTATTTTCACACCACCACCACAAAAAAGGCCCCTAAACCCTACACTGTTTGCACATCTTTCAATTTTTAATATATAGAAAAATAAATGTTTTTTTTTTCATTTAGAATCGAACTTAGCCGTAAACAGAACGGTTTCAATAATTCTTTGCTATGTCCTTTAAATATTCCATTTAGATAACAAATCGGAAATAAGATTCCGTTGTAAGTTTATATGTGTACACACTATATTGTATGCCTATTTAATTACAAACGTACCAGAATAGTTATATCACTTTGTAAAGCCTTATAAAGCTAATAAATGCATCATTAATAAATTTATATATATATATATATATATATATATACTGGGTGAGCCATAAATACGTTAAAACTTTAAAAAATCCCCGAAAAGGAACAAATGATAATAAAAAAATGCGGTTTGCACGCAGGAGATAAGAAAGAGATCGGATTTTATTTTATAACAAACACAGTTGTGCTTCGAAAAATTACCGATAGATAGTGCTGGAATGCATAATATAAAGCAGATTATGCAACTTAAGCTTTTAGTACAAAACCAGTTTCTTTAAAGCGTCTGACAAGCTTTAGTATCCCAGCACATGAAACGGGCCCTTTTCTCTTCTTATGTCTTTTTGTCGTGCAGAATTTTCGCAATGCACCGATTGCTGATTGCCCGCTTTTGTAAAAGAGCTTAACCAACAACGCTTGATCTGGTAACGATAACATACTGCTGGCATCGAATGAATAATCTACGTGCATGGAAGTGTTTTATTGGTAGCTTGATTAACATTCATCTGCTTCATACTATGCATTAAAGCACCATCTATCGGTAATTTTTGAACCACAACTTTTTGTGTTATTAAAATAATCCGAGCTCCATATTATCCCATTCGTGCAAACCGGAATTTTTTAGAATCATTTATTCATTTGTAAGGAATTTTTAAAGTTTTAATGAATTTATGGCGCACCCGGTAAATACGATATATATATATATATATATATATATACGTGTGTGTGTGTGTGATGTATTGGTATTGATGTAAACAGAAGCTTGAATTAACGTATAACATTTGTTTAATGTTCTAGACTATATGTTAAATAAAACACAACCAGAAGGACCCGTGTGAAGCTTTTGCACTGCAATATTTGAGATTATTTCCTGGTACGTTTTAGCACTAATTTTTAATTAACTGATTTTTTTTAATCAAACAACGCGTTTTAATGAAATGTGGGTGTACTATCTCAGAAACTTGTTCAAAAACTTTTCAAATGATACCCCATTCATCGTTGTATGTTTTGTATGTGCATAAAAAAAAAGATGTTGAAAACAGAAATAATATATATGATGATTGTTTGTGTATAAGAAAATAAGAATAGATTGCCAGAAAAGTTTTTGCCAAATTTTCTTCCTTTTCCAAGGTCATTTCTCTAGGTTGCAAAGACTTCTATACTGAAAAAAAAAAAAGCGAATTATAAGAAAATTGAAACACTGAATTAGGGTTTCATAACACTGTTTAGGGAATTCATATGAAAGCATTTCCTCAGATTTTGCAAAACTGTTCCAGAAATGTCTTAACTATATAAATCAATATTTGGTTCACCAATTTTTTGCAAGCCTATGGGAACTTAAACATGGGATGTTCAAACTTTATGGTTCAGCAGCCATTCGAGGCTAACGAAAAAGAAAGGCTACCGCGGTGCTTTACGCGTATCTTTTTTTACAGACCGCCGGATTCACGTCATGTTCGAATGCACCAATGAAGATGTACGAAAAGAGCATCACGTCATTCTAGTGGTTCTGTAAAAAAAGATAAGTGAAATGCACCGCGGTAGCCTGTCTTTTTCGTTAGCATCGGCAGCCATTTAAGTGACGTCAGACTTCGCTGTCGTATTAACAGCTTAATGAAATATTAAAAAATAAATACTTACTATTTTTGTGAATCCTAATGAGCTGTATATCTAAAAGGAAGATAATCCTTAAATTACGCAATCTACTGGTGCTCCGATACAGTACGCATATACACAGCCAAGATTAAAAAAGGAAAACAAATAAAACTAGCTGACGCACGCGTAAAAATTAAATAAAATCCGAATTAAAAGCTCGATATTTTTCAAAAAGTACGCGCAAGGAATAAATTAACAATCGTATTTCAATTGCATTATAGGATGACGTCATCTGGTAATGCAGTATTTTATTTTGATGGCAACACTGATTTGAGAAAACTTTTCATTTCATTTATGAAAACAATGCCGATTTAATTTTTAATAAACTACAATTTTTAATCAAAAACATGTTTTAACGAATTATTAAGTGTGCTATGTCAGAAGCCTGTTCAAAATCCTTTCATATGCTATCTCCTTCGTCGTTCTGCGTTTCGTATTTGCTTAGAAAAAGGGATGTTGGCAGGAGAAATAATATATATGATATTATTTACAGACTAAATTAGGGGAAGGGGAGGATTTTGCAGTCATCTAACTGCGGGGCATTCGGTAACATGTGACCGGTTTCGTCCCGATTAGATCATATTTGCTCTCCCGTCTCGACAGCGTTCAGGACTCATCCGATCCTTTACACGTCCAGTTTTAATATGAACTTTTCTGTTCCCAGGCTGGCGAAGCCAAAAATGTATCTCAACATTCCTTGTGGCTTGCGGTCTGTCGATGTCACAGCTTGATAGTGAGAATTGCTTGTTGCCATGTGAACTTGGTGTGAGCACTTAACCGCATTCACGCACGCACACACACACACACACACACACACACATATATATATATATATATATATATATATATATATATATATTATATTTCGGTTTTCTAATATTATACTACATGGATTCTCGATTTAAATGTTTATATTATTTCCATTGTCACACATTACTGTTGAATATTAAAGAGATTATTGAGAGAAAAGCCCTGTAAAGAAACTGATATTACCACTCATTTAAAACAAGTATATTTCCCAAATTATGAAAAAACACATTATAAATTATTCCTATTTTCTTACGAAACTACTAATGCATTAAATCATATTATAGAACTATTAAATAAAGCAACGTATTTCCCCAAGTTTTAAAATAAAGAGAGAAAATCGTATTTAATCTCAACTTGAATATATCAGACTTCCATGTTAGACGCCAGCTGTATCAAATTATCACGAAATACTGAAAGCACTCATATTGCACAGATCGTCAAAAACTACATTGCAACATATTCAAAATTTCTTATGAAACTACGTGTTATGCATTAAATAATATTATAAAACGATGCAATTTAACAACATTTATACTTTTCCCAAGTTTTAAAGTAATGAGGGAAAAATGTATTTAATCTCAACTTGAATATTTCAGACTTCCCTAATAGATGCAAGCCAACGTCGATGATTTTCTCTTTTAACAATGAAATATATTGAAGATCGATATGAAACACGTGAATATTTAATGCCAGAATCATAAATCTCGCATGTCAAAAGCGTTCCGGATATTAAACGACGAACCTTAATGATTCCGAGCTTTTTGTAAAATTAATTCCTACCATCATATTAAAAATGCTCGTTGATAAGAATTTAAAGTTTGAAGTGTGAAAGTGGTAGATTTTTAAACTGCAATGACAGCTGATTAAACTTGTTAGTTGAGCGATTGAGTGTAAGAAATAACCGGTTCTCATTGTTTCAAGCAAATACTTTTGTTCTACGGTGGGATGATTTATTACTTTCTGGATATTTCGGGCATTATTAACGGAAATTTAACAGAGAAAATTCTTATACATATTTCCAGTAGTATGTAATGTGTAAATAGCACTTTTATAGCATACTTTTAACAAAGATAAAACCTGACTTTATTTTAGAAACTATTCGTGTTAATTAAAAAATAGTCAATTTGGAAATTTATTTACTTTATTTTCCAATGTAAAATTTAGTTTGTTTGCAAGTGTTACTATGAGACATTCTTGAAAATTTTTCTGAATAAAATAATACTTTTATCAAAAGTTGCTTTTTTTTAAAAAAAAAAGCACACAAAAAATATATGGAAATAATACAAAAAAGTATCTTTTCTCAGTTATGTTTATTAGTGTTGATTATTATATTGACTTTATTCAAAACCTGCATTTTGAAGGACAATTTGAGATGAAATTGTATCGGGACAAAGGCACAACAAATTTAGTTTATTTATTACATTTAGCTTTTTTTCAAAATATAATCTTAAAAGGAAACATTTATTGCAAATATAAGCACTGTACTAGTATATATTTATTATTTTTTATACAGGTGCTGCTGCAATAATGACTCAAATGTATAAAACACTTGTAGGTAATCATAACAATAAAAATTATACTGATAAACGCTGCAGAAAGCGGCAGAATTTCTTCTACAGCATGTAATTAAGCCAAAGTTTATACAATAAGCTAAAAGGTTCTAAAAAATAACCCTCCAAGGCCTATTTCTTGTGAAATAAATGGTTTTTTGATGTCTGAAATAATTGAATATATCTAAAGTTTTGTCTATTAAAAAACATTATTCCTACCATATCTTATTTGTTAATTGTTTATACATGTTTTGCATAAGGGTCATATCGGAATAAAATTTCCTTTATGTTTTCTTTTTCATACAAAATTTGTGTTTTTTATGACGAAATGGCGTATTTTTAGATAGATTTCGTAAGAAATACATACTACCTATTACATTCTCACCTAAGTTGGAATTTTTGAAAAAAATTTGCAGAAAAAATTTTGCACGCCGATCATGACTCCCAGAACCCAAAACCACCCCCAGTTCAAAACTTTATCTATCTATCTATCTATCTATCTATCTGTATCTATCTATGTCACTTTTTATGAACACGATAACAGCAATAATTCTGCACAGATCTCTTCGAAACTGATAAATAAAATCAAGGGGTATACAATCTCGGTCATGTTCGTTAATGGGCAAAATCAAACCAAGGGGGGGGGAGGGTGGGGGGGCTTTTTGTGAAAACAGAAAAAAAAAACATAATTTCTTAATTATGATGCATATCGAATCCGTTTAAAGTTATTATTACTTCTAGGAGAAGGGCCAAAAATGTATGTATGACAGATTTTTGATATAATTAAAAATGGCCGCAAGGTGGGGGGGGGCTGAAGAGGGTGTTTTAGAAGAAAAAAATTCATAACGTCGTCAATTCACAAGATATCAAATCCGCTTAAATTTATTATAAATCCCCTTAATATTATCGAAAACTTTTACATTGACAAGTTTTTTTATAGAACTATCCCTTATAGCAAAAAAAAAAAAAATTAAAAAAAAAAAAATCCCTGCCGGCTCCGCCTGCAAACAAGTTATTTTTCGAAGTAGGCGGTTCCAACTCCCGCATCTTTTCGAAACTGATACATAAAATCAAGGGGCATAAAATCTCGGTCAAGTTCGTTAATGGGCAAAATCGAACCAGGGGGGGATGGGGGGGCTTTTTGTGAAAACAGAAAAAACCCCATAATTTCTTAATTATGATACGTATCTAATCCGTTTGAAGTTATTATTACTTCTAGGAGAAGGGCCGAAAATTTATGTATGACAGATTTTTGATATAATTAAAAATGGCCCCAAGGGGAGGGGAGGGGGTTTTAGAAGAAAAAAATTCATAATTTCGTCAATTCCCAAGATTTCAAATCTGCTTAAATTTATTATAAATCCTCTTAATGTTATCTAAAACATTTATATTGATAAAGTTTTTTATAGGACCAACTCTTATAGCAAAAAAAATAAAAAAAAATAAAAACAAATAAAAATTAAAAAAAAATTTCTGCTGGCTCCGCCTGCAAACAAGTTAGTTTTCGAAGTAGGCGGTTCCAACTGCCGCATCAGGGCAAAAAGGTCATTTCTTCCGCAATTCCCAACAAACAGGCGCCCCACGATCTGCGTCTTCGAAATCTACCTGTGCCTGTAGGCCGAGCCGTCAGGGATTTTTTTTATCATGTTTTATTACATTATTATAATAGTGGGTCAACATTGAATATTGTGGGTCAACATTATTATAATAGTGGGTCAACATTATAACATTGTCTTACAAAATTTATAAAGTTTCTTCACTGCTTTTTTAGTTATGAGACAAAGTCACCCCCAGCCAAGGTGACATTGCCCCACTTTTTAAAAAAATAATTACAAAAAACTATAAAAAAATACTAAATGTGAATTTTAAAACTTACAATTGATATCTCAGAACTAGCAAAAAAGAATTAGAAACTCTTTAAATGAAAATTTTAGCAAGTTTTGTATCTTTAAAGACAACAAGAGGCAAAAAATGAGACAACGTCACACGATTCACGGTATACTATTGAATATTTAGTTCAAAGTTGAATCATCCTATAGTGTAAGGTAATTAAAAGAATCCAAAAATCGTTCTTTTTAACTTTTTAAAAACTGTATTCATGGTTCAACCATGAAAGTGTCTCTAAATTTCATGAAAAAGTGGAGTTATTCTACAACAAATAAAAAAAAGTTTGTTTATTCAATAATGGTTCTTTATAGCAAGAAAATATCACCTGGTTGTCTAATGGTTAAAACGCTGGGTGCAGGTCAAGATTTGTTGTAGCCGACCTCGCCAACTAATAAAGTAACCATAGATAGAAATTAATAATAAAAAAACAGTTTATTTCAAATCAGTAGCAAAAGATATTTGCACTGGATCAGGGAAGTTAAGTTAATGATGATCAAATTTAAAGTCGAAGTACTAAAATAACGAAGGGGAGGAGCTAACCCCAAGAAACCCTCCAAGCTCTCTTTTCTAGCTATAACTCTAAACAAGATGGTTACTCTAAATGTTTTCTGGAATACAAGGAAATATGCTACAAAAAATAAATGTCACACTGGAAACCCTGGAAACAATATAACTAGAAAATATATCAGTGTCACTAAGGGAAGGAAAACCCGTGGATTCCAAATATACTTTTATTTGAAGTAATCAACGCATCACCTTACCACAATCGAGCTACTCAGCTGAAGAATCTTAATCCAAACTCAATCGATGTTGATCGTCACTGCTAACGACACGAGGCTCAATGAAATTTCAGAAACTGTCTTGATGTTTCGTTATGAATGAAATCCAACAAAATCCAACAATACTCTCCACAACCGCAATAATTATACTAACTAGTCGACAACAGAAACCTAATTAACATATTTCACAATAAAACAACCGCAACAATCAGATTCCTAGAGATTCAACTAAACTTTGCGAAAGTAAAATAAATGACAGAATGCGTGGCTAGTTCACACACAAATGATAGAATAAGGAAGAGATATTCACTCCAAAACTCAAAAATAAAATCTTTTTTTATCCTAGACTGCCTTCAGAAGGGAGTAACTAGGCATTGCTACTGATTCAGTTTCGAATCTTGATTTAAGCTTCGATGTTCATAGTGTGCCGGATTTAATTTAAAATAGAGGTTCTGGTCTTATCAGCACTTGTTTGCAAAGGATAGCCGTAGATTATGGTTTGGTTCAGTACTTAACATCGTTGTATATTTTATCAGTCTTTAGTCCAACATTACCAATTACTCGGTCCAAAATTATCCATTAATGGTTTCAAATTGTAGCAGTTTATGGTTAAATCTACGTGAGTTTATGGCTTACCGGATTACCAAATGTTGGGATAAGATTTTATCTTCTCATTGTTGCAGCTATTGCAGCATTAAGAGGCGGTTAAACTTAACAGCAAATGCTTTCTAAGTTAGTAAAAGTACGGAATAATACATGAGTATTCGTATGAGGGAATATAATTGAATATATAAAATACTTTCCATAATAACGACACTTTCGAATGCAAAATTGCCCTTGTTGTTCTCATAATCAGAACATTTTAACCCTCCAACGCCCATAAGTAAACTTCTAATATTTTTTTCACATTCATAGGTTGTACTGTATTTGTTTCACTATAAAAGATCAATAAAAACCAAAATATTATCAAAAGTACATATAGGGCTGATAATTTGGACTGACACGTCATATAAATTCAAGATCGCATCACAGCAACAAAAAATAATCAAACATTCGAAATCCTACAAATATCAGTTCAACATTTAGTTAACTTCAGTGAAAAGAGGACCAACTCACGTCCTTGCTAGTTTGGAAAAATTGCTAATTTCAGAAGGTTATAGTATCGTATCAGAAAATCCAAGAGATATGGGACATTTTTCCGTGATTAAGTAATCTCTTTTAGCTCCCAATAAATGTTCCATGGTTCATATTAACTTAAAATCTGAGCCTTGAAGTCCTTTCATAGGCACATCACTTGGAGGTTTCATGGGCATTGGCGGGTTAAGCCACGAGTCAGTGCAGCGTTTTTAGGGGGTTTTCTCGATCAAACATTTGGACTTCTTCTCATTTAAGTAGTGGGGGTGGGATGTAAAAGCTTCAAAAATTCAGAAACCAATTTAATCTAAAAAAATTTAACGTCCTTTTCCGCTTCCAACGACGTCTTTTCACGCAACAGTTCTAATATGCATCACTTCCAAAACCGTTAAACGCTTTTTCTCTCCAAATACGTTTTTCTTACTGGTGACATTGTGGGGAAGTTATAATTAATCTTTGGCCTTTAAGTTTGAAGTGAATCTACATGAAACATGTACTTATCTGGTTAACAATGAAAGGTCAAGTGTAGATATACCGTATATTCTCGCTTAGTGATTTTATAAAAAATAAACTTTCGCCTAAAAATCAGTAAATTTCTTGTTATATAACTGAACATAAAAGCTTCAAGTCCGTATAAATTTTGAGTCTGAAAAACAAGCGTAATTTGTAAAAATAACCTTTGAAAGTATACGTGTTTGTATCTTTCTTTGATTTACATTTCAACGTTTTTTTGAAAATTTTAAAGTATTTCAGTTACAGGGATTCCATGAACCATAATAACATATACCTTATTTGATTGAAAATTATTTATACATTTAAATAATGGTAAAGTTATTTTGGTTTATTGAATCGTTCAATGCCAAATAAAAGAAAATCTTTGCGGAAGTCCCGTTAACCCCTTAAAGGTCCATTTACATTATGGCATTATCGTCCTAGGCGTTGGTGTTCCACGCATCAAACTATAAGATCCAACCAATCAACAGCGATGTACAGAGCCAATGAACACGCTGATTGACTGAGGAACCTGTTCTCCGCAAACGTCATAGACCTGAGGAGACGGCTACGCCATAATGTAAACGCAGCATAACTGTGTCGCTAGCTCTTCCTTTTTAGAACTATAATTAGAATAATGAAAAATAAAGAATTATATATTTAAATATTTATTCGAACAGCAAACAAACGTAACTCGACCTTCACGGGAAAGAATCAAATTTCATTTAAATAATCGCCAGTAGTACAAATTTGGATTCGGGATGCACAGGTAAGGGGTTAATAGCCATCTCTGTTTACCTTCCGAAAGAGTATCTTTCTTTCCTGCCGTTATTACCAAGCTATTGTTTATTTACTGATCTAAAACTCATCTAAGGCATTAAAGAACTTGATGATATACACATTATATATTATCAATAATGCGCGTAGCTGAAGATTAAGAAAACGTACCAGCATGAACCTGTGTCTTGAACGTACGTCGCTACTACGATAAATAAATGTACTCTATCTCACAAAAAAAGGAAAATATCCAGTGTAAAAGTTATAGGATGTTGCTCGCATGTCGCCATTATGTTATAGTTTCTGGGATATTGGTGACATATTTAAATTACAAAATAATATGTGTGTAATATGCACAAACATATCAGAAGCAGGATAGTCTTGTACTGTTTAAGCTTTAACCATTTTAATGGTTAGCTTCAATGATTAACTTTAACCGATTTAATCTTTTAATTATGATTCATATGAGAAAAGTTTCGTAAATGCTTAGTTGAACGTAAATTTCTATTATAAAAAATATACTTTTAAATTATTTATTTTTCTATAAAAATAAAAATATTTTACAAATAATTATATTTATATTGTATGCTACTTCAAAAAACATAACATTATGTTTCATGGTTTAGGGCATGGTTAAAGGCCCTTTCCTACCTTTCTCTTTTGTCTTTATAGTTCCCATTTTACGGTTTCCAAGAAAATATTTTTTTTTTCAAAATTTGATTTTAAACTAAAAAATATTATTTTAAGTGAATGTTTTGCCAGACAGTGTTTTGACAGTGTTTTGACAGTGTTTTGCCAGAGTGTTTGCCATTCAGTTAAAAATTGTTAAACCCTTGTTTTTTCAAAACTACCGTCACCAATAGGGGTCTCATTATGACTAATAACAGTAGACAAATGCTGAAAATATAGCGTATGTATGAATATATCATTTCTGATTAGAATACTTCGCCATATTTAACCGCAAATTATGCGTTTATATAAAGCGAAGAATACTCTTCGGAAATTGTGGCATTCAAAAATCTGCTAAATTTGCAACACTGGCACACTGTACCCTGTTGAAAAACAAGACCTTGTTACTAAGCAGCAGTGCACACCAATGAAGTATCCTATGATGAATACAGAGAATCAATTTCTTATTTAAATCTCACAGATGATCTGATTTTAATTTTTAAGGAATTTCTTGTTTAAATTTTTAGATCTTGTTTAGATCTTTTTTGTTTCCTTAAGAAAAAAAATCATCAATTTGTTTCTCAAAAACCTTACAAATCCGACCTTAATTTAACTGTGGTTACACCAGTCTCCCCTATTAAGCCAAGATTTAGTGCAAAATTTTCAAGGTTTTCTGAATCAACAATTCGCGTAACTTCTCATTTAAAGTTGTCCCTAAAAACACACGACTGAACACATGAAAAACTGGCCAATGCGTTTATGAACATTTACCTTCTTCTATTGTGGAAAAATATATTGAAACATTTTCTGGTAATATCTCTGAAGAACTTTCAGATGAATATATTTTTAACCTCTTTTATAAAATATATGAAGGAAAAGAAAACCTTTCAATAGCACTATATAACAGCATCAGTTAATCTGCGCTGTAAATTTTAAGGCACCGCCAGAAACCATGCGGACTTACACTCAAGACAGGTTTGCACTGTTAATATCAGTGGGTGATTCGATTACTTGACAATAATTTTTAGAACTCATTATATCTTGCATGTTTTTCCCGGAAACATGATATAGCGAGGAACTGCAGTTTTTAAAATGGCTATAAAAAGCTCGTCAGACATGGTTAAATATCTTAAGAAATAATAAAATATAGTATTTTGCAGCGGAAGACTTGGAGATAGAAATAATAAGATAAATACGTACTTTTATATTAGCCGGGCGCAAATCTTGCCAGTAGCAATTTTTTTTTGGCCTATAACAGCTTTTATTTTTTGCATGTGAAAGTTAGAAACATTGCTTTGATGTTGAAGTAAAATGTTTCGCTTTATGGTATTATTATTATTATTATTATTATTATTATTATTATTATTATTATTATTATTTTAAATAAAGTGAGTGAAAGGCATGTACTTTAAACTAAAGTTATTTATTTTAAATGAAATGAGTAAAGGTTTATATTTTTAATAAAATGAGTGCAATACCAATGATGGGGATGGGACCAATATGTGGCGATTTCTCATTGTGTCTGTAACAAAAACATATGTAAAAATGAAGAATTACAATTTTGAATAGAAACTTACATTTTCCAGAAGTTATTTTTTACAAACGTTGCTAAAATTATTTGATAAATTAAATTTTAGCAAATAATTAATGCACCCCCAACTTTTCCCAATATATATATAAACTTAATGTAAAGTTAAACCATTGAAACATAAGAAATTGACCAAACACAATGAAATCACAATACCAGATAGCAGAATCAAATTACAAATTAAATTATGTAGTCCTAATAAAAGATATATTATTAATTCAAATGAAAAAAACAAGAGTATAAACACAAATGAAAGCTTATAATGTAAATCACATTTTCAAGGACAGGGAATCTACAATTATAAGCAAAGAACAATCGTTTTGTGTAGATAACACCAGGTTTATCCTCCTGAGACCCCGCCGCGTCCATCCTATTGGACATTTTTATTTTTCGTATAAAATATTTAATTTCAGTTGTAACTTGTAAAAACTTACTGTCCATTATAATGGATAGTCTAGTGCTGCTATATGTATACAGAAAGAGTAAAAAAAAATCGCAGCAAATTGCGTATTTTAATCATTTGAAAATGGCGGCGAACAGGTGAAAGATTGTTGAAGGTAGGTGCACAGTTTTAACTCAAATTTCATATATACTTGAAAAGTATTTTGATATTATTGCAGCATTATATCTAATTTTAAATGTTGTGTTAATTAAATTCAGCCGTAATTTAAGTAGTTGAGTGTATATTTTGGAGAATAAACACATGCTTTTATTGATGTCCATTCTACTGGACGTTCGGTCTTCATCAGTTGTTTATGTTCATATTACGATCTTTTTGAATACTGAAGGGAAAGTTTGGTTTTCACTCAAAATTCCATACTGTATTGAAAAAGAAGTAAACACAGAAGTAGATAATATACATTTATATTGGTAATTAAATAATTAATTAATTATTGTCCTAGAAATGTATAATTCTACTAATAAAATGCTTGTTCCAAATTAGTACATTGTTTATTTTTTTATTTCAGTGAAACTTTTTTTTTTTTGCAGTATTTAATAAATAAAGAGATTTACAGATAAGCTTTTCTTTTCTTAATCATTGGAAAATTTTTTGTATTATTTTTTTGTTAGTATGTTGATTCTAATTAAATTAATTAACTTAAACAAATCTAAATAAAAATATAATTAAAAATAAGATTATAAGATTATAAATAAACTCTTTTTTAATTCTTTTAAATTTCCACTTGGCATTCAATTTACAATTGTGGTAGCTGTGCCACTAATTATTATCATTATGCTAGGAAACAACAGGATGTTGCTGAGATAGATTTAAAACAATATTCTAATTGAAAATTATTTAAAAGTTCACAAAATTGACCTACACTTTTTCTATTTGGTGATGCAAAAATTTTAATTATGTGATGCTGAGAATTGATGGATGAGTAATAAAAACACACTTCTGACGGAAGTAAAGTTTGTAGTGAAAGAAATAGGATTTTGTCGCTAGAAATCTGATTTTTGAGACTTATCTTTTTTTAGAGATATTTGGAAGCTGGTTTTATGTAGATGTAGAGAAAGTTATTAAGACAATTTTGGAAGTAATAAAATTAATTGTGAAATGTCAGAGCTTGGCGTGTTGTGACGTGTAATCCAATTATTATACTTCATGGTGCTTAGTGCTAATCAGCTTTTGAAGAAATTGAAGTTGAATTTTTCATGTCATGACGAAATCTCAATCCCCAACACTTCTCGTCCTAGCAACCACGCAAAATGTCAAAATATCGGACAAAAGTACCGAGTCTACTCAGTTCTAAAAAAAGTATCTAACAGATACCTAAAATAATGAACAAATAAAATTCAGTATTTCAATCTATGATATTTTCTAATGTCATTTTTTAATTAATAATTCTTCGAACTACCTGTTATTTCTGACATTATTTTAATCTTTAAAACTTATAGACAGGCACTGTACATTCTTAAAAACATATTTAAAAACACATAAACACACTGTCTATATGTTTTAAAGAATTAAATAATGTCTAAAATAACAGGTAGTTCGAAGAATTATTAATTAACCGCAATAGACCGATTAAACAATACATCCCCAATTAAAATAGACTCTAATAATGTTGAAAAATTAGCTAATTACAATAATCTAAATTACGCATTACAGAGAGAGGCGATAGAGATATACACATCAGATACAAAAACTTGCAACGACGTAACTCACGCCAAGATTGACACCAGATGGCGCCAGATGCTAATAGGAAGGGACAGAAGGGGAGTTTCAGAAAGATTGGACTGACAAAGCAGAAATACGAGACATCAGTATTGAAGATGCCTGGGTAAACAGGCGAAAATATTCTACTTTTATGAAATTTTTTGCGTGTGGACTGGTTTTATGTGTTTTTAAATATGTTTTTAAGAATGTACAGTGCCTGTCTATATGTTTTAAAGATTAAAATAATGTTTGAAATAACAGGTAGTTCGAAGAATTATTAAATAAAATTCATTGTGAGGCAAAAAAGAAAAAAGAAAGAAAGTGTACATGAAATGCAACTTGTATATATATTTAACTACCAAAAATAATTGTTTTGCAGAAGCACATTTATAAAGTACGGATTTTTAAGTTCATCTATTTATTTTTTGCGTGTAATTCATTTTTTTACAAAAATAATTATTATTACTTAGTGTCTAATTAATTTTTTTATAATAAATTTGTGTCTCATTAAATTTTTTTGTCTAATTTAATTTTGTTTCATTATTTTTTGTCCAATATTAAGAATTTTCCATTCAGATTCATCTAATTCAATAATATGTTTTTCACCAGACGAAGACCCAATGTCAATTTTATTGGACACGATAAAAAACTATATATATATGTATATATATATTAAATAAATGAACATATTTAGTGATTTCTAGTCTCAAAAGGACCAATAATTTTAATTATGGTAAAATTTGCTCAACAAATACGAGCTTGCTGTCTCAAGAGCTTATGCCAAAAATCATGTTATCTCGCTGCCCGAACGATTGTTAAAACAAGATTGAAAAACAAGAAAAGCTTTTAAATGGAATATTATAAAGCAAACAAACAATTGAAATAAGAGGGAAAAAAAGAAAGAAAAGTTTTATACTACTTACATTAAATATTTACGTATTTGTTAACAATAATCCTATTAACACATGTTCAAAAATTGTATCTAACGAAAAGGGTTAATTTAACAGTTAAGAAATATATCTTTCAAATCATAAATTGTAACCAATGGTTGCAGTTCTAATAGATTTAACTACAGAGTATATATATATATATATATATATATATATATATATATATATATATATATATATATATATATATATATATATGTGTGTGTGTGTATGTATGTATGTATGTATGTATGTATGTATGTATGTGTGTGTGCGTCTGTTTAAAAAATATATTATTTAGTTTTTCCTTTTCGGGTTCAAGTATGACAGCTTTAAATAATGCTCATTTTTTTTTCAAACATATCTAAAAAAAAGAAAAGCCTTTTTTAGATCATTACTGTTACGATCACTTTCTAATTAGCACTTTAAAAATCACACGCTTTCTTTTTCTTCCATTCTACAGTACTTGAAGCAGAGCCTCGGTCACTTCTTAGGTACTTACGGTGTTACAGTAAAACTCTCATTAAATGAAAATGAAGACTCTTTTGCTGCGTTTGACAATGAACGATTTGTGAATTGATAAGAGAGCATGAATATTTAATGATGATATCGTTAATCCTACTTTTCTAAAGTATTCTTGATATTGCTCCTGATTTAGATTGATTAGAGTCTTCTTCTAAATGTAACTCGGAGGATCTCATTAGAACTGCTGCTATATGGTTCGTGTAACTTTCTTTTTTAAAGGGGATACTTTAAAAAATCAGTTTCATTAATTTTGTTAGAGGTTGAAGTTACTGAAAAATAAAATAACTTTCATGAAAGACTTTATTCTTTTTAACATTTTAAATGATTTTAGTTACTTATATTCACATGTATTATTATTTATAAAATTTAACCTTATTAAAATATTTAATGCATCAATAATTTCTTCTATATATATATATATATATATATATATATATATATATATACAATACCTAATATATAATTAACCAATATTTTTTTATAGGATTTTGAGTAGGAATGTTTTAAATAATGATCATTATTTTTCGAAAAGGATTTCAGAAACTGATAGAAAAACATTTTATAGGCTATTACTGTGTTGATCACTTTGTAATTAGCACTTAAAAATCACTTGTTTTATTTTTCTTCCATTCTAGTATACTAGAAGCAGAGCCTAAGTCACTTAGTCTATGACTCTAGTCAAAAGACTTAGGTACTCATGGTGTTACACTAAAACTCTCATTCACTCAAAGTGAAGACTTTTTTACTGCGTTTGACACTGAAAGATATTTAAATTGATAAGAGAGCATGAATATTTAATGATGACATCGTTAATATTAGTTTCCAAAAGTATTCTTGATGTTACTGCAGATTTAGATTGAATAGTGTCCTTTGTTAAATTTATCTCCCATTATATCATTAACACTTCTATATAAGATACACGAACTTTTTTTAAAGGACTTGTTAGAAATATCTATTTCACTATAATTTTCTTTAGATCGAAGTTTAAGATTCAGAAAAAAATTAATCATATTTTCTACAATTTTCACTAAACATGATATAACCAGGGGCTACTGTATATAACATAAATACAGGGTGCGTCAAAAAAATGTGTACACTGCAAAAAATGTTGGTCAACAATTACGGTACATATACTGGCAACTTTGTGACCAGTATATATACCGTAATTTAACTGGACGGTATATGTACCGTAAAATATTTAAAGTATATGTACCGGCTGCACTCCCCCCTCTCTTCAGGCTTGCACGCATTACGTAACAAGAGCAAGAGCATCATTTCAGGGATTGCCTTACATCGAGGCGGGGCTACCAGCTTTTTCCTTACTGCAAAATAATTATTTTACGGTATAAATAGCGATTTTTTACTGAAAAACAATCATTTTACTGTATAGCTACCGTTTATAATCGAAATGGCACATATACGTTTTTTTAACGCTTAATATACTAAGGTATATTAAGGTACGGTTCTCTACTTAGGTACGGTTCAACCAATCTAAGGTATGAGGTACGGTTCTCATACCTTAAAGAGTGAAGACGGTACAAGTATTGTTAATTTACGATACATCTACTGAAATTTTACGAACATTTTTTACAGTGTACATACACTGTTAGGGTCATGACTGTTTAAATTTTCTTTGTTTTCAAAGTGTAATGAATTGGGAATAATGGGTGAACCAATATTAACTTTTGAAAAACGAAAAATTATTTTTAAATACTAATGTAAATATGAAAATGTAGCAAAAGTACAAAGACAATGTCGTAGGGAGTTTCAGACAGATCCACCTATGCGACTTACAATTCATCTGATAAAAGATAAATCTGAAACGAACGGATGTTCATGGACAACGTTCCGGAACCGCAATTGAACAAGAATGCGCCACACCACAAATGAAAACACGAATGTTGTTGAAACTTGTGAATCTTTGAATCTCTTGTGAGCTTTCTAGTATTTGGATATTGGAATTCTTCATAAATTACAAGTTCTCCAATCTCAAATTTTGGTTCTACATAATTTTGATCATAATATTTTTAAGAGGATTAAATTTAATTACTATAATCAATTACAATATCTTAATAATAATTGAATTTTTATCAGCCTTTCTGAAAAATGCAACAAGGTCCCATTTTCATTCAACAACTTACGTTTTTCTTGTTTGATTGAAAGCAAGATAGTTGTATAATCATGCTGAAATGATGATGGTTTTATTTTATTTTTTTCACAAACATTTCTTATTTCTTATTTTATTTATATATTTTTATTGAGTATATTCTCATACCTCATTCACTGCTCATATGGATGAGATATAAATTATATACTTAAGAAATTATTTAAAGAAATATTGTGTGATATTTTTTGAATTGTACTGCTTGTTATTGTTGAAAATATGGTTGATTATTATTGTTAATTATATTATTTATTATTTGATATTGAGAGAAAATTCATAAGGAAGAATATTATTGATTACTGTAATAAACGAGATGAATTAATAAATAAATTAAAAATAATTAAATAAACGTTAAATTAATTAAATAAATTAAAAATAATTAGAGGCCCAGCGTTATAAGCAGTGTATTGACCAGAACGGTAGTAATTTTGAACATCTAGGAGGAAAAGTTATACATTTTACGTAGATTCTTTTGCAATTTTTATAAAAAATGGAGTTATAATCATTCAAAATGGGTATAGATTTTTTGACGTACTCTGTATATTACAGCAGTACTCTTATTGAAATGTACTCCTGGTATGTCTGGATGCATTAGAAATGAAACAAACATAATAATATGTAGCGGAAGAATTGGCGAAAAAATAGAAAGATAAATACTGTGAATGAATGCAGTTAATTTTTATCTTGGTCTGTGCTTCAAGTGAAAAAGACTTTATGTAGGCATTATTCAAATAAAACTGTTTAGATATACGGGAACGTGAATCGATTTAGTCAATAAAGACACATATGAAAATGAAATATTTTGACCTTTAAAAGATATTTTTTGCAAAATTATTCAATAAATATAACTTTATTAAACCATTTAATGCACCATCATTTTTTAAACAAAACTTAGAATTCTGATTTTAATAATCCATTATTCAGTGTTTCTTTAAAATTTCGAGTATTGCTGGTTCAAATAATCTTCATCTTTTTCTAAAAGCATTTCACCAAATGTGTAAAAAACATCTATTAGATCATTAATGTGATGTTCACTTTGTAATTAGAACTTAAAAAGCGTATGCTTTACTTTTCTTCCCTTCTAAAGCACTTGAAACAAATCCTAGGCACTTATGGTGTTATAGTAAAATTCTTATTAAATGAAAGTGAGGATTTTTTTGCTACGTTTGACAATGAACGATAACTGAAATGATAAGAGAGCATGAATATTTAATGATGATATCGTTAATCCTACTTTCATAAAGTATTCTTGATATTACTCAAGATTTAGATTGATCAGAGTCTTTTTCTAAATTTATCTTCGAGTATCTCATTAAAACTGCTATACTATTAATCACTATATAACCTTTGTGAATTTTTTTTTAAGAGGATTCGTTAGAGAAATCAGTTTGCCTATTTTTTTACATAAAAAGTTAGGACAATGAAAAAAAAAAGTTTTAAAGATTTACTTGTTTTAAAATTTTTAAATGACTTTAGTTACTTGCGACGTTTAATAAAAATAAATGCATATTTTGACATTACATCTTATGTTAATTTGAACGTCAAAATCTTTTTAACATCGTATATAGCTATAGCAAACTCTTGTTGCCTCCATAAAATTAAGAATTGTATAAAATATGAAAGTAGTGATAGAAGTTATGCATAAAAAGGAAGATTCTTGTTTTAACACTATTTCATATTAACTGGTTTTTCCTATTATGTGCCAGTACCAGCAAAGTGTTATAAACCACTTAATGAAGTGAACAGAAATCCTGACGGACCAGGTTCGATAAGACCTTAATATGGTCCTGTGATATCCATGTTAATATTATGGTTTATTATAGAACCAATATTGATAAAACGCAATGAAAAATTATTTAAAAATCGACTAGTAAATAATGCATAATCATATATTCTAATACGAGCAAATCTTGTGTGTGTATGTGTGTGTGTGGTTATGCAAATTTTATCTTAAAAACGGCTCTAACGATTTTGACGAAATTTTGCATGCTATCGTTTTGGGGCACCAGAAAACGATTGGGCTAGGTCACATGTTCGAGAAAATTCGATTAGTGGGTCATTTTGGGTCATGATCAAGCTAATTGTATCTAAAAAACGGTTCAAACGATTTTGACGAAATTTTGTATCCGACCCTTTTCGGGCACGAGAAGACTATTGGGCTGGGTCACATGTTCGAGAACTTTCGATTAGTGGGTCATTTTTGGGTCAACGCGGGTCAAATTAATTTTATCTAAAAAACGGCTCTAACGATTTTGATTAAATTTTGTGTCCTACGAGTTTCGAGCACGATAAAATCATTGGGCTAGGTCACATGTCCGAGAAAATTCGATTAGTGGGTCATTTCTGGGTCATTGTAGGTCAAGATCTAAAAAGTGGCTCAATATACACTAAATTTTGCATCCAATGGTTTTCGGGCACGAGCAGACTGTTGGGCTAGGTCACATGTTCGAGAAAATTCAATTAGTGGGTCATTTTGGGTCATGGTCAAGTTAATTGTATCTAAAAAACGGTTCAAACAATTTTTGACGAAATTTTGTATCCGGCTAATTTCGGGCATGAGAAGACTGTTGGGCTAGGTCACATGATCGAGAAAATTCAATTAGTGGGTCATTTTGGTCATTGGTCATTAGGGGTCAAGCTATTTTATCTTAAAAAGGCTCAGACTATTTACACTAAATTTTGCCTCCTATGGTTTTTGGACACGAGAAGACTGTGGAGCTAGGTCCCATGTTCGAGAAAATTCAATTAGTGGGTCATTTTGGTCATGGGTCATGATATCTGAACTCAAATTTAATTTTCACCGAGCATAGCTTGGTGTTCCCTGCTCGTTGTATTAAAAATGACTTAAGAAAAATTGATACTAATGTAAAATAATTTAGTTTTTGATGCTACAGAAACGTAATCTATTGAATGATATTACACAAATATAATTTTATATAACTATACAGGGTCATCGAAAAAGAATGCCGAGATTACAAATTTGTATTACGCAAATAAAAAAAACACATAGGAACATAATTTTAGTGCTAAAATATTAAGAAAAGTATCAAGTTTTATATCCATTTCAATACGTTTTAATATTTGTACCATTAGTCACTAAACAGACATCCAGATGATATTCAATCTTCCTTCATGTCCTGTGAAGCATCACTGGAGTTACAGTGTCAGTTGCAGACATGATTCGACGTTTTAAATAGCTGATATCAGTAATTATTTCACTGTTCACAATTTTCTTAATGTATCCCCAGAATAAGAAGTCCAGAGGCGTAAGGTCGGGTCTTCGTGGAGGCCAAGGAATTGGGCCATCCCTTTCAATCCATGAGAACTAACTGTGTCATCTAGTGAGCGGAGAAAAAACTTACATTCTTTCACTACATTTCAACACAAGAGTTATTTCCGTACGTTTAAGAATTAATTATTTATAAGGTTTCAAAATCCCGGCATTCTTTTTCGATGACCCTGTATATATAAAAAATGAAATAAATATATGAAAATATAATATAGTAAAGTATACTTTCTTGTGAACGATTTTTTTTTCATGTGCGTGCGAATCGGGGTAATAATTTAATTTTAATATTTTATAAATTGTTATACCCTTAACATATGTCCAAATTCAATTGTTACCATTGTTAGCATTGTTTAAATAAACAGTAAAATGTGAAAACAAAATATAGTCAACATATAATTACGAAATGAAGTACCAATTGTACTAAAGGACTAAATCACCTGCAGAAGCACCAACCGTGAGGCAGAGGTGATAAAATCTCCTGCAGAAGTTCCCTACCTACATACAGCAAAACCTCTCCCCGAAACGGGCCTGGAATCAACGAACAATTAATGAACCATGTTCACAGAGCTATTGTAAATGCATACTGAATACATCAATGCAGAAAAAGAAAATAAAAAGCAATAAATTAACAGGATTTAAGGACCAGAGTATAACCACAAGTCCATTAACATATACTAACTATAATTTATAAATAAAAACAACTTTAAAGAACATTAAAGTTACAAAGGTCTAACTAGCCCATACTAAAATTAACTAAAACTAATGAAATTTTAACAATACAGTAATACAGGGCCTTAAATATCAAAGAAAATTACATAGATAAATGTCTTTTATAGAACTGCACACTGAGACAGCAACACAAGTAATGCAGAGTAGCAGAGTCAGTACCAGTTCTCATACCAAAATGTTAATTCTGAAAACCACAACACACACTTAAGGCACAAGTCAAATACTGTATCCAGGAAGTCAAAAAAATTTT
The DNA here is from genome assembly GCA_963931845.1 of Maratus michaelseni. Lineage (NCBI taxonomy): Eukaryota > Metazoa > Arthropoda > Arachnida > Araneae > Salticidae > Maratus > Maratus michaelseni. The sequence goes on from OZ007596.1 coordinate 224,159,476, forward strand.
TTTAACATATATTCGAAGTTACCAGAAATTAGTAAAATAATATAACTCAATTATAGGTTCTTAATACACAAATATAGAGCAATACCATATTCCATCACCACAGCAATGTATCCTCTAAAATAATTGTTCTGATGATAGATAACATAAACTGCCAATGAAGGGATTAACATATTTAAAAACACTGTTCATGATGCATATAGACTGGATATTTTAAAATAAGAGTTCATGATGAATCTTCTGATAAATAAAAAAAATATCACTTATAATTCAAATCAGCAACTAAAGTCAGTGTTCAGGATAAAATGAGAGTTCATGATGAATTTTCGGATATTAAACAAATCAAGTATTCAAGATAAAATAAGAGTTCATGATGAAACATCTGATAAATAAACAAAATATCACTTATAATTCTACTCAACAGCTAAAATCAAGTGTTCAGGATACGTAACAGATAAGCAACTACCAATTGTAATAAACTTCAGGAAACAAGATCCTAAAATTTATACTTAATAAATGAAAATATTTTGTTTAGTTCATTATATATATCACATAATTTTCTATAGTTTTCTTTTTTTAAAAGAACACTTATCGTATTTTCACGAAGAGATTTGTTTCTATCAAAATTGAAGTACTATGGAATTAAAGGACAACGTTCAAAATGATAGTGTGTCACGGATCCCAACTCGCCACAATCACATCTATCCGGCGTTTTTTTTCTTATCTTCTTAAGGTACACCGGAAAACTTCCGTGCCCTGACAGAAAATACGTTATAATTTTACTGCTGCTGATGAAATCTCTGTTTACTTTATTCAAATAGCGATATGTGTCTCTGCCCTTTTCAGAAACATTCCAGTTTTGCTGCCATTCTTTTAGTAATTGTCTCTTTATATAATTATCCATAATGGATCTTGGATATGGTATAGCCAAAGAAATATCTGCCTCTTGTATTTGTGTCCAATTGTACTAATTGGAGTACAAATTTTATTTTAATATTTTACAATGTGTATATCCTTAACATAAATATACATTAAAGTCATAATTTACCTTCATTCGCTTTAAATGAAATAAACAGATACAATATTAAAACAGTATAGTAAAAACGTAAATGTAGCCAAGCTCGACCATTAAAAAAGATCTACTTAACAATTGTAATGAATTTAAATAGTATATAATACTGAATATATAAAAGATATGATAAATATAATACGGTAAAATATTTTAGAAGTAACTTCCATGTTCGTCATATAGGGGATAATTTCATAATTTTAACTTCCTTTTGTGTGCGGACGTGTTAATGAGCGGTTCCGCAAGAAAATAAAGAACGGATTAAGGACTAGCTCAGGACTAGTTTTCAGAATATATTTTAAAGATCGCATAAATTATTAACGATTAATAATTCCGTTAAATGTTTGTAAACGAAGACACTATATATCAATCTCTTTGATGAAATTCTTATGAAAATGAATTTGACAATATGAAAATGCGAAATCGTGATTCTAATCAAAATATGATTCTCGAGTCGGTGAAATGAAAAGACCTACATTTTTAGGAGAAGTCCTGAAAAAAAAAAATAAAGTAAATCCCAAACTAACCCTGCCGTAAATCATTATACAAAAATGGGTACTTACGTATTAACGCCACCGCAGCAGAAGTTGCGCTAATGCGCCAATAAAGAGCAATCTTGTTGTTCGCATGCGCACGCAGTTATCTTTCGGATTCCTTATTGCCTTGTTGTTTGTTGATTTTTGACGCCATTTTTTCGTACTACGAAAGATTGGAGGCACTTAAAAACCACCAAATCTGTAGCTGCGGTGGCGTTAATACGTAAGTACCCAAAAATGTGACTGGTACCAATCGATTAGTATTAACGTCCACTAATTAATAGTTATATAATTATTGCTTAGACAGTTATCTACATATTAAAACTGTACAAACTTTTAAATTTTCAATAGTAACATCTAAATTTCACATATTAGGATTTTTCGGAAAATTTTACCACCGAATATCAAACGTAATGTCATTCGGTCAAAGAGTATAGGAATTATGCAGATTTGAAATTTGGAACTTGTAATGTTAAATCCATTTTTAATCGTTGCAAAACAGATAGTTTTTTAAGCATAACTCTAAAACGACTTGACAGAATGAGCTTTAATTTTCTATTTGTATATTTCAAGCTTATAGAAATGGATTTCTGTTAAAAAATGTATAGGCTTTATATTACATTTATATTTATAGGCTTATATATTCATACTTTTCTCAAGAAATTTCAGATAATTTATGTTTTTGAAATTAATATTTTTTTTCAAAAATATATATTATCAAATATATTTTAAAATCTAGAGAAATGCTTAAGTGATACTAAAAGAAACAACAAAAGGTTTATTAAAAAAAAAAAAAAAAAAAAAAAAAAAAAAAAAAAAAAAAAAAACCTTTTTAATGATCAACATACGTTTCAACGCTCACTACGGCGTCATTTTCAAGAAATATAATGATAAACAAAGTATTCTTGCAAATTTTGAAAAATAACCTTGAAAACACGAATCACGAGATCCAAATATGTAAAAAAAAAAGAGAAAAGCAGGTGCTTGAAGTAGCCAACTGTAATCGTGAAAATTAATATTTCGTTATTGCTTTTTAAAACGGAAAAGTACCTCGTGCCAAATTTTAGGCAATTCAAATGAGGCGGATTCATTGCAAATGTTTACGTTACGCATGTAGATTTCTATTGATTCACGGATAATGGATGGGAAGTAAACTCTTGATGGGTAAATTATTTTACTATTTTTAAAACCAATTTCTATTGCCTCGGTTCTATGAAGTCGTGCCAGTGCTGTAGTACTCCTGTTATATTTGATATCTGCTATATGCTCTTTTAATCTTGTTTGAAACTTTCTGGTGGTCATTACAGTTGGCTACTTTAAGCACATGCTTTTCTCTTTTTTTACATATAAGGATCTCGTGATTCGTGTTTTCAAGGTAATTTTCCAAAATTTGCAAGAATACTTCGTTTATCATTATATTTCTTTAAAATGACGCCGTAGGAGCGTTGAAATGTATGTTGATCATTAAAAAGGTTTTTTTATAAACCTTTTGTTGTTTCTTTTAGTATCACTTAAGCATTTCTCTAGATTTTAATTATATTTGGTGATCTTATTTTGTGATTATGTAAATATATTTTATCAAAATTTTATAAAATTTATATTTTATCAATTTTATTAAATATATATTATCCATACATGTATCAAAAAATATTAATTTCAAAAATATATATTATCTGAAATGTATTTTCAAAAGTAAAATGTAAAATGTAACTTTTGAAATTTTTATCAGGCATCGATTTCTAAAAGCTTAAAATATACGTATCTCTAACATTACAGCTCATTCCACCATACAAGTTTTGAGTTATGCCTCAAAAACTTCTCGCATTGCTATGTGTTTTTCAACTATCAAAAATGAATCTAACATTAAGAGTTCTGAACTATATATCTGCAAAATTCCTATACTACTTAACAGAATCACTTCCCGTTTGCTATCCAAAATTTAAATTTTCCTATGAATCCAATTACGAAGCCAAACATCGCATTAGTAGCCATACAGTTTCGGTTCTGGGACTATAAAGATAAAAAAAAAATTAATCTTCTAGTTTTATTTATTTTTCTTTTAAGTTTTCCATCCACATCTTCTGAAAAAAATAGTTTCTCGCACTGATTTTGTTGTGATGTTCGTATTAATCATCCTAAAAATAATCATGTTATTTCCATGTTTTAAAAACTTTAATGTGAAATCTGATTTATGAAATTAATATTCGAAAAAATTTTGAATTCTATCATAAATATTTTTTAATAGAAATTGATTTCTAAAAACTTAAAAAAAAAAATGAACGCAAAATCTCAGCTGAATCCATTAAGCCGTTTTTGAGTTATCTTTAAAATAGCATCAGCACAACAGTTTGCGGAACCGTTATAGTCATCCACAAAAGAATACTGGTATAAAAAATGAATAAATATAACAGTGGTCTTAAAAAATTGTTAAAATATTTTTTTTAAATAGTGTTTTTCTAACACAAATAATACTTACGGTTAAAAAGTAATTGTGAAATTTTTAATAAATCTAAAAATATTTTCACTTCTGAGATGACCTTCTATTTTTTTATATTGAATATCATTGGAACTATTCATATACAACTTGAATAAATTTATATTTAAGCTAATTTGTGGGGCTAGATTCGTATTCTGGTATCAAACCGAGGTGTTGGTAATGAAAACTTTTTAAGTTTGTCACTATTTCAATCAGAATATGACTCTCTAAGTTTATTTTTAAATAAAAAATTAAGAAGACATAATTCTCAATCGAAAATCTATTTTCGCTTTTTTCTACGACAAATGTGTGTTTTTTTTTAAGTTTTGTCTATCTGTACATTGTTTTAGATATTGTATGGAACCCATATAACCCCTTTAATACAAAGGAAGTCAACCAATTTTGTAGAAGTGGAATCATTGCGTATAATGGTGGAAGATACAACACAGCTATTCATCTTCCAGACAGACAATAGGACAGCTAAATTCGTTAAAAACAATGTATCTTAACTTCATGTGTGTCTTAAAGTTTTGTAGCACATAAATTCGTTTTCCTGTATAATAACATTTTTCGAGGATATCCGAAACTCAGTATTTTTGTGCATAATAACATTTTTCGGGATATCCGAAACTCAGTATTTTTGTGCATGCCTGAAATTATATTGCAAATCCAAAGAAGATGAATTCCTTGAAGGATGGTTTGTCTATCAAATTCACTCTAATGCAATGTTATGGAATCTTAAGCTATTTAGAACTAAGTATAGCATGCATGGCACCACTTTTGCACATATAAGCAACACACAATAACAACGGCAATAACAAAGCAACAGTAGTCAAACATTTAAAAAAGTCGCATGCAATTGAGAAACAAAGCTGACTAACTAATGGTTCTAAATGCAATAATGAGAGTCTTCATATTATCGTCAAATTTGATTTTGTGCAAAATCCTCTCAACCAATCAAATTTATCCAACATTTCTTGTTTTCTAACTACGATAATTAGTTAATACTGAACTGCTAAAAAAAATACTAATAGAACTGCTCGTGTAATTTACCAATGGTGTTGTGTCTACGAGCGACGTTTACTTGGGCCATCAAGCTTTTAAATGATCTAAATAAAGTATACTTTTTGCATGCTCTGCAACGAAGAGTGAGATATTGTTTCTCTTTTTCCGGATTTTCAAAGTATAACAATTCTGGCTTTCAGACTTTAGTAAAGAACTGACTGATATCCTATTTAAACTATAATATTCAAGAGCAATCCAGAATTTAAATTTAATTATTTGTTTGTAGCTCTTAAAACGGTTCTAAAAAAAAGTCCCGTTTAACAACGTGTAATTTTCTAATACATTCACTGTTTCATTTTTAAACATAAAGCATGATATCTGCAGGCATGACTTGTGAAGGCATCTGGAATTGATAGCGTTTTCCATATTTTGATCAGTGTACAACATATTGAGTTATTAACAATTACTTTCTTATGATGAACTTTTCTGGGCTGTCACGTCCAAACATTTGGCTCGCTTTGAGGCCATTTTCTGAAATAATCTGTCGCCTTTATAGTAAAAGAAAAAAACTTCTTTCGATTTTTTACTACCTAAATACCAAATTCGGCTAATTTTATGCATTTAATAATAAATATGTATTTAACAAAGTTTCTGAAAGTAGTCAATTTGCATTTGAGAATAGCCTTAAGTCATAGTTTAATGCAGCCCATTTGATATTTCCTAAAGTACATTAAGTTCTCATCAAAAATTTTATTATTCTTTTGTAGATTTATACTATTTAATTTAAAAAAATAATTACATACGTAATCATTGGTTTAATAAAAGTAATTAGTGAATAAATTATTTTTCTTAATTTTTAGAAGACTACCTAAATCTAGACATTAGAAATCTCAATAACAAGTTATGATATCACTATAATTAAGCATTGTTATTCCTCATATACATTTCTATAATATAAAAAATAATTCAATATTAAAATAAAGGATGAATCATATTTTTCATAAAATTAATGTTCCTCAGTTTTAATTTAATTATAATTGATTATCCGTCTAAGGAGGCAAAATAATTGATGTATTTCATTAATATAAGACTTCTGATGATGCATCTATCCCACAAATTCAAACTAGCGATTAATCACCTGAGTCTATGTTAATGTATTGTCTGTTCTATCACAAACTTTTATTCAAAGACACACATTACGTTTCAAGATATAACTGATGAAGTTCAACTTCATAAAACTATCTTCATAGATAACAATCTCTCTGCTTTTGTAATGAAAACAAATTTAACTTTCTTCTATACAGTCAAATCACTCATAATAAATTAATATAAATTGAAGTACTGTTTCATTATCGTATCAGGTAAATAAATATAGTATAATTAATTATTCAAAAATTTAGTTAAAGTTTTGACAGATGTAAACCACGGATTCAATCTCATGAAAGAATTTTGCAACGTTATATTTATAAATGATATATAACCTGACGTATAAATAACAGTTACCGTATCAGGTAATATCCATCAATCACCACCTGTTTAGAGGGCTGTCTATGCCCCTTAGCTAGCTCACCTTATTAGGGATAGCTCACCTTATTAAGGGAGAACACCTGCTTGAAACATTCAAAAAAACAAAATTATGCTATTTGTATTTTCTGGTAGCTTTAAATGTGTATAATATAGCACAAAACGATATTTTGAAATTTGAATTATTACAAAAGTTACAGTGACAAATATGTCGCTGTAAGTAATTGCCGCTAAAGCAAACTTTAAACTTTAAAGCATTTTTTTTCAAAACGACACTTTTTTTATCTGGTGACGTGAGTTTCTCGAGAACTGCTCGACGTATTTCCTTTAAATTATAATAAAGAAGGTTCAGAATATTGAAGGCTCTATGGCACTGCGAAGGATTTTTCCTATATTTTCATTTTCCGATTTTTTACCAGCAATTTAAGGCCCTTTTTATGTCACTAAATTGATTTTTTTGTAATGCTGCCATTTGCACAACAAAATAAATTTTGAAAAAATCCTAAGCTACTCAATAAAAAATACACAAAAAATTATTGTATTAAGGTTTTTCTTTTATATTTCAGGAATGTATGATGTAAGCATCAAGCTGACTTTGCATTTGCAGGATATTCTCGTTTCCACGTATGCGAAGGACGAAGTATGATTTTTTTAATGAAAAAAAAAATGCAAAACACTCCCCAAACTTAATATATTGTAAAAAACCTCAAGAATTTACGTTGTTATCACTAGCCACAAAAATCCCTGAATTACAATTTTTTTTTTTTTTTTTTTTTAACGTTCAAACTGATGTTTTTCCCTTAATTTACACGGATTCAGTTTCATACTCCGGAAAAGGGGTGATTTAGAATTGGTTTTCTATAGAAATGTTTTGCTTCAAAATTAGACGCTAAGTCTCGTTTTACATCAGGAAATATACCTAAAAAATGAAACGGAATAAATATATAAACAAAGCTTGTGAAATATAACTATTTATTTCTGTGTGCACTTAATATGAGAGAATAAAAAAAGAAGTCTTATAAGAGGTTTACATTAAATCTATCCGAAATGAGCATAAGTATTAAATTTACATTTCGCTACCAGACATAAAAATACGAACTATGGATTTTTATTTCATTACAACAGACACAAATTAACAATTTGATTATATTTATGACGCTTTATGAAAGTGAATTGAATTCAGCGGTTTAATTTTTTAAATTCTATCCAGTCATTCAACCGTTTTCATGGGTAACGGTTACTTGACCATATTATGAAGCGTTCTCATTGGTCAGAATAGAGATAAATTATGATTACGTAGCCGTATCCTATATAAACGGCTGAATGACTCAACAGTTTACTGCAGATTTTTAAGTATAGATATAGTAGAAGCCCAGTGACGTAGTGGTCCGCACGTCTGACTACCACGCTAGCAGGTCCAGCATTCAACTCCGGTCTTGACAAAAGTTTCACTCAACCCTTCCACCGTCTGTGGTGGGTAGAATGAGTATCAAGCTTGCTTGGGAACAAAACATTGAGGATACCACGTTAGGCTGACCACCTGATCGGGACATGCACCTCAGAGCACATGGTCAAGAAAACAGGGACGGGTACTATAGACCATAATCCTTAATGAATCGTCGCATCGCAGGTTTAGGATTTTACAGATAGTAGAAAAGTACTGTGTTCTAAAGTCGCTAAGTCGCCAAGACACTCGCAAAATTCTTCTACAACATTGAATAGTCAGTATAGCAGTATATGTGCATTCTCGTTTTTCCAACCTTCATTGTTGTACATAATTATTTTTTGATATAATAATTTTTTTTTACATAATCAATTTTTTTACATCAGGCAATATCGTAAAATATAATATAATATCGTAAGGCAATATCGTAAAATATAAATAGCTAATCATCAGCTAAATTTTCTGGTTGTGTATGTCTTTTGAAGAATGCATAATTGTTATAAAAATGAGATACATCAATTTAGCATTCTAAACGTAAATGATGTATTATTTCAAGAATAAATCAATCCTAAGCTTCTAAAAAATAACAACAATAAGATCATTAAACAATGAATATATGAGTAACATACACAGATACACAATTATTAAGCCTTTCAAAAGATAAATGTTGTATTGTTGTCTCAATAAAATAATCCTAATTAATATAAGAAACTACTACAATCAGATGGAAACAATAGAGATATGAGTAAAGGACATACATCCAAACTATTTCTTTTTATACACACTGAATAGTTTCATTTTTTGGTCATTACTTGCAATAGAAATAAATACTCAAACAAAAGATGGAAGATGAATCGAAAAATATTTACATTCGCAATATTGGATCATGCAAAGCCTGTGTTGATTGTCCAGAATATAAGTGAGTGCTTGCACATTTTTATTTTTCTTTATATCAAAATTTTATATTTAACTAATGTAATATTACCTTTTTCTTAACTAATCCAAGCACTCATTCAGAAAAAATAAATTAAATTTTAAAACGAGATTTTGAGGTTTATCATTGATTTTCGCATTTTTACATTATACAATCTTGAAACACATAAAGGTAAACGGATTAAGATATCTATATTTTGAAAAAAAAAAACCCATAAAATTAAGTGATTATAACGTTTGAAATAACTCGAAATAATAGGTTTATACGTTTTTTTTTCGTAAATTTACATAATGATTTTCGTTAACAAAATAAAACTCCCATATTTATTAATAAGCCCACATTTACGGAACGTTTATTTTTAAGTGTAAACTTATATCATCATAATTTGATCCATACAAATGCAATTTCTCTACGTTTTACTCTTGTCCACATACTTGACAAATTTTTCAAAAAACTTGCCTTGATTTATGTTAAATTCGACGAAATTACATTTACGGAATGATTATTTTTAAGTGTAAACTTATATCATCATAATTTGATCCATACAAATACAATTTCTCTACTTTTTAGGTGCGTTCGTAATTATATAAATACGTAGCACCTATTGTCGTCGCTTGGTCCGTCCATCTGTCCGTCCGTCTGTCTATCCGTCCGTCCGTCCGTCCGCGTATAACAACGCAAAAACTACCCAACCGAATGGTTTGGAATTTAAGATATATTATCTTTGCAGAATTTTGTCGAGACATTTCAATTTTTTTTAAAAATCGAATAAAAACTTTAGGAGATATTAATAAAAATATTTATTAAGAAATTTGAATTTTTTTTTTAAATCGGTGCTTTCTTGTTAGAGGACCTTCCGAGGTTTAATCGTCAAGCGACCGAGATACTTATTTTATAAGAGAAATGAATTTGCAGACGATATAATTCATTTCACAGAATTTAAAATCATCAAGATCTGAATATTTATATAACTAGCTATATTACGAACGCACCTCATTTGTAACATTTGACGTACAATTTCCAACTTGTTACTCTTGTCCACATACTTGACAAATTTTTCAAACAACTTGCCTTGATTTGTGTTAAATTCGACGAAATTACATTTACGGAATGTTTATTTTTAAGTGTAAACTTATATCATCATAATTTGATCCATACAAATACAATTTCTCTACTTTTTACACTTATCCACATACTTGACAAATTTTTCAAAAAAATTGCCTTGATTTATGTTAAATTCGACGAAATTATGAAAATTGCTGCAAAAATACAGTAATTGGATCAATAACATCATATGTAATTTGAACTAGATTATAACACATCGAGCGTCTAGTTCAGTGCTGTGTGGATGAAGATTGTAGCCACTCCGCAGAATATGCTTGCTCAGCATGTGATTATTTTTGCCGAAACGAAATGATAAAGCTCCTTTTTTGAAACGGATCATTACTGTAAATGATAAATGGATACTATACAATAATGTTACAAAGAAAAGATCATGAAGTAAGACAAATAAGCCTCCCCAAGTATCATCAAGTGGGAGAGTGCATCCCAAAAAAGTAATGCTTTGTGTATGGTGGGACTACAAAGGAATTATTTATTATGAATAGTTGCCACCAAATCAGACAATAAATTCGGTAAAATGATGTTCCCAAATTGCAGTTCTGCAATCTAAAATCCATGAAAAGCAGTTTTAGTATTTCTTTTAGTTATTTATCATCAAAAAACCGCAAAACTTTCCGAATGACACAATATATGACGACCAAAATGGTCACAAAAGTCGCCAAGTCACCAAGACTCTCGCAATACTCTTCGCCAACATCGATTAGTCAGTATAGCACTATATATGCATTCCCTTTTTTATGCAAATCCCAACTTTCATTGTTGTACTTAATTATTTTTTGACATAATCAATATTTTGACATCATTACTGTGTAGAGCGATATTGCAAAATTATATATAGTATAGGGTGCGATCCAAGGGTTCACCACTCCTTGGCGCGTTTTCAAAAAATTGCCAAATTGGCGTGTTTTTGCCTCCATGGAAGGAATGACGAGTGTTGCAAGACTCAGTCCGCTATCGCGCGCGCTAGCACGCCAAGCAGGGGTGAACCCTATAGTACATATCAGCTATTTATTCTGGATGTTTATGCCTTTTGAAAGATGGATAATTGTTATAAAAATGAGGTACAAAAATTAAGCATTCTAAATGCAAATGATGTATTTTTGCAAGAATAAACAATCCTAAACTTATAAGAATTAGCAACAATAAGATCATTAAACAAGGAAGATATAAGTAACAGTCATAGATCACAATAATTAAGTCTTTCAAAAGATAAATGGTGCATTGTTGTATCAATACAATAATCCTAATTAATAGAAGAAATTGCAGCAATAAGATATTTAAACAATGGAGATGTGAATGAATGATGCATCCAAAATACCACTTTCTATACACACTGCATAGTTTCATTTTTTTTCTTCATTAATACTTGCAATAAAAATAAATGCTCAAATAAAAGATGGAAGATGAATTAAAAAATATTTACATTAGCAATATTAGATCATGCAAAGCTTGTGTTGATTGTCCAGATTATAAGTATGTGCTTGTATATATTTTTCTTTATATCAAAATTTTATTTTTAACTAATGTAATGTTACCATTTTCTTAACAAATCCAAGCTCTCGTTCAGAAAAAATAAATAAAATTTAAAAGAAAGATTTTGAGGTTATCATTGATTTTCGTATTTTTATATTATGCAATCTTAAAACACACAGATGTAAATACATTAAAATATCTATATTTTTGGGGGGAAAAAAAACGTAAAATTAATTTATTATAACGTTTCAAATATCTTCAAATAATATGTTTATAGTTTTTTTTTTCGTAATAAATTTGAATAATGGTCTTCGATTACAAAATAAAACTGTCATATTTATTAATAAGCACACATTTACGAAACATTTATTTCTAACTGTAAACTTATATAATCATAATTTCATCTACAATTTCTCTACTTATTATACATATCCACACACTTGACAAAATTTTCTAAAAAATAGCCTTGATTTATGTTAAATTCGACGAAATTATGAAAATTGCTGGAAAACACAGTAATTTGATCAATAACATCGCATGTAATTTGAGCTAGATTATAACACATCGAGCGTCTAATTCTGTGCTGTTTGGATGTAGATGGTAGCCACTTCTGCTACCTTTCGTAGTATCATTACATTTTACACAAAATAATGCAATTATGCTGCAACTTTCGTTAGAATTTCTTTATTATGGCTATTAAAAATCTAAATTCAAATAAAATTGAGAAACACTACAATTTTAACTGAAAAAATGGTCACCCGCACAATTCATTTTGTTTTGTAGTGTGCTAAGGTTTTCTTTTAAATTTATACGTGGAATTTTCCGGACACCCGACATGTTTGGAAAATACTTTTTGAAGAACTCAATGCTGTGTCATTTTTAACAATGTTAACACATTAACGGACAATAGGAGCAAGTGAAGTTCAAAAATTGACACAATATGTTTTTGTAATTTTTAGAATATTAGAAATATAGTTTTACTCTTTCTGCTTAAATAAACTTATTTTTGATCAATTCAGCACCTTTAATTAGGTTGCACTACTCCCTTCACAACCACGCCAGGGTGGCTAGTGGTCAGGGAAAAATACAGTCCAAAAAAGTGATAAACACCAGTGTATTCTTATAGAAAAATTTATGTTAATTATTCGATCAAATAATCAATTTGAATTTTTCTATAAGAATATACTGATAATTACCATTTTGTTTTTACTGTATAGCCACCCTGCAAGTGCAGACAGAAGCTGCAACTCGTATAACAGGTGGAAAACGAACTTCAACCTAAAAAATTGTTTCCAAAACATGACACTGGGCTTCTACTTGTACGCCGGTAAATGCACATTTGTGCTGCTATAGCCGTAGTGTCTAAAAAGGACCGTTTCGTTTAGGGTGGCTATAGCCGTCATGCCACATTGTGAACTTCACTTTGGCGGCTATAGCCGCAAGTGTCCGTCAACGTGTTAAAAAGCAATCTAAAATTGTACAAACCAGACTAACCTTAAAAATCTAACCAATATTCAATACATTTTCAAATAATAGATAATAATTTCAAACTTGACCTTTAACGTTCTTCCAGTAGTTTTAAATTAATTTGTGTAAAGTTTATTTCACTTTTATTGAATGGGATTTTATGTTTTAGCAGTGAAGATCTGGGCAATAATATCGGTGTCAGTGAAGTGATAACGAAAAAAGGCATGTTGATTCCCACTCCTGGTGTGAGGTTTGCTAATCTCCATCCCTCTTTGACAAGACATCAGTAAGTATATCATATAATTATGCTAATTGTAAAAATGCTTTCTATTTATTCCTGTACATACGTTCCAAGTATTTTATCGCACCGGTAAGTGAAAATTAACCGAAATGTTGTCCAGAACTCCTATCGTTATCTGGTTTAAAGAGACTTCTTCTAAATATAGCAAATAAAAAAAAAACATGATTACGTGGTGTCTGTATTTTTTAAAACGTTGAAAACATGGACATATGGTGTATGGTGTATGGTAAAATACATGGATATATGATGTAATTTCATGAATCTTTCTAAAAAATTTAAAATATTCATTGAGTGAAACAAAATAATAACAAAATTACTTCCTGATTATAGCGGCACCTGCAATTACGTTTACGCCAAAAATTGTATTTACAAATTTGTCAAAGATATACAGGTTATATTTGCAAGTGAAACAAAATAATAACAAAATTACTTCCTTATTATAGCGGCACCTGCAATTACGTTTACGCCAAAAATTGTATTTACAAATTTGTCAAAGATATACAGGTTATATTTGCATCATATATACTCTATACACCATATACATTATATATAAAAGATATTTACTGCACATGTACATCATATATTCGTAATATGTATGTCCTATATTTTATAAATGTGCAATATACGTTTTATACACATGTATAAAACATCAATATATGTCCATACATACTTCATATATGACTACAACTTGGTCATGTACATAATAAAATGTCATTTTCGTGATATTTTATCATAACGTCATATACATCATATATATATACAGGGTGACTTTAATTAACCTACAACTTTATTCTGAAATAACTTCTCACAGCCTCACTAGATGGCAGCACGAATGCATGCAGTGAGAGAGAGCATAAAAGGAATTTGTTTAGTGTCAGTTCCAAGCAATTTTGAAAATGTCTCCCAAAGCATCATATTCAATTGAAGATCATATTTTTTTGTTAAAAATTTGTTTTTATGCAGTGAAAATGCGACACTACTTTTGATACATGTGGTGGTTGGACGATAAGTTCTTCTTTTAACACTGGGATTATATTAATAAACCAATACTATATATCGTGATTTTATCAAGAAGAGTATAGCATTGAGTACACCGACGTGACATTCATTATTAAACATGATTCGTTAAATAATTATTCATGTAAATTTGATAATTAAGAACAAGGAAAATACAAACAAATATATTACCAGAATTAACCTAAAAAGGAACACAAGTAGTAGATGTAATTAAAAGAACTTGCACTGAGAATTTCAGCTTCAAATTAATCTTTATTTATAAAAAGATTTTCTTCTAAAAACTATATTAATAAATGTATGATAATTTTTGTAGCTCCATTTCTTTTTTAGAACAAGTAATCGAAGCTTTTTGAAACTTTTCTCACGGAGTTTGGGGGCATTTGTGTTAAAAAACAAAACAAATATTTTATATGACTTATCATCAATTCAACACAGACCATCGTATCAGTTAAAATAGAATAAAACTAATCTCGGCCTATAGGATCAGTAGGTTCTGTTCACTTATCATAAGTAAGAATCATCGTCGCGTCTCCGTTGGTGGAATTTCTATTACCTTTGCCGTACTTAGAAGATAATTTATAGGCTATCAACCATCACAATTTTAAAAAGAAACTTCTTTTATATTACAGCCTTTCGATACACGCTCATGATTTTTTTTGCAGAAAAAAAGGGGATCACCTTCCACGCCAGAAGCAAACATCCCACCCGTAAGGCATGGTGACGTCACGGCGACGTTACGGCGAAGTCACACTGTGACTTTGTGACCGTCGTCGTGACGTCAAGTGACGTCGATGTGAAGTCGCTGTGACCTAAATGTGAAGTCGTTATGGCCGTTTTCAAGGCTTTCTGTGACCTCACAATGTGACTACTTTGTGAAGTCACCGTGCGACTTCAATGTGAAAAATGTGACGAATCTGCATTGGATAGGGTGACCAGATTTTATCCGAATCCTATCCGGATTGTTCGGATCAACATTTTTTTATGCTACAAGTTTGTGACGTTTGTGACGACACTGCACCGGGTCGGGTGACCAGATTTTACCCGAATCCAATCCAGAAAGTTCGGATCGATCTTTTTAGATTTGTTTGGGTACAGAATAGATTTGGATTAGTGGTCGGGTGACCTGATTTTCGTGAACCCGATCTGACCCGAGTCGGGTATAATGTTTTTACTGTAAGTCTTGTTCGGAAAAGAATCTTGCATACGACCGAGTAACCAGATTTTATCAGAAATTGTGTTACGACACAATTTCTGTTGTCGGGTCGGATCTAGAGTCATGCACGAATCCGGTTATATACTTCTTGAACATGATTAAATGTCTACTTGAACATGAATGATGGCTGAATGAAATTATATTCAGATTCAACCCATATTCTTACCTTAACCTAACAACAACAACAACAACAAAATCTGTAGGCCCACAACCCGACCGAACCTGATAAATGATTTCGCATAGATTCGGATAACAAGGTTTTACCAAATCCGGATAAGATCGACGATAAGGATTGTATTGGCAATAATTTTTATTGATGCAACTCTTATTCAAATTAAAACTTTGCATCTGATTGGGAAACCGGCTAATGTAGCCGTTAAGCAAGAAAATTATAAATGTTAAAAACGCATACTAATATAAAAATAATAGATGAATCCATTAAATATTTTAATAAAAGTAAATATTTCAATAATATGAAATTCTATTGTGCAAATAACATCTTTTTAAATGAATTTCTACTTCCATTTGTTTTATGTAACCACCAAAAATATTGACAATAATTAAAACTATGCTATTTTGCTGTTAAGTATTGAAGTCTTTAAATGTGTATACTTTTGACAATAGATATTCAGCTGTAAGTACACAAAATATCAAGTCTCTAACTTATACAGTTTCTGAGAACCGACTCTGTGACGGACAGACAGAGAAGAGACGAATAGGGTTTTGTGAGATGAGCGAAACCCTAAAAATATAATCAGTTCGACCCTAAGCACAACAGAAATAAATAATTGTAAGAATTATAATACATAAATTGTTACTGCATTGCATTTTAATTTTCGATTTAAAAGCACATTTAAAATAAAACTTTTTAACAGATCATATAATTAAAATAAATTATTTTTATTTCCTACTACTTTTTTATGTATTGATATTTTTAATTAATTGTTTTTTTAACATTTCTTATATGCTACACAAGGCAGTGCATGAATTTTAGATACAAATTATATTAGATTTAAAGTAATTTTTAACTGTCATATATAGTAAAAAGGGGTGTAATCTAACGCTTCTTCATATCATGTTATTTGTTTTAAAAAAAATTTAAATGACAAAGTAAATTGAATGCACAGTTTTATCAAATACATAATACAAAATATGTACAGAAAATTATAAAGCTCAATCTTAAAAGAAAAAAAAATTAACATTCTTAAAATATGAAAAAAAAAGGAAAAAAATAGTATCGATAAAAAGCCATTTACAGATATATTTTATGAAAAAGAACCCCTTGGACAGGTCTCCCACTGGTTCGTTTTTTTTTTCAATACCAGTATTTGTGCTAGGTTTTTACAACATTTGCAGAAGAAATTACGTTCCGTGTCGATGTCTACAAAATTTATAAGAAAAATCTAAAACGAAGATTATTTTTTAAAAAAACGGTATTCAAAAATGAACAGAGTAGGGGGCTTGCTTGATCCACAATTCTGTACATAATTAAACATATAGCAATATTAAAGTGGTAGATTTTACATTTAAACCACGTTAAAAAATTATATATTATATAATTTGAGTTCATAATTTAAAAAAAAAAAAAACTGATACTTTGCCCTTTTTTGGGGGGAGGGGGGCTTTTTTTTTCTTCCTTTCTCTCGTTTAAGCATTGAAATTTACAAAAATATCTTTTATCAAATATTTCAATATGTTTTAAACAGTATCTTATATTTTTAATAAGAGAAAAAAAAATAAACTTTAAAATAAGATATGCTTTAAATCTTGCATGGGACCTCTATTTAAAATACTATATGGGTTTTAATTACGTTTACTCTAGTATTTGACTGTTATTACTTTATCTATAAATGATAACTATAAAAAATAAAAACAATCTTTTGCTAATTTTAAAAAAAAACCTTAATTTATTTAAAAAATTAATTTTTTAATCATAAATATATATATATATTTATGAAACTGTTATCTTTTTTAAATAATAAGTTTTGCAATAGATTATTTTTTAGAAACACCGATCATTTTTTGTTGATAACGCACTGCGCTGCAGCCACTCTATTTAGCATCTGATGTGAAGAAATTGTACAATTTTCTATTGATTTGCGATTCATCGATAGTAATATATGATGACGCCGATGACATGATAGCTATCTGGCTTGATGTCAGATTCCGGAGCAAGAACCACAGTAACATTTGCTGTGATTCTGATACCATAATACATAGTATACCGGAGTACAATCAGATTTGATATCTACTGTATAAGTTTTAGAATGCAGTTTAGTGAACATTACTGATATTTTGCATTGTTTTAACAATACAGATAATTTATATGATACAATTAAAAAATAATAAATCTAAAAATAATATCAAATAGTTAACATTTAATTAATATTTAAATTCTTACTAGTACACATAACAACAAAAAAATGTCAAGCTTTGCTGTTGGTGCTCTTTCTACACTTTAATTATGTAGATAGAAAAAATAATATTTTTACATACCTTTTTTTAGCAGATGTAATTCGTTATGGCATCATGGAAGTAATCCGAGTAATACAAGTGTTTTTGAAGTAAATTAAGTACAAAAACGTTACAAATGCATTGACGAATACATATCATAACCGCCAACGCTATTGTAAGTATTTTCGGACTTATATTTTAATCTGAATTCCTAAATCCGATAAAACGACAGTTTTTTCTAGAGAACATTTCTTGTCTGTTCCGTTCCAACAATTAAACGTCGTGTTTTACTGTTTAGTGGTCTGCATTAGCACTCAAAAAAAAAAAAAAAAGAAAAAAAAGAACATGAAATGAAACGGGAATACAAATGCTTGCAACTCTTTGACTTAATAAATAAACCCTTCGAATGAAACCACTTTTCGAAATATCTTCACCGCAGACGATAAAGTTGGACGAGTTCATTTTACAAATATTGAGCAGCTGGTCGATTTTCTTAGCAATCATTAAAAAAAATGTTTTCAACTCCCTGTTTAACGTGTTTAACAGATGCACAATACACTGAAATAATTCCATTTATTTTATTTTATCAGATTAATAAATGTAATTTTTTAATTAAATAATGGCTAGAGAATTGATTTTATTTTTTGAAATAAGGCTTGAATAGCTAAAAAAATTATATGGAAATTTCTGGAGATAAAATGAAATAGTTTTATACTTCTAAGAGGATCAAATTACTTATTTTATACGTTTATGATATTCATATCCTACTTCATCCATAAAGGTACACAACAATTTAAATAAAGAACTAGCATACAAAAAAGAAACTTTAATTTTCTCAGTATATCCCATTATCTGTATTTACATTTTGACCACATTGGGGCTCCACATTTTAATGCCACTTCGCAATGAACAAGCACCTCCTTTCACTATATTATTTTTCAGCCTTTATCAATAGTAGAAGTATTTTATAATTGATAAAATTGTTTGAAGTTGTTTTAACACAAGTTATTAATTTTTCATAGAAAATAAAACTATTTTTTTAATAAAAAATAAATTATAAAATTAAAAAAATTTTCTAGTTTTCATATCTAATTATCTTTGTATGATAATCGACAATTGCATAGTTACAAAAAATTATATATATATATGCAGATCATTTTGTTTTACCTAGATAAAGGAATAAGTGACTATATATTAATTTACAAGGGGCAACAAAAATTACTAATGTCAATTGGCTCTCAAATGTATGCTCCCAAAAGTAAAATGTTTCTTCTCATTTTCAAATATTTTTAAAATTGACTTTTTTGTCACAGTGTGAGTTCACGATATGGTAGTATATTTTAGTAAAAGTTATAACGTAACATGCGTGACTTGCAATGACGTCACTGTGACGTCACAAATATTTAAAAATTGACCAGAAAAGTATTTTTGACGATGAATAACATATTTTGAAATAGTCCTGTATGTTTTTTAGAGTTGTTAAAGAAGTTCACACTTAAGTCACAATGTGACCTCTCTGAATGGTGGCATTTTGGTCACAGATGTGCCGTGACAATTGTGAGTAGCAGTCACGTCACAGTGACGTCACTGTGACCATGCATGCTATGCGGGCAGTGATGAAAGCGCGCAGCTTCAGCGCTGAGAGGGAACGGGGGGAGGTTGCCAGAAATTGAAAAACGCCAATCGGCAGAGATAAACAACAACTATGAAATTACGTATTAAACTAATTTGAATTTGATTGGCGAGAGGCGGAGCTACAAGGAGGCAGTGAGCTCACGCAGAGAATGCCGCAGAACTTTCTGGAAGATTCCCCTGCCAGAAGTACAGATTTCAAAACGATCATTATCACTTTAAAATAAAGTGAAATGTTATGTAAGGAAAAAACTTACAGGGGAAGGTTTACAAAGGAAGGAATTAAAATAATTTTTGAATGCGAATTTTAATATTAAATGAATAAAGATTAATAAAATATTTCTTAAATTAAATTAAATAAAAATATGGCAGTGGTTGTAAGAAACCACAACAGACACCATTAACAGTGAGTTTGGAACCCGGGTTATTGCCTACCAATACCAAAAGCGTTATCCTGTTGCACTGCATTGGCAACCCCATTCACTTGATATGGATACATGTGATTTCCATCTTTGGAGGTCATATGAAAGATTTTTACAAGGAGAAACTGACAGACCTTATTAGTCTCAAAAGTTCCATAACTAACTATTTTTCAAGCATCAAAACAGAAACGCTCTTTTTTGTTACTGACCACTTTGTGACTAAGTTGCGCTACTGTAGCACCTCTCAAGGTTCTCTCTTTGAAAACCTTATCCATTAAATATCTTTTCCATGATCTTAAAAAAAAACATTGTAGTGCTATCTGCAACGACTCAAGTGTTATTTCAGTTAAAATTTGTAGGTTAATTAAAAGTCACCCTGTATATATCATATAATTTGGCGAATTCATCTGAATTACTTGGCGACTCATTCTCGAAGCTGCTATGACAAAGAAGCACCATAAGAAACTTTTCCTCAAAATAACAAACAATACTATTAAAAATAATCATGGTGTCGTTGTATGATTACCAACTGTTTATCTTATTTATTAAATAGACTGAATTCGTTCTCAACATTTTCATAAAGCTATGTAAGTAAATCTAAAATTTATCATTCTGTAGGGGGTTTTCTAAACATTCTTAAATGATTACGATTAAAACCTACTATTACAGATTTCTTGAAACAAAGTTCATCATAAAATACTAAAACATATCATTAGAAAATATTAATTTTCAGTGTACCGCATTCAACAATGAAGATCGTCAATTTTCAAAATACTCAACATCACGATGGTATGAGATAAAATAATTTGTAATACATTTACCTTACGCAATTAAGGTGAGCTAAACATATTTTTAAAGCACTTATGTACAGTTTCGTGGGTGCCGGATTATCCGAAAGCACTGGAAGCACGAGCAACCTCTCTAAAATATAAGAGAGGCCCAAAATGACTGTAAAATGGTGCCTCTAATCTCATTTTTATTTTTAACAATTTTCAACATAGTTGAAAAGTATTTATTAATTCGGTTTGTCTGTCTGTCTGCCTTCTGTCTGTCCGTAATCTAACTCTCATAAATGTGCTAAGATAGCCATGAAATTTTTAGGGTATAGCAATTATAATTCATTTGGGGCGCACAAAAGAATTCCATTACATTAGAACCATTGGGGAAAATCGATTGCGGTGCATTTTAAGGATAGTATGACATTTCAAATATGATAAAATGTAAAAGGGTCACCATGGTGTAATACAAGATGTTTTCTATAGATTAATGAGTGCAGAGCATTTATTGTTCCTTTAAATCCATTGTGAAAGTGGTTAGTGACTATATTTGTAGACATTGACGTCCCAAGAGCTTTGGTACAGCAAGTACAGGTCGGGGGAAACCTGGCTTAAGGGCTAGGGCCCAGCAGCTCCCTTTTGCGTGGCTTGTTCTTCAAGCTGCTGGGAGACTCGGGCACGTTTAAAAGTGTAGCGCAGTGGTTACCCTTAGGGCGCGGGTTCCATTGTCGCAAAATTTTTAGTGTCGAAAAATGTTGAAAATTCATAAATTTCAAAGTATTATAACTCGGAAAGTTTTGGTCAATAAAGAATGGGATATTCTTTAATGTTGCTCTTAGACTCAGGGCAAAATATTCCTAAGTATAAGTTACAGGAAAAAAAAGTCGTATAAAACATTAAGTACCATATTTTTCTTATATATATATATATATATATATATATATATATATATATATATATATATATATATATATATGTATATATATATATATATATATATATATATACAGCCATTTGCAAATGTAGTATCTAAAAGTTATACTTCATTCTTACGCTTTTTGTAACTGGGAATATGTTTCTATCATCAATTGTTTTTGGAATATCTATTTTTAATCTCCCGGTATATTGTTATTATTATATTTTTATTTTTAATGTATTTTAATGCACGTGTTATGAAGTTACATCAATTGCTGTCATAAAATTAGGCGTGATTTCTAAGATAAATATCGGATGCTTATAAAAGGGTTGGGTTTTAAAAAACTGTTTTTACTTTTATATTTCTTTGTTTTTGTCTTTGTTTTTTAAACAATGATAAAAAATTTAAATTTTCAAAGCTTGTTGGTTATTTTCTCAAAACATACGTAATTCCGTCTTTTATTTCCAGAGATTCTCTCACTTCCACAGACAGGCGAATCAACCAAGGTGCTGACCTAATAAATGAAGCTCAAAAGGTAAGTGCATATTTTCACCTTAAAATAACTAATAAAATCAAATAACAGAAAAGAAAAAAATATTTATTTTCATAAAATATAAACTAGTTTTAGTAGCTTGAATCTACTTATATGAAGTCGGGTATATTTGAAAAAAACTCAAAACTCCTCTAGAATAATTCCGTTTGAGATTTAAAGCCTAGTTGTTTTTCGGCCATTTATTGTGGCTGTTTCTTTTGAGACCTTTCAAGTTAGTTTTTGCCATGTTTTTAGTGACCCTTTGCTGCAAGACAGGCGTCCCAAGTAGTACACTTCGTTGGCCCATCCTTGGCAGTTTGTGGAAAACGTTGGGGCATGATGGGATTGGGAATGGCAGTGTTAGGAAATGGTATGTGCAGATATCCCTCTATTTTTCAACGTATCTGAGCATGATTCTGAGCAACAAAGGGTTGGACGTCTGTTGCGCCTCTGTTCTCAAATGGTTAGTTGGCTAATTGTGCTGCAAGGTAGGCATTTCTTACTATGGGCCAATGTTGAACAACAATTAGCCAAGGTTTAGCCAACGTTGCCGGAGCATTTTGTGCTACTTGGGGTGCATTAACTGTCAGTTATAAAAGGATGGGTTTAGGAATACAATTACAATATGGTGGCAATCCCATATGTGTATATTTTAACATAAATTTAAGGAAAATATAATTCCCAACCAAAATGGCTAATTTTGCTGTTCTTTACCTCCACCAAGCGATAAAAATGTATAGGAATTCCTTTTTTGCTTATTTTTTGACATTTCTTCTTTATTTGTCTTCTGAATTCATATTAATCAAATATCTCAATACCAACATGTATATTACAGTATCAAAATTGTATTCATTTCAATTGAAGTACCTACACAGATTTAATAGTAATATGGAAATTCATGCTGCAAAACATTTCAATTTACAAATCTATGATTTTTATACTAATATCTCAAGTTTTTAGGTAAATATTTTCTGGTAATATTAGCAATTATTAACAAATTTTATGCACAGGAATAAAAACGCTATGATTTAAAAATTGTTTCACTATTGCGTTAATATTTTTATGTATTTCTGCAAGAATTAATTTAGAAATAAAACTACATTATACATTAAAATAACCATTGCATAAAATGTGTGTTATACAGGAGCGTATATCTGAAACAAAAGATTCGCAGTTGAAGTGCCTCAACCTTATCCCCGAATTAAAAGAAGAAGAACAAACCATGGAGCATCCTAAGAAGTCTAAAGCTTATTTGAGCAAGTTCACCGATAAGACTGGAAACTATTCTTTTTACAGTGGGTAAGTTTGAATGAGAGAATTAGTCAATTTTCAATAACACATTTAATTTTAATACACATTTTTATGAAAAAACATAATCACCGGCCTAAAAAAATCATCATTCAAAGTAAGATGGTACTGAAAATGTAGGATTTTGTTAAGAAATATTTAAGAGATCAATGATCAGTTGTTAGTAATTTTCTTTTTATATGTTACTGCTTTTTAAATAAAGCTTTTAAACGAAGCCAGTAGCATTTTTATATAGGGTGTCCGAAAACTGTCCGAAACAGGGTGTCCGAAAACTTTGTCCCCCCAGGGGCCAAAGTTGGGGGTAACTTTGAAATTTTAAATGATGACCCCCATTTTTTATTGCAGATTCGGATTTTAAGGGAAAAAATACCTAACTTTTGTTTTGAACATTTTCTTCGAAACATTGTAGATGGCGCTGTAATCGAGTGCAATGCTGTGAGAATCGTTACCATTGCAATGCCTGGAAACGCTCGAATAACTCGAGAAATATACATCAGATTGAAAAACGGAAAAATACGTGTTTAATATTTTCAAAAAATGGCAACTTTGATATCCCTAAATAGATTTGTCAAAACTATTGAACATGCATTTTTCCGTTTTTCAATACGATGTATATTTTTCGAGTTATTTGAGCGTTTCCAGACATTGCAATGGTAACGCACTCGATTATAGCGCCATCTACAATGTTTAGAAGAAAATGTTTAATACAAAAGTTACGAATTTTTTCCCGTAGAATCCGAATCTGCAATAAAAAATGGGGTCATCATTTAAGATTTCAAAGTTTCCCCCCTTTACCCCGGGAGGGGGGAACTTTCATATCCCTAAATAGATTTTTCAAAAATATTGAACATGCATTTTGCCGTTTTTCAATCCGATGTATATTTCTCGAGTTATTTGACCGTTTCCAGACTTTTCGGACACCCTGTATATGCCATCATGTTATGAATCAAGGTTTAGTAAATATATGGATAAAAAAAAACGTTTTATAATAGAAGAGAAATACATTATATAATGATGTTTCAAAATGTCCCATGCGCAGTTTAACTAATTTCAAATGATTATTTAGTTAAATGCAACTTCATTTTATGTTCATACACATTATCTGTTATCGGAATTAACTGAAATATATTCTACCGATAGAGAAACTTTCCATCATTTTGATTTGTTGCATTGGCAGTTAGAAAATATCGCATGATTTTCTTAGGTTTGAATTGAAAACCTATAGTTGAAAATGGAAAAGATTAGTGTTCTTTAGAATGTTGAGAGTTTTTGAGGAAATGTATTTCGTATGAAGTATTCCGAATCACTGTTAGAGATAAAATTCGATTGCCAAAAGTTAGTTAGTTTAAGAAAAAAATTACATAACACATACAATAACAGATACAATTTTAAAAATTTGTACTTAGATAGAGTGTAAAATTAAATATCCTGGTTTTAACTAACACTTTAGGAAATTTCGCCAGTCTGCACCGCCAAAAATGAGATGTGTTTCCGCTAGCTTCAGAGGTTAATCTTTTTTAGCTTCAGGGGTAAAAAATATTAAACTACTTATATTACCGAAAATACGATCGTTGATTTTATGAAATCATTTAAAAGAGTCGTCGAAAACAAATACCGAATCAATTGAAAAATATTTGCTGAAGATTTATTACTTAGAACATACTGATATATTGTAAAACCACAAACTGAGAAAAATAAATTTTAAGGTAAAAACTCTGATTCATTTAAAGAAAAACGGATACTGTAAAAAATCTTTTTTGTATATTCTTAGCTGTTGTATCTTTACAGCAATTCGTGAGAATATACAACATATGTCTATATTAATTTTAAGAAAAAAGTTGAAAAGCTGATATTTTCGTCATTTTTTGCAAAATGAAATGGTACAGAGTTCCCTAACAGGAGATGACGAATTTCAATAACTAATTTTTATCAACAGATACCAATATGCAAAATACCACTAAAATGGTCATAATATATGGTATACAGGAGTATACATGGTATACAGGAGTTTCCGTGCTATTTCAAGATTCATCATGTAAATGCTATAGTTATAGCTCGGATGAATGAAATTAGCGCTGCAGTTCGCAGCCTTGTTCAACAAATTAGAGTGAGATATGCCAGTCCAGGATATCGTCGGGATAGCTCAGTAGGGAAAGCGTTGGTACGGCAAACCACAGTACCCAGGTTCGAGTCCTGGTCCCGGCATATTTTCGCTCTGTTGGAACAAATCTCAACTATGATACTCCAACCATTGGATACCACTAAAATGCTTTATATAATGAACTAGAAAATGTATTAGCATAAAATTATATACAATGGAATGATGTTTAAAATTTCTAACCAGTATTAATTCGTGAAAAAAATTCGTCTTTCGTTTTCACAAATGTGTGCGTTCCTCCACTTATTCCTAAACTTGTTTAGTAACAGTTTGACTTTTCTTTTAAAAGCGCATAAAATTTTACACATTTGTTAAAAATTTTTGGAGGAAAACACATTAGTTAAAAGTTTTTTTTTTTTTTCAAATAACAGACTTGACTTCTATGTGCTCATTTTTGAGTATTTCCATGTTTCAAAAATGAATTTGAACTGATTCTAATCATTTTTGAGTATTTCCATGTTTCAAAAATGAGTATGAACTGATTCTAATCATTTTTGAGTATTTCCATGTTTCAAAAATGAGTTTGAACTGATTCTAATCATTTTTGAGTATTTCCATGTTTCAAAAATGAATTTGAACTGATTCTAATCATTTTTGAGTATTTCCATGTTTCAAAATTGAGTATGAACTTACTTCTATGTGCTTAGTTTTGAGTATGTCCATGTTCCAATATTCTGAGTACTTTTGGTATTTCAGAATTGAAAGCATTGCGTCGTCCTATTGGAAACAAAAAGTTTCATAACAAAATGAAAACATCGATTTACTCAGATTTGAAAGTGTCATTTTTCTCTCAGTGTATATATATCTTTTTTAAGTGTATAACGCAAGTTGCAGAAAAATCGCAAAATGGAAAAATCATATATATTTACATAATTTGTGTTAAAATTCTGAGATTTGGCAGAGAGATAGTTTTTGTAACATAAGTATAGCATTGGAAGGATTTTGAATAATATAACGATAATTTAACAAAATTAACATTACCGTTGCCTCCTGTTAATATCGTGCTTGCCGACAGACAAGGAAAAAACGCTATAGATCCGATTGCGCGATTTTACTGAGGATATAAAAATTTTAAAATAAATGATAAACTAATTTTAATATAAATGGTAATGGGTGATAAGTAAAGGGTGCTAATTTGTCACCAAAATGGTACTTTATACAAATATATACATACATATTAAAATGTTCTTAAGAAAAACAATAATAGGGGACTTGTGTGATTTATTTTTAGATTGTGTATTTAAAAGTGGGCTTAGAATATAACGCTTTGTTTTTGTCGGAAGATACGAAAATAGAGATTGGGATATATCCGAATGATCAATATGGCGAAGTACGATATAAAAAGGTACTTCTGTCTTCATTTATGTTGATAAATCTGGGGCGTAATTAAAACTTTCCAATAAGATAAATTTTTCCTAATTTTAACTTTGCTATTAACTCATTTTTCCAATCTTCTTGCAGGAAAGCATTCATTACTACATCTTCTGACAGTTATAGAAGTGTTATGCAAGCAGCGAACCTCGTTAACTGTGAAAAGGAACCACGTTCCATCACCCGTTCAGATTTCAAACTCAAAGTACTTTATCCTTTCAGTGCGTCATCAACAGAAGTAAGTAAATATTTGTGCTCCGAAACATTCACTACGTCAATATACGTCATATTCAGTTCTAGCTATTTTATAAAGTTGCATAATTAAAAAAAAAGCGTATCATGAATTATTTTCTAAAAACTGCGAAACTTCATACAAAGAGAGAAAAAATAAATAAAAGAAATCTTCAACTAAAAATAAACATGATCATCGTAAAAGAAGCAATAACCCTTCATAGATTATAGCGCCGTAATGCAATGCATGTATATATATATTTATAAATAGACAAGAATTGATTATCTTAAATATTTTTACACGTCCAAATGTGTTCGAAAAGTTTGTAGGTGATGTAAATATTTTCTACGAAATACTCTAAGAAAGATTGTGTCAAACTACGGACGTTTAGTTACTTTTAGCGCAGAAAAATTATCGTGTCTGAGAGGCGCGGAGTGACCTGCGTTCGCCGGTGTTTCGGATACGGTTAAAATTTGTCTTCTTTAAAACCGATTGCACCATCAATTAGAAGAAGGTTTCATCTTTAAAAGCTTTTGGTTTGTCGGTACCTTTAAAATTGCGCACTGGAGGGGCGCTGTCATAAGGGAGAAAACAACCTTTGGAAAATCTACCCTTTTTTAAATCTTTTTTTTTTCAAACGTTTAACGACGATATATTTTCGAATTAATTGCAGCATTTAAGACGTAAGGATACAATCTTTCTGAATATAGCTTCCAATTTTATCTGTACTGAGTGGTTTGGTTGATTTAACTCTTTAACGGATAAAGCACTTCAATTGCTAAAATGTTGAAATAAATGATTGGCACCGGAAATTATGAACAAATTTATTTGTATATAACAAAAAAGCGACATTTCCCATACATAATAAATGGAAAACATTTCTATTAAAATTCCGCTGTCATTGTTGAATTTCGTAATTAAAGTTTTGTGCTTTCGTAGGGAAACCAATGTCCGTTAAAGGGTTAAACCGCTTTAAAATTATGAAATAACACACACCACAAAAAAAAAAAACTCGCGTTTGGTTCTTTAATCCCTCACGATACGTAAATCGGGTTCTGGGCTTGTGCGACAGATTTTGCCGGCTCGCCAAGAAAGAGATGTGCTTTTCATGAGTTTTTTATTAATATTTCGGCTAATTATCAAAATATTGAAACTCTGATACTCAGGCGCATCAGGACAGGCCTTCAATATGAACAATCGTCACCTAAATTGTCAGACTTCTAGGTGCGCTAGATTTTTCTGCGCAAACACACAGATACACAGAGCGAAATTTTCTTTTATTAGTATAGATTACACTTTCAGAGAAATTGTCTCCAACTAATATAAAGTCAAAACTTGTGGTTAGGATTCTTCCTTTAATACAAAAGCGGACAACAACGCAGAATTAAACATGCTAGAATTCCACATTCTGCATCTCACAATTTTACGGTTCAACAACGCAGAATTGTGAAGCTGCTTGATAGTATTTTTCTTCTAATTTTGCTTTCACATTGAGTCAGAGTGAAAAAAAAAATTAAAATCTGATAATTAATACACGAAAAAGAAAAATCATATTCTAATTCGTAAAGGGTAACTGCATATAGAGTTAACCCGTCGTTGGTCACGCTGTGAGAATTTCTCTCACTTAATTTAGAAATGACCCTCAAACGTGCAATGTTTATACTCGTACGGTGGAGATGGTAATATAAGAGAAATGTTCACACGCGAACAATGGTGTAGTTCAAAAAGACTAGACCAACGACATGTTAATGAAGCATCTGCATATTAAAATTTTACCAAACTTTCAAACGATCAATAGTATCCGCATAATTTACAATCAGTACGAAGAAAACTCAGAAGAAAAATCTTCTTTATTTTTTCAATATAAATTATTCAAAAATGAAACAACTAATTATAAAGAGAAAGTTTAGTTATTTAGAAATAACTCGAAACATATTTATGTTTTTTATTAATTTTAGTTTTATATGATATTTTGAAAAAAGAAGAAAGAAGATAACGCGCGTGCATATTTTGGATTAAATAATTTTTTTATTAAAGTAATATGTTTTAATTAATAATGTAATTATTAAGATGCATGAATAGAAATATGTACTTTTTTAGTCACCATTAGAATCTGTATCGTTGAAATCCCCAGAATTTGTTTTCATTTGCTTGCGGCCATTCGTTATAAAGTATGAGTAATTGTGAAGAGTATTATGAGTAATATGACTTATTGGTTACCTACAGGATCCTATTTTAAATGCTGAAAATGCACTTCCTGTCATTGCATCTGTGTCGACTTCTAGAAAGTTACTGATTTCTTGATGGATTTTTGATTAAGCATTTTTATTATCTGCAACAAACAATTTTTAGATCATTATCTTACTATTAAGTAATTGTTATTCGAGTATTAAGTAATTGGAAAAATAATTATTAAATCTTTACATATTTTTGCATTTCGTATATAAATTTCAGATTGTATTATGAAATTAACATTCGAGAAAACTGTGTATTGTAACCCCTAAAAATTTAAACAGAAATCTATTTATAGAAACTTCAAATATGATAATCCAAAATTCAGCTTCTTCCGACTACTAGTTTTTGAGTTACGATCAAAAAACTGCCCGCATTGCTGTCTATTTTGCAACGATTATGAAACTAATTTAACATTTGAATTTAAAATTAGGAGCCCCATTTGCGCAATCCGCAGATAAAACTTATCGAAGAATCTGAATATGATGTCAAAATTAGTGTTCGAATTTAGAACTTCAAAGTTTGTTACAATTTCAACATGGAGGATAAGATAATCTGTAAGATTATTTTGTTTGTAACATAGATTGAAAGAAGATATAATTTGTTTTTGAAATGGTTTTATTTTCTGCGACGATTTGATGATTAATTACTTACCCATCATACGTATTATAAGGTAAGTCTTGTAATCGTTTTGAAAATCGAAAAACAAATTTTGACGGTTTTACACGTTTCAGACACTGAAGATTCCGAAAAACGTATTTTTAGAAAAAAAAACTTGCCGTCCCTCTGTCTGTGTGTGTGAGTCTGTAAACGCTCTATCTCCTGAACAAATTGAGATAGTGACTTGAAATTTGGTATGTACTTAGTATGTAACAATGGAAGAAGCTTATTGAATTTCAGTAACCTCGATTATCCAGAACTATTTTTTCGGACTCTCGAAATATTTGTTCTAATAAAAGATACATAAAAATTTTCGAAATTGTTTTTTTAAGGAGTGAATATAAAAGACAATGAAAAAACATAAATTTTGCATTAAGAATGAAGTCGATCGGATAATAAGTTGCCGAGATATTTGTAATCACATTTTCCACACTCTTCAATTTTTCATGACCCTGTATTTCATTCAAATTTCAATTCAAAGATATATTTTAATTAGTAAAGAGACACTTAATCCGACGCAGTAAACTGCTAGTTAATAGGATTATCATTTTTAAAGTTATAAGGATGTTTCTCTTACACAATTCAGTAACACAGCATTTAAAGTTTATGACTTCATTAAGCCAGGATTTTATGCGAATTGCAATGCATTTTATAAATAGTTTACACATGTTTATTTTCATATTTTATATTATGCATATCCAGGGTGGTAAGTATTACGGTGGTACCCAAAGACTAGTTTGTATGATGTGTTCCCCTTTCTTTCAAGGGAGGGAGAGGCGGGTAGAGTACGTATATATTAGACGTATTATTGACATATTTATTATACTAATATTTATTTGAATGTCAATACTTAGCAATATCAATTTATATATTTATTTTATTTCCTTAGGCTTACA
The DNA here is from genome assembly GCA_963931845.1 of Maratus michaelseni. Taxonomy (NCBI): domain Eukaryota; kingdom Metazoa; phylum Arthropoda; class Arachnida; order Araneae; family Salticidae; genus Maratus; species Maratus michaelseni. The sequence continues at coordinate 224,190,643 of OZ007596.1, forward strand.
GTCTGGAGCCAAACAACAACCAGTGGATGAAACATCGCAAGAAGGTGTCTTTGTTTTGTGATCAGGAAGTACCAAAAAAATATGGCTATTTCAAGTTTACGGATGATGCAAAACCTACTTTGTAAGCATCTACTGAAGTTATGTTGATCTGTCTCTAAATTAATTATTACTTCATAAACATGTCGGAAACATTTACTGAACTTGTATTATCAATCTGAAATTAAAAATTTTGCAAAAAATAATGGCTTTTTAAATTGAATAAAATTGGCTATAAAACATTTTTTTCGCCTAACACTATATTGATATTAGAATAGATATACATTATTTAACCCCTTAAACACCATATTCAATTTAGTGATAAAAGGCTCCCAGGACCATTACTGAGCCGTTTCCGTGACTCACTGTTGGACGTTCGTACCAGGGATCCATTCTGGACGAATATAACATCCTATTAATCACCCAAAAGGCATCAGAATAGATCACCGGTACCACCGTCCAACAGTGAGTCACGGAAACGGCTCAGTAATGGTCCTGGGAACTTTCCATCAAGATGGCATCGTCCCCTTCGTACTAATCAATGTGATTATGGATCAAAATGTTTATAAAAGCATTTTAGAAGATCACATGCTGCCTTATGCTCGTAAAATGATGCCTCGTGGATGGATGCTTCAGCAGGATAATGATCCAAAGCACACATTCAAAATGGTGACAAGTTGGTTTACAGCTAAGAAAATTAAAGTTCTGAACTGGCCGAGTCAGTCACCTGATTTCAATCCAATTGAGCATATTTGGAAACACAATGGAAGAAAATTCGGGACACGGAGGCTTTCTTCAACGGCAGAACTCCTCCAGGATCATCTTTCGAAATGTGTGAAAATACCTAGGTCCACTTTTGAAAGGCTTGTTAATTCCGTGCTCAGAGGATGCGCTACAGTCTTCAAAGCAAAAGGATATGCAACTAAATATTAAATATTGCTGCATTTCATTACATTAAGACGCTTAATTTCAATAAAAGTTTAGAAAAACTGAATCGTCTCAAAACTTTCGCGAAGTAATTTTGCGAATTTCCGAATGTTTTTTAATTCATGCATATGTCTCAAATGATCTAATGTTGGATTTTGTTGAGCTTTAAAAGGGGTACAAATTACTAATTTAGATCATTAAGAAGTTTTTCTTACATAAAAAGTTAGGACAGAAAAACGTATCGTCTCAAAATGTTTTCGAGCTACTGTATATATATCTATATATATATTTAAAAATGAAAATATATGTGAAAAACAAAGGATGAGACATTATAAAAAGTAATGGAAAGAATACAGCAGGAATTAAACTTAATAAAACGAAAAAAACAATATATTTTGGAATCTGCAGAGAAGCTACATAAGAATATTCATAGTAAATATATGCTATTTCATCAATAATTGTCAGCGTTATGCCTAAAACAATATAATAGCATATATAAGAAATAAAATAAAAATAAAAATCTACTGGAGTTCAAATTAAAAATAAATATTTATTTATTTATTTATTCAACATAAATCGAAATTAGATCATAAAGCAATATACAAAACTCACCAAAAAAAAAGAAAGAAAAAAAAAGGAAAGAAACTAATAGTGGGGAAGATGTAACTGGATTAAAAGTACATTACAAATGCTGTATATATTAGAGCACCCTGCATATTTCTACTGATTTTTAGGTGCGTTCGTAATTTTATAATTACGTAGCACCTATTGTCGTCGTCTGGTCCGTCCGTCTGTCTGTCCGTCCGTCCGCATATAACAACGCAAAAACTACCCAACCGAATGGTTTGCAATTTAAAATATATTATCTTTGTCGAGACATTTCAAATTTTATGAAAATCGAATCAAAACTTTAAGAAAATATTAATAAAAACATTTATTAAGAAATTTGATTTTTTAAAATACAGTGCTTTTTTGTTATAGGCGCTTCCGAGGTTTAATCGTCAAGCGACCGAGATACTTATTTTATTACAGAAATGAATCTGCAGACGATATAATTCATTTCACGGAATTAAAAATCATCAAGATCTGAATATCTATATAACTATCTATAGTACGAACGCACCTCATTTGTCACGTTCGACGTACAATTTCCAATTTGTTTTAATTGAGAGTGGCTGTAAATCAAATTGAAATAAACTTAGTAGAGTGAATTAAACTTTTAAAAATAATAACACAGCGTATCGAAAGATTCGTGTAGAAAGATATAATTATTCATGAAAACAAATTTACTTTGCAAAATTTTATTTTAAGTAGAATTGGTATTTGATATAAAATAAATTGTATTATCTCTATACCGACCTAATGACTCAAAATCCTAAAAATATTCTCCATAAGTCATTATACATTATATATATATAACTACATACTTAAAAATAAATACAATTGTATTTATATTATTATGATATTTTATTTTATTATTCATAATCTATAGTTTCCTTATATATAATTTGAATAAAAAATTATAAATACATATTTAAAGTATTGTATGTTAGTTTGTAAATTCAAAAGCATTTTAATATTACATCTTGAAACAATTTTTTTTTTAAATGTACTATTACTGTTATATAATTTTTGTATTGAATTTTAAGTTTAATTATAATTCAATAATAATAATTTTATGAAAAGAAAGTAATAACATTTTATAATAGTTTTATAATAATTTTAATACAAAATAGAGAACCTCGTCGTATATTCAATGGAAATTACTCAAAATGCTTTCTGAAATATTATATGCATCAAATCTTGCATCGAATATATATAATATAAGTAAAATATATAAACAAAATTGTTATATTTTTAATAAATAATAATATATATGTATATATATATATATATATATATATATATATATATTGTTCATTTTAATATTGCAGTGTCGCTTTAATTGTGAAGCATAGGTATATATATATATATATATATATATATATATATATACCTATACTTCAAAATTAAAGCGACAATGCAATATTAGAATGAACAATACACATGATGACCAATACCTTATCGACATTTTTCGGACTTCAGAAAATAAAAGTAATACTTTTGAATAAGTTTTCTGAAACTTTTATTTGATCAAGCGCCCAAAAATTTCAAAGTCAGCTTTCTTTCTCCCTCGCCTTAAAAATAAGCACAAATGACGATAAATTCCAGAATGCGTGGCTATTTTTCACTGATAAATATGCTTCACAAGGAATGATTAAATTCATGAAAGTTCCAACCCTTTGTGTTCGGCAAAATCAGCAATGGTCATTTTCAAAGGGCAAACTTGCATACTTTGCAATTTTGCATGCATTCCCTCGGACAGAAGGTTGGAACATAAACTTTTAATCTTTGTGATTGCCGACGAGAGGGTTGAATTTCGGCAGGGAAGCAATGAAAAGACAGAAAATTGTAGATATGAAGCGATTATTCCCTTTGGAGTAAGAATTGCGTACGCTTTAAAATAAAATTTTCGCGGCAAAAATTCATTTTTAATAATTACTTTATCTTAAACGCAATTTGTTTGAAATTTAAATATAGTGATTTTAAGTAATTTTGTCTGCGAGTTTGGCTAGATTATTCATATTTGAGTAAGATTTAACCGAAATAGAGTTTCGCAATAATTGTTTCATCTTGAAAAGTGATTATTTTTAAATATAGATTCAACGGTTTAAGTTATTATATCTGATTTTTTCACTATATCCGATTCGGTTATATTTAAACACAATAAAATTTTCAGAATAGATGCATCTTTAATAATTAATTTATCTTCAAACGCAAGTGGTTTAAAATATAAATTTAGCGGTTTTAAGTAATTGTGTCTATGGATAAGACTAGATTGTTGAAATATGAGTGGTATGTACCCGAAATAAAAATAAATTTATAATCCATTTATATTTAAAATTTATTTTTAACACTTTCCAACCCAGTTGAAAGTGTTTATGAATTCTGTTCGTATGACTGTCTGGTAGTATTATCCATATGGCCTTATCGTAATTATACTCGTATGCCATGTAACTTTTACGTGTTAATGAGATTCACCTTAGCATTTATAGTCCGTTTATAGAGACACACAAAAGAATTCTGTTTTATTATGTTCAATGAGGAAATTCGTTAAAGATGCATTTTATTAATGTCACGATAGATCAAACATAATGGGATTTATATGCGTCATTGAGGTAGACTACAACATGCTTTTTCATCGGTATAGAGTAACTAGCATTTATAGCTCGTTTATAGAAGCCCATAAAAATTTCATTACATTCTGATATATGGAAAAATATCGGCTGCGGTGCATTTTAATCATGTTATGTACTTCCAACCTATTAAAGTTAAAAAAGAACGACAAATCATGCGTCAAGCATAGATTATGTAACACTTTCCAAAGCTTCCAAAATAATTTTACAAATCATTACCGTTTAATAGGCTGAAAGATAACATATAAGTAAACAATTTGGAAAACACATAACATATTTAAAAACGTAATTTCAGGAATTTCCAATATAAATTTCCAACATATACAATATTAGGAAAAATAACCCAATACTTTTATTCAGCCCTGTATAGGATCTATAGATTTGTAATTTATACTACATAGGATGCTAAATTTTAATTTAGTTAGGAAACGCGTAGCACAGTTTAAAATTCTCCTTCTGCAGTTTCTGTCAATAAACGGAAATGTGTTCGCGAACTTTTGTGCTGCCCTGTATAGGATCTACAGAATTCATCCACACCAAGTAATAGACAAAAAGTAAGTTAAATTTAAAATCGCGTTCAGCAACTTAAAAGGCACTTCCAGGAATTATTGTTAACAGAAAGTAGAGAATTCTTTTGTGTGTCCCTGTAAATAAACGATGACTGCTATGCACACAATATTCTGTAGTAGTTGTCTTGTAATGCTCCTTAGTGATATATATAAATTTCAATGCGTTTAAAATAGTGAAACATTATTTATTTAAACCGCAGACGATTTTTCTCCATAGACGTAATGTAAAGGAATTCTTTTGAGTGTCTCTGTAAAAAAACTATAAGTGCTACACACTTCAGTTGAAATAGGGAACATGCTATAGATAACGACAATGACATATAAAAGTTGCAGGGCAATCCGATCATATTTACGGAAGTTAGAGCACGGACAGACGGCAGACGGCCATACGGCAGACAAACCGAAGCCATAAACACTATTCAACTAGGTTGGAAAGTGTTAAAAAGGATCATTGAGTTACAGTACAACATGTTTGCTATAGACTATGAAGTACGTAGTATGTATCGTTTATTTACAGTGGCTGGCTATGATTGATATGGCATAAAATTGTAGAAAATGAATTTTTATTTTTTATGTGTTCTTTTAAATTGCTTGTATCAATATATACCTCATTTCAATGTATGAAAAAATTAAAGCTCTTAACAATTATGTTAGTGTTATTGTTAATTTTGTTAGTGTTAGCTATTCTGTTAGTGTTAGTTATTCTGTTAGTTTCGGAAAGTGTTTCATAATTTATGCCTGATGCATGGCTTTTTGTTCATATTAAAAATATAAATTTGGTTGTTTTAATAAATTCTGTCTGCAGATGGACAAGATTATTCAAATTTGTGTTAGATTTAACCGAAATAAATTTTTGCAACGAAAATGCATTTTTAATAACTTTTTTTCTCTTCAATTGTGAATTTTTGCTCAGATGTAAATTTAATGGTTTTAAGTAATTGCGTCTGTGGATTTCACTAAATCAGATTAAGATAGATTTAACCGAAATTAAATTTTGCACAAAAAAATTTTTAATAATAATGTTTTCTTCAAAAGCGATTTGTTTGGAAAATGAATGTAACGATTTTAAGTAATTCTGTCTGTGGATTTGAGAATATCACTCAAATATGTTTTAGATCAGACCGAAATAAACTATTTCCGAAAAAAAAAAATACATTTTAAATAATTATTTTCTTTTTCAAAAGCGATTTACTTGAAAAAGAAATTTAACAATCGTAAACGCTATGATGTCATACACTCACGCACAAGTTTTTTTTTTTTTTTAATCGGTTATAAAAAGGAAAAATGTCGCCAAATTTAGGGGATTTTTTCCTTTAATGGCAACCTAGCCATTGTATGAAGATATTGGTTTGGCGCGGGCTTGAAAATCGTGCCAACCAAAAAGTCGCCAAACATCGCTGCGTGAGTGTAAAGCATCTGTTCCATCGTAAATAATCCTATCTCTGGATTAGAGACAATTTTGAGTTGCAAATTACAACTCATATGATTTCTTTACCAATTAGAATAATTGTGTTAAAATTAATCTAGTGTTTACTGGAGTTCCAAATTACCTGCGATTTATTCTGTTGAGCTGATTCAGATATCAGACCAGATACTATGATCAATAAGGTTAACCGGTTGAATTAAGTCCTCCAGATTTGTCCGGGTTAGGTCAGTTGGTAGAGCATTGGCAGTTTCAGCCAAGAGGTCCCTGGTTCGATTCCTGGCCCGGACATTTTTCGCCCAGTTGGAAAATTACAACTCATATGATTTATTTACTAATTAAAATAATTGTGTTAAAATAAATCTAATATAAAATCATTGGTTTTAAATCATTCTTTTTGCAAATATGACTAAATTATTCACATTTCAGTTCAATTTATCCGAAATAAATTGGTGCAAAACAAATAAATTTTCATTAATTATTTCCTCGTGAAAAGAAATTGTTAATATAAATTTATTAATACTTGGTAATTCTACCGACAGATTTGACTAGATTTTTCAAATTTGAGTCAAATTTCATTTAATGGCGTTTTCAGCGCAAATACGTTTTTAATAAGTATTTTATTTTTAAAATTGTTTTTCTAACAATAAATTTAGTGATTTTAATAATGCTGTATATGGATTCGATTAAATTACTCACATTTGAGTTGTATTTAACCGACATAAAAAATTGCAGCCCAGTAACTTTTTTTTTTATCTTCAAAGGGGATTTATGTAAAATATAAATTTAGCTATGTTAATTATTCTATTTGCAGATTTATCCACATTATACAAATTTGAGCTGAATTTAACAGAAATAAAATTTTACATCCACATGCATTTTTAATAATTAGTTTATCTGGAAAAGAGATTCGCTTGAAATGCAAATTTGCTATTTTAAAGGAATGCGAATTTGATATAATTGTTCCACTTTGACACTGATTTAAATAAGAAACAATTTCGCAGCACAAATGCATATTTAATAATTATTTTATATTTAAAAGTGAATTGTTAGAAATAACCATTTAGCCATATTAGTTAATTACGTATGCATATTTGATTACATTATCGAAATTTCAATTAGATTTAACTAAATAATATTTTGCAGTACATGATTTAAAACTTACATTCCCAATCAGAATAACAGCCATGTAACAAACATTACAAAACGTAAAAAAGTTACTATGCTTCCATAAAACATTCATTTGGGAAAAATTCTCGTGGTTGGATAGTATAATTATATATATATATATATAATTATACTATATTAATGCTCTTTCTAAATTTTAACCATGCATGCTGGAATTCATGGAAAGAAATGATAGTTCTCTCGCTAAGGAGGCTAGAAAAATAACCCTACGTATCACTACAAAAATATTTTCCACTCCCTTCTTCCTTTATAATTAAAAAGTTCAAACAGTAAATACTTGACATATGGAAACAAAAATGCAATGTAGGAGATATCGTGAAATACGGTTCAGCGTCAATTCGTCGCGCACAATTCATCGCGAAACAATTTATCGCACACAATTCATCGCAGCGTCAATTCGTCTTAGCGACAATTCGTCGCGGCGAGAACTCATCGCAGCGTCAATTTGTCGCAGCATCAATTCATCGTGTTGTCAATTCGTCGCAACGAAAATGTTTTTGAAGGCTATGATGATAAAATAAAGATAATTTAGTAAAATTATTTAATGATAAATTAGTTTTTTAGATATAGAGAATTATAACTAACAATTTACAGATCATTAAATAATTTTATTGAATTATCTTTATTTTATCATCATAGCCTTCAAAAACATTTTCGTTGCGACGAATTGACGTCGCGACGAATTGACGCTGTGACAAATTGACGCTGCGATGAGTTGTCACCGCGACGAATTGACGTTGCGATGAATTGTGCGCGAGGAATTGTGCGTGATAAATTGTTCCGCGATGAATTGTGCGCGACAATTTGACGCGACACCGTGAAATATACTTACAACTCACAGACGATAACTCTATGAAGAAAAGCTAATTTGCCATTATAATCTTCACCTTTTTGCAACTAATGACATTCCATTTTCAAGTAACACATCTCAATCTTCACAATCTAGACGTATGCCAACTTCTTTATACATTTCAATGTATCTTAAACTATGCGTTTCATAGTAAAAAGTCATCAAGCATGAAAATATCAAATTGGTTTCCATATGAAGAAATCACGTAGGATTATATGGGACTTCCTCCCCAATTTATCAATTAGATCACTGTATTGCATGTATCTTTTTAAGTTTTCGCGATATTTGACTGGTTTTTTATTTGAGTTGCTCTATAATATTGACTACCAAATCATGGCAAAAAAAAATTCGCGCATGCGCTGTTAAAATTTATTTCATACGAATACCCATACGTCATCAAATATTCAATATATTCATTTTTTAATTGCATTATACTATTTTTACTGTTCTTTGTCAAGTTTTTGGAAAGCTGTGTTAAATTCAGTTGAAAACTCTGCATGCTATAAAAAAATGCAATTTTTCACAGAAATGTTAAAATTTTCAATAATATGCGTGCTAGTCTTACATAAATGCACAAAAACGTTGAACAAGACCTACATAGTCATTTGCTACAGTGATGGATCATTTTGAGCATTTTCTGTTTCTTTGGGGAACACAAATATTATTTTATTATTAAATTTATTATTACCTCCCTAATTGTCCTCGGGTTTAAATCTTCACTGAAAAACACGAAGTCAAACATGTTCTATACATCCTCAAAGTTCAAGGGCATTTCGGTAGATACAAATTTCAGTATATATTCGTCAAAACGTCTGAAATCGAAAAAATCGGTCACTGCCCTTAATTTTTGTACATCAGTGTAGTAATAATTAACTGCACCAAAATAATAGAAAATAACGAATATATATTATAAAATGTGTCTTCATTTTGAGTAGACAGTATAAATGACGTTTTTTTTATAGATCCAGTGTGACGGATCAATTTAGGTAAGTAAATCACTTATTTCTATAACTTACTCACGATATTTTTATTTCAAGTAGAAGTGTGTACGTCCAACTATCTAGGAGACGACCATGTTGATTATTTGTCGTTTGTTAAGGAAAAAGCGGGTACCCATGATTTTGTCTTGAATTTTGCAATGAATTGTTTCTTCACTCAACAGGTGGGGAAGGCTGGATACAATGTTCAGTCTTCAAAGGGTGGGCACATGATGAGTGAAGCGGATACAAGTAGTAAAAGCTGAGAAAGCTATTGCCCGAAAACATTAAAAATTGCTTGAAAATCTGAAAAAAAAGTTACTGACCTTAAAAAATGTTTATATGTTTTAAAGTTTGATTCAAAATTTATTAAACTAAAGCTTTTTGTTACTGGAAATGCAAAAACTTAATTTCTGATTAGAACCCGATTTTACCTTTCCGCCAAAATTCGGATTTATTTCGGATGGTTGTAGATAACTAATTTTCCAAGTAGAGAAGAATTTTCCTATGGCAACAGGTGTAATAGACCAGATGTCCCCAAACTTTTTTGTGGGGTGTTCCGATTTTTCCGCCTTTCTAGACTTTTCTGATCAGAGAGAAAATAAAAATAAGATTGGGGGCCATCTTCATGCAGAAATGTATCAAACTTTTAAATTTTCTATATGAACTCCTAATTTTGACATCATTCGTGGATTTTTTTGGCAAATTTTACCTTGGGATGCCAAACGGGAAATAATTCCGTGAAATATTTTAAAAATTATGCTGATTTATTGTATTGAGCTTCTAACGTTATTTTCTTTTTTTTTTAGTTACAAAGCAAACTGCAGTGCGGGTAGATTTTTCAGCATAACTCAAAGACTACTTTGCAGAATGAAATTAAATTTTGGATTCACATGCTTAAGTTTCTAGAAATCGATTTTTGTTAAATTTTTATGGCTTACAATTAATAATTTTGTCGAATAATTTTTTCTTAACCTTTATGAAATTAATATTCGCAAAACGTTTTCATTGTAGCCTATAAAAATTTGATCAGAAATTGATTTCTAGAAACTTCAAATATGCGAATTCAAAATTTAATATCAAGATATCAATTAGTATTTGAGTTATGCTAAAACACCTTCCATCTGTAAAATTTCTGCGTAATATTTGAAAGAATTCTTGTTTGGCATATCAAGGTAAAATGTACCCAAGAATACAAACACGATGTAAATAACGGGTGTTCGTATTGAAAATTTTTAAAGTTTGATACAATTCTAGTATGATGACGGCCTCTTAAGTTTATTTTTTAACATGCAATTGTTGAAGCCACAATACACATTTGAATGGCTATCTTTGCTTTTGTCTAAGTATATTTGCCGTTAAAATAGATTAGAAATGGGTTTTTTTTTTGTTTTGTTTTTGATCGATAATATCTAAATCGATGAACTTTGTGGGAAAGATATCTCGATAGGAGGTTTATATACTATAATTTAGCCTTTAAGTCTCCTATGACTTTCTCATCAACATTGTTTTACCATAGAAATGATTGACATTTAAAATTATTGTTCACTTGACCATATTTGGATGAGAAAAACCCCAGACACAAATACGTTACTATCCATCTTGATTAAATATTAAATCGCCGGAATATCCCCAAATTCAAGTGGGACCAGCTGGCCATAGTCACTAACTTGTAAATGACAATTTGTTCAATTCCGTGCATAATTTCATACACTTTTCAATGATACAATGAGGGTAGACACACGGTTAGACAGAAATTTGCCGAAACATGTTTGTCGGGATCTCTGACCCTTAAAACGTGTAAATTCGTCGAAAACCGGAAGTCGGAAAAAATTTCAATTACAATACTTTCTTCTATTATAGATAGAAGACAGTAAAAAGTAAATTTTCGTCAATACCGAAACAAAATAACTGATTTATTTTTCTTTTAAGAAAGGATAAATAATGGATTCAGATTATCACTATAATTTTTATGGTGAGTAAATGAATGTTCTATGCACTTCTTGTAAGATCGTAATTTCATTTTTAGAAATTTAAGGATAAACCCCTAATACATTTTCTTTGATAATTCTTTGAATATTTAAGAAAAAGTATATAAATTCTTCTTTTTGCTGTTTTGATCCAAGAGTCTCAAATATGGTGTAAAAAATGGGTGTTACAATTGAAAAAATAAAATTAAAGTTGGTGCAATATATAGACGACCTTGTAAGACGAAAATAATCGCATAGGATTATAAATAACTTTATGTGTATTAAAACTGTACTTTTGCGTTATTTTTGCATTAATTAGAACTTGGTTTATAGCCACAATTCGAAATATTTTAGGGGATCTACACATGCCCAAAATTTTTTTATTTCAATTTTCCATAAATATAGGTGTACAAGGTGCCCATAATTAAAGCTCATGTATTTGAAAGCTAAACTATTTGGAATATTTAAAAAAAGATTTGGTATTTATACTGTTTAGAGCATGCGAAAACAAGTTCTGCGATAAAAAAAATAATTAAAAAATTTTCCAGTGAGAGGTGCTGTAGATCATTAAAATAAAAAGGGAAAAGAAAAGAAAAAAAGAAGAAATTTTCCTACTAGCTAATTTTTAAAACTTTTTTATCAGAAATTTCACATGATAAATGATCTTCATGGCTAAGCCTTATAATCACTAAACATTTATTCAAAAGAAGCCGCGCTGTGTTAATATTTGTGTAATGCAAGTGTTGTTTGTCAAAATGGTAGTAATTATAGCGCTGCTATGAAATAATATCGCTGTCTCAAAAGAGATTGATATAAATAAGTTATTTTTGTTTATTTGCTAATAAAACATCCCGAACATGTAAGCGCCATCTATTTTAAATTTTCGAACTAATCATTTTTTATTGCATAACTCGCTTCCGAATACTCTAAACAGTATAAATACCAAAGCTTTTAAAAATATTCCAAATAATTTATCTTCTAGAGCCCTTCTAACACGTACACTTTAATTCCGGCATCCCTGTATACATTAAAACTGTATTCACTTTTATGCATATCGTTTCTGATTTTATATTTCTGCCATTTTTTTAAATATATTTTATTTAACATTATAGTTTTTATAGAAAATCTAGATTTAATTGTTTTTGATAATATGTTGGGAAATGTAATTTTAAGTACTAGGTTTTTTTTTATATGTGATGATGAACTTTCATGAAAGCTTATCATTATATATGTCGGGCGTATAATTTGTAACGTATTTCACTTTGCTTTATAAATTTTAACATGAATATTAAAAAAATAGGGTGACATTTAAATTAAATAATTGCTAATGACATAATGCTATCTTTTTTTTTGTAAATGACATTTGAAATATAAACTTATTTTTGAAGAAAATAAATGACAGACACGGGAAAATGATAAAGAAATTTTGAAAAGACATTAATCATACTCAATGTATTTTGATTGTTAAGCTGGCTATTTGTTTTAAAATTAGTTTATGAAAAAAGTTTATTGAAAAAATGATTAAGAAAGTTTAATTTGTTTGAAGAACTACATCGAAGTAATTTATTTAATCGCATAAAATAAATGAAAGACTGGAAATATTTCTTCGTTGCTCATTGTCGCAAACAGAGAAAAAAAATATTTTTTTTTAATTTTGAGATTTTATATGATGTTCTAGTAAAAAAGAAATGTTTCAAAGTAAGCTGCGGGAGCAATGCGAAGTTTAGTGATTAGATGTGATGGATAATTTAGTTTAAACCAATTGTGTTTCTTGACATTGATTTATGACATAATTATGGTTCTGTATACGTGATAATTTCTTATAAATGAACGCATCGGATAAAAAATGTGAAGCAATTTTTATTATTTTAATTTATGGAAATTATGAGGGTATACATTTTTTTCTCGATTGTTGTTATAAATAGTGTAAAGCCGAACAATAACATTAAATAACCACTAAAAACGTAAACACGTACTGCAAAACTACAAATAAAAACTTATAATTTTTATTTTTCCGAAAACTTTCCTTCTTAAAAACTTAATTGGATAATATCACAATAGCTTCAATTTTGAGAGACTAAAGTCACATGTAAGGAAAAAATGTAATCAAAATATTTAAATAGGAAATCTTCTTATTTTAATAACATAAGGTTGAATGAAACATGTTATTGAACTGTATGGCATTTATAAATAAAATACAACTTTTGTTATTTTACACGTTTCATTTTTGTTTGAATGTACATATGTTTCTTTTAAATGCTAAAAGATGTAAATTAACAACATAATAAATGCACAGTAAATTAACTTTTATTACCTTGTTTGATACGTTTCGGCTCACGCCGAGCCATTATCAAAAACAAATGAGAATATTCCATAATTGCACGGTCTTTGAAGTTATTATTTAAAATGCTATCATTTAATTTTCATGTACTTTTTTAAAAGTTGCACACAATATCTTTTATTTTTACTTATTTTCATATCTGTAACCAGGGAGTAACTCGAGTCTATACTATCCATCCATAATAAGGGAAACCATAGAGATACTAACACGAAAAATACAATATGTAACGATGCGGCATCTTTTAACTTACCGAAATTGTGGCTCGAGTTACTCCATGGTTACAGATATGAAAATAAACAACCAAGTAAAAATAAAATATAACATGCGTAATTTTTTTAAAAGTACATGAAAATTAAATGATAGCATTTTAATAATAACTTCAAAAACCGTGCAATTATGGAATACTCTCATTTGTTTTTGAAAATGGCTCGGAGTGAGCCGAAACTTGTCAAACAACCTAACAGAAGTTATTTTACTGTGTATTTATTATGTTGTTAATTCACACCTTTTAGCATTTAAAAGAAATATATTATTACAAGGTGTTATATTTTATTATATTGAATGTACATTGTTAAAATTTTCGTGCTAGAAGGAACAAAATTTTGATACAGCAAAAATAAGATAGTGAAAATTTTTACAATGATTTGGTGTTTTAGAAGAACCATGAAATGGTACAATATTGAAATAAAATTTTGTTTTAGGTTAAATTATAAACGTGTATAGGTTGATCCATTACCTGGTAAAATATTGAAACAGGAATTGGTAAAGTATTCTAAATAAAGCAATAAGTTGTTGACACATTAAATGAAAAAATAATTACTGAAACGAAAAATGTCTATTAAGGCATAGAAATTGTGTAGGCGAGACCATTAACTGATAAAAAATTGAAGAAATAAGCTGTTGGGACATTGAACGAGAAAGTAGCTACTGAACCATTGAAATTGTGCAGGTTGAAGCATTAATTGATAAAATATTGAAAAAATAAGTTGTTGGGACATTGAACGAGAAAGTAGCTAATGAACCATTGAAATTGTGTAGGTTGAACCATTAACTAGTAAAATATTAAAAGAAGAATTGGTCAATTTTTGGAGAAGTAAGCTGTTTAGACATTGGACAAGACAGTGGTTACTGAAAGGAGAAAGTGGCGACTGAACCATTGAAAATGTGTAAGTGGAACTATTAACTGATAAAATATTGAAACAGGAATTGGCAAAATATTGAAGAAATAAGCTGTTTTGACACTGAACGAGAAAGTGGCTAATGAACCATTGAAAGTGTGTATATTGAACTATTAACTGATAAAATACTGAAAAAAATGGTAAACTATTGAATTAGTAAGCTGCTCAGAAATTTAACGAGGAAGAAACTATTGAAACAAGAAGGTGGCTACTGAACCATTGAAATTGTGTAAACGAAACCATTAAATGCTAAAATATTGAAACAGGAAATGGTAAGATATTACACAAATAAGCTGTTGAGATATTGGACAAGAACGTGGCTACCAAACCTTTGAAATTGGGTTGGTGGAATCATTAATTGATAAAATATTGAAAGAGGAATTAATAAAATGATGAAGATCTGTTGAGACATTGAAAGAGAAAGTGGCTAATGAAACGTTAAAGTGGCTACTGAAAAATTGAAATTGTGTTGGTTGAACTATTAATTGATAAAATTTTGAAACATTGAATTTGTGTAGGCTGAACCATTCACTGATAAAATATTGAAACATTGTATTTGTGTAGGTTGAATAAATAAATGATAAAATATTGAAACAGGAATTGGTAAAATATTGAGGAAATAAGCGGGTGAGACATAGAACGAGAAAGTAGCTACTGAACCATTAAAATTTTGTATGTTGAACCATTAACTGATAAAATATTGAAACAGGAATTGGGAAAATAATGGAGAAATATGTTGTTGAGGCACTAAAAGAGAAAGAGACCCCTGAAACAAGAAAAAGGCTACTGAAACATTGAAACGGTACAGGTTAAACCATTCACTGCTAAAATATTGAAAATGGAATTGATAAGATATTAAACAAATAAGTTGTTGAGACACTGAGGCAGAAAGAGACTACTGTCATCTTTTGTAAATAAGGATTAATCAGGCAAAGACCGTTGTCTAAGACAGGGACTTCGAACCCATGGCCTGCATGCCATAAATGGCACTCGGTACAATATGTTCTGCGCATTATTGATTGAAGTTCTAAATCCAAATACAGATAAATTACTCAAACACGCACGAATTTAGACGACCTGGGCTTTTCTAAATTATATTGGAAAATGAACGTTTTAAATGACACTGACTGAATACCAATCACATGCAGGGTAGACGTAAAATTTTATCAAATTAAGAGATAATTTCCGAGCTATAAAAAAAAGATTAAGAGCGAGCAAAGATGACGATGATAAAATTATTGTAACTTATAATTCAACTCCAAAAGTGTAGATCTGTTTACGTAGTTCCCATATGCCTTTTAACACTTCTTTCCTGTCCCTATGCCTGCTGGTTATTGATTTCGAATACGTATAATATGGAAAACACAATTAGAAACCAGATGATTTCAGCTAAGCCAGCAATCTATAAAAAGAGACTAAGTATGAGTCGGATTTTTATTGTTTGCAGCTAAGATGCAACATAGATATCGCTATGCTATTTTTATATTCATTCAAAAATATAACATCTACATGTATGTAATACTTATTTTTTAACCTAATAAACAAATCTCAAGTATGAGGGGCAGTCAAATGAAAGGAGAACACCCGCCATAAAACACATTCTTCGCCAAAGTTGGCAAGATTGTTGTAACATATCGATACTTCCATCTCGAGGGTTGGTAGAAATGCATAATGACAGCACACAGGTACTCACAGTTGTTTTTTTTTATTTATATGTAGATGAGCGTAGTGAAAAGTGTGTTCGTCCAGCATTATAAATGGAGGCCAGCAAAGAAGAGCAGAGAGGTGTGGTTTGGTTTTTGATGTTTGAGGGTGCTGGAACACACGAAATTCATAATTGCATGTCTGCAACACTGGCTCAGTGGGCCTGTCCTGGCTGGGGATCGTCTTGCATTGATGTGCGTCCTTCTCGAAATCTCATATGCCACTCGTGCATACTTGTCAGTGACGTGCAGTGTTCGCCATAGACAGCAGCCATGCGACGATGAACTTCGTGTGTTCCAGCACCCTCAGCCACCAAAAAATGAACCCCTATCAACTCCCATCGAAATCTGTGCAGTAGAACTTTTTATAAAAGCAAATCTTGCATAAGCGGGTTGACCTAATTATAGAATGTTGACCTATAGCTCTATAAATAAGAAACATAGAAAGATATGTTATAAACTTACCCGTCCCCGCAAACGTTACCTAACTGACAATGTAAATCCCATAAAAATCCGTTTAGCAGAACGTAAAATATAAACGTTCGGAAAGAAATTCGCGTTTCATTATATATATAGTAGTTAAAAGTTTTTCTCTAAGATCCCTAACTAAACAACGTAGAACAATGTGCTATACACTAAAACTTTTCTCCAAAAATTACCTAACTGACAATATAAGTCCCATATAAATTCGTTTACCAGAACGTGAGTTATAAGCGTTCGAAATGAAATTCTCTTTCATAATCGGGTTGACCTAATTATAGAACTTTTCCAATAGCTCGGTAACTAAGCCACATGTAGAATAATATCGTATGTACTAAAACCTTCCCCGAAAAATTATCTGGCTAACAATGCAAGTTCCATCGAAATCCATTTAGCAGAATTTTTTTAAAAGCCTAATCATTCGTAATTGGATTCATCTGATTGTAGAATTGTAGAACTGTCCCCCGTAATTCTATAACTAAGCAACGTAGAACGATAGGTTATATACTAAAATCTTCCTTTAAAGATTATTTAACTAACAGTGCAACTTTCATCGAAATCCCTTCAACAGAATATTTCTATAAAAGGTTAATATTTCATAATCGGGTTCGTCTGAATATAGAACCCGTAATTTCCCCCATAATTCCATAAACAAGCAACGTAAAACAAAATTTTATGTACTAAAACCTTCCCTGAAAAACTATCTAACTAACAGTGTAAGTCCAACCAAAATCTATTGAGCAGAACTCAGGTTATAAGAAGCTGAAAAGAAATTTCCATTTGCATTTTAGTAGATACTGTGCAGCTCCAAATCTCATCTTAATTCTCAAGCAGTTTGCGTACTATCTCTACCAACAACTTTGGATAACATAAGATAAAACCTCACAACACCTGCAGTGAACACATTGATGCTTGACATTCTTCATTGGATGCGGAATACAAACTCCCGATATTATCCAGCCAAATGTTATCAAGCAGTGAGATCTTTGAACATTGACCATATACAAACTTTAAATGGAGTATAAACGTTCAAATACAATGCAATGTTAAAAAAATGATAATACGAAATTGAGTTCATTATGTTGAATAACACTGAAATACATATTTTTTTTTAATTTTTATCTAACATAATTTCATGAAATCATTGCACATGTCATGTCTATAAGTATATTATATTATTTTTTTAGATTCTAATTATAAAAAAAGTTACTAAAAAATATCATTTTAATTAATTAATTGCTAATTACACAGTGATATCTATTTTCTTATTAAATTTTTTTATCAGGCAATTCGAAAATAAACATTAAAAAAATGATAGACACTTAGAAAAATCAAAAAGAAATTTCCAATGGAAATTAATTACACTCAAAATATTTTGATTGTTAATTTGCCTATTTTCCTCTTTATCTATTTTTTTATCTAAAAAATTTTATTATAGAAATAATAAAGAAAGTTCCATTTCTTTCAAGAACTATATCAAAGTAATTTATTTAATCGTACAAGGAATGAACGAAAGAATAAAACATTTCATCGTCGCTCATTGTCATATAAAAGAATAAAAAATATTTCTTTTCTATTTGAAATTTCAAATGGCGCGCTAGTAAAAAGCAAACATTTCAAAATAAGTTGGGAGAATAATGTGAAGTTTAATGATTAAATGCGATGGGCAATTTAATTTAAATCTTTTTTTTTTTTTTGTTTCATGACATTGATTTATGACACCATTATGACTATGATTTATCACCATATGTGATAATTTTTTATAGAAGAACGTTATGAGATTAATATTAATAAGAAAAAGAATTTTCATTACTTTTATTTCTGGAATATTTTTTGTTTATAGAATTTCTTCTTGCTTAATGTTTTAAACAATGAAAACTGTACAATAAAGGAACCAGTACGATAAAGGAAGAAGTATAATAAAGGAACCAGCATGATAATAGAACCAGTGGGAAATTCATATGGTTTCAATATCTTTAATTTACTTTAAAATTATATTAGGTAGTTGCAGATAAAATATCTTATTACGGGATGAAGTAATCTTAATATTTGTAAACACCGCCGGGGGGCACAAGTAGTGTTGATCGTGAAGTGTTTATCAGGAGCTTGCTCGAATGCAGGAATATTCCTGAAATCGAGCAAGGTATCTCTTGTTAGCTGGTAGTGTTAACATATACACACATTAAGGACGTAAGTCACATACGGATACTTTTCCTTTATGAAGTCAAAGTGAAAACATCGCAGCAGAGGTAACAAAGAATATGAACAATGCATTTGGAAATGGCACAGTAAAGGTACAAACCGCACATCGATAGTTTCTAAAATTCCGATTAGGCAATATGAATCTAGAACATGAACCACGTAGACACTCAGTATCACTTATAAAAAAACAACGAACTACGAACACTAGTTAGTCTGACTCTCATCAAATCGTGAGAGACCTAGAAGAACAATTAGGCATACGCTATTCGTCAATATCCCGAACTTTGTAAAGTAAAAAATCTGAATAAGAGAGTTAGTTCCTCAAGGGACCGCCAAACATGATGCGCACAGATTTTGATGATTTTAAAGTATGTTGTAGGGGCCATACCCCCAACTATTCAGGGCAAAGATTTCCTTCAAATGGGCCTTAATTTTCGAGAAATTTCGAGTTAAAGTTCCGCATGTGTTTCAAAAACCTATTAATTTGGCTGTCTGAGCAAGATCTACGTGGCGCAAAACAATAACATATTAAAGCAGTAACGCTTATATGAAAGTTTTAACCAGTTATATATTTTTTTTTATTTTATCTAAATACTCTGTAAAGTTCAAACTCAACATCATTTTTGATTTACACAAACAAAAAATAGTATATTACAATTTTTTTTTTTCATTCGAACAAGTTGATGCCATACAGAAAAATTCAACTAGAAATGAAAAATCGTCTGTAAATTACAATAAATATAAAAAAAAAATCTGAAAAAAAATCGTCTGGAATGACTTTTAAGTTAATTTCAGAATAAGTAAAATTTTATTTTATTTTTCATATCGCTTAGCTTCCTTTGCAGAGAGATTTACCACGTTTGAAGTAATTTCTTTTTCAACTTTTAATGCATTTTTTAATATATTTATCAAAACTTAAGTATTTAAAGGTTATATAATATGTTAATTTATACATTCTTCCACTATTGTTAAAAGAACAGAAATTATTTAATGGTGTTTTTTAATGCGATATTTTGTTTTGAATATTTTTTCGATATGTATCACACATTTAACTCCATCTACTATCTACTATATATATAAAACACAAACGGAAATTTCGTTCCGTTCCTTTATAACTCGAGTTCTGCC
Source organism: Maratus michaelseni (assembly GCA_963931845.1). Lineage (NCBI taxonomy): Eukaryota > Metazoa > Arthropoda > Arachnida > Araneae > Salticidae > Maratus > Maratus michaelseni. The sequence goes on from OZ007596.1 coordinate 224,210,851, forward strand.
GAATGGATTTTGATGTAACTTATACTGTTTGAGAGATAATTTTTCAGGGAAGGTTTTAGTATATAACACAACGTTCTACGTATATAAGTTATATAATTATGAAAGAAAGTTCTGTTATTTTGGCCGAAAAGGTTACCATTGCTAATTTTTTGGCGATCATTACTGTAGCAGAAAGAAATGAAAAGGCTATACATGTCGAAAAATAAAAGAAAAACTGTTGCTAATTTTATTTTTTAAAAAAGAAGAAAAGCAAAAAGAAAGAGAAAGAAAAAAAAAGAGTTTTGATGAGAGAATATTATAAAACGAAAATACTTAATTTAAACATGATTGGGAATGTTCGTAATGCTTAAAAAATTATTCAAGGGGCAAGATTTCTATATTGAAACAATATTTGGCAAAGTATCTTTTGTTTTTGGCGATTTTGATTTTACTTTTGACCCCAAACAATTTGATTTTCAGCCAAAAGGTGTCTTTTTTTGTTGCAGAAAGAATTGAAATGCCTATACATCTGGAAAAATAAAAGAAAAAAACTCTTACTAATTTTATTTAAAAAAAAAAAAGAAAGAAAAGAAAAGAAAAAGAAAAACAGTTTTCATGAGAGATTTTAAGCCAAAAGGTGTTTGTTTTTTGAGTGCACGACTGCATTTTTGCAGTATTTTTTTTGGTACTTTTCGGTTAGGCGGTTGCCAGTAATATATATACATGTATATATATACACATATATCTGCAGAAATACATGTATATACATACATATATATACACTTATATGTATGAATATATATATATATATATATATATATATACCTATATCACTGGCGCCCGACTAACCGAAAAGTACCTTTTTTTTTAAAATTCAAATGCAAACTATATTAATGGCTATATACTTCTATTTACTTCTACATATATGAAATTTCATTCCGGCTGCTTATAACTCGATTTCTGCTGAATGGATTTTCGTAGAGCTTAAACTGTAAGATAATTTTTCAGGGAAGGTTTTATTGTATAACATATCGTTCTACGTAGCTTAGTTATAGAATTATTCTGGGAAGTTCTATAATCAGACCAATCTGAATATGAAATATTAACCTTTTTAAAAGATTTTGCGAATGGATTTCGATGGAACCTACACTGTTAGATATTTTTTTAGGGAAAGTTTTATTATATAACACATCATTCTACGTTGCTTAGTTCTCGAATTATAGTGAGAAATTTGAAAATCGGGTGACCATTTTTTTTAATCAAATATTAGCCTTTTCAATATTTGATTCCGATTATGAAAGATTAGCCTTCTGAAAAAGTTCTACCTCACGGATTTTGATGAGAATTGTATTGTTAGTTAGATGCTATTTCAGGAAGGGTTTTAATGTACTACATATTGTTCTACGTTGCTTAGTCAAACAGTTATGTGTGTAGGTTATATAGTCAGGTGAACCCGATTCCGAAAGATTAGCCTTTTTGAAAGTTTTTACTGGGCGTATTTTTTGCGACTTGCATTGTTAAGTAGATAATTTATAAGGATGGTTTTAGTATATTTTATATCGTTCTGTTAGTTTTAGAATTATGTGGAAAAGTTCTATAATCAGGTGAACCCGATTATTAAAGATTATCCTTTATAAAAACTTCTATACTGAATGGATTTTGTTAGTTAATTTGTTTGCACTGTTAGTTCGACAATTTTTAGTGATGGTTTTAGTATATTGCATATAGTTTTATCATTCTTTAGCAAACCTTAACTGTGAATGACCAAATAAAAGAGTTGGTCCTTAAGAGATAAAATTTTGATTGCACATTAGAAAATATAATAGCGCAATCACGTCATTTTTCAGTAATGTGGAAGGATATTCCAGGTAAATTTTGAAATTGCTTTCAAATACAAGTTCAAATTAAACGATATATTTCGTTTGATTCAAGGTTCATTTGTAGAAACCGACCAGCGCAGTGGGCGTAGCTTGCTAGTATTTAATAAACTAAAAATGTTGATGTCGGTGATGGTAAATGTTTTAGTATTTCATCAGTTAATATATTGCAATATATTTAGAACAAATCAAATTTTAAAAATATATATTATTTTGTTAATTTTATATTAATCATTAAAAAATTTTTAAATAGAAAATGCAAATAAAAAAATATGTATTATTTCATAAATATGATAAATAATTAAATAAATATATATATATATACATAAATGTAAACAATAATAGTTTTAAAAAGACGAGATATCATGACGTTTAGATTTTCGTTGACAGAAATATTAAACTAAAAATTGAAAAAAAATTATAAATTTTCACGAAAAATTCAAAAATGAAAATGGAATTTATTAGGAAAATATCAAAAAGTTCAAAGATGCTGAATTCATAATTCTGCATAAAACTTGAAACACGTCAAATTATAAAATTTATTTAAAAAGGTAAAAGGCGAACGGTAGGACAGAACCCTCACCTCTGGGACTGAAAGCGCGAACTCTAGATCTGCGCCACGGAGACCTTGATCAGGCAGACCAACTAATGGGCATTTGAAACGCATACTGAACTTTAACCCGAAATTTCTCGAAAACTAAGGCCCATTTGAAGGAAACATTTGACCAGAATAGTTAGGGGTATGACCCCTACAACATACATTAAAATCATCAAAATCTGTGAGCATCATGTTTGGTGGTCCTCTTGTGACCACAACCTGGAAGATTGACTGAAAGTTTTCATTTTTCTACCCTTCCGGAACAGAAACGCTCCTTTCGAGGTAGATTTCGTAAGAAATACTACCTATTACAATCTCCCCAACGTTGGAATTGCTAGAAAATTTTTGCAGGTTTACACCAATCATGACTCCTAGAACCCAAAACCACCTCCAGTTCAAAACTTTATATAGCTATCTATCTATTTATATATCTAACTATATGTCTATCTGTCTATCTATCTATCTACCTATCTATATCACTTTTTTATGGACACGATAGCTTCCATAATTCTGCAGAAATCTCGTTCGTTAATGGACAAAATCGAACCAAGGGGGTGGGAAATGGAGGGGGGCTTTTTGTGAAAACAGAAATAAACCATAACTTCTTAATTATGATACATATCGAATCCGTTGTTATTATTACTTCTAGAAAAGTGCCAAAAAGTTATGTATGACAGATTTTTGATTTCATTAAAAACGTCCTCAAGGCGGGAGGGGGGGAAATAGGGATTTAAAAAGAAAAATATTCATAACTTCGTCAATTCACAAGATATCAAATCCGCCTTATTTTTATTATAAATCTTCTAAATATTATTTACAACTTTTATATTGACAATTTTTATAAGACCAACTCTTGCACAAAAAAAAAAAAAAAAAAAAAAAAAAAAATTAAAAAATTAAAAACCAAAAAATCCATGTTGGCTCCGCTTACAGGCACAGGTATATTTCGAAGTGGATGGTCCCAAAGAATCCGCAAATGTAAGTAACACGCGTAACATTGGGCCAATAACGCAGTTAAGAGTTTTAAAGAGTTGTGTAAAGCCCAATAACAGTGAAAATCTCTTTTAGGGTGCTCTGATTGGTAGAATTTGATCTGATGCCTATCGTAGAAGATACAAACGGAGATAAACTCATCTTGGCGGAGGTAACTATCACACGGTACGTTTTCGATCGTTTTGAACATTAAAATCCTGTTTATGAGAAAATATGTGTCATTGCCTATGATAAGATAATACGTGTAATCACAGCTATAAACTGCAGTTAAAGTTGTTTCTGGTAAATCCTTTCTGATTTTTTCTCCTTTAGCAAGAAAAAAGTAGTGATGGTGCAACAAGCACATATGAATACTTTGGTAATTTGTGCAATTTTGTCGTAAAAAATGTTTAAATTGCTTAGTAGAATACCAATATTTGGCAGAACAGCAAAGATGTCCGGACAGTCAGAGATGTGTAATGGTGTCAGTTTTGTTTCAAGGTAGTTATCATATTCTCTTTAGGCTTTTATAAAATTTCTGTTTCAGTTCATCTGGATGTGGTGGTTGTTTTCAGACTGGTAATTGTTTTGGTTAAGTGTTGAACTGCATTTATGCTATCAAGTTGGTTGTCGGGAACGACTGTTCTTTAAGTCTGAATTTAATCACAGTATTTGAATGTAAGAAGGTAAGAAAGTTGGAGTTGTCGTTGCTTAGACGAGGAACTTTGTGGTCCAATTTATACGCGGTTCCATTTCTTATTGTAGTAACATGCGCAGCTAACGATTGATTGCTTAGCTATTTAACTTTAGTAGGTGAGAATGGGTTTTTCTGTGGTCATTTAGCTACCATGTTTTACAATGTGAGAAGCTAATTGATAGTCAAAAACGCAGCTCTCGCCGGCTGAAAAGCAGGGAGAGATAAATATATACTTGAAAACGTTTTCAATGAATAAATAATAAGCAGATAGAGTTTCTTTGGGTTGATAATCTATAAAAAATATCGACTTTGAATTAGCTAATTTTAAGATCAGTAGTTATTGGTGAAATGCTCAGTGAGCGACGAGCAATACTTCACTCCTTGTACATAAAAAGATACATATTGATATAACTTACTTCCCTTTATTTTACTAGTCAGTATTTTTTGTTTTTAAACCTACTCTAATAAAAAATTTTTAGTGTTTGACGATTTTCACTTATTGCACATCGCTCTTATTCGCCCATTCGACGACCAGTAGTACATTTTTTAAAGAAAAATTATACCTGCTTAATATACTAATACTTTTAGATGCAAAGTGTAATAAAATAGTTAAAATGAACAATATCCCATTTATGTTTTGTAAAAAGTTGCAATTTTGAACAAACGTTGTGGAAAATGCAATGTTTGTTTATTTTAGCAATTGCACACTAAATTTTGCTATATATACAGGGTGTTTTTTTTTTTTAACTGACGCTATTCAGAGCCGCCTGTAGCTCGTTCTAATAACTGGATTGACACAAAATTTTGTGAATGGACTAAGAAAACCATGGGAAAAAAAGATTCCAACAAAACACAATTAGTTTCAATCACCGCCGATAGGGGGAAATGTGGCGCTGTACATTGAAAAAAAACATCAGAAACAGACAAAATTAATAATTTGGATAAAATGCCATGTTTTATTCATCATTTACACTTTCTCTTTCGTCACTTTCTCTTCGAAACATCCATTATCACTTTTTCTGCCACCGGTTTACGTCCTCTGCCGGACCGAACTGCTAGCGAGCCTGTTTCTTCGAATTTCAGAATCATTGCTTTCAATACATTAACGGATAATGGTCCTTTGCGCAGTTTATGGCGTGTTCTAAGTAAACGAAGAGCGGATGGTGCATTGCACTGGTTACAATAATAGAACTTCACAAGTAACGTGCGCTGCGGTAACGTGAGATTCATTTTCAACCTGAGCTGAAATTGTTTCTCGGTGTTTTTCGCATGCATTTATAACTTAAACTATTGGCGCTACTGTCGCTTGCGTAAGTAAAAATGCATTTTCATTTATTGCCCGTATTTTATGCTAATTCTCAGTTGCATAAATTACCACAGCGCCACATTCCCCCCTATCGGTGGTGATTGGAACTAATTTTTTTTTGTTGGAATAATTTTTCCCATGGTTTTCTTAGTCCATTCACAAAATTTTGTGTCAATCCAGTTATTAGAACGAGCTACCGGCGGCTCTGAATAGCGTCAGTTTAAAAAAAACACCCTGTATATATATATATATATAATAAGCGTACTGTTGTTTTGATTTTGTCATCTGTAATGAAGTAGCAGTTTTGAAAGCTCTCAAAAATTGCCTGAAAATTCCCAATTTATATACAGAATTTTAATCGAAAACTTTTCTAGCATTCATTCATTTACTTCGCCATTTTCTTTTGTGTAGTGTTGGGCGTCGTTAGTTGTTTTATATTCGTCAACCTAGAAATAAATATTACATTACTGTTTACTTTTTTTTTGTACCTAGACGATTTTGAAATATTGTAACAGTGTTTTCGTATTTTTTTTATCCATAGACAATTATGATTATTTATTACTTATTATTATTGACAAAACTAGTTATTTCGACTGAATTTGAAGAAAAAAGAGCTGGTTTCCTTTTCCGTCTATTGAAATTATATTAGAATATAACTTAATATTATCAATAGATTCCTAAAATTCTGATAATTAGATTAACTGTTTGCTTTGATAAAAATTCATGGTTACGTAAATATTTTATGAATAACTTCGCCTGAATTTCCTTATGAATTTTCATGACAGGAGATGCTACGAGCGATTTTAATGAAAATGAATGATATATTGTTCACGAAAAAACATGTTGGCACCAATTAAGAAGAAATAAAACTTCTACTAAATAACTAGCGCGTGCTTCCATTTACGTTTATACGAGGTAATTTCTTTCATATTTTTCACATTCTCCCTGATACTACTGACATTATTTTATACAAGAATAATAGCATTATAAATCATTGCATTATAGATCAGGCGTATATAGAATATTCTTATTTTTCTTGAAAATGGTTTCGGTGCAGCCGAAACATGTAGGCAGTTTGTATATAAATCTTATTTTACTGTTTTATTTATTGTTTTTATTAACACATTTTAGCAATTAACGAAATATATTATCTCTGTGTGTTCGGATTTGCTATATATATCTTGTTTTAATTAGAAATACTTGAATTTTGTAACTGTATTTTATTCTAAATTAGAAATTCGCCTTCTATGATATGTATACATCTTCTATATAGTAAAAATTTTGAATGCGTAGTGGTTACGTATAGTCATGAATTCGATTACAATTGTATATATCGTACGTGTGCTCTATTGTAGGTATTCTTGTTCAGTGGATAATGGTGAAATGCGTAAACAACTAAGAATTAAGAATTTCCTATCAATAGCGTTACTTTTATTATAGATGTTTTAGAAAAATATTAAAATAACACCTTGTTAAACATGCAGGCTATTATTCAGGAACCCATTGCACAAACAAATAAATTATTGAAATATGTTGCATTTTCGCTATCCTTTCTAAAATGAAAACAAAAATGTTTCCAAATAAATTTCTCTTTTCATTCTTCGTACTAAACAAAAAGTATTTACTTAACAATTGTTTTCAAAAATCTATTGACATTTATACGATCTGAACATTCCCCCTTTACATACGCATCTACATTCACAAAAATCTACTAATGCTTCATTATTTCATATTGACACGAAAAATAATGTATCGTTTGTGAAAAGCAGCGTAATAAATCATTTCAAATCATTGAAAACAAAACACTTGATCAAAATTGTTCTCTTTACTAATTACTCTTGCACACTTTCTGAAACAATCGCTTTTGTTTTCAAAACCTTTGCCCTTTAACATCTCAGAATTTAAAGTATTTGGAATTAAAATGGAGCCATTGTTCTTATATAATAGCAAATTACTAATTGTTGATTTTTAAAAATAATTTATTCATTTGAAATTTGCAAAAAGGGTAAAATATTCTGAAAGTGAAAATACTTTCTCGATGAAACTTTCTCTTAATGAGTTCGATTTAGAGTATTGCTTGTTATTTGAAGAAAAAAAATATATTATTTAAACATACATTTTATTAGAACTGGTGTTTCCTGTTATAATTTTAAAAGAAAGAGAAAATATTAACATTTTATTAATATTTTAAATGTTGTCTTACGCAATACATAATGCAGAAACATGATAAATCATAAACAGGTTTATAATTCTGTATTATATGTATATACAGTCTGTCTCTAAAGTTTAGGCACACATGAAAATATGATTTTAAAATCGGAAAAAAATATATATATGGAGAATAATTCCACATTTAATATTCAAAATGTAATTGAAATGAAATATACTAGAGATATTACAATGATTTCAGCAGCGTTATTTATTTAAAATTACGCCTTTTTTACTTAAAACAAGAACGAAAAATCATGCGACAAGCATAGATTATGTAACACTTTCCAACGCTTTCAAAATACTTTTACAAATCATTACCGTTTAACAAGCTGAAAGATAACATCTAAGTAAACACTTTGGAAAACGCAAAACATATTTAAAAACGTAATTTCAGAATTTCAAACATATACAATATTCCGAAAAATATCCGAATACTTTAACCCAGCCCTGTATATGATCTATATATTTTTATATATACTACATAGGATGCTAAATTTTAGTTTAGTTAGGAAACGCGTAGCAGAGTTTAAAATTCTCCTTCTGGAGTTTCTGTCAATAAACGGAAATGTGTTCGCGAACTTTTGTGTTGCCCTGTATATGATCTATAGAATTTATACACACCAAGTAATAGACAAAAGTGAGTTAAATTTAAAATCGCGTCAGCAACTTAAAACGCACTTCCAGGAATTATTGTCAGACAGTAGAAAATTCTTTTGTGTGTCCCTGTAAATGAACGATACACACAATATTCTGTAGTAAGCCTCTTGTAATGCACCTTAGTGATATATATAAATTTCAATGCGTTTAAAATAGTGAAACATTATTTAATTAAACCGCAAACGATTTTTCTCCATAGACGTAATGTAACGGAATTCTTTAACTGTCCCTGAAAAGTAACTATAAGCGCTATGCACACTCTATTCCATATTAAACTTCTTGTAATGCACCTTAGTGATATATATCAGTTACAATGTGTTTTAAATTGTGTAACATCATTAAAATAAACCGCAAATGATTTTTCCCCATAGACCGTAATGTAACGGAATTCTTTTGAGTGTCTCTGTAAAAAAACTATAAGTGCTAAACATTTCCGTTGAAATGGGAAACATGCTATAGGTAACGACAATAACATATAAAAATTGCAGGGCAATCGGAGCATATTTACGGGAGTTAGAGCACGGACAGACAGCAGACGGCCATACGGCCAGACAAACCGAAGTCACAAACACTTTTCAACGAGGTTGGAAAGTGTTAAAAGACCCTTGTCTCAAATGTTTTTGCGCATTATGCAAACGTTAACAAATGCTGGAATTGGTTTCAACCAACCAACTATTTTACCTGTGCTGAATGGCAGTAAATATTCGATTTCAGTTGATTATTTAAGATGTCTAAAGCTAAGAAATTCTCAAAAGATGAAATTTTAAAGATATTTAATTTTAAATCGAAACATAAGTCCTTTATTGAAATTTCTAGAATATTAAAATGCTAGAGACATTCAGAGTACTTGCTAGAAATAATAATTTCTACCAAAAACCAAGATGCAGATGGCCACGTGTAATAAGTGTGCAGACTGACAAAACAAGTGGAGATTTTTGTCAGTGCAAAATATGTTCATAAGGCACATTAAAACATTCTTGGTGTCAATGTCTCAAAGGAAACAATTCATGGATGCATGAGAGACTGCAAGAGTATTGTTTTTAAAAATTAATCTTGCAAACTGCGCAGAAAATCAGACCATAAACAAGATATAATGGGCTGGTTTAGAAAGTATATGTCGTACGGGATCAAGTGACTTACCGTATTTTTCAGCGATGAAAACAAGTGGAATCACGGTGGTCCTGATGGCTGGAATCAGGAAACAGCTACGTACTTTCTTTAATAGACAACAAGGTCTCTGTTGGTTTTGGGGGTGATTGCCTTTGATGGCTACCCAGCATTTCGCTATGGTCAACAAAATTCAGCAAAGTATCATGAGACAGACGGGAAAAAAATCCGTATATATACGGTTGATTTTATATGAGATTTCGGTTTGTTAACGGGAACTCAATATTTTGAATGGAAGTAGTAAATATTTTCCTCAAATAAACGGAAAATTCCCTACGTATCCATACTCGGCAAATGATAAAAACGGAAATGCTCTTTCCAAGGCAGACAAACAAAAATGTTCCATTTCAGTTGAGAGAAAACGGTAAAATTTCATTTAAAATTTCGTAATTGATGTTTTGTCCTATAACCAAGTCGTTGGATGTGGCCAGTTTGTGTAGGGAACAGATACTTAATGCTCTAATGAGTACCGAGGTTCGAATCCGGAGAAAGGCAAAGCAATGAAATACGAGAGTGATAACATTTATTAAAATTATCTGTTCCATGTAAGTATGCAAAAGTATAGATAACTATTAATTCGAATTTATTTAATATTGCTCTATTGCGCACATTTATTTTTAAAAACGGAAATTTCCTATTTTGAATAGCGGAAAACTTCCATCTTGAAAACGAGGGAATACCAAAATGGAAGTTTTGTGAAAAACCGAAGAACAGACGGCAACTTTGCTGCCAGTACATTTTCCGTGTTTTCATGGATTTTTTTTTAAAGTGCATTAGAGTAACATCTACTTCCATTTGGTTATATATTAGGGCATCCCGACTGGGAATTTTACCGCAACAATTCTTCCGTTCACAACTCACATTATACGACACAATGGTTTTCCACTCGAAATGTTAAAGTTTTATGCTGGCCAGCTTTAAACTGGACTTAAACAAAATTGAGAATTTTTTTTAGCGCTGTCCGATCATGCGACCTTTGAAGGATTTCTTGGCTTTCGAATATTTCCAATTACTGTATCTTCTTTTAGGTAGCTTTCATTACAAAGAGCTACCTACTGCAGCCGTTCGGAGGAAAGCAATTCCAAAAAACTTTGTTATATTTTCCCCGATCATGACTCCCAGACCCCAAAACCACCCTCCGTTCAAATGTTCATATATATACAGGGTTGTTCAGAACTATATGTCAAAAATGTAAAGGCAGGTAGAAAAGACCTAAATAAGCAGATTTCGTATAGGAATGTGGGTGTGGAAATGCAGCGTTGAGGCAGTAGAGGGCGCTATTGTGTTCGGCGGAGGAAAGCGTTTCACTGGATGGAATCGTCATTCACCGCACGGATTTCGAGCAACATGCATTGTTACACCAATGCGGAACTTATCGACATGCATTTCATGTATTGGGCTGCGTAAGAAAATGGAGCGGCTGCTCAAAGGAACGATTCCCGTGTAGGAATCTGTCGGATCGCCGAATATTTGAACGTCTTCATCGGGAGATGTGCGCGAGACGATAGTGTTTTATGTTTCCAGGCATGATACGGGCACTGGACGATATCGCAAAATCCCTGCAGTAGAAGAAGAAGTATTACGCACAATAGAAAAATAGTCCTTCGACAAACTCGAGAGTCGTTGGACGTGCGCATCCTTTGAGCAGCCGCTCCATTTCCTTGCACAGCGCCATACATAAAATGCATGTCGGCAAGATCCGCATTGGTGTAACGATGCATGCTGTTCGAAATCCGTGCGGGGAATGACGATCAAGTCATCGGAGTGCTTTTATCTGCCGAACTCAACAGCACCGTCTACTGCCTCAATGCTGGATTTCAGCGCCCACATTCCTATACGAAATCTGCTTATTTAGGTCCCCTCTACCTACCTTTACATTTTTGACACATAGTTCTGAACCACCCTGTATATATATATCTGACATTTGTCATGCTGTGACTCCTTATTTATGAATCGATTTGAATGTGACTGAGTATGTGCATTAGACATACCAAAGTCTCGACCGAATTCATTGGCCAGCTTCATCCGCCAACTTGATTCAAAATTGCGGACAGTTAACAATTTAAAAATTTTTAAAAATTCAAAAAGATGTAGAAAAAAATTATAAATTGAAACAATTGTTTCCGTTAAGTGTTAGAACGTGTTACAAAGATTTTGGAACATGTTTTGTTTTGGCTATATCTCAAAAAATGGCTGATATATTGCAGTTTGAAATTCTAGGATGCTTGAGATTTTGAAACAATCTGATATTTGTTATGTTATAACTCTCGTATTTATGAACCGATATGAATGTGACTGATCATGTGTACAGAACATACCAAGTTCTCGACCGAGTTCGTTAGCCAGCTTCATCCGCCATCTTGATTCAAAATTGCGGCCAGTTAAAATTTTTAATTTTTTTAAAATTCAAAAAGATTTACAAAAAAATATATAAATTGAAAAAAAAAATTGTTTCCGTTAAGTGTTAGAACGGGATACAAGGATTTTGGAATTTTTTTTTGTTTTGGATTTATCTTAAAAAATGGCTGAGATATGTCAGTTTGAAATTCTAGGGTGACTGACATTTTGAAACAATCTGATTTTTGTTATGCTGTAACTCTCATGCTGAAATTCATATTTAAATTCAGTATTAACGAAAACCGGGATTTAATCTTCTATAACTGGGTTCCAAGCCTTTTAGCTTCAGGTGTTTCAGTATAATCAGTTGAATTTTTTAAAACGTGGACTAAGAAAGCTACCTTTTCCTCCCGGTACAGGCCGTAAGGACTTTTTAAATATAAAATCCATTTTTTAAAAAGCTCAAAACTTTAAAAAATTTAATTATTACTGTTTGCATATTTTTTTTTTTGTTTTATTGTAGGCATCATCAGAGTTTGTGGTTCTTTACTCTACAAAAGTTTTTGAGTTAAGCCTCCCTCAGGGAAATGTAATTTAAAAATTACTATGATTTATGTTTTCTCTGCAGTGTATTTTAACATGGGAATGGGTATAACTATCAGATGTTTGCACATGGCATAAGACGGGTCTGTGCATAGATTGTCATGACATATAGACGGTTTCCTGTTACTGGCTTTTTTTAAATATAAAAATCCATTAAAAATGTTTTAATTTTAGATCAGTAATATTTGCATGATTTTCTATCGTAGGCAGTGTCAAGATGTTCAGCTTCTTATCATGCAGAAACTTTTGAGATAAAGCCTTCTCAATTAAATATAATTCTAAATTTACTATGATTCATATGTTCTATGTAGTTTATTTTTGCATAGGTATGGCTATTATTGTGAGATGTATATGTATAGAGCAGTTCACATCACGTGACTTTTACCGGAGAACAATGAAGAAAGCTGTAAGACACACAAATAAAAAAAGCATTGATAAAGGTAGCGATAGCTGTCCTACAGCAGCAGCAAAAACCTGTTCGTGACGTCACCTTGCACAGCTCTATAATAAAAGTCCGCATATTTCACAAACACTAGCAGAGTGGGATAATTTTGCGTGTTTCCAGTCATATAAATAATGCCACCCTTCATTGTTTCAGTAGATCCTTGATCAGTAGAACGTGATGAACTTTCCAGTGCTTGTGAAATCCCATTCCCCAAGGCAGATGCAACAGTACAATACTATATAGGAATGACAAACAGAAAATTTAAAAGAAGAATAAAATAACATATGGCAGATATCAAATATGACAGAAGAACTACTGCCTTAGCTAGACAATATAGAATGGAGCCGTTGCAGGTTGATTTGAAGAATAGAAAAAAAAAATTAATCAAAAGCTTATTTCCCATCCATTATCCGTAAACCAATAGAAATATATTTGCGAAAAGATAACATTTGCAACGAAGCCGTTTCTTTTGAATTATCTAAAATTTGGTACGCGATGATTTACAGATTGAAAAAGCAATAAAAATAAAAAAATAGTAATAATTTTCACGTTTCCAGTTTGACCAATTTAGGCACCTGCTTGTCTTGGACATCCGATCTCGTGGTTTATGTTTACCATTTTCAAAAAACTATGCGAGAATATTTTATTTATCATTTAGATCTGAAGATGTCGCCGGTAGAGCGAATGAAACATATGTAATCTATATTAAAAGGTATTTTTAAACCTTTCGTGTTATGTTTTTATCACTTTAAACATTATTTAGACTTTAACATAGTATTTTATTTGTTTTCTCTAAGTAAATATCCATAACTTCGTTAGTTTTTTTCTACAACAGTCATTTACATTGTAAAAAAAAAAAAAAGGAAGGAAGGAAAAAAAAATGCTGTTAATATTTCACCTAGCATTCAAACACAGCACTTTGGTTAATTTACAGCAATAACAGCTGTATAGAAAGTGACATCTGATGGCGTTGTTGACCATATCTCAAAAAGGGGGGAAAGCACAAGCAGAGACAAGGCAGTCGCAGGTGCGGTACCCAGTAGTGACGCTTGGAGGCTATGAGAAATGGTCGCCATTATATGCGAGCTTATAAAGTTGTAAAAATTATACCAATTATTGGATTATTTCAAACATATTTTAAAGAATAACAGTACGTTTTATCTTTGTTTTCTTATATTATTCTTTTAATAATATCTTATAATTTCTGTTATACATTTATAAGATACGAATTTTACGGATTTTATATTAAACCACGTGTATATCCGGCAGTAGCTTTCAAGTCATTTGTCTAGAATAAATATTTTGTTTTAAATCATAAAAACAGATGATTTTGCTTGGTTATGTTGTTTTTACTTTACCTCAGTATTTTCTCCCAGGACTTTGTTATTATTATCTATAATATGCGTCTAAGTATCACAGGCAAACTTTATGAAATCAGATTTTTTTAAGAAGATGCCTGTGCTATGCCTTATTGCACTATTATATATTTTTCAAAGTTTTAGTTCGTGCGTTGGCATTCGAATACACTTTCTAAATCCTATAAATATTTTACTCACTAATAGTTTTCGGTTCACTTTCGACGTTAATTTAAATATTTTTATTTATTTAATATATTATTATAGTTTATTAAATATTCAAGTCTTATTACCACTAAGCCTATATTACGGCCAGTGATTTATTTTCAATTTTCAGATCATTTATTATAAGTAATCTGGATGCACTATTTTATCATTTCCTAAAATATTCCATGAGTTTGTTTACTGTTGCAGCATTAATTTGCAGCAATTAATTTATTGCTTTTGTCCATTATCTATTTTTTTACGCTTAATTTTAAGGTTTTAATGTGAATAGATTTTATTATTATTTAAAAAATATATATTATATTTTTCATTTTTATCTTGACTTCATAAATGTTTTTTTTTTCTCCCTGTGTACATTTTTCAATTGGACCTGATATTTATGGAATTAAATTTTGACTTATAAAATTATTTTAACATAAACAAGGTTTTTTCAATTTAAAGTTTCCATGTCACAAAGTTGCGTATAATAAGCTCTTGTTATTAATTATTTATGTTTGATAGTTTAAATGTCAGAAAGTTTTGTATATCCGTATGGAGGGGTGGAGGACATAATGGCTACATTGAATAAACAAAAATATTTAAATAGATACATAAATAACCTCTAATTTGTTGGAAACAAACAAACAAACAAACAAACAAACAAACGGATAAACAGACTCCTGTAAGGAAATACTGAATAATAAACTAAATTAATTAAAAGCTAGATACAGCAAAATCTACCTTTGTTATGATTTATTGAAAAACTTTTTATCTCTAACGGCAAATGACTCAAATTTTTGTCGGTGATATACTTGACCAAAAACCGAAATTTGTATCTTACACATGTACTATATTGTGTAATAGGGTGGTTCGAAAAAAAGTCAAGTTGATATTTCCGAGTCGCTATAGTGCAGAAAAGTTGCGATTGGTAAATAAAAGAAAAGAAAAAAAAAATATTCAACTCGGACTTTATCGTTAAATCGCGCAAACCGCCTAAAATTTTTTTATAAAAAGGAAAATTTCTGATTTTTTCAGAATTTAAAAAAAAATGTATGTTTATATATATTTTATCGCTATAGTGAAGAACATTTGAAGAGTGTACTGTTTAACAATAATAATAATAATAATAAATTGCGTTCATAGAATATCTTCCAATCGCGCAAGCTCAATAAAAATCGGGAAAAATTCAATTTTGAGTGATTTTGATGTTTTAAGAAAATAATCAACTAAGGTCACTTTGCGGTCTCAGTTTAAGATTTAAATGTAAATTGGTACTATTGAGCTGAACTATTGAGCTGATTACTGAACAAGGGGTTTCACTAGTATACTTAGATTTGGCAGGCTGTGATGGTACAAATACCATTACTGGATGGAAAGGTGGTGCTATCAAACAGTTTGAAGTGGATTTCGGACGACCAGTGCAGTGGGTTGTTTGTTTATTTCATTTTGTTGAATTACCTTTCCTCCATCTTTTTCAACATTTGGATGGTAAAACAACTGGCAAAAGATCATTTAGTGGACCAATTGGGCAGAATCTCATTTGTTGTGAAAAGCTCTTAGTGATAAATTTTTAGTTAATTGATTGTGAAATTCCAGAAGTGGGCAGACAACTGTTGAGCAAGGACCAAAGATACATTTTTTAAAGTAAGTGAAACAATTAAAAGTGGCAACTTTCCAAATGACTTATCAAAGCGCGTTATCAAAGCTGGCCCAATTTCTCATACCAGATGGTTCACTTGTGCAAATAGAATTCTTCGACTTTACGGGAGCGTGGAAAACCCATCGGATGTCTTAAAAGCCATAGTGACATTTATTTTTAAATCTTAATGCCAGTTTGGTTTGAAATAAAATGCAGTAAGTACATTACAGACGGTCCTATTCCTCTGTACAGAGCAATAGAAACATTTCGATACTTGCCTGACGACCTGAAGAAATGGTATTCCCTGTAATTAAACGAAACTACCCAGAAAACCTACTGATGTCAAAGGTCTCTGATAGGAGGAGGCACATAAAAGAGCTAGGAAGAGTGTTAAAAACCAGGGAAACTGTTTCAAAAGGCAAAGGCATCAGAAACTTTATCACTACTACTTTAAACTTCGATGCGGCAGACTGTACAGAATTAATTGATTGGAATGTAGTAAAATTATCATCTTCACCTCTTTTACGGAGCACAACCAATGAAGAAATACATTCGCTCGTACAATCAGGTGATATCACAGACTGGGATGCTAAAACATTTCCCTGCCACACGCAAGCTGTCGAGCTGTGCGTCAAATTGGCAACGGAAGCATCGCTTAAGGTATGTGGGCCCCAAAAAAGAGATGGATTCATCAGGCAGCACACTGAAATCTTTTAATGATACCAGACTTTACCACCAAATCGCAGTGTAACGTTGCGGCTAAAAGTCATACTTAAACATATAAAATAACAAATTATGTATTTAAGTAATGTAAATAGCAAACACCCTCATTGGTAAGATGGAGGGAAGTGTGTGGGTGGAAGTCGAAGTTTCGCCAACTCCCCGTGGAGAGTTCTGGGTTGTTTAAATATTATCAAATATCTAAACAAGCAAAGAGTGGTACAATTTATATGCAAATATTAACATTGGAACGCAAACTGACCTCAGGTGATTATTTTCTTAATTCATTAAAATCACTCAAAATTGAATTTTTTTCCGAATTTTATATTTATTCTGAAAAAATCTGAAATTTTCAATATGTTTGGATTTTTAGGCGGTTTGCGCGATCGGACGATAAGCAGATCAGATGATTTTTTTGCTGTAAAAACACTGTGATTTTTGCTCGACAGAAGATATTCTCTAAACGCATTTTTTAAAAATATTATTATTAAACAGTACAATCTGCAAATAATTTTCACTATAGCGATAAAATATATATATACGTAATTTTTTTTAATTTAATTATTATTAAACAGTACAATCTGCAAATAATTTTCACTATAGCGATAAAATATATATATACGTAATTTTTTTTAATTTAATTATTATTAAACAGTACAATCTGCAAATAATTTTCACTATAGCGATAAAATATATATATACGTAATTTTTTTAAATTTAATTCTGAAAAAAAATAGAAAAATTTCAATATTTTTTTTAATTTTTAGGCGATTTGCGCGATCGGAAGACATTCTCCTAAACGTAATTTTTTTATTAGTATTATTAAACAGTACAATCTGAAAATATTTTTCACTATAGCCATAAAATATATAAATACGTAATTTTGTTATTATTATTCTGAAAAAATCTGAAATTTTCAATATGTTTGGATTTTTAGGCGGTTTGCGCGATCGGACGATAAGCAGATCAGATGATTTTTTTGCTGTAAAAACACTGTGATTTTTTATTTTATAGTGTATAATAATATAGTAATTCTTAAAACGCATAATACAACGCATACACGTACTCTTAATTACTTGCATATAAACTATCAAAACGAAAATTATTCTGCAAATAACAAAACATTTAATATTTTGTTTGTAAGTAGATAAACAAAATCTCGTTGAATTCATTGTATAATTGCCATTAGAATTTCTATGAAAACTTAAGAACAACTAAACGCTACTGCTAAAAAAAAAAAAAAAAAAAAAAAAAAAAAGTTGGTTTTACGGCATAATACTGGCATTCCAGCTACTAGTATTATACCGTAAAGTTAACAGTAATAAACAATAAAATAATACCCTGCATGCACGGCAACGTATTACTGCTTATTTTACTGTTTATTACTGTTAATTTTACAGTATAATACTAGCAGCTGGGATCCTAGTATTATACTGTAAAATCAACAATTTTTTTTGCAGTATATTATAGTCATTACTACTTAGTTTCAAAGGCTGAAAAAAAATTGGATATAAAGAGTGTTTTTTGAGAATTAACTGGGTTTTTTTTTCTACCGTATTCTTACTACACATGACGCAACGCATATACAAACTTTGTAACGTCAACAACGTGTAAACAACAGTTGTAAACGTCTTTTGGTTGCTTCTATATAAACTACAATAACACAAACGTAATTTGTGAATGAAAATCAATATTAAATGAAGTATGTTAAACGTCTTTTTTACTACGAACTATAAGCATCATTCATCAATCAAATGATAACGCATTACATACATTGCTTTCTTTCGCCGTAAAATAAACCGTTGTACATTTTATAAACTGTGATGAAAATTAGATGGTAATTAACAAATAATTTTTTTCTTTGTTTCCGAGTAAACAGACAAAATATCGTTTAGTCTGTCGTACAACTGTCATTAGAATCGCTATGAAAAAGTAGGTTAATGTTCTCTCAAATTTTCTTTATTTTATGATCGATAAATTCAAAAATATCATAAAATTCGTTACTTTAATGGAATGATGCTGCTAATAAACGCAAAGGAGAAATTGAGTAAATGCAGTGCCGAGTTACTAATCTACTTTTAATGAGTAATAGATTAAAATTGTTTAAATGAATTTTTGATTTGATTTTGTTCGATATGCTTTTGAAGATGCATTTTCAAATTACCATTATAAATAATTTGTTCTTACGTTTAATAATAATTGTAAATATTTGGAAATTAATGGGAAATATTTATTAATATCTATTTGTATACGCTTAGAACAAATGGTTCATTAAAGTGTGTTTATATCGTGATATTTATCGTTATATCATTAATTATTATAGATTGTGTAAGAATAAAAGTGTCTTTTAGAAATTAAACATCAAAAACATTTATACCTCTAAATCTGAATGTTCTGACATTTTCAGGGTTATAGTGACTGGTATATACTGTATACCTTCTGGATTTTTTTTTACCTTTGTAGGTCTCCGCATCCCTCGAGTTCTGGTAAAGCAATTGCGGGTCGGGAAAACCTGACTTGAGGCCCAGGACCTGACTCCCTTCTGTGTGTTCAGCGACGAAGCTGTTGGGGGGGGGGGACTCCGGCCCGTCCCCAAGTGTTTTCGCAGTGGTTTCCTCTAATAATGGAATCCCAGCGACCTATGTCGTCAATATATGGGTTCAATTGGGATGATACGCAGGTGGCGGTGCCCCGACCGTTCGCAGCGCATACGGAGAGCAGCCTCCGGTCGTGCGCGTTATATGTCCCTCAGGACATGGGTGCGACGGTTGAGATGCTGACGGGCGCCACTCAGACTCCTGGCGGCGCAGCTCAGTTTTATATCTTCTGGATTTTTTCAGAAACTCAGTATATTCTCTCTTTCTCAAGTAAAGCTATAGCGTATAATATATTGCGTATACTCACCGTCCAAAGCGTATACTCTCTGTATTTTATAACAATAGCTCTATATATATCCTATTAAAAATTACCCGATTATATAATGCATGTGAGTTTTCCTAGAAATGAAAAGTGCGGTGGAGGGGGTGGGGTCACAATTAGCAGTAAAAATATCCTCTGTTTTTGATGATGGAATATCTAAGATAAATTGAATGTTGTAGAAATATTTATCCCGTTAATATTCTGAGATTAATCGCACATTTTACAGGTTGAATATTGTAGATTTAATTTAATGAAATATTTTTTTTTAGCATTTGTAGAGATAAGATTACAATAAGTGAAGCAAATGTAACAGAGTAATAACAAATAACGCCATTTTCTGCTTATTAAAGCAATTTAAATTGTTAAAATATTGTGAAATTAGCTTAAAATAGAATTAAAGAAAGCGTGAAGTTTTTAGGTGCGTTCGTAATTATATAAATACGTAGCACCTATAGTCGTCGCTTGGTCCGTCCGTCTGTCCGTCTGTCTGTCTGTCCGTCTGTTTGTCCGTCCGTCTATCTGTCTGTCTGTCCGCATATAACAACGCAAAAACTACCCAACCAAATGGTTTGCAATTTAAAATATATTATCTTTGCAGAATTTTGTCGAGACATTTCAAATTTTATTAAAATCGAATAAAAACTTTAGGAGATATTAATAAAAATATTTATTAAGAAATTTGATTTTTTTTTAAATCGGTGCTTTTTTGTTATAGGAGCTTCCGAAGTTTAATCGTCAAGCGACCGAGATACTTATTTTATTACAGAAATTAATCTGCAGACGATATAATTCATTTCACAGAATTAAAAATCATCAAGATCTGAATATTTATATAACTAGCTATATTACGAACGCACCTCGTTTGTAACGTTTGACGTACAATTTCCAACTTGTTTATGACGCATTTTCTAACAACATTAGTTTATTTGCTAAAAAATTGAAGAACATGTTTGTTAACGGAGCTCTAGTAGTAGTGCTATTTAATTTTTAGAATGATATATTATAAACAAATTTTAAATTACTATTAGTTTTTACAATTTTTAATAACACATCCTTAGTTAAATTTTAAGTCATATTATCTCTAACTATAATAAAGAAGGATGTTTGTGTGTCTCTGTGTGTGTGTATGTTTCTCGTTAGTGTTCTGAAAAGACCGCTGCTCCCAGAGCTACAAAAGTTAGTGGGAAGACACCACTATGTATATAGTTTTGCACCTCATAGCCCGATTTTGGAAATTTTGAATAGATTTTTTTTTAATGCGATTTTTAGCGTTTTTTCACGTTTTACTGCGATTTTTCAACATTAGTAAGAGGAATCGTGTTCCAATCTTTTAGCCCAATACATAGTAAAGGATCAAGGTCCGTAAGCCTTGTTTTTGGCCCATGAGATAAGCTTGAACTCGATTTTGTTATACTGACTTAATTATTTCAGTTTTAAATATTAGAAGGTTTATCCTGTACGATTTCAAAGATAGTTTTTACATTTTGTTCGTATTTATACGACTTACACAAGCTCAAAGTTCGCATTATTCGTAGTTTTTCTTGAAAAATACGCAATTTCTCCTAATTTTACCTCAATTATTTATATGAGCGCAATCGTGCAACACTTTCTTCTTTACATATATTATAAAATACATCAAAATGTACCATATTTGTAAAAATAAAAGTGTTGCAAAGCTGCGCTCATACTAAAATATAAAAAAAATATATTAAAAATTGTGGTAAAATTAGGCGAAATTGCGTATTTTTCATAAAAACTACGAATAATACGAACTTTGAGCTTGTGTAAGTTATATAAATCCGAACAAAATGCAAAAAATATTGTTGAAATCGTACAGGATATACCTTCCAATATTAAAAAGTGAAATAATTAAATCAGTATAACAAAATCGAATTTTAGTCTTATTTCATGGGCCAAAAACACGGCTTATGGACCCTGATCCTTTTATCCTCTTTCCAATAAAGTTTATTCTGAATTCGTATAGCAATTTTTGAATTTTTGGCGAATTTTTTTCTTTTCACACTAAAATATTTTCCCCAGAATGCTTCATTAGTTCGTTGGTTGCCTTTCATTTCAGCCTCAGTTATGCTCAAAATCGTCTTTTTTTTTCCTCTTTTTATCCTGGAGAGAGTTGTTAATTCTTTACAGGTAAAAAAATTCATGATTTTTAAGGAGAAAGGCCGGTTACTAATTATCTCGATTTTTTTTAATTAGATTTTTTTTTAATGAGTTTTTTAACATTTTTTCATGTTTTGCAGCGATTTTGTTGCAAATGACGTCAGAAATCGCTCATTGGATGTCAAACATCGTTTGAGGGCAGATGTGATTGGTAGCTGAGAAAATTGTAGGCACAGAAGGAAGTCAACCGGGCAATTGTGATTGGAGAATGAAAAGGTCACCACTGATTGCATTTCGAACAACGATTAGTGAGTGTTTCGCGATTTATTTTATGAGATTTGTAGAGTTTTTTCATGTACGTGGCATCATTTATGTATTTGCTTTCAGAAATTGGCAACGATAACTTACAGTATTTGTATGTCAAATTAAAAAAAAAGCGTCATTTTGTTTCTGTTTCAAAAGTTAACGATAATTCCTAATGTTAAAGATCGTTGGTATAAATCTGAGGCCGGGGGGGAGGGGGTATTTAATATTGCGTTAATGCTCTCATCGAAAATCCCTCCTTCCACCCTACCTCCAAATCAAAACATTTTTATTATTAGTCCGATTCAAACGAAAACTTTTTTAACAATTTTCTCAGATCACCCAGGTATTAGATAAACTTCAGTAAAATTTTTTTAGCCCTTGGTTTCCACTATTTCTGAACATTAATTAACAGGGGAAGTTATTTTCTCGGGTTATATGAGCCCAATTTCAACGAGAATTAGTTCATTCAACTTAACACGAACTAATTAAGATATAGGTAACTAATTAAGGTACAGATTTGACGCCACTGGCGGTAGAAAGTGAACTAAAAGATTTTTCTGTGCGTGCGCAGTACCCCTGCTATACGGTGTCGTAGGTAGCGGGGACACGTGTCGGAGTTTTATTCGGAAAGAGACTTGTTTAGAATAGAGTGCATCCGTTGTCGAAGCAAATTGTAACTAAAAGATTTTGCATTTAAAATTGGTCCGGTTCAAACGAAATCTTTTCTAACATTCTTCTCAGTTCACTTAGGTACTAAATAAACTGCGGTATCATTTTTTCAGCCTTTGGTCACCACCATTTATGAACATTAATTACTAGGGTGTGGGGATTTATTTTCACGGCTTCTATTGGCCCGATTTCAACGAGAATTAGTTCATTCAACTTTACACAAACTAGTTAAGATATATATAAGTAATTAAGACACAGATTTGGCGTCCTTGGCGGTAGAAAGTAGAATTAAAAGATTTTGCAGCACGCCTTCTAAATGGTGTCGTTGTTTCGTTCGGAAAGAGTTTTTTCAGAACAGAGTGCGCTCATAACGTAGGAAAGTGGAACTAAAAATTTTGCATTTAAAATTGTTCCGGTTCAAATGAAATATTTTCTAGCTTTCTTTCCAGATCTCCCAAGTACTAAATAAACTTCGGTAGCATTTTTTCAGCCCTTGGTTACTACCATTTATGAATATTAATCTCCAGGCGTTTGTTTTATTTTATCGGGTTCTATGGGCCTGATTTCAACAGGAATTGCTTCACTCAACGTAATATGAACTCATTAAGATATAGATAAATATGTAAGATTTAGATTTCGCGCTCCCTGATTGTGGAAATTGAAATTAAAAGATATTACATTACCTGCGCAGCACGCGGGCTATACGGTATCGTAGGCAGCGGGAACAAATGCTGGGGTTTTGTTCGAAAGCAGCTTGTTTAGAACATAATGCGCCCCCTGATAGTGCAAATTGAAACTAATAGATTACGTAGCGTGTGCCCAGCACGATTTCTATACGGCGCGTGGGAAGCGGGGATACGTGGTGAAAAATTGTTTAGAACTGAATGGACCCCCTGGATGTGGAAGTAAAAGATTTTCTCGAGCGTGCGCCAAAAAGGGTTATTTTTTTCGAAACCGTAAAAGACATTTACCGATTTGATAATCCCAGACAACTTAATATTGTGGTTTTCACTCATCTTCGAGTATTAAGAAAAGTATTGGCGGAATTTATTTGGTACTCACAGTATGTACGTAAATTATTTTTCTGGTTCCAAAAATGGAAATTTTGTGAAAATCGAAAGGATTTTTTTTTTTTAACCAAAAACCGACCCGTTTTGAATCAAATGATCCAGACATTTGAGGGGGTGGTAACGAATTTACTTTCGCTTCGCGGTCCGTCTCTCTATTTAATTTTATAAAGACGAAAGAGTTACCACTGGAACTGTTTTGTGCAGCGATTTTTTTAATGATCTTTAATTTTGTATTAATTTTTGACTGGACGGGCAACGCCAGGCAGATCAGCTAGTTTAATAATAATTTTACTAATTCATCATAACCACTGCAAGTATGACCAGTTTCCCATTAACTGGGATCTACAAAATTTTACTTTACTACAAATCGGTAGTTTACCCTGGTGCAATGAATACTATTGGTTAGAATGATATTGCTGTGAAATATATTAAACGTTTCATAAAAATAAATACATTTCATGAACCGGAAATATACTTTGTTTTGATAATCTAAAATTTCTAATTTTAAAATGCACTTCTCAAATTTCGAAGTAAAATTAAACCATTTATTAGCAGGAAATTCAAAGTTTGAAAATCATAAAGTATCTCCATTTAGAACCACGCACGATGAACAGGTTTAGAAGTTTAATAAGTGCTTATTAAATAAGGAAAAAGTTAAACCTTCAATTAAACGCGTTGAAACAGAATCGATAAATGTAATAAATGTATCTATCAAAGCAAACACTCAGTTCACGATTAATACATTCCTCTTGAAAATTTAAATTGTTTTATTGAGTGATGTAGTTTTCGATACTAGAAAATTTGGATATGTAATAATCTCTTTAATATGGTATGGTAATTTAATTACTTAGTTAGAAAATTAAATAGCTCATACGTTCCTGCAATTTAAACAATAATTTAAGAAAAATAGAATGCTCATCCATGTGTACCACGGTAATTTTATTAAGCTATCCACTAAGTTTAAATAGCCAATTTTGGGCCAATAGCATAATTTATTTTTATTATTATAATTTAAATCTTTGCAATTAGCTGTGTCTGTCTGTCCGTCTGTCACAGCTCTTTTTCCCGTAAACTATGGGACGTGGAAAGTTATAAAGCATTTTTACCCACATATCTTCAGATTATTAGCCACTCACAAATACGTTTAGGAAAAATTTAGAGGACTAATTAAGTTACTTGAAAAGATTTGTTTCCTTTTAGTATATCGTGTGGGGTATCGTGTGGGGTATCGTGTGAGATCTCGTAATAACGAATTCAAATATATATTTGTTTTAAATTTATGTATCATATTTTCAGAGATATCGTCGAAAATGTACTTCAAAAATATGCCCCCCCCCCTTTTTATTTTCGAATCCACTGCAACTAAATTTATGAAATAACTGGGGGTTGTAGGAGTTTTTTTAAACCTTGCAGGAAAACTATAGCGATTTTCTTATGTTTTATAGTTTTTGAGAAAAACGCATTTTTCCGTTACACACAAACTTTACTTTTCGGCAGTCAGCGGGAGCGTTGACGGGTGCTGGAGGTATCTATCGACACAGAATTATCCAAGTGTATTTGATAATGACTAAATTACTTGAAAAAAAAATTGTGTATCGTGTAGAGTACCGTTAGAAAGATCTTGTAATATTGAACTCAAAACTATATTTGTTTTAATTCTAGGTATGATATTTTCAGAGATACCGTCGAAAGCAAACTGGGAAAATGTGCCCCCCCCCCCCCTCCTATTCTATTTTTTTTATCTACTGAAATTAAAATTATGAAAAAAAATAAGCGTAGTAGGAGTTTATTAATTAGTAAGTAGTAATTAATAAATTAATGTGCAGAACCATTTGAGCGTGTGTTATACTCGCACTGGACAGTTTTTTTGTTTTCTCTGTACGGTCAATGGAATTGTATTTATAGGGGTTTTGATTTAGTTCGCAAATCAAAAGGGTTTATTTGAGTTATAAAAGAAATTATAAAGAAAAGAAGGAAAAGAACTTCTGATACTAATATTAAAGAAAACACAACGTATAAATTTGGAGAGTTTTAAGAATTTGAGATTATTTCTAATATGTTTTTAGAAATAAAAATTCTAAATGCCTTTTCCGAAAAACATGATTTTCATGAATAATCCTTTACAAAAAATATTCTATTTTCAAACATTGTGCATATGGGTATAAAAAATTGATCTTCTACAATTTATGGGATATTACAGGTGTAATGATCAATCAGTTTAAATGACAGAGAGTCGCCTGATATTTACAACTGTTTTAAACATTTATTTACAGAAAGCATATGAAAAATAACCAAAGATAGATTATCCAAAGATAATCCGAATAGGTATCTCTGTGATTTTTTTATTTTCTAGTAATTATAGTTCATTATTTACTTAGGTTTCTCAAAATCTATGCATATTTTCAAAAAAATTGTAAACTGTGTCATCATTTTAGTTATGAGGACATATTTTATATGTATCAAATATTGCAAATTTTTCTTAAAATTTTAAAAATTATAAAGAATTTGTGTCAAAATAATGTATGTCGCACATACGTTTTTTCCGTGCCAGGAAGGTAACATCGCCAATAATGGCGCCGATATTATTAATTGGCGGGTTTTCAGTAAGAAAGAGGTAGCGTCATTTTTGACGTATTTTAGATGTCCACTTTCTTGTTTTTAAAATTTAACCTTTAGAGTTTCGTTATCAGTAATTTTTTCACTTGTGCATTAGTCCATGCACCCATACATCGTTTGATACTAATAGTATCAAAATAATACCTACTCTAAATGATTTTTTTGTTTTACAAAAAAGAGGACAGCTCCAAAATTTAAAAAATGCAGCTACCTCCTTCTTGCTGCAAACACTTCATTTACAGTAGCCATTATATACAGGGTGTCCCAAAAGTCTCCGTACAACTTCAAAAATTTATTACAAAAAAAAAAAAAAAAATAAGCCTACAGCAAAAATAATTACAACAGTTCATACAGTAACTTAAAAGTTTTTTTCTACAGCCTTAGTAAACTTCAACATGAGATCCTTTCGTAGCAAGAAGAATATCAAGACGATATTTCAATTCAATTCACGAATGTTTTTCATGCTAACAACAACAGTAGCTACTGCTGTTTGGATCTTTTGTTTCAATTCCATGAGACTATTAACTTTTATTCATCAAACATTTCTTCATTCATTCATCAAACATCTTCAATTCAACATTTTATTTCACCAAACAGTTGTAACTACTGTTTATGCTGAAACGCACATGACTGAAACGCACGTGGATGGAATTGGAAAATCGACTTGATATTCTTCGTGCAACGAAAGGATCCCATGTACAAGTATACTAAGGTAGTAGAAAAAAAACTTTTTAAGTTACTCTATGTACTGTTGTAAATATTTTTGCGGTAGGCCTATTATTATTATTTTTTTTTTGTAATCAATTTTTGAAGTTGTACGGAGACTTTTGAGACACCCTGTATAACTCTATAATATGATACGTATAGATATAGGATATATCTATATGCACTCTGGTGTACAAAATTAAGAGAATTTGCATATTTTGTCGAATTTCATGAAAATAACTGAACTGAAATGTAAAACTATTGCTTCGAAAGAAAGATGCAAATATTGTATGTCAAATACTTATGCGTAAACGTGTGTGTGGAAGGAGATAATGGAGTTGAGGCTTTATAAGCGCCCTTGGCAAAATCCGCCTTTCGTTCGCTCGCACACGTTGGCGAATTTCTGGGTGTTTTTTAGCAGCAATCAGTTAAATTCAAATTCAAACAGTCAAAATCAGCAACCACCGACGTTTAGATGATGGAATGAGCTGGCAAATCGTGGGGAGGTTACAAACAGGCCAGTCTCAAGTCGATATTTGCAGAGAGTTTGGTGTAACCCCCCAGCTTTGCGTACAACTTATGGAAACAATTTCAGGATACTGGATCCATCGAGAGAATGGCTGTCCAAGATCGTCCAAGAGCCACAGCAGCAAATGAAGATCGTTATTTGTTAATTACAGCGAGGCGTAACAGGCATGCTACAGCTTTGCTTGCTAGTCCTTTCAGCAGTGCTTCCTCGTCTTTGCAGCTATGCCTTTAATTTATATTTGAAAATAGTAAATGTTGGGAAAACCAAATTGTCTTAATTAACAGGAGACAGAGCCTGATCATCACAGGGGTACATGGGGCACTTGCCCCGGGCCCTCATTTTCAGAGGCACCCAAAATGCATTTTGAGCACTCTTTGAAAATACAAATTATTACAAAATTCTATTTACAGTTCTTAGAAAAAAATATTTTTTCCCAGTGATGTAAACTAAACTATGTCATTGTGCTTCACTAAGGACAATGAATTATAATGTAAACTTTGAAATTCGGAGAAGAACGGACATTACATCAAACACGCTTCTTACACAACCACAGGATTAAAGATTTGGGTACTTCTTCATTATCCTGTCGACCGCCTTTCATAACAAAAACTATCCCCAAACAATAGGATTTAACGCCAATTATGCAGTTCCATTCACTTGACATCAGAAGCATTACACGTGTTTGTTATGTCATAAAGTGGTTTTTAATTCAACATTTACCTGTATTTTTCATTATGTTTTACCGATTTATTAGTTATTTCGTTAATTAAAATAACAATTGCGTCCTTAAATGGCGGTTCCATGATATTAAATGAGAAAAAGCATTGAAAAAAATGTTTCCATGCATAGTTACGTGCAAGAGATCAGTTTCAACTGACGTCACAACACATTTATTCACCAGTCAAAAGGGATATTAAGAAAAATAATGTAAATAAATAAATATCCAAGATTTTTTTTTCCTGTTTTCATTAATATATTGTAATTTTTTTTTGTTTAAACTTACTGATAGTTGACACTTTGGGGAGTGGGGCTTTTCCGAATTTCTTGTTTTTTATTTATTTAATTATTTATGAATTTTGCTATTCTAATGGCAACAATCTTCCATTCTTCCATTTGTTTACTTGGCGTTGCAGTTTGGCGATAGTTTTCTTTTTATGAAAATTGGTCGACGGGATAATGGAGAAATACCAAGATTTGTTCATTATAAATAGAATATAGTGCAGACGATTTTGCCTTCATATATGTTTTTAATGCATTTTTATATGTGTCTACAATATATTATTATAAAGCTGTGGTTTAAATTTTAAAATGCACGTAAGCTGTATGTCATGCTTATAATGCCGGAATTTTCCTGTGAAAGGTCTGTCCTGTGTGTTCCGGTACCCACATAGAGATGATCAGGCCCTGCAACAGATAAGCCTTGAGCACAGACACCTTAACGAGAATCCATTGCATAGCTTTTAAAATTTTTTAAATGAATTAAACATTTGAATTTTTGCAATTTTATTATTGATACAAAATTTTCAAACTAAGTAAATAATTCGTTTCTTCTATCATAAAAAATAGCCCTATTTTTAGAAGAATTATCTTTGGATGACAAAAAACTCTTTCCAGACAAAATAATTCATTTCGCTCTAGTCACGTGTAGCACCCAAGAGATCTTCAAAACAACTTAGTTCTGATTAATTCTCAAGCACCCACAACAATTTTTCTATGCGATTAAGAGTAAAATCTCATGGGCTAAGACTTTATTTATCAAAAGCTATCATGTCAAGATGTTTCCTAATTCTTTGGAGATTATATCAGTTAAAGAAAGGACTTAAATACGTAATGTTTCGGAACAAATATTTAGTTATAAATTACCTTATGTGTAAATATACGCAAATGGACGGCAAAATGTACATCGATTGAAGACATGACCGAGGGATTTTTATATAAAACCTTTAAACAATTTCTAACGAGATAAACAAATGAATTCTTCCATTTCAAGTGTTGATAAAAAATCTCCTACTTAAGTTGATAATATGGTATGTATTTTAATAAAAGAAAGCTGTATGTCTGTGAGTCTGGCTGTTGACGATATCTAGAGAAATATACTGCATGTAGAGGTTTGCACATTCTGATAAAACAGGTTCCAAAGCTCAATAGTTTTAGATTTTTCTTTTTTTTACAATTAGTCGAAATATTAATTAGAAACACTCATCGAATACTAGCCTCATGGAAGGAGCTTCAGTTTTCCTTATTTCGCTGGCGTTATGAGCGTTTCTACGCATATCCGGGGAAAACGGGGTGTTTCAAGCTCATAACTCGAAGAAAGGAAGGAAACATTCCGTTTTTTGTGCATTTTAAAATCGCTATCCCTGAGGCCTGGATGGAGTTTAAAAAAACAAAATATACCTACGTTTAGAAGGTACTTTCGTGGTGCTAAGGATATCTTTGCATCTTTCATATCAAATAGTATGAACGTTTACTATTTTTAAAAAATCTGATCTTCTTTTCTATAGTTTCCGATTTTTGTGTATTTTAAAACCGCAATAGCCGGGGCTCGGGTGAAGTTATAAAACACAAAAAATTGCTACCTGTTGTTGGTACCTTTTTTGGTTCTGTTAGTACTATTCATAAAAAAATGAACACTTACTATTTAAAAAGATTTTTTTCTGAAGGACTTTTTTATATTTTCCCTTTTTGTGCATTTTAAAACCGCAATCATCGGGACCCGAATAAAATTATAAGGTTTAAAAAAAAAAAACTATTTTTAGACGGCATTTTTGTGATATTGGGGATATTTTTCATTAAAAAAAAATACGAATATTTGCTATTTAGACTCGCTCGTGTTAATACGTTCTTTAAGCTGCAGGTTTCACTGCAATAGACACATTATTTAAATTTATATAATTCTATGGATATAATGCAATTTCAATACACTGAGTAAGGATTATTACTCTCAAGGATTACATTCATACATATAATTAAGTTTTTTATATAATGTTGTAACAATTATACTTTTCTTAGCAAATTTAATAAAATACAGATAAAATAACATTACAATTTTGCGCTTCTGCTGAACAGTCAGAGGAATAAAATAATATCTGGAGATCGTTTTGATATTTTTCGTTTTATCTGCAGTTTTAAACTGTCATCCCTGTATCCCGGATAGACATACTAAAAAGCAATGAACACCCACGGATTTAAAGGAGTGTTGCTTTGAGACTTATAGCTGCACAGGCTGTTGTCTCAAATGATCCATGTATTTTTATTCACAGAAACACATACATGACTAAGACAATTACATAAATCTTCTCGATGAGGATGGAATCGACACAAGGAAATAACATCACTGAAGAATTACAGCCCGGATCTCCACAATGAGTGTGCAATGGAGGTGACGGAAGTTGAACCCGTCGCCCTGACTCCTACGCTCTCAAGCGATTAGCGGAGTGATGCCTTAACCACTCGGCCACGGAGGGCCCACACCCACGTATAGACGGTACCTTTCTGAATGCCTGAGCAACTCTAAGAAGGTTTATTAGATAATTAGATGGCAAAATATATTTTCCGGAAAAATAATTAATTTCACACCAGTCACAGGCAGTACCCAAGAGAACCCCAAATGAACTAGTTCTGATTAATTCTCAAGCATCCACGATAGAGATTTTAAGATTTAGAAGAAACAAATAAGAGTAAAATCTCTTAGGCTAACATACTATTTATCGCCATTTTCTTGTGAAACATTTTCTTCATTCTTTGTAGATTATATTCAGTTAAACAAAGATCTTAAATATTTATTGTTCTAGGATAACTATTAACTCATATGAATTAATTCATTTTTATACACGTAAACATATATCTAATAAGGATTTTCATAGATAAAATCTTTAAAAAATCTCAAATGAAGTAACATTTGCAACTTTCAGATTGTAGTATTGGAGAAAAATCTTAGATCTAAGTAAATAACATTTAATTGTGTAATGCTGTAAAAAGTGCTACTGTTAGAAAAAATATCTTTGGATGACAGAAAATCCTTTCAGATAAAATCCTTTATTTTGGCCCAGTCACGTGCAGCACCCAAGGGATCTACAAAACAACTTAGTTCAAATTATTTTTCAAGCATCCATGTCAGAGTTTAAAGAATTTAAAACAAACAGTTAAATTGTAAAATCTTTTCAAAATTTCAACTATTTTCTTTATTTTTATAATATTATATTCAATTAAACAAGGAACTTAAATGTTTTTGTTTTTTTCTCGGAATGAACATTTCCTCGCACGTTTTAAAAAATGACAAATGTTTCTTTATCTACAAAAATATGATATAACCACGAATGAAAAATTTCAATAACCTCTTCCGAGTTACCAATGATTCCGAAAAGCATCTTTTATCTTTAGAAATCTGAAAAACCAATATAATATCGAGATTTAAAGAAGCATTTATTCAAAAAAATGAAAACTTTCTTTTGCTGCTACTGATTTTCGGAAACGTTTCCGAGTAGTTTTTATAGTGTATTAGTCGATTTTCTCAAACAGGAATATCGGATTTTAGGATGGCATCAATTCTCAATTGAACATTGTCAGCTGCGTAATTGAATTTATACATGCAAGAGTAACAAAGTAATATTGATTTTAATGTTAATCTTAATGTTGTTAATTTATCAAGTTTGTCTGTAAAATATGTTTGTTGAACATGAAAATGTTTACTTGAGAATGGATAGCATCCGAAAAACCTATCTGAAAAAATATCTGAGAAAACTGATTAATGCAAAAATTATTGGGACACGTTTCCGAAAATCCGTGGCAGCAAAAGAATCATTGTTTTTTTTTCCTTAAATGTTTCTTTAATTATCGAAAATATATTAGTTTCCGAAGATGAAGAACACTTTTCTAAATCGTGAGTAACTCGGAAAAAGTTATTGTATATTTTTGTTTGTGGAAATATTTTATTTTTCTAGATAAATAATCATTTATCTTTTTTACAGTGTATAAATTAGTTTAATTTTTATAAGCAAATCAACGTGTACTATGTAAGGATTTTCACATATAAAATCTTTATAAAGAAGAAAGAAAATAAATATTTAAATTTGTCCAAATCGTGTTGTTAAAAATAATCTCCGATTAGAAAAGTATCTTTGCTATGGAAATAACAAATGGTTATTTGTTGCCATGGAAATAACATTTATTAGTTATAACAAATGTTATTCTGTAATAAAAAGAGCTATTTTTCAGGAGCATTATCTGTGGAGGGCAAAACATTTCCCCAGAAATGTTACTTCATTTCGTCCTAGTCAAGTGCAGAACACAAGAAACACAAACAACTTACAAGGAAAGTCTCTACAAAATATTCTTCTCATAAGGATATATGCGTTCATAAAAAAATTCCGGAGGAACCTCGATATAGCGTCCTTAAAAATATTATGAAAATTTCGTGTTTTTGGTGATTTATCACTGGATGGCAACACAAGGGAAAAAATACGCTTTTATGATACTCATTTAAGAAAAACTTTTTATACTTTTCGTACTAAATTGGTTTAAGTAAGTTTAACTTAAATAAATACACTCTTATAACTATGATTTTGCCATATACATTTGTATGTATACATAAAAAAAATAAACGATCATATTCTACGGCTTAGAACAAAATTTAAATTGATTACAAATGTTTCAAACTAAAAATTAATGTCCTATTCTGAGCACTCTCAACTTGAATATCGTTAGTGTTGGAGACAACAAAAGAAAAGTATTGTTGCCATGGAAATAACAACTTATTCAACATCGTAATGTACAGGGTTAGCCTAAATGATTCATCGGGATTCAAAACACTGTTTATTTACAAGTATACGACGAACAAAGATGGGTGATACATGAACAAATACATACACTCACCAAGTTTCTGGTACATACTAGAAATGTTCAATGTGGGCGCCCTAAGTCACCCGGCACACATCCCAACGGTAATCCAGTTCTGTCCATATGTTCAATAGCATGTTTCTGACAATGTCCGCCACAACAGCAGTGATGCGTTTCTGCAATGCTTGCAGCGTTTTTGGCATTGGGGATACATAAACTTTGTTCTTTACATAATTCCATAGGAAGAAATCACAATGCGTGAGATCTGGCGACCTGGGGGGCCATGACAACAGAGGAACATCACCAAGATCAGCTTGACCAGATATCTTGTCATGTATCACAAGAATTGTAGGTCGTATGCCTCTTAATACACAGTGTCTTGAAATCCCATGAATCATTTAGGGTATCCCTGCATAAGGTAAAGCTAGGAGAGTCTGCGCACAATTCAAAAGAATAACAATAAAAAATCTAAATATTAATTTTTTGCTAAACTATCCATGAATAATTTTTACTTCATTTGTTGTTTATGCATTTCCATTACTATTTAGTTGTTCTGTTGCAATTTAATAGAACAGTTGTAATACAACCTAGAAAGTTAATTTGCGCAATCTGTCCTTACAGGGTTGGTGTGATTGCGCACATGAATGGAGAGACTGTTACTAATAATAACTACAATTAAAATTGTTAACAATAATAATCACACTTAAATGTTATTGTTGTAAGGTTTTTGTGGACAAATATTATTGTATTAGGAGTAAATATTTCAACCTAATGATTAAAGAATCAGAAAAAGGAAATAATTTTAAAAACGATTAAAAATTTTTAATTAAAAGAAAAAAATAAAGAATCAGAAAAAGCAAATCCAGATAAGATTACAAAATAACATTAAGTTACTTGATAACACGTTTAGCATAAAATTAGTCCATTTTCATTTGTCATTTATTATGCAAATTTACCAATAAGCTGCGTAATCTCTCTTAGCATGGAAACTAATAGGAACAATGCGCCATCTCTTCTAAGTAGCAGATGCGAAAACTCTCCTATTTCGGTAGGAGAGATTTCGTGGCCTTTTATTTAAACCTGGCCGCTACTAAAACGAGCCGTTGATGTTCACATTGTTAGTCTAGATTAGTAGCTTATGAGAAATCGTTTAAGTTTAAAATATTTTGTACTACTGACATTGTATAGAAATTCAGATGAATAGCTATGAAAATTCAAGCACTTACTTTGGGAAAACAAAACAATTTATGAATGCTTTATCTTAGACGCTCAAAACAATCAACGTGCACTTTCAAGTAGACACTCTACTACTGCTGTTGTACAACTACCTGGAGTCACTGCGCACTCACTCTACTCCTTCTCCCGGAACCTCTATGTTCGCAATCTCTCCGACTGCACCATCTCTCCTGGCTTTAACTTAATGAGAGCGTTCTTAATTGGGCAGTTATTGTTAAAATACACTTAAAACTTATACAGCAGCAAAATCATGTAAAACTAAATAACTTCCACAATACGTAACTTGTATGTGTATATATGTTATATAATCGTATAGAAAAAGTAATAAACGATCGCTTAAGTTCATAAAGTAGGTACTACGCATTTAAGCACTCATTTAACCAGGA
This sequence comes from Maratus michaelseni, assembly GCA_963931845.1. Lineage (NCBI taxonomy): Eukaryota > Metazoa > Arthropoda > Arachnida > Araneae > Salticidae > Maratus > Maratus michaelseni. Next base: position 224,246,010 of record OZ007596.1, read on the forward strand.
ATATTCAAATGCATTAATAATTTGATGCCTTGATACTTTCATTTTGACAAATTAGAGTACATTTGTACATCTAAAAAATGCAAATGTTTAATATATGTCTTTCTTCTAAGCTTTATGCATAAATTTGCCTCTTTAACGCTGTTGGAGAAGCTAAAATTTCGGACAATATCACATTTTTTCATTTTGGATTAAATGATAATATAGAGTATTTAAAATTACATGAATCAAATCGTACATAAATGCGATAATTAGATCAAAAGATATAATGCAATGATGTGTACGTTTTTCTGTATGTGATTGCTGCGTCTTCTTCCAACCTAAATTTCATTTATCGCAGAATGTATTGTTTTCAAGATTTCCGATGTTTAAATTGTTATTTTTAGGTGCGTTTGTAATTATATAAATACGTAGCACCTATAGTCTTCGCTCAGAGCAAAGATTAGTATTATTATTACAAGGTCTATGAGTCGTCGTCTGGTGCGGTCGTCTGTCCGTCCGTCTGTCTGTCCGTCCGTCCGCATGTAACAGCACTAAAACTACCCAACCGAATGGATTGAAATTTAATATATATAATCGTTTCAGAATTTTGTCAAGTTGTTTCAATTTTTTTGAAAATCGAATCAAAACTTAAAAAGATATTAATAAATGTTTTCTCCATTCTGTTATATCCTACCATACGTAATTAATTCAATGATATCCAATGATAGGTAATTATTCTAAGTTAACATGTTTATTACGTCCTATTTAAGGTGGAGTCATATTATTTCCATATTACTGAATTTAAAATTCGAATTTGTATACTAAAATAGTTTAATTATAGCAATCATATACTCTACCGATAGTTTTATGGATATATGTTACCGTAGAAACAGATATTAAATGGAATAAAAGTCTAAATATGGATTTCAAGTTCTGAAATTTTCAAAGCTAGGTTTAAGTTTCCCATTGGAACTTTCATTAATTTCAACAAAAGATAAAATGTTTCCAACTTAAAATGCACTTATTGTATTACGGAAATTAATCAAATCATAATAACAGACGATATAATTCATTTCACTGAAACTAGTTATTGTACGGTCCCACCTCATTTGTCACGTTTGACGTACAATTTAAAACTTGTTTAATTTGCATGAAACATAAAGTTATGAAATTTTCAACAATGTTTTACAGTTATATATTTTAATAGAAGATTTTTATAACCCATACCTTGAGACGATAGACTGTGCGTATTACAGAATTTTACGTTATATAGTTCACATTCCATACATCATTAATTTTTTCTTGTAATCATGACCAAATATGTCTATATGAACATATCAATATACAGTAGGAGGCCTTTATACACTTTGGGACAAGAAGTTGTGCCGATTCGTCGTCCAGATCGTGCAGATTCGATAGTCCATGTTTTTAAAAATTCAACTCATTATTATTAAAGTTTATAAACTTTTCAATTCAACTCATTATTATTAAAGATTATAAACTTTGGCATAATGTAGATCATTTCACACATTGTTAATTTTATTGTATACAGGATCCAATTGCGCCTGGACCAAATCATTATGTTACTAATTTCCGAAATTTTTTAATTTAATAATAGCAATTTTTTCATTAAAAAAGTCCTTCCGGCCTGTACCGGGAGGAAAAGGTAGCTTTCATAGTCCATGTCTTTAAAAAAATTAACCCATTTTTCTCAAACACCTGAATCTAAAATGCTTGGCACCCGATTATAGAAGATTCAATCCCGGTATTCGTTAATGCTGAATTTGAATGCGAATTTCACCATCAGAGTTACAGAACAACAAATATCAGATTGTTTCAAAATGCCAGCCGCCCTAGAATTTGAAACTGCCTCATCTCAGCTTTTTTTAAGATATAGCCGAAACAAAAAATATTCCGGAATCCTTGTATCACAATCTAACACTTAGCGGAAACAACTTTTTCAATTTATAATTTTTATACATCTTTTTAATTTTTTTAAAAAATTAAAAAAATTAAACATGCCGCCATTTTGAAACAAGATGGCGCATGAAGCTTGCCAACGAACTCGATCGAGCTCTTGTTATGTTCTGTACACATGATCAGTCACATTCATATCGGTTCATAAATACGAGAGTTACAGCATAACAAATATCAGATTGTTTCAAAATCTCAGCACACCTAGAATTTCAAACTGTCATATCTCAGCCATTTTTTAAGATATAGCCAAAACAAAAAAAATGTTCCAGAATCCTTGCATTATGTTCTGACACTTAACAAAAACAATCATTTCAATTTATAACTTTTTTGTACATTTTTTTAAATTTTAAAAAATTAAATTTTTTTTATAACTGGCGGCCATTTTGAAACAAGATGGTGGATGAAGCTGGCCAACGAACTCGGTCGAGACCTTTGTATATCCTATACACATACTCAGTCACATCCAATTCGGTTCATAAATAAGAGAGTTACACCATGACATATATGTCAGTTATATATATATATATATGTAATAATATGTAATAAAATATATATATATGTAATAAAAAAATTTCGCCATTTTTCCTTAGTTAATTTATTCCAAATTCTTAAAATTCTAATTTTTTCCTTCTCTTTTTAAAATATCTCTTAAATCTAATTTATATTTTATTCCGTAACTTAATCAAAATATTCCTTTAATTATCATTCTAAAAATCTTAATCTGTTAAAAGCTACACGTATTTATAAAAACCTTATTCTATTACATACAACACTGCTTCTAAAAAGCATCTGCTTACTTTCTTCATATTTTGAGACTTTGAATTTTTATTCTTTGGAACATTTTCTAATACCATTTTTTATTTCTATTTAATATTATCATTCGGCTTCCCATCATCCCTCGCGTTTTTCCCGCTCAATGCTTTTTACCTTTTTTAAAATACCGCATCTAAAGAAAGAGTTTTGACAATACGTCAGGTACACATACTCTTGGCCTCATTTTTTCAACCATTAGCGAGCAGGCCCCGCCTTTTCTACCCCTTGTTTCCCTCCGAACATTGCTGTCAGTGCGCTAGCATTTTCGCGCTTCTGTAACCTTGAGCAAAATCTTGGAATATTTATAATGTTGCACTGGCTTCGGAGAGAGACTTTTACACGAATTATTATTGTCAACTAGAAGCTGTCGCTGGGATAGTCCAAATTGGTTCATCGGTAGTTGTTCTACAATAGCTCTAATGTGTTTCAAGTTTTAATGAAGTGACTTTACGTGGAGTTGTTCTGCACATCTGTTGTCGAATAAAAGTCATTACTCGTCTATCCTGTGTTTCTTAATGCTTTAGGAGAAATTCTTCTGGAATTCATTGCCTCTACACGATTGCACTTACACTAAATTTTTCAGATGTGACTTGTACTCAGATATGTGTCTTCACTGTTTTAAGTAAATACAAGTAATACCATCTACAAATGTCATGAATGGATTTCGTTGACTTCGACTGCGCCAACATCTATCTTATCATCCGGTAAATTTCATGGGGTTCGGGGACTGAGATGTCGTCCTGAGTGAATGATAGAACGAACGTTTCATATATATATATATATATATATATATATATATATATATATATCGACATTTTAACGGAGTGTGGTTTGGGGATTTGGGGGTAATGATCGGTGAAAATATAACAAAATTTGTGGGCATTGCTTTCCTCCGAACGGCTGAAATAGGTAGCTTTTTGTAATGAAAGCATGAAAGCTACCTAAAACATTGAATTAAGACGATAAAGATGAAATTATGTCTGAAACCTATTTATCTCCAGCAGGGGTGCAAACTGTAGCCCGCCTGATACAACTAAATTTTAAAAGAAATAGTCGACTTCTTGAATAGCAGAAATTCGTTGACTAGATTAGGAACAATTTACTAAAATTTTAGCGGTATCCGGCAGGCCACAGTTTGACACCTCTGCTCTACTGGGTAGCAATAATTCTACAATGTATATTGCTGTTGCTAGTTAACTTCAAATTCATTGTTTACATCTCAGAAGTCGTGCAGTATATAGAATTGAATGTAGTATAAGTACTGCATTTCGGTTGTCCTTCAAATTTTTAGTTTTGAGAGAAACTTTTGAAAATATGATACATGTAATAAAAGTGCTCGTAAAAAAATCCTCTTTCCTTTAAAAACGTGTTACATTAAAAAATATATCTTTTTTTTAAATTCTAAAGGCAAATTAATATTTATTATCTTTTGTACTTAAAAAAGAAAAAAATATTTTTAGGCAATACATCAAATTTTCACCATAACTAAAATTTAAATGTTTAATTTTAAAAAGTTTTTAATTTCTTTAAAATTTATATCCGATAAAGAAATCTGTTCATAAGTATACATACTCGTACTAAGAGAAAGTTAAATGCAAAATATTTATTTAAAAAATAATAATAAGTTTTTAGTCCCGACCACCTTAAAAGAAAAGTGTTTAATTTTCCATTCATCAAAATGTATTAAAACTTATATCAACATTTTTATTCTCTCTTAGTAAACATAATAATTTTTTTTCGTGTTTAAGTATTTCTAAGGCTATTTTTCAGTTATTCAGAGTTAAAGTGAAAAAAAGGTGAAAAATATTTGTTTGTGTTTTATTATTTCTTTAACTTGTTTTCTTAATTCTGCATGCATGATATTTAATTCATAAAATTTAAATACTACAGTAAAAATTGTCTTTACATTAAATCGCCTTTGCATTTTTTTAAATAGAGTCTTTTGTTAAGCAAACTTATCCTTGCAATAAACGATAAATTTCTTTTGTTTTCTTTCCTTAACTGCAAATTTAATTGAACATATATATATATGTACATCTATACTAATATTATAAAGGAGTAAAAATTGTTTGTTTGTTTGTTTGTTGGTTTGTAGGGGGTAATCTCTGGAACTACTGAAGCGATTTCAAAAGTGAGGGGTGGCAAATTGATGGTGACAATCCCTGCTCCAACATAGGCTATATTTTGTGTCGGTGCCACTACCCGAGGGGGGTGCAGAAGCGAAAAACCTTCTAAAATTTCGATTTTCTTTATACTGAAGGAGCTAGAAACATGAAATTTGGCATGGTAGTTAGTTATAAGATGTAAATGCTCTCTAAGAACAAATCCTAATAAAATTCGAAATTTATAAGGGTGAGATGAGCGAAAATTCTAAAAACATTCTAAATCAATTTCTATGGAATATCTGGAACTACAGGACCTGTTTCAAAAGTGATGGTGGCAAATTGATGGTGACACTCCCTGCTCCAACATAGGCTATATTTTATGTCGATGCCACCACCAGGGGGGTGCAGGAGCGAAAAACGTTCTAAAATTTCGATTTTTTTTCTACAGAAGGAGCTTGAAACATGAAATTTGGCATGGTAGTTACTTATAAGATGTAAATGCTCTGTAAGAACAAATTCTAAAAAAATTCGAAATGTAAAAGGTGTGAGATGAGCGAAAAGCGTTCTAAAAACATTCTAAATTACAATTTCTATGGAATTTCTGGAACTACAGGACCGTTTTCAAAAGTGATAGTGGCGAATTGATGGTGACAGTCCCTGCTCCAACATAACCTATATTTTATGTCGGTGCCAGTACTCCCAGGGGGGGGGGGTACAGGAACGAAAAACGTTCTAAAATTTCGATTTTTTTTACACTGAAGGTGTTAGAAACATGAAATTTAGCATGGTAGTTACTTATAAGATGTAAATGCTCTCTAAGAACAAATTCCAAAAAAATTCGAAATTTAAAATGGTGAGATGAGCGAAAAGCGTTCTAAAAACATTCTAAATTACAATTTCAATTAAATCTCTGGAACTACAGAACCATTTTTAAAATCGATGGTGGCAAACTGATGGTAACAGTCCCTGATGTAGCATAGGCTATGTTTTATATCGGTGCCACTACCACAGGGAGGAGGGGTGCAAGAGCGAAAAACTTTCTAAAATTTCGATTTTTCTTATACTGAAGGAACTAGAAACATGAAATTTGGCTTGGTAGTTACTTATAAGATGTAAATGCTCTCTAAGAACAAATTAAAAAAAATTGAAATTCAAAAGTCGGAAATGAGAGAAAAGCGTTCTAAAAACATTCTAAATTACAATTTCTGTGGAATCTCTGGAACCACAGAACCGATTTCAAAAGTAATGGTGGCAAATTGATGGTGACAATCCCTAACTCCGACATAGGCTATATTTTATGTCGGTGCCACTAACCCCAATGGGATGCAGGAATGAAAAATGTTCGAAAATTGCGACTTTTTTTATACTGAAGGAGCTAGATACTTGAAATTTGGCAAGGTAGTTACATATAAGATGTAAATGGTCTTTAAGAACAAATTCTAAAAAAATTCGAAATTTAAAATGGTGAGATGAGCGAAAAGCGTTCTAAAAACATTCTAAATTACAATTTCTATGGAATCTCTGAAACTACCGAACCCTTTTCAAAAGTGATGGTGGCAAATTTTTTATGACAATCCCTGCTCCAACATAGGCTATATTTCATGTCGGTGCCACTAACCCCAATGGGGTGCAGAAGTGAAAAATGTTCGAAAATTGCGACTTTTTTTATACTGAAGGAGCTAGAAATTTGAAATTTGGCATTGTAGTTACTTATTAGATGTAAATGCTCTCTAACAATGAATTAAAAAAAATCTAAATTTAAAAGGGTGAAATGATCGAAAACCATTCTAAAATTATTCTAAATTACAACTTTATGGAATCTCTGGAACTACAGAACCGATTTCAAAAGTGATGGTGACAATCTTTGCTCCAACATCCTCTTCAACATAAAGCTATGCGTTGCTGACGACTGGGTTTTTCGCTAATCTTTGCCACAGATTAATCTCGGAAAATGAAACATTTGAAGTTACTGAAAAAAATAATATCTCGAAAAATATTTGTCAGAAAATTGTTAGACAAAGTGCGTTTGAAAGGTAAAAAATTGTATATTTTTTTATATAAATTTCAAATCTAATGATTATGCCATTTTTCAAATATTGAATTTCAAAAATTACCAAATTTCGCAATGGAGTACCATAGCGAAATTTTCACGCGTACAAAGATAATGATAAGGGCGACGTGTCCTGACGAGTATATTGGCTATAGCACGAGTCACAAATTATAGTAGCCTTATTATTCTGTTAAAATATAAAAGTGAATTATGAAATGTCAATATTTTGTTTGATGAAAGGTTCGTTAAGAGAAATTGACCAGCGTAGCGGCCGTAGCTTGCTAGTATTTTATATTATGCATATCCATGATGGGTAAGTATTACGGTGGCCCCCAACGACTAGTTTTAAGTTAAAATACAGGGTTAATAAGGAAAAAATCATCCGATTACAAAATTTTATATTTTCCATAATTACAAACAGAAAATTATAATTAATGTCATTATAAAAGAAAAAAGTTAAATTTTTAGTTTGTAACATTGTAGCTTCATCAAAGATTTAGGGACCGTTTTTTTTCCGAAAAATCAATGACTGGTATTACCTACCTCGATATGTTGGAAATTTGGCTTTACCTTCAGTGGAAGGAAAATATGCAAAATTTCATTTTTCAACAAGATGGTGCACCGCCCCATTGGCATTTGGAGGTTCGTAAATTTCTATACAGAGAACTACCACAACATTGGATCGGTCGCAGTGAAGCCCATGATTTGGTCCTACACAGCTATCCTCCTAGGTCACCTGACTTAACCCCTTGCGATTTCTTCCTTTGGGGCTATGTCAAAGATCTTGTGTTCATACCACCTTTGCCTATAAGTTTGCCCGAACTTAAACAACGCATTTGTGATGCTTTACAAATAGTTAACAATGAAACATTACAACGTGTTGGCAAATTTGGCTTATCGCAATAATATTGTACGGATGACTAAAGGAAGTCATATCGAACACTTGTGAAAGGAAATTTAACATTTTTCCTTTACAATGACATATTAATTATAATTTTCTGTTTGTAATTATGGAAAATATTAAATTTTGTAATTGGATGATTCTTTCCTGATAACCCTGTATAGGTCATCAGCTAAAGATGTAATTATTAGCATTTATAAATCTTAACTCGGGAATTCCACACATGTGCGAATTCGCACCGACCAAAATTTCAAATCTCGACGTTTTTTAAAAACACGCTTTCGTTAATTTGTATTTTTCATTAGAAAAATGAAATTTCTGATTAAAATAAATATCTTAGTTCGATTCCTCGTTAAATTTCGTATAGGAATCATGTGTTGTATTTCACTATTTGTCTGTATTGTCAACAAAGTTCGAAACTGAAGTTATGGAATCTCAAAGTGCGCAGAAGGTGGTGAACCGAAGTGTGGAGTCCACTGGTTAATTAGACCTTTCAATCGCCGTAAGATACCTTAAAATTGATCAATTAGTTCTCGAGTTTTTGGGCATTCAGAGATGGGTTGATTGGTTGATTCTCCAAGGTTTTCTTCTTTTCCTGTTTTCTTAAAACCTATTTTAATTATCGTAAGGCGACAAACTGCAGATTGTATAGCCATAATTATCGGTAATAAATCTTAATTAAGCCTTTCGATCGCCGAAAAATTCCTCAAAACTGTCAATTAGTTCCCGAGTTTTTGTGTACTGAAAGATTGATCGATTCTTCCGGTTTTCTCAAAAACTGTTTTAGATATCGGAATGCGACAAACTGCAGATTGTATCCAGAATTATCATTAATAAATCTTAATTAAAGCTTTCAATCCCCGTTAAATGCCTCAAAATTGATCAATTAGTTCCAGAGTTTTTCAGTGTTGAATGTTTAGTAGATTGGTCGATTTTTCCTTGTTTTCTCCAAAACTATGTTAGATATCGGAATGAGATAAACTGCAGATTTTATAGCCAGAATTATCAGTAATAAATCTTAATTAAGCCTTTCAATCGCTATAAAAATCCTCAAAATTGATTAATTAGTTCTCGAGTATCGACATATTGGTGGATTTATTGATTCTCCCGGTTTTCTCAAAAACTATTTTAGATATCGGAATGCGACAAACTGCAGATTGTAGCCAGATTTATAATTAATAAATCTTAATTAACACTAGAACTACTGGAAATTTTACTCAAATTTTATAAAACTATTTCACACCAGAATTTTTATTTAAAATTATGCAACTTATTCATTTAGCATATCTCTGTGAGTTTTCTATTTAATTTATTTTGAAAAGAAATTTCTGGTTCGAATCGGAATATATTCATTTGATAGCCGTCAAAATGGCGTCCCATGATAGTTCTAGTGTTAAATATATCAATCGCCGAAAAATTCCTCAAAATTGATCAATTAGTTCCCGAGTGTCTGAGTATTGACAGATTGGTGGATTGATCGATTCTCCCGGTTTTTTCCTGTTAAAACTATTTTAGATATCGGAATGTACGAACTGCAGATTGTAGCCAAAAACATTCTCTATTTACCCCGCATTTACTGCTTGGTATGCAACCGTGTCCAAGTTTATTTCGGACAAACAGACAAACAAAACAAGTGGGTAAGTGTGATCGAAGATCGCACAAAGGGTTTGTTTAATATTCCTTTTAAAACACTTTATCCTTCCTTTAATAAATCCAAATAAATTTCATTTTCAAAAAAAAAAAAAAAAAAAAAAAAAAAGTCACGTTTTTTATAAAGTAAAAATTTACAGGTCTATTTTTCTCGTTTTTTTTTTTTTTTTTTTTTTTTTGAAAATCTGAACCGGTCCGACAACGGGCGAAGCCCGCTATTAAACTCTGTCATAATAATATTTGTCATGTAGACTAAATGCGATATTTAAAAAAAAATCAGTTCCAAAATTAAACATGTTGTATTACATGTTGTATTACATGTTGTATTGTTGAGACCTTCAAAATGTTAGACGTCAGATTAATTTTCTATTTAATTCTCTAATGACGTCATAATAAGCTGCTTTCTGTATTTACACACACTCATACTCCTTGTATTATTGAGAAATGATTGAAAATTTCCGTTTTATTACCAATAAGACGTCATATTAATCTTTTATTTCAATTGGTGGAACTTTTTATTTCGTTTTCATTTTTCACGTGGAAATCTTTCAGTAGAAAATTAACTATTGTAGAAAGAATTTTATTGCAGATTTTTAATTGTTGGCAACCGCTATAACGAAAAATGTTTAAATTTAATAGGAAAAGGCTGTTAGATTTTTGGTTTTTTTATCTCTCTATATTAAAATAATACGATTTTTTCAAATTTTATGATTTTGAGCTTCATAAGAGGTATTTATCTATAAGTACACAAACTTTCATGACTGTAAGTTACATAGTTTCTGAGAATCGGCTCTGAGACGGATAGACAACGAAGCGAGAGTAATAGGTTTTCGTGAGATGAACGAAACCCTAAAAAAATAATGTTATTTTTTAATATACGTCGTCTAAATAGTCGAATAAACTTAGAAATGGATGTTTTTCTGAAAACCAGACAGACATTCCGATTTTATACATTACAGATTTCCAGATAAAGAATTGTTTCATCACTATTTACAATGGTGTAATATGTCTTCCGGAATAACCCTGTTTATGCAAAAACTACCAAAAAAAAAAGTAAAAAAAAAAAAAAACGGGCCACACCAAATTGCTAACTTTGCTTTTTTCAATATTTCTTTAACATTGCATCATGTATGAAAATTTTACCCACAAACTTACTTCACTAATGATGGATTACTCTACTGGTATATTATAAAGATATATATATATATATATATATATATATATATATATATATATATATGCATATTATTAAGATATTATATAAATAAAAATAACAGTTCCCAGTTAAATTGATGGCATTGAGCTCACAGGCTATTCATACTAATTGTATATTTTACTCTTATTTCAAAGAATAATGCCCCTCAAAAAATAAAGACATCGATAATAAATCTGTGTAAAAAAAATTAAGAAAATCGGATAATTCGTCATGAAATACCCGTACAGCTAAATTAAGAGGGAATTGCCCCCCGTTTCCCCTTTTACACTTAACCAATGAACATACAAATCTAATCAGGGAAATCCTTTTCAGAATAAACCGGTATACCAAATTTGAAGCAAATCGGATAATTCTGCATGAAAAACCCATTAATCTAAATTGATGGGGGGATTAGCACGCGTTCCCCCTTTACATTTAACAAATGAACCCCAAAGCTATTCAGGGGAGCGCAATTTTAATCAAATCGGATATTTCTAGCAAGAGTTATCGCGTTACGTACATACATACGTACATAGCTTTGGGAATTCATTGGTTAAATGAAAATTATAATATAATATTATATATAAATTATAATATAATATTATATATATATATATATATTATATATGTAATAATAAAAATGTTCGCCATTTTCCTTAATTAATTTACTCCAAATTCTTAGAATTCTAATTTTTTCCGTGTCTTTTAAAATATCTCTTACATCTAATTTATATTTTTATTCCATAGCTTTAATCAAAATATTCTTTTAATTATTATTCTAAAAATCTTAATCTGTTAAAAGCTACACGTATTTGTAAAAACCTTAATTTATTTCTTCTTTTGAAACATTCAAATTTTATTTCTCTAGAACGTCTCTTAGTATCATTTTTATTTTTATTAATATTATCATTCGATATCGCATAATCCTTTCGGCTCGCGCGTCTTCCGGTTCACCTCAAAATTAAGCCGTATACAGTAATAAGTTCCACGGCTTTGCAAGCTTCTTATTGGCTAGGCCTCCAATGCATTGCGAAAATATTCCTACTCTCGCTACCTTTAAAACGCGGTTGCACAGCTTGGAGATTAGAATTTGTACGCTTTTCTTACTGCCAATAAAAGCACGTCACCTGGAGGAGGGATCTTGTCAAGCTGGTGTAATTAACTCTAATTCTTTTAACATCTACATGCTGTCAGATATGAACTCTGAAATTATTCGTTAGTGGAATTGCTTCATATTTAGTATCTTGTCAATAAAAGAACTGATATCAACTACTCATATTTTTTATTCTTACGGGAAAAATCCATGTTTTTCATAACCATCGTCTTGCCTTGGGAATCATGACTGCTATGTATGTTACGACTGCTATGTTTACGACGGCCACTGCTCTATGTTTACAGAAGACTGGGGTGCTAATTTGATCTCTTTATTGTGAAATGTCATATTTAACATATATATATATATATATATATATATATATATATCATTTATTATTATATTTATTATATATATATATATATATATATATATATATCATTTATTATTATATTTATTATATATATATATATATATATATATATATATATCATTTATTATTATATTATATCGTATATTTCAGAATATAGCACGCTCCAGTGCATAACGTAAACTTTAGACATCACTTTTTTCATTTTCAGGTATATTCACCGTTTAACAGGATACTTGACGCTATTGCACCTCCTTCTGTGCAAAAAAGTAAAAAAATAAATTAAAAATAATAAAAATTAAAATAAATTTCATAAGACAAACACCAAAAAATAATGTTAAGATTACTGTAAGGATACTGTAAAGATTACTGTAATAACTATAACTTTTTATATAATCTGATAGCGAATTTTTTTGGTACATTTGGTACATAAATAGCATAATTATTAATTTAGAAATCCTAGTTTGTATTATCGTCTTTATTGTTTTTCTTAATCTTCATTTTTAAAACCGACTTATAACGCGCGCATGTAAATTTCGATCAATTTTCGTGTATCAACAGTGCACTTTATATGTCGGAATATACAGTCGGAATATTTTTGTAATTTTAGGTAGATTTCGTCAGAAATACTACCTATTACATTCTCCCCTAATTTGGAATTTCTGAAAACTTTTTGCAGATCTACACCGATCATGACTCCCAGAACCCAAAACCACCTCCAGTTCAAAACTTATCTATCTATCTATCTATCTATTTATCTAAGTCACTTTTTTATGGACACGATAACTCCCATAATTCTACACAAATCTGTTCCAAACTGATACATAAAATCAAGGGGCATAAAATCTCGGTCAAGTTCGTTAATGGGCAAAATCGAACCAGGGGGGGAATGGGGGGGCTTTTTGTAAAATCAGAAAAAAAACCATAATTTCTTAATTATAATATGTATCGAATCCATTTAAAATTATTAGTACTTCTAAAAAAAGGGCCGAAAATTTATGTATGACAGATTTTTCATATCATCAAAAAGGACCCCAAAGGGGGGAAAAAAGGGGGGGGGGTTAGAAGAAAAAAAATCATAACTTCGTCAATTCAAAGATATCAAATCCGCTTAGACCTATTATAAATCCTCTTAATATTATCTAAAACTTTTATACTGACAAGTTTTTATAGGACCAACCTTTATAGCAAAAAAAAAAAAAAATTAAAAAAAAAAAATTAAAAAAAATTAAAAAAAATTTTTTTTTTTTTTAAATTCTCTGCTGTCTCCGCCCGCAAACAAGTTAAGTTTTGAAGTAACTGCTTCCCAACTGCCGCATCATTGCAAAAAGGTAATTTCTTACGCAATTCCCAACAAACAGACTCCCCACGGTCTGCCTCTTCGAAATCTACCTGTGCCTGTAAGCCGAGGCGTCAGGGATAATTTTTTTATTCGGTGTATAATTCTTAAACAGCAAATTGATATTTCTCATATTAGTTAAATTAGAGCAAAATATTGCGCTAATGCATTAACTGCGAAAATACTTTTCCAATGAAATAACAATATTAGTTTAATACTAATTTTACATTAGAACTATTTCCAGTGAAATGGAGAAATGTTTTAATCAATAAATTTTCAATATTATCAAAATATAAACACCATAATATAGCAATATTTTATACAATTATTGGAAAGATGAAACAATATTCTGGAATATTATTTCCCTACTGTGGATTTGTTTAATTAATTAAAAAGTAACGTATCAAACTCAAAACTACAACTTGTAAATCAAAAACTTTCAGCTCGCTAACAATTCATTTGCAGTAATAAAATATAAGTTATCTCTATTGACTTATCTGAAGTGTTCCTAATTGTCAATTTAGTATATATCAATGCGTTTCTCTGAGGGATTTCAAAACAAATTACAGTGACTGTTCTGGGAATTTGAATTCCCATGACATTGAACAGTAGAGATTCAGAGCCTTATGCACTGAGATCTTGTTCTTGATATTCCTTAAAAGTTTTTCCCATAACAGATATATCAGATAAAATTAATTCAGCTTTTGGTTTTATTATTTGGAGAATTTCGTTTTCAGAAAAAATTGGTTGTATTTTTTAATTTTGTTAGATTACTATAGCACAACTATTTTCAAGTGTTATGCCTTGAGAAGGATGTGAGAGGCACTTTAGAAGATTAATTAAAAACAGTAAAACGATTTATTAGAAATAATAAAATACAAATTATCTCTATTAACGGTTTTGAAGTCTTCTTGATAAGCATTTTATTAAATAAAAATAAAAGTGTCTTGTTAAACTGATGGCATTGAGCTCAGAAGCTAGTCACACTAATTGTATATTATACTCTTATTTCAAAGAATAATGCCCTCGAAATAAAAATCGACATTAAACCTGTATACCAAATTTGAAGCAAATCGGATAATTCTGCATGAAATACATAGTTAGCTAAATTAAGGGAGAATAGCCCCCGTTTCTCCCCTTTATACTAAACCAATGAACTTCCAAATCTAATCAGGGAAACGCCTTATTAGAATAAACCAATATATCAAATTCGAAGCAAATCGTATAATTCTGCATAAAAAAACCATTTATCTAATTTAAGGGGGAAATTAGTCCCCGTTCCCAGCTTTATATTTAACTAATGAACGCCCAAAACTAATCAGGGTAGGGCTTTATCAGAGTGAGTCTATATACAAAATTCGAAGCAAGTCGGATATTTCTATCAAGAGATATCGCGTTACGTACATACATACGTACGTACACACAGAACCTGTGGGAACATTAGCTCTCAGACTTTGATAGCCTGAGAGCTAAAAAGCATTTCTCTAGGCATTTCGAAAACAAATTACATTGGTAATTTTTTTTATGTTGAGTTTTCATGAACTATCGGGATTTATAACCTTCTGAACAAAAATCTTATTTTTTAGATTTCTTATAAGTAGGTTCTATGAAAAAATTTCACAACGGGCGAATTTAGTAGTTTATTTACTCGAGGAATTTCATGTGTCCCTTTTATCATAAAAATCGGTTATAATACTGAATTTTCATAGATTATAACAGCAAAAGCATTTTCATTATCTGTATCGTGAGAGGAACTTTGAAGATCTCTTAAAAGTATTAAACCGATTTATTAGAAGCAACAAAGTACAAGCTGCCGGATTGTCAATATAGTATAAATCAGTGCATTTCTCTGAGGGATTACAAAACTGATTACAATGACACTGTTCAGGGGAATTACGTTTCCACGATATTGAGTTATAGGAATTCAGAATCTTACGGACAGAGATCATGTTCTTGATAACACAAGTTTTTCTCATAACGAATCGTCACATGAGATGAGTTCGGCATTTATTTACATGGGGAATTCCTTGAGGGTTTTTTTTTAAATGTTAAATTGTGTTAGATAATAATTGGACATGGTTTTCAACAGTTGTTCCGTGAGAGAAGAATAGAAGATTTATTAGAATTAGAAAAACGATATATTAGAAGCAAAAATACAAATTATCGCTATTAATTTATTTGAAATCTCCCTGATAGGCATTATAGTATTAAAATAAATCGGTCAAGTGCGAGTATAACTCGCGCTCAAAGGTTTCCGTACATTAAATTAATTAATTACTATTTATTAATTAACAAACTCCTGCTAACTCTAATTTTTTTCATAATTTTGATTTCAGCAAATTCGAAAACAGGAGGGGGTGGACATATTTTTGCAGTACACTCCACGATATCGCTAAAAATATCATACCTAAAATTTAAAAAGTACATTTTTGAGTTCAATCGTACAAAATCTTTAGAACGATACTCTACACGATATATAAAAAGAAATTTTTTTCAAGTAACTTAATTAATATCTAGGCTAATTAGAGACAATTTTTTTCGAAAATAATTATAACCTGTCCTTGGATGATTCTGCGCCTATAGATATCTAGAGCGCCCGTCAACTCCCCCACTGACCGCCCGTAAAGTAAAGTTTGTGTGTAACAAAAAAATGTGTTTTTCTCAGAAAGTATGTGAACTAGGAAAATCGCGATAATTTTCCTAGAAGGTTTAAATAATCTCCTACTAGATCTAATTATTTCATAATTTTAGTTTCAGCAGTTTCGGAAATAAATGGGGGGGGGGGCATATTTTTGCGGTGTATTATCGACGATATCTCTAAAAATCTAATACCTAAAATTAAAACAAATGTATTTTTGATTTTGATATTACGAGATTTTTCACGATACCCCACACGATATATAAAAAGAAAATTTGTTTTTTATAAAGTAACTTAATTGTCCTCCCTAAATTTTTCCTAAAATATTTGTGAATGACTAATAATCTGAAAATATATTGGTCAATAGGCATTAGCAAACTTTCTCAAGTTTGAACTTTCCACGTCCTATAGTTTACGAGTAAAATGGCTCTGACAGACGGACAGACAGACGCAATAATTTTCCTAGAAGGTTTAAATAATCTCCTACTAGCTCTAATTTTTTCATAATTTTAGTTTCAGCAGTTTCGGAAATAAATGGGGGGAGGGCATATTTTTGCGTTGTATTATCGACGATATCTCTAAAAATCTAATACCTAAAATTAAAACAAATGTATTTTTGATTTTGATATTACGAGATTTTTCACGATACCCCACACGATTAATAAAAAGAAAATTTGTTTTTTATAAAGTAACTTAATTGTCTTCCCTAAATTTTTCCTAAAATATTTGTGAATGACTAATAATCTGAAAATATGTCGGTGAATAGGCTTTAGCAAACTTTCTCAAGTTTGAACTTTCCACGTCCTATAGCTTACGAGTAAAATGGCTCTGACAGACGGACAGACAGACGCAATAATTTTCCTAGAAGGTTTAAATAATCTCCTACTAGCTCTAATTTTTTCATAATTTTAGTTTCAGCAGTTTCGGAAATAAATGGGGAGGGGGACATATTTTTGCGTTGTATTATCGACGATATCTCTAAAAATCTAATACCTAAAATTAAAACAAATGTATTTATGATTTTGATATTACGAGATTTTTCACGATACCCCACACGATATATAAAAAGAAAATTTGTTTTTTTATAAAGTAACTTAATTGTCTTCCCTAAATTTTTCCTAAAATATTTGTGAATGACTAATAATCTGAAAATATGTCGGTCAATAGGCTTTAGCAAACTTTCTCAAGTTTGAACTTTCCACGTCCTATAGCTTACGAGTAAAATGGCTCTGACAGACGCAGGAGTGATCTTATAATGGTTCCGTTTTTACTTTTTTATGTACGGAACCCTAAAAAACATTTATCTGTGTGTTTCGAATAGAATTTATATTGACTATTTTGGGGGGGTTGAGTTATCACGATCTTGAGCTATCGAGATTCATAATTTTCTTGACAGACACCTTGATTTTTAGATTCCTTATAAGTTTTCTCTATAAAATATTTTTCAAATCGGGTTGAATTCAGTTTTTAATTTATTTACTTGAGAAATTTCTTGCGTCTTTTTGTTCAGAAAAATTGATTATAATGTTGAATTTCGGTAGATTATAATTACACAGTGAGAGTACACTGCGCCGTGAGAGGAATTTTGAAGATTTATTAGAAGTAATAAAATGATTTAACAGAAACAATAAAATACAAACTATCTCTATTAACTTATCTGACGTATGCTTAATTGCCAATATAGCATAAATCAATTCATTACTCCAAGGTATTACAAAATAAATTACAGTGCCTTTGTTAAGGGGTTGCGTTCCCACGATATCGAGCTATAGTATTTCAGAACCTTACGGGCTAATATAATACAAGTTTTTTTTAAACATTTCTGTCACATAAAATGATTTTGGACTCTAGTTTTTTAATGGGGGAATTTCTTTAGAGTTGTTTTTTTTTCAGATTTTTTTTTAAAATTATAATTGCACACGAATTTCCACATCTGTGTTGTGCGAAGAATATATTGCTTTTTGAGCTAGTAAAAGGATTTATTAGAGGTAATAAAATACAAGTTATCTCTATTAACTGATCTGAAGTATGATTGATTGGAAATTTAGTAAGAAATACATACATTTCTCTGAGAGTTTCCGAAACAAATTATTAACTATTTATTAGATTGAGTTCCCACGATCTTGAGCTAGAAACTTATAGACAGAAACCTTGTTTTATTTATTCCGTATAAGTTTTTTTTTATAACAAATCTTTATCATCGCACAAATTCCATTTTCTTTAATTTATTATTTCAGTCTCTTAGTTTAGAAATATTCATTATAATGTTTTTTGACAGATTAAAGCTACACGACGATTTTGAACTACGGTGTCGTGAAAGGAACTTTGAAGATTTATTAGAAGTAGTAAAACGATTTATTTGAAGCAATAAAATACCAGTTGCCTCTATTGACTTATTTGAAGTCAGTCTTATTGTCAATATAGTATAAATCAGTGCATTTCTCTGAGGGATTACAAAACTAATGACAGTGACTGTTTCGAGCATTGCGTTTCCACGATATTGAGCTAAATGATTTCAGAACTTTACAGACTGATATCATGTTCTTGATAATACACGTTTTGCTCACAACAAATCGGTCACATAAGATGAAAGCAAATACTTTATTTATTTGGGGAATTCCTTGAGTTTTTTTTTCAGATTTTGTTTATAATGTTAAATTGTGTTAGATTATAATTGCACATGATTTTTAACAGCTGTGCCGCGAGAAAAGAATACACGATTTATTAGAATTAGAAAAGTGATATATTAGAAGCAAAAAATTTATTACTATTAACGTATATGGAGACTTTATGATTGGGACTATAGTAAAAAACATTTGTTTGGGGGTTTACAAAACAAATTACACTTACTATTTTAGGAGTTGAGTTCCAAAGACATTGGGCTATCTGGATTCACACTCTCAAAAGAAAAAATCAGTGAATTGATAGAATGTTTCGGTTGATTATATTTCGTTAAACAACAAAAAATCTCAATGGTTTTTTCCAATTTTCCCAGAATATACAACAAATTCTCCAATATAAAGTAAAAATTACCTGTAATTCTTCAATCTAGAGCTGCATTTTCGTCAAATTACAGGGGTGTTCCGGCAAATGTGCTGATTAGTACATTTTTCTAGTAGAAACGGAATTCAAAAATGCCATTTCATCACGAAAAATTCGTAAATCTAAGCTGAAAATTTCATGAAACTCTCTAGTTAAAGGACGTAAATTTCTTCAAATAGCATGAAAAAAATCTCTTTCAATCCCAGGGGTGTTTCGGCAACTTGCTGACAGTGCATTTACGTTATTTTTTTTGAAGCAATTGTTTTTGAGAGTGCAGAACTTTAGGACAGAAATCTTATTTTGTATATTCTTTAAAAGTTTTTTCTATTACAAATCTTTCACATCACGCCAATTCAGCTTTAATTTATTTACATGAGGAATTTCTTGCATCTTTTTACACTCTTATATTTAACTCAACTTTGTTTTTGTAAGGTAAATCTAGGAGAGTCTGCGCACAATTCAAAAAATAACAATAAAAAATCTAAATATTAATTTTTAGCTAAACTATCCATGAATAATTTTTACTTCATTTGTTTTTTTATGCATTTCCATTGCTATTTTGTTGTTATGTTGTAATTTAATAGAACAGTTGTAATAAAACCAAGAAAGTTATTTTGCGCAATCTGTCCTTACAGGGTTGGTGTGATTGCGCACATGGGTAGGAGAAATTGTTACTAATAATAACTACAATTAAATTGTTAACGATAATAATTACACTTAAATGGCATTGTTGTAAGGTTTTTGTGAACAAATATTATTGTATTAGAAGTGAATATTTCAACCTTATGATTAAAGAATCAGAAAAAGAAAATAATTTTAAAAACTATTAGAAAAATTTAATTAAAGGGAAAAAAATTAAAGAATCAGAAAAAATCAAGTCCAGATAAGATTACAAAATAACATTAAGTTACTTGGTAACACGTTTAACTTAAAATTAGTCCATTTTTATTTTTATTTTTTTTTATGCAAATTTACCAATAAGCTGCGTAATCTCTACTAGCATGGAAACTAATGGGAACAATGCGCCATCTCCACTAAGTAGCAGATGCGCAAACCCTCCAATTTCGGTAGGAGAGATTGCGCGGTATTTTACTTAAACATGGCCGTTACTAAAACGAACCGTTGGTGATCAAACTGTTAGTCTAGATTAGTAGCTTATGAGAAATCGTTTAAGTTTAAAATATTTTGTACTACTGATATTGTATAGAAATTCAGATGAATAGCTATGAAAATTCAAGCACTGACTTTGGAAAAACAAATCAAAATAGCAATGCTTTATCTTAGAAGCTCAAAACAAACAACGTGAACTTTCAAGTAGACACTCCACTGCTGCTGTTGTACAACTACCTGCAGTCGCTGCGCGAAAACTGTATTCCTTCCCCACGAACCCCTATGTGCGCAAACTCTCCGACCGCGCCATCTCTCCTGGCTTTACCTTATGTAAAGAGGAAATTTTGTAATAAATTTTTAACTCGCGTCCTGATTGGCTAGAATCATAAAACTTATGTACAAAGATGTGTTTCTGATGACAATACAACATTTTAATATTTTTAGAACTTATAATTATTAATTCATAACTTAATTATAAGGTATAATTTCATCAGCCCGCCACAGGTGATAAATTGCCAAATATTCAATCTGGTTACAATGGTATACAAATGACAACAACATTCGATTTAATTACACTGGCGGTGAAGCTGCGAAAACAAAATTTTAAAAACACTAAAAGGTTGAAAATATAAATAAAAAACAAAGAATGTAATTTATTTTCTAAAATATGCTTTAACCCTCTGACCGCTTATCGTGCGATTTCCATGGACCAGACATTTGTAGAAAAATGTATATAATACACAATTTTTTAAACAATTTTGTTTTAAAAATTCCACAGTCAAAGGGAGAAAATGTAAATGATAAATGTACTACATATTTAAAAAACATGATGATTTAAAATGTGTAATAACAGAGAAGATACTGGTCAATTACACATTTGTCGAAAGGATTTCGAAAAAAAAATTAAGCGCTCAGAGGGTAAATCAATTCATAGTTTTACGTTAATTAAATTTTGATTAAACTTTGGGAAATGAATTTGGAAATCCTAAAATGATACTTTAAATAAGGGGTTTTTTTCCTGTTGCCATATCTTGAAAAAGAAACAGAGGGAGAATCATATATTTTTTATATAAATTCCCTAACTTTCTACCAAGTATAAAAAATAGTGGTGAATTTTCTATAAACGGGTTCTGTATCCACGCCAAATCATTGTATTATATAGGAGTTGTTTTGGAAAAATCATGAATTACAGTATGCAGTTATGCGTAAATTTCAAGATAATTAAATTCTTATAAAGGAGTGTATTTTTCAAAAAAAAAAAACATTTTTACTTTAGTACTTTTTGTTCGGAAAATATGTTATAATATTAAAATCGGGTGACTTATAACTCCAAAGTTTTCACAGCTGTGCCATAACAAGAACTTGGCTACGTTGCGAAAAATATTTAAGATCCTTAATTCAATTATTACCTTTACTTTTTTTCTCAAGGTTAAATGATATATATTTACATGCGTATATTATTTTCCCACATTCATATTATCAAATTAATCATCATTTCCCTTTCTGTTCATTTTACTAAGTAAAAGATAAAGCTGGAAAAAAAGACACATGTTGCACACTTCCATATTATATATGTAAATTTACCCTAAATTGTGAAAATTAAAGAAAAAACCTCCATAATTTAATGTATTTGATAATAACCATTATACCAAATAAAAATATTTAAAAATATATCTAAATACTACAAAATCTATTGCAAAATTCTGTTGCAGTTTCAGTAACATACTAGGGTAAGCTGAGTATTTCTGTTCTGAATATTATTTAGAACAAAAATCAGTCACAGATAGAATAATCGATAAAATAGAGATGAGATAATAGAGTGTGATAATAAAGTCTACGTCTTTCCTAAAATATAGTCCAAAAATATTCTAAAAACATCAAACTGAAGTATTTTATTCAACGTTTCAATATAACAACAATAAACAGGAGTTTTAAAGAATGTTAATTGCTATCTGTTTTATTACAAACAATAAGAAATATTTTTTCAAAGTTTACGTACGATAGCACATATTGTTTATATTTAAAAAAATAAGCTTGACGCTAGTACATATTAAAAAAATACATTTTTATAGTTTGACCACATATTTATACGAATCACAGAATATTCCAATGATTTAAACTGTTGGACGTGTGAGGTCGTTGCGCTATATCGCAGAGTATTAAATTATCTACAAAAACAACTTTTCAAAAGTAAAAAAAAAAAAAAAAAAAAAAAAAAAAAAAAAAAAAGTTGTGGCTAAAAAATGGTGTGATATCAAATTTCCAAGCTATTATATTGCTTATTTAACTTTTTTCCATTAAATAAGTTATCATATATATAATTCGAGTGCCTACGTATATGTTAATAGAAATCGTTTTCTCCTGTACTAAATACATCCTAACGAGTTTCTGAAAATTTAATTTTTTTCAAATTATGCATGATGCGCTTGGCGGCCATCTTTGCTTATTATTCACAAAATTCTAACCACCCAAATCCGTAGTTAAAATCCGAAGTTCAAAATTGTTATTTAAGCAAATATTTAAGAGTTTCATTTATAGACTTATCTTAAAGATTCATCTTAAGATTTATTTTTTAGAGTTATTATTAATTTCAAACTAGTAAAAATCAATTTATCAAAATGTCAGTCTTATCTAATTTATCTGTCCGTAGTTAGAATCTGAAGTTCGAAATTTTTATAAACATATTACATTGCAAACATATTACGCTTTTACTTTAGAAATTTGGGTGCTTAGAAATATGGAAAGATGGCCGCCAAGCCCATCATGCATAATTTGAAAAAAATTGAATTTTCAGAAACTCGTTAGGATGTATTTAGTACAGGAGAAAACGATTTCTATTAACATATACGTAGGCACTCGACTTATATATATGATAACTTATTTAATGGAAAAAAGTTAAATAAGCAATATAATAGCTTGGAAATTTGATATCACACCATTTTTTAGCCACAACTTTTTTTTTTACGCTTGGCTTTTTTTTACTTTTGAAAAGTTGTTTTTGTAGATATCATTTCTTTTTTTTTTTAAATATATTGAACATAAATTAAATAATCTAAACATGAGAAATAATTTAAAATTACATTTTACTTTCAGTCATTGTTTAAAGGGTTAACTAGAAATACCAGTAGATTTTTTAATTAAACTAATTACACTCTTAAAAACAACATACTAAATGTGGCTTATTATAATACTTGTTATCCTCCGTTAAAAAATATCATTGACTAATCTATTAAATGAATAAAAATGGAATACGTACATAGCGTGTCAGCGCTGCATTTGAAATCAAACGTGATATCACGCTCTTTTTTTATTAGCACTAGCTTGCTTCGCCTGCTAGCGGGCCCCTAATTTACACCGGGGCCTCAAATCTTGTAAAACCTCGAATAAGATAAACCACGAACCTCCGACCTGGTTCCCCGCTGCCTTCGGCACCGGATAATCCCTTAATTTGCACATCGAATTGTATAAACCTCTAAACAAACGAACTTCCGACACGGGTCCCCGCTGCCTTCGGCACCGTATAGTAGTCGTGCTGCGCACGCTCAAGTTCTATCTTCCACCACCAGGTAGCGCAATCTGTTCTATATGAACCTCGGGCACTGAAATCATTAAGGCTATAGATGTCGAGTCGAATGAGCTATACCCCGTCGTGATCTAGCCCATAGAACCAGAGATAGGAAAGTGCCCCCTGGTGGTGAAAAAAAGAACTAAAATCGTAAAGCTCTACAGATGTCGAGTCGAATGAGCCATACCCTGTCGTGATCCGACCCATAGAAACAGAGATAGGAAAGCGCCCACTGGTGGTGAAAGCTAATCGCGTTTGGGGGCAAATTGGGGGGATGAACACCGGAGATGCATAATAAGATTAGGCGGTCACAGACTTTTCCAACGATGTATCACATGAGGGATATGTGCAAAATTCAGAAAATACCCCCCCCCCTGCATAATTTGATTAAGCGTTCACAGACATTTCCAACGATATATCACATGAGAGGTGTCGGCAAAATTTAGAAAAGTGCCCCCTTTGGGGGGGGGGGGTGAAAGTGGGAGGATGGACCCCGAAGATGCATAATATGAATAAGCGGTCACAGGCCTTTCGAACAATATATCACATGAGTAGTGTCGGGGGGGGGCGCAAAATGTGGGGGGTTTCACCTGTGGTGCATAACATGATTAAGTGGTCACAGCCCTTTGTAACGATATCTTACATGACGGATATCGTTAAAATTTAGAAAAGTGCCCCCCCCCCTTGTATAGGCAAAACGCGCTCCGCCCCTCCCTATAATTTTTGACGCAGCTTTATTTTTAAAATTTATGTTATGTGTTATAAAATATCGTAAAGTTTCAAACAGATAGCCTTATTACACTTCCAAATTTTGTTCACGCCCCTCCCCGAACTGTGATGCGCCATTCTTTTTTATAAATTTTATAACATGTGTTATAAACTATCTTAAAGTTTAAAACAGATCGCATTGGAATTTACTATATTTGCTGAAATTACTATTATATGTAGAATAATATAGAAATAAACCCTCCTTTAGATTGTAATAAAGATATATGAACAATTTTTATAATTTCTATTTATTTTTATTTATTTATTTATATATTTATCTATTTATTTATTTTTTGTTTATTTATTTATTTATTTATTTATTTTGCATTGCCCTGTGCATGTTTGGAATTTCTTAGCAATTTCTTAGATTTACATTATTTTATTCAATTAAACATTGTACTGTTACAATAAATTTAAATGGAAACTTCACTTCTAAAACAAAAATAATTTAACAACTGGATTTCATTAATTTATAAAAAAATGACGTAAAAGCGAACGAAATGCCTGTCCTTTACCATGTCTTCTTTTCTTTCTTTTTCTTTTTTTAAAATAAATGAATCACTTTTAATTAATTACAAAATTTTTGTTTACGTTTGGAAAGAAATTTTAAATGCCGATAACTCTTAATGTATACATAAATAGAAGGTACACCTTCCCTCAAAAACTAATTTATTTTTAAAGATCTTTCTAAAAACGTAAATTATATTGTTGTGAGCTCGGGGTTCGAAAGGACTGATGCCAATATATAAGAACAATCAAAAGGCTTTATTCACTATAAACAGTGCAATACGAACACCAATATCTCCCGAAAATTACAAGATATTCAGTAATCTTCAAATCCAATAAAAGCACAGCAAAATTTCACACAGAAACAATGCGTTCAATACGACGTATCAACGACAAAATCGATCCGAGAAACACAGTTCTCAATGCAAAGCCTCTCGTAAGAATTCAATCGCAGTTGACAGACAACTAACTGAACTGAACTGGTCGGAGGCCCTTATATAGGCTTTAAAGATAACTGTAGAATTTTCCAGAGCCTTCAGATGCTAGAAATTACCAGAAAGTGCTTTAACTTTCGATAGAGAACCTAAGCGAGAAAGGATCCCAATGTAAAGGTATAAGGGGGGGGGCTGGGGGGGTTGCACAAAAAGTCGCCAAATCCGTCGCCAACTTGGCGACATTTGGCGATATATCGCCAAATTTGGCGACAAAAATAAGTCGCCAAAACCATCGCCAACTTGGCGATAAACCCATTCCTTGGCGATTTTCCAATAGAACTCATTATAAAAACCGATGCTGTAAGGTTGTTTTCCTTGCAAACCACCTGAGGCCTTTAGCATTGAGTTACATGATGCTCAATAGGAAATACATTAATAATACTGCAATTTTCACAATAATAAAATAAAATAAATTTAAACAAATGGAATATTTACAGATATATACAAAATTCATAACATTGCCCCCCCTCTCAAGGACTGCACGTCCCGGGCAGTTCAACCTTTGATCGGAAAGCAAACCCGTTACCAACAAATGCTATACTATTCAAAACACATTCATAATGCTGAATTATACAAAATATACACTTATTTAAAAAATAAAATTAAATTAAAGCATAGACATTATTACATGCAAGTATTTAAATAATAATAACAATAATAATGATAATGCTAAGCAAAATAAATAATTACATTAATTTATATACAAGACCATGGTCATACTAATTTACATTATTTACATTACACTATTTACAATCAATGAACTAAGTACTATGGCCAAAGTATGGAGCCAGCCTGTCGTAATGAACGACTCTAGGCTTCGAACTTGGTGACTTTCGGATCTGAATTACGACATCGTTCAGTCTGTTTAGGACTGTATAAGGACCGTCCCAGTGCGATTGCAGTTTGGGAGAAAGTCCTTTACGTCGAGTCAGATTATAAAACCAAACCTTGTCACCTTCTTTGAATTGATGTCCCGTGGCTTTCGTGTCGTACCTGGTCTTCATCTTCTCCGTCTGTATATTGATCCGCTCTCGAGCCAAGTTGTGGACGTCTTCAAATCGTGCCTGGAGATTCTGCACGTATCCCTCTGGCGATGAAGGCGCATCTGGAGTGCGACCAAAAATCAGATCACAAGGTAGACGAAGATCTCGACCGAAAAGCATCTGAGACGGGGAATAGCCGGTTGTTTCATGGACGGCGCTGCGATAGGCGAGAAGAAACAAGGGAAGTTTTTGGTCCCAGTCTTGTTGGTTTCTTGAGACTAGCAGTGAGAGATTGTTGAGGATGGTACGATTAAATCTCTCAACCATGCCATCCGATTGTGGATGTAAAGGCGTCGTCCTAATTTTGTCCATTCCGAGAAGTTGACAGAGACCCTCAATCACAGCAGAGATGAAATTTCTCACCTGGTCAGAATGCATTTGAAGGGGGACTCCATACCTTGATATCCACTGGTGTACCAAGGCATCCGCAACCGTAGAAGCTTCTTGATCAGGGATGGCATAAACTTCAGGCCATTTCGTGAAGTAGTCCATGACATCAAGGAGGTATTTGTTGCCATGAGCACTTCTTGGCAGAGGGCCTAGGATGTCAAGGGCGATGCGTTCGAAAGGTGCTCCTACATTGTAGAGATGTAGTCTTCCTCGGCTACGTTTCTTTGGTCCTTTTCGAGCTGCACATGCATCGCAAGATTTGCACCATCGTTCGACGTCAGCTCTCGCTTTTCCACAGAAGAAGTGCTCTCGGACTCTCTGTAATGTTTTCATGACTCCAAAATGGCCACCAGTGGGACTGCCATGTAATTCCTTGAGGACCTCTGGTATTCGGGATCGAGGAAGTACCAACTGCCACCGGGATGTCTTCCCATCTTCCGATTCGAATTTTCGGAACAGGACACCATTCCTAACGTGGAGGGAGTTCCAAAGAGCCCAATATTGCTTCATCGTAGGACTGTAAGTCGAGATGTCTTTCCAACTGGGCTTCGTGCTAGAAGATTCTAATAACTCCAAGATGGGTTTGATCTCAGAGTCTGCCATTTGATCTTCTCGAATCTTCTCATCACTCCAGGGATCTGGTGGCGTCAATAGTGCAGTCTTCGTCTGGCGTATGACATATTCGGGATTATACTTGCTCTCCGCTCTGGAACAATAGCGAAAGCTCTCGGGACACGGTCTTCTTGATAGGGCATCGGCGTTTCCATGCGATGAGCCTTTGCGATGCCTGATGTCAAAGTCGTATTCCTGGAGTCGTTGTATCCATCTGGCTACTTGGCCCTCTGGGTTCTTAAAATTCATCAGCCATGTTAGGGATGCGTGGTCAGTACGAAGGAGAAATTTCCTGCGAGTGACGCAATAATTCCGCTCTGGTTTCGATAGACATTTGCTCCAGTATGCTACGACTCGTTCTTAGCCATCTATTTCTTGGGAAAGTACAGCGCCGACACTTTCATGGCTGGCATCCGTGTCCACAATGAATTGTTTGTCGGGGTGTGGATAGGTAAGGACTGGAGAGGATGTGAGAGCTTCTTTCAGCCGCTGGAAGGAATTCTCGCATTCTTGTGTCCATAGAAACTTCTGCTTGCTTTCAGTGAGCCTATGCAATGGTCTTTCGATGTTGGAGAACCCCTGGACAAACTTTCTGTAATAAGTGCATATTCCCAGAAAGCTTCGCAACTGATGGACATTTTCCGGACGCTTCCAGTTCTTTACTGCGGACACTTTTTCAGGATCTGTTCGAACACCTTCAGCTGAAATGATGTGTCCTAGATAATTTATTTTCCGTTGGAAGAACTTGCATTTCAAAGAGTTCAGCTTTAAATTCGCCGCTCTTAGCTTCGTTAACACTTTTCGAATATTCTCTAGATGTTCTTCAAACGTGCGGCCACCAATGTTGACGTCATCTAGGTAGATGAGACAAGCTTCAAAAGTCAGGCCTTTTAACACTGTCTCCATGAGGCGCTCGAACGTTGCTGGGGCATTGCAGAGCCCAAACGGTATAACTTTAAATTGCCAAAGTCCTTATCCAGTAGTAAATGCGGTCTTCTCTTTGTCACGAGGATGGATCTCTACTTGCCAATATCCACTCTTCAAATCCAGTGTGGAAAACCATTTATGTCCTGAAAGAGTATCTAGCGTGTCGTCTATTCTTGGTAGAGGGTAGCTGTCCTTCTTCGTGATATCGTTAAGTTTACGATAATCCACACAAAATCTTGTGGAGCCATCTTTCTTTCGGACCAACACGATGGAGAGGCCCACGGACTTGATGACGGTTCGATGATGTCACTATCCTGCATCTCTCGTAAGAGCTTAGAAACCTCTTCTTGTTTTGCGAAAGGCAAGCGTCTTGGATGCTGTTTAATCGGTGGATGGTCGGCAGTATCAATTCTATGACGTGTCAGAGAAGTGCGACCTATATCATTCTCGTTTTGTGAAAACACATCCTTAAATTCCTGGAACAGTCTTTCTGCGGCATGTCTCTGCTCAGGAGATAAATTCTCATTTCGTCCAATTTCAGGTGTTGAACTTGTAGACGGCTCCGACAACGTCAAGCTCGGGTCTTTGCAAACACAGGTGACTGGAGCACAGGTTGCAAGCACTTCACCCTTCTGGATAATTCTAGATTTTTCACTTACGTTCGCAATTCTCACAGGTATGACATCTCTCGTCAGATCTATCAGAGCTGATGCTATTAGCACTCCTTTTGGGCTCTTTTCAGGATATCCAACCAAGCCACACTGAAAACTTCTTTCGTTCTCAGTTAATCCAGGTATCATCATTTCGGTCCGAGGAGGGATGATAACATCTGCCTTGGCTGTGATCTGTTGAATAGATTCAGACTCATTTCCTAGTTTGAAAATAGTGACATCTTCTTGAGCAGAGCGTAACTCATTATTCTTAAAGTCCAGTGTAAATCCATGCTCTTTTAAAAAGTCCAGTCCGAGTATGAAAGGGTCTGAAATATCGGCCACATAGACTGTATGATGGTAAGCGGCGTTCCCAAACTTTATTTTCAATTTCATTCTTCCATGTATGTCAATCTTATCCCCGGTCACGGTTTGAAGGATAACACGGGGCGGGGTCCAGAGGAGTTTTTCTTTTAGCCGCAGAGCTAGATCTTCCCGAACGATGGTCACATTGGCTCCTGTATCGATGATCATATTACAGGGCAAATCATTCACACGCCCGACTATAAAAACTCCGTTCTCGCCGCAACTTCTTGCAGAAATTTGACACACTTGATAATGGGGCTTCTCAAAATCTGGCAACCTCCGCCCCGCGAGATGGCCATTAATTAGTTTTCCTGCTCCGCCATTCGTGGGGGGCTATTACCTTCTGTGCTGGGTCGTTTTAGGCAGTTTCTTTGAATATGGCCTTCTCCACCGCATTTCCAGCACTTGATCTTTCTGCCAGGTTTGTTGTCCATCAAAGAGTTCATCTTTCTCATCATGTCCTTAATCTGCTGCTGTAAACTCTCCACAGCTCTATCCGACGTCTCAGGCATGTTGGCTACTCGCACAAAGTGCCGATCTTTCCTTGTAGCTTGCTGGGCTGCCTCGAATTTCAGGGCATAAACTAAAGCCCCTTTTAAGTCACTGAGATCTGCAATCCGGAGTGCTTTCTGGATCTCAGAGTCACGCACACCATCAATAAAATGTTGCAGAGCTAAACTTTCTCTAATTTCAGTCGGACAGTCAGGATAAGCAAGATGGGAAAGTCTCTCGACATCCGTAGCAAGCTCTTGCAGGGATTCAGTGGATTTCTGCTGTCGAGATTTGAGCTGGAGTCTGCTATATTCCTTCATGCATTTCTCGCCAAAGCGCAATTCTAAGGTACTGACGAGCGTTTCAAAATCCAGCGGTTCATTTGCAGGCAAAGTCTGTAGGACGTCGGCAGCATCAGCTCGTAGAGAAGCAGCTAACTGGCAAGCCTTTGTCTGGGAATCCCATCCATTGGCGTCCGCTACGATCCCAAATTGTGTCTTAAAAACTGGCCATGAGGATTTTCCGTCATAGGTCGAGAGCTTAATAAAGGCCCGAGGAAGCATAGCTTGATACTTGACATCTTCGGGATAGTTTTCGGCAGTTATCTTTTGTTTCTTCACATTTTCCAAATCTTTTTTTACATTCTCTATGCTTTCTTCAACGGTCTTGGCGATCTTTTGAACTTTTTCTTCTACTCTTTCTTCTACGGTTTTGGCTGTCAATTGAACGTTTTCTTCTATTTCTTGAAATCTTCCTTCAAATTTGTTTTCCACGCTGTCAATTCTTTCATTTAAAGATGTTATTTTATTATCTATTAATTCTTTCAACTGGCCAAGGTTGGTTGACATCTCCTTCATTTCAGCCTGGTTTGCAGTCATTTTCTCGTCTATCGCTGACATTTCCTTCTTCCTTTCTTCCGACATTTCCTTCATTTCAGCCTGATTCTCAGTCATTTCCTTCTTCATTTCTTCTTTCAACTCGCCAAGGTTGGCAGTCATTTTCTCATCCATCGCTGACATATCCTTCTTCATTTCTTCTTTCATCTCGCCAAGGTTGGTTGACATCTCAGCCTGATTCGCAGCTAATTTCTCCAATAATTGTTTCAGTTCAGCCTCCATTGCTCTGGTGATCGGCATTCAACCCCACTTCTGACACCAAATGTTGTGAGCTCGGGGTTCGAAAGGACTGATGCCAATATATAAGAACAATCAAAAGGCTTTATTCACTATAAACAGTGCAATACGAACACCAATATCTTCCGAAAATTACAAGATATTCAGTAATCTTCAAATCCAATAAAAGCACAGCAAAATTTCACACAGAAACAATGCGTTCAATACGACGTATCAACGACAAAATCGATCCGAGAAACACAGTTCTCAATGCAAAGCCTCTCGTAAGAATTCAATCGCAGTTGACAGACAACTAACTGAACTGAACTGGTCGTAGGCCCTTATATAGGCTTTAAAGATAACTGTAGAATTTTCCAGAGCCTTTAGATGCTAGAAATTACCAGAAAGTGCTTTAACTTTCGATAGAGAACCTAAGCGAGAAAGGATCCCAATGTAAAGGTATAAGGGGGGGGGCTGGGGGGGTTGCACAAAAAGTCGCCAAATTCGTCGCCAACTTGGCGACATTTGGCGATATATCGCCAAATTTGGCGACAAAAATAAGTCGCCAAAACCTTCGCCAACTTGGCGATAAACCCATTCCTTGGCGATTTTCCAATAGAACTCATTATAAAAACCGATGCTGTAAGGTTGTTTTCCTTGCAAACCACCTGAGGCCTTTAGCATTGAGTTACATGATGCTCAATAGGAAATACATTAATAATACTGCAATTTTCACAATAATAAAATAAAATAAATTTAAACAAATGGAATATTTACAGATATATACAAAATTCATAACAATATATTTAAAATATTTTTTAAAGCATAAACACTACGTCTGATTAAAACCTTTTAAACGCCAATGCTCCCGAACGGGAACATCAAATTTAAAATTCATTTTAAAAAAAAGTTTCGCTTCTATGGACTTACAAAAATTATTATTTATTAACAAAAGTACATTTATTTTTTTAGACTAAAAACTATTTATGTTATATAATTATTTAAACTTAAAAAAATTCGTAAAAAAGTCATTTTTTGTCAATTTTTACTAGGATTGTTAAAAAAATTCACATAAAATTTTTAAAAGATGCAAAATTCATGAAATTTCAGAGTTATGATAAATAAGGTCCATTTTAAAGAATAAGCATGCTAAATAACAGTTTTCAATAAAAATGCGTTTGCTATAAGATATCAAATTCTATTGTTCCCGTTCGGGAACATTGGCGTAATTCACTATACAGAATTCGATCATTTGCACTGTTGATCTATTTTCCTAATTTGTAACATTGAGAGTCTCAGAATTATACTGAATCTCTTTTGCTGTGTTTAAAAGCAGGTCAGTGGCTTTTCGAATTCCACTTACACCCTTTTCACCCCTCCCCCCCTTCTCTTGCTTTCTTCCCTCACTAGTGCGGGGGTGAGAGTTTTGTCCAAACAACTGTTTTGCTCAGGACTGAGGATGTTTATGACTTTTTCTAAGTATCCCGCGAAGGGTGCTATTTGTTAGCAATAATTTTTACTTTCTTATCGTATGTAAGAGTTTTGAGATAGATCACGTGGTTCAGCACCCGCACAGTTCTTTTATTTATTTATTTTTTCCTTTTCTCTTTCTGAATTTTTTGCATCGGTCATTTTGTAAGTAATAGAGGGTGAAACTAGAACGATATTTTTACTTAGCTTCTTTGATAGATATGGCTAATCGTGAAAGATTTTTAACAGTACAGGAAGCTATTGAATATTTTAACTCTTTATAAGATTCAGATGCTTCAGTTGATTCTGTTATAGATATTTGCCAATTGCCTCCTGATGAAAGTGGTGCTATAACAGATGAAGAAGATGTAAATGAAAATGAATTTCAAAAAATTATGCCTGCAGATGTATGCGGACAATTAGAAGTTTTTACACATAGATCAGTTGATGTATCAGATGATGAAACGATTGTTTCTGTACCTTCTACATCAAAAACTGAATCAAGTTTGAAGAGAAAGAGACTATCAAAGAAAGAAGATATGAAGCCGAACTGGAATAAAAATGCATTTTTCAAAAAATCTTTAGAAACCATAAGTAATATGAAGCTTTGCGAATCGTTTCCCGAATTAGCAAATTTATCGCCAGCTGAAATTTTCAACAAATTTTTGCCGATGGATTATTTATCCCATTTATCAGAAATGACAAAACTGTATGCAATGCAAAAAGGGGAAAATATTGATGTAGACGAAAACGATATTGGGCAATTTTTTGGGTTACTCTTATTTAGTGTCTACCATACTGTTCCTGGTGAGGATTTATATTGGAGCACTTATGAAGATTTGTCCGTTCCAATAGTTGCTTCAGTTATGTCTAGAGCCCGATTTAGGAAAATAAAGAAATATTTTCATATTATAGATTCAAATGATTTGAAAGCAGGAGATAAATTGGGCAAAATTTCTCCCTTTTATCAAGAACTTGAAAAAAATTTTCGGCAGTTTGGAATCTTTCACAGAAAACTAAGCAATGATGAATCTATGGTTCCATACTATGGTCATCATTCAGCAAAAATGTTCATAAAAGGTAAGCCTATAAGATTTGGTTTCAAAATTTGGATGCTTTGTTCGCATAATGGTTACCCATATGCAATGAAAATTTACGGTGGAAAAAGTCCGGAAAGGAGTAATATTCCTCTTGGATCAAGAGTTGTATGGGAACTTTTATCGTGTATTGAAAATCCGAAAAAACACGAAATATACTTTGATAATTTTTTCACGTCTTATAAACTTTTGGCGGATTTATCAGACAAAGATTTTAAAGCAACTGGTACAATTCGGGATACTAGAACAGAACAATGTCCTTTGCAATCATTAAAAAAATGTCCAAATGCGAGAGGGGAAAGTACGATTTTCAGTGCGATGGAAAAGTTTATATGTGCCGATGGAACGATAGTTCAGTTGTTACAATAGCGTCAAATTACGATACTCATGAACCTATGGGTAAAGCAAAACGATTTTGCCGTAAAGAAAGAAAAAAGGTAGATGTTTCACAGCCACATCTTGTAAAGTGCGATAACGAAGGTATGGGTGGAGTTGATTTGTTAGACAGACTTCTTGGAAGTTACCGTCCTATGTTCCGCAGCAAAAAGTGGTACTGGAACTTATTTAGCAATGCCCTAAACATGGCTGTTGTTGCGGGATGGATTGTACATACTGAATTACACCACAACTCAACATCAGTACTGTCACACCTGAATTTTCGAAGAGAGGTGACTTTGAGTTTACTTCGAATGAAACCCAAGATTCATTGTATTCCAGGGCCACGTGCCCATCCAGTAGAGTCTGCAAGGCAGTCAGATACGCACTATTTGGTATCATCATTTCAAGGACGCTGTGTAGTTTGCCAGAAAAATACAAGGAAAATGTGCTTTGAATGCCAAAAGCGACTGCATGAACACTGTTTTCCCTCTTATCACGGAGAGTGCTGCAAACTATAAAATAATAATAATAATAATTTGGTAAGATAATTTGTATTTTATATAATTATTATTTATAGTTGTAGTTAATATTTGTAATACATATAATTATTTTATCATTAACTTTCAAGTAGTTATTTGTGCTTTTCTATAGTTGGTTTAAACATTTTTACTAATTCTATTTATATCTATGCACATATATATTATTTAATTCTTTCTTTGTGTTTGATTGTTTTTATAAAGTATAAAATTCAACACACGAATTTCACTTAAAATTTTTTTAATGTTATTAAATCTGTCAAATATTATTCATACTTATAAAATTCTAGCATAAGAACCATAAAATTTAATGTATTGAAATATATAGTAAAAACTTAATAAATCACGCCAATGTTCCCAAACGGAAACATACCAGAAATCGTACATAAAAATTTTTTTGGGGGAAATTTCTTCTTGCATTGTTTAAATAGATGCATTTAAATCTTATTTTCACAAAGAAATAATATTTTTTATACTTGGAACACAGAGCGGCGTTTAAAAGGTTAATTTATTTTACAATATTATAAGAACACGCATTTTATCAGACAATTAAATGCACTAAACAAACACGAGTGAAAAATTGACCTGGGCCAGGACTCGAACCTGGGACCTTACGCATAGCGTGCCGACGCTCTGCGACTGAGCCACCCAGATCGATACGCTTGACGGGAATTTCTCATACTTATACTTGTTGGAAACAGTCATCTGCCACAGTTTGCAGTCATATTTAATAGTTTGATAAAATGTGTGTTCTTATAATTATGAAGTTTTATTTTAAAAAAAATATCTTCAGAAGAAAATGGCTGACTTGCAGATGAAATTTGATGTTGTTATAACTTGTAACTGATTTGTGCTATTATAATACAGATAGTACATGGTCGTTGGCATGTTTTATCTCTGTTTTGGCATAATTTTTAATCGCCATGTTAATTAACAGTTTTTTGCTAATTAAGGATAGAAAATAATATTTTTTTACACTGGATTTTATAAAAGCACATAGATTACGTAATTACTTGTCGAAAAATGTAATCCTTTTTTTATTCTGCCGAATGTTAAGGTCTGTAAGTTGTTAGAAAAAAAAAGTTTGACGAAGAAAAAAGTTATCATTTTAAGTAACTCGACGTTTTTTTAAAAAATCTATATCTTTGTTTTTAAATCACTTATGAAGATGAGTTTGGTCTTAAATTGAAGAAATTCTTCATTAGATTCTTCTAGTTTTCGTTTTTTTCTGAGCCGCTTGGTTTATTTGATATCTGATATTTTAATCTGGCATGTTTTGTCGATTTAACATTGCGAAGTTGATTTCTGTAAGTAAGCAGTAGCGGTCTAGTTCAGTTCTTGGCGTTGTTTGTGTGGCGTTTTTTTTTAAAACTTGGCTTGGCAGAGCGACCGCCCTGGTTGATTATATATATAGAATAATATAGAAATAAACCCTCCTTTAGCTTGTAATTAAGATATACGAACAATTTTTAGAATTTCTGAAAGCTGATTTTTATTTATTTATTTACCTATTTATTTATTTTTTGTTTATTTATTTATTTATTTTTTGCGTTGCCCTGTGCATGTTTAGAATTTCTTAGCAATTTCTTAGATTTACAATATTTTATTCAATTAAACATTGTACTGTTACAATAAATTTAAATGGAAACTTCACTTCTAAAACAAAAATAATTTAAGAATTGGATTTCGTTAATTTATAGGAAAATGACGTGAAAGGTATTCCTGCGAAACGTTTGGAAGGAAATTTTAAATGCCGATAAGTCTTAATGTATACATTTTAGAAGGTACATCTTCCTTCAAAAACTAATTTATTTTTAAAGATCTTTCTAAAAACGCCAATTATATATTTAAATTATTTTTTAAAGGATAAACACTACGTCTGATTACTTTATTTTACAATATTATAAGAACACGCATTTCATCAGACAATTAAATATACTAAACAAACACGAATGAAAAGTTGACCTGGGGCAGGACTCGAACCTGGGACCTTGTGCATGCCGTGCTGACGCGCTGCGACTGAACCACCCAGACCGATATCCTTGAGCAGCAATTTCTCATACTTATTCATTTTGGAAACTGTCATCTGCCACAGTTTGCAGTCATATTTAATTGTCTGATAAAATATGTGTTCTTATAATTATGTTTTATTTAAAAAAAAATATATCTTCAAAAGAAAATGGCTGACTTGCAGATGAAATTTGATGTGGTTATATTATAACCTGTAACTGATTTGTGCTATTTTAATACAGATAGTACATGGTCGTTGGCGGGTTTTATCTCTGTTTTGGCATAAATTTTTAATCGCCAAGTTAATTAACAGTTTTTTGCTAATTAAGGATAGAAAATGATTTTTTTTTACACTGCATTTTATAAAAGCACATAGATTACGTAATTACTTGTCCAAAAATGCATTCCTTTTTTTATTCTGCCCAATATTAAGGCCTGTAGCTTGTTTGAAAAAAAAAGTTTGACGAAGAAAATAGTGATCATTTTAAGTAACTCGACGTTTTTAAAAAAAAAAGCTATATCTCTGTTTATAAATCACTTATGAAGATGAGTTTGGTCTTAAATTGAAGAAATTCTTCCTTAGATTCTTCTAGTTTTCGTTTTTTTTTTTCTACGACGCTTGGTTTGTTTCATATCTGATATTTTAATCTGGCATGTTTTGTCGATTTAACATTGCGAAGTTGCTTTCTGTATATAAGCATTAGCGGTCTTTATTCCAGTTCTTGGCGTTGTTTCTGTGGCATTTTTTTTAAGCTGGGCTTGGCAGAGCGACCGCCCTGCTTGATCAAGATCACTATTGACTACTGTGTATTGTACATCAAAATATAGAGAGAAAATAAAAATTAGATTAATTTTAACATAATTTTTCAAATTGGTAAATAA
Source organism: Maratus michaelseni (assembly GCA_963931845.1). Taxonomy (NCBI): domain Eukaryota; kingdom Metazoa; phylum Arthropoda; class Arachnida; order Araneae; family Salticidae; genus Maratus; species Maratus michaelseni. The sequence goes on from OZ007596.1 coordinate 224,283,571, forward strand.
ATCACACGAGTAGACTCATGAGAAAAGGAAATTGCTTACCTTTTCTATGATCAATCGCGTTGAATGTATTAATCCAGTAAAACAATATTTTGAGTATCCTGGAGTTCATTGAAGTATCCTTGATATATGGGAGTTGTCACCATATTAATAAGTATATCCTTTTGCAACACAATGACTGGAAGAAAACTGGTTAAAGATAATATTAGTTTAAATTATATAATTAAATGGAGTTCTGAAACTTAAATATTAAAATTATGTATGTATATTCTTGATTAAATTACAATTATTTGAACAGTTAACAGTTTAAGAAATACTTTTCTTATTATGTCAGGAGACATTACTCCAGCGTCTATACAGCATGGATTTTTGAAATACACTGAATTATCATCACTAAATCTGGAAAGTACAAAGTAATGTTGCAAAAGTTCTTTGAAATAATCAACGTCACTATTGCATATTTCACAAGTGATTGGAATTTTCATATGAGTTGATAAATAGTCATTATTAAAAGTTTTTATAAATTGTCTTTACGTTCGATAATGAGTTTATAATAACATAATCGCAGTCATAAAAACATATTTCACTTATATTGGATGAGAGTTGAAAATAACAAGATTATAATTGTCTGTTGCTTCATATCTTGAAAGTTGCGAGGGTAAAAATGGGTAACTGGTTTCAAGCAGATGTGGCGATGAAAGAAATTTATAGTTGGGTTTTTCTCTGTGCGCACTTTCTTCTTTTTATTTATCTTGAGTGGAAAACTATTAAGTTTATTCGAATGAATCATATATTCTAATACGAGGAAATCTTGCGTGTGGTTATATATATATATATATATATATATATATATATATATGCAAATTTTATCTTAAAAACGGCTCAAACGATTTTGACGAAATTTTGTATCCTACCGTTTTGGGGCACCAGAAAACTATTGGGTTGTTCGAGAAAATTCGATTAGTGGGTCATTTTGGGTTATTTTGGGTCATGGTCAAGCTAATTGTGTCTAAAAAACGGTTCAAACGATTTTGACTAAATTTTGTATCTGACCATTTTCGGGCGTGGGAAGACTATTGGGCTGGGTTACACGTTCGAGAACTTTCGATTAGTGGGTCATTTTGGGGTCAACGCGGGTCAAGTTAATTTTATCTAGAAAACGGCTCTAACGATTTTCATTAAATTTTGTATCCTACGAGTTTCGGGCAAATTATTAGCCTAATAAGAAAATCAGTAGGCTACGTCACATGCCCGAGAAAATTCGATTAGTGGGTCATTTTTGGGTCATTTTGAGCTAATTTATCTAAAAAGCGACTCAGACTATTTACACTAATGTTGCATCCTATGGTTTTCGGGCACGAGAAGACTGTTAGGCTAGGTCACATATTCGAGAAAATTCAATTAGTGGGTCATTTTAGTCATGGGTCATTATGGGTCAAGCTATTTTATCTTAAAAACGGCTCAGACTATTTACACTAAATTTTGCATACTATGGTTTTCGGGCACGAGAAGACTGTTGGGCTAGGTCACATGTTCGAGAAAATTCAATTAGTGGGTCATTTTGGTCATGGGTCATTATGGGTCAAGCTATTTTATCTTAAAAACGGCTCAGAGGATTTGAACTAAATTTAGTATCAAACAGTTTTAGCGAACGAGAAGACTATTGGAATAGGTCACTTGTTCGAGAAATTTTGATTAGTGGGCCATTATGGGTCAAGCTATTTTTATCTTAAAACGGCTCAGACGATTTGAACTAAAATTTGTATCCTACGGTTTTTGGGCACAAGAAAATTATTGGGCTAGGTCACATGCCCGAGAAAATCCAATTAGTGGGTCATTTTGATCATGGGTCATTATGGGTCAAGCTATTTTATCTTAGAAACGTCTCAGACTATTTACACTAAATTTTGCAACCTATGGTTTTTGGGCATGAGAAGACTGTTACGCTAGGTCACATGCTTGAGGAAATTCGATTAGTGGGTCATTATGGGTCAAGCTATTTTTATCTTAAAAAGTGTTGGTGACATTGGTAAGATTTGGCGGGAAAATTGACTTTTAAGATTACCAATGCCAAAATGCTTGGCGCCAAATGAAAAATATCGCCAAATTTGGCGACATTTGACGAAAAAATTTGCTTTCCGAATCTAAAGGAATTTTCTAGAAATTCCAAATAGGAGACGAGATACATGATTCAACCAATCAGAGTCCATAGAACGTTCTCGAAAACATAATTAAACCAATCAGGGTACATAGAACTTTCTCAACACATGCTTGACGCTAAATGAAAGAATGTCGCCAAACCTGGCGACATTTGGCTAAAAAGTTGGCTTTCAGAATCTAAAGGTATTTTCTAAAAATCCCAATAGGAGCCAATATACATGATTCAACCAATCAGAGTCCGTAGAACGTTCTCGAAAACAGAATTCAACCAATCAGGGTACATATGATAGGGAAAATTTACGTTTAATATTACCAATGCCAAAACACTTGCTTGGCGCCAAATGAAAAAATATCGCTCAAATATAATTTTGACCAAGCTTAGCTCGGTCTTCCCTGCTCGTGGATCATTATTTAACATGAACAAGGTAAAATTTCATTTATATTTTTTAACTTTCCTCAAATATTAATCTTGAATTTAATTTTTTACACATTTCCATGCATTTTATGCTCATAATATATTTTACAAAATATGTATATTCAAACAATATTAAGAAAGTTTTTTTTTTCTTTTTTTTTTTTTTTTTTTTTTACGGGTTATATATTAAAAGAACTTTTATTGAAAGCTGTTTTCTTCGGTTGTTCAAAAATTTTTACTTGAAGTTGTACTTTCTCAGTGTCAACGCGGTTAGAGATTACAGAATGTATCCTCGTGTAAGAAAAGTGCAACTGACAATAAGAGTGAGATGATGCATACCGACCTCTTTGTTTTGAAAGAATGAACTTTTCTCTGGTGCTATTCCCACATGGGTAAGATTAATCACTTTTAGCGAGGACATTTATTAATTATCTTTCTGAATATGTCTTTGAATTCTTATCGTATATTCTGATTTTACAGATAGGAAAGGTTTTAAACAAAATATTTTAAAGGAATCGATTTTCGAAATAGTTAATGTGTTTGGTATATTAGTAAAAATGAACTCATTAATTTTAAGAATTAACATATTTTGTCTCCTAAAGGTATTTATGGCCATATTTTAAAAGCTTCAGTGCAGAGTACTATATCCAAAAGTTATTTTTAGTGCAAGTAATAATAGGTGACACTTTGATTTTTTAAGAGGTTCTTTAGAAAAAGGTATTAATTATTTTATTATAAAAGGTTATTCATATAATAAAAAAACACCCTATTTTTAGAAATTCAAACGCAGTTGCTATAATATCAATTATGATTTATTATTATCATTTTAATTAAAATTCAAATATTATTTAATGTTGCATGCATATTAAGAATATATTTATTTTTAACTTAAATATTTTGGCATAGTTGGAAGCAGTACCAAAATAAAAATGAACTTATAAATATTTTTTTTACATTAATATATATAGTTATCTAAACGTTTCCTAGATCTTTAAGTTATTTATAGTATTATTCTTATATTATGTTTAATTAAAGATTAATTGGTGGGTTTGTGTGCTTATGTAGGGATATATTTATAAATAAAATTAACTGTCAATATTTATATTCACTTTATTTTTTATATAAATTGGTCATTCATTAAAAGTATTAAAATTAATTGATTAATTAACATTTTATTATTTTATTTCATTTATAACCTTATAATATTATGGCTGCATAAATAAATTATTATGTACTTTATTTCTTGCTTCAATTTGACAAATTACTTGTAATGTAATATAATTTAATTAAAGTGACATAAATCTATATAATTTTTAGCATTTCCTCTGGTTTCAAATAGACTTATTATGTTAATCTTATTCTGTTTTATTCTATACATTTTAATATAATTCTAAGTACGAATTATTATTATTTCACATTACTTGCATTTGAATGACTTTTTTTTTAGTATAGATGGTGGTAGCAGTAAAAAAAAAATGTTTTTTAATGTATCAAAACTCCCTATCTTATTCAATTTGCAATACCGTATCCAAGATCTCCTTATCATAGTATCAGACCTCACAATCAGCAAGTTTCCGTTGACCGCTATACACTTGGTTAAAAACCACATGGTTGTCCTGCTACTAGCGCCATCAATCGTCAGTAATAGGAGTATTTACGACACGAAATAACACGAAATTTTTTCACAGCTCCATTTGTTCTATGCATTTGCTTATGAATTAGTATCGGTAGTATCCACCAGGCGGCGATACTTCCCGGAGAAAGTCAATTAATAAGTTGGCAATTACCGCGGACAGTTTCTGCCATAGACCTTCTCCGGATTGTCAAGACTGATCTGATAAGGGAGTCTTGACCGTATCGTTCAATGCAATAATATATCTTTTAAAAATTTTTAATTTAACTATTTATTATTATAATTATGTTTAGTTTTTAAATAAATTTATTAATATTATTACCATTATCTTTAGTTTTAAAATAAACTTATTAATATTACTGCCATTATCTTTGGTTTTTAAATAAATTTATTAATATTATTACCATTATATTTAGTTTTTAAATACAATAAATTTATTTTTCAATTTGTTAAACTCGTTTATCTGTTTATTTTGTTTAACTGTAACTTTCAACTGACACGGTAGATGCATGTGCTATTTACAAAGTTTCGTTAACACATTTAAAAATGTGAGGAGGTTATTGAAAGAGTACGTTTTCATTCTTTATATTGCATTTTGTTTCATATTTTTTTAATAAATCTCTTCATGTATATTCATAATGTTCCATTATAATTGTTTTTAAACATATTATATTTAGATATTTAATATCTGTTCATTTGTATTAAATTTTCTTTAATTGTTGGATGGTAATTGATCGGGCAATTTGAATGAATAAAATTTGGCGTAGGCTTATTTATTCAAACAGAAATCAATTACCTTTTACTTATATTTGTGGAATATAAATTGATAAATTGTTTCACGATATATGTTTCAATTTGCTTCTTGTCATTTTTTTTCACCGTATGCACATTGGATATTTTCTTCATATAATTTTATTTTTTCTATTTATTTCATTTTGAGAATATCATATATGTGGATACATTTCTTTGTATTTTTTTTTATAAATATTGGCTCTTATATTGTCGAATATTTATGTGATTTGATGGTCATTATTAACAAATTTTTATATGTATATATGAAGCCTATTTCATTATGTCAGCACTCTATTACTTGTCTTGAATAAAACACTGCTCATAGTAGCCTAGAGCAGGGGTGTACCAATCTAGGCGCCAATAGGCCGATTGCCACCACTAAGTTTTTAGTATTCTTTGCCTAATAAAAATACTGATAAAATTTAGGCGAAGTATATTAATAAGATTTTGGGGAAGAATACTTGTAAAATTTAATGGGGAGAATCGGCCCATTGGCGCCTAGTTTTTACAACCCTCGCATAGGAAAATATATTTTTTAATTTTCCCCCGTAACTTTTTTTTAATTTAAACGCAATTATTTCTATGATTTTATCAAAATCACAATTTTAACGCTGCATTGCTTTATCAATAAGACTTACCATATTTTAAAAATCTCACTGTTTCATGCATTCATTTTTCTTACAGGTTTATTCTAAAATACATGAATTCTTAAAATTGAATTGCAACTTTAAAAAAGAAAATAATAATTCAGTTCATAGAAGCAAAATTAGTCAACAAACAACTTTCTCAGTATTAGGGTTGTTGTTGTAACTTGGAGATTAAAGAGTGCGTACTCGAGAAAGAAAAGTGCAACTGACAGTAAAAATTAGATGATGCATGTCGATCTATTTGTTTTGAAAGTGTAAACTTTTCTCTTATGCTATTCCCATATGGATAAGATTAATCATTTTTCAAGAGAATATCCATTAATTATCTTCCTGGAGGCATCTTAACACATTAATTATATATTATCCTTTTCCAATAGGGAAAAAATCTAAGAATTCTTTTTAAAAAATTAAGAATTTTTTAATTATAAGGAAATTTTAATAATTTTCTTAGTATTAAAAAATATTTTAATACTTCAATAAAGCCATAAATAAGAATTAAAAACTTTTTCATTCTTAAGAAAAAATTAAGAATTATTCTTAAAATAATTAAGATAAGACTTTCTTAATCTTAAAAAAATTTAAGATTAAGAATAATCTTATTCTTCGTAAAATTAATAATAATTTTAAGAAGTTAATTGTAAAACGTTTAGAGTTTTATAATCTTAAAATTTTTCAGATTGTCATATCAAATTCAATTTTAATGAATTTGTCATTTTTAATAGTTTATTTTCTGATTTAAATCGATATCTATATTTTTTTTAATTGTGGTATTTTGTCTTGATTTAAATCGATATCTATATTTTTTTAATTGTGGTATTTTGTCTTGATTTAAATCGATATCTATATTTTTTAAATTGTGGTATTTTGTCTTCTAGAGTAATCATGCTTACTTTTTATATTCTTAAAAATAACACAAATCTGATCACGGACTACGATATACGCTTAATTGATATAAGGAACTGATCAGACTAAAAATATTCTTTATTTAAAGCTTATAACTAATATGTTTTTAGAGAGTTTGACGAATGATACATTTGAAAAAATAAAAAATAGTTATAAAGCAAAATGATAATGACGTTTTGAAAAACAAAAATTACATTACTATTGTTTAATGATAATTTATATAATTAAATTAAAAATACACCTCGTTTTTCGAACACTTTAAAATAATCTAAAGGCTATATATATATATTTATTAAGATTTAGAAAATGGCAAGTTAAATTACATCTAAATGAAATTATTTCTACATTTTTACCACAATCATATCTTCTTCTCTACATTGCTTTACTAATAAGATTACTAATACTTCTTACCATTACTAAAAAGTATAAATTTTAAGATTCCGTATATTCTTCGAGCATTATTCTAACAGTGATTCAAAGCACCTCGTAACATCGATTTTATAATTGTTCTATCATTCGAATTTATCGCTCTTTATTATTTACGTATTTACGAATTTATCGTCTCACAGTTATTAAGTTCTAATTTAACCGCATTTTTTAAATAACATATATAATTCGAATAGAGTAAACGCAGAATTTTTTTTTTCTTATCACGGAAATTATAGTATGCATGTAACTAATATTTTGGAGGGGAAAAAAATATTTTTCGGTTTTTAGAATTTTTCTTAATATTTAAATACACTGTAAAAAATTTTCGTAAAATTTCAGTAGATGTACCGTAAATTAACGGTACTTGCACCGTTTTCACTCTTTACGGCATGAGTACCGTACTTCTAAGGTATATTAAGCGTAAAAAAAACAGTATGTGTACCATTTCGATTATAAACGGTATTTATACCGTAAAATGATTGTTTTGCAGTAAAAAATCGCTATTTATACCGTAAAATAATTATTTTTCAGTAAGAAAAAGCTGGTAGCCCCGCCTCGGTGTACGGCAACTCCTGAAGTGATGCTCTTGTTTTTGTTATGTAATGCGTGCAGGCCTGAGGAGAGGGGGTAGTGCAGCCAGTACATGTACTTTAAATATTTTACGGTACATATACCGTCCAGTTAAATTACGGTATATATACTGGTCAGAAAGTTGGCAGTATATGTACCGTAATTGGTGGCTAAATTTTTCTACAGTGTACACTAGATTATATCGCGCTTTCTATTTTTTGTGATTTTTTGGTATCACATTGTATACGTGATATAACGAGTGGCTTATTAGTTAGATTAGATTCGAAGACTCTTTTTTTTTTTTTTTTTTTTTTTTTTTTTGAGGGATGTTTTTTGTGGGAAAAATATTTTTGAAAGAATAGTATTAATTTGGTATAATTACTAACGAAATTATCAAATTATCATTCTATGTGTCAGGGTGGTTGTTTTAACTTAGATTTTAAAATGTATGCTTATATACGAAAAGAGCAACTGACAATAACAGTGGGATGATACATGGGGACCTCTTTCAAAACCTAAACTTTTATCTTGTGTTGTTCCTATACAGATAAGATTAATCACTTTTCAAGAGGATATCCATTAATTATCTTCCTGAAGGCGTCTTAAACCGTATACGCTCAAGTGGTTTTAAATTTTTAATTAACTGACATTTTTAGGGTTTCGTATGCTTCAAAAACAAACAACGGAACCATTATAAGATCACTCGTGTGTTTGTCTGTCCGTCTGTCATAGCCGTTTTTCTCGAAAACTATCGAACGTAGAAAGTTAGTTCAAACATGGCTGAGAAACATGGTTAAGGCTATTGACCCACATATTTATAGATTATTAGCCATTCACGAATATTTTTAGGAAAAATTTAGGCAGTTTAATTAAGTTATTCGAATATATATATATATATATATATATCGTGTGGGGTATCGTTGGAAAGGCTCGAAACACCGAACTCAAAAATATATTTGTTTTTAATTTTAGTTATTATATTTTCAGAGATATCGTCAAAAATGTACTGCAAAAATATGCCCTGCCCCCTATTTCCGAATCTACTGAAACTAAAATTATGACAAATTTAGGTGTAGTAGGAGATTTTTTAAAACCTTGCAGGAAAACTATAGCGATTATTATAAGGTCACATAGTTTTTGAGAAAATTGCTTTTTTCCGTTACACACGAACTTTACTTTGCGGGTGATCAACAGAGGAGTTAAGGGGAGCTCCAGGCATTCATCGGGCGGAAGTAGCCAATGATTATTCATAATGATTTTTAAAGAATTTTTCGATAATTAGACGATATATTAATTAAAAACCTATCTAGAAAAATGCGGTACGAACTAAGGCGCGTTGCAAGTTTGCGGGTTTCTTTCGAAGTTTAAACTTTGCACAAGATCTTTGTTTTAGGTAAAGCAAATCATAGTGATAAATAACAGAACCCTTTGTACGTTAGCAAAGCTCGAACTTGACCGAATGTTTAAAATAGCCTTAGAACGTCAAGAAAAAAGAATGTCTGAAGTTTTGTTTCATAATACCAAGAAAAAACGCTTCTTAAATACACCATAAAATAGAGGCTAACTCTACGTGCTTCAAAAGAAATAATATTTTTGATTCAGACACAAAAGGACATTCTACCACTATAGAATGAATTATCAGAATAGAATGAAGAATTCCATCTGCTCGTTAGTGGTAGGTCGTACTACAGTTAGTATATACACATCAAATGTAGCACTTTATTGGAAGAAGTTAACAAAATCTAATTCAGAGAAAAATGGAAAAAGGTGTTGTTCATATTCCAACAACTGACAAAAAAAACTAGACTACACCGGTTCCCAGCGGAATGGAAAAGTGAGTAAGATGCTGAGATAACGAACCTGCATTATATATCTATTAAGACTCTTTAATTGGTTATATGGAGAAGATTGAATCTGCACTATTTACAAGATTCAGGGCATTAACGTGTTAACGTTCTTATTGTGTGCTATGATTTCGTAGTAAGTATTAAAATCAAATATTTTAGTAAATCAGGTGGCTTTCCAAGTTAAAAAAATACCACAAAGCCTTGTTATAAAAAAAGTATTAGACCCACTTTTACAAAACTTTTAAAGAATACTTTAACTAAGTTATTCTTTTGAACTTTACTTTTAAGAATTTGATATATTTAGTTTTTATTAATTTTATGTCATACATAGAGGCAAATTATAGGCCATATTTCCGCACTAAAAACACGTCTTTCCGTTTGCAGTTAATAAAAAATCTGAAAATTCATATAATGCTGAATATTATAATTCATTAAGTATCAATAATACAAAAATGAAAGGTTTTACAGCATGGAGAATGATGTTCTAAATATAACCAGGGACATATAAAACTGTAAATTTAGAAACATTTATTTAAAAAAAGTTTTAGACTTAAATGGCTTTTAATATAATGAAGAACAACATTTGAAACATTTTCGCAATTAGTGGGTTAGAAATTAGCTATTGGGCAGCGATTACAGGTTTATTAAAACCAAATATTTTAGGAAATCAGGTGTCTTTCAAAGTTCAGAAATTAACATAAAGACTTGTTATAAACAAATTATTAGACCCAGTTTTACAAATCTTTAAAAGAATACTTTAACAAAGCTTTTAAATACTTTAATAAAGCAGCAATACTTTAACAATACTTTAACAATACTTTAACAAAGCGGCAAATTTTTATCGTGTATATTAAACATGACTGCAAAAATTACATTCTTCACATATGAGCATTTCAGATTTCAGATTTTGAGAACAGAAACTAAATAAAATAAACGTCATTCAAACTAGCCCTTGCTGGACATAAAGCTGATAATTCTCTAGAGCAGAAAAATAGCCGGTGTGACCAACTTTAAGTGTGACTTTTAAACAAAAGAATCCATCCATCATTCTCTTCTCAAATGACTTTTGCACCTTTTAATAAAAGACATTTTGCCTTATCTCCGTGTTAAAACAATCACTCCTTCGCCCAAATTCGTGTCCAAACTCTTTTTGACATTATGATCATTTAGCTAATGTATGATTAAATCTCCGTTATTCTTTCACCCCGTAGACATATTTCTAAAAGCTCAATATAAATTGTATGCCAGAGAGCGGCTACTCGATTGAAGAGTGAAATAGATAAGGCAGATTTCTAAGCGCACTACTGTTTCAAATTCGATTTGGTCAAAAAGAACAAAGTATTAATGATGTAATGCTGCAGAAGAGAACATTTTTCTGTAGGATTAGGAATGGACTAATAAATATTCATATGTAAAGCCTGAAATTCTTAAATTAACGAGGCATGAGAATTTTCTGGCTTCAAAAACTGATTTTTTTTTTTTTTTTTTTTCCATTTTTAATACTTTTTAAAATAGTTAAAAAGTGTTTATGTCTTTAACTTGTTTGCTGTCTGGGGGTTTAACCGCACTGTAACTCTCGTAAATATATTCGGCTTGTCATGTAATTGATATACTCGTATGTTAATGATGTTTCACATGTTCGCTATTCAAACTGAAGAGGGTGGCATTTGTAGTACTTTACAGAGACATACAAGAAAATTCCGTAAAATCATGGCCTATAAGGGAAAATTCGCTTTCAGTGTGTTTTATTGATAATATGATGCGTCGGACATAATGAAGCTGATATGCATCAATGAGGTGGCCCATAATATTATGCCATTCCATCTTGGCGCGTGTGGAAGACGCAAGCAAATTGACATGACTTACGATTTTAAATCGGTTTTAGTCTTTTGAATTGGCACTGATGATGGAGCTTTAGGGGCTCCACAACAGCTGTTTGCCAGTTTATATTTTTATTTGTGCTATTTCACGTTGTTAATTTATTTTTAACATAATATGCTTTCTATAGATTATGGAGTACGTAACATTTATCGTTCATTTACAGAGACACACAAAAGAATTCTGTTAGAAGGCTGATTTTGAGCACGAATTTCTGGTAATGCGTTTTCAGCTGTGGTATGTTTTTTTTAACTGTAACTGATTGTTAGATCTTTACATGGTGTGTATAACATCTCAAGACCATATGCAGGGCTACACAAAAGCATAAGTGCACAATACCGGATATGGAGAACAATTGTGGAAAACAGAAGTTACCACGTTTTTTTTAATCGTTTATTTATGTATCTCAATTCATTATATATAAAAAAGAAATTGTTTAGCAATATTTTTTATAGTAATAGAACGTGTTTCATAATCAAAGCTTGATGCCTGATTTTACGTTCTTGTCTTATTTATGTGATATATTTCATAAATGTTTTTCAAAGCCGTTGAAAAAAAAAAAAAAAAAAAAAAACACATATAGAAATTATACTGGCTCTTGTCGCACAGTGCACGAACGATCGATACATGTTTCAAATCTTTAAACGCTATTTTTCTCGAAACATTGATTTTAAGAATGCATCAGAAATACCTTTTAAATTAAAGTTTATACATTTATCTAGTTCTTAATCGATGTTTTTCTTTAAATTTTGAATTTTTTTCTTGAAAACAAATAAAATATATTCGATTTTTTTTAATAATTAAAAATTTCAAAAAATTGTCGTCGGTAAAAAAAGTAATACGAGTAAATAATTATATACCATTTAAAGTGCTTTTTGTTTTGTTGGTTTCAGATAAAAACCGCTGACAAAAATCTCTAGTATCGCACAACGCTACACGCCAAGCAACATCGACAAAAATCGACATCCAAAGGCGCATTTTTGAATACATTTATTAAAAATTTGGTTTTTGAATGTTACAGATGCGTTTTGTTACGAAAATTTCGAATTATTTCCTCCTCATTCCTAAACCTAAAGAAACTTCATAAAATATGCATACTTTTCAAGTCGAGACATCCCTATTCCCTCTTTAGGATACAGTACTCCTGTAATGTTAAACAATCGTCTCTTCTTTTTTAGGTGCGTTCGTAATTATATAAATACGTAGCACCTATTGTCGTCGTCTGGTCCGTCCGTCTGTCTGTCCGTCTGTCCGTCCGTCCGCATATAACAACGCAAAAACTACCCAACCGAATGGTTTGAAATTTAAGATATATTATCTTTGCAGAATTTTGTCGAGACATTTCAAATTTTATTAAAATCGAATCAAAACTTTAGGGGATATTAATAAAAATATTTATTAAGAAATTTGATTTTTTTTTTTAATCGGTGCTTTTTTGTTATAGGAGCTTCCGAAGTTTAATCGTCAAGCGACCGAGATACTTATTCTGTGACAGAAATTAATCTGCAGACGATATCATTCATTTCACAGAATTAAAAATCATCAAGATCTGAATATTTATATAACTAGCTACAGTACGAACGCACCTCATTTGTCACGTTTGACGTACAATTTCCAGCTTGTTAACACTTTCGAACATATTTGAAAATTGTATATGAATTCGGTTTGTTTGCCATCTGGCTGTGCTCTAATTCGCGTATTGGACATAGGAGAACAAATATACCTGGATTGTCATGTTATTGGTATTGTCTTGGATATATATTATTGAAAGCAATCATGGCATCTTTAGTATTGAAAATGAAGTGTGTAGCATTTATATTTCGTTTACAGAGGACACTCAAAATAATTCCGTGGCAGTATGGTCTATGGGATAAAATCTTTTGCAGTGAATTTTAATGATGTTGCACTATTTCAAACATACTGAAATTGATATACGTTACTGAAGTCCACCACATGGTGCCATTTATGTTTCATTTATAGGAACAGACAAGACTTCGATTACAGTCTTTGTTCGATCTCTGTTCCATTTCTTTCGAATTCAAATCAACTTGATCTAAGCATTTGATAAATCTATTCTAACATTTTACGTGTGCTTCAGTGTATACTAATGTAAACAAATCAATCTCATTTACGGCACAAAATAACATCAAATAAAAAAAACCACATAAAAAAGCAATAGTGCCATTTACCGACGCAACAAATCTAGAAATCTACATATCAACAAAAATTATTTCTTTTCAGTTAAAAAAAAAGGATGAGTTCAAATTACGCATGAGCTGGCTAAATAAGTGTGTTTCACGAATTAGCCGGAACAGTCCTATTTATGCTGTCAATAATTACTGTAAGTTGGTTTTCAATTGTGGTATGCGTTTTTTAAATTTCACAAATTTTTTGCATATCTTTTGATGTATATAAAATCTATAGATTATAAACAAGCTGCACAAAAGAATTCGAGTACATTTCCTCTTATTGACGAAAATTGCAGCAAGGGAATTTTCAACTGTGTTATGCGTTTCCTAACTGAACTAAATTTTTGCATACTATATACTATATATACAAATCTATAGATCATATACAGGGTTCCATAAAACAATTAGAACCCATTTCCGACTATAGTTGGTAATAGCTGAAGTTGGGTTTTCAAATGATTTATGCGTTTTCCAAATTGTTTACTAATCTCTTCTCAATGTGTTGGAAAGTGTTTTATAACCTTTGATTGGCGCATTATTTTTCTTTCTTCTTTCTATTAAAGGAAATTCATTTTACTTCTGAACATTTTTGTGCAAAATTGGTTTTTAGGGTTTCGTTCATCTCACGAAACCCTATTACTCCCGCTTCGTTGTCTGTCCGTCACAGAGCCTGTTCTCAGATACTATTTAACTTATAGGCATGAAATTTTGTGTACTTATTGCTGAATACCTGCTATGAAGCTCGAAATCATAAAATTTGAAAAAATCGTATTATTTTAATATAGAGAGATAAAAAACCAAAAATCTAACATCCTTTTCCTATTAAATGTAAACATTTTCCGTTATAGCAGTTGCTAACAATTAAAAATCCACAATAAAATTCTGTCTACAATAATTAATTTTCTATTGAAAGATTTCCACGTAAAAAATGAAAATGAAATTAAAAGTTTCACCAATTGAAAAAAAAAATAAAGATTAATATGACGTCATATTTGTAATAAAACAGAAATTTTCAAATATTTCTCAATAATACAAGGAGTATGAGTATGTGTAAATACAGAAAGCAGCTTAATATGATGGCATTAGAGAATTAAAAAGAAAATTATTCTGACGTCTAACATTTTGATGGTTTCTATACAACGTGTTTAATTTTGAAATTGATTTTTTTTTAAATATCGCATTTAGTCCACATGACAGATATTATTAAGACAGACTATAATAGCGGGCTTCGCCCGCTATTGGGCCGGTTTAGATATTTGAAAAAACGAGAAAAATAGACCGGTAAATTTTAACTTTTTAAAAATATGACTTTTTTTTTTTGGAAAATTAAATTTATTTGGGTTTATTAAAGAAATAATAATGTGTTTCGAAAGAAATATTAAACGAAACCCTTTGTGCGATTTTCGATCACACTTACCCACTTGTTCCAAATTAACCAGCAAACAATGAATGCGTTTCTATACATTTTCCTATAATCAAGATGCTTACATTCATAGGAATTTCCAAGTGGTCTGGACCATTATTTAAGATTAGAAAATTCCTACTTGTAATTGAAATCGCAGAATTTTGAATCACCACATTTATCTATTGAATTTGTATTGTTTTCCTGCGATTAAATAAAGCGAAACATTCTATTCAAAAATTGTGGTAAAACTGTACGTAACTTGCCTATAAATCAAATGTTTTAAATGTAAATGTTTATATTTTATTCAAATTCACAATTCAAATATTTATATCGTAATATTAATCTTGATGTTGCGTGCATGTTATGTTTATCACTACTTTATAAAACAGCTGGAATTGCCTGTAGACTGAACTAAAATATTTTACAAAAATAAATAATATTAAAATTTCAAAATTAAGATGATGAAATTGAATATTACTGAAATTTTTCAAACATTGGTTTGGCATACAAATTTTATTCTTTAAAATATTTCCAAAATACAGGGTGATTTTTTTTAAAGTTGTGAAAGTAAAACCCTATAACAAAAGAACCACTGATCCAAATGACCTAAAATTTCACCAGTATGCTCCAAAAGCAATGGCGTGGTTTGAAAAAACTTAAAATCGCACCGACAGATGGCGCTGTACATGCAGTAAAGTCGAGAGACGAACTTGTGCCTGGCACACGCACATTGGCGATAAAAACCTGAAGTACGCACATCTCGTGTTCATTATTCTACGGAAATCCTCGCAATGACTGCGCCATTGACGGACCGTGCGTTGTTAGTGAAACTGTATTATCAGAATAATGACAGGGCAGCAACTGTTCTTAGGAGATTTAGGACACTTAAAAATTTAAGAAAAGGTCCAATGACGACAGAGGGTTTACGGAAGATGGTTTCTCAAAGTACCGACCTTTGTTTTCCTCCCACAGACGATATTCTTTGTTTCTGCTATCTTACAGCGACATCTGTCGGTGCGATTTTAAGTTTTTTTTAACCATGCCTAAAAAATGCCCATTGCTTTGGGAGCATACTGGCGAAATTTTAGGTTATTTGGATCAGTGGTTCTTTTGTTATAGTGTTTTACTTTCACAACTTTAAAAAAAATCACCCTCTACATGAGATTTTTTCCCCATTATATTTACTGAAAACGTTTAGAAAACATTAGATACATACAATGAGAATACTCTACAAAAGTCCAATTTATTTCGAATCCGTGTATTTGATACTAAACACCGAACGTGCCTCTTTCATTACTTTGGGAGGATAGTTTTTGAAATCGAGTTTATGATAAAGTGATAATGTTTGGTGTCAAATATAAGAAAGGTCGTGAAGAAGGTGGTTTAAATTTAATGCATGTAACTCAGTAAAAAGTAAGAAAACAAAAAAAAAATCTAAAATCAACTTAAACAAAATTGTAATAAAATGAAAGATTGAATGTTTACCAGAGAAAGTCACTTCTGGTTATAAAAAATGCTGTTAATTTAGCGCCAAAACACGAAAGGTAACATGCGCCAGTTACATGCATGTAAACGATTGTGGAAGATTTTAGTCTCGTCCAAAATCGATCTTAAATAGGAATCTCCAAAAAATTGCCAGTAAATTTTCTTCTTTGTTTCCGCATACTATTTGGTTATCCGGAAAATTTCCCTGTTTACGGTGAGTTATTTTCTCGCCGAATACAGCGCTATTATGCGAAATTTCCCCAAACTTGGCAACAATTTGGCACGAGAAGTGCACGTGTGTCTGAATGTCTCTCTCATGAGATATCACTGAACCTTAATGAATACCCTAATGAAAAGTTTGCCACACATTTCCTATATTTTCTTTATTATCTCTGAAATATTATCACAATATCACACCGGATATGTCAGACGAGTTTCAAATTCCCATCGCTCTGTCTAATAAAAAATAGCTAACATGAAACTTTTTCATTCTTAATTATATACTTTTCGATTTTATCTACGATTCAACAAAAAAAATTATCCATGGTTGCAGAAAATTTTACATTTCAACACATATTATTGATTTTGTAAAAGACTTTGTCTTAACTTTATTCACTGTCACATAATCCATTCTGGTTCACGTAACTCCAGCTGATATTTATTACAATGCGTGAGTAATTATCACTATTCTGTTGTTTAAATATTTTTTTTACAATAACGTTAATTAACAAAAATGAGTAATTTTTCACTAATTTACCATGTTACTAATGATGCTAAATGGAATTCCCCGAAACTAATGAGAAGGTAATAAATAAAATTAAATGGTTTTTCTATTTCGTTTCACGCAGTGAGAAGTGTAACATGAATATCAATTAAAGCAACTAGATAGGTTAATACATTTTCCCAGAGTGACAATATTACCGCACTGGGATTTGTTAATGGCATTTTAATTTCCGGAGGTATGACACTTGACACTTTCATATGCAATATGTCTGCTTTCATTAGAACCTACGAAAATAACATCTAAAGACGAGGGAAATGAGAAACGTGTTATGAAGGTTTTAATAATTTTCAATTTATTAATGCAGTCTCTTTGTTTTCATTTGCTTGTCAAATGTTTAATTGTAAAAATTTTAATATCAATAGAGCTGTTACGGAAATGGTTAATCATAAAAAGTACAAAATATTCTTAGAAAAAGTGATGTAGATTAGTATATATATATATATATTGCTTATAAATAAAATGAGTATTTATACACTCTTTTATTACACTCTTTTATAAGAACCTACTAAAATAACGTATAAGACGAGGGAAATGAGAAACGTGTTATAAAGGTTTTACTAATTTTCAATTTATTAATACAGTCTCTATGTTTTCATTTGCTTCTCAAACGTTTAATTGTAAAAATTTTAATATCAATAGTGCTGTAACGGAAATGGTTAATCATAAAAAGTAAAAAATATTCTTAGAAAAAGTAATGTAGATTAGTAAATATATATATATAATAGCTTATAAATAAAATGAGTATTTATACACTCTTTTATTACACTCTTTTATAAGAACCTACTAAAATAACGTCTAAAGACGAGGAAAATGAGAAATGTGTTACGAAGATTCTACTAATTTTCAATTTATTAATGCAGTCTCTATGCTTTCAGTTGCATGTGAAAGTTTTAATATCAACAGAGCTACAACGGAAATGGTTAATCATAAAATTGAAGGATATGCTTTGAAAGAGTGATGTAGATTAATAAAAAAATATATATTGCATATAAATAAAATGAGTATGTATACACTCTTTTATTACACTCTTTCATAAGAACCTACTAAAAAAAGTCTAAAGACGATTGAAATCAGAAACGTGTTACGAAGATTTTACTAATTTTCAATTTATTAATGCAGTCTCTGTGTTTTCATTTGCATGCCAAATGTTTAATTGTAAAAAATTTAATATCAATATCGCTTCAACGGAAATGGTTAATCATAAAACAGTGAAAGATGTTCTTTAAAAAAGTGACGTAGTTTAGTAAGCAAAATACTGCTTATAAAATAAATAAGTATTTATACACTCTTTTATTACACTTTTTACTTTATTCTATCTATAATAGAAGAAAGTATTGTAATTGAAATTTTTATCAACTTCCGGTTTTCGACGGATTTACACGCTTTATGGATTAGAGATTCCAAAAAACATTTTCTTACAAAATGTCTGTCTGTCCGTCTGTCTGTCTCTCTGTCCTCATTGTTTCATTGAGAAGTGTATGAAGTTATGCAGATAATTGAACCAATTTTTTTTCTGTGTTTTTGGCTATGGTCAGCAGATCGCACTGGAATTTGGTGATATTCCGACGAAAGGGGGCGCTGCGATAGCTACTTTTGTTCCAGTTTCATTATTGTACCTCGAAAACCGCATGAATTTATGCAGAGATTTGAACCATTTTTTTGTATACGTCTTTGAGGTCCCAGTTGAATTTGGGGATATTCCGCCGGAAGGGGACGCTGTGATAGAGATTTCAAAATCAAAATAATGTACAAAAAATTAGAAATCCGAAAAGTTTTTTTTCGTCAAATTTTCGGCCTTAATCCAGGAATTCCGGAGCAATTTTAGTTTTGCCTCTATCTTGAAAATATAGCAGTTATAGCAGTAACAACTGCTATAACTGAAATATTAGGTAGGCTAACGTTTTCAAACAAGACAGCAGAATTCATCCATAAACGGGTTTAATTTATGAGTTTTAGTCAACATAGTTTCGGCAAATTTTCTTTCATTGTTGTAACCATTGTTCCAACTCTTATATGCTTAGCACTATATATTTATATTCGCCAACATCAAATTCTCGCCAAGCTTGGCGACACTTGGCGAAACATCCGCAAATTTTGAGACAAAAAAAAGGTTGCCAAAAATAGAGCCAGCTTGGCTATAGCGCATTAATTTGGGGATATTCTCATTCGAATTCAATATTGACGAGAACTAGGAATTAGTCTTCCTTAATCGGGTTCCACGCATTTTAGCTTCGTGTTTTCCAGTAAAATTAGCTAAAATCTTAAAACCAAGGAATAGGGAGACTATCTGTTCCTGCCAGTACAGGCCAGAAGGAGCTTTCGTAGTTTCGTATACATCTGCTGATCGCATCCAGGTAACCCGACGATTCGCAAGCAGTAGACGTACAACAAAATGACGAAAAATATTGATTTTATTGGCGATGTGACAGCGAATTTTGAAGTATTAATGTGATTGAGGTAGAAGAAAATTTAGGGATTGGCACATCCGACTAGCTTATATTTAACTTAACTTTGCTTTCGTATGTAAAGATGGAATTTTGTAATCAATTTTTCACACTTCCTCAGATCCTAGAATTAGTAAAATTGTGTGCACATTTATGTGCGTTTCCGATGAAAACACAATGCTTTATTATTTTTTAAACTTAATCCTAAATTAATGAATTAATTTTACGGCATTTTTCAATTAGTAGCTGCAGATCATAAATCACCAAATAATTATTATGGTTACAATTGTTAAATTGTTTATAAGTTATAAAACAATGCCGTTAATATTATATACCAAAGAACTTTCCCCAAATTATACCATCTGGCTGTGAAACAGCAACAACGAAATATTTCAAGAGCTAAAAAGTAGAAAATATAAATAAAAATAAACAATGCAGGATTTAAAAAATATATCTTATCATTTAATAGCTGCATATTAATTGAACTATGATTATATTTTGAGAAAATAATTCAGAAATCCTGAATAGATGGTTTAAGCAATGATTTCTTTCTTTCCTTTTACCATATCTACTTATCCATAATTTGTTTAATAAATTCACTAGTTTGCGCCTTCTAGAAAGCGTAAATCAAAGCGGTGAATTTTCAATAATGGAGGCCGACGTGAAATTTAAAATTAGAAGATATAAATAAAAATAAAAAATGCATTATTTAAAAAAATCTCTTTTATCATTTAAAAATTTTATATTAATTAAACTAAGATTATACTTTGAAAAAATAATTTAGAAATCCGGAATAGATAGTTTAAATAAGGATTTTTTTCTTCCTTCTGCCATATCTTGTTATTCATACTTATTACTGTTTAATAAATTCCCTAGTTTGGGACTTCTAGAAATCGTAAATCAAATCTGTGAATTTCCAATAATGCAGGCCGACGCGAAATTAACCTATTGTAACAACATTTTTTTTTTTTTTTTTGTAACTCCAGACAAAAATCCATTCAGTAGTTTTTGGAATTAAGTTAGAATAATCGTTAGTTCCTAACATCTGAAGCAGTGAATGTTTCTTTAAGTGAAATTGACGATATATTGAAAAAGATAAATTACCCAATATTGTTTCATTCGCAATCTTTAAAATTAAAAACAATTTTTTTTTCATACAGACAAACAAACACTTTCAGAAACTCTTGTTTTGTTTTGTAATATATTCTAGAAGGTTATGCCCGCAACGCTAGTCCATTAACAAAAAAAAAAAAAAAAAAAAAACTTTTATTAAACGAAATATTTTGTTGCATTCGACCTTGTATCTTAATAGAATATAGACCTCGCCTGGGATATCCTTCCATATTGCTAAAACGATGCAAAAGCCATTGCGCTATTATATTTTTTTATGTGTTGAACTAAATGTGCGTTATTAAGAAGCAACTCTTAGTTGATTATTTACAGTACAGTTTGTTAGGGAAATAAGGCGATTATGACAAGAGGATTTAAAACTCTTTAGTCACCACACTACTAAAATAGAGAGCATTATAATGATTGCTGAGATTGAACATTGCACTTAAATAATGTTCGGGTTATTCACTATTGTTTGTTAATTCTTGTACTCCGTGCCTCTCAGCGTGGTTCTATGTGTGGTTTTGGTAGCTTAAATACAATCTCACTCTACGTTAAATCATCATCTTTAATAAAAAAAACTATGTGTTGCTGAAGACTGGGATTTTCGCGAATCGTTGCCACAGATTAATCTCGGAAAATGAAACATTTGAAGTTACGGAAAAAATTAATTGCTCGGAAAGTATTTGTCAGAAAATTGTTAGACAAATTGTGTTGAGAAAGGTAAAAAATTGTATTTTTCTTGATATAAATTTCAACTCTAATGATTATGCCGTTTTTCAAATATTGAATTTCAAAAATTATCAAATTTCACAATGGAGTACCATAGAGAAATCTCCACGCGTAAAAAGATAATGATAACGGCAATGAGCCCTGACGTATGTATATTAACTATAGCACGAGTCACAAATTATAGTAGCCTTATTATTCTGTTAAAATATAAAAGTGAATTATGATGTCACAAGTGCATAATTTTTATTTAATTCTCGACAAATACAAGATGCGACATTTTTTTTATTATATATATATATTAAATGTAAAAAATCTGCTAGAATTTTAAATTTAAAAAAAAAAATAGTTTTCTGCGATGTTCTGTAACCCGGGAAGCCTGGGTTCGATTCCCTTGTATTTCATATTACATGTCCTCTTCTGAAACGTCTACTACGGTTTTACATCTTTGGTTTCCAGCAGAATTAATACAGTCAAAAACGTAATAAATTATTTGTAAACGAAGACCAGTGTTCACTTTCGTATTTAAAAGAAAAGTGATAGCATAAAAATGTGGATTTTTAAAGCTGAATTGTTTGAATAAAGTTTAAATGACGTCATTTTCACTGTCTTTTCATTATATAGACAAGTTGCAGTCATTTAACTGTTAACCTGAAAAGAGCTTCGATGACTTATTCTGGAAGGAAAATAAACGTCTAGTTTTTATCCAGTAAAATTTTCCTAATCTTATCAGAGTTAGTTACCAAACGAAGTTAAATACGCGCCAAACTAAGTTAAATAATGCCAAATTTTTATTGACTTGATTATAAATCCTTAACAAACAAAATCCCATACCTTAAATAGAACTGACTTTTATAAAGTTAGTTCTGCAAAATTTTTAGTAATTATCTTCTTGGTGAAGACTTGAACCGAAGATTTCCTTTGCCTTTTTATAATGCGCATGATGACACCCAGAAATAAATAGGCTTGATACCTTCTTTATATTCAAGATAAAATTATTCTTCAAACCGTTGCTTGAGAAATTAGGTA
The DNA here is from genome assembly GCA_963931845.1 of Maratus michaelseni. Lineage (NCBI taxonomy): Eukaryota > Metazoa > Arthropoda > Arachnida > Araneae > Salticidae > Maratus > Maratus michaelseni. The sequence continues at coordinate 224,306,017 of OZ007596.1, forward strand.
ATACACATTGAACAAAATTTCTTTTTACGTTTATAGAACTCTGGCGGGAAATAGGGCAACCAAATTTAAGTAAAACTATGTTTTTTATTTTACTGTTACTAATGTTAAAAATAAGTGATACAGATAAGTAGTAGTACAAAACAATTATCTTTTGCATTTATAGCGTCGACTAAATTTAAATAAATTTTATATTTTAGGTTTTTTTTTTATAAATCTTGAGAATAAGCTTATGACACGATAAAATGTATGTTTTGATAAGAATTTTCACATGATAGTTTTTTTTTTTTTTTTTTTACGCTAGTAGCACCCCCAATGGGAAATTGTATAACAAAAACTTAAAAATGGATTTTTTTATGATTTCTCGTATGGCAACAACGCTCAAAGTTAAAAATTACGGAATACAGATTTAACATTTTTTTATTTTTCGTTTATAGCGCCTTTTGGGAGGAAATAGAGTAAACAAATTTAAATAAATTTGATTTTTTTTTGTGTGTGTGTTTTTTAAATAAATCTTCAGAATAAGCTTCTGCCTCGGTCAAGATTATGTTTTGATAAAAATTTTCACATGATAGGTTTTTTTTTTTTTTTATGCCGATAACGCCTGTTTTGTAAAATCGCATAGCTAAAACTTTAAAATGGAATTTTTATGTTTTCTCATATGACCTCCAACTTAAAATTACTTAATGCAGATTCAAAACAATTTTATTTTGTGTCTATATCGTTCGATGGCCAGAAATCGGGTAACTAAAAATAAATAAAATTGATTTTTAGTTTTTTTTTATCTTTATAATAAGCTTCTGCCATGTCAATTTTATGTCTTGATAAAAAAAAAGTTTATATAATAGGTTTTTTTTTTACGCTGGTAGTGTCCCTGGTGAGAAAATGCATAACTAAATTTTTAAAATGTATTTTTTATGTTTTTTCATTTTGCAAACCTACTATAAGTTAAAATTAGATAGGGTAATTTAAACTCAACTTTATTTATGGCCGATAACACACCCATATAATTTATATTTTTATCAAATTTACAAAAAAGTGTATTTTTATGCTTCACTGTATGAAGGCCGTATTCAAGATAAAAATATGTAGCACTGATTCAACACAGTTTTCTTTTGCTTTTGTACTGATCACTGGCAGGAAATGGGGTATCTGCATTTAAATAGTTATTTTTTTATTTTTTATATTTCCAGTACATATATATTTTTTATCCATATGTATACTGGATGAATATATTTACGATGATTGCTTTGAATTTAAACACATTTCATAAAACATAATAAATTTATGAAAAATTTGCAACACGCAAATCTGTTGAAAGTACTGAGGTTGGCACACGGGTAGCGGAATCGGCAAGCCCCTAAAATATAAATAAAGATGAAATAAGTGACAGGCTTATCAGTAGATCAAAATTTTCGTATTATATGCATTAAAAAGCAATTTGTATAGAATTATATAAGCCAAAATCACTTATTATCATTAACATTAATATATATATTCTAAAGTGACTTCATTACATATAGAGGATAAAAAAACCTTTTAATAAACAGATCTACTAGTTTCATAGACACAATCGGTGACATTCTCAAGATAAGTAATGATAAAATAAACTATTTTTTCAAAAACTTTTTAATATGAACATGATAATCAAACAGCACGAGATATCAGTCTCACGAGATATCAGTCGTCATGCTATAGCATGATACCTGTTAACTCGTGGCGTGTGTTTATAAGCTAAATATAAGCAAAGTATAAGCTTAAAGTGTCATCTTCGCATTGAATTTGCAAAAAACTTTGAAACTTTCACGAACATCCAATTTTGACTTTTAAATTGGACTCCTTCGTTATTTTTACATTCAAATATCAAACGGAAAGTGATTCTGTGAAGTCATGGGTAGCGCATAGTCATGCGCAATCACTATTCTCTCCAAATATGAGCCCGTATTGTTTTGTTCTATTTCCCATTATCCAGAGAGGACTGTGCTTGCATACAGAAATACCATTCTGCAGGCAATAATGTGATTTTGGGAGAATACCGAATATTGCTAGAAATGTAACTGTTATTGACGACCAGCATCTTCCAAAAGTTAGTCAGCTAGTCATACATATGGCTCTGGATTGGTGCCGCGTTAATTCTCAGCGTCAATTCGTCGCGGCGACAATTCTTCGCAGCGTCAATTCGTCATGGTGTCAATTCGTCGTGTTTTCAAAATGTTTTAGAAGGTTATGATGATAAAATAAAGATAATTTAGTAAAATTATTTAATGATAATTTGTTTTTTAGATATAATCGCATGTAAATTGTTATTTATAATTTTCTATATCCAAAAAAATAGTTATCAGTAAACATTTTTACTAAATTCTCTTTATTTTATCATCATAGCCTTCAAAAACATTTTCGTTGCGACGAGTTGACGTCGCCACGAATTGACACCACGACGGATTGACGCTGTGCTAGATTTAAAATATAATTTCCTTAAATAATCCTTTGAGTGTCAAAATGTTATTGTCATTGGTATTAAATACTTAAACTTTTCAATATTGTGATAGAAATACATATAATATTCGACATCCTTTACATATTTATTATTAAGAAATATTTCAGTTTAAAGAGTAGGATTACATTCAATATTTAATGTTTTGTTTAATTTTATTTATAAGTATAAAGAAACAAACGTGTCAAAAAACAAATTCTAACGAACTTCTGTAAAATATTTTTTGAATGATTTTGCATGATTTCCGTTATCTATACTAATAGAAGAAAGTTTTGCTTAGTCTGTATGTGTGCGTTACTGCGATGGTTAGGAAAATCTAGCCTACTTAGAAGTCTGAAATTTTCGGTGAGGTTAGTCCAAGACAGGTCCTGATGCACCTGAGGCTCAGATGGTTAATTGTTTTATAATGAGCCGAGATATTAATTGATAACTCAACCAAAATTTACCTCTTTCTTTTCGAGAAGGCAAAAGCACTTGCGCATGCCCAGAACCTATTTGCGCATCGGGAGGAAACGAGAACCGAACAAGCGTTTATTATTTTTTTATTTTATTTTTTATTTTTTTTTTCCTCTGTGTGTGTGTTATTTCGTATTTTTTCATTATTATAAATCGTCCAAACGTTTAGGTACAGTTAAATTTGAAAAGCATATTCAGAAAGATAGCACTGTTATGTTTCAAATGCCGCAATTAATTCCAAAAAATATTGTTGTTAACCCTTTGAAAAAAATCTAAAAAGGGTCGTGATTTTTTTTAACAGTGAATGTTAAAATTAAAAAATCGTCTGACTTCTCATTGAAAAGCATTATGATTTAAAAGAAATTCTTCTATATTTTTCGAACGAATGAACCAAATTTAACCAAAATCTATACAGCTAATTACGGGTACCTCACAAACATACCCATCAAAAATCAACCTAATCGAATGCTTTTTGCGGAACAGACAAACAGACAACAGAAACCAAAAACTTTTCGCGTATCCACAGTGAGCCTACACTGACGTTTCGGCAATCCGGGTTCTTTTCAAAATTTTAAAAGGGAGATGTGGTAATGGTTGTCTTCGAGTCATGGCGCTCAACATGGTATCTCGTATATGCTCTGTGGCAGAAACGATCTAGTCGAGTGCTGTTTCCCCATGGTTAATTAGCACTAAAGCAGGCGGAAGTTTAAATGTCGAACTGATTACCAAAGAGTAAAATCACAGGAGAAATGATGCAAAATAAAAGTGATAGCCGCCATAACAAGAAATAAAAATCATGCTTCAAGCATAGATTATGTAACACTTTCCAATAATTCCAAAATAATGTTAGAAATCCTTACCAGCTAATTAGGTAAAAGGTGATATCTAGGTGAACAAGGTCAAGGTCAAACTGGGCGGGGAGGCCTACCTTTCGGTTTAAGCTCAACTAGCCCCACCCAGTATCTAAGTGAACAATTTGGAAAACGCATAACATATTTAAGAACACATTTTCAGTAATTACCTTCAATATTCGGAAAAATATCCAAATTCTTTTTTGCAGCCCTGTATATGATCTATAGATTTCTATATATACTAAATATAAGGCTAAACTTCAATTCAGTTAGGAAACGCGTAGAACAGTTTAAAATCCCACTTCTGAAATTTCCATCAATAGACGGAAATGTACTCGAGAGCTTTTGTGCTGTCCTGTATATGATCTATAGTATTTATGCACACGCAGTAATAGACAAAAAAGGAGATAAAATTTAAAAACACGTTCCGCAACTAAAACCACACTTCTAGCAATTATTGTAAACAGATAGTACCTAATTGTTTCGTGTGTCCCTGTAAATGAACGATGAATGCTATACACACAGTATTCTATAGTAAGCCTTTTGTAATGCACCTTACTGATAAATATCAATTTCAATATGTTTGAAATAGTGAAACATTATTAAAATAAAACGCAAATAATTTTTCTCTATAGCGCGTAATGTAACGGAATTCTTTTGAGGGTCCCTGTAAAGGAACTATAAGTGTTATGCACACGATATTCTATCGACAGATTCTTGTAGAACACCTCATTGATGTATATCAATTTCAAACTGTTTTAAATTGTGTAACATTATTAAAATAAACCACAAATGAATTTTCTTTACAGACCGTAATGTAATGCAATTCTCTTGAGTGGTCCCAGTAAAAAAAACTATACATGCTACGCGCTTCATTTTCAATACCGAACATGCCATAGTAAACCACAATAACATATATCAATTGCATGACAATCCGAATATATTTAAGCGAGTTACAGCACGGACAGACAGACAGACAAACCAAATTCATAAACACTTTTCAACTATGTTGGAAAGTGTTACAAATGTATGGACTGGTAGCAATTAAAGCTTAAAATCACAAATCACCAAAATGCACAACGAAAAAACCCCCAAAAACATTATAGTGAAGACAGAGATAATTTAAAATAGGCAGACTAATGGCCCCATCCCATAGTGTACCAAGATTTTCACCCAAAAAGAACAAAAACTCATGACTGTATCAAGAATATCGTAAAAAGGAATAATTTCCCAATATGGTGACAAAAATATTGCAAAAAGGATAATCACCCAAGAATGTGACAACCACCGTATGCTAATTTGAAACAGCTTGAAACGAGACAACTACCCAAGAAAGTGACAATACTCCTAAAAAGATCAAACAATAAAAGAAAGAGACAGGTACTCGACCACTGACAACACTCCAAGAAAAAGCCAAAAACGCCAAAGACAATCCCCAAATAGGTTTCTGTTGCAGCGTCAAATGAAACAAACAAATTCAACTTAAGTAACAGGCCAACATAGAACTCAAACAAAGTAAAGCTAAGCTACATTTAAGACGGCATAGGTACTTGTCCGGCAGACCGCAGCCATGCGCCGATCAGGCAATTTCATCCCGTTGCCAAACATTCAAACCCGTTCAACGGGGCCTTACCCCGGTAGGTAGGGATCTGATCAGCAGAAAAAAAAATTAAAGAAATCTCTTTGTACAAGAGACGCCATCCTTGCACTGTACATGTTGCTATTGTGGGGTACAGTTCTTTTTTGCGCAATTTTTGCAAAAAGTAATCATCTTCAGATCACGATAAATTCCCAAATTTCAATAAGGTAGGAATTACTATATATAGTATTCTACAGAGCAACGACGGTGTACCTATGCTAAGCGTACCATAGGTGGTACACGGCAGAATATTTTCGGCACGTCATTGAATGAGGTTCTAAATCAAATTTAAGCAAAATACAGGTACAAGTTTAGTTTAGAAATTACATAAAGTTTCAAGTACCTCTCTATATTAAGAAAAAGTAACCACCGTCACAGCAATCGCTGTCAATGAAAATTTTGTGCCTTGAGGTCTTTCTGGACTGGTATCCAGAACACTGCTGTATATAAAAATATGAAATTTGGTAGTTTTATAAAGAAATATTTCATAAACACGCTGAAGTAGACAGTTTTTAAATCGAAGAATTATTTTAAGATATATTTACTATTAAAGTGGGTCAAAATAATTCTCTTAAAAAAGTTTTATAGGAACGAAAACTATGAACAGGAATTTAACCATAATTTAAAAGGATATAGTTGACAAGCTTGCAGTGTGCAGAGTGCAATTATTTTTTTATTTGAGTAATTGTTTGAGGTTATATTTAGTTTTTTTTATTCAAATTTGCATTATTTTGATGGAGATTTAATTCATATTTCAAAAGTCCATTATTTGAATTGTTGCCAATATGTAAAACAGCGCACATAATAATATTCCCTTTCAGTTAAAAAATGTATTTACACGTGACTATTAAAAACAGAAATAAAACTTTAAAATAATAATTAAATGATCACGTGTTAAAAGCAGCAAATGGAGAAAATTACGTCATAAAAATGTACTTGCGCGTGAATATTAAAAAGAGAACTAAAACTTGAAAATAATAATTAAATTATTACGTGTTCAAATCATTAAATGGAGAAACTCCCGCCATTTTTAAAATGCTCAAATAACAATGTTTCCAAACAGTTTATATTTAAAAATATATTTACACGAGAAATTCATTTATTTCGACAAAATTTTTACCTAGTGTTGCAAACTTTAAAACAGTGTAAATAATAATATTTCTCTTCAGTTAAAAAGTATAGTTTTAATTAGCAGTAGATATTAATGAGATATAACGGATATTTTAATAAGTTCGTTTCAAAATAATAAGCAATCCACAAAGAAAAACTTAACGCAGAAGAAATATTGTAGTAAATACGGCACGCTCTTTTTGGCTGTGGTATAAATTTGATAGCTACCCCCCACCCCCCCCCCCCCCCAATTAAAATGAAGAATTTACTGGCCGCGAAGATTTATTCTGCCCCACCTGATGAAATGTCCGGGGTATATGTCATCTTATTTAATACCGAAGAGGATGGACAACTAGAATATGTAGGAATGACAACAAGAAAATTGAAAGACCGTGTTAAAGAACATAAAAGAGATGTAAAATTTAACAGACTTTTTACTGCTCTATCGAGACTTCACCTAACCGGAAACATTAAAATAGATTTTAATAATGCTAAAGTAATATGTCTTATGAGAAATTACTACAATTTAACAATTCGAGAATTTGTGGAAATTATAAATAAGTATGGAAAAGTATGTAATGATGTACTGTATTACAATATTCCGAATACATGGCTTAAAATATTCAAAAAACAGTAAAATGTGATTTTCTCCACTCTTTCCTTCTTTCCTCACCTTTGTTTGCTAAGAAATGGTACCGGTCATTCAACGAATGCGGATGACTTGAACTCTCCTGTAGGCTCGCAGTACTGAAACATACTGTTTGCAAGAATGTGATCTTCACGTTTGTTTTAACACCAGTTTTAATTGTAAATCCTGATGAAGGCTGGGTTCGCACCTGAAAGTGCCCGATATATTTTAATGTTGTAAAATCTAATTAAAGTTTTAGTCATCTTTTAGGTGATGGAATCACATGTTTTTTGTGTGAACTTTTATTTCAGTTGTTTTTTCTTTTTAGGATAGTGCTCGATGGGGTAACGGATAAGTACCCAATTTTTTTATAACATCATTATAAAATTCTCCGATGCAGTGACACTGTTTACTTAGCCATTTTATAGAAGTCGATTTTCAAATGTTTAATTGATCTTATTTAATCAATCACCAAAAAAAGTTGTTAGTTCTTTAGACAGCAGTTGATTCACCCTTAAAATCCCCCAGTGAAAGGAAAATTAATGGTAACCCGATTACAGCAGATTACCACTGGTCGCTTAAATATAATTCAATCTTCCGTAATCATTTTAGAGTTGATCAAATTAGCGTGTTTTTAGAGTTTGCGTTGTCAGAACGGAGGTTGGCGAGTGCAGCTCGTAGGGGTCAGAGCCCCCTAGTATATGTGATTAAAACTCTCCCAGCTTTACCTCGTAATTTATAATAAAAATATTCAGTAATTTTAACTAATTTTTAAAAATAAAAAAATAATATCTCATATGTATAGATATTTTAATTTAAACATCCTTAACATAATAGCAATTTTTTAGAGTTTGTGGTGTCAGAATGGGGGTTGGTGAGCGCAGCTCGTAGTTGGCCAGAGCCCCCTAGTATATGTGATTAAAACTCTCTCAGCTTTACCTCGTAATTTATAATAAAATTATCCAGTAGTTTTAACACATTTTTAAAAATAAGAAAATAATATCTCGTATATATACACTGTAAAAAATGACCGATGTTTCTTATTTTATGAAAATATGCTATAACCACGAACGAAAATATAATATAATCTTCTGAGTTATCCGAAATTTCAAATAGCATGTTACATTGTCTTTTCAATCCCCAGAAACGAATACATCTTCAAAATTTAAAGAATAATTTATAAAAACAAATTATTTTTAGCTGCCCGAATTTTTCAGAAACGTTTCCAAACGGTTTTTATGGTGTATTAATTAGTGTCCTTAGCCTGGAATACCTGTTTTTCGAATGCTATCCATTCTCAAGTACACGTTTTCAGCCGCATAAGTTAATTTATACATGAAAGAGTAAATAAATAATCTTAATTTTAATGTTATTGTTAACGCTGTTAATTTTGCATGTTTGTCTGTTAAACATTTTTTTGAGCATGAAAATGTTTACTTCAGAATTGATAGCATTCGAAAAACAGGTATTCCAGGCTAAGGACACTAATTAATACACTATAAAAACACTTCGCAAACGTTTCTGAAAAATTCGGGCAGCTAAAAATAATTTGTTTTTATAAATTATTCTTTAAATTTTGAAGATGTATTCGTTTCTGGGGATTCAAAAGACAATGTAACATGCTATTTGAAATTTCGGATAGCTCAGAAGATTATATTATATTTTCGTTCGTGGTTATAGCATATTTTCATAAAATAAGAAACATCGGTCATTTTTTACAGTGTAGATATTTTAATTTAAACATCCTTAACATAATAGCAATTTCCTTGTCACAAAAATAATTAAAGATTAAATGAGAATTTCCGCAGAAAAAATTGTATCACAAAAAATTAAACATACAATCTTCTGGGTGAAACTTCTTTCTTTAAGAAAAAATAATTTAAGCTTATTCATTAAAACAACACGAACACGAATTAATTTAAATATAATTTTCTTCGTTGGATGGATAAAAAATGTTTACTTATATTTAATCGCTTTTTTATTACAAAATTAATAATTTATGAGTATATTCATTAAAGGTAAAAAAAATGTTTCTACATTGCTTTATACTTGGTTTACGATGAAAATATTCACGTTGTCTAACATTATTTAATTAAGCTATGTTAATAATAAAATATGAAATAAAAAAATATAATCCGTTTTACTGCAGTGTTTGGGTTTCAAAGTTCAGCAAGGCGCAAAATATCTTAAAATATTTTCGTGTACATGTTTTTTTTTTTCATACGTTGTTGATATGCTAAGCAAGTTAGAATTTTTAAATAATATTTTTAAGATACTTGGTTAATATTCGAATATCGTTAATATTTTAAATACTAAAGTAAAGTACATTTCTATGAAATGTTTCTGACAAATTATTTAACTCATGGTTAAAGGTAACAATTAAATTAATTTATATGAAAAATATAAAATGTCTTACTACTATATAATATTTTACTTACACTCATGTCAAAGATACAATACAAAAAAGAGAAAAACATAATTATAATTAAATATTTTTTGTAATGAAATCTTAAACTAAACCGAAAGCGCGGATATCTCAGATGACGTCATAATATTACGCCATAGCTGATATTGGGTATGTGGAAAAAGCATGGAAGTAAGTAAATTGTAATATTGTAATGTGTTTTAATATTTATGCACAGTAATACTTATATGGAATCATATATTCACACGCGCGTACGTACAGCTCAACAGCGACAAATATTCTCCAAGCTTGGCGATATTTGAACAGATATTAAATTTGACGCCAAAATATGTCGGTATATATGAAACCAACTGTTCGATAGCCGGCTAATTTCGCAAAATTCACATTCAAATTCGACATTAACGAAGACTGGGAATTATCCAGAAACGGATACCACACATTTTAGCTTCGAGTTTTACTGCAAAATTATAGGTGCATTCTTAAAACCATGTGTAAATTATGGTAGCAAACTTTCAGCCTTTTAGTGAATTACAAGTTTGCATATTTTGTATGATTTTTTGCTTCTTTCTTTTTCAGAATGTCACATTGAAAATTATTAACTTTAAATAATATTCTTGTCGATATATCTTATTTTGATGCCAACTTTTGATATTCGGGCCAACTAAGGAAAATTGTTTTCAGTACCTTTGTATACAATATATGAATTCCAAATAAATTGCGAGATTTACATACTTATCCATTATATATAAGACATTTTACAAGACTTTGCAAAACTTAATTGAATCAAACATGCTTCAAGCATAGATTATGTAACACTTTCCAACGCTTCCAAAATAATTTTACAAATCATACCGTTTAATAAGCTGAAAGATAGCATCTAAGTAAATAATTTGGAAAACGCATAACATATTTAAAAACATAATTTCAGGAATTTGTAACCTATACAGTATTCGGAAAAATATCCGAATACTTTTATTCAGCCCTGTATATGATCTATAAATTTGTATATATACTACATAGGATGCTAAATTTTAGTTCAGTTAGGAAAAGCGTAGCACAGTTTAAAATTCTCCTTCAGGAGTTTGTCAATAAATGGAAATGTGTTCGCAAATTTTTGTGCTTCCCTGTATATGATCTACAGAATTTATACACACCACGTAAATACACAAAAAGTGAGTTAAATTTAAAATCACGTTCAGTAACTTAAAACGCACTTCCAGGAATTATTGTAAACAGACAGTAGAGAATTCTTTTGTGTCTCCCTGTAAATGAACGATGACTGCTATACACACAATATTCTGTAGTAAGCCTCTTGTAATGCACCTTAGTGATATATATAAATTTCAATGTGTTTAAAATAATGAAACACTAGATGGAACCCGTCAAAACTTGACGAAAAAAAATACTATAACAATATCAGTAAAATAAGCTTCTTTATCATTTAAGAAGGGGGTGCGTATGAAACAGTCTTTCAAATATTATATTTTAAATGTTTTTTTTTTCCCAGTCAAATACAGTACTATTTCCGACTAGCCGCCACTGGCGACCAGTTTGGTCGCCCTTAAATGTATGTTAAGCATTGTAACAAATTATTTTTATTCATAATTTATTTTTTTCCTTAATCCTTCGCCAAACCGGAAAAATCTAATAGACAAATCAAGAACTTTTGCGATCGTGGTAGCATTTCGCATATTTTTTGTTGTTATGTATTTCATCTTTCTTGACAAAAACCGCTTAACCCACTTTATAATAAATTAATCATTGTGTGTGTGTTTTTAATATAAAATAAACTATTTCATAATAAAATAAAAGTATATGCTGTTTTAGTAATCTCTAATAGATACCTGAAAATGGGATTTTCTCGCCAAAATGGCGCAAAACAAAAATTCCGCCAACCCTGGTGCGTCCGTGACAGCTGTTCCAATTTAAAATACATGACGTTCACATTTTTCTTTAAAATAGAAAATAGATAAATAAGAAATATTATCATAAATCAAAACATTTGATTTCAAAATTAAAATATCGTTTCTAATTAATACACACGAAAAATAAAAGCTGACAATTTGTTTCGAAATTTGATCCATTAAATATTATTACATGAGTTCAACCACGGAGTTCAACTTACATCAAGAAAAGATCCGAAGGAAGTTGAGTTGTATGGAACAGAATTATGGTAAACTTTGACTGTCTCACTGGTGCTGATTATTTTTTTTTTACACCAGGCAGCGGTCCAAAAATTCATGGTTTAATATTTTAAACGTTCACAACGAATGAATCTTTTCTTTTTGTTGTTGTTTACTTTCATGGATAGAGAATTTGAACAGCGAACCTAATTGAAACTGAAGTTATTGCAGAATGTATACATAATTGAACGTAAGTCATCTCTCAAATATTAATTTATTTTGAACGATCTTTCTAAAAATGTAACTTTTATGCATTTTTATTAGAAAAAATAATTTTGAATAAAAATGGCTGCCTGGCATATGAAAAAGTGAAGCGGCATCCCGGAACTGTTGAGGACAGTCACATGACATACGGTTTTATTATATAGATGCAAACTCCAAACAAACAATCCGTAAACAACTGTGACATTATCGACATATTTCCCATTGCAAAAAAAAATTCATGGACCTATGAAGAATCATACAAATAGTATATTCCTACGTTCATTTCATATTCAGTAAGTAAAAGAACATAGTATATAAAGCACACATCTTTCTCTCCCTCCCCCCCACTTCCCCCTGTGATAATGCAACCGAATGAGCTCCTAGGCGCATGAGCACTGCATCTGCCCAACAGCACCATCGAAATTCGATGTTAAAAAAGTTTTAAAATGTTTAAATTAAAAGTTTTAAAATGTCCTCTTTAATCATTGTTCGTTACAAATCCATATCCTCTAAAACGCGTCCATTATTTTAAGCTAAGTTTTCAAGTGTAATTTGTTTGTATGGTTTCTTCGGTTCCTTTACATAATCAGGATAATTATTCCTTTTCCGTCATAGTCGGGGATATTTTCCCTCTTATACAATTGGCAAATGGATCTAAAAAAAAAAAAAAAATGCGATTTCTAGCATATTCTGATATTTGCTGGAACATATACATCAACGAATTCAGCATATCAATTTTATGTTCAACATAAACTAAAATTAGTTTTATTTTTAATTTTTTTTGACAGATTTTCATTTAGCGCCAAAATGCTCTATCTTATGGATAATCTGATCTTATGATTTATCACTGTTTTTATTATTATTATTATTATTATTCGCTTTTTATGATGGGTAGGGAAATCTATTTTCAATTGTGGCAACTTTTCCAGGGGCTATTTTACATTATTGAAGCAAACTGGTGGTCACTGATAAGATAGAATTAAAAAACTTTTCATGCTTGAAAATTATTTAAAAAGTCGTTAAATTAAGTGGCAGTTTTCAAATAAATTTCATTCGAAAGCTAATTTTTTTTCTAATTGATGATGTAAGAATTGAAATTGTAAAATGTAGTCAAATGTAGTAAAAAATAGAAATTTGTAATACTTAGAAGTGATGTAAGCGCGATGAAAGCTAAAGCGATAGCGTTGTTTGTTGTCACAACCGTTGTACATTTCTAAAAAAATTGCCACTTTATTTTGGCTGGTGTTAATGTGTTAATGTACACATTTCCAAAAGTAGAAAAACATTTTTTGACATCGAAAGAGGAATTCGCATTGAAAGAAATAGGAGTTTGCGCTAATAAGTAACTGTTAAATGATTTATAATAAATATACCAAAATAATTCCTATGAAATATTAGTCTTAGATTGTCTATTCTACCTAAAATTACAATCATTATTTCAAGTTTTTTTTTCTACCATAACATTATATTTAATAATTTTAAATTTCCTGAAATCATTTACTTCTGTGATTTTTTTAAATTAAAAAATGAAGTTTTCTAATCTATAATTTAATAAAGTAATTGGTAACATGTAATCAAGGTATGCAATCAAGATGAAGCAACCAATAAAGGCTCCAGTTCTAATCTTTAAAATAAAAAATTGAAAAATCAGTTAAAAATACGTCATGTTGACACAATCATATAAATTTTTCTTTTTAATTTTATCAATGTTAAAATGCATTTCAAGCTAAGCATAACACTATTTTCACCAGCGCAAACTTTATGTATCTGGAGGCACGGCAGTGCCTCCGCCAAGTCGAGAGAGGACAGCCGTAAGCATACTTTTCTGGAAGCAACTCAGGGCACTTTTGACCCCCCCATATCTCCGCGCTGGAGTATCCCAAAAATTTTAAACTTCAATTATAGAGAGTATTTGGCCCACAGGACCAAAATTTAAAATTACAACTTTCTGTCTTTTCTAGTTCAGGCGATATATGAACTCAAACATTCGATTTTTTGTCACTTCTTACTCACTCGTTCACGCGTCATCAAAAAGATTGGGTAGATCCCGTAACCCCAGAAACTTGACATTTGGAAAAAAGGTAGTGTTTAGGATACAAAGAAAGGAAAAATTATAAAATCCAGAAAATTCAACAAATTCCATCAAAATTGAAAATTGAAAATAATACGATCTTGTAGTCTTGGAAACTTAAGATTTGGTGTGAAGGTAGTGTTTAACATCCAGAAAAAGAAAACATCAAAAACACCAAAAAAATCGAAAGCAAAATTGAAAAAATCGAAGAAATTGAAAAAAACCGAAAATTTGAAGACAATCCGATTTTGTTGCGCTAGAAAATTCAAATTAGGAATAAAGGTAGTATTTAGAATACAGAAAAAGGAAAATTAAAAAAATCCAGAAAATTCGAAAAAAAAAATAAAAAAATTCGAAAAAAATTGAAAAAATGAAAATAATTTGATACGATAACGCTCGTATTTATAAATTAATTTGGATGAAACTAATTGTGTGTATTAAGCTCACCAATGCCTCGACCGAGTTCGTTGGCCAGCTTGGTCCGCCATCTTGTTTCAAGATGGCGGCCACGGAAAATTTTAAAACTAAAATAAATATACAAAAAAGTTAAAAAATCAAGTTTATTTTTTAATTAGGTGTTAGGACTTGATACAAGGATTCCAGAGCATTTTTTGTTTTACCTCTATCTTAAAAATTGGCTGAGATAGAGCAGTTTTAAATTCTAGGGTGGCTGACATTTTGAAACAAAACAGCACATTACAAAAAACCAACGATAAATTTATGGTCAATAATGGTCAAGCAGGTGCAATCCCGAATGAATACTCCGTGTTATTATAACTGTAACTTTGACTTCGAAATTTTGATACGTTGCATTTTCTATTTGTTGATATTTTTGAACTATGATTTACGCTAAGTGAAATGTTGTTGTTGAAGAGGGATTTTCCATGTAAATCCGAAACGTCCAATTTTAATATGTTTTTAATGTTTTATGAAAGTGTATTGTAATGTCTGTAATTTTAATGATTTTAATATAAATTTATAAAGTTTTAGTGAACGCGATTTCTCGCAAATTATTTTCTTTCATTGTTGTAATCATTTTCCCAATCATACGCATAAAACTATATATTCATATCCATTAGCACCAAATTCTCGCCAAACTTGGCGACAATTGGCGAAATCTCGCCAAATTTGGCGACAAAAATAAGTCTTCATAAATGAAGCCAACTTGGCTATAGCTCAATAATTTGGCGAATTTCTTATTAAAATTCAGTGTAAACGAATCTTTTGTAAACGGTTTCTTTGCATTTTAACTTGCTGTTTTCGAGTAACATTAGCTAAAATTTTAAAACGAAGATATAGGAAAGCTACCTTTTCCTGCCGGTACAGGCCGGAGGACTTTTTTATGAGTTGTCGGATGCAATCTATGTTTTGCATTGAATAAAGTAAAACATTGAAAAACAAATCCCACAGGATGGGGATAGTTTGTTTTAGATAGATTTTAAGATAATTGTCCTATTAGCTAGTACACCTTCCGTTATTGTTTTGTGTTATTTTCCCCGGATTATGCTTTTCTTTTCTTTTGTTTACGAATTTTGTAATAGAAAAGTTCCGCTATAGACTGGCTACGTTATAGACCTTTTTTTTTTTATAGACAGGTTCATTTTCTTTCACAGGCTTTACTCTATTTAATTTATATATGAAATATTTGTTGTTAAAAGATGTTGGTCGCACAAAAATTTTCAAATCTCTCCCTCCCTCCCGACATTACTGGTTGGTTATGGCTTGATAGTCCTTTCTAAATAAAATCATGGTGATTCTAAGATTCTCTTGATTTATCTCTAAATTGAACATAAACGATCCTAAGAAAACGGATCAATGAATTACTATATTGGCATGAGGAAATTTAGTTGCAGAAAAATGGAGCATATAGCTAACATTAAGTCTAATAGGAAAACCACAGCCTTGGCAAGATCTGGAGGCATGGCAGTGCCTCCGCCAAGTCGAGAGAGGACAGCCGTAAGCATACTTTTCTGGAAGCAACTCAGGGCACTTTTGACCCCCCCCCCATATCTCCGCGCTGGAGTATCCCAAAAAATTGAAACTTTGTTTTTCTAGAGTATTTGGCACACAGAACCAAAATTTAAAATTACAACTTTCTGTCTTTTCTAGTTCAGACGATATATGAACTCAAACATTCGATTTTTTGTCACTCACTCACTCACTCGTTCACGCGTCATCAAAAAGATTAGGTTGATCCCGTAGCCCTAGAAACTTGACATTTGGAAAAAAGGTAGTGTTTAGGATAAAGCGAAAGGAAAAATTATAAAATCCGGAAAATTCGAAAAAAAAAACATTCGAAAATTCAACAAATTCCATCAAAATTGAAAATTGAAAATAATACGATCTTGTAGTCTTAGAAACTTAAGATTTGGTGTGAAGGTAGTGTTTAGTATCCAGAAAAAGAAAACATCAAAAACACCAAAAAAATCGAAAGCAAAATTGAAAAAAATCGAAAAAATTCAAATAATCCGATTTTGTTGCGCTAGAAACTGCGCTAGAAACTTGAAATTTGGAATAAAGGTAATATTTAAGATACTAAATAAGGAAAAATTAAAAAATATGCATAATTAAAAAAATACCCATAAATTAGTGCAGACGATATATGAACTCAAAGTTTCGATTTTTTGTCACTCACTCACTCTTGCGTCATCAAAAAGATTGGGTAGATCCCGCAGCCACAGAAACTTAAAATTTGGAATAAAGCTAGTGTTTCGGATACAAAGAAAGGAAAAATTATAAAATCCGGAAAATTAAAAAAAAAACATTCGAAAATTCAAAAAAATCGAACAAAATTGAAAATTGAAAATAACACGATCTTGTAGTCTTAAAAACTTAAAATTAGGTGTGAAGTAGTGTTTAGAATTCAGAAAAAGAAAACATCAAAACACAAAAAAAAAAATTAAAAATAAAATCGAAAAATCGAAAAAAATGGAAAAATTTCAAATGATCAAATTTTGTTGCGCTAGAAACTTGGAATTCGGAATAAAGGTAGTATTTAGGATGCAAAATAAGGAAAAATTAAAAAATCCAGAAAATTCGAAAAAAAAATCAAAAATTCGAAAAATTGGAAAAAAATTGAAAAAAAAAAATAATTTGATCTTTTGGCATTAGAAATTTAAAATTCGCAGTAAAGATAGTGTTTAGGATTCAGAATAAGTGTAAAATAAAAACGCAATAAAATTCGAAAATAAAATCAAGAAATCGAAAGAAATCGAAAAATAAGGAAATTTTGAAAATAATTCGATTTCATAGCGCTAGAAACTTGAAATTTGGAATAAAGGTAATATTTAAGATACTAAATAAGGAAACATTAAAAAATATGGATAGTTAAAAAAATCGAAAATTTCAAAAAAGAAAAATAAGAAAAAGAGAGAAAATGAAAATAATATGATCTTGTAGTCTTAGAAACTGAAAATTTTGTGTAAAGGTAGTGTTTAGGATTCAGAAAAAGAAAAAATTAAAAACACAACAAAAATTGAAAAAAAAACGAAAATTTGAAAATAATTCGATTTTGTAAAGCTAGAAACTTAAAATTTGGAATAAAGGTAGTATTTAGGATACAAAAAAAGAAATAAATAAAAAATCTGTAAAATTCGAAAAAAAAATTCGAAAATCCGAAAAATTGAAAAAAATTCGATTTTGTAGCTTTAGAACTTAAAATTCGGCGTAAACTTATTGTTTAGGATACAGAAAAAGGAAAAAATTAAAACACAATAAATTCGAAAATAGAATAAAAAAACTCGAAAAAGATCGGAAATTTCAAAATAATTCGATTTTGTAGCGCTAGAAACTTGAAATTTGTAATAAAGGATACAAAATAAGAAAAAATTAAAAAATCCAGAAAATTATAAAAAAAATTCGAAAATATCAAAAATTGAAAATAATTTTATCTTGTAGTCTTAGAAACTTAAAACTTGGTGTAAAAGTAGTATTTACTATTCAATAAAAGGAACAATTAAAATATTCGTTAAATTCGAAAATAAAATCGAAAAATCGAAATATCTTTAAGAAATCGAAAATTCGAAAACAATTTGATTTTGTACTGCTAGAAACATTAGTTTTAAGATAATTGTCCTATTAGCTAGTACAACGCCCCTAATTGTTTTATGTTATTTCCCCCGGATTATGGTTTTCTTTTCTTTCGTTTACGAATTTCGTTATAGAGAAGTTCCGCTATAGATTGGCTACGATATAGGCGATTTCTTTATAGACAGGTTTGTTTTCTTTCACAGGTTGTACTCTATGTACTTCACATATGAAATATGGATTGTTAAATGTTGTCATACCCACAAAAATTTTCACAGCTCCCCCTACCCTCCCGACATTACTGGCTGGTTATGGCTTGATAGTCCTTTCTAAATAGAATCATGGTAACTCTAAAATTCACTTGATGTATCTCTAAATTGAACCTAAATGATCCTAAGAAGACGAATGAAATAATTACTATATTGGCATGACAATCAGGTAACTTAGAATTAAAATCGAAAAATCAATAAATTTATAAAAAGTCGAAAATTTGAAAATAATTCGATTTTGTAGTCCTAGAAGCTTGACATTTGGCAGAAAGGCAGGGTTTAGTACACAAAGTAAGGAAAAATTAAAAAATCTGTAAATAATAAAAAAAAAGACTAAAAAAACTAAAAAAAAACATCGAATAAAGGAATATAATTTGATTTATTGGAAATTTCCGGAAATTTTAATTTTCGCTTTCTTTTCACACTAAAAAGTTCTTTTATGTTAAATATCAAGTATCTAGGGCTGCGAGTAACATCTCAGATGGATAGCACCTATCCTGGAAGCAATTGAGAGTACTTTTGACACCCCCCCCCCCTCCCATAACTTAGTGCTTGCCTAGGAACCTGAAATCTCTTTTTATCTACAGTACTTTGCAAACGAAACTAAAGCTTCAAATTTTTGATACCTGTAAATAATAGGGACAGAGTGTGGGCTTAGCGAAAATCAGTGGATGATCTCAAGAAAAGGAGAAAATCAAGAAAAGGAGGATTACTTACAAAAAGAAGTGAAATCTCATCAAAAAGTCACCTGTAAAAAATGCAGCCAAGTCTCGTAACTCATTTACCGTAAAAAGTACTGAGATCGTATAAAGCCAAGTTTAACTATCTTATTAACTCTGAAATTTTCATTCGCAAATCACTCCTAGTCTCTACATCTTTAGTTAATTATTATTTTGTGACTTGGCAATTACGCATCACAGGGAAGTTATTACACCTTACTATGTTATGGAATAGGATGGGATAATTTAATTAAGGCAAATTATATACGCACAGGGAAGTTGTTACACTTTAATATGTTATAGTATTATTTGATTAAGACTAACTATATACATCACATTCTCGTGCTACGTAATTGCCAAGTCACAAAATAATAATTAACTAAAGATGTAGAGACTAGGAGTGATTTGCGAATGAAAATTTCAGAGTTAATAAGATAGTTAAACTTGGCTTTATACGATCTCAGTACTTTTTACGGTAAATGAGTTACGAGACTTGGCTGCATTTTTTACAGGTGACTTTTTGATGAGATTTTCCTTTCTATACGTTACTTTTATGCTTAAACACCATGTTAACAAAAAATATATATATTTTGTATTTAATGGTAATGAAAAAATGGCATCAACAAAGTTATGATGCATAATGATAAAATAAACCCAATGGACAATATTCCCGTGAAGTCACAATAAATATGAATTTTTATTTGCTTATAAAACACGCGGATTAATATTTTTACAGAAATTTAACTTGCAAATTAAAAAATTCGGCCTAAAAGCCACGTGCTTTTAATATTTATTATTACTCTTTTATCCTCGGAACCACAGAACTTAGAGAATAAACTCTGTATCTCGCAACAGTGGGCGTTAACGGATTATGACGTCATTAGCAGATGTAAAAGTTTAATTGAAAATCACGGCTAATTAATTAACTTTTCGAACAAACGAATGCACGATAACAAATCTGTGTCCAAATATCTTTCATTTAAAAAAATAATGATGTAATTTGATGCAGTAGTTTGTTCTCACGGATTGTCGAAAGAAAAACCTTAGCGTTTTAAATATATAGATTATTTAAATAAACCGCAGACGATTTTTTCTCCATAGATGAAATGTAACGGAATTCTTTTGACTGTTCCTGTAAAGTTACTATAAGTGCTATGCACACCCTATTCCATATTAAGCTTCTTGTAATGCACCTTAGTGATACATATCAATTACAATGTGTTTGAAATTGAGTAACATCATTAAAATAAACCGCAAATGATTTTTCCCCATAGATCGCAATGTAACGAAATTCTTTTGAGTGTCCCTGTAAAAAAACTATAAGTGCTACACACTTCCGTTGAAATAGGGAACATGCTATAGAGTACTACAATAACATATAAAAATTGCAGAGCAATCCGTGCATATTTACGGGAGTTAGAGCACGGACAGACGGCCAGACGGCCATCCGGCCAGACAAACCGAAGTCATAAACACTTTTCAACTAGGTTGGAAAGTGTTAAAAAGATGTTAATAAAAGTTTTCTTTATTCTTTCAAATCCAATCGTACGTAATTTATATAATAAAAGCGCAAGTCATGTGACTGAGGAAAACAAATACGGGCTAACCACTTCTTTTTTCATATAACAGGCGGCCATTTTTATTCAAAATTATTTTTTCGAATAAAATTGCATAAAAGTTACATTTTTAGAAAGATCGCTGAAAAAAAAAAATTGTTTGAGAAATGAGTTACATTCAAATATGTATAGATTCAGAGATAACTTCAGTTGAAAATAGGTTGAAAACCGAATATCTCAATACATTAAAGAAAATAAACACAAAAGATTCGTTCATTGTGACTCTTGAAAATATTAAACCATGGAGGTAATCATTCGTAAAGCCGGATCTCCATGGTGAATTTTGCAACGCTGTCTGGTGTCGAAAAAAAAATTAATCTGTAAACGTGGTATGCGCAATAATAAAAAAAGGGCATGTTCATTTCGCTCATAGCAGACGATATAATTCATTTCACTGAAATAATTAGGATGATTTTTTTTACATCGTTAGTAGTTATAATACGAACACATCTTATTTGTCGCGTTTAAAGTCGAATTTCCAATTGTGTTAGAATAAAGGGCTCATGTGAGGCTTTGAAGTGTCAATACAGGTCTTTCAGTCACTGTTGTGTATGGGGAGCAGAGAGAGGAAGGCGTGAAGCGACCTCCCTTCTTAAATCTTTGAAACTGTAAGAATTTTGGTTATTTTTTACCAATTTTAGCCATTTGGCACCCTTTAAATGAAAATCCTGACTATGCCCATGGGGAGCACCCTCAAATTAGGGGCCTGGAGAAACTGTCCGTTTGCTCCTGCATTAGCCAAGCCCTGGCAGTGATATAAAGAACTCCTACGCATGCCTCCAATCTCATATTTTTTTGCAGCTTTCGCTTTCTGTACGAAGCATTTCATTAAATATACTTTGAGTATGATACGAAGTTTTGTGACCTCGAATGAGTTCTCAGTGCTTCGGGGAAAGAAAGTTGCTAAAAGACACAAATTTAAGTTGAGTAGAAAGTATTCTCATTTTTTGAAGACAGTATTCATTTTTAAAGCATATCTACATCTGACGTATTATACTTATATATATTGATGTGACCAATATAAAACTTCATATCTATTGTGCTTATACATAAATTTCTTACTAGGTACTCTAAGGCTTATTAGAATAAGCTTACCCTCTGGTCAGCTTATTTTAATTTCAAACAATATATACTTTTTTTTCACTTTTGAAATTTCACTCTGTCAAAATTGAGCACAATCCTCAGAAAATTATGACATCTGGCCACCTTATACAAATGGTGCTGAAAACGGATTTTTTAATGAAAAAAAAAAGCTTCACGCTTTTCTGTTTCTGGGTGTCACATTATACAACTACATTTATATTTATCTTTATTATATAATTTGTTTTTAATTTTCATGTCATAAATTTCTAATTTACTCATTCCTAATATTATTTATTAATTACTCCTTTAAATTACTGCTAAATACCCTTTATTCCAAGTAAACATTTCTGCACTTAATCTGAAAATAAATATTCTTGTAATAAGATTTTTTTTAATCCTTCAATATTAAATTGTTAATTTCTTTTCATCAAATGAAATAATCTTCATTCAAAGCTATCTTAAAATTACTTTTTTTTTAAGACGACTTGATCACTAATTGTTTCGTTAAAGTTTAGACACAAAGTGACACTCTCGGAATTTTTTTTTTATTTCAGAAATATTCCTTGAGATATTTAAAAAGAGGACAAAAATCTCTCTGATTTACTTCTTTATTTTTAGTGCCGATTGTCTATTCATAGAGTTTTTTGATAAAAGATTTGAAAAAGTTATTGATATAATTTCTAGAATAAATCCTATTTATATGACTATTTAGGTGAAAAATTATCTCTTAATATCTATTAATCTTCATCTTCTTCAACTGAAATACAAGAGTTAATATATTTTTTTAAATATCGCTTGTATAAATCCTTTAAAGAAGTTGCTATGGCAATTATGATAACTTGTTTATTATTCAAACATTCGCTTGTCACCGTTTTTTTTTCTGAAAAAAGTAGTAAGAAACATATTTTCAATAAGATAATTCAGATTGGATTAGTAAGAATTTTAACATGAGCTAAGTTTTTTTTTTTTCGTACAATACCTAATATTTTAGATGCTATTTTCAGAATAATTAATATGTATCTCTTTATTAGTGTAAGGAATTTAATAGCTGGACTTTATTTAATAATCATTTTCTTCCTCGTTGGTAATGTACTGCAAAAATACTAATAAAGACATATCAGTTTGAAATAGTAAGAAAGATATTTTCAAGAAGATAATTCAGATTGGATTAGTAAGATTCTATATTTAAGTAGCCGTTGCAGTTTAGATAGCCATTTCAGTTTAGACAGCAGTTTTGGATGTATTGCTATTGGAGGGATGCCTTCAGGAAGTACTTTTGAAAGGAAAGTGTCCCAAATATGAGTTTTCGTACAAAAAACCCCTAAAAATTTTGTACAATCACCAAATACAGACCACGTTAGTTTTGGACTGCGGACATCGGCCCAAACTTCTCTAGTTCATCAGGCAAATGTGTAATTAAAAAACTACCTTTAAGCAATTCACTCCCATTCTCAGTAATACTTACACATTCCTTTCTGTAGCTTTGTACGTGATTAACAGAATTTATACACACCACCTACTATACAAAAATTTAGTTAAACTTATAAATACAAACAAAAGTTTAAAACGCACTTCCAACAGTTACCTCTGATATACAATTATACACTATTGTAACGTAATTCTTTTGTAATGTAATGTCCCTGTAAATAAACAATAAATGCAATGCACATCATACTTTTCAGTAAGAAACTTATACTGCACCTCAAAGAAGCATACAATTTTCATGAAATGTTTGAAATAGTGTAACAACATTAAAATATACTGCAAACGATTTTTCCGGGTAGACCATTATGTAACAGAATTCTTTTGTGTGACCCTGTAAATGAATTAAAATTATTTTTCACCCCACATTCTACAGAACGCATATCAATTTAATTATATTTGAAATAGATTAACTTCATTAAAATGAACTTAAACCGATATTTTATCATTGACCGTACTTTTGACTGTCCCTGTAAATGAACTATACATGCTACACACTTCATTTTCAAAAGCTATTGTGTTATAGTAAAAGCCAAGAAAATATAAAAATTTCAGAGCATTTCGAGTATATTTACGAGCGTTAGAGGACAAACAGGCGGACAAACAAACCGAAGTCATAAACACATTTTAGCTCACAGGCTATCAAAGCCTGAGAGCTAATGTGCCCGCCCGTTCTGTATGTATGTATGTACGTAACGCGATAACTCGTGATAGAATTATCCGCTTTGCTTCAAATTTTGTTTACAGGTTCATTCTAATAAGGCGCTTCCCTGATTAGTTTTGGGAGTTCATTGGTTAAGTATAAAAGGGGGAAAGGGGGGATCACTCCCTTTTAATTTAGATAAATGGGTTTCTCATGCAGAAGTATCCGTTTTTCTTCAAATTTCGGATATAGGTTCATTGTGATAAGGTGCTTCCCTGATTATTTTTGGGAATTCATTAGTTAAGTATAAAGGGAGAAAACGGGGGGCTAACCCCCTTAATTTAGATAAATGGGTTTTTCATGCAGAATTATCTGATTTTTAACTATATAGGAAAGTGCTAAAAATTTAATCAGCTAAACCTTATTTCTTTATACATATCAACGGAAATTCCAAACTAGTCTTTCATATCTTAGTAGGACCTTTAAAGCACTAAAGTATGAACAAAATTTGACTGTACAACTTATCTAACTATACTTGTTAGAAAAACATATTAACGTTTATTTTTTTAACATTAGAAACTAATAACATTATATTAATTATTAAATAAAACATACTAAATATAAATGTAATGGCCACCGATACTTCGCGGAAAAAGAGGTGCGGGCGCGGAATCGTGGGTCCCTTTACTTCAGTTACCGACCGGAATGGTAGTAGGCCCGATCACGGAAGATCCCACTGAAAAATTTTAAAAGCTAAATTGAATAAGTGTAATGCATCGACCAGCGGATCCGCCGGGCAAATATTCAGTGGGAGGCCACCATGACATGTTTGTAGCGACAAGTTTTGATATTTAAAAAAAAATAAATATTCGATTTTTAGATTTGAGGGGTATTTTTAGATATGGGTGCCCAGTGAAGTTGCATTGTTTGCTCTTGCGATAATTAGGCCCAGGATTTACTATATGATGGATTACCTCATAACACTTTTATTAGTATGATAAAGCAATCTTCAGCAAAATGTGAAAAAATATCTTCTACCACTAAACTCTTCAGTTTTCACATTTTCTGCTATTATTTTACTGTTTCGCATACACAGTTTTTAACATGACCAACCTATGATGTGTCGAATACTCTGACTTATAAGAGTAGGCGAAGTTTCAATTGCGAACGTAGTTTTTGTCCAATAAAAGTCAATGCGCGTAAAAGGTATCAAGGCTATCTTTCTCTAACTTTCGATGAATGAGTGTGAAAACCTCGGAACTTGCTATGTTTCTCTTCGTATCAATATTTATGCAAATTTCTGCATCTGGTCAATCGATATAGTCGTATTTAAGCGCTGACATGCGCTGGGAAAGTGAAACTTTAGATCGGTTCTTACCTTTGGTGGTGTCTCGAGATCTGTGTTAGTTGCCTCAACTATTACGCAGCGAAGAAGGAGTATCGGCCGTTGGTAAGAGTAAAATTACGTTATTTTCTGCTAATTGAATAAAAGCGTTTGGCGTTCATGGAGTGCCGCTTTCAGTACTATCATAGGCGGACATCTTGAAGTGGAGTTGGACTAGTTTGCATAGTGAATATTCAATCTTGCTTGAAGTATCTCGTTTTGACGCTCGTCCAAGTCGTAAGTGACATTTTGAAGTTATCTTTTATTGATATTGTTAGTTGAAAGTCTTTTGGGAATTGTTTTCTTTAGGCTAATGAAAATTAAGCAGAGCTTTTCTCAAACCACTGCCTTTTAAGATATTAATAAAAGTGATTTGATTTTGCACAACTTGTGCTCATTTTCCGGCTAGCTAACACTGACCATCACACATAACAGCGACATGGCTGTTACACACCTTATCCATCATTGTTGCAGGAAATGGCCGTCCCTGAGAACACCGATCTTCCGTAGCATTGCAGCCATTATCACTTATCAGTGTGGCACCATGTTCTAACAAAAAATGGTATTTTAGAGTACATTTCCTGACACCTACCGCCAATTTCATGGAAACTAGACATTTTTGCTCTCAAAATGAATTACAGAACGAAGTTTCAATTTCGATATAACATCACATGACTGCACATATTCCATGAAATAAAAAATGTATGAGCTAATTCTTACACGCCACGAATCTTATACGCCGAGTAAACACAAGTCTTATCACTATTGTCACACAATTTCATTGAAATGCACTGCATAAACAAAACGTTCTTCTTGTCAAATGCAATCATTTGACGCGTCTATGTACGAGGGTCAGTCAATAAGTTAGTTTCACTGCATAAGAAAACAAATCAGGATCAAAATTTTAAAAGACCTTTATTTATATCCTAAAGTTCCCTGTAAAATCTGCTTTTAAACGTAATTACCTCCGTTATTTAAACATTTGTCGAGACGTGGCCCAAGATTTTGAATGCCTTCTGTAAAGAAATCCCGTCCAACGTCCTACAAACATTCTTGGGTTGCAGATTTTACCTCATCATCCGAATGGTATCGTCGTTTAGAAGTTCTTCTTTCATGGCACCAAAGACATGGAAGTCACATGGTGAAATGTCTGGGCTATAAAGAGGGTGATCCCACACTTCCCACATAATTTTTTCAGAAGTTTGCACATTTGTTTTGCATGCGATCTGGCAATGTCATGCAGGAACACAATGCCTTTCTACAGTTTACCTGGCCGTTGATTTTTGAGTGATTGCCCAATCGGTTTAGTGTTTCACAATAAGAAGATGAATTAATCGTGGCATCCTTCTGCATGAACTCTATACGCACCAAACATTCTCCGTCGAAAAACAGCGTCATCATCGCCTTTACCGCAGACGGAATAGTTCCATACATTTTTCGAGTCGGGGAAAAGGAATGTTTCTATTCGAGGGTGCTGCGTTTCATTTTAAGTGAGAAATGATGAATTCAAGTCTCATCTTCGGTCACAATTTTGTCCAAAAATTCTTGTCCTCCCTTTTGGTAACGTAGCAAAAATTCAAATGCACATTCAAAACGTTTCTCTTTATGTTCCACCGTCTATAGACAAGGCCACAAGGCACCCATCGAGCATAAACTTCATGAATTTTACGCTGCTCGGCAATAGTTTTTTGCCCATTTCCATGAAAAATATCCAGTTCATTTGATATTTCGTCTATTATTATGCGTATTATGTTTGCAAGAATGCATTCAATCACGCGAGCAGCGATTTCAGAATTTGTTACATTCGATGGTCTACCTTCACGCTAAGCATCGTCAATATCTTTATGTCCGTTCTCAAACATGTTGCACCACTTAGCGATAGCTTAACGTGACATTGCATTTTCATCACACACTTCATGCAACTGCCGATAAATTTCAGTCCAGTTACACCTTTTCGCCCACAAAAAAAAAGGAATCTCTGCACGCATTTCCAATTTGGACGCCACTTGTAGCTGCCAAGACATATTTAAGACTGATTATCAGACAAATTAAAATTACATTGTGAAACCGCTGCGGCACACGATACAGATAAATGTCTGAAGTGTTGCCACAAAGTTTCATCAAAATACCTTTTCACTGAAAATATTTATGAAGGAGTGCAACTAACTGTTTGATCGACATACGTATTTCGGAAATACGTTTTACTGTGTGTCCCATCAACTATTACATATTCATAAACCAAAACCACTAACAACGTTGTAATGCACAAATATTAAAAATTGGCAAATATTAAAAATTGACCGTTTCAAAGATTCCTCGATCCCCTTCTTCAATGCGAAAAAAAAAAGTATAAAAATGGGCTCAAAGAACCCCTCGGTTATAGCGCCGAGTACTGGCTTGAATGAAAATGATAAAGCAGGAGTTTATAGCTAAACATTGTTGGGATTCCAACCACAGGTTTAATTATTCAGAAGCTAAAATTATCCAAAAATGTAATTCAGTTATAGATCTCGACTTTTACAAGGCTTAAACATAGTTCATCCTTGGTAAATGATATGACAAGCACCCCTTTTCTCTCGCACGTGTGGAGGAATCCTGCGCAGTGACTTTTTAATACTTTCCAACCTAGTTGAAAAGTGTTTATGACTTCGGTTTGTCTGCCGTCTGGCCGTCTGGCCGTGCTCTAACTCCCGTAAATATGCTCGGATTGCTCTGCAATGTTTATATGATATTGCCGTTATCTATAGCATGTTCCCTATTTCAACGGAAGTGTGTAGCACTTATAGTTCTTTTACAGGGACACTCAAAAGAATTCCGTTACATTACGTCTATGGAGAGAAATCGTCTGCGGTTTATTTAAATAATGTTTCACTATTTGAAACGCATTGAAATTTATATATATCACTAAGGTGCATTACAAGAGGCTTACTACAGAATATTGTGTGTATAACAGTCATCGTTCATTTACAGGGACACACAAAAGAATTATCTACTGTCTGTTAACAATAATTCCTGGACGTGCGCTTTAAGTTACTGAACGCGATTTTAAATTTAACGCACTTTTTGTCTATTACGTGATGTGTATAAATTCTGTAGATCCTATACAGGGAAGCACAAAAGTTCGCGAACACATTTCCGTTTATTGACAGAAACTCCAGAAGTAGAATTTTAAACTGTGCTAAGCGTTTTCTAACTTAACTTAAATTTAGCATTCTATGTAGTATGTATACAAATCTGTAGATCATATACAGGGCTGAATAAAAGTATTCGGATATTTTTCAGAATATTGTATATGTTGAAAATTTCTGATTTAAAAAAAAAAAATATGGTATGCGTTTTCCAAATTCCTTACTGAGATGTTATCTTTCAGCTTATTAAACGGTATGATTTGTAAAATTATTTTGGAAGCGTTGGAAAGTGTTACATAATATTTGCTTGACGCATGATTTTTCGTTCTTGTTTTCACTTATTTCCGGTTAACTACGTCATTTCTTTGGGTTATAAACTCTTGCTTCATCATTTTCATTCAAGCTAGTACTCGGGGCTATAACCGAGGGGTTCTTTGAGCCCATTTTTATCTTTTTTTTTTTTCGCACTGAAGAAGGGGATTGAAGAATCCTTGAAACGGCCGTATGCGGTTTTTTGTGCAATTTTTTTTATATTTGTGCGTTACAACGTTGTTAGTGGTTTTGGTTTATGAATTAAAATTCGCACAAAGTATTTGATCTATGCTACCTATTACATATCATTATAAATATGTTAATTCTTAAAAACAGTAAAATTAGACAAGTGCATGTTAAAGGAATCTCCAAATTTTTAGACCTATTCTAATATACAGAAAAAGATGTGAATCATCCTAATTTAGAAATTTGAACTTTAAAAAAAATTTATTGTGTAATTTTTTTTTCCATTCACATTACAAATCTTATAACATGCAATATTTGTGAATGTGATTTAGTTAGATACCGAATCATCGAAGAGCCTTTTGTGTCGTATAGTTTTAAGATACAGTCTGCCTGCCATAATAAATTCTTATGATTTTTTCAACTCCTATTCAAAGTGAAATTATCTTTAAGCCATTTTAAGATTACTGATAGTTGGATATTTCGTAATTTCTCTATTTATTTCTCTTTTTATAGTCGAGTGAGGTTTCAGTTTGTATTTAGATAGGAATAAGATCCCAGAGATAGAATGAGATTTTACAATATGCCTATATCGATTATATGCAACGGATGGAAAAATATTCAAATTTAAAACATGTTTCCAATAATTCACCCTAATTAAAGTGGTATTTGTCGGTTAAAATCACACATAACGTATACTTAACTCAAAAAAGTCTGCTGTTGAATGGTATAGATCATAAAAAAACTAAACAATTGACGCAAGAAAAATAAACAAATACAAAGAAAAGTGATAATAGGGGAAAAAAAGCTGAAAAATGAATACAAAGACATACACACGAAAGAAGATTTTTTTAAATGTAAAGATGTTTTACATAACATAATGTAAAACTGTAAATTAAAAAAATAAATGAAAATTAAGAATACTAAAAAATTGAAAAAGAAAATAAAAATTGAAGAAAAAATAAAAAATGGAAAGAAAAATAAACAAGTGGGTAAGTGTGATCGAAGATCGCTCAAAGGGTTTCGTTTAATATTCCTTTCAAAACACTTTATCCTTTCTTTAATAAATTAAAATAAATTTCATTTAGCAAAAAAAAAAAAAAAAAAAAAAAAAAAAAAAAAAAAGCGTCATGTTTTTTATAAAGTAAAAAATTACCGGTCTATTTTTTCGTTTTTTCGCATATCTAAACCAGCCCGCTATTATATTCTGTCATAATAATATCAGTCATGCGGACTAAATGCGATATTTTAAAAAATAATTTCAAAATTAAACAAATGGTAGACCTTCAAAATGTTAAAATATGTGAATATTTCCATAATCGGATTTTTATCACGATTCAATATGTTTCTAAAACTCATATATTTACTATTCTCTATTCATCATATTGAGCTAGTATCAATATGATGAATAGAGAATTGTATTATTGTAAAACAATAATACTCGCTTTGTATTATCGTAAAACATCTGAAAAATTCGTTAAACTTCCATTATGACGTCAGATTTTCTTTTTAATTCTCTAATGACGTGATATTAATCTGTTTTGTGTATATACGCATACTCATACTCCTTGTATTATTGAGAAATCTTAGGCATTTTCAGTTTTATTACCACTATGACGTCAATCAATTTTATTTCATGTTTATCTTTTTTTTCAATTGGTGAAACTTTTTATTTCATTTTCGTTTTTCACGTGGAAATCGTCTAATAGAATATTAATTATTGTGGAAAGAATTTCATCGTGGATTTTTAATTTTTGGCATCTGCTATAACGAAAAATTTTTTAATTTAATAGGAAAAGGCTGTTAGAATTTTGGTTTTTTATCTCTATTTATTAAAATAATACGAATTTTTCAGATTTTAATATTTTGAGCTCTTCATACCTGATATTCGGCTATATACACAAAGTTTCAACTCTGTAAGTTATATAGTTTTTGAGAATGGCTCTGTGACAGACAGACAACGAAGCGGAAGTAATAGGGTTTTGTGAGATGAACGAAACCCTAAAAATGAAGAAAAAATTATAATACAGAAATAAAGCTGAAAATAGAACACAATTACATGCACACAAAATAATATTTTGTTTTAATGTACAGACATTTTATATAACATGATTTTATATTGTATGTCAAAGTGGTTCTCAAATTCCCTGCTCAACAACGCGAATAATTATGACACGTTTTCTCACCCATTTTAAAATGAAAAGGCATAGAATTGGCAGTCTTGACTATTGAAGCGATTTCGAGTTGAATGGTTTTTTTCCATTTTTTGATAAAAAAAAATTGCTAATCGAGTTATATTCGGTTCTTGCCACGTGACGACATTCCCCCCCCCCTTTTCTCGTGCTGCTGCGTGAAGAATTTTATTCAAAACGTCCACTTTGACAGTATTTTCGGAAAGATCTTCTGCCTTTACCAAAAAATGGAAAACGCATTTCGATTACATAACTTCTTACTAAGAACACCTACCAATTTCATGCGGTTCCGAACAAAAATGAATTCAGAAATGTGCCAGAAAGTTACTTTTGTGGGTTTGAGAACAGCCTTAAGAGAAATAAGTTGGACATTGTACGTTAAACGGGACATATGAGGTGCGTTCGTTTTATAACTAGTTTCACAATGTAAATAAAATATCCTTAGTATTTCAGTGAAATTAACTATATCGTCTGCTATGAGCGAAGTGAGCATGCACTTTTTTTTATTATTATTACGCATGCCACGTTTACAAATGTGATTTTTTTTTTTTTACACCAGACACCGCTGCAAAATTCACCATGGAGATGTTGCTTTGCGAATGATTACCTCCATGGTTTAATATTTTTATGGCTCGTAATGAACGAATCTCCTGCGTTTATGTACTCTAATGGATTGAGATATTCGGCTGTTAACCTAATTTTCACTGAAGTTCTTTCAAAATCTATACATTTTTCAATGTAACTCATGTCTCAAGCAAACAATTTTTTGAACGATCTTTCTAAATATGTAACTTTTATAAAATTTTATTCGAAAAAATAATTTTGAATAAAAATGGCCGCCTTTCATATGAAAAAAGAAATGGTTTGCTCGTATTTGTTTTCCTCAGTCACGTAACTTACGTTTTTATTATTTAGATTACGCACGATAGGATTTAATAGAATAAAGAAAACTTTTATTAATATCTTTTTAAGTTTTGGATTCGAATTTCATAAACTTTGAAATGACTCGACAAAATTCTGCAACGATAATATATATTAAATTTCAAACCATTCGGTTGGATAGTTTTTGGTCTGTTTTATTTGGACAGACGGTTGGACCTGACGACGACTATAGGTTCTACGTATTTATATAATTACGAAAGCACCTAAAAATGAGCCAGCAATATAAAAGAAGTTTCCAAATTATTAAAAGGGTTACGTACCTTTGTAACAAGACATTTTGGCCCAATATTTCGCTAATAGTGCATTCATTGGCATGAAATACTGCTTCAATATTTGAGTGATGGCATTGTACTAATATTGTGCAATTTTGGCAAGAAATATTTAGGCATTGTAAATCCGATAAAACTAATATTGACACAATATTGGCATTCAATTGGAAATATTTCCAACGTAAAAAAAGTATTTGAATAATATTACAGTTTTATTGGAAATATTCCCAATGCCATACAGCAAATATTTAGCAAATAATTCCTTATTATAAAGTTGTATTTCAATATCGTCATTGGAAAGTTTCTAATAAATAAAGCTTCCGTCTAGTGGATTTAATATAAATATCTAGAAGGGTGAAAATTCTAAATCCTTTTCAGTATGATGGAATTTAAGCTCGTCACGATTTAATTATGAAACTAAATGCAAACACTGTTACAGAATAAATCTTACTCCAAAAGTACTTCATGATTGGCATACACGCGAAGAGTGCAGCTCTGGTTATCTTGTTTTAAAAGAACACATGAAATGCATTAACTATAATTTATTCACCATTGATGGTCGGCACCAATGCTTAAAGGGATGAAAAGGATTTAATTGGGAAGCATCAAATTGAAAACGTGACCCCATCATTTCACTAATTATAGTTCACTCAAATTTTAATAGTGTGTGATAAAGAAATTAACTGAAGTTGACATTAACTATCAAAGCCCTAACATGAATGATAATTCATATCTTTCATTGTTTCCCATATAGTAAGAAGTGTTATATAATTAAACGTTATATACAGAGCGTCCAGAAATAGGCACGTCAATTTTAAAATTCGGCACTTCATTCACTATAATAAAAATAAAGTAAAAAAAGATGGCGCATACGTCAGTAAACTTATAAATTTTGTAAGCGTAAATCAAACACTTTGTGCGAATTTTAATTCATAAACTAAAACCTTTAACAACGTTATAACGCACAAATATGAAAAAATGGCACAAAAAATCACATACGGCTATCTCGAGGATTCTTGGATCCCCTTCCCCAGGGCCTTTTCAATCAAGACAGTACTTGGGGCTATAACCGAGGTGATCTTTAAATCCATTTTAATCCTTTTTTTTTTCTTTCTTTTTTTTCCGCACTGAGGAAGGGGATCCAAGAATCCTTGAAACGGCCGGATGTGATTTTTTGTGCCATTTTTTCATATTTGTGCGTGTTCGTTATAACGTTGTTAAAGGTTTTAATTTATGAATATAAATTCTGTAATCAGAAATTTTAATAATGTTTCAAATATTCGTCACTGCTTGCCGCTGTTTATTTCACACAGTAAAGTTACTCAAATTAACTTCAAAATTTAAAAACTCCAAGTTTTCTATCATATTTCAATAGTTAAATACAGTAAAGAGCAAAAATTGAGCGATTTTTGGTACAGTTTTACGCATTAGTTTAATCACTATTACTGGTTGGTACAATACACTGCCATCTATTGACAAAAAATTGAACAATTTGAACAATTACGCTATAGAAAATTTATGAGCTACTTGATGAACATATCACTTATTGCATCATTAATTTATTATATTTAATAATATATAGAATTTTAAAATTGAGCCGTTTATTACTGGACAAACTATTATAAAGGGTGTCACAAAAGGGTACCAAAAAGTAAAAACTTCAATATTTTTTTTCATTACATTAAAGATTAAATAAGTGATATATTTATAAGTAATATCATAAATATTGTGTACAGAATTTTTGAAAATAATTCCGATGTTAATTAATAGATAGCGTTGCACTGTAGAAAACTCTAAGAAAGCTAAACAGTTCAACAGAAAGGAAAGATAAAATTCTTTAACTTTGTTTCAGCTTTTTTAAGCATTCTTACAGATACACAGCGCTATCTACTGACGAAAATTTGAATTTTTCTTAAAATTGTGATTAATGAATTTGAAAGTTTGGGTGCATTTTATGTGACACTCCATCTGCAAACCCAGTAGTTCATAGAAAGACGATATGAACCTGACACAATCCGAGTATTCTGTAAAAAAATACCTACTCCAAGCTCAATCCCATCTTTCGGCCATAATATAAAAGTCATACTATAAAACTGAAATTCCTTTGAAAATCAAATTTTTTTTCATTAATGACGATTAAAAAAGAATTGTTATTATTTTTGTTTGCGAAATCTTGACACTATTGCGCTTTTTAAATTTTATATCTTTATGAACAATTGATTTATTTTAGTTATTGCCAAAATTATTTACAAACATTATTGTAACTTTCCCATATAAAGTTACTTTGGTGTCCAAAAGATAAGCAACAAAGTGAAAATAAAAAAGAAAACTGCCCCGTTAAACTGAGGGCATTGAGCTCACAGGCTATTCTCACTGATTGTATATTATACTCTTATTTCAAAGAATTTGAAATATGCCCCTCGAAAAATAAAGAAATCAACAATATCTTAAGGGGAGGGTCAGCCCCCCGTTACCCTCCTCATAGTTAATTAATGAACCCCTTAAACTAATCAGGGAAGTCTCTAATTACAATGAATATATATACAAAATTTGAAGAAAATCGGATAATTCTGCATGAAAAACCCATTTATCTAAATTAAGGGGGATTAGCCCCCCCTTTACCCCTTTATACTTAACCAATGAACCCCCAAAACTATTCAGAGAAGCGCATTATCACAATGAACTTATATACAAAATTTGAAGAAAATCGGATAATTCTGCATGAAAAACCCATTTATCTAAATTAGGGGGGTATCCACCTTTCCCCCTTTATACTTAACCAATGAACCCAGAAAACTATTGACAGAAGCGCATTATCAAAATGAACCTATATACAAAATTTGAAGAAAATCGGATAATTCTGCATGAAAAACTCATTTATCTAAATTAGGGGGGGGGTTATCCCCCCTTTCCCCCTTTATACTTAACCAATGAACCCCCAAAACTATTGACAGAAGCACATTATCAAAATGAACCTATATACAAAATTTGAAGAAAATCGGATAATTCTGCATGAAAAACCCATTTATCTAAATTAGGTGTGGGGGGGGGGGTTATCCCCTAATTCCCCCTTTATACTTAACCAATGAACCCCCAAAACTATTGACAGAAGCACATTATCAAAATGAACCTATATACAAAATTTGAAGAAAAACGGATAATTCTGCATGAAAAACTCATTCATCTAAATTAGGGGGGGGGGGGTTATCCCCCCTTTCCCCCTTTATACTTAACCAATGAACCCCCAAAACTATTGACAGAAGCACATTATCAAAATGAACCTATATACAAAATTTGAAGAAAATCGGATAATTCTGCATGAAAAACCCATTTATCTAAATTAGGGGGGGGGGTTATCCCCCCTTTCCCCCTTTATACTTAACCAATGAAACCCCAAAACTATTGACAGAAGCACATTATCAAAATGAACCTATATACAAAATTTGAAGAAAATCGGATAATTCTGCATGAAAAACCCATTTATCCAAATTAGGTGTGGGGGGGGGGTTATCCCCTCTTTCCCCCTTTATACTTAACCAATGAACCCCCAAAACTATTGACAGAAGCACATTATCAAAATGAACTTATATAAAAAATTTGAAGAAAATCGGATAATTCTGCATGAAAAACCCATTTATCTAAATTAGGGGGGGGGGTTATCCCCCTTTCCCACTTTATACTTAACCAATGAACCCCCAAAACTATTGACAGAAGCACATTATCAAAATGAACCTATATACAAAATTTGAAGAAAATCGGATAATTCTGCATGAAAAACCCATTTATCCAAATTAGGTGTGGGGGGGGGGTTATCCCCTCTTTCCCCCTTTATACTTAACCAATGAACCCCCAAAACTATTGACAGAAGCACATTATCAAAATGAACCTATATACAAAATTTGAAGAAAATCGGATAATTCTGCATGAAAAACCCATTTATCTAAATTAGGGGGGGGGTCATCCCCCCTTTCCCCCTTTATACTTAACCAATGAACCCCCAAAACTATTGACAGAAGCGCATTATGAAAATGAACCTATATACAAAATTTGAAGAAAATCGGATAATTCCTGCATGAAAAACTCATTTATCTAAATTAGGGGGGGGGTATCCCCCCTTTCCCCCTTTTTACTTAACCAATGAGCCCCCAAAACTATTGACAGAAGCACATTATCAAAATGAACCTATATACAAAATTTGAAGAAAATGGGATAATTCTGCATGAAAAACCCATTTATCTAAATTTCGGGGAGTCAGCCCCCCGTTTCCCCCTTTATGCTTAACCAATGAACCTCCAAAACTTATCAGGGAAGCGCCTTATCACAAGGAACCTATAAACAAAATTTAAAGTAAAACGGTTAGTTCTATCAAGAGTTATCGCGTTACGTACATACATACATACATACATACATACGTACGTACATACAGAACCTTCGGGCACATAAGCTCTCCGGCTTTGATAGCCTCTGAGCTAAAAAGGATGACATGAAAGCTATTTTTTTTTTAATTTGTGACATTTTCATTAATCATAAGGACCCAACTGCTGGTCTATTGATTAGGGCGCTGGGTACTAAATAGAAGGTGCCGGATTCGAATCCCGAGTCCGACATGCCTGTTTGCAGCGGGTCGGATTCCTCTTTAAATGGAGGTCCCGGTCTGTTTAGACCTTGCGTTCAAAAGATGACCGTAGCGCCTGAAACTAACCAACCGACCACAGATAGTCTAGAAATGTACAAAAATATCTCAGTAAATAATTAAAAATACAGGGTAACAAAAAAGTAAGATTTTTCAGTGCAAACAAAGTTCAATGGTAGACGTTTGTCAGACTGAAATGTGATTAACTCTGCTAATAACGCACGTTAAAAATCATCGATTCATGCCAAGAAAAAAATCCTTTATGGCGGTT
Organism: Maratus michaelseni; assembly: GCA_963931845.1. Lineage (NCBI taxonomy): Eukaryota > Metazoa > Arthropoda > Arachnida > Araneae > Salticidae > Maratus > Maratus michaelseni. The sequence goes on from OZ007596.1 coordinate 224,343,227, forward strand.
TGAAGTATGTGCGTCAATTCATGGAAAAAAAAGAACGAAAAATCATGCGTCAAGCATAGATTATATAACACTTTCCAACGCTTTCAAATCATACCGTTTAATAAGCTGAAAAATAACATCTAAGTAAAGAATTTGGAAAACGCATACCATATTAAAAAAAAAAAATCAGAAATTTTCAACATATACAATATTCGGAAAAATATCCGAATACTTTTATTCAGCCCTGTATATGATCTATAGATTTGTATACATACTACATAGGATGCTAAATTTTAGTTCAGTTAGAAAACGCTTAGCACAGTTTAAAATTCTCCTTCTGGAGTTTCTGTCAATAAACAGAAATGTGTTCGCGAACTTTTGTGCTTCTCTGTATATGATCTACAGAATTTATACACACGTAATAGACAAAAAGTGCGTTTTTGGATAGTTTCGTCATTTTATTTGTAAATATGAATCCGGCTGTTGATTTATATGTTAATGAGTCTGTAATGGTAAAAAATAAAATTATGTCAATATGATTATTGTTATTTCAAAAATAATACAAATTTTGAATCAATATACTTCGTTTCAAAAAAATATTAAATACAGCAGTATTAAAATACAGACTTCTGCCACAAATTCACAGCCAAATATTTTGTTGTAGGAAATTTAAATTAAATTGAATTGCCTGGTGAGTAAAATAGTCACTTGTAAACACATTAAAAACAATTAAGTATAGTGTTTAACTATATTGTTACTGTACAAAAAATAATGAATTCCCATCAAAAACATACATGTGAAAGAATGCCAAGTTCGTTAACGGTTTCGCTAATACAAGAAGTGAGATCTAACTGGAAACCAAGTTCTTTCGAAGCTTCTTACATCATAGCTCTTGTCATGCATAACGTTCTTCAATTGCTTAAAATGGTGTGTTATGTTATTTGCTACTCAATAGAGCGACTTTGTAAGTTTTCTCTTATTCAAATTTCTCTACATGATTGATCTGAACTTAAAGTTAATCACTTCCTTAACTTATCAATACCTTAACTTCGACATACTTTTTCGAATACTTGATTGACCAGATCTTTGCCAATGACATACTAGACTAAATTGTACTCAGACTCAAGTTGGTGGGTGAAGACCAGATCTTTGCCAATGACATACTAGACTAAATTGTACTCAGACTCAAGTTGGTGGATGAAAACTTTCCAAGTCGCTCTATTGAGTAGCAAATAACATAACAAATCATTTTAAGCAACTGAAGAACGTTATGCATGACAGGAGCTATGGTTTAAAGAGCTTCGAAAGAACTTGGTTTCCAGTTAGATCTCACTTCTTTTATTAGCGAAACCGTTAACGAACTTGGCATTCTTTCACATGTATGTTTTTGATGGGATTGCTTTTTCGGTGTCTTTTTTTGTTTTATTTTTTATTTTGCTTTATTGTGCTAAATTTTTATCTTACATACCTATAACAGAATTTATTATACAACAATGCTATTAAAACAGTGATATAAGTAGACATAAAGATAACACTTAGTGCCCTTAGTCTTTAAAAAATGTCTCATAGTAGTAGTTAGTATAAAAAAAAGAAAAAGTAAAAGTAAATAAACATTACAGGAAGGGGTAAAAACACAAATACATATCTATAATAAAAGGGGAGAGGGCTAATGATTTACAGTTGTGTTGCTAAGAGTGCTGTAAATTTAATAGTAAAAAAATGTTGAAATAATACAAATTTGTTGTAAAATCTTAAGAACAAAATTACTGTAAAATTAACTGCAAAAATGCTGTGAATTTACAAATTTGCTGTTTACCCGTGATAAACAAAATTGCTGTTAATTTACAGCAAAATTTGCTGGCATCCATATTGCCAGCATTTTTTTCTATAAAGAGAGAGTGAATTTTTTACAGTGCAGGTCTCTTTTTATAGAACTGACATGTATGTATCCGTCTGTAAACAGTTTGCGTTATAAATCTCTTCCTGTTGACGTTGCAAAGTTAGAAGCATTCCGATGTTCAGCCCTTCATCTGTCGTTGCTTGTATGCATACACAGAACATGATTACGTATGGAATGGCCATCATGATCACTCGGTGTGAATATCATTGAACATGTATGGGGAATACTAGGTTGGCGTAAATATTTACTCCTTGAGCATTCTTGGAACATTTCTGAACAAAGAACGTGTCTTCACAGTGAATGGTCTCATATATTCAAAACCATAACAGATTATACTATTCTTGGGACAATTAGCGTGCCTCTATATGAGAGTGGCGACATTTCCACAGGGCGCATGCTCACATTATGCTCAGACACAGCTTGTGCACACACAGGTTTTGCATAAACTAAGTCAAACCTACATTTCAGAACTTGGCTATACTCACCTGAATGAGTTCGATTATACGAGCGAGACAAGCTAACAAGCATTTCTTTGGCGATATTGGCAGGCTTCCCAATATTCTTGGCGATTCGATTTTGTCCGAACTTTTCTCAACCAATCATATTTTATTACCTGTTTGTCGCCACTCTTATATACAGGTACCCTAGCATGAATCGCCATGTGTTGCCAGCAGAGGAAATCCCCTTCCGTATTGAAAAAAATCCACTATTGAACAATTTTTCCATCAAAAATCGTACTTTTGTGACACCCTATATTATTTAATTATTTACTGAAAATTTTATTTGTTCATTTCTAAGATCCCTTGATGTGTAAAAATGTTACATATTTCAAATAAATATTTTTACGTTTTCCGCTTTTTTTCCCTTTATTGCTCAATTTTTAGACACCAATGTACTCCAATATTAGAAGTTTTTCATAAAATTTCAAAAGTGTTGTTTTTTCCTTAATAAGAATGCAAAACAAACTCTCAGGTTGAAATCTTAGATAATCTGCTTGAGTTGGTCTATTGAAACTCAACTTATCACTATTGTTATCTCGGTGTGGATTTAAAACCAGCGCGGGTTTTGTGGGTTGACTATGCAAATTTTCTAGGGTTTTCTTGTACAAACGATAATTCTATTCACTTTACCTTCAAAAGCCTCCCTGAACGAGGCATCCCTCTTATAGCAATATGGCCTAAAACTAGCCGGCGTTTAATCAAATCCCGTGTTTTTCTGCCTTTTTGTGGTTTTATGTCGATCTCAGTAGACTACTTGATATATTATACTACTTGATATAACAGGCAATAATAAATTGTTATAGGGGACAGTGAGAAAAAAGTAACTCTTTCGTGAAAGCGATTTGGAAAAGTTACCACAATAGGATTATCATGGAATTTTTTCATCAAATCCAGGATGTCACCTGCTAAAAGTGGAGGAGCTTCATTCTTCAGGAACAATGTGTTTTCAATCCAGTTGTCACTTCAAGCATCAGCAAACGAATCCGGAAATATGTTTCTTTTCGCCACCTACCTATTCGCACAAACGTTTGCGACACTAACACAGACCGTTGGCTAGTCATTTAACTACCAGATTGGATAAAACCTTTGAAGCAACCAGAATTCAAATTTCAAGTCAATTATATATAAAGATTGACACCCGGTAACAGCCATTACCGTATTGTGCTACATGTCCGAAATTCGTGTCCGGAATTGGCCGAAATTCGTTAAAACCTTTGATCCTTTCCACGTAGATTAAGTGAGTACCAAACATGCTTGGGAACTAAACCAATGGGGGTTCCACGTCAAGTAAAAACTTGACAGGAAAGTTTATATAACAACTCTGGGACCATGGTCAAAAAAGTGTAGTTTGACACCACCAGCCATGATACTTCATAAGATTGTAGCCTCGCTCTGCGGCGTTAGATATTTATACAAGTATAGGGAGATATGTAAAATGTAAATTTGTTTATAATGTTTAAATAATTACCAGTTGATGAAGTAATACAAACTGGCATTTAATTCTCGGAGATACATAATTTTGCAATACGCTATACTTTTAAAAATATATCAAGATAAATAGTTGGAAATCGGAATTCACACAATAACAGCAGAATTTTCCAATTAGGCGTAACACAGCTAATTGCTCTCTTAACCATTTTGGTTCGTGATTCATTAATGATGGAAGATATAGGACTGAGCATTTCTGATTTTGAAAGTTTAAAGTCATCGTGCTCGTGATCCGAGAATTTTGCTATTGTATTTCATGCTTTCAAGGTATTGACAATAAATAAAAACCAGAGAGTTATTCGATTTGCTGATACGCCATAAGTAAGATAAATAAATTCATATCCTACAGATATATTATATCCGTCTGAATAAAATGTTAAAAACGTGCAATATTCATATCTGCTATATTAATGTGTCTAATACTGCCGTCTGATTGCAAGGAATCTCTCACAACTAAAATATTCTAGTTTCAATAAAAAAATTAGCAATTCAAATAATTAAAAAAACTTTTTATAATCGATTGGCAAATTTTATATTGAATGCAACCTGAATTTTGAGGATTTATAAGCATGCAAAAGATGGAAAATAAATGGTATGAAAATTGAAGGATTAATTAAGAAGACAGAAACGGAACTAAAAACAATCTGGCATATTTACAATGCCATAAAGAGAAGATCTAAGAAAATTATTAAAAGCATGTATACCGAAAAAATAAATTAAACAATCTTAATTTTTAAGATGTTAATTGTTTTTTTATTTTTATTATTTTTTTTATGGAACCAAATTGAAATATTATTTACAAATAACAATTTGAAAATTTCAAACTAATTTTAAATGACATATTCCTGGATATATTTACTAACCGTCACTCACAGTTTAAATGTTTATTGTTTTAAATGAAAATACGTTTGCTGTGAATGGCAGCACTTCTCAAATAATCAAATTACTGAAACGCAACATTAAATGGAAAACTTAATAAAATACCTGTCACACGTATGTTTATATACCTGGCAATAGTGCACACTTTAACTATTATATAAGTAACGATTAGAAATGCTTTCGCAGGAATATTAATTGTTTGTTTATTCTGGCGTCTTAATGGGATATGGTAATTGACACCATGATTGATCTGTAAAGAAGGTCGTGTTAAACAAACATATGAAATGTGATAACGTGTAAAAGGATACAACACATTCAGTGAAAGACGTTTATTATCAGCTGAAATTAAAGCATTACCATGGAATATTAATCTACCTTGTCTTGAAGAGAATCATTCAAAACTTCGATACTTAAAATATCTAACTACATTTGATGTCAGTGTTTGTTAACCCTTTGTGTCCGAGTGATGCCAGTTGGAACTATGATAATTTATATATATATATATATATATATATATATATATATATTTACTAGTTTATTTATACGTTACCGATAATAATTCAGTCAAAACATTTCGTGTTTAAATTTTGTTTGACCGTATTAATTTCCGAAAACTAGAGTTTTAGCTATAATCATTGGCAAAAAAAAAACTGTTAAAAGACCGTGACTCAAATACTGTTGAATTACTTACGGTCAGGTAGAATAAATAAATAAATAAGAAAACCAATTTCGTTATCTGTTGAAAAAGCCTTAGCATTACCAAACCTAAAGTTAACAGCGTAAAACATTTAAACATAAACTTTTTTTTTTTAAGTCACACACACCCCACATTTAATATGTTATATTAGTATTTATTACATTTAGAAAATATTTATTGTGGTATGAATTATATTAAATAAAAAAATTATAACCATTTTTACTGGAATTTCAAATATTTTTATTTTTATTTGTGATGGATTTTGTTCAATTAATATTCTACTTGAGATAGTTTTAACGTTTCTACTGATTATTTTAATGTTTTTCATCAAATCCACAGTGCTATTTTGTGATACTAAAAATATTACTTAGTATTTTTATTTCTAGTTCAATGATTAGTTTATACTTCGACTACTGTAGGTATTTTCAAATACAAAATTGCTTATCTGTTGTATATGCACTATGCAAAATGACCAATGTTTCTTATTTTATGAAAGTATACTATAACCAAGAACGAATATATAATATAATCTTCTGAGTTATCCGAAATTCCGAATAGCGTGTTCCATTGTCTTTTGAATCCCCAGTAACCAATACATTTCCAAAATTTAAAGAATTATTTATAAAAATAAAGTATTTTTCGGAAACGTTTCCGAAGGATTTTTATAGTGTATTAATTAGTGTCCTCTGCCTGGAATATCTGTTTTTCGAATGCTATCAATTCTCAAATAAACATTTTCATGCTCAAAAAATATTTTTAACAGACAAGTATGCAAAATTAACAGCGTTAACAATAACATTAAAATTAAGATTATTTCTTTACTCTTTCATGTATAAATTAACTTATGCGGCTGAAAACGTTTATTTAAGAATGGATGACATTCGAAAAATAGGTATTCCAGGCTGAGGAAACTGATTAATACACTATAAAAACTATTCGGAAACGTTTCGAAAAATACGGGCAGCGAAAAATACTTTGTTTTTATAAATAATTCTTTAAATTTTGGAAATGTATTGGTTTATAGGGATTCAAAAGACAATGGAACACGCTATTCAGAATTTCGGATAACTCAAAAGATTATATTATATATTCGTTCGTGGTTATAGTGAATTTTCATAAATTAAGAAACATTGGTCATTTTTTACAGTGTATAAACATTTAAACTCAGAAACGAACCTTTATTTTTTAATTTTTCATTCTGTATTTGTTCACATGCGAGACATTTATAGATACATTGCTATATTATTCAGATATTGTGTCATTAATTTCATTTTTGGATGCTGCCTAATTAATGAGAAAAAAGAGTTTTAGTTCAAAGATCCCTTGTAATATTTTGCTCAAAATCCATATAAAACACTTAAGGTTCTCCCCAGAGATAAACAAATTTTCCGCTCATTGTTAATCCAGCTTTTGTTTGTACATTTTCTGCGAAATTGAAATGTTTATTTTATTGTATTGGATAAATTATTGCTAAAGCTAAATAATATTACAATTTTGTACTCGTTTTATCGTTAATATATCATTTTATCACATAAAATTTTTTAAAAAACAAATGGAATAAACAGTTGCTTTGTTCATCACATTTTTTTTTCAATTTATGTAAAATATTTGTATAAAACATTTATTATAAAATATTTGAGAATTGCTGAGTGTCTGGAATTTTTAACGAGAAAAATTATAATTTTTTCACTATTTGTTATAGTTATTAATATTTTAAGAAACATTCTTCTTTAAATATTTGCGATGCTAAAATTATTTCGATATATAGAGTATCATTATCATATTGTTTCTTTCATGTAAAACCAAATTGAAAGGAATTGTACGGAATTGAAAATTTTTCAATATTTGAAGGATTTTGTATTGTTTTATATATCTGCATATTTTACTAGTTTATCAAATTTGAATAGTTTTAAAATTTACGATAATAAAAGATTGTCCTGAATTGACAAATACATGTGTTAATAACGGCCATATTATTTTTTTCATTCAATAAAAAAAAACATAAAATTGGCTTTATTTTATTTATGCTAATATCACATCTTTAAAATGTAATATATGACATGACAGCTATCGTTTTTATATGTATTATTTTATCTTATAATATCATAGATCAGTGTTTTTCAAAGTACGGTGCGCGTACCATACATTAAGTACATGCACGCGTACGCGTATTGGTACATGGAACTTCTGATACTGGTACGCGGACCTTCTATGCTTAATGAAGTGGAATTCAACAAGATTCGGGATTTCCATGCAAATTTTCAGGCCAAATCTCAGAAGAAATCTTCTGAAAACAAAAATCTTGCACTGTGGTATTCTTAAATAGTGTAAAAATATCATTAATTCTATTCCTGTATAATTTAATTGATGAGATGGAAACAGTAAAAGGTAAATCCTAAATTGACGAGTAGCCACGATATAAATGAATGGTGCAAATGCCCTGTAACGGATTTTAATGACTACCCAGAAAATTGAACACCACAAAATGTTATACGCAATTCCTTTTTCATTGGAGATACTCTGTCACCATCACTGTGCTGAGATGAGAAAAAAAAGTCCTTCCGGCCTGTACCGGGAGGAAAAGGTAGCTTTCCTATATCTTCGTTTTAAAATTTTAGCTAATGTTACACGAAAACAGCAAGTTAAAATGCAAAGAAACGTTTACAAAAGATTCGCTAATACTGAATTTGAACAAGAATTTCGCCAAATTATTGAGCAATAGCCAAATTGGCTTCATTTATAAAAACTTATTTTGGTTGCCAAATTTGGCGATATTTCGCCAAATGTCCCAAATTTTGCTAATTTTGTCGCCAATGTCGCCACTTTTGGCGCTAACGGATATGAATATATAGTTTTATGCGTATGATTGGGAAATTTATTACAACAATGAAAGAAAATAATTTGCGAGTAATCGCGTTAATGTGCTGTTTTGTTTCAAAATGTCAGCCACCCTAGAATTTCAAACTGCTCTATCTCAGCCATTTTTTAAGATAGAGGTAAATCAAAAAATGCGCTGGAATCCTTGAATCAAGGCCTAACACGTAATTAAAAAATAAACTTTAATTTTTAATTCTTTTGTATATTTATTTTAATTTTAAATTTTTAAATGGCCGCCATCTTGAAACAAAATGGCGGACCAAGCTGGCCAACGAACTCGGTCGAGACATTGGTGACCTTAATACACACAATTAGTTTCATCAAAATCAATTTATAAATACGAGCGTTATCGTATGACATAGGTCAGATATATATATATATATATATATATATATATATATATATATATATATATATGGATATATCTATATATATAAATCAACATTTGAACGGAGGGTGGTTTTGGGGTCTGGGGGTCATGATCGGTGAAAATATATAGAAATTTTCCGGAACTGTTTTCCTCCGAACGGCTGCAATAGGTAGCTTTATACTTTTTTGTATTGAAAGCTACCTAAAAAGAACTTACCATACAGTTTTGTGATGGCATTCTTTCGGACCATTTATAAACAAGTTGAAAATTGTACGTTAAACGTGACATAAGAGGTGCGTTCGTATTATAACTAGTTTCACAATATAAAAAAATAAAATCATCCTTATTATTTCAGTGAATTGAATTAATCGTCTGCTATGAGTGAAATGAGCATGACTTTTTTAGGGTTTCATTCATCTCACGAAACCCTATTACCCCCGATCCGTTGTCTGTCCGTCACGGAGCCATTCTCAAAAAGTATGTAACTTACAGAGTTGAAACTTAGTGTATAAATCTGAATAGCAGCTGTAAAGAGCTCAAAATATTAAAATTTGAAAAATTCGTATTATTTTAATAAATAGAGATAAAAAACCAAAATTCTAACAGCCTTTTCCTATTAAATTGAAACATTTTTCGTTATAGCAGATGCCAAAGATTTAAAATCCACAATGAAATTCTTTCTACAATAATTAATTTTCTATCAGACGATTTTCACGTGAAAAATGAAAATGAAATAAAAAGTTTCACCAATTGAAAAAATGATAAATATGAAATAAAATTGATTGACGTCATAGTCGTAATAAAACGGAAAATGTCTAAGATTTCTCAATAATACAAGGAGTATGAGTATGTGTAAGTGGACAAAGCAGATTAATATCACGTCATTAGAGAATTAAAAAGAAAATCTGACGTCATATAGGAAGTTTAACTAATTTTTCAAATGTTTGAGAATAATACAAAGCGAGTATCAATATAAATAATAGAGAATAGTAAATATATGAGTTTGAGAAACATATTGAATCGTGATAAAAATCCGATTATGGAAATATTCGCATATTTTAACATTTGAAAGGTGTACAATTTGTTTAATTTTGAAATTATTTTTTTAAATATTGCATTTAGTCCGTATGATGGATATTATTATGACAGAATATAATAGACCGCTATCCGGCTGGTTTAGATATTCGAAAAAAGGAAAAAATAGACCGGTAAATTTTTACTTTATTAAAAATATGACTTTTTTTTTGTTGTTGTTGCTAAATGAAATTTTTTTGAATTTATTAAAGAAAGGATAAAGTGTTTTGAAAGGAATATTAAACGAAACCCTTTGAGCGATCTTCGATCACACTTACCCACTTGTTTTCTTATTACGTACGCCACGTTTACAAATGCGGATTTTTTTTCTACACCAGACAACACTGTAAAATTCGCCATGGAGATCTTGCTTTGCGAATGATTACGTCCATAGTTTAGTATTTTTATGACTCATAATGAACGAATCTCCTGTGTTTATTGACTCTAATGTATTGAGATATTCGGCTGTTAACGTAATTTCCACTGAAGTCATCTCAGAATCTATACATTTTTGAATGTAACTCATCTCTCAAACAAACAATTTTTTTCAACGATCTTCCTAAAAGTGTAACTTTTATGCAATTTTATTCCAAAAAATAATTTTTAATAAAAATGGCCGTCTGGCATATGAAAAAAGAAATGGTCAGCCCGTATTTGTTTTCCTCAGTCACATGACTTGCGCGTTTATTATACAGATTACGTATGATAGGATTTAATAGAATAAAGAAAACTTTTATTAATATCTTTTTAAGTTTTGATTCGATTTTCATAAAATTTGAAATGACTCGCCAAAATTCTGCAAAGATAGCATATATTAAATTTCAAACCATTTGGTGGGTAGTTTTTGAGCTGTTATATGCGGGCGGATGGACGGACGGACGGACAGACCAGATGACGACTATAGGTGCTACGTATTTATATAATTACGAACGCACCTAAAAACCCGAATTAAAGATTATATGTTTTCTGTATCGAACGGAGTAGCCATTGATTTCAGCAAAAGCTGTAAAATTTCTGCTAGTGTTTAGCACAGCTTATCTATGTGAGGATGCATTTTTTGCCCTTTCGTTGTATGAAAAGAAATTTCAGGAATAAATTAAATAGGGAATTGGACATGGCTAAAATTTAAAATTATTTTGAACTAGCCATGAAAAAATGACGCACAATGAGGATAAATCGCAAAAGAGCGCTTAAAAATCAATAACTTTTGAACGGAAGGAGCAGGAGACGTCGATGATGGACCACACATGATCTAATCTAAGAGTTGAATGGCTTTGTTTATCAGCTTGATCAGACCTCACTGAGAGGTCCAAAAACTAATACAAACCAGTCCAAAAATCTCCCAAAAATTGAAAAATTAAACAAAACGGGTCGTCCGACGTTTCAAAAGCAATGTATTTTTGGGCGCTGTATCGTATAAGACAAAACATGTTTCTGTATGATTAACTGTTCGTGAGATATGGTTGTCATTGAATGTTAAATATGAACGAGGGGAGGTTTTTGATTTCGTTTGTAACACCAACTTCAACAATACCAAATTATTTGGTGAAGTCGAATTTAATAGGACGACATATTTTCGTCGAAAAAGGCTGTGTATTCACCCAGAAACTGTTATTTTGGTTTGTTGATGTACCAGACAATTGGTACTACTGAAATCATTTCGGCCACTAGCCCTGAAATTCTGCAAATCTCTGTAATTGTTTGTTGTACAAGCACGTTTTTCAGATCCTCGGGAAATATATTAAGTAAATTGAAGGAGACGCAAAGAGGTGAAAAAAGTGCACAGTGATTTGAAAACCTAATACTGATAAAATCTGAGATTTGTTCTTACACATTTTTCAAGTTTGGTTTCAAAATTTTAAAGCATTGTTTTTCTATCTTCTAATCCTATTGTTGGATCAAATCTAACTCACCATAAATAACATATAACGCGAACGAAATCAAAACCTACTCGCCCCCTCCCCATCATCTTTAACAATCAATCAACGATTGCGGTATCTCACGAACAAGTTCTGGGGTTTGTCTCATTCGAACCCGCGTCCAAAAATACGTAGATTTTAACACCCATGACGACATTTTTTTACATTTTTTATTTATTTTTTTTTTAATTTAGACTGATTTTTTTCATTTTGGATCCCTTAATGAGATCTGATCAACCTGGTAAACAAAGCCAATCAACTTTTTAGTTAGACGTATTTGAGGCCCCAATTTCAAGTCACCAGCTGTTCCCGTTCAAAAGTTACTGATTTTTAAGCGCTTTTTTGTGACTTTCATCTACTGAGCGACATTTGATTAATTAAGCCAACTATTCTAATCAGCCATAGAATTAAATTTAGTCTAATACAACGTATTATATATAAGTCATCCAATAATACGTAATAAGCTTATACCAAACAAATCATAAGTTGCTGAAGTTGCCCCTATAAAATATTATTATAATTTGCATTTTACATATGCATAGCCATGATAGTACTCTATATCTGATTGTCAATAAAAGATGATAATTTAAGTAGTAATTTAAGTAGTAGATGATAATCACTTTAGTAGCACTCTAAAAACATCCGTTGATTTTTAATACAATTTCCGTATTTTTACGGATTATTTTTGTGATGAAATGATTTTGTGAATAGGTCAGTAAGTAGAGAATACGAATTTAAGTATATCCTTGGCAGAAGGAAGTGCAAAGAATGGAGTTTATTTGTCACTTTCTCAAAGGCTTTCGAGTGTTTAAAGAATTTTACACCATGAAAAGAATTTCCATATTTTGCCGTTACAATTTCCGATTTGTTACGGATTTTTTTTTCGTTTGCAGCGTAAAAATAAATCCAACAGTCTTAGAGAAAATACAAATTTATCAAAGTTATTTGTCAAGGATGTTCTAAAAATACATTTTCACTATACTTTTTGACACATTCACGAAATCACTTTCATCGTAAATAAATTTCCGTAAAAATACAAAAACTGTACTGCCAATCGCTGGGATTTTTATATTTAGATGCGTTCATATACAGTGTCTCACAAAAGTGATGGGACACTTGTGCTTTATAAAAAGAAACTGCAATAAAATAAATAAACAAACATGTGCAAAAATTTTTTGGGTGTGTTTCATATTTAAAGTTAGTAACAATTATTACATAACATACATTTTGTCAAAATATTAAAATATTAATTTAGTAAAAATACAATTGTTCAGAACGGAGCAAAAAATGGCTCACATAAGTGATGGGACACTTACTTTTCCATCAAATATTTATCCAAAAATTTTACTTTTTAAAAGGTTTTAATATTTTGTTGGATTTCCTTTTACTTTTAAAACATGATTTAATATTTTTGGGATGGATTCGACTAATTTTTTTGTGATTTCTGGAGTGATTTTACCCCATTCTTCTTGAAGCACCGATTTTAGTTGTTGTTTTGAAGAAATGGTGTGTTTGCGAATTCTTGATTCCAATTCTTGCCAAATATTCTCTATGGGATTTAAGTCTGGAGATTGTGGTGGTGTTTTTATTATTTCAGGACAGTTATATAGCAGCCAGAGTCTAACGTTCAGAGCAGTGTGCTTGGGGTCATTGTCCTGGTAGAATTTAAAATCGTTATGAAGGTTCAATTTTCGTGCTGAAGATTTCAAATTTTGCTTTAAAATATCAATATACTTGTACTGATCCATTATACTGTCAATAAAAACAAGATTACCAACTCCAGCGGACGACATACACCCCCATACCATAACTCCTCCTCCACCATGTTTTACTGTTGGTACCAAGTTCTGTTTGCGAAATTCTTCCCTGGGTTTTCTCCACACCAAGATTCTACCGTCAGAACCAAATATATTAAATTTACTCTCATCAGCAAATATAACTTTATTCCAGTAATCAGAATTCTTATTTATGTTGGATTTTGCGAAAGCTAGTCTGAGTTTTCTATTCTTTTCACTTAAGAATTTTTTCCTGGCTACTCTACCGTGATATCCAGCAGATCGAATTACCCTTCTAATAGTCTCAGGATTAACAATTATTCCATATAATGCTTGTAAATCAGCAGCAACTTTTGAAGCACTAATTCTTGGATTTTTTTTAATATTTCGAACGATAATTCGCTTTATTCCATTGGATAGCTTTGATGGTCGGCCAGGTCTTCTTTTATCCTGAATCATATGATTCTTTTTATATCGTTTAATGATATTGAAAACTGTTGAACGACTCAAGTTAACTGTTTCAGCAGTTTTTCTAATAGATTTTCCACGTTCAATATGCAAATTAATAACTAATTTTCGAATTTCAGGCGAAGTTTCTTTTCGTTTAGCATTCATGGCTACACAGAGCTAAAAAACACAAAAATTCCAAAACAAACTGGAGAGAAATACTGCAGACGATTTTATAAATTATTGCCAATTGCTTTTAAGTAAAAATAAAACCCCAAAAAATATTTTTATTGCTTATTTCAGACGATTTTTGTTGCATATATAATGGTGTCCCATCACTTATGTGAGCTATTTTTTGCTCCGTTCTAAACATTTGTATTTTTATTAAATTAATATTTTAATATTTTGACAAAATGTATGTTATGTAATAATCTTTACTAAATTTAAGTATGAAACACACCCACAAAAAAATGTGTACATGTTTTTTTAATTTATTTGATTAGTTTCCTTTTGTAAAGCACAAGTGTCCCATCACTTATGTGAGACACTGTATATATAAACACATAACACCTATAGTCGTCGTCTGGATCGTTCGTCTGTCTGTCCGTCTATCCATCTGTCCGCATATAACAACGCAAAAGCTACACAACCGAATTTTTTTTTAATTTAATATATATAATCGTTGCAGAATTTTGTCGAGTCATTTTAAATTTTATGAAAATCAAATCAAAACTTAAAAAGGTATTAATAAAAATATTTATTAAGTTTTATTTTAAATCGGTAATTCCTTGTTATAGGAGCTTCCGAGGATTAATCGTCAAGCGACCGATATGTATCGCCAAGTTATCTGACATGTATGACGTTATAGTCATATATGACGTATATGACATTTTATAACCTCTATGACCAAGTTATAGTCCCATCCTTCATTTTATTAAATCCTATCATACGTATTTAATCCACTGATATCTCATAATAGTTAAAGATTCTAGGTTGCCATTTTGATTACGTCCTATTTAAGAAGGAGTCATATCTTTTCTGTATTACTGAATTTAAAAACCGAATGTGTATACTAAAATTGTTTAATTATAGCAATCCTACAGTTTTTTGGATGGATGTTTCCGGAGAAATGTATATTAAATGGAAAAATAGTCTAAATATGGATTTTGAGTTTTGAAATTTTTAAAGCAAGACTTAAGTTTCCCATGGGAATTTTTAGTAAATGTCAACAAAAGATATATGTTGCTAACTTAAAATGTACTTATTTTATTACGGAAATTAATCATATCATAATAACACACGAATTCATTTCACTGAAATAATAACAGTACGAACGCACCTCATTTGTCACGTTTGACGTACAATTTCCAACTTCTTTTTTTTTTTTTTTTTTTTTTCCTTACAGTGAATATAATTATGTTATTTTAAGTATTAGCATTCAGGTACCGATTTATTAACTTTGGATTCTTGTACATACAAGCTTTTTGAGACCCTTAGAATACTTTCCTTATATAATATTTTTGTTATGCTTATTTTAGAGTTAGGGGTTCCCAAAGACCCTATGCTGAATGGCCAGCAGTAAAACAATCCTTGTTAGCATTACTTTCGTTACCTGAAGTTAAGGCAAATGTATTAACTTTTATTAAAGGGTACGCCAGTCTGAAAGTTTGGGAATCCGTGTCATAGAACATTTTAAAGTCAAAACGGTACCCTTTCGTGTAACATTTTGTAATGACAATTATTAGAAACGCTTTTCTTATTCAAATTTCTTAATAGTAGTAATTTACTCACCTAAAGAACTGATTCATTTGCTTATAAAGTAATTGGTGTGTCCTTTGTTATAAACAATCCAAGTACCACCACATTAAATGAATCTACAGAAATTCAAATATTCAAATTTTTATGCTTCTTTCTAAAATAAGTATTTATGTACAGTTGGCCAGTAACAAGAGAACAAACACCTCATGTTCTATTTCAAATTGGTGGATTAAACTTTGTGCCGTTATATTAAAATAAATGGTCAACATAAAAATAGCACAAACAAAAATATATAAAATGACAAACAGCTGTTTTGGAGCCCCTAAAGCTCCTTCATCAGTGCCAAATTTAAAAGGTTAAAAACTGATCCAATAGTTTAAGCCATGTAGGTATGCTTCCATCTCCGCACGCGACCAAGATAAAATGGCGGTGAGTTTTCTTTAAAAAAATGTACGTAACATGTGATTCACTGTTGTTTTTTAAAAAACTTACCACCATTCTATCTTGGTCGTGTGCGGAGATGCAAGCATGGTTACATTTGTGGATCAGATTTTAATCTTTTAAATTTGGCACTAATGATGGACCTTTAAGGGCTGCGAAACAGCTGTTTGCCATTTTACATATTTTTATTTATGCTATTTTTACGTTGATCATTTATTTTCACCTCATGTTTGAATCACAAAATTGTCCCCAAAATAACGGAAATAGGTATTCGACTAGATATTATGTAATTTTTCCAATTTAAGTTAAATAAATAAACTTATGTCGTCATACTGAAATTTTACAAAACTTACACCTAATTTTGGCATCATATTTGGCTTTTCGGCATATTCTACTGTAGGATACCAAAATTAAAGTCATTCGCTGAAGTAGTAATGAAGATTTAAAGCTTGAAACTCCCAATGTTAAATTCATTTGTAAGCGTTTCAAAATAGATTGCAACTCGGGTAGTTATTAAGCATAACTCAAGAACTACTTTGCGGAATGAGATGTAATTGTGAATTCACGCATTTAAAGCTTCTAGAAATCGATTTGTGTTAAAAGATTTACAGTTTACAATTCATAAATGTTTCGAAAATGTATTTCGAGAATGAATATTCTTTTAAATTAATTTTCGAAAAGAAAAATATAAATTGTAACCCATACATTTTTTAAACAGGAATCAATTACTAGAGGTTTCAAATATGCGAATACAAAACTACAGCTCATTCTGCCAATTTATTTCGTAACCTTTTGCTTATGGGGGGGGGGGCGTAATCCCAAGAAAAAGAATGCTGAAAAATTCGGGGTTGGGATTACCGTTATCCCGAAAATTTCCACCCCTCAATCATGGCGTGCAGGAAGTAATCAAGAGCGTTAAGTACACTGTTAAAACTATAGGTGACAATTCGGTGCCTTTTGGGAACCCGGGGTGAAATTCTGGTGCCGTTTGAAACGCTAGGGTGCCGTACAGGCTTGAAAATGTGATTAGGGTGCCATTTGGTCACTCACTGGGTGATTGAAGCTAATTAGGGTGCCGTACAATGCATATTGCTCGAACTTTTTCACCCCGCCATTCGACTGGTATCTTGCGCATGCGCTGATTCGTTTCCTCTTCATGAGGTGTTGACTTGTTTCCTCTCATTTTTCGCAAGTCATAGGGGAGTTCGAACAAGATGGCTGACTTTGAATTTCAGTGCATCGCTGCTGCATAATCGTTGCCGCATAGTTATTAATATAATAACTTAAATAACGACATTTATTTAGAATAAATAAACCAGGGGAGTCAATAAAAAGAATCACTCTTTATATACAGGTATGTGAAATGTTTCAGTGTTGTTTGTATATTATGTTTTATTATTATAAAAAGATTTTATATTATGTTGTATTACAAGTGGCTCCACACATTATTTTCAAGCAGACATTTTAAGTTATAATCTTGATGTGGAAAGTTGAAATTTGTATCTCGTGAAATTAGAATGATGTAGCCTCACCTATTTGCTTGTTTTTTAAATCATTATTTATGCAGAGCTTATAATAATTTCATTTTATTCATATTTTTATCTAATGAATTTTCTCGCACAGTTTTTGTTGTTTACGATCTAGAAATAAATTTAATGATGCATTATTATAGTAATAAAAAATATAGAGAGAGAAACATAAGTTGTTATATTTAAAAAAATAGTTTAATTTCTTATTTTTCTGATATATAAACAAACTATTTGTAAACAATTAAAGAATTTACAAGTTTTAAAGGGAATTGATTTTTACTAACTTGAAACGTATTAATTTGAATATTTGACAATTTTAAATTAGTTGATTTGATAATATGAAATAGTAAACTTTGTAACATAAGAAATAATAAATTTTGTAACGTAAGAAATTGTAAACTTTGTAACATAAGAAATAGTAAACTTGATAAAATATAAATTTCTGCAGATGTTTTTACTAATCAAATACTTTTTACTATCGAAATTTTTAGAGCTTGTGTTTGATGATGAAATGAACTAAAAATATACCATTACATATTATAAATTATTAACAAAATAAATAAATCGTAATTCCTGAATTGATATTTGACATTTATACATGTGTCTTCTTGAAAAATGTTTTGTGAGTCTCTTGTACTATAACATATTAATAATAATAAAACACTGGAACATTTCACAGTAGTGTGGCTGGATGTAAAAATGGCTTAGATGATTGAGTGATTTATGTAAATATATTTAACTCGCATAGCTAGAAGATTTTTTTCCCCTCTTAAAATAATAATGATAAATAAATATCTCTGTACTACTACATCTAACTTAAAATGGTAATAAATACTAATATATATGGTAATAAATACTAACCTGTTTTGAAGGTAACAAAAATGACCTGATGATGTATATAATACATTTCTCATAGATATTAACCTGCACATGCAGGGGTCAATGCAAGTTTTTTTTTTTTTTTTTTTTTTTTTTTTTTTTTTTTTTTGTGTGTGGGGGGGGGGGCGTTTTGTGAAATTATTATATTTTTCACAAAATGCCTCCCTCCCTCCCCTTGTCTAGCAATTGTATCGAAAAGAATTTGAAAATTCTTATACTTAAAAAAGAAAAAAAAGGCTATACATATATAATTATAATGCAATGTTTAACTTTTCAGCAATAAAATCAACAATACTTCATTTTCTCTGCTGAAATTTATACAAAGTTAAAAGTTGATCATCTCATGTCAAGGGTCGATCCAGGTAAAATTTTGGGCCTTTTCAGAGCTCCTTGACAAAGATCTATTTAATAAAACAGGCTCCTTCACAAAAATCAATTTAATAAATTGGGCCAATTCAGTAACATCTATTTCATAAACTGGTGCCTTCACAAAATTCCTATTAATAAAACAGGTATCTTGAGAAAATTCCTTTTAATAAAATAGGCCCTTTCACAAAATTCTATTCCATAGAAACTTACTATTTTTATTAATTTTTCATTATTTTGATATGTTTTAAAATGTGTAATTTGTAAACAATCTTTCGAACCAAACATTTATTAACATAACAAAAACTTTTTAAAGTCCTATTTGTTTTCCTTTCTGGTGAACTTGATTGTTTACAAATTGCACATTTTAAAACATAACAAAATAATAAATAATTAATAAAAAATAGTATGTTTTTATGGAATAGAATTTTGTGAAAAGACCTATTTTATTAAAAGGAATTTTGTGAAGGGATTTGTTTTATTAAAAGAAATTTTGTGAAGGTGTCATTTTATCAAATTGATTTTTCTGAAGGGCCCCATTTTATAAAATTGATTTTTGTGAAGGAGCCTGTTTTATTAAATAGATTTTTGTGAAGGAGCTCTGAATAGGCCCCAAATTTTGCCGGGATCGACCTTTGACATGAGATGATCAACTTTTAACTTTGTATAAATTCCAACAGAGAAAATGAAATATTGATCAGTTTATTGCAGCTAAAGTTAAACATTGCATTATAATTATATATGTTTAGCTTTTTTCTTTTCTTTTTTAAGTATTACAATTTACAAACTCTTTTCAATATAATTGCTAGACAAGGGCGGGGGGGGGCGGAGATGCTTTCATTTGTGGAGTGCCGCTGGGCACCTTAGAGTAGAGGTGCCATTATTCTCCCCTGGGTGCCATCCTTTCACCCCTTGGGGCACCCTGTATTAGGGGTGCCATCCTTTCACCCTAGTTAAGGGTGCCATTTTGGCTCCCCTAGGGGTGTCACCAGTGAGACAAGCCTTTCACCCCTTTTGGGTGCCATGTGTCACCTGTAGTTTTAACAGTGTAATGCTTAAAAAACTACCCACAGTGCAGTCTATTTTGCAACGATTACAAATGAAATTAACATTGGGAGTTCCAAATTTTCAACTTTCATAATTCCGAAACTACTTGACCGAATGACTCTCCGTTTGTCAACCTAAGGTAAAATTTGCCAAAACACCTAATTATAGATAATTAGGATAAGAGATAATTATGTATTGGGTATCTTCTCTTTTTATGTATTTATTTATTTATTTTTGGCCGACTGTAAAGGGCGATTCCTTTCTTCCTCAAATAACTAGTAACTAGTAGACTAGTAACTAGTAATTAGTAGAGTTAGAACATGAATGTGGTGTCTCGATTTTGAAACATGTATGCGCTACACGATAAAGCCCCCAGTACACTATTAAAAATTTGCGGTAAACTGCATAGTCATTCGACCATTTTTATTTTTAAAAAAGACATAACCATACTTTATCTTTATTCTGACCATACCATGGTCGATAATATGGTCAGATACGCTTAATAATATGGCCAAGTAACCGTTATCTTTAAAAACGATCGAATGACTGTACAATTTGCTGCATATTTTTAACATTGTAGGTACCTGTAAATATCAAAAACATATCGAAACATATAAGAGATATGATCAAAAGTGCAATGACAAAGTTATAGAATGTCTGTTGTTATGTCTTACATCCAAAAATAACTTTATTAGAAGCCCTGAAATGTAATTTTTTTTTAAATATCCAATCACGAGCTTTTTATTATGGATGGTACAGACAATTTCTTCACGACTATTGTTAATATCACTAATATTACTATTATTATGATTATAATTATTATTCTATTATTTAAAATTTTATAATTCACATCGCAGACGAGCCGAAATGATTTTAAAGCAGTCAGTTTAATTTAAATTACATTTATGATATAATAAATACATTATATATATTCATCATAATATAATAAAATTTAAATAAAAAATCATTTTTAACAAAATTTTACTTTTAAAACAAATAATCCATCACTTATGATACGCAACAATCTTCGATCATAAAGTTCTTTTTAAACTACACAATTCCCATAAAAACAAATATATTCATAATAAACCAAAATTTTTGGATGTCAGTCTTGCGTATGCAAATGCAGAATACAATGTTCCGTATAAAATGAAGGACGAAAACACATAAGGTAAATGAAGCAGGATACGAGAATCTTATTGTATTTCGTTTTGAATATGTATTAAATATTTTGCTGTCAAACAAGAAGGAAGAAGATGCTTTTTCCTTTTACATTGCAGTTTTGAAAGAAAATAGTTACGGCTCACACATACAAATTTTATTTTTAAATTCAAAATTTAAAGAAAGAAAATATTTTACATGCGTATAAGGATAGAAATGATAGAAATTGATACAAATGTACTTGATACAAATGAACTGTTTTTTTTAATAACTGACTCTAAAATATGATTAATGAAACTTTCTATACAAATTATTTATTTATAAAAGTTTTTCTGGCTGTACAATACGTCTGATTTAAAATATTCTTTATATTATTTATGATGTAAAATATATTTTACATAAAATTAAATTTAACAAAACTTGATAAAAGTTTGTCGATTTTGTGAAATTGGCTATGATTTAAGATCATAGTCTGAAAATAAATGTAATTTTTTTTAAATAATGAATATTCAATTTTCAAGGGAGATAATACAAATTATTTAAATAACATTAAATTTACTTGCTTACATTGAAAAGCTAATGATTTAATAAATAGCGTAAAATAAGGCACAATGTGAATCTTCAAAATTAAAATTTTAAAAAGTTCACGAATCTGAAAGGAAATGTAGTCATTTTAATTATTGATGTTGCATACCTTTTTATCAT
Source organism: Maratus michaelseni (assembly GCA_963931845.1). NCBI lineage: Eukaryota > Metazoa > Arthropoda > Arachnida > Araneae > Salticidae > Maratus > Maratus michaelseni. Next base: position 224,365,018 of record OZ007596.1, read on the forward strand.
AATGACCATTATTATAACTAATACTAATATTATTATGAATATAATTATTATCCTATTCTTCATAATATTTAGCTGATATCACACACGAAACAGAAAGATCTCTAAAATAGCCACTTTTATAAAAAAAAAAAAATTACACTTCCAGTCACTTAAATCACTTAATAATGTAATAAACTTAAAATATAAAACCGTTTCTAACAAACTTTTATCTTACGACATACAAATCCTTTATCATTCAAAATATTTTTAGATCATAAAGTTCTTTTTAAAATAGATAGTTCCTATAAAAACAAATTTATTCCTTAAAAATCAAAATTTTCCGGACGTAATTCTAGCTTATGCAAATGCAAAATACAAAGGATAAAATTTCGTATAAAATGAAGGTCGAAAACAGATAATGCGAATGATGCAGGATAAGGGGAATCAGTACTAAGTCTCACGTTGACTTCCGTTTTGAATATTTATTGAATATTTTAGGGTTAAAAAAAAGTGCTGGGAAGATGCTTTTCTTTCAGATTGCAGTTTTCAAAGAAAATAACTTTAGCTGGCATATATAATTTTATTATTAGACATAAATTGTAAAGAAAGAAAATAATAATTTAAATGTTAATACCAGTAAACTTTTTCCTTTGGAATTACTGACTCTAAGATATGATTAATGGTACTTTATATACAAACTAGCAACCGGCTTCGACCGGTACCAGGATGTTTTAAAGGTACCTCTAAATACATTTATCTGTAAAGTTCAATATCGAGATCATTTTCCTTCGGCCACGTTTGCTTCGGCGTACGTGGCCGAAGCGCCGTGGGAGGCAAATCTTACTGGTGCGATAAAAGTCCCTCAGCACTTGGGTTCCGTGGTCGCCTACTCGCCGGGCGCCACTACGGCGCTTGGTGGCGCAGCTTACTTTTACCCATCATACGTAGTATAGGCCAAGTCTTGTAATCGTTTTAAAAATCGAAAAAAAAATTGCCTCCGTCTGTCAGGGTGTTTGTCTGTGTGTGTGTCTGTAAACGCTCTATCTCTCGAACAACTTGATATAGAGACTTCAAATTTGGTATGTACTTAGTATGTAATAACAAAAAGAAGCTCATTGAGTTTCAGTAACCTCGATTATCCGGAACTATTTTTTTCGGACTCTCGAAATATTCGTTCTGATAATAGGTATATAAAAAATTTCGAAATTGTTTATTTTAAGGAGTGAATATAAAAGACAATAAAAAAAACATAAATTTTGCATAAAGAATGAAGTCGATCGAGTAATGAGTTGCCGAGATATTTGTAATCCTATTTACCACACTCTTCGATTTTTTATGACCCTGTATTTCATTCAAATTTCAATTCAAAGATATATTTTAATTGGAAATGAGCGCTTAATCCGACGCAGTAAACTGTTAGTTAATATGATTATCAATTTTGGAGTTATAAGGATGTTTCTTTTACGCAATTCAGTAATAGAGCATTTAAAGTTTATGACGTCATCAAGCCACGATTTCATTCGAATTGCAACGCATTTTATAAATAGTTTACACATGTTTTATTTTCATATTTTATATTATTCATATCCATTCATATCCACGTATTACGGTGCCCCCCCCCCCTCCCCAACGTCTAGTTTAATTTTTACAAATAAAAAAATTACAGATTACATTTAATTTTTTTTTCCTTTATCAAGAAAAAAACTGTCGACTTCATGCATAAAAATTTAACTGGAAATGCGAATATCGTCTGTAAATGAGAGATGAAATATCTTTTAAAAAATCGTCTGCTGCGACTTTCGCGGTATTCATATGTATCATAGTCCTAAAAATACATTTTTTTTTTATCCAAGCGCCAAATATAAGCAACAAATGTGATAAATTGTCAAATATTCCTTTAATGGCCGCCTTTGACATTAAGTACTTCTTTTATGCCGTACAACCATTCCTTTCTTATTTAAGTTAAATATCTTCGTTTTATAATATTATTTCTCATTAAAACTTTTCCCTTTGTATTTTAAATAAAGTCAGTAATAGTTTTTGATTTTATTTTTCGAGTTGATTGTATTTTTTTTATCTTTAACTGATATAGCCATTTCCCAAAGACCGTTAACCAAACCATAGCATAATATACCGTCGCCAAGATGGAAAACATACACCAATGACAACCTTTTCGTCCAAAATAAGGATAAAATACCAAATTTTATTATGAACAAGTTGGAAATTGTACGTCAAACGTTACAAACGAGGTGCGTTCGTACGCACGTTTTAGAATTAAATTCATGATATCCCGTGCGTAGAACGGGTTAAACAGCTAGTTAAGTATATATTTTATGACACTGTTCATACAAATATCTTAACTAGTTATATAAATATTCAGATATATATGTATCAGCTAGTTATATAAATATTCAGATCTTGATGATTTTTAATTCTGTGAAATGAATTATATCGTCTGCACATTAATTTCTGTCATAAAATAAGTATCTCGGTCGCTTGACGATTTAACATCCATCGGAAGCTCCTATAACAAAAAAGCACCGATTTAAAAAAAAAAAAATTCAAATTTCTTAATAAATATTTTTATTAATATCTCCTAAAGTTTTGATTCGATTTTAATAAAATTTGAAATGTCTCGACACAATTCTGCAAAGATAATATATTTTAAATTGCAAACCATTTGGTTGGGTAGTTTTTGCGTTGTTATATGCGGACAGACAGACAGACAGACGGACGGACAGACGGACGGACCAAACGACGACTATAGGTGCTACGTATTTATATAATTACGAACGCACCTAAAAATGATGGTTATATCGGTATATTATACATCATAGTGACCGAGGAAATATTCTCTATCCGATGGTGCAAATCGAAAAAAAAATCCATCGGGTAGTTTTTGAAATCATCCCGGACATACACTTTTAGGTCTTCTTGCTTTATAATATATATGATATTATATAATTAATTATTTTAAAATTTCAGATTTTTATTGCTGTGAATAAAAATAATTTAGACTATCGTGATGAAAGATATTTTTCATAAAATATTAACAAAGTTTGATAAGATTTCGACTATTTTTATAACATTGGAAATGACTTAAAACTACAGTTAGAAAATGAAAACTAACATTCTCAAACGAAGAAAATTACATTTTCAGGTGAAATAATTGTTTTTTAACTTACGTTAAATTAGGAAGTTTCAGTTATATTGAAATATTTACGCCTAAAACGTGTCAATTGCTAGAAAAATTCAAACAAATCAATATTTAAATAAATTATATTTATTACCACCCAGTTTAAAAATAGTCAAATCAAACACTGTTTGTAAAGCAGCTATAAAATTAATAAATACCAAAAAATAAGTACAATATGAATAATTAAATTTAAAATTTGAAAAACCTCCCCCCCCCCCACCCAAAAAAAAAAACATAATACATTGCCATATTTATTAGTGATGCAACATACAATTTGCTATAATTAAACAATTTTAGTATACAAATTCGGTTTTTAAATTCAATAATACGGGAATAATATGACTTCATCTGAAATAGGAAGAAATCACCATGGCAATTTAGAATCATTACCTATCATGAGATATCATTGAATTATTTACGTATGATAGGATTTAATAGAATGAAGAATACTTTTATTAATATCTTTTTAACACTTTCCAACCTAGTTGAAAAGTGTTTATGACTTCGGTTTGTCTGGCCGTCTGTCCGTGCTCTAACTCCCGTATATGCTCGGATTGCCCTGCAATTTTTATAAGTTATAATCGTTATCTATAGCATGTTCCCTATTTCAACGGAAGTGTGTAGCACTTATAGTTTTTTTACAGGGACACTCAAAAGAATTCCGTTACATTGCGGTCTATGGGGAAAAATCATTTGCGGTTTATTTAAATAATGTTTCACTATTTTAAACGCATTGAAATTTATATATATCACTAAGGTGCATTAGAAGAAGCTTAATATGGAATAGGGTGTTCATAGCACTTGTACTTACTTTACAGGGACAGTCAAAAGAATTCCGTTACATTACGTCTATGGAGAAAAATCGTCTGCGGTTTATTTAAAATATGTTTCCCTATTTTAAACGCATTGAAATTTATATTAGGTTCATTACAAGAGACTTACTACAGAATATTGTGTGTATAGCAGTCATCGTTCATTTACAAGGACACACAAAAGAATTCTCTACTGTATGTTAACAATAATTCCTGGAAGTGCGTTTTAAGTTACTGAACGCGATTTTAACTTTAAATCGCTTTTTGTATATTACGTGGTGTGCATAAATTCTGTAGATCCTATACAGGGAAGCACAAAAATTCGGGAACACATTTCCGTATTATTTAACTCCAGACGGAGAATTTTAAACTGTGCTACGTGTTTCCTAACTGAACTAAAATTTAGCATCCTATGTAGTATATATACAAATCTATAGATCCTATACAGGGCTGAATAAAAGTATTCGGATTACTTAGATGTTATCTTTTAGCTTATTAAAGAGTATGATTCGTAAAATTATTTTGGAAACGTTGGAAAGTGTTACATAATCTATGCTTGACGCATGATTTTTCGTTCTTGTTAAGTTTGGATTCGATTTTCATAACATTTGAAATTACTCGACAAAATTCTGAAACTATTATATATAGGCAAACCATTCTTTCAAACCATTCGGTTGGGTAGTTTTTACGCTGTTATATGCGGACAGACGGGCGGACCAGCGACGAGTATAGGTGCTACGTATTTATATAATTACGAACGCACCTAAAAACGGAAATTCATTTGATAACAAATTTATTCATTAAGTACCAAACTTTTCGGACATCAATCCAGCTTATTCAAATGCGGAATACAATAGATAAAGTTTCGTATAAAATGAAGGCAAAAACAGATATTGCGAATGAAGGGGGATCAGGATAAGGGGATTTAGTTAAAAGTTTCATATTAACTTCCGTTTTGAATATTTATGGAATATTTTGCTGTTCAAAAAGATGCGGGAAAGACACTTTTTCTTTTCATTTGCGTGGCGGTTTTTTTTTTAAATAGCTGTGGTTGAGATACACAATTTTATTATTACACATATAATGTATAAAACAAAATACATCTTGATGCAAACTAACTATTTTCTTTTAAATAATCGACTCTAAAACATGATTAATGATGCTTTATATACATGATATTAATTTTTAAATGTTTTCAGATCGTACAATGCTTCTGATATTAAAAGTATTTTAGACTATTGTGATGTAAAATATTTCCTACAAAGATTAATCTTAACAAAAAATTTCTTCTTCTTTGAGACACAGGCTATAAATTGAATCAGTATTTGGAAGAAAGGCCTACGTTATGTATTTTTCAAAGTTGCGAATTTTGTTTCATAAGGCCTTTGTGGAATGATTGATGATTACCCAGTGTTAAAAATTGCAATTTCATATAATACAAGTTTGTTTATTTTAAATGAAAAATTAAAACTATAAAATAAATATAATATTATTACTTACCTTACCTACCTAACTAGTTTTTTATCACTCGTCAATGCTCAACATGAAACAAAAGTAGAGGATATTAAAATCGAAAGAAGAGCCTACGTTATGAATTTTTCAAAGTAGCGATTTGTATTTTAAAAGGCCTTTGTGGGATGATTGATGATTACCCAGTGTTAAAAATTGCAATTTCATGTAATACAAGTTTGTTTATTTTAAATGAAAAATGAAAACTATATAACAAATATAATATTATTACTTACCTTACCTACCTAACTAGTTTTTTATCACTCGTCAATGCTCAACATGAAACAAAAGTAGAGGATATTAAAATCAAAAGAAGAGCCTACGTTATGAATTTTTCAAAGTTGCGATTTTTGTTTCATAAGGCCTTTGTGGAATGATCGATGATTACCCAGTGTTAAAAATTGCAATTTCATATAATACAAGTTTGTTTATTTTAAATGAAAAATTAAAACTGTAAAATAAATATAATATTATTATTACTTACCTTACCTACCTAACTAGTTTTTATCACTCGTCAATGCTCAACATGAAATGAAAGTAGAGGATATTAAAATAAAATAAAGGGCCTCTCTGCTCAGGACATCACTAATTAATAACATTAATAGATTTTTCCTAATTTCTGAAAATTTTAAATTTTAGCATTGGCCCTTCTTCCTCATTTCTCAAAATTTTAAATTTGTAATATATCGGTTTCTAATATCCTTTGGTTGTACATTGAAAGAAAACTTATACCACCTTCATCTAGAACGAATAAGTAGTCATTTTCAAAATCCCTAAATTAGAAATATAGATTTCCGAGCTAAGCGAATAAAGTAAACAAATAAACTGAATAGACGAAATGATCGAGATAGGTGATGAAACGATACATTATATTATGAATCGTTTGAAATGCGAGAAATTATCACTTGCTTTCTAGAATAAATTCATAAACTAGAACTATAGTTACTAAAACTAACCTCTTGTGTTCACATTTATTTGCAGAGATTTTTAAATAAGGTTGACCACGATAATATAGAGAAACACTTTTGAATTTTAATAGGGGAGACTAGAACTCTCCAGCAAAGGGAACTAGAATGTGTAAGGATGACACAGAACTATTTTTTCTAGATGCCACTGGCAGAATTTCTTCTCAGTGTAATATCCTTCAATATTGATATAATATCGGTTGTAATATCCTTCTTTAAAAAATACAAAGTATTTTCTTAATCTTTTCTCATTTTCATGGAAGATAATACAGATTTTCAACTTACGTTTAATTACTTGCTTATATTGAAAAGACCAGTTATTTCCTTGATATTTAAAAAAAATCGATTTTTAAAATGAATTATCTTTTACTATCATTTTCACTGTTAAAGAACAAAAACAGAAATGCTTCAAATTAGTTTTTTCAAAGCAGATTGGCATTAATTAAATAGCATAATATTATGCCCAGCATGAATACTAAAAATTATAATTTGTCTCGTGAAAAGGAATTGACTAATGGCCATTTTTATTATTGAGGTTACATACATTTTTATTACAACTATTATAGACATCACCAAAACAACTAGCATTATGATTAATATTATTATTCTGTTCTTTATAATTTTTCATTTGACATTAGACAAAAACAGAATAATTTTTAAAGTAGTCACTTTAATATAAATTACGCTTCCAATCACATAAATCAGTTAATCAATCTCTCTCTCTCTGTATATATATATATATACAGTAGAACTCCAATTATCCGAATTCCGACTATCCGAATCGCTTTCAGAATTTCAGAAAAAAAAATTAAGACGGAAACGTGCTGCGATTCGCAAAATAATGATTCTGTCTACGCACGCTATATTGTCCTTCCCTCCGCGAATCTAGTGTAAACGCAGCGCGAACATTATTGGGATGATGAGTCACCGTCTCATAGTGCAGTTCGATTATTGGCTGTCGTCCGTCGCCAGGTGGCCAGCCCAGCCCATCTGGGTTTCAAATTCTAAATGACGATGAACTTATTGAAAGTGTGACAGAAGAAAGTGTCGAGGAAGAAGATGACCTTACTGTCGAAGTTGAAGATGACACGGGACCATCAGCTAGTGAAGCATTTGCCGGCCTTGAAACTCCGTTGAAGTGAATGGAGCGTCAGCCTGAGTGTGACCACATGCAACTTCTCACAGTCAAGCGGATGCGCGACTTGGCTGCCCAAAAACGGATGAAGACTGTAAAATGCTTACTTTGATCGAGATGTTCAGCAAGTGATATGACTTTCATTTACAGTACGATGCGTACATACTGTACAGCACTTGTAAGTACGCATAACATGTAAAAGTGTTGCCTTTTCATTTAATTAATTAAAAGATCGTTTTCTTTCAAAATAGTTTTTTTTCTCCCATTTTCAACATACATACAGACATTGATTAAAATAGACCCTTTTTTCGGAAAAAATCCAATTATCCGAATTTTTGATTATCCGAATGGGGTCCGGTCCCAATTGATTCGGATAATTGGAGTTCTACTGTATATATATATATTTACTTTGAGGTAATTAGTGTTGATAATTGAAGACTAGCTTTTGTAGAAACAATACTGCTTTAATATCTGAAGTAAGACATAATTCTATTAACAGGATACATACAAATTATATACGGGTTTTAAGGGGAAAGGGGATGTTTTCTGTCGCAGTTTATCAGCCGTTAATGCATCTTCCGATATCAGACCTTGGTTGGGCCGTCTGTCCATACAAACTCGAAAAGGAAATCTGAGGAGGATTTTAACATTCCGCTTCCAGGCCAGGGATGCGAACTCATTTAGTCATCAAATTTATTGTGTGGAGTTTTTGCTGGACTGGTTAATTCTAGTGAGATCTGCCGCGCCTCTCTCGTTGCGGTCGGGCATGTTATGGGAACCGAAACCGCATCCCATTCACACACATGTATATGTATATATAAAGACGTGTGTGTCCTTTTTTTTTTTTTTTTCTTTACTTTGCAGCCACAACCTTCCAGCGAGACCACTCTGGTGTTTGTGTATGGTAGTAACCTCGAGTCCCCCATCGTGCGCTATGATGGTTGCATGTCGGCAGCTGTGAGGGTGTGGGAGATAGGGTGGTTGAAAATGGTCGACCTAGGCCATTTTCATATTTCGACCAAAATGTTCTAAAAAATGTTTGGAATTTTCTTCAACAGAAACTGGTTCATTCAACTTAACATGAACTAATTAAGATAGAGATAACACAGTAAAATGATTTCGCAACCCCTAGGGGTGGAAACTGAAACTGATCGAGTGCGTAGCACGGATTGCGTTGGGTGATTGCATGCGTAGCACGCCGGCTATTCAATGCCGTAGGCAGCGGAGACAAGTGCCGGAGTTTCGTTCGAAAAGAGATTTGTTTAGATCAGAATGCGCACCGAAAATGACTGTTTTCATCGAAACCGCATAAGAAAGTTACTGATTTCCGGGCAACGTCATATGTATCAGCTAGTAATATAATAAATTAAAAATATAAAAGCATTTCTAGTATAGTTTTATTTTTAGTCATATTAAACCGCCGTTTATCATTCAAATCAATCTTTGAGCATAACATTCTTTTAAAGTAGATATTTCTCTTAAAAACAAATTTATTCATTAAAAATCAAACTCTTTGGACGTCAGTCCAGATTATGCAAATGCAGATTACAATGGATAAAGTTTCGTATAAAATGAAGGCCAAAGACTGATAATTCGAGTGAAGCAGGATAAGGAAATCAACTACTAAGTCTCATATTGACTTCCGTTTTGAATATTTATTGAATATTTTATTGTCAAAAAAAGACGCGCGGAAGAGGCTTTTTTCTTTTACAGTGCAGGTTTTTAAAGAAAATAGTTATGGCAGATTCAAATTCAAAATTTCAATTTTAGATTTAAAATGTATAAAAAGAAAATAATTTAAAACTTGATATGACTAAACTATTTTCGTTCTAAAAAACATGATTAATGATACTTTATAAACAAATTATTTATTTTTGAAAGATTTCAGATTTTTCAGTGCTTCTGACCTTAAATATGTTGCAGACTATTGTGATGTAAAATATTTTCGAGTAAGATTAAATTTAACAAAGTCTGATAAGTTTTTGTGTTTATTCTGAGATTGGTTACAATATACGAGGGCTATTTTAAAAGTAAGATCCGTTTTGTAATTTAAAAAAGAAATAAATAGTAAGCACATTTAGACAATTATTTTTTTACAAGATTCTTCATACCTTTGTCTACTTTTCTACATAGTTCCCATGCTTGTTGATATATGTGTCGTAACGCCCCTTGAATTTTTATAACCCTTCCTCGTAGAATGCTTCCGCCTGTGAGGAAAGACATACATTAACCGTTGTTTCCACTTCTTCGTTGAATCGCTGGCCGCCATGAAACGATTTCAGATATCGGAAGGGGTGATAGTCATTCGGCGCAAGGTCAGGACTATATGGGGGTGCTCAAATTGCTCCAACCCAAAACATTCTCTTCAGACCGATGCGAGTGCAATGAACAAGGTTCAGCGTCACACCCGTATTTTCACTACACGCTAACAAGCCAATGACATCTCAGGTGCACTCAAAACCCTCCAAAAATTGGCTCGCAAATGCCTCCACTCGCCCACTTCAAAAGAGGAAACTGGAATGCGTATTTGACCACCTAAACTTACCTCTCAAATTTAACTTAGGGAGCCCGTCTGTCGGATCACAATTTTCTAAATCTCTGTCCCCTGTCGAGCGTACAGCTCGGGCTGAGAAACGCACGCTTGTCGCGGAAGCGTTTGTCTGTCCCAAAAGTTTCCACAATTTACTTATGCCCCTACTGCCCAGTATCGCGTGGGAAAATCTGTTTTCGACAGTGGACCCCTCCTGTAAAAGCGTTAAACAGTCCTTGTCACTTGCTCGCTATTGGAGCTCTCCTGGCAGGGGCTCTGCTTAGGCCGACTTTCTCTATTTCTTATGTTTATGTTTCGCCGATCATTGTCGCGTTTTCTGGGGGCTTCAGCTGCTGATAAACACTGTAACATTTTTTAAATATTTTTTAAGACCTTAATAAAGGGAACGGGAGGGATACTATGCTCTACAGACTTGGTTTCCTTGTCTCAGCAGTCCGTCTTAGGCAATCCAATCAACCCAAAACATTCGATGAGAGATTGTATTGGAGCAGCAGTGTGTGGGCACTCATTACATTTCTGTCATACACCTCACAAATCTGGCGATGAATGTCCAATTCTGTCATTTCCCTTAATGTCTAAAACCGTATTACTGACCGCATTTCCGAGACAGCGGGATGATCAATCGACTTGTACATGTTTCTCGCTCACTCTGAAGCAGCACACTGACACAGTAGATGCACAATTAGAGTTGCAAAGGCTAGAAAAAACCCGGTTTAAACCTAGGAATAAACCGGGTTTTTTGGGAATAAACCAGGTCTTTTGGGAATGAACCTGGGAATAAACCGGATCTATTGGAAATAAACCCGGGAATAAACCCGTTCTTTGAAACTCTATGCACAATTGACGTCTTCTGTAACGCAAGGGATGCCGAGAGTCTGCGCGCATGAGCTTTGCTACCAGCACTCAAGATTTAAAGAGATATTTTCTGAAGGTTCTTACCTTAAAAATTACCCTCGTAAGGTTACAGTTTGAAAACAAAAATAAACAAAAAGTCATTTTCCAGTGTAATCATAATTTTTTTTTTTTACTTTCATAATGGACTAATTTACGCTCTAACTAAAGCTTTAACTTGCGTAATTACACACGTTTAATTGCTTATATTGAGAAATTCATACCCAAAATCTGTTATTTTCAACAAAAATTTAAAAATTCACTTTTTAAATAAAACTTTTTTTTTATCATTTACAAAATAAAACATTTTAAACTGTGTGACACGAATGAACTATTTTCATTTTATTAATTGACATTAAATATGATTAATGATTCTGATTAACGATGATACATAAATTATTTTAGTAAGATTATTAAGTAAAATATTTTAGAATATCAAAGCCAATGAAGAAAAATCTCATTTAAAAAAATTATTTTTGACTTTGCTTTGTAAAATAATTTTAGAAGAGATTTTTTAACGAAGTTTGATTAGCTTTTATTCTTTTTAGTGACATTAGCTATGGTTTAAAGCCACAGTTAAAAAAAAATAAAGTAACTTTTTAAAAATTACACTTTCAATTATCAGATGAAATTTTGCAATATTTTACTTTCCGAACACGTAGTGTAAGGAAAGTAATGTAAACATGATTTGTGAGTGTGTGAGTGTGTGTGTGTGTATGTGTATGTGAACACGATACCTAATGATGCTTCCGATTGAACTCCCATTGGGCGAATATGTTAAAAACCACTGTCTCAAGAAATGTATAGATTTTCGTACAAACCAACCGACAAATTAGGTATTTAATCCGTTTTAAAACATTTCTAAACCCTCTTGCTAGTAATTATATAGGAATAATTACCAAGCAAATATGACCGAGCATAAGTGAGAAGTATTGTACTGATGTAAAAAAGAATTAGTGGCGCAGAGGTAACGTCTCCAGTATCCAAACAGATGAATCAGTATTCGAATCCAACCGATTCAATTGTGTCATAAATTTACACACACACACACACACACACACACACATATATATATATATATATATATATATATATATATATATATATATATATATGTGGCAGTTTAGAAAAAATTCAGCATTCTATACTGCAGTTATGAGGTGGGGATATATCTTAATATATGAAATGAATCGACTCTTCGAAGAAAAAAAATAATGTGACTCAATATATTAATGTGCTTAAAATAAAAATGCTTCCTTAAACTCTTAATAAAAGCTGAAAACGGCAAAAAATTATAATAATCCTATATTTTACCGTTTTTTCACTACAATAGAGAGCACATTAGTCACCATGATTATAGAAATTTCATTAAAAATCGGAATTCTGAAATTTCAAGAGTTATTATTAGATGTTCTTGTCAATTCATATTAATTAATTCATCTTAATATACAACAATTAAAAATCACGCATCAAGCAGAGCTTATTAAACACTTTCCAACACATTCAGACTACTATAAAAAATCTTTCCCGTTTAATAAGGTGAAAGATGATGTCTAAGAAACAATTTGAAAAACGCGTGACACAATTGAAAACAAAAAGTCAGGATTTACCATCAATAATCGGAAAACCATCGAATTCCTTTGTGCCGTAATGTATGGGATCTATAGATTTGTATATATGCTACATAGTATTTTACACTTTACTTCAGTTAGGAAACGCATAGCACAGTTGAAAATTCCCCTACAGCAAATTCTGCCAATAAATGGAAATGTACTTGAGATCTTTTGTGCAGTCCTGTATAGGATCTTTAGAATTTGTATACACCCAATAATATGCAAAAAATTTGTTAAATTTAAAAACGCGCACAGCAAAAGAAAACACACTTCCAGAAATTATTACTAATAGATAGTACTGTAAACGAATTCTTTTGTGTGTCCCTATAAAGAAACGATGAAGGCTACGCACACTTTATTCTATAGTAAGCATCTTGTAATGCACCTTAGAGATATATACCAATTTCAATATGTTTGAAATAGCGTAACAATATTAAAGTACACCGCAAATGATTTTTTCCCGTAGACCGTAATGTACACTGTTAAAACTTTGCAGCAAACTGTCCAGTCATTCGACCGTTTTTATAGAAAACAGTCACATAACCGTGATTTAACTCTATTCTGACCATATTGTTGCCCATATTATGGCCAGAATAGAATTAAATGACGGTTATATAACCACTTTCTACAAAAACGGTCAAATGACTGGACAGTTTGCTGCAAATTTTTAACAGAGGTAACGGAATTCATTTGAGTGTCCCTGTAAATGTACGATGAATGCTATGCGTACCAACTTCAGTACTAAACATCTTGTTGTGCACCTCAGTGTTATATATCACTTTCATTATGTTTGAGATAGTCTAACATCATTAAAATATACCGCAAACGATTTTTCCCAATAGATCGTAATATAACGAAAATTTTTGTATGTCCCTGTAAATGAACTATAAATGATACACACTTCATTTTCAATAACGACCAAGCCATAGTAAAGATCAATATCATATATTAATTGCAAGACAATCCGAGTATATTTACGCGAATTAGCGCACGGACAGACGGACAGACGGCAGACAGACAAACCGAATTCATAAACACATTTTAACTATATAGGAAAGTGTTAAAAATTACTATTTTATCTCGTTTTTATTCCTTTTAAAAACATTCATTCAGAGTAGATATTTCAGAAAGTTGTTCTAAAATACATTTTTATGCCAAGATAAATGAAACGATAATAACAAAAAAAAACATAAAATACCGAAACTAAAAAACTGATTTATATTTTTAATATGCACTAAATGGAAAAATGTTGATAAGCTTTAAACATTCGTAAACTTACTAAATATATATTTTTTAATTTAATGAAATTTCCTTTACATGATTAAATCTACCGAAGTTTAATAATGCATTTTAAATAAAATTCAATGCAGATCCTGATTTACTATTATTGTAAGATATTTTATAAAGTTCCTGTAGCTGTCACATAGTATCTGAAAAGTTACTTTAAGAATGATAAATGGATAATGGATGAATTTGTGGATAACAAAAGACAGTTTTCTCTTGTAGTCGCTTCGATTTGAAAAGCATATTTAAGTCGTTTATTTATACATTGTCATTTTGAAAAATGCTAGGAAGTCATTTATCATTTATTTCTTGTTGAACTCTTCCCCCTTTCGCTTTCAAAAATCAAATCTTTCAGCACTATCTTTTCCCATAGGTTACACAATAAAATACTTTTGAAAAGCGACTTTTTTTTCATGAAATTTTATTAAAGTAAGAGAAAAGAGATAAGATTTAGATTATGCAGAGTAAAAAAGACATATAATGCAAATTAAATAATTAAATAACAACAAGGCCTTCTCCTTTTTAAAACTTATATTCGTTGTTAAAGTTTTGAGGATATCTAACCATATTATATAAATAATACATATATATATTTATTTATTATTACACGCAACTTACAGTCTAAAGTTTCCTTTATTCATAATATTTATTTATTTGAAATGGAGATGTGAAACTTAAACTGCATTCATTCAGTGTTTGTGCACGTCTTCTTTAAATAAATAAGTCTAAAAACAAATGCAAATATTTCGTAATTCATAAGTTACTAACAAATTAAGACTCTTTTTTATACTCTTAGATAAAAATGAATATATCTAAAAATTAAAAAATGTATGCAGAAAATAAGAGTCTAGTTTCGTATTTGCAAATTTTCTTTTTTTCTATTTACAGAAAATTACTTTGTTGAATTTAACCGAATTGTTAACTGAAATGATAATAAAATGATATTTTTTTCTTCAGATAGAGCTATATTTTTAAATTCACTTCAATTTCTATTATATTAAGTAGATTTCCAGAGACGGTTAATCTGAATATTTTGAGTGAAAGTATCAATTAATGCCTTGCGAAATTATCCGATTTCACACAGATTTATGATACTGGAGTGAGAATCACAAAGCACACTTCTTTGTGATAAAAAAAATACAGTAGTTCTTCATTTCTCCATGCATTAACTTAAACAGTATATCGCCTTTGTCAGTTGCTACATTGTAAGATTTGAAAGAAAATTTATGCTACACTGCTAAAAAAAAGGGTTGATTTTACAGTATAATACTGGCAGCCCAGCTGCCAGTATTATACCGTAAAATTAACAGTAATAAACAGTAAAATAAGCAGTAATACGCTACCTGCCGTAGTAGCAGTAGCGTATTACTGCTTATTTTACTGTTTCGATATTTAGCATTTAAATTGAATTATATGTTCAAGAAAATACATGGAGTATATAATTAAACCTTTAAAGAATAATATCTATTTTTATAGCAAGAACCGCCTTTAAAAGTTATTTTTAGCTTTTACACAATAGAAGTTTTTCAGATTTTTACTGCACGCAAAACATCCTATACCAAAAATAATATGCATGAAATGCCTTGAATTTCTTTTTACTCATTTTACAAATGTTTATTGAGGGAACAGACTACAATCATGACTAAGATCAGACTACAATCATATACTAATTAGTTTTATATTTACACTGGTATAAGTTAAAAAGTTGCAGGAAAATTTTACAATTTTTCATTACATTTTTACTTTATGTGCCATAGCTTCTGCGATAAAGATGCTATTATAATGCGGTTAGTGTATGTCCTAGAGAATGTTATTCTCTTTATTATGCAATTTACAAAATGTGAATGCATTGATTTGATTTTGAGTTATTATGTTTTGCACAAATGTCAATTTTTCACATAATTTTGACTATTTTTCACTTTAAATATTATTTCTGTGTAATTTCTAAAATATTTATGTATTTTTCAAAGTTTTAACTTAAATGTCATTAGAAAAAAATTGGTATGAAGAGAAATTTCAAATATTTCAAAAAATTACCTCCGAAGGTGTGAGGCTACCTTAAACATGCTTTGTATTTTTATCTTTTTTGTTTCTGAATTTTATTTAATATGTGGATTATTATGAGTTTCAGGAGTTTGTTTATATTGCAGTTTTGTTTCTACGATGAATGTTTTTTTATTACTATTGAACAAGTAAATTTTTAGAAGCAATTATGCTCCTAAAAGCAATGTTCGGAGATTGATTATCAAAAATAATAAAACTGATATTAAAGAGCATTTTAAACCAAAATATCATATTATACCAATCATATTAAAATATATGATACATTATCACAAGAAACTATTCAGTCCTCAAGATCAAAAGTGTCACACAATAAAAGAGCTTTAAAAAACGGATGTAGTTGCGTTTCAAACCTCTTCTGTAAATATTGATTCTGTAATATCTTTGTCCTTACAAATTCCTGTAGCTAGAAATCACAAAAGAATTCTTTTTCAAATATGTGAAGACCCAAACTCTACAATTTACCAGATTTTTTTTTCTTAAAAATAACATTACTTAGGTACTGTTGCGACTTCTGTCTCAGCTAAAGTC
Organism: Maratus michaelseni; assembly: GCA_963931845.1. Classification (NCBI taxonomy): domain Eukaryota; kingdom Metazoa; phylum Arthropoda; class Arachnida; order Araneae; family Salticidae; genus Maratus; species Maratus michaelseni. The sequence continues at coordinate 224,381,545 of OZ007596.1, forward strand.
GAAAATACAATTTTGTATAAAATAAATCGTGTAAGTCTATTATCAAAGTTACTATTACTGAATACTACCGAATGTCTCAAAACTACTGACAATAACTTCGTCGACTTTATAGACGTTACAGTTAAAAATATATGGTAGAAGCTTAGAAGCTATTTCTAAATAAGACATTGCTTAGCATAAATAGAAACAGAAATAAAACGTTCCATGTATTGAAACATTAAGTAACAATAAAAATATTGCGATAAATCGAAAAATTGATACATCGCTATTTTTTGGATACCTATATCTTTAAAACAATACATCGAAAATTCAATTTGTTGATACTTTGGAAATTTTTACCATCTACTTGTGAGGAATAAACCATTCCATGTATTGAAACAGTAAGTAACATTGAAAATATTTCGATATATTGAAAAATTGATCTATCGATATTCTCTGTCCGATATTTTTCGGATATCTATATCTTAAAGGCGATACATCGAAAATCAATATATCGATATTTTGAAAATGTTTGTTTTCACTACTGGTATCTATTAAAAAAAATTTCTTGATAGGTACGGAATGTCTAAGATAGAAAAACATAAGGGAAAACAATTGTTACAATATCATGACGAATCAATAGCTTCAACTGAAAAAAACTTCCTAGTGGATCACATACAGATTATACAAATAAAACCTGTAATTTAGAAATGGAACAGAAATTCTTTTGTAAATAATAAGTAAGGAAAATTACATTTTGTTAAATACAATTTACAAAACTCTTTGTTGAATATTGTGTTGAGGCTTGGGTTTTGCCGTATCTCTTCTCAAATATTTTAGTTTTGAAATATTTATCTCAAAAGTAAAATATATTTTTAATGAAAATGTCACAAAAAAAACTGTGTATCTATATTTGAGACTAATTTTTCTTTTTTGATCATTTTTTCCATGGATAAATTCTAATGAAAATATTACATTTCGATTGCTATTAAAAACAACTTTATAATATACTATCTAGATTATAAGTTGCTTTGCATATTTTTATATGTATATAAATAGTTATTTTTATTCTTGAAAAACTCTTTGACATTTTTAATGCAAACATAAAAGTGAAAGAAAATATCTTTAAATAGAGTTTCTTTTTAAATTAACAAGTTCTTATGATGATCAAAACGTGATTTGATGCAATTGGAACATTTATTTATAGAAATCATCTCTTCCAAACATTCGTATTTGAAGAATTTGAAGAATATCTAAGAAAACCAATATGAATTAATTTTATCTTATATTAAAGATCAAGCCATATATTTCCACTAATAATTCAAAATCGCACTTGTTGCATGGTAGATACCTATTTGTTATATTTACATTGTGCTCAATTATGCAATTAATGCTTAATGTAAACAGTAAATTTAATCACAAAATTCCACCGATTTTAAATAGGGATCCATTTATCCAACAAGTTTAGTAAAATAGAAATTTTAGCAGTTGATTTTGGATACTTTTACAATGAATTCATTAAACAGATATTATTACAAAAAATGTAATTTAAATTTATCTTGTACTTTATATTTAAGTTATTTTGTAAAAATAGACATGTAAAATTTCGCAATGTTGAAACTCATAAAAAAATTACGGAGTTCTTAAAATGTTTTTATATAATGTTATGCTATTAATTTAAAATATGAATTCGATAAAAATATTTACATAATTGATTTTTTAGATTATAAGTTTATTTACCTCACTTTAAGTTTATTAATAAATCGTGAGTGAAATCCAATATAGGAGTTAATCTGAATAACAGATACAAAGGAAAAAGTAATAATGGATCGCTGAAATACAACGCATTAAATAGACAAACAAACATTATTCCAAAGTACATCCATACAATCTTTGCCAATATTTTAGCCAAATGTTTAAAATTTGATGGTTTTAATTGTTTAAAGATAAGAATGACATTACAAAATAATGTGCTTCTCATTCTAAAAAGTTTCCTAAAGTTAATAGATGTTTGCATTTATTTTTCAAGAAAAATCATAATGTAAAAAATATCAACTATAAAAAGAAAAAAATCCTTTGCGATCGTTAATTAACCACCTGACTGCCGAGCAAAAGAGAAAATCTGTAATGTTGATTTTTTTTTTTTAATGCTAAAAAAAGAGGAATTTTCAAACTTGATATAAAAAACGTAATTACGTATACACTGTAAAACAAATGGGTCGATCTACTAAAAAAAGTTTAGTTTTTTCTAACTGATCTTTGGAAATTACTAAAAAATTTTTAGTATATTTGTATTCCACAGATTTATTTAGTAACCTTTACTAAAAATCGGAATCACTGCTAGCTGTTTTTTAGTAATGTTGCTAGCTGTTTTCTAGTAATTCTTACAGATTTTTTTGTAACTGAGTAAGACTACAAAAATTTTTTTAGTCTTTTAGTACCGATTTTTAGTACCGGTTACTAAAAAAACCTGTGGAATACTAAAGCATTTTTAGTAACCTGAGATTTTTTTTTTACAGTGTATGGGTACAAGCCTTAAGAGTATCAATCATTACTCAATATTTTAAAACTGTGTTATATTTGTAGAAATATATTAATTTAAACAATGCTATTATTGCAGCGAAACCTACAGCATTGTGAACAAATATATCAGTTCACGGCAATGATAAGGCTAAATTTAAGGTAACAGAAATAAAAAAAACCTCTACAGTTGGACCGATAAACAACATGGAGAGAAAAACGTTAACTTACGTATTGTTACATAACAAAGTCAAAATTTTAATTTGGAATTTATAATATTTAATATCTTATTTCTATTTAAATGTATTTATTTTATATTGTTAATTTATATTTTTATCTAACGCATATTTCCTATTTCAACTGAAGTGTGTAGCACTCATAGTTTTCTTACAGGGACACTCAAAAAATTCCATTACATTACGGTCTAAAGGGAAAAATCATTTGCGGTTTATTTTAATGATGTTACACAATTTCAAACACATTGTAATTGATATATATCACTAAGGTGCATGACAAAAAGCTTAATATGGAATAGAGTGTGCATAGCACTTATAGTTACTTTACAGGGACAGTCAAAATAATTCCGTTACATTACGTCTATGGAGAAAAATCGTTTGCGGTTTAATTAAATAATGTTTCACTATTTTAAACGCATTGAAATTTATATGTATCACTAAGGTGCATTACAAGAGGCTTACTACAGAATATTTTGTGTATAGCAGTCATCGTTCATTTACAGGGACACACAAAAGTATTCTCTACTGTTCGTTAACAATAATCCCTGGAAGTGCGTTTTAAGTTGCTGAACGCGATTTTAAATTTAACTCACTTTTTGGCTATTACTTGGTGTGTATAAATGCTGTAGATCATATACAGGGCAGCACAAAAGTTCGCGAACGCATTTCCATTTATTGACAGAAACTCCAGAAGGAGAATTTTAAATTGTGCTACGCGTTTCCTAAATAAATTAAAATTTAGCATCCAATGTAGCATATATACAAATCTATAGATCATATACAGGGCTGAATAAAAGTATTCGGATATTTTTCCGAATATTGTATATGTTGGAAATATATAATGGAAATTCCTGAAATTACGTTTTTAAATATGTTATGAGTTTTCCAAATTGTTTACTTAGATGTTATATTTCAGCTTATTGAACGGTAATGATTTGTAAAATTATTTTGGAAGGGTTGGAAAGTGTTACATAATCTATGCTTGACGTATGATTTTTCTTTCTTGTTTATTATTAATTATCAATGCATGAAACCAGTTGATTTTATAAGCAGTGTTTCGTATAAACATTGTACGCCACAAAAATATTTTATGTAAAAGTTTTCTACATTACATTGTTGATAGATATGTTTGTTAATTTTTGGCACGCGCACGTAAAAATATTCGCCGTGCCTAGTACATAGTATTAAATTTACTGCCAGTTCATTTAGTAAGTCGTCCATAATATATGTTCTGTGTTGAAAATCTTTAGTTTATCTCTGATCCACGGTAGGTTATTTTCGAAAATTCATTTTTAATTTTTCTTTATTTTTCCAATGCATTCCTTTATTATTCCATTTTTATCTCTTTAATATTTGAGTTGTAAGTCATATTACGTAAGATATTTTACAAAAATCTATAAACTTGTTTTGTATTTAAAAATATAAGCTTTAAAACTGACGATAAATTATGTATTTATTTATTAATGCAGACTAGCTGGCTTGCGCCCTTATGAGGGCCTCTAATTCATACGAACCTCGTAAAAAACTGCCCTAATACTTCGTTAACATCAGGGAGTGCTGTAAAGCATATTTTTAAGCGACATTTGAAAAAAGCACAAAACACGTATTTTACAACATAAATTTCAAGTAATTTGGGCAAACTATGTCATTTCGATCTTTTAAACTATCCTGCTATATCAGAGGAACAATTCCATTATTCAAATTCCGATTTCCCAACTGTATAAAACTGTAACAAATTTCGATCATTAAATAACCATCTTTTATTTTATTTCATAAATAAATTGCATTAATATGATTAATCTTTATTTTCACTACAAAGTTACTATGTTAAAATTCAACGAAGAATCGAAGTGTAATCGATGTCCACATTTAACATATCTATCATATGACTGGATTTCAATTCCTTCAATGATCGCTACGACAAAAATGCAGTGGTAGATTGGTTGAAGAAAGTGTTTGTTTGTTGGAGAATTTGCTTTACGAATAATTACCTATTTAATATTTTGAACGTTCGCAATTTTTTTTTACACCAGGCTACCTCGAAAATTCGCTTTGCGAACGATTACCTCCGTGGTTTAATATTTTAAACATTTACGACCACTGAATCTCTTGTTTGTTTACTTTCATGGAGCGAGATATTGTGCCAACCTAATTTCAACTGAAGTTATCTCAGAATATATACATAATTGAATATGAGTCATCGCTCAAACATTAATTACTTTCCAAATGATGGTGTGTGAATCAAATGATTTGTGTCATCAATATAGAGAGTCTAGGAAGAGAAAGAGAACTTATTAAAAAGGGTATATTAAAACAATAATACATGTAAATGTCTCCGTGGATTGGAGACAAGGGCAGCCCATGACTAAGCCTCCTGATTGTTTGTAGAAGTTACTTTGTAATGAAAATTTGGTTTTGAACAGACATGTACGAGTAAGACAAAATAATTCTTGAATTTCAAAATGGGTGTAATGGGTATAAATTAGCGAAGTCTCTTTTCTAGCAAAGACACTTCTGTCAATAGCAATAAGAACATTCACGAAGGTGGAAACATTCCTGAAGGGTGACATTACATTAAAGGAGACCATAGTAAAATTTTTAGAAAGTAAATTCTGAATTACTTAGGCAACGTTTATTGAAATCTTTAAAGTATTTATATTGAAAGAAAGTAAAGTAACATTTAAATTAAATAGTATTCTGCATTATTGAAAATATGAGGTGTTGTACAATCAGAGAGAATTTATAGATGAAAAAGTGTGCGGATGTGCAGGTAAGATTAAAAACCAAACTCAAAAACACTTTTAAGCTATGTAGGAAACTCTGAAATATTTTTAATTTTCAGGTATTCACTCTCATTTTCAGTACTATTTAACATATTATAATTTTAATGTGATTATTTTTAAATTCATTTATGTTAAAATTCCCAAATTCTGTGTCCTTTATGTTTTATGATATGTCCTCACTGAATTTTGTATCACCGTTTAATGTAATTTCAAATACAATATCGCGCTACTTGGGAGATAAGAAAAAAGCGCCATATACCGAGGGGGGGTGGGGAGGCAAGAAGAGTGTTTATAAATTAAAAATAAAGAACACTAAATTAAGCTATGAAGTTTTCGATTTAATACTTGTTCAAAAATGGTACAAGTTCAACACAAAACAGATGTAAAAACGTTAAAAAATACAAAACCGTACATATACACTATACATTTTTACTTACATTTTATAGTATTTTCTGATAATAACAATCCAGAGTTGTTTGTTTTTGATTTTTTTTTAATTATTTGCTTGCCATTGGAAATTAAACAACAAAAATGAACTAACTGCATTTGAGTTATATGCTTAGATTTTGACATTTCAAATGTTTATTATGCTTTTTTCGAGAAATTTATCGGGGGTTAACTAAAAAAGAGCGAAATAGCCGAATGCGCGATATACCGAGGCGCGATATAACGAGTGGTTACTGTAATAATATACCCAGTTTTATCTAAACAATTTATAAACTTTCAACTAAATACCTAATATTTTCTTTCAAAGAGATATTCTGGAGCTAATACCTAAAATTTCTATGATTTTTAAATATGTAGTAAGAAGGTGATTTCACAAAAAATAAACTACGCTTTAAATCAAAGGAAAGGAAAAGACATGTCTTTGTTGCCATCTAAATTGCCTTTTTCAGTCACTTGCTTTCACAATCAGGATTTGAGTGTCACTTTGAAAAACAGTTGATGCGAAGGTATTAAGGATATTTGGCGAAAAACTGCCAGGAAAGCAGATAAAAACAGATTTTAAAAGCATTTTGTTTTCATCGTAAGCAGCCATATGTTCAAATACTATAGTTTTCTTTCCTGTATTACGTGTGGGACAAAATCCTTTACATAGTAATATGTGTGTATGGGGCCATGCGTAAGTTTGTTAGAATATAGTTGTTTTTTATAGAAGTGTTGCGAGAAATACTGAATAGTTTTTATGTATCATAAATGATTGAACGTTTTACTGCAAAATCAAAATAGAAATGTATTCTCAAAGTAGTTGGATTTTAAATTAGCTTATATAGAGTTTACAAAGCATAAACAATATTTAAATCCATATTATTTGAAAGCTTTTCTCTAATAATAGTAATTATTTATCAAAATTTATATAAAAATATATACTAATCAAATAAATACTAGAAGTATTAAAATGTTTTAAAATAAATTTAAGAATAAAAATATACAATATTGGAAGAGACAATTTTCAAATGGAAAAAATAAATCAGTGGCGTTTCATTAAAAATACAAAAAAAATACTTTTGTACGATTCTCTATTCTATTCCATTCTTTCGAATTCGAATTAAAACTAATTTGAGTAAAATGATAAATATATTCTAAAACTTACGTGTGGTTCAGTGATCTAGTAAACTAATCTAAGCTAATCAAACTATTTACGGCACAAAAGGACATTTAATGACATTTAAATACATAAAAGAATATTAGCGCCAAGTATTCGACGCAATACATCTAGAAATCTACATATCAACAGAACAATTATTTCTCTTCAGTTCACATGAAAATATGAGTTCAAGCTACGCATGCGCTGGCTAAATAGTTGTTTCACAAATTAGCCGGAACATCCCGCCCGGCGTTGGACGGCTGTCCAACATTATCATAAAATGGCAAAGGCACTACTCTAGTAATGTTTCTACGTAATATACCTGTGGATGTCTTCAGATCGATGACGCGAACAAGTCCATCATCACCTTTATAGGTTTTCAAAACTCGAGCTAATTTCCAATCTATAAATTTGTCATTTCCATCTTTTAACAAGACCAGCTGACCAACTTCAAGATTTTGTGAAGGCTTTTTCCATTTACTGCGGACTTGCAGTCATTCAAGTATTCACGGCTCCAGCGAGCGCTGCCAAAACTGCATTTTTGATCTTTGAATCAGTGTCCACCTAGAAGAAAATGGTAAAGAATCTAAAACATCATTATTTTCATGAATACTTAAGAGAGGACCTCCAAAAAGGAAGTGACCAGGTGTTAGTGGTTGTAAATCATTAACATCTGCAGACAAGGGCGTTAACGGACGTGAATTCATAACTGCTTCAATTTGTGTCACGAGTGTTGTCAGTTCTTCAAAATTCAAGATAGAAGATTTAGTTATCTTCAAGAGGATTCGCTTCATTGTTTTGATATTCGATTCCCATAGTCCGCCGAAATGTGGAGATGCAGGGGGTATAAAATTCCATTGTATTCCTTCTTCTGCACTAAATTGCTGAATTTCATCCGAAGCACAAATTTGATAAAAGGATTTCAAAAGAGCACAAGTACCCTTAAAATTTGTGGCATTGTCACTCCATATAATGGAAGGTTTAGATCGTCGAGCAACAAATCTTCTTAAACAGGCTAAAAATGCTTCTGTGGTCAAGTCTGAAACAACTTCCAAATGAACAGCTTTGTTCGAAAAGCAGATGAATATAGCAATGTATGCATTTAGTGTTATTTTTTATCTTTTTAAGTTAGGCTTTGTTATAATAGGACCGGCTAAATCCACGCCAGTCTTCTCAAATGGTCTAGAGGGTACAATTCTATCACGGGGCAAGTCACCCATCATTTGTTGAATAGTTTGATGCTCTGTTCGAAGACAAGTCATACATCTATTTATAATTCGTCTTACTTGGCTCTGACCAGATGGTATCCAATAAAACTGTCTTAATAAAGAAAGAGTGGTCTGAGTACCCGAATGTAGAAACTTTTTATGATAATATTCAATCAATAGGTCGGTGAAATAGTGAGACTTTGGTAACAGTATTTGGTGTTTCTGAGATTCTGATACATTAGAAAACTTCAGTCTTCCACCGATCCTTAACAGTTCATCTGTATCTACAAACACATTTAAATTCAAGATCTTACTCTTGTTTGGTAGAGAGCGTTTTCCTTTTAATCATCGAATTTCCGTTTGAAATGTGGAATTTTGTACAATCTTTATTAGTTTTTTCGTTGCATTTTGTAACTCAGAAGTATCTAAATAATCGTTTCTTAATTTTTGGTTCTGGTTTACAGTTATTCAGAAATCTCAGGCACCATGCAGTAACTCTTATTAATTTCATAAAAGAAGAATATCGATTAATTAAATCAGTGTTTCCTTCATTTTTATCTACAATAGTTGATTTCACAGCAGTGTTTTTCTTTAGTTCTAACTGATCCTTAACTTCAGAAATATCTAATTTATCAAATGGTTTTTCGAATTTTGGCCAAAGAGATCTGTCCTGTTTTAACCATTGGGGACCTTGCCACCAAAGATGATTATCTTTCAATTTTGAAACTTTCAAACCTCTAGTAACTAGATCGGCCGGATTATCTTGTCCAGGACAATGAAACCAACTAAGTGGATCACTAAGATCTTTTATTTCCTTTATTCGGTTTCTGACGAACATTTTAAATCTTTCTGACTCTCCTCTAATCCAATAGAAAGTAATAGTAGAGTCAGTCCAAAAGTAGCAAGTTGCAGGAAAAGATAAGTTTTTAGCAATTTTATTACAAAGTCTAGCAGACAAAAGTGCGCCTAATAATTCTAGGCGAGGTATAGAAACAGTTTTTAATAGGGCCACTCTACTTTTTGCTGCAATGAAGCTGGTAACAACGTTCTTGTTTTTTAATACTGCTCTAAGGTACACTACTGTACCATATGCTTTCTTTGAAGCGTCTGAAAAACTGTGTAACTCAAAATAATCAACTTCTTCGATGGCAATATCTGCCAAATAATATCTGGGAACATTAATACTATTCAGTTCTTTGGTTTCCTCGAACCATTCATTCCCCAAAATATCCAATTGTTTGGGTAGATTTTCATCCCAGTCAAGTCCTAAACACCAAATTTCTTGGATTAAACATTTAATTCTAATAGTATAAGGACTAATAAAACCAATTGGGTCGAAAATACGACCAACAGTCTGCAATAGATAACGTTTAGTACTAAGTATTTTCGACAGGAATTTTTCTAAGTTTTGAGTTTTAAATGAAAACTTATCACTGTTTGGATCCCAAGCAACCCCTAAAACCTTGGAAGGTATCAAATGCTGATTACTAAGATTTAAGTTATCTGTTACTTCATCAACGTGTAAAACATGTGCTTCCCATTTTTCACGTAATTCTAATGAGTTTGTTTTCCATTTCCTAAAAGTCATACTGGCATCTTGAAATATTTTAAAGGCTTCTTTACTTAATTTAAATGCATAATTAACATCACTTTCACTAGTAATCAGGTCGTCAACGTATAACGATGAATTTAAAATAGCAAAAGATTCAGGAAATGCTGCTACATACCTTTGTAAGTGATGTTTGATAGTAGGTGCCAGAAGGAAGGGGCTTGACTTCACACCGAAGAGAACTCTTGTTAATCTGAAGATCTTAAATTCCTTACCTGGATCTTCAACCCATGGCTCATCATCCCAAAAAAATCTTGTAAAGTCCCTGTCTTGTTCATCGATCTCGATCTGTAAAAATGCTTGTTGTATGTCTGCAGTAATTGCTACAGAAAAATTTCAAAATTTGATTAAAAGGCTGAACAGTTCAGGGATAAGATTTAAGCCTGTATATAAACAATCGTTTAGTGAAAGTTCACCTTTAGCATGGGCGCTTGCGTCGAATACGATTCTGACTTTGCTAGTCGACTTATCCGCGCGAATTACTGCTCTGTGGGGTAACTAAAATGTGTTTTCCTCCGATGTGTTGTTCTCAACAGGTTCAGTAATATTCTCTTCTAAATAACTATCTAAAATAGCTTTATATTCCGAGAATAACAAAGGATCGTTTGTAAAATTTGTTCTCAACTTCAAAAATCGTCTGTATGCCACTTCGCGATTATTATTAAGAGACATTTTCAAATTAGACTTCCATGGGAATATAACTTTGTACCGATTATCTTTAAAAACTATGCTTGATTGAAATTCAGTCATAATTTCTTCATCTACATTACTAACATCTTTAGTTTCAGATTCAATTCCTAAGCTTTCTAATTGCCAAAAATTTCTGATTTGATCCGATATATCTTTTTCTTCAACTATAATTTTCTTACTAAACAATTCGTTGGCTGACCCCATGTAAGCCTGTAAACACCAGCCAAAAAGGGTTTCAGTAGCTACGAGTTTATCCTTTAATCTTTTAATTCTGCCAGTTACAACATTATAATAATTGTCTGATCCAATTAACACTGCAATTTTATTATTATTACATTCGTAACTGTCAGCTAGTTGTAACCCTTTTAATTTACTATAAGTTTTACAGATGTATTTATCAGGAGTGGGTAAGCAAGCAGCTGAAATTTGATCTGTCTCGAGGGCTTCAACTTCAATATTTGAAAAGGGATCATCTCTATTTTCTAATTTTACTTTTACTACATTATACGTTTTATCAGTTGCCTTTTCGGCTCCAAAAGCATAAACAGATAAAGTTTCTGTTCTAATAACAGGTAAATTTAATTTTTGTGAAACATCGCGAATTATGAATGTTTTCATACTACATTATCCAATAAAATACGAATTGGTTCAGTTCTATTATCTTTCGCATCCTTTGCCATCACGGAACAAGTTTGCAAAAAAATGTTGCATTGTGTGTTTTTATTTTGTACATTATTAGTAGAACTGTTATCACAATGTGAAACAGATACGACACTCTTATCCATATTTACCTTTAAATCATTTTCAAGTTGGAAACAAATGGCCCTACTATGTTTTTTGTTACAAATATCACACATTTTAGTTTTTTCACATTCCTTAATTCTATGTTTGGCCTGTAAACATAAAAAGCATCTTCCCTGCCTTTTTAATATTTCTTTTTTCTGATCTATAGTCAAAGATTGACACATTTCACTATTATGATCAATACTGTTACAGAATAAACAAGAATTCTTATTTACAGAAGTCATTAATTCAGCAGCTGAAACAATATTCTGTTTAAATCCTTTCGTACTATATTGCAATCTCGGTTTATATTTTGATTGTTTGTCAATAAATTTTGATCTATGTTCAATTTTATTATCACTGGGAAATTATTTTTTAACATCTAAATCATGGATAGTTAATATCCTTTCTCTACTTTCAACTTCGTTTTTAAGAAAACTCATGAGATTTTCTATATTCCACATTTCTCCATCATTTAACTTCCGATTGAATTCTAACGTTAAATCCGGAGGTATTAATTTAAGTAATATTGGACAAAGTAATCCACTGTACTGTTCAACCACACTTCTAAGAACCCCGGTTGGCAGAATGGCAAGCCGATTCCATTTACACTGTAGGGAGAATAGCCGCGGCAAAAGAAGCTGAAATAACCACTCTTTATCTTAGGCAGCGTACTTACGGCTTACGGACTTCCCCATTTTCGACATGGACTAGCCATTTTCGCCCATGCGCAGTTCGCTCCAGGTTTCTATCAAGCGTGGTGCATCAGTATGTATCCGATTTTACACCTAGTGACTCTAAATTACGAATTTGTGCTAGACATTTATCATACAGATTTCTTAAACCCCGAGTGTCAGAAGAACTTTTCAGATATTCCATATTTAGTAAATTATTCAAATGAGCATGTACGAGCATATCATGTCTACCAAATCTTTCTTTCAAAAGGGATACGGCCGCTACATAATTTTTTTCCGTTAGACTGAATCCACTTATTGTGTTTGCAGCCGTTCCCGAAACTAAACTTTTCAAATAACTAAATTTCTCAATATCTGATAGACTTGTGTTTTTATCTATGGCTGTTTCGAATGTGTTCCAAAATTCCATAATTTTATCAGGTTCACCAAAAAACCTATTTATTTGTAATTTTGGAAGTTTCACTTTTTTTGGTTCGGTAGTAGCATGATCTGCTCTCACTGGATAAACATTGTTAACATAAGCATTGTTATCATTAGAACATAAGTTTTTTATCTTAAAGTCCAGTTTTGATCTATATGATATTACTTTTTGATCCTACAAGTCACAATTTACAATTTCGTTTTCAATATGTTTAGCATTAATCGTAGTTATAATGGTGTTATCAAGTTCCTTAATAGTTTTATGTTTTTCATTCAATTTATCAAGAAGTTTTTCTAATTCTTGTACAGAATATTCTGTATTAGTTAAATATTGATCAATATTTTCAAATATTTTATTGAGAAGATTCCGATGCGTATCACGCATTTTTGTTTGTTTATTTTCAGACATTTTCAAAACAAAATATAATGATAAAATAAACTCACCGATTTCCAGTCAAACAAAATAATTACTTTCTATTACTCAATCACTCTCCGAACGAATTTATCATAATCCTTTTCAAGGCCGCTTGCACCAAAAATGTACGATTCTCTATTCTATTCCATTCTTTCGAATTCGAATTAAAACTAATTTGACTAAAATGATAAATATATTCTAAAACTTACGTGTGGTTCAGTGATCTAGTAAACTAATCTAAGCTAATCAATCTATTTACGGCACAAAAGGATATTTAATGACATTTAAATACATAAAAGAATATTAGCGCCAAGTATTCGACGCAATACATCTAGAAATCTACATATCAACAGAACAATTATTTCTCTTCAGTTCACATGAAAATATGAGTTCAAGCTACGCATGCGCTGGCTAAATAGTTGTTTCACGAATTAGCCGGAACAACTTTAATATCGTTTTACTGACATATTTTCTATACAACAGCAATAATTTATCAAAATTTTCTTTCACAAAAAATGTAAGAGTGATCCAATTTCTATCAATAAATTTCAAAAGTTTATATGGAGTTTAAAATAGTAAAACGATATAAACAGTTAACGATACCACGGGACTATCTCCATCTTAAAACAGAAAAAAAAAATTAAGTTCAATATTAAGAAATAATTTTCACACCCGAAAGCAAACAAATTCCATAGTGGCAAATTCACTTAAATATAAATTTTTAAGAATTTGTTGTGCAAATAAATCTAAACATATTTAATATTAAAAACTTATCTTGATTTAAAATCGGTATCCAGATTAAAATGCATAAATTCAAGTTTAATTTAAATTAATTAATGTCGAATACAATTTGGCATTTTCTATTGAAACGGTATTTTTTTATTATAGTTAATCATATTAATTAATGATTGATTAATTTTGTTGTGGAAACCAAGATTTAAGAATTTTAAACATAAAAATGTATTCGAGGAAGAATGATATTTATATACTATGCGGTAACTAAACTATAGTTATTTTTGTTTTTTAAATCTAACTCAAACACTACTATGAGGAAATATTACATGTTGAAATATTTCATAAACATATAAAAGGAGCGTTACAAATTTAATGGCTACACTATAAACTGAAATGTTCGAAACGGATGGTTAAAAAAAGAGACACTTTAAAGTGTCTTAATTTTTAAGACACTTGTAAGTGTCTTAATTTCATACACTTACAATATCTGAAATATCGCCATTTTTTTTTTTACCCGGACAAACAGCTAGACAAAAACTCCAAAAAAGCGCCAGTGTTGTCATCTATGGAATCATCATCATTCTCGATTACGGGAGAATAACCTAAGTTAATCCTTTTACACATGGCGGGATCGAACCCGAGACCTAATGGTTACAAATCAAGCGCCTTTATCCATTAATAAATTTTTTAATTAGTTCCATGATTTGATATACAATTTTGACACTAGATCTATGGTCAGGGTCGGCGAACCATCGGGCGAACGGTCCGGCGGCCCAGGGGCTCGCGCCAATTGTGTCTTGTTAAAGGGCCTCGAGCTTCTCTATACAGATCGAAATAACGTTACCCTGTGTAAAATAATATGAATTTGTCTTTAAAGGTTTTTTCACGAAAAAAAGTTAATTTTAACTTTACTTCTTACTTCCAAAGTTGTTAAAATTATATAGGAATGTATAGATATGAGGATCCTAAAAGTAACCTTAAACGCTAAAAATAAATATTTAAAATATTCTAAAGGACAGCAGATTTTTAGAAATTAAAAATAGTTATACACATTACACGTAAAAGAAATTGCATTATTCTTTCGTACACTTTATTCACAATATTAAAAATTATTCTAGGTTTATACAAATTTTAAAGAGGATTTTTATTACTCGAATATGACTCGAGTCCCACTAAGTGATTTGCCAGGGCCCCCCGCGCGACATTGTAACGGCCCTGGTTCTAATAAAAACGTAGTGGATGGAAAATTAATTTTAAACAACATTCATCTGTTCTGAGACATTCTCCGATATTTTTGGCATATACAGTGGCACGATTGTATCACAGTCACCGCACATAGCACACAATATATTCAGACACTTAAGTGTCTGAATTTCTAAATGTATTTTAGACATATCATCATTATTCAGACATTTGTCTCAGTTCTTTTATACCCTGTTCATGGTAACAGACTTACGTGTCTTACATTCAGACATCTATGATATCTAAAATTTCAAATTCACACACTTACGTGTCTTAAATTCAGACATCTATGATGTCTAAAATTTCATATTCACACACTTGCGTGTCTGAATTGCTTTTTCAGACACATACTATATGCTTCCGAATTTAAGACACTTCTATTTGCAGTTCTTCTTCTTCTCATTTCTTCTTCTTCCTTATGTTTTCTGATTATGCATTTCACAATCCATATTTCAAACTGAAAAATTATTAAAGTGCATCAAATAAAATAATTTATTTTGGACACATAATATTAACAACACCAGAAAAGATTTTGTGGCACAGATCGTAGAAAACAAAAATCCGAGCGATGATCGTTACTCCAATTTTAAAAGTCGCAGAATAATCTTGTTTGCACTGAGGTCATTTGTGTTTGATCTCCTACAATCCTGTCATATTTAGTTTTCTTGAAAGGTGCTATAGATATTATTTTTATAAAGATTTACAATCTTAATATGAAGTCCTATATTTTATAATTTCATTCGATTTGAGAACGTTAATATAAATTCGCATTGCGCTATCTACGAAAACATGTAAAATATGAACTAAACTTTTTTGGGGGATTGTACCAATATTGAGAAACGCATTTCCTAAATTGAGTTATATTGCGGCTAAAGTTGTCAAAATAGTTATGTAACATTAATTTGTAAACGAAAGTAAGAATACTCATTACGAAATCCCATAAATATATCATTTGTTTGTTATATTTAGCGTGCATGAAATAGCAGAAATGTTATTTTTAATCATAAGTATGGCCTCTTAAAATTGCCGATTATACTTATCTCCTGTTAACGTGACAACATATTGTCAGGAGTGAAAGAAAATGTATATTGGGGGGGGGGGGGGGTTAGAATGGAGACAAAAAATATGTATGTTTCTGTTTATGAATTTTTAATAATTGCATTATTAATTACTATTTATTATCCCTTGTCTCAAAAGTATAAATACAAGCGTAAAATGCCATTCACACACATACAAAAAAAAGTAATATGGGATAAGTATAATTATAAGCTTTATGGAACAAGGGAACGCATTTAGGGTTGATTTATTGAAAAATTCAAAAAATTAATTATTCATTTTAATAAATTACAAAATAGGGTTTCCCATAATTATATACATTAAAATGTTTTAGGGATAAATTTTAAAGTTTCACAACATGCTTACAATTGCTAATACTTAATTGTGTTTCCATTAATTTTTATCATTTCAAATGCGTCCTTTTCTATTAAAATTAAAGCTTGGCATAAATTATCTGGCCAGTTTACGCCACATTTGCTGGGTCAAAGCTTTAAGCTCTTTAATCAAAGAAATGATGGCGTCCATTTTTATATAATTTTGGTGCTAGCTTTTCCCACAGGCTTTCCATAGGATTGAAGTCCGAACTAAGTACAGGTCAGTCCATGTTTTTGATGTTTTTCTATAAAGACGAATTAGGCGTGTGAGTCGATGTTTCGTTTTCTTGAAAACACACAATTAGGTACTCCCAGCAAATCCAGTAATGGTGTTAATTTATGTTATAATATTTGTTGATATTCCTTAGAGTTCAGGTTTGTATTGCAAAAGGCCATTAAATTCAAAACCACCCTAAATCATTCTTGATGATACATTTCGTTATCTACTTCATTTCTTGAATCAGAGATAACGAAATCTTATGGTGAAAAATGGCTCTCAGCAATATTTAGTGATGAGAAAAAAGTGGAATTTAGCTTAATATAAATTTATTTGGCATGATTTAAGAAATTAACTAAAAAGTTAATTTTAAAAGGCAACAACGGGGAGGATCAATAATGACTTGTGCAGTTTTGAATTTAGTGGCTAACCGTTCTTGGCATTTTGTAGTAAATATTTGAACTCTAGAGACCATCAGCAAATGTTAAAGCTACCGTATTTTCTGTGAGGAAATGATGGCGTTTCCCAACAGGACGGTTTATCTATAAACACGTGAAACTCAATGATTTCACAAGAATAGTTGATCTGAATTTAATGCGGATTTTAATCCTAATCCTTTTTTTACAGAATTTGAGATTTTGACAAAACTAGAATCGTTATCAAACGTAGGGTTAAGACCAAAAACGCTTCCAGTCCAATATATAATAACAAAATTTAAAAATAGGGATAAATAAAAAATGCCCCATTTAAAATCAATTTTTGTTAGATCACACTTGTGCCAAGAATACATAGATTTCTACTAAAAAATCTAACAGGAAAATTTCAGTTTGGAAAAAGTGGTATTTACAGTTTTAAAAAATAGTCATTTGTGGCGATTCTGTCCATGAGAAATCGAACTTGTTGTGCTGCACGTGTTAAACAAAATCTCAACCAAAATGAATTTGCTCCTTTACTTTATTCAGTATATACTATAGGTAAGTTGGATGTCGCCAACTACCAATTCCAAAATTCATGGACCAGAGTTAAATGGAAACAATTGTGCAAGTACTGAAACAGCCATAAAACATAAAAATCTCTATTTGCCAAAATTCTCTGAAAAATATTAACACGAGCAATTTACAGTATTTTTTTAAGAAATCACAGAAAAAGATAATAGAATCAAAAAAGACAATATTACTTGAAAACAAAGATGAAAATGCAGGGCTATGTACAATATGTAATTAAATATTCCTCCTGCATATTTTCCTATATCCAAACATTTTTAATTAACACATTGCCCGGCGTACAGTATTTAAATAAAATAAGTGTTCGAACCAGAAATTTTACTTAATAAATTGTAAGGTAGTTTTCAATGGTACTTATTTGAATTTATATATAAATTCAAATTTCGGGTTCGAATAGAAATATAGACAGGAATTACGGTGGGATTGTGTCTATAAATGATTCCAAACACCTTGTTCCGGTTGTAAATACATTTCTGTAATTTTGGAATGCATGTGAGCCTTACAAAAAGGAATATTACTTTTAAATTTCGAATTATGCAAAAAACAAAACCTCTTTTTTTAATTATTCAAAGATTTTCAAAATTGGACATACACGGCTGGTGCTATTAAGTGCTCACACGAATGAAAATATTAAAAATTAAGTGAACATTACTTATTACATTCAAAATTTCAGATATTTGTTATTGACACACTTCTCTAAATGGTTTCAAAAAGTGCTATCTAAAGCTAAAATATACTTCATAATCGAAATAGTTTGTTAGAACTAAGTGCTTCAATTAATATTTTTTAGGTTCATTTCTACATTAATATCTAAACACCCCAGTACTTACTTTATTAATAAAATATTAAATGAAGCGTTATTCACAGCCGAATGACGACTCTTTCGTCTCTATTTCACAATGTAGGAGTGAAATACAGTTAATCCTGCTAATCAGAAAATCCGTATATTATGAATAAAAATTTACTTGAAATTTTATGAAAAACCAATGAAATAAGACTTGGTAAAGAATGCAAAGAAGCTTGTACAACTAAAAATAATTTTCAGCAGATATGTTACTTTGAAAAAAAAAAAAAGACATTTAAATTCAGAATTTTCTTCCTCTTTTGTTTTCTTCCTCTCTTATTCTATTTTTATCGGATGTTTCGATGATTCGAAACTTTGCTAATCCGAACAAGTAACCGGTCCCAATTAGTTCCTAAAAAGCGGGGTTATACTGTAATACGCAGAGTTTTTCTCAATCAGTAGACGGTGATTTTAATTAGTAGCTTTATCTTTTATTATTCCTCTGGCTACTGTTCTCCATATTATCTGTTATTTGAAGATAATTTGAAGAATATTCTTATTTGACATATCAAATATTAATTACCAATTGCTTTCCAAGTTGCAACAGCAGGAGTAGCTGTCCTCGTCAGAAAATCATAATAATAAGAAAGGTTATATTGTCTTTCTAAATTATTTTTAAAAAATGTGTGTAGAATAAAAACTATCTAGGGATGTTGTAGCTCGTATCATATATTCTAATACGAGGAAATCTTGTGTGTGGTTATATTATATATATATAAGCAAATTTTATCTTAAAAACGGCTCGAACGATTTTGACGACATTTTGTATTTTACCGTTTTGGAGCACCAGAAAACCATTGGGCTAGGTCACATGTTCGAGAAAATTTTATTAGTGGGTCATTTCGGGTCACCATGGGTCAGGGTCAAGCTAATTGTATCTAAAAAACGATTTTGACTAAATTTTGTATCCTACCATTTTTTGGCACGAGAAGACTATTGGGCTGGATCACATGTTCGAGAGCTTTAAATTAGTGGGTCATTTTGGGTCAACGCGGGTCAAGTTAATTTTATATAAAAAAAAGCTCAAACGATTTTGTTTAAATTTTGTATCCTACGAGTTTTGGGCATGAGAAAATTATTGGGCTAGGTCACATGTCCGTGAAAATTCGATTAGTGGGTCATTTTTGGGTCACTGTGGGTCAAGCTAATTTTATCTAAAAAACGGCTCAGACTATTTAGACTAAATTTTGCATCCTATGGTTTTCGGGCACGAGAAGACGGTTGGGCTAGGTCACATGTTCGAGAAAATTCGATTAGTGGGTCATTTTCGTCATGGGTCATTATGGGTCAAACTATTTTTATCTTAGAAACGGCTCAGAGGATTTGAACTAAATTTAGTATTCGACAGTTTTAGGGAACGAGAAGAATATTGGGCTAGGACACCTGTTCGAGAAATTTCGATTAGTGGGTCATTTGTGTCATGGGTCATTATTAAATTTTGTATCCTATGGTTTTAGGTAACGAGAAGACTATTGGGTTTGGTTAGATGTTCGAGAAATTTCGATTAGTGAGTCATTTTAGCCATGGGTCATTATGGGTAAAGCTATTTTTATCTTAAAAACGGCTTGGACGATTTGAACTACATTTTGTATTTTACGGTTTTGGGGCACGAGAAAATTATTGGGCTGGGTCACATGCTCGAGGATATCCCATTAGTATGTCATTTTGGGGTCACTGTGGGGTCAAACTAATTTTATCTAAAAAACGGCTCAGACTATTTTGACTCAATTTTATATCCTACGGGTTTCTGGCACGAGAAGACAATTGGGCTTGGTCATATGTTCGAAAAAATTTAATTAGTGGATAATTTTGGTCATGGGAATTTGAAATATTTGAACTCAATCACATTTGAACTCAAAGCTAATTATGACTGAGCATAGCTCGGTCTTTCCTGCTCGTTATTGATATGACTGTTGTTGTTTATAGTATCGGTTATTTCAAGTTGTTTTCAATATTGACATTTCACATATAAAACATGTATCACGAATGTCTTTATATAGTTGCAACAACATGAGAAACTGTCCTTGTCAGATAAGCACAATACTGAGAACAACTATTATATATATATATATATATATATATATATATAGATATAGATTATTTAAACATAAAATACAGGGTGATTATAAAAAAACTATCCCGATGTATGAGACCCTAACTGTCATATCGTTCACAGAAACTGAATGAAATTCTGGCTTAAAGTATTTTGAGGTATGCGCTCAAGAATCACGTGAAAAACAATAGTTAAATTCTAACAGTTACGGTTACAGTGACAAAATTTCGAAAATTTTAAATGACAACACCTACTTTTTTTTATTGGAATGTGATCTTCGTAGTGAAAAACCAGAAAAAGTGTTGGAACGGTACCTGTAGCACGAAAATCGCCGACGCTAGACAGACTAAGAAGAAAAGTGAAAACAACCAATAAAGGACAAAGAAGCAACAGCAAGTAAAACATTTTATTGTTCAGTGCTATCCACCATCTGCCGCATGTATAGTGTCGTCGTGTGTAAAATGGAAAATGTATGAAACACAATAAAATGTTTTGTTTTCTGTTGCTTCTCTGTCCTTAATAGTTGTTTTCGCTATTCTTCTTAGTCTGTCAGCGCCGACGATTTTCGTGCTACAGGTACCGTTCCAACGCTTTTTATGGTTTTTCACTATGAAGATCACATTCCAATAAAAAAAAAAGTAGGTGTTGTCATTTGAAATTTTCGAAATTTTGTCACTGTAACCGTAACTGTTAGAATTTAACTGTTGTCTTTCATATGATTCTTGAGCGCATACCTCAAAATACTTTAAACAAAAGTTTCATTCAGTTTCTGTGAACGGTATGATATTTAGGGGCTCATATATCGGGATAGTTTTTTTATAATCACCCTGTATATATATATATATATATAGAGAGAGAGAGAGATTATTTAAACATAAAATATAACTAAGAATTAAAACTATCTAGCCCATATCATTCATACACAGCTACCTTCTATCAAAATGCTGCATTTAATTGAGTTAAGTTTTAGTATTCACATATTAAAACACAATTTTTTTTATCATCTATCACACTTATGCAAATACAGAACACAAAGGATAAAGTTTCATACAAAATGAACGACGTAAATATATATTACGTATACAGCTTTATAAGGAGATCTATTACTTCCTCCTGTATTGACTTCCGTTTTGAAAATTTATTCAATATTTTTCTGTCAAATAAAAAGGCAGTAAGTGTTTTTTTTCTTCTTTAAACATTGCAGTTCTGAAATAATAAAGTAGCGACTTATATATACAATTTTTTTTCAATATTTTTAATATTGCACAAAAATATTTTAAATTCAAATTCGACTAATCTTTATTCTTTAGAATATTTATCTCCGAAAGAGGATTATTAATATATTGGTATCCTTATTATTAACTTTAAATATTCAATTTTTAGCATAAATATTTATTTTAAGATAATCTCCATGCTTTCATGTGATTGTCAGTTTTACGATGGTCTGAGTTTCACGCTGCAACTACTGAATCAATTGTAAACAAACATTTATTACAGTGGAGTTCGGTCCTCAATTAGGCTTTCTTTTATCCATTTTGTGCAGTATTTGAGACAATAGTGTCGAAAGTCGAAATTTTTGTCCACATTTTTTATGTAAAAATTTTCTTCATTTCATATATTTTAATTTTGGAAGTAGTGTGATGGAAATTCAAAGAAAATGTCGTCATATATGGCTAGGTATAATAAAATGTTTCAGTATTATTTATGGAAATTCAGTTTTTTTAAGGTGATATAATTATCACCAAATAAAATATATTTCATGTTATGTTTTCATTTGTACTATTCAGAAGTCGGAAAGAAAATAACTGAATCACAGCAATTGTTTTAATTTTTTGAGCCATTAATCTCAGACCTGATAAATGAAACAGTTGAATTAATTAAGAATATAACAGTGGTATTTTGACAAAATCGAACTGAAACGTTTCAGTTTTATACATTAAAATGCATGTTTTATCTTAAATATGACAACTTTTTCATCAATACTTTGCTCTTCTAGCATCATGGAAATACAAGTTTTTTTTAATTATTTGTTGCCGCTAGAAGCGCCGTCTATGTAAAATGTTTAAAAAAAACAAAAAACTTGTAATTGTGAGTTGCGTTCGAGATGCCGATCTGAGGAGTTGTGTAAATCTCGGCTCTCGACCATTTTTTATTTAGTGTTGTGATAAATTAAATGAGTTACAGTCCGCAAGTGAGTTTATTTTATTTCGAGATTGTGTGTTTTTTCTTTGTAGTGATAATTATTATTAACTGAGCTATCGGCGTATCCATTATTATTATATGAAAAGATGCAAGCAATAAATATTGAGAAATTAAAAATTTAAACTTTTTTATCCGTTTAACAATGTTTTATTAATCTTCTGCTAATTATATTTTTATTATCAGTGACAATAAAATTTTCAATTTATGCTAGCGAACAAACAAATACTACTTGATACATTTCAACAACTAAGCGTTCAAGACAAGTAGGTATGCTTCAGCAGATGTAAGATAGAAGAAATAAGATGGAGATTTTTGAATTAAAATTCTTTAGTTTTTAACAATATTCGTTTAACTCTTCTTCTTTAGGGCGGAACAATCTTTGCATAATTAAACAAATGCTCTGGGTCTGTGAACAAGAAGCGTCGCAAAAAAACTAAAAATATGACGTAAGATATAAAAAAAAACTTAATATTTTTTGACATACGATGATTTTCTTTTAAAATATTTATTTAAATATCCTCACGTTTCTCACTATAAATATCTTCATTTGATAAATCTAGTTTGTGTCAGTTAAACTGCTAATACTTAATAAGACTCTGAAATAAATTCGAATATAGCTTATGATCTAATTTTATTTTTGATAGATATTCTCAGAAGTTTCTATAACTGTCGTGTAACTAACGAAAAAAACTACTATAAGCATGATAAATGCATAATGAGCGAAATTAGGAGTTAAATACAGGATAATATTGTCTTGTATTCTGTTTAAAATGAACAGAATATTTCAGCCATTTATTTTTACTTTGTCAATACGAAAAGCAAAAAAGTCATTTATCATTTGTTTTGTGTTGAAATTTGATATCCTTCTTTCATTTAAAAAAATCTTGTAGAATATTCTTTTCATCGTGGATTAAAAAAATCAAAATATTTTTCTGTAATGAAACTTTTAAACCAAAATTTCACTGAACTTCTTTCATTGTAAATTTTAAAAAACATTTCTAAAGGTTTTTAAAAATATTTCTTTATGGATAATTGTTTTATTTTATTCAGTGCATTTATGCATCAACTTTTATACATACACAATGACATTTCAATTTGTTCAACTTAAGCTAGATCTACGTATGTACAGTCACACACACATTTAAATGTCTGAATGTCTGCGTATGTATACACACATGCACACGTCTAGATTTATACATATATATCTATATCCGTATATTCCTGGATATCAATATCCCAAAACCTTAACAAATGTGCTTTTATGAATAATCTCTCATAATCAGAGTGTCCTATAATTTTTTGTAATATTGTTATTTCCACAAACTAAAGTAGAAGCGACGATTCCATCGTAAAAAAAATGTGAAATATTTTTCCACATTTGATATGCTATAAAACTATTTATTAAATATTCCACAAACTTTTCACTATAAGCGTCATCATTTTATAAATTAAATTTCTATTAGTAAAACGGTTTTCAATTAATATGCCTGTGAAATAAAGACAAATAAAAGATCTGATCTACTCTTAGAACTTTAATATGTTCTTGCAAGTTCCTGTATTGAGTAACTGAGAGAGATATTTTAAACAGAATAAATGTATAATGTGTGAATTTATTGATGGAATAATCTATGATCTTCTCTTGTATTCTGTTTGAAATGAACAACTTATTTAAGCTATTTATTTATATTTTGTCATTTCGAAGTCATTTATGATTTGTTTCATTTTAAAATTCGAAGTCTTTTCGCTTCTGCAAAATGGAATCATTCAGCAGAATCTTTTCCTCTTGGATAACAAAACAAAATACTTTTATGAAATAAAACTTTTTAAGTCAGATTTTTACTGAATTTCTTCCAATAAAATGTAACAAGCATATTTTGGAAATATTGCTTTATGAAATGGTTATTTGCATTTATCTAATACTTCTATAGATCAGCATCTTTACATCTACAGCCACATCGTTGCCATCTACTTGACTAGTGGTTAAGGCGCTAGCTACTAGACAAAAAATACCGGGCTCGACTCAGGAATTGTGTTTGCAGTTATCCGGATTCCACTTAAAACAGAGGTCTCGGTCTGTTTAGCTCTCGTCTCCAAAGATCACCGTAGCGCCCTTAACAAACTAAATCAAACCAAACTATCCACATCTATATAGTACATCTACATACACACATCTACATCTACGTCTAGGCATCCACGAGTCTATAATCACACATCTGAATATGTCTGCATACATGTATCTATGTGCTGGATGTGTGCATATCACCAGAACACGCCTATTTTGTCTGCACATCTAGATCTTTACATCTACATCCTTATAAATTGCACATATAGAATATACAATTACATCCTAAAATCTTAATACATAATACTTTATGCAGAATTTTTCATAATTGGAGTCTCCTATATATTTTGTTAAAACTGCTGCATTTTTTTTAAAATTTAAAACTATTTATTAAATATTTCACAAACTCGGTTGTGGAACTACAGCTGTCTAACAAAGTGAAATAAAAATTAAGATCTACACTTCTTTAAATTTTCTCGCGCGTTCCTGTAGCTACCAAGCAGTATCAAAAAAATACTATTATAAGCATAATAAATGGATAATGGATGAATTTATGGATGAAATAAAGGACGATCTTTTCAGGTATTCTGTTTCAAAGCAAACGGCTGATTTCAACCATTTATTAATACTTTATCAATCCCAACAAAGAAAGGAAGTCGTTTATATTTTGTTTCACGTTTAAGTCTTTCCACTTTCGAAAAATATATCTTGTTGGATTATTTTTTCTTTGAATAAGAAAACAAAATATACTTATGTAATGAAATTTTTAAACTGAAATTCCATTTAACTGCTTTCATTAAAGATTAAAAAACACATTCCCTTAACCCTACACAGCGTAGTGTGGCATCTATGAATGGATTAAAAGTTCACACCATATTAAACCGATGAAAAAATTCCATTTGCTTCAAACTGATTTATAAGAAAATACGTCCTTTACTACGTTTAATTCTAATTTCCATTATTAAATGGCAATAGTAGACGGTTATATGTTAGAGAAAAAAATTAGATAGGTATTGCATGTGTACATATTTTTGATAGATTTACGTTATACATATTGCTTAAATTTTTGAGCGTCGAATATAAAACGTACTTTTAGTTTTATATTAGTATTCTTGCCAATAAAATGAATTGAGTTCTAAAATCATTGTTTTATGTTTGATTCCAATATGCATCTTCGTGTATTAAGGCTTAATTATAAGTAACATATTACTTTTTGTTTAGATACATTTATCCTCAAAACTATTTGCATAGTTGTGAAATTTAAATTTTATAAATTTTATAGAAACTAAATTATGATTAATTATATAATTTTCATCATATTATTTTTTACTTTTTAGAATAGATAACTGTTTTTCTAAGCGTAGGCAAACAAATATTTGAAAGATGAAGAGAGAATGGGTACATTCCTTCGAATTTCTAACAAGATTGAAACCACTATAAGACATAAGATATTTTTTATTGAATATTTAAATTTCAGATTTTGCAATCACCTCGTCTATTCACAGAAATTTAATTTTTTTCCACAGTTAATTAAGGCGAAAAGTTCTATTAAAAATTGTGGCTTAACTGTAAGCGCCGAATGAGGAAAGTGCTCGAGTATTAGGAGAGTGAAGGTGAAGATAGTTTAGAATTTAGAGACAATGATAATCCAAGTTACAATAGTCATAAAACATCTGTTCATGACACTGACTCAAGTTATTCTGAATATTCTAATCCCAATGTAATTCCGTTAGTACATACTGCTTCAGTTTCAAGGTAAACATCACAACAGATTACAACCTCTACGACTACGAATTCCATATCATTTCTACTACTAATACCTCTATAAATTTCAGAAAATTGGTGGAAAAAAAAACATCTCTGTTAAAATAGATTACAAATATTTTTGGAAATGCATCTATGCCCTAAATAATTTCAGAATTACACGTCCTTTTAAACATTTTAATTATTTCATTTCTTAAGCCCTTTGGGAAAAAATAGCTGCAGAAACAAATTTGTAAAACACTCATAAAGACTTTAATAAAGCATTTTCCATAACTTTGGAAGAAATAAAATTATATTCAGGAATAGTAATTATAATATATATTTATCATATTCCAAATATTCGTTTATATTAGAATGTAGTAATCGGTAATACCATGATTCAAAACATCAGGCCACTGAACTTCTTAATAAGAAAACAATCTATTGCTGAGTCAAACTTTAAAGACTGGTCACATGAGTAACAGGTCTGGGTAAGACGAGTCTATCGTTGATAATAGGAAAATAGGTAATGAAAAGAATCTCCCCAGTTTTGCTTTTATGGTGGATGAATAAAAGAATTCTGTTAGCTTCGTATTTACTAGTACAAGAACATAGGTCAGCCAGTGAAGAAATGATATACGGTCCGACAGGTTAAGTGAAACCGGAATTTTGTCTCCTCCTAATCCAATGCTTACCTCCGTTCGGAATGAAATATCTTTTGGCAGCATGCTAAGATCCGTCTTTTAAGAATGGTCAAGCAGTACATTTAAATGATAACGCTGCACATATAACTGACCCTGATATTCCTGGATTTGGAAAATTGTATAAAATTAGACCTGTAATTGATGCGCTGAATACAGAATTTGTATCGGCTTCAGTGGAAAATTGTCTTTCTTTTGATGAGCAATTCTAAGAGATACATTCATGGAGGAAATAGCAAAACTCTCTGTCAGATGTGTCAAACTGTAACACAAAACGATGGAGATCCACAGTATTACTTTAAGAATAGACTGCAAAGAGGAAAATAAAATCCAACAGCTTACATTCGACGTACAGCAGTAACACAGTTTAAACAAGATTGCTGACCTATTTGTATTGATATCGGCACTCCGTGCAAATTACCAACATGTGCAGGTTAATCCTATATAGGCTGCACTGTTAACAATCTGCATTAACTTTCCAGTCATTCGACCTTATTTAATTTTAAGGGTTACTTGGTCATATTATTAAGCGTATCTGACCATATTATTGACCATATTATGGTCAGCATCAAGTTAAATGTCGGTTTTGTAACCGTTTTCAATAACAATATGGTCGAATGACTGAACAGTTTGCTGCAATTTTTTAACAAATTGCGAAAAGAGCAGGGTCTCTTGCAAATATTTTGCACATTACCCTTTGTTTTAATAAGAACAGAATCTTCTTTAAACTATTCAATATAACATAATGTTTTAGTTGCTTTTTTTATTTGAATAATATGTAATAAATATTTTAGATTTTTTTATTTATCAAATCTAATTTTACGGTAATTCAATTATATGGCTTTTATTTATTTACTACTTGCTTTTATTTATTTACTAATGGCTTTTATTCATTTACTAATAACTTTTATTTATTAACTAATGGATTTTATTTATTTACAAATGACTTTTTATTTATTTCTTAAATTATTTTATTTTGTAATATTTAAGTTATAAGTCAATTATCAGACACAAATAACCCAATGCAAAAATTTAACTTAATGCGCAGTGATTCATATATGCATAAAGCATTGATTTTTGCTAAAACAGTAAAAAGAAAGAAAAAATCTAAAAGATTTTTTTAAGTATATTTTCATTTTTTTCTAACCTTAAATAGGTGTATGAAAAAATACTGGTCACCAACTAAATCGCGCAGCATAGGGTTAAGATTTTTTTAACACAGACACAATTATTTTACCGTTTGCAATGCATCTCTACAACTATATCTAAACGTTTACAACTACATCCACATCTACAATCAGTATCAACAAAACTGCAAACAAATTAAAGTATCTAAAATTACCAATCAACAAGTACATATTTACCTCTACACGTCTGTACATATCTATATATTTATATCTGCGCATGCACGTATCTACAGCTATACATTTACAACCAAATCTACATCCCTATTCACCAACATCTATATATATATATGTTACGGCCAAAGCCTGAAATCGGCCAGTTCGCCAATTTGCCGGCCGCTTCGCGAATTGGGCAACTTCATTTTAAATTGATTGGCCAGTTCGCGAAATGGCTAGAAGCAGTCGGGCAGTTTGAGATATGGATAGGGACGACCGGTCTAGTCTGCGAAATGACATAGGGCGACCCAGCAGTTTGCAAAATGGGTAGAAGCGAGTGGGTAAAGTCGAAAGGAAAACTCAGGAGCTGATTTTGAGGGTCTGTATAGTTTCTACTTAACCAATTTTATTATATTTTTTCCAATGTAAGGTTTATTTGCAGATGAGCCATCACAACATATATATTTTTAATATATATATATACATTAATTTAAATGTTTGTAATGAAATTTCTTCAAAAAGGTGGCTTCCATTTTTCCATAAAAAAGTAAATAATTGAGATTATTATATTTTATTGGAGTCATTTTTTTATTACATTAAATAGTATATATATTTGATTTGAAAAAGAAAGTGTATTTAAGATCATCAAAGGTCAAGTTGTCTTAAAAGTAAATTAACATCATTTAATAGAGAAAACAAGGTTACCTTATTGACGATATATGGGGGTGAAGGACACAGAACCCAAATATAATAAATACAAAAACTGATACACTAGAATGATTATTCGATGCTAAAAAACTAACTTAAATAACAGAATAAACAAAATAAATTTACTTTTGAGATACTCCAATCCTTCATAAGAAAACTTTGTTTAGTTTAAAGAAACGGGAGAGAGAAATGTAGCCAAGAGGGTAATCGGGTTGTCATTCATTTATCTTTTACTAAGGGATTTTTTGGTCCACAAATTCACATCCACTACTTCCGTCACAGCTAACGATTTATTTCGGGATTAAGTAAGATCTACTATACTTTTGAAAATCAGCTTGTATAAGATGGTTAAGTAAAAAACTATTGCTGCTTTTCTGACGCAAATGCTCAAAATATAATCTAAATATGCTTTTTTCATGTTGGAATTAGATATTCATCATAAAATTAATTCTACATACATAAAACACTGGTTGTATTTGTTTGTCAACATGGGCAACCTCAGAACAAAATTCAAGAACGGGACAGATATCCGAACAGAAGCAATTGCAATCCAAATTTCTTTCTTCTTTTAAATCGAGAATAAAAACATAAAATAAATTAAACTTGAATTTCTTTTATAAGAACCTAAAATGAAAAGCAGTTTTTAAATATACAAGGTGGCCATAATTAAACTGACTCAGACTGGTACTCAGAGTGTTCTGTAGCGCGATCTAATTGCGAGAATGGCGCCAAATTTTGTAGGAAGATTAAACAAGACGGAGGACGAAGGATTCCGCGAAAAAAAATTAGTTCCAAAAGTCACCGCCAGGGGAATATTTGGCGCTGTGTATTCGAAAAAGAGAGTTTCAAAAAATGAAGAATCAATACTGAAATAAAATTACCGTTTATTTAACGAATTTAGCAATTTAATCCAAGCTCAAAATGGTAACAGTTTATAAAAAGCTAAAAATTTACATAAACACTGCTAAAGTTTCTTTATCTGCAATTTCACTTACAGAGCCCCAAAGAAAGCAACAGCAGAAGAAGAAGTTCTTTATTCAAATTTCACGTTACATCTTTTGCCCCAGTGCCAGCTTGTTCAGCTTTAAAAGGTAATGTGCTACTGTTAGAAGCAATTTCATTGAAAGTTATCTTTCATAATGTCTCCTTCTTTAGTCGAGCGACCTCTACTAGTCAAATTCTTTTACCTCAACCAGTGCAATGCGCCAGCCGCTGTTCGTGCTTTTAGAAACCACAAAATAATGCGTAAAGGTAACGGTCTTTTGTCAGTTAATGGTTTAAAAGCAATGGTTGAGAAGTTTGAGAAAACAGGTTCTCTAAATGTTAAATCAGGCAGAGGATGAAAACCCGTATCACAGGACACAATCGAAGAAGTAGCAACGGCGATTGTCGACAGAGCACTAGACAATATTGCTACCACTTTCAGTGCTTGTGGGATAGCTCGTAATCTGGATATGCCTTATTGTACGGTATAGAAAATCCTACGAAAGCTTATCCACATTTATCCGTACAAGATCAGCCGTGTACAAGAGTTACGTCACACCGACCATGATAAGAGATTGACTTTTGCTCTCACTTTTCTTGCCAGAATGAAGTTGGATGATGCTTGGCTTTGGAAAATCTTATGGGGAGACGAGGCCCACTTTTACCTGAATGGAACTGTAAATACCCAGAACTGCCGAATTCGGAATAACAAGTCACCAAGAGCATTCAAAGAAATTCCTTTGTATTCACTAAAGATAACTGTTTGGTGTGGTTTCACAGCAGATATGATCATAGGTCCATTTTTCTATATGAAAACATTACTCCCACAGGACCTGTAACTTCTTCTGTTACCGGGGACAAATATCGCCAAATGCTAAACAACTTTGTTATTCCGGCACTTCAGCAAAGACAGTACCTGGAGAAAATCATTTTCATGCAAGATGGAGCCCCTTCACATATTGCTTTGCGGGTACAGCAGCTGCTACGACAGAAATTGATAACAGAAAGAGTCATTAGCCGCTGTTTTCCAACTGCGGGGCACCTCGGTCCCCTGATCTTACACCCTGCGACTTTTGGCTATGGGGTTATCTAAAGGCCAAGGTCTATCACGGAGGTGTCCAGGACCTGGCTACGTTGAAGGATAACATATCGCGAACTGTACGGGAGATTCCTGCAGACATATTATTATCTGCTGTTGTAAATGCTGTGCACACTATGCAATATGTGATCCACAAAAACGGCCTGTCGAGCATCGAACCTGAGTTGTATGTGCTAAATAAACAGTAATTTTATTTCAGTATTGATTCTTCTTTTTTGAAACTCTCTGTTTCGAATACACAGCGCCACATATTCCCCTGGCGGTGACTTTTGGAACTATTTTTTTTTCACGGAATCCTTCGTCCCCCGTCTTGTTTAATCTTGCTACAAAATTTGGCGCCATTCTCGCAATCAGATCGCGCTACAGAACACTCTGAGTACCGTCAGTTTAATTATGGCCACCTTGTATATATAAAAGGAATACAGAAATATAACAATACATATTAGAAATCCAACAACACATATTAACAAGTGGGTAAGTGTGATGGAAGATCGCACAAAGGGTTTCGTTTAATATTTCTTTCAAAACACTGTATCCTTTCTTTAATAAATACAAATAATTTTCATTAAAAAAAAAAAAAAAAAAAAAAAAAAAAAAGTCATGTTTTTTATAAAGTAAAAATTTACTGGTATATTTCTCTCGTTTTTTCTAATATCTGAATCGGCCCACTATTATACTCTGTTATAATAATATCTGTCATGTGGACTAAATGCCATATTAAAAAAAAATCAAATTCAAAATTAAACATGTTGTATAAAGACCTTCAAAATGTTAAAATATGCCAATATTTCTATAATCGGGTTTTTATCATGATTCAATACGTTCCTGAAACTCATATAGCTACTATTCTCTATCACTCATATTGATACTCTCTTAGTACCATTCTCAAACATTTCAAAAATCCGTTAAACTTCCAATATGACGCCAGATTAATTTTCTTTTTAATTCTCTAATGACGTCATATGAAGCTGCTTTCTGTATTTACACATACTTATACTCCTTGTATTATTGAGAAATGTTTGAAAATTTCCGTTTTATTGCCGAAATGCCGTCATATTAATTTTTTTTTCAATTGGTAAAACTTTTTATTTCATTTTCATTTTTCAAGTGGAAATCTTTCAATAGAAAATTAATTACTGTAGAAAGAATTTTATTGTGTATTTTTAATTATTGGCAACTGCTATAACGAAAAATATTTTAATTTAATTGGTAAAGGCTGTTAGATTTTTGGTTTTTTATCTCTATATATTAAAATAATACGATTTTTTCAAATTTTATGATTTTAAGCTTCATAGAGATATTCAGCTATAAGTACACAAATTTTCATGCCTGCAAATTCTATAGTTTCTGATAACCGGCTCTGTGACGGACAGACAACGGAGCGGGAGTAATAGGGTTTCGTGAGATGAAAGAAACCCTAAAAATGACGAATTGAAAAAAGTTTATTAGTTTTCTTTATCGGGAGGGAGAGGGATGGGGCTCAGTTTAAAATAATTGTTAAACACATAAACATAAAAGAAGTATACAATTAAGCATTTTTTTCAGCGAGAAGGGAAGTGCTAAATGGGCTCTGCAACTGTGACTAAAATTGTTAATCCCTACTCCATTTAGTGTTTAATTATCTTAAATCTTTTCATAAAAATAAATTTTACTATAGTTTTCAAAATCACAAGCGAATAAAATTAAGGAAATTTGAAAATCCAGGGAAGGGCATGTTTCTTGAATTTCTAAGTGAATAATAATATTTTGAATTCCATCCAGACAAAACCCCCTCGCTTCACCTCAGATTAATAATAAATATATATATATATATTTATAAACTAGTCTTTCATAACAAATATTGATTTTGGACAAGAAATATATCCTTATACGAAACGTCAGAAAAATATTTTTTTAACTAGGTGGCTCTCCTCCCTGCGAGCTAAGTTCACCCCCCCCCCCCCCACCTACACATCCGCAGACTCTAGAAACATTCTAATTACTATATTACGTAAGATTGAAGGATGTTATCACGACCAATGGAGAACTTCTGTAATCGGGTTGTCATTCATTTATCTTTGACTGAGGGATTTTTCGGTCCCATCCACTAACGCCGTCACAGCTAACGATTTATTTCGGGATTAAGTAAGATCTATTACACATCTGAAAATCAGCTTGTATAAAATGGTTAAGTAAAAAGAAATTGCTGCTTCTCTGACTTTATTAACGTTTATTTTACTTTTATAGACAGTAACCCGTTTTAAATATATTATTTGAAAAATGTCGTAATTATCACTATTAAATTGCTTTTCACACTTATAATTTAAGCATTTTAAAGAGTTATATATATATATATATAATCGAGTGTACTTTCTTCAATTCACAAGAGTTTGGCTATATTATTTGGGCTTTTTTGAATCTGACAACATGAGATAAAAATGGCTATTTCAAACTGTAACTTAAATCTCTATTCAGATAATGAAATTTTCAATAAAAAAAGTTAATAAAACCCTTAAAAAATTGGACAAATTTAATAAAAAATTGGACCACATCTAATCAAGTATATGCTTGCAAAATATAGTTAAATTGCTATGAATATATTTTTTAATTCTATAAAACTTATATTTAACTGAATTATCTTGACCGATTCCGACATTAAATAATGCTTTCAAATATTCTTAGATTTAAAATATCTCTGATTCAACGTGTTTATCATATAGTTATCTATAAAAATCCTTGGTCTCATGTTTTTATGTGCAACAGTTTTTGCAGAATAAGCCGTAAAAAGGTCACAATAAGGTCAATTACGGCAGTAGCAGCATTAATTACTTTTTGTTGTAGAATAGAGAAAAAATATAGAATAACCGTATACAATATTCATATTAAATACTATAAATTACGGAGAATAAAATACACTCAATGAATCCGCTGTGTAAGAATAAGTCACAGAGGCGAAAAATTCTCCAGACGAACAGATTATTATTGCCAAAGCATTCAATGGTCCTCGTACCTCGCGCACGTCAGTGCTACCTACCATAGACCCTTTGGATCTTCGCTTCGGATATTGGCCAGGGATTTCCGGCTACTTCGGAAATTGGCCGGGGATTTCTGGCTACTTCAGAAATTGGCCATTCAAAACCCGAAATACTCTGTTCATTGGGCTTTGGCCAGGATTCTTGGCAATTCGCGAACTGTTCAAACTTCGGGCTTTGACTGTAACATATATATCTACGGATCCGCATCCCAATACCTCAACAAGTAAGCATTTATGAAGCATCTTTCATAATCGGCATTTCCTCTGATTTTCCTGCTATCGTTGTTGCAGCAAATAAAAGTAGAAAAACCCCTCTAATGATTAAAAAATAACGAAATCCTTTTTCTACATTTGACATGTTCTAAAACTATTTCTTAAACATTCCACAAACTTCTCGTTGTAAATATCATTTATAAATTTCAATTTTTATCAGTAAAATTGTTTAAATATGACTGTGAAACAAGTCGAATAAAAGTTATTGATCTACTTTTATTATTTTAATATATTTTTAGGTTCCTACAGCTGTCAAAGTGGTATCTGAAAAAGATATTTTAAGCAAGATAAATGGATAATGTTTGAATTTATGGATGAAAAAAAAGGACAATCTTCTCTTGTTTTCTGTTTAAAATGAACAGCATATTCCAGTCGTTTATTTATACTTTGTCATTTCGAAAAAGCATGGAAGCCATTTATCATCTGTTTCATGTTGAAACTCCGGGTCTTTACGCTTTTGGAAAATAAAATCTTGTACAGAATCTTTTCCCCTTGGATAAGAAACAATGTATCTTTTTAAAATTGAACTTTTGAGCCAAAACTTCACTGAAATTCTTTCATTACAGACAGAAAAACACATTTTTTTTGTTTAAAGATGAAATCCTCATAGAACATTTATTTGTATTTATTCAATTAAAAGGAATGCACGTAAATTTTATCTACTGTTAATTTGAACATGTTTTCTATAAAAATTCATAAAAAGCCAAACATACAATGACTTTTAACCTTGTAAATGATGATTTTACATTTTATAATATAACTAAAAATGAAAAATATTAGTATTAATACAATCTAATGCAATATGTAATTTATGAAAGAGGATTTGAAATTCTTCAGTGCTTTTTGTACGATTTGTATTTTCGCCATTGAGAATTGTAATACACCAATAATACACATAATACAAATAGTATTGGTATTATGTATTTATGCCTGTATTTATATACATATGTATGTTACGCCATACATACATTTAAAATATACTCAAAAGGTCTCAGCATCAGATGTGTTACAAATACAATTTTGCTGGTTTTCGCAAAAGGAAAAAAAAGTTGAATTCGCAAATAAAATTTTCATACTAAATTTTGAAAGCTTTTAATTTTAAAGAAAAAAATCAATTGATTTTCCAGTCCCTTTCTTGGAGAACAAACGAAAGTGAAGATTAGCCAACAAATTTATTCAACAGATGCTGTTATAAATACTGTGGGATCTAATCTGAACTTCCCGGGTTAGAGAAGACACGTGAAAACACTTTTTTTATTGAAAACTCCAATAGATTTTCTTTATACCTAATATGTTGTTTTTATTTTGCCCACTAACAAAACCAAAAGAAATTTTTATATGAAGAATATCTTATAAGTAATATTTATTCTTCATATTACCAATTCTTACACTCAGACATTACCTTAAAAAGTATTATAAAAACAGTCCTTCATTATTAAAAATTTTTAAAAGTTTCACATAAAACTGTCACCATTACACAAAAGCGCTTTCACTCCGGCTGGAGAATCTTCAGTAGACAACTGAGGATGCCCCAACCGGAGTAAAAGCGCTTTTGTGTAAAGGTGACAGTTTTATGAGAAACTTTTTAACATTTTTAGATGCTCCAGCCGGAGTGAAACTGCTTTTGTGTAATGGTGACAGTTTTATGTGAAACTTTTAACGTTTTTAGTAATGAAAGACTGCTTTTATGCCACTTTTAAGCATGTTTTTTAGGTAATGTCTGAGTGTAAAAATTAGTAATATGAAAAATAAATATTAAATATACATACATTAATAATTGAATACCTGTTTTAATCAAATAAGTATTCCAATAAAATTGTACATTTATTAACAGCGATACTTTCGTAAGACCCACAGAAATTACAAAGGATTGCGCTACTTACAGCACTCTTTTTTATTCGGATACATTCAGTGATTCAAGCGCTTAGTTTGATTACATGTCTGTTAAATATGTGTTTTATTTACATTGTTTTATTATTTTATTTATTGATTAATGCAGTTTTAATTTCGTTGTGGAATATTGGTCAGAAAATAAAGCTGAATTATTTATATTGTTTTAAGTGTAAACGGGTTAAATTTTCTTGCACGCGATGGATTTAGACTTTTTTTTAAATCATGCTCCAAAAATACTGTAAAAAGTAAACTGAGATGCAGTTTTCTAACAAATTGCATTTGAAAGAACATTTTCTTTCCTATTCTATGATGTAAAAATTAAAATTCTGTAATGTTTGAAAGTAAAAAAAAAAATATCGTAAAAACGAAATTTATTGGTCAGATGTTACTACAGAACCACCCCTTGAATACTAGGTCTACTCGCCGACACAAAAATGGCTGCTCAAAAATGGCAGCGTATATGGTAAGAATGGCGCAAAAATGTCAGCGCAAAATGGCTGAATTTGAATTGGTATTTAAATTAAATATCATAAAGAATTATTACCATTTTTGTATTTACTTAGTACTTTTCATACAAAAAACAACTTAATTACAAATAAAATGCATAAGAAAGGTCTTCACTTTATTTTCACTATGGGCTCTGGACCCTTCAGGCTACGCTCTTCCCCGCAAGCTCCAAAAACATGCTTATTTGCTCTGGTATATAAAACAAATAACAGCTTACGGTTGATTGAATCATATTAACACGATCGGTGACGATCTTCTGTAATCGGGTTGTCAATCATTTCCCTTTGACTGGGAGATTTTTCATTTCCCAATGCCGCATCTTGGTTCTGTTCCCAACGTACAGTCGCGAAAAAAAACTAAAAACGCCCTACTAACTCTGCAAAACATTCTTGTAGAATAACTTTACTAGTACCAAACGACTGGAAATAAAGTCTACTTTTAAATGATGTACCGGGTGGTTATAAAATAAGTATCTCTATTCGGAGCTGTCTGTAGCTTGAAGGAATAACCCAAATGAAACCAAAATCGGTACACTTACTATTCAAGAAAGGGGAAGAAGAATGGAACAATAAAAAAATAATTGCAATAATCACCGACAGATGGCGCTATTGAGTGTGAAATGTAATGTGTAATACAAGAACAAAAAATTAAGGCGTCAAACCAGATGGAACACCTAATTTGTTGGAAAATGTCACAGTGAATCTGACTACGCTTTCGCATTGCGATGCCGATCATGTTCAGGTTCCACATGGCCATTTAGTTGGAGGACACAATCCAGGTGGTACATGACGTGCTCAACTGCGGAATGTAATGTATCAGAAGTGATGTTTCGCACATGTTGTGATATGCGGTAAAGTAATTGACGTTTGTGACACCTCCACGGTACACAATATTACACATTACATGTCACACTCAAAAGCGCCATCTGTCGGTGATCATTGCAATTATTTTTTTTTATTGTTCCATTCTTCTTCCCCTTCTCGAATAGTAAGTGTACTGATTTTGGTTTCATTCCGGTTATTCCTTCAAGCTACAGACAGCTCCAAATAGAGATACTTATTTTATAACCACCCTGTACATTTATTAGAGGTCCATCTTCATATCAAAACGAACCCAAACTTTGTTTTTTTTTCAATAGCAAGACTCAATTTTGACAAGATACTTTAAATCTTCAGTTCAGACTATGCCTTGATACCAATTTTCATGAAATTCCTACAATTAGTTTCAGATAAATTAATTATTTTAAAATGAACATATTTTAGGGGCTGTATCCAAATTGAAATTCTGTACTCAATTGTTGTTACAGAATAACTAAGTCACTTCTATTAATGTATTATTTCTTATCAATATGACCATTTTACTCATTTAATATGTTTCGGCTATCGTATATTGTTATATACGGTAAAATCCTTTTCAGTATTCATTTTATAATATTTACAAGAGTTGAATTATCCGATTAAAAATATATAAGGTTATCTGTGATCAAAATTTTTCGAATATGTGAATGTTATTGGAATTTTATAGGTGTTTTATAATGCTTTTTCTCAGATTTTGAATTTATTTTACTCGCTCTTTTCTAAATTTATATGAGAAGAATATCGGCGAACACAAAATTTTGAATAAAAAATAGTATGAAGCAGTATAAGGAAACGATGTGGAAAAGACCCAGACAGATTCCTTTTCAGTCTGAATTTAAATCTCAACTCGTTTGTTATTTAACATTAGAAGTAAAAAATCTGGAATGTTTATAATTCAAAAACTTATCATCCAAATGACTTGTAATTTGGAATCTAAGCATAGTTTCAACTCAAGATTTAAAATATGTTGTCTAAATTGGGTGTTGCCTTTGAAAAAAAAAACAGAATTTAGACTGTTTTTGGTGTGTAGATGACCCCCTAAGCAAACTTTATATACATAATTTAAAAGTAAACTTTATTTCCAATCGTTTGGTACCAGTAACTTTCTTCTACGGTAAAATGTTGCAGAGTTAGTGGGAAGTGTTCAGTTTTTTTTCCGCGTCTGTACATACTATACGTTTTATATGCAGAGATTTTATATCAGAAATACTTCCTAAAACTTAAATGTATAATTTTATTGGTTTCGTCTTTATAGTCATAATATGACAGAAACATCAATAAAACGCTCTCTGTCTTCAATATTAGTTCGTAAATAGTGTGTAGGAACACAATCGCCATTACTTCTCAACAATCTTTCCGCAAATATGTCAATCGACCAAAATACCTTAACCAGATATCTAAGTAAAATCTTCCTTTTTACCACATGTTGCAGGCCATTAAATGCGCATCGCTGATTGGATTTTGAAAGCCCTAGACGAAAGTGAATTCTTCCGAACGCTTTTACATTTCGTAAGACGCCATGCTGGAAGTGTCGAAAACCGTAAATCTGTTTTATCCTTTAACGCTAATGTGCATTTAACCATGATATTTTGCATTTTACATTTTTTGTTTTTGAAAATTACGAAACATTTTTGTCTTAAAGTAGAGAGTGTTTTTAATTTTCCTTTGGGTAACATAGGATATTAAATTAAAGCTTGTGTAATGCAAATTTTTACTTTATTTATTGTATGTGTTAATTTTAACAAAAATTTATGTTTAAAAAACTTTTAATTAGCAGTTGTAAAATGGGTGATATCAAATTATTTTATCAACAAATTACCACATTATTAATATATTATATTATTATTCACATTATTATATATTTATATTATTACTAAATAATCTCATTGTTCATCAATTATTTTGCTATATGTTCAATTTGTGTAATTGATTGTTATGTGTAATTCTAAAATAATTTTAACCAAATTTATGTTTAAAAAAAACTTTAATTAGCAGTTGTAAAATGGGTGATATCAAATTATTTTATCAACGAATTACCACATTATTGATATATTATATTATTATTCACATTATTCTATATTATATTATTATCAAATAATCGCATTGTGCATTGATAATTTTGTTACATATTCCATATCTTTGAGAGAAAGCAGTAAAATGAAATCACAATACATTATTGTCATCCACTGTATGTCATCATTTATAATCACATACTAGTGTGTAATGTATGGAGCTAAAAATGCTCCAAATGCATTTTAAGGGTCAAGGAAAAAACATGATAGTCCATGTTCTTCAGAATTTTGAGATAAATATGGTATTTATTAGCTTCATATGTGTACTATCGTTTTGCAACCTTGGAGCAAGGCAAAAATTAAGGTAATTCCATGAAAAATATAATTGAAAATAGGTATAAAAGGGGGATAATGATGAAAGTTCTTTAAAAACAACAATTGAAGATTGGCATAAAAGGGAAAAACGATGAAATTTGTAGCTCATAGAATAAAGAACTGTGAATACCTCTCATCCAAATATCAGTAACTGTCACCCTTCCGCACCACCGACCCTTCATTTCCGCTGAAAAAAATACATGATTTTATTATTTTCTACTATGTATAAATGTGAAACATGAAAAAATCGCACACCTTTATTCCACCTTTCCCTGTAAATTATGTTTTCGTACAAAACCGTTATTACTTTTAACCACACATGACACAAAGGCAACCAACCAAGATATCTCACCACTGAGTTAAAAATATATTCGTTTGTACAGTCCACCCCATGTTATTTCTCATAAAAAATGTTTTGCAGAGATATATGTGAGCGGTACCATTTCGGAATGTGTCTACTTTTTTAATATGTATGCAATTTTGAATTTTCAAAAGGCAGCACCCACTTTTGACACCATATTGGAGTTTCTTCAATGAAAGCATCCCGGAACAAGATATATTTTACATAATTTATCTTAAATCTTCATAAAGAATAGATCAAGGTTTGAGGATGCAAATATTAAACCAGTAGAGAAAACTTTATTTTATTATCTTCCCAAAAACTCATTCGATTAAAATATTTTTTTGTTTGTTTTTTAATGAGATACAATGAATAGACTCAAACATATTCCAGGTTTTTTTTCTTTTAAAAATCTTATTTTAAATTATAAAAATTATTATTAAATAAATATAAAAAAAACACGAATTACAACCTACATTAATGTTTACATAAAACGAAGCACGATCGTCAGAAACATGGGTGTGGGAATCAAGAGCTCATTGCAATTATTAGTTTTGATATACAGATATTTTTTTTTCTTTTCTTAGTTTCAAATTGTAAAGGGTCTATCTCCTAAATTAAAGTATCTACTGAATGAAAAATTTTCGAAAGTAAACGGAAAACTTTTTGGAATATTGTTTCATATAAAATGAGTCTATTTTTAAATTTAGAAGTACTATATTTTTCTTGTAACTAATTGTGTGTTCCAGGTATGTTTCATTTTAGGATCTTAATTTTATTTTTCGAATCCAGTATAAATAAACACCTAACGCACTTCCTTTTATTACTCTATAAAGATTTAAGAAAAATAATCTAAACTGTGGCACTTTCCGAGCTGCCTTGATTAAAGAACTCAAATAATAAAGTTTCAAAAGTGGGAGTTGTCATTTAAAAGCTCAACGTTAGTATGAATTTTAATCTGCAAACGACATCTATTTTACAAATTGCACATATATTCGAAAAGTAATCTTTTCAGTCAAACTGTACCTCACGCTTTTCTACACAACAATTTGGAAATAAAAAAGTCTTTCCGGCCTGTACCGGGAGGAAAAAGTAGCTTTCCTATATCTTCGTTTTAAAATTTTAGCTAATGTTACTCGAAAACAGCAAGCTAAAATGCAAAGAAATCGTTTTCAAAAAATTCGTTAATACTGAATTTGAATAAGAAATTCGCCAAATTATTGAGCTATAGCCAAGTTAGCTTCATTTATGTAGACTTACTTTGGTTGCCAAATGTGGCGATATTTCACCATTTCTCGCCAAATTTGCCAATTTTTTCACCAATGTCGCCAATTTTGTCGCTAACGGATATGAATATATAGTTTTATGCGTATGATTGGGAAAATTATTACAACAATGAAAGAAAATATTTTGCAAGTAATCGCGTTAATGTGCTGTTTTGTTTCAAAATGTCAGCCACCCTAGAATTTCAAACTGCTCTATCTCAGCCATTTTTTAAGAGAGAGGTAAAACAAAAAATAAAATGCTCTGGAATCCTTGTACCAAGGCCTAACACGTAATTAAAAAATAAATTTGAATTTTTAAATTTTTGTGAATTTATTTTAGTTTTAAAACTTTCAACGGCCGCCATCTTGAAACAAGATGGCGGACCAAGCTGGCCAACGAACTCGGTCGAGGCATTGGTGAGCTTAATACACACAATTAGTTTCATCCGAATTGATTTATAAATACGAGTGTTATCGTTGAATGCCTAAGGGGAGCCACTCGGCCCAGAAAAGCCAGGCCGTAGAGCGTTAGCACCTCCCCCGGGATGTTCCCCGGCACGCGGGGATTCGTTTTGGGTGATTCCAGCCACCGGCGGAAGGGAAGGCACGACGCCGAGACCGCCAGCGCACGCGCAAACGGCATGACATATATCAGATATATATATATATATATATATATATATATGGATATATCTATATATAAATCAACATTTGAACGGAGGGTGGTTTTGGGGTCTGGGGGTCATGATCGGTGAAAATATATCGAAATTTTCCGGAATTGCTTTCCTCAGAACGGCTGCAATAGGTAGCTTTATAGTTTTTTGTATTGAAAGCTACCTAATAGTATAGTCTGGTGCGATTCTATTTTTTCTAAAACTCTACCAAATGTTTCAGGCCATTACATATACTAAAGCAAACAAACTTCTTGATAACACTATAAATTTAAGATATGCGCTAGACCTTTCGAAATAACTCTGTCTGTCTTCATCATGCGCAAAACCGTACTAACACCTGGAAGGATAAAATTAAATAAATACAAATAAAAAATAAAATAAATTTAAAAATGGAGATTAAAAATTAATAATATATACAAATTTAAATATAAATATTTTAAAAAATTATATGGTTGAACTAAACAAGTTTTTTCAAGCTGTAGAGAGCATAGTGGAATCAGATTTTTCATTAATTATAACCTCACGTTTAATATAAATAGCTGAATTTTCGAGAAAATCCACTTCTGAGGTGCTATTGGCATTAAAGGTAATTTTAGCGTTTTAAAAATTAAAACTATGGCCGGAATCCGAAGAATGCTTGGCAATAGAGGATTTAGAAATTTCTTTTTTAGAGACATAACGGGAGTGTTCTTTTAAGCGGGTTTCTAGATTTCTTTTAGTTTGACCTATATAAGGTAAATGACTACCATTTCAAAGAAAATTATATATCCC
This sequence comes from Maratus michaelseni, assembly GCA_963931845.1. Classification (NCBI taxonomy): domain Eukaryota; kingdom Metazoa; phylum Arthropoda; class Arachnida; order Araneae; family Salticidae; genus Maratus; species Maratus michaelseni. Next base: position 224,424,815 of record OZ007596.1, read on the forward strand.
CTATTTGCGAAAATGAGAAAGAGAACATTTAATCGAGGGGAACTTAAGCTTATTGACTAGTTTAAAGATAACATTAAAATTCAAACTTATCAAAACATTAGTTAATTAAAAAACAAAAATAGGGTAAAAAGGCACAACAATAAAATGGTAGCACGACTTTTGCGTCTGATGAAGAAAGACGAAGTTAAATCGAAAGGCCTAGCGCATCTCTTAAATTTATGGTGTTATCAAGAAGTTTGTTTGCTTTATTATATCCCACCAGTGTGTTTTAACATTACATATGCATTGCTGATTGGATTTGGCAGCCTTAGACGAAACTGAATTCTTCTGAGCAGATTTACGTATTGAAATTAAAAAGACATTTATAATCAGACATTTAATAAAACTAAAAAACGACACATTAATATCACATAATAAAATCAATTACAGCAAATACAGGGTAAGTCAAAATGAATATAGCGATTACAAACGGCTATAACTATTTAATGGAATAGAATTTGTCGATAAGATTAACACAAAATGTAGACGCAATTTCAAAATTTTGTATACATACGTCATAGATGTTCTATGTGACTTCCCTTGGTCACACGGACAACATCTAGGCGGTAGTCCATTTCACGCTATACATTCTGAAGCATTTGTTCAATCACCGACGCAAGCGCATTACAAATGCGTACTTTGAGTTCTTCATTTGTTTTGGGCATGGGAGGCACATACACCCTGTGTTTCACATAACCCCATAGAAAAAATCCGCAGGGTGTCAAGTCCGGAGATCTCGGTGGCCAAGAGCAGAAGACATCGTCGGCTCCACTTCGACCGATCTATGGGGTTATGTGAAAGACATACGTGCCTCCCATGGCCAAAACAATTGAAGAACTCAAAGTACGTATTTGTAATGCGCTTGCGTCGGTGACTGAAGGAATGCTTCAGAATGTATGGCGTGAAATGGACTACCGCCTAGATGTTGTCCGTGTGACCAAGGGAAGTCACATAGAACATCTATGACGTATGTATACAAAATTTTGAAATTGCGTCTACATTCTGTGTTAATCTTATCGATAAATTCTATTCCATTAAATAGTTATAGCCGTTTGTAATCGCAATATTCATTTTGACTTACCCTGTATTTCAAGCTTCATACCGTCAAAAAAAATTTCTTCCAAAAACGTAAAAAGTACAGAGAGCAAGTTCTGATTGAAAGACATCCCTGCACTGTTCAAATTTGCAGAAAACTGTCCTGTCATTCAACCGTTTTTGTAGAAAACGGTTACATAACAGTAATTTAACTCTATTCTGACCATATTATTGCCCATATTACTACTATAATAGAGTTAAATTACGGTTATGTAACCGTTTTCTACAAAAACGGTCGAATGACTGGACAGTTTTCTGCCAATTTTTAACAGTGTGTGATTGATTGGCTTTACTGCTAGTTGAAGAAATTTCGTCGTTTGCGGGGGAATTTCATGATGTTTTGAGATTAGGTTTGCTATATTTTCGTGTTTTGGGGGAAAAAGACATACGTAAACATTCCGTTTCTAATACAAAAAAGTACTAAGCAACACCGTGGCCGGAACACCCCTGTGATTTGACAAAAATTCAGCTTTAGATTGGAGCATTTCAGGTAATCTTTATGTTAGATTCGGCAAATTTCTATATTTTGAAAGAAAATGGACAAAACAATGGGAAAACTTTCGTGTTTTAACGACATATGATCAAGGAAAAAATTCGTTCAATTCATAGATTTTTTTTTCTTTTTTTGTGAGAGTGCATACAATATTATCATCCGTTCAATCCAAAACTAAAGCTGGTGTTTACACATTTTCCGTTGAAAAGCGTTTTCAGATTTACATATTATGAGGAACCGTACAGAGTATACTATGATGCGATAACCGTAGACCATTAATCTGTTTCATTCTTTAATGCTCATGAGCATTCACCTAATTTATGTTACATTTTGATTTATCCATTTCGTAATCACAATATTTTTTTATTTAAAAAAGGAGTTTAAACACAACCCTTCGTACGGAACATCCCTAAATTCAACTGGGGTCTGCTCGTCATAGCCAAAAACACATATATGAAATTTAGTTCAATTCTGTCCGTAACTTCGTACGCATTTCGATGATATAATGGGGATACACATACGGATACACGGACAGACAGACATTTTATAAAAACATATTTTCCGAAATCTCTGGCCCCTAAAACGTAAAAACGGATGTTGAAAAAGAAAATTTCGATTACAATACTTTCTTCTGTTATACTCCGTGTCCCAAAAGTTTAGACAATCACTAAAGTTTGGTTTGGCATTAAAAGTAATAAAGTACAAATAAAATTCGTGAGATAGGTAATAAATAAAAGCAGTTTTGTTGATATACACATATAAATTACGATCAAAGGTTTGATATTATAAAATATATATTAAATTATATAACAATGTGCTGTCCCAAAAGAATAGACACAATACAGCATTACATGTTTACAGCGTTACATGTTACATGCATTTTTGTTCACAAAATAAAATATTTTTATTTTCGTCTGCTTCTACAGAGTGTGTCATTTATTTTGCAACTCGCGTAAACGCGAAGCAAATGAACAACACGAGTGCAGGCGCACACCATTAGCGCAGGTAGCGGTGTGGAGGGGCGTGCGAGCAACACTACCAACGCGCTAGAAAACCGCACGAGACACTTCAGTGCTAAGAAGAACGAAGTGAAAGGTACTTTGCGTCATGGTGCTATGTGCAGAAAAACGCGCGTTTATTATTGATCATTATTTTTGAACGCCTTCGTACAACACAGTCAAGGAACGATATCAAAACAGGTTTCCAGACTCGGTGGTGCCGAATAAAAGCACAATTAAGCGAATCGTAGACCATTTTCATAAGAATGGACTGTGGAACCGAAAAGAATAAACCGTCTGTCGTTTGTCCTAACTGACCACAAAATGAAGGAAATCAAGACGAAAATCACGGAGAAACCGGCCACGTAAGTAAGAAAAATAGCTGATGAACGTTTCTTTGGTTTTAACAGGATGGCACTCCTGCGCATACGGCCAACGACACTCTGTCATTTCTACAAGAATTTTTTGATGATCGGCTAATTACAAAAGGACTGTGACCTCCACGCAGTCCAGACCTGTCACCGCCCGATTTCTTGTTGTGGGGATATTTGAAAAATCGCGTTGTCCGTGAACCGGTAGCCTCGATCACTGAACTGAAAACTCGCATTACGGAAGAGATAAACGCTATCACACCAAACACATTACAGAATGTGTCTCGAAACCTCCTCAAACGGGCCCTGATATGTAAAGATGAAGACGGCGGTCACCTCCAACACCTTTTGTAGTTGTTTAATCACTTCTGTAAAATAAAAATTAATGTTTGTACATTGTTCTTTTTTTTTTGGTTGCAAAATAAATGAGACACTCTGTATAAATGCAGAATAATTTTTCCCTTTAATTGAAATATCGTCTGCTGTATTTTTAGCATATTAATTTATTGAAAATTTGTGGAATCAAATGAGTTCAATGTATTGTTTTGTTTGTGATTCGGAAAAGACATTTCCTGCATATTCTGATAAAAATGCCAAGTTCTAAAGAAATTTCTAAAGATGAAATTATTCAGATTTTACATTTAAAAGTGCAAGGACAAAATCCTATACAAATATCGGGAAGAATAAAGAGATCCTTGAGTGATATGAAAATGGAGCAGTATTTATAGATTTTTGAGATCAGGTGGAACATGAAATACTAGAAAGCGAGTTGGAAGACCAAAGAAAACAATGTTACGTGATGATAGAATGTCATTAAAAAAGGCTTCAGTTAATAATTTATCTGTGCGTGAAATTGCATCAATTTCCAGAATTTGAAAAAGTACTGTACACAGAAGAATTAAAGCTTCAACAAATATTATTTACAGGAGAATGAAAGCAAAACCTTGCTTAAAGCAGAGACATAAAGATGCACGTCTAAAGTGGGCTAGAAAGCATGTGTCATACGGAGAAAAATGGATTTCTGTCAACTTCAGTGATGAAAACAAATGGAATTTAGACGGCCCTGATGGTCATAATTTTTACTGGCATGACCTAAGAAAAGAACCCAAGAACTGTTTCAGCAGGCAACAAGGCGGAGGATCCGTAATGACCTGGGGAGGGTTTTCTTTCAACGACCAAACATTTCTAGGATTTATAGACAGAAAAATGAAATCAGAGGATTATCGGGATATTTTACGTACCAATTTACTGCCAACTATGGATTTGCTAGCAGGACCAGACTGTGTTTTTCAACAAGATTGGGCATCCATCCATACCTCCACATCATCGAAAAAATGGTTTAGGCAAAACAATATCACACTTAGACTGGCCAGCACTTACTCCAGATTTGAATCCCATGGAGAACATATGGAGGATGTTATCTCGAAAAATATATGAAAATGGAAAGCAATATACATGTGTAAATGACTTAAAAATTGTAATTGACAAAGCTTGGTGTGAAATACCTCCTTCTGTAATGCAATGCTTAGTTAAATCTATGGAACAAGGTGTATTTGATGTTATAAAGTGTTGTGGCAATACAATTAAATATTAAAAGTAAGTTTTTAGTTACTTTTATAAATGTAAAACCAAAACAATTACAGGTGTCTATACTTTTGGGACAGCACATTGTTATATAATTTAATGTATATTTTATCATTTCAAATCTTTGATCATATTTTATATGTGTATATCAGCAAAACCGCTTTTATTTATTACCTATCTCATGAATTTTAATTGTACCTTATTACTTTTTATGTTAATGCAAATTTTATTGATTGTCTAAACTTTTGGAACACGATAGAAGAAAGTAAAAATACATGGTTTGGCAATTTTTATTTTCTCGAGATTTAAAAACAACGTTTTGATAGTGACTCAGCATTGTGCAAAGAAACAATATGGAGGAAGAAAATAATAGTCTATATTTAAGCGAATTAAAAGCAAAAAATGAAATGCCTAAATTTTTTGGATTAAAAAAAATATTTAAATTAATCATTAAAAATCTGTTTAATTATATTACAGATTTCAGATAAAATTTATCTGATAGCATTTTTTTTTTCTATTCTGTTAAGTAAAGCCCGAAATGATGCTATACGTACAAGGAAGGTCTCCAGAAGCGCATACGCATAAAAACCTGAAAATATAACTGAATATTCTTGTCATGAGGATATATATATCTATAAAAAAAAAATTCCATCGAAACCTCGATAGAGCGTCCGTAAAAAAATAATGAACATTTCTTGGGTTTTTTTTTTTTTTGCGATTTATCGTCGGTTGGCGACACAATGACATTGCAATACACTTTCATATGATAAATACTGTGTACATATTGAACACTTTATCTCTGTGTTAATCACTAAAACAAAATAAAAACTGGCTTTCTATAAAAGTGTAAACCCTGATGATACTACACTATTTGGAATTTAGAAAAATGTTTAACATATTCTTTTTTTTTAAATGCATACAAAACAGATTATCAAGCAATTAAATCCATAGAATAAAAATACTTTTAATTACAACCGGAGATAAGCCTAGTTTAAAAAAAATCCAGCGACTGAAAGTACATGGGCAACCGTTAATGAAGTTGGTATCTTCTGGTTTTACAAATTCTTTACAAACGGTGCACAAAATCAAATTATAATCTTGAATGAACCATAGGTGCTCTTTCTTCCTTTTTATAAAAGTTGAATTGCTCACTTCTTTGCGAATTGTTCTAGAATTCGCATTGCTAGAATCCAGCAGCTTCTTATTTCCTTCCCTTATTTTGAAACATTTACTTGCAAATGCACTGTAAAAAAAATTGCAGTAAAATTAGCAGAGGCCGGCAGCAGAGATTCCAGTCATACCCCGTAAAAAAAAAAAAAAAAAAAAAAAAAAAAAATCCATGCCCATCATTTTGTGCAGCCCGTAATTTTACAGGGCAAAGTAATACAGCATTATAATGCACAGGATATAATGCACTTTAAAACACAATAACACTTTACTTACTGCTCCGTAGCACGTAGCACGTTAAATAATCATCACAGAATCGCTTTTTTGGCGGGTTAAAATTTTCAAAACACGAGTAAAATGAAGGGTTACACCCTAGCGAGGACAATGTATGGGGTCATACCGGCTAGAACTGTAAGAATATGTAGATTGGTCTTAATTTTCTAAGTATCTAAGGGATAACGCCGCTTATTTAGTGGATCAGACCGTTTTTCCTCAAATAAGGCTGTTGCCCGTGAAAATTGAAGGGCAAACGCTCATAAATTTACATATTTTTCTGAGAGTGTGGTAATATAAAGTAATAGGAAAATACATTGCGTTTCGCCATTTTAAAACGCATGTGCTCACCTGCAATCTTTATATCTGCAGTGCATTGAATGGATCCTATTTCTTCTGACGTGTTTTGAGGAAATATTGTAGGCCTTAATTGTGCAACTACTCGTTTTGAAACGCACAGTTGCATACCACTGAGCATATTTTTGGACCAAGGACCACATTTTTGTGATGTTGAGTCATGTGATTTGAGGAAACATTTCCGAAATCGTAAACTCGAACCCAAACGTAAAATAGGATCTATTACCATGCTATCGAACATGGTGTGCAAGAATTTTAAGGGCGCAATCTCTGAGGTCACTTTTATCAGTCATTGATTAAATTAAACTTAGATGTGATTGACTAGTGCAAGGGAGTCTAAAACACATCCGGGAGTCCGATTTTTTATGGAAAACAGGATGTTGTTGAACTTAGAGTACATGCGGCGAAGGGGAAAATTTACGCTAAAGTACGAATGAGAGCATTTGTTAAAGAAAAAATAAGGTAAAAACAGGCTAGGTGTCAAATTTGACAAATAAACATAATTTTGTGGTCCTGAAATGCAATAATTTCGTTGCATTTGACGACTAACGACCGTGAATAACGACGACAAACTCTGCCTTCGTGTCCAGGGTCGTAGCGCTGGCATTATCCAATACGGCATGAGAGTGTATACAGACTCATAATCTCACTGTTTGACAAGGCGATGCAATACAGGCTACCCGGATCAAAGGTAACCAAAGATAGTACCCGGTGTACAGATTGTGGAAGAAAATCGCTTTTAACTGAAAACTCTATCAGATTTTTTTTTTATATTTAGGATAATTTTTAGGGTTTCGTTCATCTCACGAAACCCTATTCGTCCCGCTACGTTGCCTATCCGTCACAGCGCCGGTTCTCAGAAACTATACAACTTACAGACTTGAAATTTTGTGTAGTTATAGCTGAATACCTACTATGAAGCTGAAAATCATAAAATTAAAAATAATCGTATTATTTTAATATAGAGAGATAAAAAAACAAAAATCTTTTCCTATTAAATTAAAAAAAAATTCGTTATAGCAGTTGCTAACAATTAAAAATTCCAGAATAAAATTCTTTCTACAATAATTAATTTTTTATTGAAATATTTCCATGTGAAAAATGAAAATGAAATAAAAAGTTTCACCAATTGAAAAAAGATTAATACCACGTCATATTGGTAATAAAATTGAAATTTTCAAACATTTCTCAATAATACAAGATGTATGAGTATGTGTAAGTACAGAATGCAGGTTAATATGATGTCATTAGAGAATTAAAAAGAAAATTAATCTGACATCCTATTGGAAGTTTAACGGATTTTTTCAAATGTTTGAGAATAATACAAAGATAGTATCAATATGAGTAATAGGGAAAGCAAGTAGATAGAATATCAGCAAGTGATTATAACGTCATATAAGTTTGAGGAACGTATTGAATCATGATAGAACCCGATTATGGAAATATTGGCATATTTTAACATTTTGAAGGTCTCTATACAACATGTTTAATTTTGAAATTATTTTTTCTTTAATATCACATTTAGTCCACATGACAGATATTATTATGACAGAGTATAATAGCGGGCTTCGCTCGCTATCGGACCGGTTCAGATTTTCGAAAAAAAACGAGAAAAATAGTCCGGTAAGTTTTTTAAAGTAAGTGTTTGTAAAGTGTTTTGAAAGGAATATTAAACGAAACCCTTTGTGCGATTTTTGATGACACCTACCCACTTGTTTTATATTTCCCACCAACGACAATAAAAAACATTTTTGGTACTTTCATCTTAGTCGCATGTCAGCGGTTAAAAATTGTAAATTTTATAGCAGCCTTTTTTATTCTGATTATTTCAGTGTTTAAATTCATAGTTCGATACGTGTTTTATTTACTTAGTTACTTATTTTTGAAGTCTTACTTTCATTTGACAATTTAGTTGTGGAATATTACGTGGAAACAAACAAATTCCGAATTATTTACTTTGTTTTAAATGCAAACAGGTTAATCTTCCGTTTTCGTTTTTTTTTTTTTTTCCAAAACAAATTTTACTTTTAAAATTCATTTTTCAAAATTATTTTACAATTAATAGAAATCCATCGCTTATTCAACAATTGCTGAAAAAAAACATAAAATTCTAAAATACTGCAAATTTTGTCAGTATATAAAAGAATACAATTTGAAAAAATGATTTTTCTATATAATTCTTCTGGTTATGCGTTTGAATTTTGAATTTTTTTCAATGGGGCCTTTTTGGAATTGTGAAAATAACTGAATTTTACATTTTATTTGTAAATTTGAATGAACAATTCTTACTCTTACGCTAAAACACTGATTTTTTTTTTTCAAAATAAAGATAAAAGGAATTAAGTTAATAAATGCAAATCAAAAGAATCTTTTGATAATTAAAATAATTGTATTTATATGCACAATCTTTGGTTTCGGATTATATTTCTAACATAATTTTAATAGAAGGATTTTGAAACATCCAATAAATAAGAAGAATTGTGAAACATCCAATAAATAATAATAATTGTCTTATGGTTAATTAATAAAACAAATTTGAACTTAGATGATTTGAAGTACGATTTAAAAATAATTTTAACTAAAAACTATTTATTATATACTATTTACCCGTTTTATTAATTTAAAAAATACTATTTAAATATTTTCTTTTACAATTTGTAAAAAGAATGTAAACAATTTTTGTTATTTTTCAAACTGCTACTTAAATTTCTTCCGCTTATCAACTTCTTTTATGTAGCCATTATTTTACACTTGAAAATGCATTTACATTTTTTTTTACTGGTATGAATTATGTTTAAAAAATATGATTAATAGACATTACATGTAAAAGTTAAAATAATATTAAATTAATTAGTATGTAAAAGAATAATGTTGCTTTCCAGTTAAGTAATAAAAAACGTAAACATTTTTTTTTATCATGACATAATATTTAATTTTTAAGACGGATTTTTATTTTTAACTAGCTGCCTAGCAACGCGTTGTGTTGCATTTGTATTTTAAAATATCTTTCGAGTTTTTTTTGTGAAAAATACTTACCAATCCAGTTTTTAAATTAAAATGTATAAGCTTAAAATGTAATTTTTATCATTTATAAATCTTAATTACATATATGAATCGCCGTAAAATTCCTTAACATTGATCAATTTGTTACCATGTTTTGATCATTGAATGATTGATTAATAGATTGTTTCTCCTGTTTTTTGTCTGTTTTCTGAAAAAACTATTTTAAATATAGGAATGCGACAAGTTAGAGATTGTAGCCAGATTATCATTTATAAATCTTAGTTATATCTTTCATTCGCCATCATAGGATTCCTTAAAATGGATCAAGTTGTTACCGAGTTTCTTTATCATTAAATGATTGTTTAATGGTTTACTCTCCCGGATTTTTCCTACTTTTTCAAAAACTATTTTGTGTATCAGAATGCGGCAAACTGCAGATTGTAGATAGAATTAGCATTTATAAATCTTAATTAGGCATTTGAATCTCCGTAAGATAAAACCATGATACTTGCAGGCATTAACATTGAAGTAATTTGTAATCGAACAATCTTTTTCATTTTCCTATAAAAGAATTAAATTTTGAGTTTTAAGCGATTAGTATCTCATATCGACAGTTTTTTTCTTTTCTTGCGCTGTCTTGTCAGGAATATCGGTTCAAAACGCCATCTTTGATAGCATTTTCTGAAAATCTTCTATTTTTACCAAAAAACGGCAAACGCAATTCGATTACATAGTTTCTTAATCAGATTACCTTCAATTTCAGACGCTTGCACGCAAAATTGAATTGAAAAATGTCTCAAAAACTAGCCAGTTTGGATTTGAGAACAGTCTTAAGATTATGCTACAATAATATATACATATATATATGTTGGAAAATATTTATAATATATTTTTCCAACACTGCGCTGATTTTTAAGTTTACTTATTTGCTTGCAAAAGTTTTAAACTCCCCCTTGTCTCATTTCATTTCCTTCGTTTAATTTCCTTATTTTGTACAAACCAAACAGTCTATATAAATGGTTTAAGAATGGGATTAATATTAACAAGTTGGAAATTGTACGTCAAACGTGACAAATGAGGTGCGTTCGTACTATAGCTAGTTATATAAATATTCAGATCTTGATGATTTTTAATTCTGTGAAATGAATTCTATCGTCTGCACATTAATTTCTGCCATAAAATAAGTATCTCGGTTGCTTGACGATTAAACATCGGAAGCTCCTATAACAAGAAAGCACCGATTTAAAAAAAATCAAATTTCTTAATAAATATTTTTATTAATATCTCCTAAAGTTTTGATTCGATTTTCATAAAATTTGAAAAGTCTCGACAAAATTCTGCAAAGATAATATATATTAAATTTCAAACCAATGGGTTGGCTAGTTTTTGCGTTGTTATATGCGGACGAATGGACAGACAGACAGACGGACGGACCAAGCGACGACAATAGGTGCTACGTATTTATATAATTACGAACGCACCTAAAAAGGCAATACCTTGATGTTTTTTCAATCATTTTTAGGTGGATTCGTAATTATATAAATACATAGCACCTATTGTCGTCGTCTGCTCCGTCTGTACTTCCGTCTGTCTTTCCCTCAGTCTGTCCGTTCGTCCGCATATAACAGCGCAAAAACTACTCAGCCGAATAGTTTGAAATTGAATATATACAATCGTTGCATAACTGTGTCGAGTCATTTCAAATTTTATGAAAATCGAATCAAATCTATTTATTCTATTAAAACCTATCATACGTAATCTATATGATAAAAGCGCGAGTCATGTGACTTATGAAAACAAATACGGGCTAACCACATCTTTTTTCATTTGCCATTTTTATTTAAAATTATTTTTCGAATAAAATTGCATAAAAGTTACATTTTTAGAAAGATCGTTCAAAAAAATTGTTTTCTTGCTTGAGAAATGAGTTTCTTTAAAAAATGTATAGATTCTGAGATAATTTCAGTGGAAATTAGGTTAACAGCCTAATATCTAAATCCATTAAAGTAAATAAAGAAAATACATTCATTCATCGTGAATTATAGAAATATTAAACCATGGAGTTAATCATTCGCAAAGCAAGATTTCTATTTTTGATTTTGCAGCGCTGTCTGGTGTCGAAAACAAATTCGCATCTGTAAACGTGGCATACGTAATAATAAAAAACAAGAAAGAAAAATCATGCGTCAAGCATAGATTATGTAACACCAACGCTTAAAAAAAAATTTACAAATCATTACCGTTTAATAAGCTGAAAGATAACATCTAAGTAAACAATTTGGAAAATGCATAACAGATTTTAAAACGTAATTTCAGGAATTCCCAACATATATTTCCAACATATACGTACAATAATCGAAAAAATATCCGAATACTTTTATTCAGCCCTGTATATGATCTATAGATTTGTATATATACTACATAGGATGCTAAATTTTAGTTTAGTTAGGAAACGCATAGCACAGTTTAAAATTCTCCTTCTGGAGTTTCTGTCCATAAACGGAAATGTGTTCGCGAACTTTTGTGCTTCCTTGTATATGATCTACAGAATTTATACGCACCATGTAATAGACAAAAACGAGTTAAATTTAAAATCGCGTTCAGTAACTTCCAGGAATTATTGTTAACAGACAGTAGAGAATTCTTTTGTGTGTCCCTGTAAATGAACGATGACTGCTATACACACAATATTCTGTAGTAAGCCTCTTGTAATGCACCTTAGTGATATATATAAATTTCAATGCGTTTAAAATAGTGAAACATTATTTAAATAAACCGCAGACGATTTTTCTCCATAGACGTTATGTAATGGAATTCTTTTGACGGTCCTGTAAAGTAACTATAAGTACTATGCACACCCTATTCCATATTAAGCTTCTTGTAATGCATCTTAGTGATATATATAAATTTCAATGCGTTTAAAATAGTGAAACATTATTTAAATAAACCGCAAATGATTTTTCCCCATAGACCGCAATGTAACAGAATTCTTTTGAGTGTCCCTGTAAAAAAACTATAAGAGCTACATACTTCAGTTCAAATAGGGAATATGCTACAGATCACGACAATAACATGTAAAAATTGCAGGACAATCCGAGCATATTTGCGGGAGTTAGAGCACGGACAGACGCAAACGGCAGTCGGCCATACGGCCAGACAAACCGAAATCGTAAACAGTTTTCAACTAGGTTGGGAAATGTTAAAAAGAGCATGTTCATTTCGCTCATAACAGACGATATAATTCATTTCACTGAAATAATAACAATGATTTTTGTACATTGTAAAACTTGTTATAATACGAACTCACTTTAATTGTCACGTTTAACGTACAATTTCCAACTTGTATATAGTTATCATAAACAATCAGTTAACATTACAAGCAGCAAGGTATATTATTCGGCACACTTCTTTCTGTAAAGATGTTGTTTATATTTATTTGCTTCTTACCGATATCCTAAAATAGAAAATTCAATAAAACGCACACTAATCTTCCACATTTGCCTTTACTAGGTATATACGAACAAAATCGTTTTTTATTCTGTATAGTATTAAACTAACAAATCTTAACTGTAATATAGTAACTGTAACATCATATCAATAATATTATTTCTTAATAATCCAAAACAAAACTTAAATCTACAAATCCGTCAATCGACCATCATATTTTAACACTCAGACGAAAAACCTTTCTCTCTACCAGATGTTGCAGGCCATTAAATGTGCATCGCTGATTGGATTTTGAATGTCCAAGACGAAACTGTATTCTTCTTAACACATTTACATATTCTAAGACGCAAACCGTTATTGTAAATCATAAATCTGTTTTACTTTTTTTCATTCTAATGAGTATTTAAACGGTATATGGTGCGTTTTACGGATATTTTATGCTAACTATTATATTTTTAGGTCTGAAATAGGCATTATTTTGTCAACCCTTCAGAATCAAAAGGTCTCCATGATTACTATATACATAGAGTTAATTTGACTTACAAATAACATCCCTTACATTGAAAAAAATCATTTCAGATTTTTTTTTATAATAGACTTATCTAAACAGTAAAACAGAAAAACAAACAGAAAAACACTGTTACACTTTCTAAACAGAAAACACTGTTAAAAGCTTTAGTTCAAAGTTTAGCCATCCTAATGATATATAGTAATCAGAAGAACCAAATTGCCGTTCTTCTTAACCTATGGAATTTATTTATCAGCCAATCAAAACAAATCGTTCTCTACATAGATAATACGTTGCTTTTAGCGTAAAATAATACCAGTCTGATTCTCTGATAGTTAGAACGCTGTGTGCAAGTCAAGACGTGTCAGATTCTAACCCCATTTCAGACCTTTATGTTTATAATACATGGTGATTATAAAAAAACTATCCCGATATATAAGTCCTTAACTATCACACCGTTCACAGAAACTGACTGAAATTTTGGTTTTAAGTATTTTGAGGTATGCGCTCTCAAGAATCGTATGAAAATCAACCGTTAAACTCTCACAGTTACGGTTACAGTAACAAAATTTTGAAAATTTCAAATGGCAACACCTATTTTTTTATTGGAATGTGATCTTCATAGTAAAAAACCATAAAAGTAAAAAATAGTAATCATAGTAAAAAAACATTACAAGACTATAACTACACAATAGAGCACAAAAGAGGGAAAGATTACTCAAATGTGGACTGTCTCACTCGAAATCTTGTTTATGAATACATCTTTTTTAGAATAAAATTACTATTATAATCTTCATGTAATGTAAACAGTAATAACATTCAATTATTTTTCATACAAGTATTGTTCAAGTCAGATATTTATTAAGAACATTGTTAATAATATATTTCTTATTGCATTATTATTGTGTAATAAATATTATCAGTGTTTATGTTTCCCATATAGTGCTATTTTTCTATATTAGAGTCATATTTTCATTGGGTTTTAAATATTTAATGGCACTTCTTGTGGCCTTGTTGATAGATGGAGAGCATCTACCATCTATACTTAATATTATAAAGGAGTAAAGATTGTTTGTTTGTTTGTTTGTAGGGGGTAATCTCTGGAACTACCGAACCGATTTCAAAAGTGATGGTGGCAAATTGATGGTGACAACCCCTGCTCCAACATAGGCTATATTTTATGTCGGTGCCACTAACAAAGGGGGTGCAAGAGCAAAAAACGTTCTAAAATTGCCATTTTTTAGCTATCAAACTGGCTGTCAAGCCCTGAGAGCTTGCCAGACGGTTCTGTATGTATGTATGTACGTACGTAATGCGATAACTCTTCATAGAAATATCCGTTTTCCTTCAAATTTTGTTTATAGGTTCACTGTGTTAAGGCGCTTCCCTGATTAATTTTCGGTATTGATTGGTTAAGTATAAAGGGGGGGGGAACAAGGGGCTAATTCCCTCCCCCCCTCCCTTAATTTATATAAATGGGTTTTTCATGCAGAATTGTTCCGTTTCCCTTCAAATTTTGTTTATAGGTTCACTGAGTTAAGGCGCTTCCCTGATTAGTTTTCGGGATTGATTAGTTAAGTTTAAAGGGGGGGGGGATCGGGGGGCTAATCCCCCCTTAATTTATATAAATGGGTTTTTCATGCAAAATTATCCCATTTCCTTCAAATTTTGGTTAAAGTTTCACTGCGTTAAGACGCTTCCCTAATTAGTTTTCAAGATTGATTGGTTAAGTATAAAGGGGGGAACGGGGGGCTAATCCTCCCCTTATTTCATATAAATGGGTTTTTCATGCAGAATTATTCCGTTTTCCTTCAAATTTTGTTTATAGGTTCACTGTGTTAAGGCGCTTCCCTGATTAGTTTTCGGGATTGATTGGTTAAGTATAAAGGGGGGGGGACGGAGGGATAATCCCCCCCTTAATTTATATAAATGGGTTTTTCATGCAGAATTATCCCATTTCCTTCAAATTTTGTTTATAGGTTCACTGTGTTAAGGCGTTTCCCTGATTAGTTTTCGGTATTGATTGGTTAAGTATAAAGGAGGGAACGGGGGGCACATCCCCCCTTATTTTATATAAATGGGTTTTTCATGCAGAATTATTCCGTTTTCCTTCAAATTTTGTTTATAGGTTCACTGTGTTAAGGCGTTTCCCTGATTAGTTTTCGGGATTGATTGGTTAAGTATAAAGGAGGGAACGGGGGACATATCCCCCCCTTATTTTATATAAATGGGTTTTTCATGCAGAATTATTCCGTTTTCCTTCAAATTTTGTTTATAGGTTCACTGTGTTAAGGCGCTTCCCTGATTAGTTTTCGGGATTGATTGGTTAAGTATAAAGGGGGGGAACGGGGGTTAATCCCCCCCCCTTAATTTATATAAATGGGTTTTTCATGCAGAATTATTCTATTTGCTTCAAAATTTGTTTATAGGTTAATTGGGTTAAGACGCTCCCCTGATTAGTTTTCGGGATTGATTGATTAAGTATAAAGGGGGGGAACGGGGGGGCTAATACCCCCCTTAATTTATATAAATGGGTTTTTCATGCAGAATTATCCCATTTCCTTCAAATTTTATTTATAGGTTCACTGTGTTAAGGCGCATCCCTGATTAGTTTTCGGGATTGATTGGTTAAGTATAAAGGGGGGAACGGAGGGCTAATCCCCCCTTATTTTATATAAATGGGTTTTTCATGCAGAATTATTCCGTTTTCATCCAAATTTTGTTTATAGGTTCACTGTGTTAAGGCACTTCCCTGATTAGTTTTCGGGATTGATTGGTTAAGTATAAAGGGGGGGGGGGAACGGGGGGGGCTAATCCCCCCCTTATTTATATAAATGGGTTTTTCATGCAGAATTATCCCATTTGCTTCAAAATTTGTTTATAGGTTCATTGGGTTAAGACGCTTCCCTGATTAGTTTTCGGGATTGATTGGTTAAGTATAAAGGGGGGGAACGGAGGGGTCTAATCCCGGCTTAATTTATATAAATGGGTTTTTCATGCAGAAGTATCCGATTTTCTTCAAATTTTGTATATATATTCATTGTAATTAGAGATTTATCTGATTAGTTTAAGGTGTTCATTAGTTAACTATGAGGGGGGTAACGGGGGGATGACCCCCCCCTTAATATATTGTTTATTTCTTTATTTTTCGATGGGCTTATTGCAAATTCTTTGGAAAATATGTTCGTGGCTCCAATGTGCTCCAAGTTTAGTATAAGCGTTACCTCTGGGGGTTCCAATCCAGGTACAGGTCTCTCATCTGGAATTGGTTCAAAATTAGGAGACCTGCTCTAGAAGTCCAACCTCTCTTGAGGCTCTGGCACACCTTTTTTCAGAGAAGTGCCTTGGCACCATCTCTAACACGCCAACAACAAGTTACAATACAATGCGTTAAAATTTATACAAATTAACAAATTATTTTTTTTTCATCTAAAAGAATAAAAAAAAAAGAATAGAAAAGTTATCTTCGTTTTAAAATTCCATTCTTTAGCATTTCAGGAAGAGTTTAATTATTTAAATCTTGATTTCAAATGTTAGAGTCTTAAAAACTTAAAGTTATTTTCTGAATCTAAAAATCAATCAATGTTAAAAACATTTTATTTATAACTAAAAGCGGAAACAAATGTTGATTTTCCTGACTGTCAGGATCAATACTTCGCAATGCTGCTTTCAGCTTAACTGAGATAAATTTATTCTGAACGCTGGTTTAAAAAAAGCAGGCAAGATCTGTTATTAATTAGAAGAGAAATGAATTGTTATTTTAGTTAATAACTTATATCTTGTTGTATAATTAAATTTCGGGCATAAGAGAATGGAAAAAAAGAAAGAAGATTTATGACCATGGTCGTAAATGACATTTTAAAAAAGGAGTTTGTGTTTTTTCTCTACAAGCAAGCTGTTAAAAAACGGTTACTTAAAATGTAGGAGGCTGCGAGAAACTGCAGATTAAGTTTATCTGGATTGTCAGCTAAATTTAATTGGATGCAGTAAAAAGAGGGATCGTGTGTAATTTATTATGTTTTTTTTTTGTGTCTACAGAATTAGAAGTTTGCTGTTCCGGTCGAAATCCGATTTTTAATGTGTGCCATGCTCGAATTTAAAGGTATTCTAGAAAAATACTTTTTCTGGCACAGTAATGCAAAAGTGTTTGACTCAATTATCCCCCAAAGGCCAAAATTTTCCAAAATTGTTTTGCGTGTCTCTGTAAATGAATTATTATGCTATGCATCGTATATTTAATTAGGATCATGCTATAGTAAACCTCAATAACATAATATCAATTTCGTAGCAATTCAAAAATATTTATACTAGTTAGAGATTAGCCCAGCTGGCTAGACAGGCGGACAGATGGATGAATCGAAGTTATAAACACTTTTCAAATATGTTGGAAAGTAGGAAGATTTTGGTACTTAATAAGCTCGAAATAACTTTATCGTTTATTTTATAAGGATATATATATATATATATATATATATATATATATATGTACTGCTGTCCAAAAATTATGGGACCGTGACCGGACGCTTTCATTTTTTACACTGTTTGTGGAATATCTACTGAAATTCTTGACGAATTGTCCTTGAACTTCAAGTATGTAAAGTATATGTTTGTCTTCAAGAACAGTAAAAACAGTATACTGCAATTAAAAAAAATAATAGATTGAATATTTGATGAGATAGGGCATTTGTAGGAAATAAATTTAACTGTGCATGCGCGAACTATACCAAAGTCATATCATGCATATATATACATCTCATATGCCAAATATTTTTTTCATGATTTGGTAGTCAATTCTGTAGAGCAACGCATATGAAAAGTCCAGTCAAACATCGTGAAAACTCGGAAAAATTGCTTCAATACAGTGAGCTAATGGACAAATTGGGGGGTGGGGATCCAATTGAATGATGAGGGATTCCCCTCCCAAGAGAAAAGCAAGAAAAACCTTTGTTTTTATAAATGCCTCTTTAAATCGTAAAAATATCTTGTTTTTCCAGGTGTCCAAAAATAATGAATTCTTTTCAAACTCATGGGTAGCTTGGAATTGTATATATCTGCGCTCCTGGTTATATTATATTTTCGTAGATTAAGAAACATATGTCTTTTTTTAAGTGTACAATTATCTCTAAGGTTTGTAAAATTTGTTCAAAAACGTTTTTAATTAAATTTATAACATTGTATGAAAACCATCAGTTCAATTATTTTTACGATATTTTTAACTCATTCGCAAATATTTTTTCAGCAATCACTAAGCTTTTCTTTAGATGATTTTGCTGGATATACTTATTAAAAGTATTGAAACATTCATATAAATTTACAAGAAATTCTACTTCATTACACTAAGTTTCCTTACAAAGTAAACCGCTTAGTACAACCAAAATATACTTGGTATTTAAAGAAGCATTTTAAAAACCAAAGTTTCTTTTGCTGCCACTGATTTTCGAAAACATATCCGAGTAATTTTTACAGTATATTAAACTGTTTTTACTAAAATAGTAGGTAAAATGTACTTATCATTTATAAAAACAGTTAAGTAAGCTATTTTTTTTCTAAATAAACGTACGTGCTTTTATTATTTCGTAAAATCTAAATAGAATGTGACTGAAACTTTTGCTGCACATTTGAGATACTTGCATGGCACATCGATTTAAAACTTAATTAGTGTAGGTGCACTGCTCTTTTGTTGTGATTTTTGGTTATTGTATATATATATATATATATATATATATATATATATATCAAGCCATATTGTACTCCACATATTGTACGCTTTATTTTTGAATACAGTGACTTTTTAATGTTATAGTTTTCGAATGCGTCGACCTTTGAGCCCACTTCTCAAAAGAAATGCGAGAAATTAGGGAAAAGGAGAAAAA
This sequence comes from Maratus michaelseni, assembly GCA_963931845.1. Lineage (NCBI taxonomy): Eukaryota > Metazoa > Arthropoda > Arachnida > Araneae > Salticidae > Maratus > Maratus michaelseni. The sequence goes on from OZ007596.1 coordinate 224,444,023, forward strand.
AAATCCGAAAAATAAACAAATAGAAATGCGAGACTTTGCGCAGCACATTTTTACTGATTTTAATAGTTTAGGAGTCTATCTTTAACGTTTCTACACAATTTGTTCGGTAAAATGATATAATATTAAGTAAATGTATATCGTTAAGTGAAAGTTTGCCGATATATGACATTGCTGGCTTTTGCTAATGCTATGAGCGGTAACGGACAAAACTGACCATAATCTTTAATACATATATACTTTTTCAAAGATTGAATGTTTTGAAGTTTTAAAAAAGTCCTATGACCTCTTAATTCATTTTTCAAAAGTTACGATTTTACTACGATGATTATGGCTAATTTGGACAGTACAAAATTCCAGTTTGACAAATTACATAATTCATTTCTCAAAAATTACGATTTTACTACTATGATTATGACTAATTTTGGACAGTAAAAAATTCCAGTTTGGCAAATTACAATGTAATTTGTCAAACTAGAATTTTTTACTATCCAAATTAGTCATAATCATCGTAGTAAAATCGTAGCTTTTGAAAAAAGGATTAAAGGTTCATAGGACTTTTTTAAACCTTCAAAACATTTAATCTTTGAAAAAGTATTTACTATATTATTAATGTTAAGTTTCCTGCAATTTTTGATTTCTTATTGTTTCTGTCTGTAACTCTAAAACCTTTTCTCCCAGATGGAGTAGAGAGGCGCTAAAAGTATCAAAATAAGCAGGAAAATTCGAAAATTCTGTTCTTTCAGGTTTCGAAAAAATCCGTCGGTAATTAGAAAAGATAGTAATTAAAAACATTAAAAATTCATTAAAAATTGCGCGAAAAGAACAATTTTTATCCAATCAGAGAACACATCTGCAGCTACACGTGTTTGATAAAAATGATTTCCAAGCAAGAAAGAGACAATTTACTGAGGTTAAAAATACGGAAGTAGGGTCTTAAAATGGGCATGGAAATTGTAAGATCTAATTTACCAACAGTTTTGAAAATAACACCGCGTGTATTATCTCTCTCTCCACATTAAAAGATTGTAAAAATTAAGGAATGCCATCCATTAGAACCAAATATATTAATTATTATTTCATTAATTTGATTGCATAGAAAATATTCCTTTTAACGTTCTGTTTCACAGCCAGACATTAGAACGTCTAGAAGTCTAGAAGAATAAAAGATATGAAACCAGTTTAAGTGGGGTTCTTATAGGCTATATAAAATTATTAAAAATATTGAATTTAAGGATTTGAAAATTATGTATTCCTACGCAATATGGAAGGCAGAGTCCAAAAAAACTAATTTTCGTAAAAATCGGATAATAATTCCCGAAGATATCAATTAAAAAATCATTGATTTTCAAAAAGAAAATGACGTTTTTTGAAGTCAACACAACAGCTGTCTTTCACTGAGAGAGCGAGGCCAGGGTGGTTAGGAACAAGCGATGCCAGAATTAAAAAGCAGCAATTTTAACTCAGCGATTTTAAGGTATATATATTTTTTTTTTTTTAAGTATAAAACAAACGGATTTGAAAATTTGTATTTAGACACAAAATGATACGAGGATTAGGAATTTTTTTTTATTGAAAAAATAGGACGAAATTTGTATTTTATAAAAATCCCGATTTTTTATGGTCAAAAGAAATAAATAGCAAATTGACAATGGATAATAGAGATTATTTATACAGAAAACTTTACTTAACAGATTATTTGTTATATTTGCGAGGATGGGGAGGAGGAGGGGGGATAAACGACTCTTAGTTGAACTTCTTTATTAATAAATACACATGATGAATGCGACAGGAATAATTCCATTTAACAAATTTAACATTTTTTGCTTCCTCCGTAGCGTTTAATGGCTATTATATAGAAAGAATACCGGAAAATTCGAATAACAGTTTTAGTAAAACCTAACTTTATGGTCCTAATAAAAGTACACCACCCGTATTCATACCAACAGTCAAAGTTAGTGGATTGTCTTTCAGCACTTGACTTCGCGCCCCCTAGAGGCCGCTCCGTAACGTCTCATTTTCTAAGTTTGGCTTATATGCATAACTCAGCTAATAATGTTCCGAGCTTTGCCAAACCATTTCCATTTTGCTAAATTAGCATAATAATAAACCATTCATAGTTTTAGGGTACAGTTCTACAAAAGAGGTACCAGAATTTTCGAATAATAATCTAAACAAAATTTGAAATTAAGTTCCTTGCTTAACGAAATGAATCAATCTTTAAAGATGCATAGTGGTCTCTTTATCAGTCATTTAACGAAGGGCACTTCAACATCCGCTATCCCCCGGCTCCTTCCTCATGGTTTTTCTTCTAACCAAGTCCCGTTTCCGTATCTCAGCAACTAACTTTCCAATTTCAATGCAACTGATTCCAAACATTATAATTACCTTAATAATCATCCTCTATAACATTAAAGTGAATTTATTAGTTGTATATGCCACTCTTTTCGAATAACAACTTTTTTTTTATTTCATTTCAAAATATCTTGGGTTCTGTGGGCCCGATTACGACGGGATTTAGCTCATTCGACTTGATATCAATAGCCTTAAATATTGTATTTCCACTTTATACCGCTAGGGAGAGCTTTTCTATCTCGGGTTCTATGAGCCCAATTATGACGAAGTTTGGCTCCTTCGACTTGATTTCGATAGCTTTACAGATTTCAATGTTCGAAGAGAATCGATTCCGCCCGATGGCGGTGGAAGGTGGAACTACAGGATTTTGCAGCACGTGCGCAGCACGCCTGCTATACTGCGCCGCAGGCAGCGGGCGCACGAACTGGAGGTTGGTTCGGTTCGAGGATTATACTGTTCGAGATGGAAATACAGGATTTTCCGGGACGTGCGCAGCTGCACCGTATAGTACATGCCTGCTATAGGATGCAGCAGGCAGCGGAGATACGAGCAGGAGGTTTGTTCAGTTCGAAAATTATGCTATTCGAGGTGAAATATAGGTTTTTCTGGCGCGTGCGCAGGCAGCGGGGAGGGTATTCCCCGTCTGTTCGAGGATTATACTTTTCGAGTTGGAAATAAAGGTTTTTCCGGCGACGACCGGGATACGAAGCCGCAGGCAGCAAGGACCTGAGCCGAAGGTTCGTTCGGTTGTAAGTATTTCTTATTCGAGTTTCGTATGATTCGAGTTTCATATCGATTCGAGGCACCGATGTAAACTAGGGGCACGCTAGCAGGCAAAGCCAGATTGTATATATATTAAAGAGTAATCATTTCTGAACATTTTAAAACAAAATGAGACATATTTAATAGATGCTAAATATGGAATATTTTTCAACGAGAGAACTTTAAAGTAATTTTTCTCAAAATATGATTTGGGGGAATTGCGCGCAAGGTAGTTGAAAAGATTCTCGAAGTTTTTTCATGAATTATTTAGGGTATGCAGTGCATGGTAGATTTACATAGAAAACATAAATTTCCATCTTTTTTTTTTTTCTTGAAAACATATTTTTTTGTTGTGTTATATTGCTAAACTTTTAAAAATTTTACTATATAAACAAGATACAGTTTTTCTTTTAAAACATAAAATATAAATAAACACTTCTTGGGGGTTCCGTGAAATTGTAAGACTTTTAAGTATAATTATATATAAAAAATAAACGCGTAACCTGCGATTCCAATTTTATGTTCGACAAGTTTAAAAACCCCTAACAACATCCCCAGTATGACCTGAAAAAAAATATCAAATGAAAGAAGAGTTATGTAAGCTATTACCACCTTTAAAAATTGTGTTTTCGTAATGTTTACTTTTTAGGATATAAAATGACAAAAATGGTCATTTTGTTTCACTTTTCGATATTTTAAAAATCCTATGACCACTATATTGATGTTCCACTAGATTGTTAAGACTTTTTACTGTGCGACTAGTGCACCACATCTAATCCAAGCACTGCCGCACAGTGTCACCAATCCGTTTTCGGTGGCTTTCATATGTGAATATGGTTCATATCGATATTATCTATCTTCCTTCAAAGTTCTGAAATTTTTGAAAAAAAAAATTATCATTTACAAAATTTAGTAGATCATAGTTCATGCTTAGACAAAAGAAAATGTTTAATATTCGGCATAAAACAGCCAATATGGGGATTTAAATACTGGGTCATCGAAAAAGAATGCCGGAATTTTGAAACTTTGCAAAAAAATAATTCTTAAACGTGCGGAAATAATTCTTTTGTTGAAATGTTGTGAAAGAATATAAGTTTTTCCCCCGCTCACTAGATGGCGTGCAGCCTTGAATGAAAAATTCCCCAAATCATGCATTGGACGAGATGGCCCAATTCCGTGGACTCCACGAAACCCCATTTCCTGTGGACTTCTTTTTCTAGAGCTACATTAAGAACGTTGTGTACAGTGAAAGAATTTCTGATATCTGCCATTTAAAACGTCGAATCATAGCAGCCAGAGATGATTCGCAGGCCATGGAGGGAGATTAAGTATCGTCTGGACGTCTGTCGAGCGACTAATTGTACACATATCGAAACGTATTGAAATAGATATAAAACATGGTACTTTTCTTAATATTTTAACACTAAATTTATGATCCTATGTGTTTCTTTCTTTATGTAATACAAATTTGTAAACCCGGCATTCTTTTACGATGACCCTGTATTTTAAAGGACATTTTCTTTGACGTGATAACCAATTAACTTCAAGGCCCAATTAACCTCTGAAACTAGGGAATACGGTATCCTTTTTGGATCCCCTTTCATTCAGCAAAAATTTTCTAAATTCTACGTACTTAAAAGTTCATCAGCTCTATAAATATTATTACCGGGCGTAGCTTAGCCGAGTTCTCATATTGCCTTAAACAGCTTTTTTCTGTTTCCTTTATAAACTTTAGATCGCGTATATTTATAGTATATGTAGTTCTTGAATATTCAGTTACAATTGGTTTCTATAACTAGCACACAAAGATACAATATGATTGGTTAACAGCCCATTGATCACATTCATATATCCCAGTTAGATAAGTTACCAGGAGTAGTGTGGTTCTTCTCTGGAATTAGGCAAACTTTCCCCTACAAAAAAAGAAAAAAAAAAGTTAAATGCTAAGAAAAATATTAAAGGTGGGAATTAGAGGCCTTATTTTACAGTCATTTTGTAGTCATTTTGAGCTTTCCCTCTTAAATTTTAGAGGGGAAACTCATGATTCATGTGCCTTTTTCGAGATCAGGTCCCGCTTACCATAAAAGAAACTTCTTAAATACAAAATAAAAAATGTAAAAAATACAGCGCATTTCGAAAGATTTCATTTATTTTTCATGGAGAAAATATAAAAAAAATTTGTCACTACGAGAAAAAAATCAAGACCAGAAGGATATAGAAGAGAAAGGGAAACAGTTGGACAGATGAGTGTAAACAGCCAAAAGGAATACGGGAGATAAATCCGACATGGCGAACAAACTACTCAGAAAAAGCAACAAAACAAAGAGTAAAATAATACAAAACGTTAGACTGAGAGACGAAAAGTTATAATATAAACAATAACTCAGTGAAAATTCGATAAACCATCATCCATAGGGCACGACAATTATGATGTTTTAAGATAGGTGTCTTTAAAATTGAATGACTTTATCTATTGTAGTTTAATTACTAATATTCCTTTTTTGTTTAATGAGAAAGATATTGAAAATTTCTTGTGAGCTTTAACATTATTTTATTTTAAAATGAAAACTTTTCCAATGCAGTCAATAAGAAATGAAATACGGAAAATAAAGGAAATACATCCAGGAATAGCCGCTACAGAATATTTATTTTAAAACTGTTACTAAATGAAAATTATACGATAATTAAAATATATAAAATATAAAAGAATTTAGCAAATAAGAGAAACATTATCTAAAAAATCTTTGAAAGAAGTCTGTTTTCACTTTGATTTCATTGATTCAATTTTATTTTCTAATTTCATTAGCATTGTGAAATCTTTATAGTTTTTTTTTTTAAGAAAAAGTTAGAAAGGTACGTAAAGTTACATCGTCTTGGGATTTGGATGTTTTTGGTTTCACTTCAACGGGTTTATTGTTACTTTCGTTTAACTCTTTATAGAAAATTTTTGTTTCTTCTGTCATTTTATAGCTATCAATTGAGAAAAAAAAGAAAAGGAAAAAAAAAGAAGTCGTGAGTAAAACATTTTGGTTTAACATGGTCTCACCTTTTTCAGGTGGCAGTTTATCAGACATTTTAGCATTATTTCTATATATCTTTTACTGGGATGTTATGAACTAACGTTATATGCTAATGACATTTTAACAAAGACTTGCTGTATTTATATCCCTTTTTTGAAAATCTTAAAACAAGAATTAAACAATTTTTTTTAATATTTTCCAAAGTGGGAAACAGAGATTCTGAATGTTTTTGGAAAGTTTTTTTAATTATTTCTCAACAAAACTCAAAAAATTAATTTATATTTTTTTCAAATAGTGGTTTTTTTTTTATTTAATATGCAGCAAATAGTTTTAATTTTATATTATTTGTATGATTATTTATATTATCCTAATTATTTCTTGATGAAACGTCAGTATTTTGTTTTTAATTTTATATAAAAATTATAATGATGCCAATATTTACTCTTTAACGTATTTGCATATTTGAAAAGTAATTTAATGAATGAATTTAGCCGTATGCATTGTAAAATTACTGTTAACCATTTCGAGAAATAGATCTTAATTTTGCCTTTAAGATTATGGAACAAAAAAATATTTTTTAGAATTATTTTTTATTTTTTATTTTGATTTCTAACTACTTTAATTAAATAACCCCTTTTGCTAATAATAGTCATAACATTTAAAAAGATTTACTGAAGAATACCTTAACATTTCATTACATAGCGCAGAAGACCAGAAGACATACTGAGTTAAGTTGAAGTCGATTTATTCATTGGGGTTACACAGTGCAACATTGATTACTCGACACCCGCAGAACACCAGAAAACGCATTGAGTTAAGTTGAAGTTGCCTTATTGAGGTGACATAGTGCAAATTCGATAACTCGACATCCCCAGGAGACCAGAAAACATCCTGAGTTAAGTTAAAGCCGATTCATCAAGGTTACATATAGCAATTTTCGTAGTTCGACACTCACAGAATACCAGAACACATATTGATTTAAGTTGAAGTCGGTTTATTGAGGTTGCACAGTGCAACCTTGTTCTATTCGACATCCGCAGAATACCAGAAAAAATATTGTATTAAGTTGAAGTCCATTTATCGAGGTTACATACTGCAACTTTGGCAAATGGACACTCCCAGAATACCAGAAAGCATATTAATTTATGTTGAAGTTTGTTTATTAAGGTTGCCCAGTACAACCTTTTCTTCTCGAGACATTCAGAAAACCAGAAAACATATTGTGTTGAAGTCGATTTATTGAAGTTTTACTTTCACATTAAAATAGTTTGATGTTTTTCATATTTTTTTTTGTTACATACGTATAACACAAATACATTTATGTTGCTTTTAAAGTACCAATGAAATTTTAATTTTCAGTTATTTACAATTTATTTCAGTTTTTAAAAATAATGTACATGTGTGCCAGATGTGTGCCAAGATCTGCTGATTTTTCTCCTAAGTTAAAGTGTATTTTTTTACTATCTACCAATTTCTGTTCTATTTTTTTAAACAGGTAAACCTGTCTTGGCACAAGTACATTTTTATATTCGTTTGAAAACTCTATTTGTGTAATCAAAAACTGTAAAATATCGCATAGTAGTCGACTTAAGATCTTGTACTACACTGTAAAAAAACACATAAAACATGTAAAATTGTTTCCTAATATAATATCTTTCTTAAAGTTTACGAAAATATAATATAACCTCTTCAATTTTACAAGCTATTTCAAAAATCGTTCCTTTATCTTTAGAAGCATCTAAAACCAATAGATTTCTGATATTTTGATATTTAACAAAGTATTTCTAAAATAAATGATTTTTTTTTATCAGAGTGAATTTCCAGTAGTTTTTTGCAGTGTGTACTAATCAGTCTTCTCTACCAGGAATTTTGATTATTCGGATGCTATCAATTCTCAAGTAAGCATTTTCAGTTGTGTAACAGAATTTATATATTCAAGGACAACAAAATAATATTAATTTTGATATTGATGTTAATGCTATTAATTTTAATGTTAATGTTAAGGGTGTTAATTTATCATGTTTATTGAACGTGAAAATGTTTGTTTCAGAATGAATAGAATTGTAAAAACCGATATTTTGAATAGAGAAATCAATTAAATACACTGTAAACTAGTCGTTGGGGGCCACCGTAATACTTACCCATCATGGATATGCATAATGTAAAATATTAAAATAAAAATGTGTAAACTACTTATAAAATGCATTGCAATTCAAATAAAATCGAGGCTTGATGACGTCACAAACTTTAAAGGCTTGATTACTGAATTGCTTGAAAGAAACATCCTTATAACTCCACAAATAGTAATCCTATTAACTAGCGGTTTACTGCATCTAAATAAGCGTCAAATTTCCAATTAAAATATATCTTTGAAGTGAAATTTGGATGAAATACAGGGTCATGAAAAATCGAAGAGTGTGAAAAATAGGATTCCAAATATCTCGGCAACTCATTATCCGATCGACTTCATGCTTTATGCAAAATTTATGTTTTTTTATTGTCTTTTATGTTCATTTCTTAAAATAAACGATTTCGAAAATTTTTATATACCTTTTATCAGAACGAATATTTCGAGAGTCCGAAAAAAATTGTTCCGGTTAATCGAGGTTATTGAAATGAAATAGGCTTCTTCCCAGTATTACATACTAAGTACATACCAAATTGCAAGTCTCTATCTCAATTTTTTCGGGAGATAGAGCGTTTACAGACACACAGACGGACGGCAAATTTTTTTTTCTAAAAATATGTTTTTCGGAATCTCCAGTGTCTGAAACGTGTAAATCCGTCAAAAAAAAATTTTCGATTTTCAAAACGATTACAAGACTTACCCTATACTACGTATGATGGGTAAGTAAAACTAGTCAGAAATATTTCGAAAAATTACGAGCAGCTAAAGAAACGTTTGTTTCAGTAATGCTTTATTCAATCTCGGAATTCGCTTGGTTTTTCTGGTTTCTGAAGATAAAGGAACGTTTTTCGGAAGCGTTGGTATCTCGGAAGCAGTTATATTTTAGTAAACCTTAAGAAAGATAGGAGCTGGATTCGAAACATTGTCTTTTTACTTACTTCTCTTTTTAAAAAAAGAAAGCATTGGATTCATGAAAATTTTTGACTTTCGGTTTTCGACAGATTTATATGTTTTAGAAGTCCCTAAACTTGACTTGACAGTTTTCAGAAAATATTTGTCTGTAAGTCAGTCTGTGGATGTGTCTGTATGTCACAAAAAGTTTGTGGGCGCTCTATCTCGAGAACTAATGCAAGGAATTCAATAAAACTTTAAATTCAGTTAGACCTTGATAAAAATTGGTGCTGTTTAGTTTTTGGTGTAAATATCCCAAAAGGTGGCGCTGCTGTGTTGCATTTTTTCACAATTTCCGCAATTTCTCTATCTTGTAAACTAATGCACGGATTTTTATCAAACTTTATATTATGTTAGACGTTGACATAAGTTGTTCCTGATTTGTTTTTGGTGTAACTCGCCCGACAGCTGGCGCTGCTATGCAGCATTTTTCACGATTTTCACAATAGCTCTATCTCAAGAACTAATGCGTAGAATTTCATAAGACTTCATATTCTGTTAGGCCTAGACATTAATAAATGACTAGCTGGCTTCGCCCGCCAGCGCGCCCCTAATTTACATCGGTGCCTCGAAACTTTTGTATTCTCCGGCTCGCATCCCCCTCGAACCGAACGAACCTCCGACCCGGGTTCCCGCTGCCTTCGGCACCGTACACCGGTCGTGCTACGCACGCACCGGATAATCCCATAATTTGCATAATCCCTTAATTTGCACATCGAATAGTATAAACCTCTAACTGAACTAATCTCCGACCCTGGTCCCCGCTGCCTTCAGCACCGTATAGCGGTCGTGCTACGCACGCACCGGATAATCCCTTAATTCGAATAGTATAAACCTCTAACTGAACTAATCTCCGACCCTGATCCCCGCTGCCTTCGGCACCGGATAATCCCTTAAATTGCACATAGAATAGTATAAACCTGTCACTGAACGAACCTCCGGCTCGGACTGCTCCGGTCCGGGTCGGACCTGCGCTGCGGTTTGGGGCTTAAATCGCTCCCTGGGAACCCCCTGCCTTTTCCTTCCCGGACCGGACGTGTACCGGCAACCCTCGGCGGAGGCGAACTTTTCGCTGTTTTGACTTCTCTTCCAACTTCGGTTTCGGTCGGTAATTAAAACACTTTCGCTCATTAATAACTCCCCGGGTCCGGGTCGGAATCCCGACCCGATCGAAACTTGAGCGTCGCGCTATTTTTCCGAATTTTTCGGCCCGCGTCCGCCGTCCGTGCGTCGCCTGGTCCCGGAGCCTTTGCGGGTACAAAGGTGGATTGCACAGACAGAAACACACACAGACGTTTACCGTCCTTAATATTAGTGACTAGCTGGCTTCGCCCGCCAGCGGGCCCCTAATTTACATCGGTGCCTCGAATTGTAGAAAATCTCGAATCTTGTAAAACCTCAAACCGGACGAACCGCCGACCCGGGTCCTCGCTGCCTTCGGCACCGTATACCGGTCGTGCTACGCACGCACCGGGTAATCCCTTAATTAGCACATTGAATTATACAAACCTCTAACCGAACGAACCTCCGACCCTGGTCCCCGCTGCCTTCGGCACCGTATACCGGTCTTGCTGCGCACGCACCGGATAATCCCTTAAATTGCACATAGAATAGTATAAACCTCTAACTGAACGAACCTCCGGCTCGGGTCTTACAGATCACATGAAAGACCTTCGAACAAAGATTGCAAACTTTGTAAACGGATTTAGAGGATTCCGATTCTTTAATAAAGGTATCAAACCAGACATCCTGAAAATATGGTACTAACAGTCATAGAACGCCAAATACTATATGCTTACGAAATTTGGTATCCAAACTTGAATACTGATGGCCGAAAATTACTACGTTCAACTCAGCGTTTGGCATTATTAAACTTAATACGGACCTATAGGACTATCTCTCACGAAGCTCTGTATCTTCTTACAGGAACTCCACCAATCCTAATAAAAATACAGAATGAATTTCAGTACTACCAACTGAAAATAGGAAATAGAAATTTGTTAATCAATAACACACAGCTAAACATTAACAATATAATGCAGAAAGAAAAATCGTATCGATTCCTCAATTACTACAGAGTCCAAAATATCAGAATTATAGAAGATAGAAAATCCATCCATCCAAAAGAATACGATGTGGAAGCCTACACAGATGGTTCTGTCATGCCAGGGGGTGTAGCCAGTGCTTTCACCATATATAAAGATGGAAATAATATACATGATGAAGCAATACGACATCATCCACTGAATAACATATATCAAGCAGAATTAATGGCAATTTATAAAGCAATAAAATGGTTCTCTACCTCCGAATGCAATAAACTACTAATTATTACAGATAGTTACTCTTCTATGGAAGTATTAAAAGTTGCTTTTCCTAGAAACTACATTATCAAAAACATTTACAATCAATTACTTCAAATTCCTGATAAATCCATTATAATAACATGGACTAAATCTCATGTGGGTGATACTGGCAACGAAAGAGCTGATCTCCTAGCAAAGCAAGCCATCTTACAAGACCAATATCAATCAAGAAAATATCTGTTGTTCCCCATTTCAATAGCAAAATTGTATTTTAAAAAGAAAACCATCTCTGACTGGCAAGCCATTTGGGACTCATGTAATAAGGGCAGAGATACCTATAAAATTATAAATAAAGTCGATCCAAATTATCTCTGCAAACAGCCAACACTGCCGTATTATCTGAGTAACCATGGCAGTTTCCCACAATACTTACATAAAATAAGAAAAAGAGCCTCACCTAGATGTCCATGCGATAAAGCAGAAGGAGATGCAGTTCACTACATATTCGGATGCTGCCCTCTTATGATCCATCACTTCCCTTTTGATAAGAACGAAACTCTCAGATATAACCTTCGTAATATCATTTTCAGTCCTTCAAACTCTCAAAAGTTAAAAGAGAATTATAATATTCTCAATAAAAATTTCTCTTTCATTACGAAAGAATTTTAAAAAAAAATTGACTGAACTGACCATTGACTTTCTGAACTAAAATACCATAAATTTAGGACATCATGAACTTATAGTACTTCGAAAATATTTTATATTTAACTTTCAATTTTCAAAAAATTGTTATTTTTTACCTTTTATATTTTATTATTGTTATGTAATTATATTCATTGTTTCAAATCTAATAAACAGGCGCCTCCTACGGTGGGTGTTGGAACGGATGGGTGCTATCGGTGTCGGGTAGCGTTTATTTTTCCCCTCGTGGACTTATTGTTCCTATACCTCACGGGTGGCTGTCCACGAGTGGGTGATTTCGGTCCCCGCTGCCTGCGGCACCGTATAGCAGTCGTTCCGACCCTGGTCGCCACTGCCTTCGGCACCGTATACCGGTCGTGCTACGCACGCACCGGATAATCCCTTAAATTGCAGATAGAATAGTATAAACCTGTCACTGAACGAACCTCAGGCTCGGGTCCCCGCTGCCTGCGGCACCGTATAGCAGTTGTTCCGACCCTGGTCCCCGCTGCCTTCAGCACCGTATACCGGCCGTGCTACGCACGCACCGGATAATCCCTTAAATTGTACATAGAATAGTATAAACCTCTAACTGAACGAACCTCCGGCTCGTCAGTACTACCAACTGAAAATAGGAAATAGAAATTTGTTAATCAATAACACACAGCTAAACATTAACAATATAATGCAGAAAGAAAAATCGTATCGATTCCTCAATTACTACAGAGTCCAAAATATCAGAATTATAGAAGATAGAAAATCCATCCATCCAAAAGAATACGATGTGGAAGCCTACACAGATGGTTCTGTAATGCCAGGGGGTGTAGCCAGTGCTTTCACCATATATAAAGATGGAAATAATATACATGATGAAGCAATACGACATCATCCACTGAATAACATATATCAAGCAGAATTAATGGCAATTTATAAATCAATAAAATGGTTCTCTACCTCCGACTACAATAAGCTACTAATTATTACAGATAGTTACTCTTCTATGGAAGTATTAAAAGTTGCTTTTCCTAGAAACTACATTATCAAAAACATTTACAATCAATTACTTCAAATTCCTGATAAATCCATTATAATAACATGGACTAAATCTCATGTGGGTGATACTGGCAACGAAAGAGCTGATCTCCTAGCAAAGCAAGCCATCTTACAAGACCAATATCAATCAAGAAAAGATCTGTTGTTCCCCATTTCAATAGCAAAATTGTATTTTAAAAAGAAAACCATCTCTGACTGGCAAGCCATTTGGGACTCATGTAATAAGGGCAGAGATACCTATAAAATTATAAATAAAGTCGATCCAAATTATCTCTGCAAACAGCCAACACTGCCGTATTATCTGAGTAACCATGGCAGTTTCCCACAATATTTACATAAAATAAGAAAAAGAGCCTCACCTAGATGTCCATCCGATAAAGCAGAAGGAGATGCAGTTCACTACATATTCGGATGCTGCCCTCTTATGATCCATCACTTCCCTTTTGATAAGAACGAAACTCTCAGATATAACCTTCGTAATATCATTTTCAATCCTTCAAACTCTCAAAAGTTAAAAGAGAATTGTAATATTCTCAATAAAAATTTCTCTTTCATTACGAAAGAATTTAAAAAAAAATTGACTGAACTGACCATTGATTTTCTGAACTAAAATACCATAAATTTAGGACATTATGAACTTATAGTACTTCGAAAATATTTTATATTTAACTTTCAATTTGCAAAAAATTGTTATTTTTTACCTTTTATATTTTATTATTGTTATGTAATTATATTCATTGTTTCAAATCTAATAAACAGGCGCCTCCTGCGGTGGGGGTTGGAACGAATGGGTGCTATCGGTGCCGGGTAGCGTTTATTTTTCCCCTCGTGGACTTATTGTTCCTATACCTCACGGGTGGCTGTCCACGAGAGGGTGATTTCGGTCCCCGCTGCCTAATAAGAAAAAGAGCTTCACCTAGATGTCCATGCGATAAAGCAGAAGGAGATGCAGTTCACTACATATTCGGATGCTGCCCTCTTATGATCCATCACTTCCCTTTTGATAAGAACGAAACTCTCAGATATAAATTTCGTAATATCATTTTCAATCCTTCAAACTCTCAAAAGTTAAAAGAGAATTATAATATTCTCAATAAAAATTTCTCTTTCATTACGAAAGAATTTAAAAAAAAAAAAAAAAAAATGACTGAACTGACCATTGACTTTCTGGACTAAAATACCATAAATTTAGGACATTATGAACTTATAGTACTTCGAAAATATTTTATATTTAACTTTCAATTTGCAAAAAATTGTTATTTTTTACCTTTTATATTTTATTATTGTTATGTAATTATATTCATTGTTTCAAATCTAATAAACAGGCGCCTCCTGCGGTGGGGGTTGGAACGGATGGGTGCTATCGGTGCCGGGTAGCGTTTATTTTTCCCCTCGTGGACTTATTGTTCCTATACCTCACGGGTGGCTGTCCACGAGTGGGTGATTTCGGTCCCCGCTGCCTGCGGCCCTGTATAGCAGTCGTGCTGCGCACGCGCTGCAGTATACGTTAGTTCCGCCTTCCGCCACCAGGTGGCGCAAATAGAAAAAATAAACCTCGAATAAGATAAACCTCGAACTGAACGAATCTCTAGAACCCCACAGTTAAGATAAAAAAACTTGAAGGGGGGGGGGGAGGACACTGCTTTTCCTTAAACAACTGAATTAGACTGCCGGAAAAAAAATCTGATGTCAAACAACTTATTTAGACTACCGGACTTCTTGTTCAAAGACAGGGACCTGTAGGAAAACTGAAAAAAAAAAAAAAATCGATAACGGGCGAAGCCCGCTTTTCCCTATCATAATATCTGGTTGCCACTCTAAAACAAAAACTTAAGATACTCGTTATGCAGTTTTTAGACGCGGCCTACTTCTTAAAATCGTAATATCTAGCCGGGACTGTCATAGAAATCTTTCTTTTGCTTTAATTATACAAATAACGATGATTAATTATACAATAAAATAATATATCGGCTTCTAATGAAGATATGAGAATAATTTTTAGATATTCTGAAAGCAGAATCCATTTTGAGTCGCCCTGTCAAAGTTTGGAATTAATGCGCCCCTTAGATTCGGAAATGGGCCCCCCCTCTGAAAAAACGCAGTTGAAAGTCACGTGACTATTTTATCTCTTTCAGAAATGACTTATCCACAGACGATTTGTCTCCGTTTAATGTTGAAATAAAAAAGAAGCTGTCTCTTCGGAATAGAAATAAATTCATTTGCCGTTTCATTAATGAGTTTTAATTGATATCTTCAAAAATTACTGGTCGATTTTTTCGAATTTTTTTTTGTTGAATTCGCGATTTTTTTATACACGTGTTAGCAAATTTTCGCGAATGTAGAGTCATTATTTCCACTTGTTTCAAAAAGGAATGGGGCGATTTGATCTCGGATCTGTCGACCCTGCATTCGTTCCGGCAACCTTTTTTTACGTCTGGGGTCGATGTTGGATGTCTGGTCAGTTTTTGGCCGAAATAAAGAAAAGTTACGGTCCGAATTTCAAAAAATTTGACATTTTGGAACGACAAAAATCGGCCGCGTGTGTACCCCGATTTTCGGATCGATACCTCCGGTACATTTTTTTTTAATTCGATGATGCGTTAAAAAGCGACGATTTGGATGTGTGCGATTATCAAAACGGAAATTTTTTTCGATTCTTTTTCCAGTTCGGTTTCGGTCGGTAATTAAAACACTTTCGTTCATTAATAACTCCCCGGGTCCGGGTCGGAATCCCGACCCGATCGAAACTTGAGCGTCGCGCCTTTTTTGCGAATTTTTCGGTCCGCGTCCGCCGTCTGTGCGTCGCCTGGTACCGGAGCCTTTGGGTGTACAAAGGTGGAGTGCACAGACAGAAACACACACACACACACACAGAGACGTTTACCGTGCTTAATATTAGGGACTAGCTGGCTTCGCCCGCCAGCGGGCCCCTAATTTACATCGGTGCCTCGAAACTTTTGTATTCTCCGGCTCGCATCCCCCTCGAACCGAACGAACCTCCGACCCGGGTCCCCGCTGCCTTCGGCACCGGATAATCCCTTAATTTGCACATCGAATAGTATAAACCTCTAATTGAACTAATCTGCGACCCTGGTCCCCGCTGTCTTCAGCACCGTATACCGGTCGTGCTACGCACGCACCGGATAATCCCTTAAATTGCACATAGAATAGTATAAACCAATCACTGAACGAACCTCCGGCTCAGGTCCCCGCTGCCTGCGGCACCGTATAGCAGTCGTTCCGACCCTGGTCCCCGCTGCCTTCGGCACCGTATACCGGTCGTGCTACGCACGCACCGGATAATCCCTTAAATTGCACATAGAATAGTATAAACCTGTCACTGAACGAACCTCCGGCTCGGCCCGCCGGCAGCAGTTCCCTCCCCCCATTTTTATTTCCCTCTAACATTAACAGCTTTTTTACTTTAATTTCTGTCCTAGTGTTGTAATATATCATTCCTCTAGTCATAATTTTTAGAATTAGTCCTACCAGTTGTTTATTAGCCATTCGGTTTTATTAAAGTTTTAACCCTTGTGGCACCGGTAGCCCATCACTGAACTCATTCAATAGTAAACATATTGCAAAATAGTAATACCATATTTCGTAGGTTCGGTTGTAAGCACTACACTGATATTTTCACTTCCGGCTTAGGCGGGCGTGTTTTTTTTTTTTTGGGGGGGGGGTGTTATTGCCATACTCTATTTTATAGCTCTATGTAGTTCAAGCGCAGCGAGGAGTATCTATAGCATAGGCCCACATAGGTAAGTTGTGACCCTGTGTGATTCTTTGGTCTGGAGCAATCATTTTTACTTCTAGTTTAGGGCATTTTGATAACTCTTCATAACAAATAATGTAAATAATTATATATAAAAAGTCCAACATTATAACAACAATAATACATCTCAATTTCTCAATTATTGTTATAAGGGTAATTCTTATTATACAGTTTTGCATATCATAGCAATTTGTTATTCATGTATAGAAGAAAAAAAAATTGTACAAACACCTATAGCATTGTCCTTCCTTATTATTGTAAATTATTGAATATTATTTCTGGCAGGAAAATTCCTGGTATGAGCACGGGGAGTTCTTTCCGGTTTGGACGTGGGGGTACCATTTTTCTTTGGCTTATTCTTTTGGCTTTTATTTTGATCTTTCTTCTACAAAATTTTCTTCAAAATTCAAAATTCTTCCTCATATGTGGGGTGCCCGTATTCCTGGTTCTAGATTGATTAGAGGCATAAGTAGTTAAAAGTGAAATAAAAATATTTATAAGATAGTCATAGTTTTATAATCATAGAAAGAGGTATATTAATCAGTTTGCAAATAAAAGTTTGAATGGTGGATTCAGATAGACAACAATCCCATGCTGAGATAAAAATGAACTCATATGTCGACACCTCTCATACTTATGCATATGTTGACGTCGTCCCAATCAGTTCAATCTCTAGAACTGTAGACAAAAATCAGACTGAAAAGTTGACTTTCAATGATGCATTCACGAAGAATTTAAATCTTAGCGATATAGCACAACAATACTATATTCATATAAAGAAAAGCAAAAAAGGTGCTATCCAACCAATGGCATTTTTGGAATGGTTTATAGTAAAACTAGAAAAATATACAAGCTATATAAGCTACTACACCAACTCAAAAGGAATCAAAAACAAACTCTCATGCCTAGAAATAGACCTAAAATCAATTTCAAAACATTATGCCACAGAGGACGACCATCTGTCAAAAGGTATAGTCAACATGATAATCGATGAAATTACCGACAAAGGAGAATTTCAAGAATATGACAGCCAAGAGGCAAGTTGTTCACAAGATGTTATCGATCTAATTACGCAGTTGACAAGGGGTGTAAGAAAACGCACTAAAGGAACATCTGCAATAGTCCACCTATACTTAGACGAATTAAAAAGACGACTTAAACTAATACAGACAGATTTCACCAATTCTATATACTAAAGGCACCATCCTCAGAGATATCCCCAAAAATGGCATTAAATATAGCTGAATTACAAAATGCCTCTTACAGTCTAACACATATTGAAGATGAAAAACTGATACACAGTGGAAAATCCATACAAGATAAAGACAAAGGAAATGAAGGTGGTGATAAAAGTGTTTTAAGTAAGGAAGACTGTGGAAAAGAAATGATTCAGGAAGAGTTGGAAACAGCCCATCTGAATTTACAGGTACTTTCTGGAGAGAGTTCCACTCTTAGTATACCAATGACATTGCAAGAACTAACGAGCTTAACACAAGAGAAATCTCCACTACATCAATTGGAAGATATCTTAAATCAAATTGAAAGTAATTCAAAAATTTATGATGAAGACATCCGAACACATATAGCGAACTCAATACAGCAGATAAAAGAATATCTATACTTTGAACAAGAAGAAAATAACGTCCTGAAAACTACGACAAACGAACAAGAGCATCAAATAAAGGAAATGAAAACTCAAATCACTCAACAATCAAAAATAATTGACAAAATGGAAAAAGAACTTCAGAGCAAAGAGATTGAAATAACCGAAAAAATTAAACAAACATCACTTATAGAAGAAATGTTTCATACCATAAAAAATCAACAAAACTTAGTTAATAATCAAGACCATCTGGAAGATGGAATCGATTCCGAAATATCGAAAAGAGCACAACTCAAGAGTTATGCTGCTGCAATTACATCCGATCAACCTATAAAAACACCTTGCTTTAAGTACTCTAAATCAGCAATAATAATAAGAAGAAGTCAATCAACGAATATTCCCATTAATGTAATACGAAACATGTTAAATGACAAAATAAAAGGGAATAAAAAATTTAAATACATCTCATGTTCGTTAGGAAGAGATAAAAACTCGCTCATAGTCCAAACAGAATCGGACGAAAAAACAGCGGTTTTAATTGATTTTATAAATCAAATAGAAGGTTTCAGAGACTTGGCCGAAGCAGATCTTAGAGATGCTAAAAGAAAAAAAGTCATTATACTGGGAATTCCAGTAGATGTGACTGAGACTGAAGTAATTGATAAGATACATCAAGAACTGGGACAGAATTTTCCTCTAGGAATAGCAAAAGTTCTCAAAAAACAAAAAATGAAAACATACCAAATAGTACTTGATGCAGAAGAACATTACGCGAAAGCATTATTTTCAAGAAGAAAATTACCTATTCATTTTAATTTATGCCGTATAGAATATTACAATCCAGTGGTTAGATGTAATAAATGTCAATGTTATGGCCATACAGTTGATAATTGTAGAAGTTATTACTTAACATGCGCATATTGCACAGGTAACCACAAAACAGACACATGCAAAATAAAAGAAAATTATGAACGTCATCGTTGCATCAACTGTGAAAGAGAATATAAAACCGCAGTAAAACCTGAAAAGATTGAAAGGCATAGTGCAAATTCTAGATTCTGCCCAATTTTTCAAAGATTGTTGCAACGAAAACAAAATATTACTATCTCCTATTATCCTTCAAAAGTATGTTCTCAGAACTAAAATCACTCAATATCTCTGATGACTCTATAGAAGATTCAACTGTAGAACCTCCAACCAATGCTACATATGTAATAAATCAGACTATCCCATTGGACAATAGATATTATTTCGGAGAATCCAAGACCCCACCAAATCATTTAAAAATAGTTCAAATAAACCTTAATAATTGTAAGGCTGCAAATCTCCAATTGCTGAAGTACATACATGAAAATAAAGTAGATTTAGCTTTAGTTCAGGATTATCACAAAAGTAATAACACCTTCACGGGAATCCCAATTTCATGTTCTTTCTACCATTCAATAAATCAGACGTCGGGAATACTCGTATCCAATCCCTTATTAATTCATATTCAGACTCTACAAACAAATAACACCTTACACGTAATTATAACACGTATATATAAACCTACGAAATAACACGAAATACACGAAATAACACGTATTTATAAACCTATCACTGTCATCAAAATTCATTAAAGTCGGATCACAATATTCAAAACCGAGTGGAAATCTTGATGAAGACTTCCGAGAATGGACCAGAGTCATAGAAGATACATCGAACCTTATCCTTGGGGGTGATTTCAATGCACACCTCCAGGCGTGGGGTTATAAAAGAAATAATGCTAGAGGATATATCCTACTTGACTATCTAGCAATGAGCAGATTAACTATTATTAATGATCCTGATTCAGAATGTTCTTTTGCGCGAGACAAGTTTAAAGGGAAACCAGATTTGACCCTCTGCGGTGAACATTCAAAAAATATTATAGATTCATGGAAAATAGACTCGACATTTAAATCACTAAGTGACCATCGATATATTACTTTTACTCTGAATGTCACACCCACAATAAGAAATTTATACCGTTTCAAAACCAAATATGAAACGTTTAAAAAATGCAATAAACTGTTTCAAAAACATGAAGAAACATTACTTTCAACACTTAAAGCAGTCAATTCTGTTCCAGAGTTAGAGAAGTGGACAGAGGAATTTAATGTTATCCTTTTAAACATCATGCAAAAATCACTTAAAAAGAAAAAGTTGTCTCATGAAATTAATGTATCCTGGTATACTGACAAACTTAAAGTACAGCGAAGCCACCTAAATGCTATATATAAACTACATAAAAGAAATCCAGATTCTGTAGAACTCAAGATTAAATATAAAAAAGCCAAAGCAAAATACAAATTAGATATTAAAAAAGCTAAAATTGATTCTTGGATAACATTTTGTTCGGAAACAAACAGTAAGTATGGTACTGCTTTTAAAATTCTGAAGCAGAAATATTTAAAAAATACAGATCTCATCCACTCTGTCATGGAATCTTCAACTCAAAATGATACATACAAAGAGATTCAAGAAACGTTACTTCATTACCATTACAATACAAGCCCAGAATTCGAATCATCATTTCAAAACACAAACACACTATCAATAAAAGAATATAACAATTTTAAATTTACCCATAGAGAAATTCAATATGCAATTAACCAACAAAATAAAAAGAAAGCCCCAGGATATGATCGGGTAGATGGCAGAATTTTAGAAAATTTGATAAAAAATAATATGAAGCTTATAAAGTTATTATATAACAAATGTCTCTACATTGGACACTTTCCAGAAACGTGGAAGAAAGGAGTAGTCATCTATTTTAGAAAGAAAAACAAAGATCCATCAAAACCTGATTCATACCGTCCAATTACACTACTACCCATGATTGGTAAAATCCTAGAAAGATTAATAAAAAATAGAACTTTAACTTATCTTGAAGCAATAAACTATCAAAAAGATGAACAGTTCGGCTTCCGTGAAAACAGAAGCACTATATCAGCTCTGGAGAGACTTAAAGAGAAAATTGCACAATTATTACAAAAACATACTTATGTGGGCATCATATCATTTGATATTACAGGTGCTTTCGATTCAATAAACTGGCACCAATTATCAGAAATAATTGATGACTCACCGTTACCCAGATACCTCAAAACCTTATTAAAAAATTATATAAGCAAAAGAAGTATAGGCTTAAATCAATATGAATATATAGAGTGGTTCAGGGTATTTAAACGATGCCCTCAGGGATCCTGTCTTGGACCACTCTTATGGCTTCTTATAGCTAACTACATAATAAAAAATTATAAAAATCTATATGAAGATATTATTGTTTACGCAGATGATTTTTTGATTCCAATAGAGGGAAATACCGTAATAGACCTGGAAGTTACAACCAACAACAAAATAGTCCATTTTAAGAATATATGTGATGAACTCGGTTTAAAAATATCAACTCAGAAAACGCAATCAATGCTTTTCGGTAGCAATCTCCTCGAAAGAAGACTTCCGAGATTTAAATTAGAAAATATAAAAATAAAAGTAGTAAAAAATATTAAATATCTTGGCGTATTGTTAGATTCTAAATTCAATTTTACAGATCACATGAAAGACCTTCGAACAAAGATTGCAAACTTTGTAAACGGATTTAGAGGATTTCGATTCTTTAATAAAGGTATCAAACCAGACATCCTGAAAATATGGTATTAAACAGTCATAGAACGCCAAATACTATATGCTTACGAAATTTGGTATCCAAACTTGAATACTGATGGCCGCAAATTACTACGTTCAACTCAGCGTTTGGCATTATTAAACTTAATACGGACCTATAGGACTATCTCTCACGAAGCTATGTATCTTCTTACAGGAACTCCACCAATCCTAATAAAAATACAGAATGAATTTCAGTACTACCAACTGAAAATAGGAAATAGAAATTTGTTAATCAATAACACACAGCTAAACATTAACAATATAATGCAGAAAGAAAAATCGTATCGATTCCTCAATTACTACAGAGTCCAAAATATCAGAATTATAGAAGATAGAAAATCCATCCATCCAAAAGAATACGATGTGGAAGCCTACACAGATGGTTCTGTCATGCCAGGGGGTGTAGCCAGTGCTTTCACCATATATAAAGATGGAAATAATATACATGATGAAGCAATACGACATCATCCACTGAATAACATATATCAAGCAGAATTAATGGCAATTTATAAAGCAATAAAATGGTTCTCTACCTCCGACTGCAATAAACTACTAATTATTACAGATAGTTACTCTTCTATGGAAGTATTAAAAGTTGCTTTTCCTAGAAACTGCATTATCAAAAACATTTACAATCAATTATTTCAAATTCCTGATAAATCCATTATAATAACATGGACTAAATCTCATGTGGGTGATACTGGCAACGAAAGAGCTGATCTCCTAGCAAAGCAAGCCATCTTACAAGACCAATATCAATCAAGAAAAGATCTGTTGTTCCCCATTTCAATAGCAAAATTGTATTTTAAAAAGAAAACCATCTCTGACTGGCAAGCCATTTGGGACTCATGTAATAAGGGCAGAGATACCTATAAAATTATAAATAAAGTCGATCCAAATTATCTCTGCAAACAGCCAACACTGCCGTATTATCTGAGTAACCATGGCAGTTTCCCACAATACTTACATAAAATAAGAAAAAGAGCCTCACCTAGATGTCCATGCGATAAAGCAGAAGGAGATGCAGTTCACTACATATTCGGATGCTGCCCTCTTATGATCCATCACTTCCCTTTTGATAAGAACGAAACTCTCAGATATAACCTTCGTAATATCATTTTCAATCCTTCAAACTCTCAAAAGTTAAAAGAGAATTATAATATTCTCAATAAAAATTTCTCTTTCATTACGAAAGAATTTTTAAAAAAAATTGACTGAACTGACCATTGACTTTCTGAACTAAAATACCATAAATTTAGGACATTATAAACTTATAGTACTTCGAAAATATTTTATATTTAACTTTCAATTTGCAAAAAATTGTTATTTTTTACCTTTTATATTTTATTATTGTTATGTAATTATATTCATTGTTTCAAATCTAATAAACAGGCGCCTCCTGCGGTGGGGGTTGGAATGGATGGGTGCTATCGGTGCCGGGTAGCGTTTATTTTTCCCCTCGTGGACTTATTGTTCCTATACCTAACGGGTGGCTGTCCACGAGTGGGTGATTTCGGTCCCCGCTGCCTGCTGCCTCCCGCTGCCTGGATCGGATGATGCAGACGTGCTTTCCAGGAGCTCCCATGAAGTGCTAATTTTCTACAGGACCCAGGTGAGTGGCACCCCTAATTATGGTAAATATCTTTCCCTAAACTCTTTCTGAGTTGTTTGGTACAAACCGCGTCCAAATCGGTTAATTAGATCAAGAGTTATGTGCAAAATACTAAAAGTCCCTTTCTATGGCATTTTAACATTTGTTTTCAGCCTATAAGGCAGCCATGTTTTTTCACTCACTAGAGATTTTAATTGCTTAATTTCTCAGCTTCCCGTGCTCAGATGTGCTTAAAAATGACATGTATCTTATTATTTTAATGAAATGATCCATTTACACTGTTTTTACATTGTTATAGGCCCTCAAAAGGGTATTTGAAAATTTGAAATTTTAACATGTATTGTATGGGATTTTAACATGTTGATTTTTATGTGAATTTTTTAAGTATACTTCCAGTCTCCAGATCTTTTTAAATTTTTTACCAGGGGGGGAGGCATATTTATACTATGTACATAAAATTTGTAAGTCATTTGGAAATTTCTAACTATTTTAAAATTTCATAGTTTGTTTTCTGGTTCTGAGTGCTGACGTGCACTGTGTGGATGATCGGCATGTCATTTTTAATTTGAATTTTTTTTTTTCACATACTTCCCGTCCCCAGATCTTTTCTTTAACGAGGGGGGGAGGCATATAAATCCTCTGCTCAATAAAAATTTGCAAGTCAATTGGACAATTTTAAGTATTTTAGTAATTCAATGTTTGTTTTCTGGGGGCACACTTGCTCCGGGTCTACAATGCTGGTAAGCTGTGCTATCAATTTGTCCTAGTTTTTAATTAATATTATGTTCAGACTCGTTTAATGGGTCATTTGACTCTTAAAACTTAATTATGAAGGTCTGGAGACTGTTTTTGTTAGGTTTTTTCATTGTTTAAGTACTTAGAAATGTATCCTAGTACAGGCTTCTGAGATTTACATTGCCGAGATTGGCCACTGTTTACTTTTTTGAAAAGGCTTTTATTTAATAATTAATTACTTTAAATCTCATAAAAACTATTCTCTTTCATTAAATAGACATACAAGGTGTTCTCCGTCACCTTTTTCAAAAATTTTATGTTTATTTTTAGTGGTTTTATGAATATAATTTGTAAACTGTGCTATCGTAAATCTTAAGTATGTGTCATAATGCTATTCACCCATAGACTTTTTCATAACAAATGGAATTTTGTATTTTTCAATTGGAATTAGTAAAATTATTTAAGATTTGACGTTGAATTTTAATGTAGGATTAAATGCTGTACATAAAAAAGTCTTCATTTTTGAAATTGGTTGGATATGAAGTGTATTATAAATATTTAAAGTAAAAAAGTCTTTATGAAATTCTGTGGTATCCAAGATGGATGCCTTTGCAGTATCATCAGGCCATTTCTTTTTGGCTGCTACTTTCGGTTCATTTATAAAGTTCCGTAGTGTTGAGTTGTCACTCAGTATTCAATTGAAAATATCTCTAGTGATTAGCTCCAGACTTTAGTGTAGAGTTAGTTTGCCTTATGGTATTAGGGAGTTTAGTTATTAAAATACAGCATTGTTTACAGACCCAAGGAGCATCTAAATAAAGTTAGGATTCTGGGTAAAAATATAGCCCAGTTTCAAAACAGAGATTGGTTTTCAAGGTGGAATTGTGGGAAATATATATTAAAGGAATACAAATAAACATTTGATCAATAAGAAATAATGAATTTTAAGTTCTAGGGTGGACATGGGGTCTAGATTACAGTAGTTACACATTGGTTAATTTGGTGTAGACCAATTGGGACTCATTATAAGGGATTATGGGATTTTAAAGGTTTCTGTTAATATGTTAAGGTCTAGGTTCAGTATTTAGTAATAAATATACAATGTTATGGATTAATATATTTAATTACTGAAGTAACATGGAGTTTGATTAAGAGTATAAACATGGTTGTTATATATTACAAGGGTTCTTGAATAATATATTTATTAAGGGGGCATTGAATTTCTTGAAAGGAAAGGGAAAGAAAACTTTGTTTTTGTAAAACTTTTGGATAGCAAGGGGGTCTATGAGAAATACTCTAGTAATCATAATCTGATTTAACCCTCGGTTTGCCCACAGTATTTTAGGTTTAACATCGTTTTAATAGTATTTCTCTTTTTTACCTATTTTGAATTTGTGTTTTTTTTTTTTTTTTTTTTTTTTTTTCAATTTTCTCCCTTCCTATGGGAGATAGAGCTTAGATATTTAATTAGCTCTCCAGCGCCTAGGGAACTTTTTACGCTGCATCTTTTGGCATCATCGGTTTTTCTCTATCTCATATAGGGGACCGGCTATGGGGGCAGGGAGGGGCACATTATTATTTTCATTAAACTTTTCACTGTTCTTAAGTAAATAACAGAGTTTCTTTCTGCACATTCCTTCTAGTGACTCCCCCTTACACTGTCCCCGCCGGCAGCAGTTCCCTCCCCCCATTTTTATTTCCCTCTAACATTAACAGCTTTTTTTACTTTAATTTCTGTCCTAGTGTTGTAATATATCATTCCTCTAGTCATAATGTTTAGATTAGTCCTACCAGTTGTTTATTAGCCATTTGGTTTTATTAAAGTTTTAACCCTTGTGGCACCGGTAGCCCATCACTGAACTCATTCAATAGTAAACATATTGCAAAATAGTAATACCATATTTCGTAGGTCCGGTTGTAAGCACTACACTGATAATTTTCACTTCCGGCTTAGGCGGGCGTAGTTTTTTTTTTTTTTTTTTTTTTTTTTTTTTGGGGGGGGGGGGGTGTCAGTGCCATACTCTATTTTATAGCTCTATGTAGTTCAAGCGCAGCGAGGAGTATCTATAGCATAGGCCCACATAGGTAGTTGTGACCCTGTGTGATTCTTTGGTCTGGGGCAATCATTTTACTTTTAGTTTAGGGCATTTTGATAACGCTTTATAACAAATAATGTAAATAATTATATATAAAAAGTCCAACATTATAACAACAATAATACATCTCAATTTCTCAATTATCGTTATAGGTGTAATTCTTATTATACAGTTTTGCATATCATAGCAATTTGTAATTCATGTATAGAATAATTGTACAAACACCTATAGCATTGTCCTTCCTTACTATTGTAAATTATTGAATATTATTTCTGGCATGAAAATTCCTGGTATGAGCACGGGGAGTTCTTTCCGATTTGGACGTGGGGGTACCATTTTTCTTTGGCTTATTCTTTTGGCTTTTATTTTGTTCTTTCTTCTTCAAAATTTTCTTCAAAATTCAAAATTCTTCCTTATATGTGGGGTGCCTGTATTCCTGTTTCTAGATTGATTAGAGGTATAAGTAGTTAAAAGTTTAGTGTTTAGTGATAAGTGTGAAGAGAAGTTAAGTAATAAATCATTGAACTGGTTATATGTCTGACATTGATACATCAGACATTTCACTTCAGAAGTTCCCGGAAAGGGAAATAAAAATAGTTATAAGATAGTCATAGTTTTATAATCATAGAAAGAGGTATATTAACCAGTTTGCAAATAAAAGTTAGAATGGTGGATTCAGATAGACAACAATCCCATGCTGAGATAAAAATGAACTCATATGTCGACACCTCTCATACTTATGCATATGTTGACGTCGTCCCAATCAGTTCAATCTCTAGAACTGTAGACAAAAATCAGACTGAAAAGTTGACTTTCAATGATGCATTCACTAAGAATTTAAATCTTAGCGATATAGCACAACAATACTATATTCATATAAAGAAAAGCAAAAAAGGTGCTGTCCAGCCAATGGCATTTTTGGAATGGTTTATAGTAAAACTAGAAAAATATACAAGCTATATAAGCTACTACACCAACTCAAAAGAAATCAAAAACAAACTCTCATGCCTAGAAATAGACCTAAAATCAATTTCAAAACATTATGCCACAGAGGACGACCATCTGTCAAAAGGTATAGTCAACATGATAATCGATGAAATTACCGACAAAGGAGAATTTCAAGAATATGATAGCCAAGAGGCAAGTTGTTCACAAGATGTTATCCATCTAATTACGCAGTTGACAAGGGGTGTAAGAAAACGCACTAAAGGAACATCTGCAATAGTCCACCTATACTTAGACGAATTAAAAAGACGACTTAAACTAATACAGACAGATTTCACCAATATCTATATACTAAAGGCACCATCCTCAGAGATATCCCAAAAAATGGCATTAAATATAACTGAATTACAAAATGTATCTTACAGTCTAACACATATTGAAGATGAAAAACTGATACACAGTGGAAAATCCATACAAGATAAAGACAAAGGAAATGAAGGTGGTGATAAAAATGTTTTAAGTAAGGAAGACTGTGGAAAAGAAATGATTCAGGAAGAGTTGGAAACAGCCCATCTGAATTTACAGGTACTTTCTGGAGAGAGTTCCACTCTTAGTATACCAATGACATTGCAAGAACTAACGAGCTTAACACAAGAGAAATCTCCACTACATCAATTGGAAGATATCCTAAATCAAATTGAAAGTAATTCAAAAATTTATGATGAAGACATCCGAACACAAATAGCGAACTCAATACAGCAGATAAAAGAATATCTATACTTTGAACAACAAGAAGATAACGTCCTGAAAACTACGACAAACGAACAAGAGCATCAAATAAAGGAAATGAAAACTCAAATCACTCAACAATCAAAAATAATTGACAAAATGGAAAAAGAACTTCAGAGCAAAGAGATTGAAATAACCGAAAAAATTAGACAAACATCACTTATAGAAGAAATGTTTCATACCATAAAAAATCAACAAAACTTAGTTAATAATCAAGACCATCTGGAAGATGGAATCGATTCCGAAATATCGAAAAGAGCACAACTCAAGAGTTATGCTGCTGCAATTACATCCGATCAACCTATAAAAACACCTTGCTTTAAGTACTCTAAATCAGCAATAATAATAAGAAGAAGTCAATCAACGAATATTCCCATTAATGTAATACGGAACATGTTAAATGACAAAATAAAAGGGAATAAAAAATTTAAATACATCTCATGTTCATTAGGAAGAGATAAAAACTCGCTCATAGTCCAAACAGAATCGGACGAAAAAACAGCGGTTTTAATTGATTTTATAAATCAAATAGAAGGTTTCAGAGACTTGGCCGAAGCAGATCTTAGAGATGCTAAAAGAAAAAAAGTCATTATACTGGGAATTCCAGTAGATGTGACTGAGACTGAAGTAATTGATAAGATACATCAAGAACTGGGACAGAATTTTCCTCTAGGAATAGCAAAAGTTCTCAAAAAACAAAAAATGAAAACATACCAAATAGTACTTGATGCAGAAGAACATTACGCGAAGGCATTATTTTCAAGAAGAAAATTACCTATTCATTTTAATTTATGCCGTATAGAATATTACAATCCAGTGGTTAGGTGTAATAAATGTCAACGTTATGGCCATACAGTTGATAATTGTAGAAGTTATAATTTAACATGCGCATATTGCACAGGTAACCACAAAACAGACACATGCAAAATAAAAGAAAATTATGAACGTCATCGTTGCATCAACTGTGAAATAGAATATAAAACCGCAGTAAAACCTGAAAAGATTGAAAGGCATAGTGCAAATTCTAGATTCTGCCCAATTTTTCAAAGATTGTTGCAACGAAAACAAAATATTACTATCTCCTATGATCCTTCAAAAGTATGTTCTCAGAACTAAAATCACTCAATATCTCTGATGACTCTATAGAAGATTCAACTGTAGAACATCCAACCAATGCTACATATGTAATAAATCAGACTATCCCATTGGACAATAGATATTATTTCGGAGAAGCCATGACCCCACCAAATCATTTAAAAATAGTTCAAATAAACCTTAATAATTGTAAGGCTGCAAATCTCCAATTGCTGAAGTACATACATGAAAATAAAGTAGATTTAGCTTTAGTTCAGGATTATCACAAAAGTAATAACACCTTCACGGGAATCCCAATTTCATGTTCCTTCTACCATTCAATAAATCAGACGTCGGGAATACTCGTATCCAATCCCTTATTAATTCATATTCAGACTCTACAAACAAATAGCAATGTATTTATAAACCTATCACTGTCATCAAAATTCATTAAAGTCGGATCACAATATTCAAAACCGAGTGGAAATCTTGATGAAGACTTCCGAGAATGGACCAGAGTCATAGAAGATACTTCGAACCTTATCCTTGGGGGTGATTTCAATGCACACCTCCAGGCGTGGGGTTATAAAAGAAATAATGCTAGAGGATATATCCTACTTGACTATCTAGCAATGAGCAGATTAACTATTATTAATGATCCTGATTCAGAATGTTCTTTTGCGCGAGACAAGTTTAAAGGGAAACCAGATTTGACCCTCTGCGGTGAACATTCAAAAAATATTATAGATTCATGGAAAATAGACTCTACATTTAAATCACTAAGTGACCATCGATATATTACTTTTACTCTGAATGTCACACCCACAATAAGAAATTTATACCGTTTCAAAACCAAATATGAAACGTTTAAAAAATTCAATAAACTGTTTCAAAAACATGAAGAAACATTACTTTCAACACTTAAAGCTGTCAATTCTGTTCCAGAGTTAGAGAAGTGGACAGAGGAATTTAATGTTATCCTTTTAAACATCATGCAAAAATCACTTAAAAAGAAAAAGTTGTCTCATGAAATTAATGTATCCTGGTATACTGACAAACTTAAAGTACAGCGAAGCCACCTAAATGCTATATATAAACTACATAAAAGAAATCCAGATTCTGTAGAACTCAAGATTAAATATAAAAAAGCCAAAGCAAAATACAAATTAGATATTAAAAAAGCTAAAATTGATTCTTGGATAACATTTTGTTCGGAAACAAACAGTAAGTATGGTACTGCTTTTAAAATTCTGAAGCAGAAATATTTAAAAAATACAGATCTCATCCACTCTGTCATGGAATCTTCAACTCAAAATGATACATACAAAGAGATTCAAGAAACGTTACTTCATTACCATTACAATACAAGCCCAGAATTCGAATCATCATTTCAAAACACAAACACACTATCAATAAAAGAATATAACAATTTTAAATTTACCCATAGAGAAATTCAATATGCAATTAACCAACAAAATAAATAGAAAGCCCCAGGATATGATCGGGTAGATGGCAGAATTTTAGAAAATTTGATAAAAAATAATATGAAGCTTATAAAGTTATTATATAACAAATGTCTCTACCTTGGACACTTTCCTGAAACGTGGAAGAAAGGAGTAGTCATCTATTTTAGAAAGAAAAACAAAGATCCATCAAAACCTGATTCATACCGTCCAATTACACTACTACCCATGATTGGTAAAATCCTAGAAAGATTAATAAAAAATAGAACTTTAACTTATCTTGAAGCAATAAACTATCTAAAAGATGAACAGTTCGGCTTCCGTGAAAACAGAAGCACTATATCAGCTCTGGAGAGACTTAAAGAGAAGATTGCACAATTATTACAAAAACATACTTATGTGGGCATCATATCATTTGATATTACAGGTGCTTTCGATTCAATAAACTGGCACCAATTATCAGAAATAATTGATGACTCACCGTTACCCAGATACCTCAAAACCTTACTAAAAAATTATATAAGCAAAAGAAGTATAGGCTTAAATCAATATGAATATATAGAGTGGTTCAGGGTATTTAAACGATGCCCTCAGGGATCCTGTCTTGGACCACTCTTATGGCTTCTTATAGCTAACTACATAATAAAAAATTATAAAAATCTATATGAAGATATTATTGTTTACGCAGATGATTTTTTGATTCCAATAGAGTGAAATACCGTAATAGACCTGGAAGTTACAACCAACAACAAAATAGTCCATTTTAAGAATATATGTGATGAACTCGGTTTAAAAATATCAACTCAGAAAACGCAATCAATGCTTTTCGGTAGCAATCTCCTCGAAAGAAGACTTCCGAGATTTAAATTAGAAAATATAAAAATAAAAGTAGTAAAAAATATTAAATATCTTGGCGTATTGTTAGATTCTAAATTCAATTTTACAGATCACATGAAAGACCTTCGAACAAAGATTGCAAACTTTGTAAACGGATTTAGAGGATTTCGATTCTTTAATAAAGGTATCAAACCAGACATCCTGAAAATATGGTATCAAACAGTCATAGAACGCCAAATACTATATGCTTACGAAATTTGGTATCCAAACTTGAATACTGATGGCCGAAAATTACTACGTTCAACTCAGCGTTTGGCATTATTAAACTTAATACGGACCTATAGGACTATCTCTCACGAAGCTCTGTATCTTCTTACAGGAACTCCACCAATCCTAATAAAAATACAGAATGAATTTCAGTACTACCAACTGAAAATAGTAAATAGAAATTTGTTAATCAATAACACACAGCTAAACATTAACAATATAATGCAGAAAGAAAAATCGTATCGATTCCTCAATTACTACAGAGTCCAAAATATCAGAATTATAGAAGATAGAAAATCCATCCATCCAAAAGAATACGATGTGGAAGCCTACACAGATGGTTCTGTCATGCCAGGGGGTGTAGCCAGTGCTTTCACCATATATAAAGATGGAAATAATATACATGATGAAGCAATACGACATCATCCACTGAATAACATATATCAAGCAGAATTAATGGCAATTTATAAAGCAATAAAATGGTTCTCTACCTCCGACTACAATAAACTACTAATTATTACAGATAGTTACTCTTCTATGGAAGTATTAAAAATTGCTTTTCCTAGAAACTACATTATCAAAAACATTTACAATCAATTACTTCAAATTCCTGATAAATCCATTATAATAACATGGACTAAATCTCATGTGGGTGATACTGGCAACGAAAGAGCTGATCTCCTAGCAAAGCAAGCCATCTTACAAGACCAATATCAATCAAGAAAAGATCTGTTGTTCCCCATTTCAATAGCAAAATTGTATTTTAAAAAGAAAACCATCTCTGACTGGCAAGCCATTTGGGACTCATGTAATAAGGGCAGAGATACCTATAAAATTATAAATAAAGTCGATCCAAATTATCTCTGCAAACAGCCAACACTGCCGTATTATCTGAGTAACCATGGCAGTTTCCCACAATACTTACATAAAATAAGAAAAAGAGCCTCACCTAGATGTCCATGCGATAAAGCAGAAGGAGATGCAGTTCACTACATATTCGGATGCTGCCCTCTTATGATCCATCACTTCCCTTTTGATAAGAACGAAACTCTCAGATATAACCTTCGTAATATCATTTTCAATCCTTCAAACTCTCAAAAGTTAAAAGAGAATTATAATATTCTCAATAAAAATTTCTCTTTCATTACGAAAGAATTTAAAAAAAAATTGACTGAACTGACCATTGACTTTCTGAACTAAAATACCAAAAATTTAGGACATCATGAACTTATAGTACTTCGAAAATATTTTATATTTAACTTTTCAATTTGCAAAAAAAATGTTATTTTTTACCTTTTATATTTTATTATTGTTATGTAATTATATTCATTGTTTCAAATCTAATAAACAGGCGCCTCCTGCGGTGGGGGTTGGAACGGATGGGTGCTATCGGTGTCGGGTAGCATTTATTTTTCCCCTCGTAGACTTATTGTTCCTATACCTCACGGGTGGCTGTCCACGAGTGGGTGATTTCGGTCCCCGCTGCCTGCGGCACCGTATAGCAGTCGTGGCGCTGCAGTATACGTTAGTTCCACCTTCCGCCACCAGGTGGCGCAAATAGAAAAAATAAACCTCGAATAAGATAAACCTCGAACTGAACGAACCTCTAGAACCCCACAGTAAAGATAAAAAAACTTGAAGGGGGGGGGGGAGGACACTGCTTTTCCTTAAACAACTGAATGAGACTGCCGGAAAAAAAAATCTGACGTCAAACAACTTATTTAGACTACCGGACTTCTTGTTCAAAGACAGGGACCTGTAGGAAAACTTAAAACTGAAAAAAAAAATCGATAACGGGCGGAGCCCGCTTTTCCCTATCATAATATCTGGTTGCCATTCTAAAACAAAAACTTAAGATACTCGTTATGCAGTTTTTAGACGCGGCCTACTTCTTAAAATCGTAATATCTAGCCGGCACTGTAATAGAAATCTTTCTTTTGCTTTAATTGTACAAATAACGATGATTAATTATACAATAAAATAATATATCGGCTCCTAATGAAGATATGAGAATAATTTTTAGATATTCTGAAAGCAGAATTCATTTTGAGTTCGGGTCCCCGCTGCCTGCGGCACCGTATAGCAGTCGTGCTGCGCACGCGCTGCAGTATACGTTAGTTCTACCTTCCGCCACCAGGTGGCGCAAATAGAAAAAATAAACCTCGAATAAGAAAGATAAACCTCGAACTGAACGAACCTCTAGAACCCCACAGTTAAGATAAAAAAACTTGAAGGGGGGGGAGGGGGAGGACACTGCTTTTCCTTAAACAACTGAATTAGACTGCCGGGAAAAAAAATCTGATGTCAAACAACTTATTTAGACTACCGGACTTCTTGTTCAAAGACAGGGACCTGTAGGAAAACTTAAAACTGAAAAAAAAAAATCGCTTTTCCCTATCATAATATCTGGTTGCCACTCTAAAACAAAAACTTAAGATACTCGTTATGGCAGTTTTTAGACGCGGCCTAATTCTTAAAATCGTAATATCTAGCCGGCACTGTAATAGAAATCTTTCTTTTGCTTTAATTATACAAATAAGGATGATTAATTACACAATAAAATAATATATCGGCTCCTAATGAAGATATGAGAATAATTTTTAGATATTCTGAAAGCAGAATCCATTTTGAGTCGCCCTGTCAGAGTTTGGAATTAATGCGCCCCTTAGATTCGGAAATGCCCCCCCTCCTCTGAAAGAACGCAGTTGAAAGTCACGTGACTATTTTATCTCTTTCAGAAATGACTTATCCACAGACGATTCGTCTGCGTTGAATGTTGAAATAAAAAAGAAGCTGTCTCTTCGGAATAGAAATAAATTCATTTGCCGTGTCATTAATGAGTTTTAATTGATATCTTCAAAAATTACTGGTCGATTTTTACGAATTTTTTTTGTTGAATTCGCGATTTTTTTATACACGTGTTAGCAAATTTTCGCGAATGGAGAGTCATTATTTCCACTTGTTTCAAAAAGGAGTGGGGCGATTTGATCTCGGATCTGTCGATCCTGCATTCTTTACGGCAACCTTTTTTTACGTCTGGGGTCGATGTTGGATGTCTGGTCAGTTTTTGGCCGAAATAAAGAAAAGTTACGGTCCGAATTTCAAAAAATTTGAAATTTTGGAACGACAAAAATCGGCCGCGTGTGTACACCGATTTTCGGATCGATACAACCGGTCCATTTTTTTTTATTCGATGATGCGTTAAAAAGCGACGATTTGGATGTCTGCGATTATCAAAACGGAAATTTTTTTCGATTCTTTTTCCAGTTCGGTTTCGGTCGGTAATTAAAACACTTTCGCTCATTAATAACTCCCCGGGTCCGGTTCGGAATCCCGACCCGATCGAAACTTGAGCGTCGCGCCTTTTTTGCGAATTTTCGGTCCGCGTCCGCCGTCCGTGCGTCGCCTGGTCCCGGAGCCTTTGCAGGTACAAAGGTGGAGTGCACAGACAGAAACACACACACACACACACACACACACAGAGAGAGAGAGAGACGTTTACCGCGCTTAATATTAGGGACTAGCTGGCTTCGCCCGCCAGCGGGCCCCTAATTTACATCGGTGCCTCGAATTGTAGAAAATCTCGAATCTTGTAAAACCTCAAACCGGACGAACCGCCGACCCGGGTCCCCGCTGCCTTGGGCACCGGGTAATCCCTTAATTAGCACATTGAATTGTACAAACCTCTAACCGAACGAACCTCCGACCCTGGTTCTCTACCTCCGACTACAATAAACTACTAATTATTACAGATAGTTACTCTTCTATGGAAGTATTAAAAGTTGCTTTTCCTAGAAACTAAATTATAAAAAACATTTACAATCAATTACTTCAAATTCCTGATAAATCCATTATAATAACATGGACTAAATCTCATGTGGGTGATACTGGCAACGAAAGAGCTGATCTCCTAGCAAAGCAAGCCATCTTACAAGACCAATATCAATCAAGAAAAGATCTGTTGTTCCCCATTTCAATAGCAAAATTGTATTTTAAAAAGAAAACCATCTCTGACTGGCAAGCCATTTGGGACTCATGTAATAAGGGCAGAGATACCTATAAAATTATAAATAAAGTCGATCCAAATTATCTCTGCAAACAGCCAACACTGCCGTATTATCTGAGTAACCATGGCAGTTTCACACAATACTTACATAAAATAAGAAAAAGAGCCTCACCTAGATGTCCATGCGATAAAGCAGAAGGAGATGCAGTTCACTACATATTCGGATGCTGCCCTCTTATGATCCATCACTTCCCTTTTGATAAGAACGAAACTCTCAGATATAACTTTCGTAATATCATTTTCAATCCTTCAAACTCTCAAAAGTTAAAATAGAATTATAATATTCTCAATAAAAATTTCTCTTTCATTACGAAAGAATTTTAAAAAAAATTGACTGAACTGACCATTGACTTTCTGAACTAAAATACCATAAATTTAGGACATCATGAACTTATAGTACTTCGAAAATATTTTATATTTAACTTTCAATTTGCAAAAAATTGTTATTTTTTACCTTTTATATTTTATTATTGTTATGTAATTATATTCATTGTTTCAAATCTAATAAACAGGCGCCTCCTGCGGTGGGGGTTGGAACGGATGGGTGCTATCGGTGTCGGGTAGCATTTATTTTTCCCCTCGTGGACTTATTGTTCCTATACCTCACGGGTGGCTGTCCACGAGTGGGTGATTTCGGTCCCCGCTGCCTGCGGCACCGTATAGCAGTCGTGGCGCTGCAGTATACGTTAGTTCCACCTTCCGCCACCAGGTGGCGCAAATAGAAAAAATAAACCTCGAATAAGATAAACCTCGAACTGAACGAACCTCTAGAACCCCACAGTTAAGATAAAAAAACTTGAAGGGGGGGGGGAGGACACTGCTTTTCCTTAAACAACTGAATGAGACTGCCGGAAAAAAAAATCTGACGTCAAACAACTTATTTAGACTACCGGACTTCTTGTTCAAAGACAGGGACCTGTAGGAAAACTTAAAACTGAAAAAAAAAATCGATAACGGGCGGAGCCCGCTTTTCCCTATCATAATATCTGGTTGCCATTCTAAAACAAAAACTTAAGATACTCGTTATGCAGTTTTTAGACGCGGCCTACTTCTTAAAATCGTAATATCTAGCCGGCACTGTAATAGAAATCTTTCTTTTGCTTTAATTGTACAAATAACGATGATTAATTATACAATAAAATAATATATCGGCTCCTAATGAAGATATGAGAATAATTTTTAGATATTCTGAAAGCAGAATTCATTTTGAGTTCGGGTCCCCGCTGCCTGCGGCACCGTATAGCAGTCGTGCTGCGCACGCGCTGCAGTATACGTTAGTTCTACCTTCCGCCACCAGGTGGCGCAAATAGAAAAAATAAACCTCGAATAAGAAAGATAAACCTCGAACTGAACGAACCTCTAGAACCCCACAGTTAAGATAAAAAAACTTGAAGGGGGGGGAGGGGGAGGACACTGCTTTTCCTTAAACAACTGAATTAGACTGCCGGGAAAAAAAATCTGATGTCAAACAACTTATTTAGACTACCGGACTTCTTGTTCAAAGACAGGGACCTGTAGGAAAACTTAAAACTGAAAAAAAAAAATCGCTTTTCCCTATCATAATATCTGGTTGCCACTCTAAAACAAAAACTTAAGATACTCGTTATGGCAGTTTTTAGACGCGGCCTAATTCTTAAAATCGTAATATCTAGCCGGCACTGTAATAGAAATCTTTCTTTTGCTTTAATTATACAAATAAGGATGATTAATTACACAATAAAATAATATATCGGCTCCTAATGAAGATATGAGAATAATTTTTAGATATTCTGAAAGCAGAATCCATTTTGAGTCGCCCTGTCAGAGTTTGGAATTAATGCGCCCCTTAGATTCGGAAATGCCCCCCCTCCTCTGAAAGAACGCAGTTGAAAGTCACGTGACTATTTTATCTCTTTCAGAAATGACTTATCCACAGACGATTCGTCTGCGTTGAATGTTGAAATAAAAAAGAAGCTGTCTCTTCGGAATAGAAATAAATTCATTTGCCGTGTCATTAATGAGTTTTAATTGATATCTTCAAAAATTACTGGTCGATTTTTACGAATTTTTTTTGTTGAATTCGCGATTTTTTTATACACGTGTTAGCAAATTTTCGCGAATGGAGAGTCATTATTTCCACTTGTTTCAAAAAGGAGTGGGGCGATTTGATCTCGGATCTGTCGATCCTGCATTCTTTACGGCAACCTTTTTTTACGTCTGGGGTCGATGTTGGATGTCTGGTCAGTTTTTGGCCGAAATAAAGAAAAGTTACGGTCCGAATTTCAAAAAATTTGAAATTTTGGAACGACAAAAATCGGCCGCGTGTGTACACCGATTTTCGGATCGATACAACCGGTCCATTTTTTTTTATTCGATGATGCGTTAAAAAGCGACGATTTGGATGTCTGCGATTATCAAAACGGAAATTTTTTTCGATTCTTTTTCCAGTTCGGTTTCGGTCGGTAATTAAAACACTTTCGCTCATTAATAACTCCCCGGGTCCGGTTCGGAATCCCGACCCGATCGAAACTTGAGCGTCGCGCCTTTTTTGCGAATTTTCGGTCCGCGTCCGCCGTCCGTGCGTCGCCTGGTCCCGGAGCCTTTGCAGGTACAAAGGTGGAGTGCACAGACAGAAACACACACACACACACACACACAGAGAGAGAGAGAGACGTTTACCGCGCTTAATATTAGGGACTAGCTGGCTTCGCCCGCCAGCGGGCCCCTAATTTACATCGGTGCCTCGAATTGTAGAAAATCTCGAATCTTGTAAAACCTCAAACCGGACGAACCGCCGACCCGGGTCCCCGCTGCCTTCGGCACCGGGTAATCCCTTAATTAGCACATTGAATTGTACAAACCTCTAACCGAACGAACCTCCGACCCTGGTTCTCTACCTCCGACTACAATAAACTACTAATTATTACAGATAGTTACTCTTCTATGGAAGTATTAAAAGTTGCTTTTCCTAGAAACTAAATTATAAAAAACATTTACAATCAATTACTTCAAATTCCTGATAAATCCATTATAATAACATGGACTAAATCTCATGTGGGTGATACTGGCAACGAAAGAGCTGATCTCCTAGCAAAGCAAGCCATCTTACAAGACCAATATCAATCAAGAAAAGATCTGTTGTTCCCCATTTCAATAGCAAAATTGTATTTTAAAAAGAAAACCATCTCTGACTGGCAAGCCATTTGGGACTCATGTAATAAGGGCAGAGATACCTATAAAATTATAAATAAAGTCGATCCAAATTATCTCTGCAAACAGCCAACACTGCCGTATTATCTGAGTAACCATGGCAGTTTCACACAATACTTACATAAAATAAGAAAAAGAGCCTCACCTAGATGTCCATGCGATAAAGCAGAAGGAGATGCAGTTCACTACATATTCGGATGCTGCCCTCTTATGATCCATCACTTCCCTTTTGATAAGAACGAAACTCTCAGATATAACTTTCGTAATATCATTTTCAATCCTTCAAACTCTCAAAAGTTAAAATAGAATTATAATATTCTCAATAAAAATTTCTCTTTCATTACGAAAGAATTTTAAAAAAAATTGACTGAACTGACCATTGACTTTCTGAACTAAAATACCATAAATTTAGGACATCATGAACTTATAGTACTTCGAAAATATTTTATATTTAACTTTCAATTTGCAAAAAATTGTTATTTTTTACCTTTTATATTTTATTATTGTTATGTAATTATATTCATTGTTTCAAATCTAATAAACAGGCGCCTCCTGCGGTGGGGGTTGGAACGGATGGGTGCTATCGGTGTCGGGTAGCGTTTATTTTTCCCCTCGTGGACTTATTGTTCCTATACCTCACGGGTGGCTGTCCACGAGTGGGTGATTTCGCTCCCCGCTGCCTTCGTCATCGTATACCGGTCGTGCTGCGCACGCACCGGATAATCCCTTAAATTGCACATAGAATAGTATAAACCTCTAACTGAACGAACCTCCGGCTCGGGTGCCCGCTGCCTGCGGCACCGTATAGCAGTCGTTCCGACCCTGGTCCCCGCTGCCTTCGGCACCATATGACGGTCGTGCTACGCATGCACCGGATAATCCCTTAAATTGCACATGGAATAGTATAAACCTCTAACTGAACGAACCTGCGGCTCGGGTCCCCGCTGCCTGCGGCACCGTATAGCAGTCGTGCTGCGCACGCGCTGCAGTATACGTTAGTTCCACCTTCCGCCACCAGGTGGCGCAATCTGCTTATATGATCATAACTGAAATCGTTAAGACTTTCGATGTCGAGTCCAATGAGCCATACCGCGTCGTTTTCATGCCCGTAGAACCGAAGATAGGAAAGCGCCCCCTAGTGGTGAAAAAACGAAATAAAATCGGTAAGCTCTATCGATGTCGAGTCGAATTGATTGAGACTACCTGAGTTCTAGTTCAAAGACAGGGACCTGTAGAAAAACTTAAAAAAAAAATCGATAACGGGCGAAGCCCGCTTTTCCCTATCATAATATCTGGATAGGGGGTCCTTATTACTTTAATTATGATGTTTGGAATCAGTTTGGTGGACATCAGTAACATAGTTTCTTAGTTATAGAAACGGACCACAGTTAAAAGAAAAAAGCGGGGGGGGGGGGTTTGGCGATGACACTGCTTTTCCTCAAACAACTTATGTAGACTACCTGTGTTCTAGTTCAAAGACAGTGAGCTGTAGAAAAACTTAAAACTAAAAAAAAAAAAATCGATAACGGGCGAAGACCGCTTTTCCCTATCGTAATATCTGGTTGCCACTCTAAAACAAAAACTTAAAATACTAAAACTTAAAATACTAAAACTTAAAATAATAATGCAGTTTTTAGACGCGGCCTACTTCTTAAAATCCTAATATCTAGCCGGCACTGTCATAAAAAGCGGGGGGAGGGGGGGGGGGTTGGCGATGACACTGCTTTTCCTCCATAATATCTGGTTGCCACTCTAAAACAAAAACTGAAAATACTTGTAATGCAGTTTTTAGACGCGGCCTACTTCTTAAAATCGTAATATCTAGCCGGCACTGTAATGGAAATCTTTCTTTTGCTTTAATTATACAAATAACGATGATTAATTATACAATAAAATAATATATCGGCTCGCAATGAAGATATGGCAATAATTTTTAGATATTCTGAAAGCAGAATCTATTTAGCGTCGCCCTGTCAAAGTTTGGAATTTCTGCGCCTCTTAGAATCAGAGATGCCACCCCCCCTCTGTAAAACCCCACTTGAACGTCATGTGACCTGACCTTCGTCAAAGAAAATGCTGATACATGAAAGCTGTCAGGTGAATTTGCTCTTTCTTCCTTCCAAACATCTGCTCTCCAGGCAGTCTGCGGTCTCCACATGCCGCGCCGAAAGAATTAAAAAATTATTTTTTATTGATCGATTTTTAAAGAATTTTTTCAGTTCTAATGGTCGTACTGGAATGATTTTTCGAATTTCTGAAAGCAAATGCTCTCCTGAATCTGTCTGTCCCATTTCCGAATTTCTGACCCCCGACTTCCGTAGATCCGGGTCGGTTTAAAAACCCGCACTGCGGTTTGGGGCTTAATTTGCTCCTGGCGACCCTGCCTTTTTCGAGAATCGTCTCCACCGGCAACCCTCGGCGGAGGCGAACTTTTCGCTGTTTTGACTTCTCTTCCAACTTCGGTTTCGGTCGGTAATTAAAACACTTTCGCTCATTAATAACTCCCCGGGTCCGGGTCGGAATCCCGACCCGATCGAAACTTGAGCGTCGCGCCTTTTTTGCGAATTTTTCGGTCCGCGTCCGCCGTCGGTGCGTCGATTAGTCCAGGAGCCTTTGCGGGTACAAAGGCGGAGTGCACAGACACACACACACAGACGTTTACCGTGCTTAATATTAGTGATGATTACGTTTCGATGTAAATCGCCCAATGGGTGACGCTGCTAGGCTGAATTTTTCATGATTTTCACGATACCTATATCTCAAGAACTAATGGGCAGAATTTCATCATATTCTGTTAAACCTAGACATAAAAAGACGCTGATTTGGTTTTGCTGTAAATCGCCCTACAGGTGGCGCTGCTAAGCAGCATTTTTCACGATTTCCAGCCTAGCTAGTACTCTAGAACTCATAGCCTAGAACGAATGCAAGAAATTTCACCATATTTCATATTCTGTTAGATCTTGTCAAAAATAAATTCTTATTAGGTTTGGGTGTATACCATTCAACACGTGTCGCTACTATGTACTGTGTTTTGTGGTTTACGCCTTAGCTATATCCGAAAACGTAAATATTGTTATTTAATTTTTTTGCACACAATTTTGATTTATGTAGAAGAAAGATGTCTGATGGCTACAACATACTAGTTTTGGTTTCGGTTTCGTTCTGAGGATACTAAAGTCATGGAAAAAATTATAAGGACAAGCGAAAAGTCGCCAAATGTAGGAGCCGCTTGGCTAGAAAATTATGCAAATATTTGTATGATAAAAAGGTTTGAAACGAAATATTTCCATACAAACTTTAATTTGAAAATTTGGAAAATCATTAAAAGGTATGAATTTCAAAGGTTTTAATATCTTGCTGCTCGGAAATAATTATAAGGACACTCATTTCTTTTGAAATCGCAAACAACATTTTGCTTATTTGGTAATATCATAGTATTGTTTAAAGTAGCCTACAACAGTTGCGCAGTAAGATTGTTCAGTTTCCCTCGTTCTCTATCATGCCAAAGAGTACACAACTATCAGAATTTGAAAAAGGATAGGGCCTATTCTTGCATCATTTCTTACAGAAAATGTGGAATGAGTAGACATGAAATTGCAAGGAATATAAACAGATCTAAAACAGTAATTTATAATTTCTTGAAGAATCCAAAAGTTTATGGCTAGTAGAAGCATACAGGTATGCCTGTTTCTCTTACTGTGGCGCCAGAAACGTGGAATAGCGCGTCGAGCTTGCTTAAAAAAAACGGAGTTCTACTCAAATTAAAACAGAAATGAATCTACCATGCACTACCCGAACAGTGCATAATGTTCTGGAAAATAATCCCAATGTTAGATATGCTAAGCTACGGTCTCGTCCACCACTTTCAAAACTACATAAGAATATTAAATTGGAATTTGGTAAGAAACACGTTTAATTTTGGATCTCGCTGGAAAGGTGTGATATTTTCGGACGAAAAAAAATTAATTTGGACGGACCAGATGGTTTTTGCCATTATTGGCATGACTTGTGAAAAGATAAACCTGTTTTTTTCCAAACGCCCTTTCGGAAAAGGGTCTGTGATGGTGTGGGCAAGTTTTGCAGCCAATGGAACAACACCAATCGTGTCCATTCGAGGACGCATGAATTCGGAAATATATGTGGATATGCTAGCTGAAAAATTATTGCCTGAAGCACCCCTTATCACAGGTGGTGATTATTTGTTTCAACAAGAAATTGCAACTTTCCATGTGTCTCGTGCATCACGTTCATGATTCGAGGCCAGTTATGTCCAATTTTTGGATTCGCCGCCAAGAAGCCCTGATTTAAACCCCACAGAGGATTTGTGGGGCATTTGAGCAAGAGAAGTATATAAGCATGACACACAATATGCAAATACAGACGATTTTATATTATCCATAGAATTAGCGTGGAAGAATATTTCTAAATAAACTTTAACTGGATTTTCTGAGTCAATGACTGAACGATTAATAAGGTTCATTGAAAAAAGAAGGCGATTTTGTAGAATATTAATTTATGTCCAGATATATTTCATTATGGCCTTATATATTTCCATTGATATGTGATTTATAAATTTTATTGCAGTTTAATTTCGTATTAATAGGTTCCTAATGTTTCCAAATTACGAGTAGTAAGTTAAGTTTGATTTTTTTTTCAGTTGATGATTACTTTAATACATATTACTCAATTTTAACGTGTCCTTATAATTTTTTCCAAGGCTGTATTACTTTTGGAACCAACCAACCAACTTTTATTTTCAGAAATTGCAAGTTTTCTCAGAATAAAAGTGTAACAAACGTTTTTAAAGAAAGTAAAAAGATACAGTGTTAAACTTTGACATCAGATAACCTATGGAGAAAGAATCATTAAAAAACAATTTAAATGGAAACGAGAAATTTGCAAAGAACTTTCCTTTGGTTTTATATTAGCTTGAGAAATTTTATGCTGACTAGTGTTAGCTCTTATGCAGATTTATACTAAAACGTGATTTACAAAGATAAGTATGAAGACGTGGTGATTTTTACCCATAACCTAAATGTCTTTCTTTAGCATAGACCGCACTTCTACTCTTTGTAAAAGAGGTGAAAATAACTAGATTAATTTTAAGACAATTATTATAATTGGTAAATAAATCATATGAGCTGTAATTTTCCAACTGGGCGAAATATATCCAGGCCAGGATTCCAGGAAATACTGACCTGGACATTTATCGTCCAGTTGGAAAATTACAGCTCATATGATTTATTTACCAATTATAATAACTAGGGCATCCAACCCGGGCTTTCCGG
Organism: Maratus michaelseni; assembly: GCA_963931845.1. NCBI lineage: Eukaryota > Metazoa > Arthropoda > Arachnida > Araneae > Salticidae > Maratus > Maratus michaelseni. The sequence continues at coordinate 224,488,705 of OZ007596.1, forward strand.
GATAGAGAATATAGGTGAAAACCATTTATTTATTTTTATTGAAAACTCTAATAGATTTTTTACATTTAATAATTTTTTTAGCTTGTCCCCTAAAAACACCAAAGAGCATTTTTATATGAAATATGTCAATTATATATTCAAATAAAATTTTGAAATTTATTAAAAGCGGTCATTTCGTGTTGGTCTCGTGCCAGACGTTAATAGCCGAAATCGCTAAATCTTTCGTTATATACAGTATTTTATCTTATTCTGATAATTTCAGCGGTTTTAAGCGCTTATTTCAATTAGATGTGTGTTAAATTTGTGTTTTATTTATACTACTATTTTATTTATTGCTTATTGAAGTTATAATTTCGCTATGGAATATTAGCTGGAATCAAATGCTGTACTTTTTATATTGCTTAAAATGCAAACGGATTAATATTTTGTAATCGTCTGCAAGCGATAGATTTTTTAAGAAATCATGCTTCAAATTTAATTTAAATGCTATAATAAATGAGTAAGTTACGATACAGTTTTCAAAAAAATTGCATATGAAGGTAAATTTTTTTCCCTATCTAACGATGTAAAAATTAAAAATGTGCGATGTTTAGAAATTTAAAAAATCCAGTAGCAAAAATCGCAAAACCGAAATTTCATCTTTAAGTGTTGCCATTCGCAAAATGACGTCAGCGCTACGCACGGACACGTTTGTCCTTTATAATATAGATAGATAGATAGATTGTCTTAAAATTAATCTAGTGTTATCACATATCCAGCGTTTACTGGAATTCCATAACTTGCGATTTATTTTGTTCAGCTGATTGAGATATCAGACCAGATACTATGATCAATAAGGTTAGCTGTGTGAATTAGGGTCTCCAGATTCGTTCCGGATAACTCAGTTGGCACAGCATTGGCAGCTTCAGACAAGAGCTTCCTGGTTCGAATCCTAGCCTAAACATTTTTCGCACAGTTAGAAAATTACAACTGAAAAGATAAAATTTCATCTATCTTGACTTAGCTACACTTTTACTTTTACATTGGTTTAAAAACATAATTTGTGTAATCAAAAATTGTAAATATTGCGATGTGGTCGAATCAAGCTAATTTCTGTTAAAATGTAATTTAGAAAGCAATATAATTGTGAAGATCTGTTGATTTTTCTCTTAGTGTAAATGCATTTTTTTTATCATTTACCAAACTTTTATCCTTGTAAAACAAATGGAAGTAACTGGTTTTGACACATCTACATAGTTATAATAATTTTAAATCATCTTTCGTATGATCGACAGAATTCTAATTAGTAGGTTTCTGTTAAAACGTGCCCAGTTCATGAGAATTTTCCTCTCTTGAAACTACACTTAAAAGAAACTTTTTTTTCTTAATCTGTGAAAATATATTATATAACCACGAACAATAATATACAATGCACTCTACTGAGCTACTCCCGATTTCCAAAAGCGTTCTTTATATTTTAAAACCTCCGAAACCAATATATATTTTTAACACATTCTAACGTAGTTGAAAAGTGTTTATGACTTCGGTTTGTCTGGCCGTCTGTCGTCTGTCCATGCTCTAACTCGCATAAATGTACTCGGATTGTCTCGAAATTTTTGTATGTTATTGTTGTTTACTATAGCATGTTCCCTATTTCACTAAAGTGTGCAGCACTTATAGTTTTTTTACAGGGACAGTCAAAAGTATTCTGTTACATTACATTCGTTTCAAATGCATTTTGACGATGCTACGTCATTTAAAACATGATGCAAATGATATATAATTATGAAGCGCATTAAAACATATTTTTTCTAGAATATGGGGTGCAAAGCATTTATTATTCATTTACAGGGTCAAACAAAAGAATTCTGTTACATATTGTTCTATGGGGAAAAATCGTTTGCAGTGTAATTTAGTGATATTTCACTATTTCAAACATAATGAAAATTATATGCATTACTGAGGGGCACTATAAATTGTTCTCTTGAAAGTATGTGTGCATTACATTTATTTACAGGGACACAAAAAAGATATCAGTTACAGAACATGTGCGACATTTACAGTCTATGTGTGATAAGTGCGTTTTCAACTTTGATTTGTGTTTTTTAGTTTAACTAAATTTTTTCATGGTACGTGTGTGTTTATAAATTCGGTTGTTCATATACAGGGCTACACAAGGGAATCCGTAAGTATTACACACTATGGGAGTGAATTGCTTAAGGGTAGTTTTTAATTGTGTTACGTAGTTTTCCTGCTGAATTATATTTAGTAGATTAATAGAAGTTTGTGGAATATAAATAAATTCATATACAGGCGCTACGCAAAGAAAAAGATACATTGCCGTTTGCGGTTGGTAATTGCTGCGAGTGAGTTTTAAGTTGCCTTTTAGCTTAATATGTGGTGTGTACAAAAGTCTTCAGATAATATACAGAGATGTACAAAAGATTTCGAGTGCATTTCCATCAATTGGCGAAAATTACTAAATGTGAATATTCTAACTGACACTGGAAGGTAATTTCGAAAACTGTATTTTTCAGTGTGTTATATGTTTTCTAACTGTTTACTTACATATCGTCTGTCACCTTATTTAAAGGTGAAATTTTGGTACAGTTTTCTGGCTGTGCTATGTTCAGATTTAAAGAAAATTTCTAAAAAAAAATCCCTGTTATTCCGATTGATTTTTCAAAACGTTTTTGAATAGTTTTCATACTTTATTAATCATTATTCTCAAATCATAATATAGATTTTTAGGATTCTATCAATTTTTAATTAAACATTTTCACCTGCATGATTGAATGTATACATTCAAAAATAAATTCTAATATTATAGCAGTTATTTTATAATTTGTGTCTGCAAAAACATGCTTGTTGAGCATGAAAATGTTTACGTGAGAATTGGTCACATCCGAAAAATTATATCCTGAATTGATAAAACTGATTAATACACTATAAAAACTACCCAGAAACATTTCCGCAAATCAGTGACAAAACAAATAGCAGGGAAAAGATGCAGATAGGGTTGGAAAAGAAACTGTCAGCTGCGTAATTGAATTTATACATGCACGAGCAACAAAAAAATATATTAATATTAATGTTAATGCTGTTAATTTATCATGTTTGTCGGTAAAAGATGTTTGTTGAACATGAAAATGTTTTTTTTGAAAATTGACAGCATCCGAAAAACCTACATTCCGGGTTGAGAAAAATGATTAATGCACTATAAAAACTAATCGGAAACATTTATAAAAGTCAGTGGCAGCAAAATAAACTTTGTTTTTATAAATGCTTCTTTAAATCACGAAAATATATTAGTTTCTGAGGTTTATAACAATAAAGAACGCTTTTCGCATTTGTGGGTAACTCGGAAGAGGTTATTGCGAATTGTCATTCGTAGTAATATTACATTTTCATATATTACGAAACATTTATCTTCTTTTATAGTGTAACATTATGCCATCTATGTGAATAATAACTGCCAGTTTGCGCGGCAGTCGTTTCATACACGTATTGAGTTACCGAGGTTTTACGTGTTATTGCGTCTAAAATTTACTCACAAAAGAAATATTGAGCAAAACATTCATAACAAACTTTGTGTAAATTTTGGCACTCCTTGTAAATAATATCAATTAAGAACCGAACAGTTGCAAAACCAGATGCAAAAAAGCTGATACTGATGAACATTTTTTACGGAACTAATAAAGCGATTTCAATAATTTTTAAAATAATTTTAGTAGTAGTTAAACTATAACATGATTATTCGTTAAGAAATAAAATTAGGAAAATACAATAGTTACGTTACAAGTAAAACATTAGTCAGTCCTTTTTAAATTAAGATAAATATTGCATTTTTAATTTTTACTTCTTGCCGAACGATCAATTTATATTTTAGCAATTGCAAAAGCTTTTTAAAGTTTTTTTAAAATCACTTCATATTTTTCAAGAGAAAGGTACATCAACAACAGCTGTTTTTCTTGATGTCCCTTTAAGGATTGAAACAATGAAATAAATAAAATAATTTTTGTTCATTTAAGCACTGGCTTAAGTTTCATTTTGTAAAAGTAATACATAGTTCCAAAGCGAAAGGTATATGAATATCAGTTGTTTTTCTTGTTGCCCCTTTAAGGAGTGAAACAATGAAAAAAAATATTCTTTGTTTATTGAAGCATTGGCTCAAGTTTCATTTTGTAAAAGTAATACATATCTCACCTAATTTAACCGAAATCACTTCATAATTCACAAGAGAAAGGTAGATCAATATTAGTTGTTTCTTTTGTTGTCCCCTTAGGGAGTGAAACAATCAAATAAATAAAATAATCTTTGTTTATTTAATCACTAGTATAAATGCCCGTTATAGAACGGTGGGTAGAAATCGTGGTTCTCACTTTAAATTTGAATTAATTGATAAATATACTCATATACTATTCATCGACAATGAGGAAATATATATATTGGAAAATTGTATCGCCTAACATGCTCCTGCTATTCATGTTCAAACTGACTAAGCATTTTATGTGCTTATGTAAAAGAATTTTGTCTCGTAATTTCATCTAATTCACTTAAAGTATGCAGCAAGCAATTTTCAATGTGGTCGTTATTAATTCGTTCCTGTACAGCTTGCGCTGTATCTTTCATTTTGGTACTTTTTCGTTATACCACACCATGCCAAAATGTATTCTAATGCGCCAATTATTTCAACGCTGATCGAGCAGATGTTTTTACTGCAAACCGTGCCAAACATTGTGATTTTTTATTTATTGAAATCAAATCTTTTTTGGATACTTTTCCGTTTTACAAAACCATTTTCACCAAGCGTAATAGTTGGCGCAAAATGAAATTCCCGTGAATCAAAACATTTGAAAAGAAAACAAAACAATGTTGAAACGAAAGTGAGAATTTAAAAAATATTACGCTTGAAAATTACAGACTTTTAAGCACTATTTTTTTAAAACACAAATATATACTTAAAATAAGAAAACAAATAATTGTTATACAATAAAGGGGAAAATCCTGTGCCGATAGATTTGGCGAACTCTTTGTGGCGATAAATGCTTGATGTGATTGTTGTGATCTTCAGCCTTTGAGGTTGCTTTTTTAACCACTGGAATGTACTTCATCTGCGTGACGTCACACCCCTTTTGATGACATTATGGGTTTTTTCGCCAATCATGCCAACCGTCGCAAGATATGGAACTCTTCCCCAATAAAGTAATAAAATAAAACTCTTATTAAATTGCTGGCATGAAATTACAAATGTGTTTTAGCATCGCAGTAAACATTTCATTTTTTGAATGAAGACGTCGCCATATGAACTCTATGAGATACGAATGTAAATGATGACGAACAGTCCCCCGATGTCTTTTATTGCGTCATTTGGAAATGTCCAATAATATCTCAACATTTTGGGTATGACATCCATTGTTAGTGTCAACAAAATTATATTTGTGATTTACTGTGAAATGTTCATATCCAGCATCTCGCAGTTCATCTGTTTTATATGTTCTCTAGAAATCTCTGTAGATAATGCTTACATCAACTATTTGGTTTTCAATTGCCGCTATTAAAGTTTAACTGTACGATCAGGAATAGGAGAAAGGAAACATCCCTGTGTTTCAGGACACAAACCATGCAATACCTATTGAGGAGGAAGAACATGTTCTACATTGCTTTTTCTTCTGGTAAATAGACTTTCATCTACTTCTATAATTTTATTAGACCCACAGATTTTTCCATTTGGTCGTGAACACAAAGTCCTGAAACAATTTTATCGCAGCTTTCTCATAATCTGGTAATTGCCAAATGGTAAAATCCATCTCAACATCAGTAGTAAAAGTCAGTAGAAAATATCTTTGATACGAAAAATAGTGAAAAATTTAAATGTTTTGCAAGATTATGGTTAAATAATAACAATAAAAAATTGATCCACGTCCCATAAATAACAAATCACATTGTTTGGCATGGTTTACAATAAAAATCCTTTTCATGTTCAGGGTTGAAATAATTGGCGCTTTAGCATACATTTTGGCATGGTGTTTATATAACGGAAATATACCCAATATTCTCGTGACGTCACAGTAAATAGGAATTTTTGTTCACTTATAAAAACGCAGAAACCTGAAAATTATAAAAATTACATCCAAAAAAGCCACGTATCTGAATATTTTTCATTATTTCTGTTTTTCTCTGCAAAAATGGAAGCACTATTCCACTGTTGTAATATGAATGTGTTCGTACCGGAATGGACACACTGTGTTTTATTATATTTAGATTAGCTTAAGTTTCATTTTATAAAAGTAATACATATCTCATCTAATTTAACCAAAATCACTTCATAGTTCCTAAAAGAAAGATACATCACTATCAGTTGTTTTTCATGCTGTCTCCTTAAGGGGTGAAACAATGGAATAAATGAACTAATCCTTGTTTATTTAATCATTGGATTAAGTTTCATTTTGTAAAAATAATACATATCTCACCGGAATTAACCGAAATCACTTCATAGTTCACATGAGAAAACTGCATCAATATCAGTTGTTTTTCTTGTTGTACCCTTAAGCAGTGAAACAATGAAATAAATAAAATAATCTTTGTTTATTTAAGCATTGGCTTAAGTTTCATTTTGTAAATGTAATACATATCTCACTTAATTTAACCGAAATCACTTAATAATTCCCCAGAGAAAGGTACATCAATATCAGTTGTTCTTCTTGTTTCCCCCTTAAGGAGTGAAACAATGCAATAAATTAACTAATATTTGTTTATTTAAGCATTGGCTTATGTTTATTTTGTAAAAGTAATACATATCTCACCTAATTTAATCGAAGTCACTTCATAGTTCCAAGAGAAAGGTATAATATCATCTGTTTTGCTTGTTGTCGCTAAGGAATAAACCAATAAAATAAAATAACTAATGTTTTTTTTTTTTTTTTTTTTTTATTATTATTATTATTACTAGGGGGCTCTGCCCCTTGCTCGCTACGCTCACCAACCCCCGTTCTGATTTCACAGCCTCTAAAACCTGATAATGTATCCTGTTTTAAAAAGATGATGATGATGATATCACGAACGGCGACTTTCTTCTGTAATCAGGTTATAATGCTTTTTCATTTAATTCATCTTTTTTATTTTTAATATTCATGTGTAAACACAATTTTTATGACGTAATTTTCTTTATTTCCTGCTTTCAACACGTGATCATTTAATTATTATTTTAAACTTTCATTATTGTTTTTAATAGTCTCGCGCAAATACATTTTTTTTTGAGATAAAACATATCCTTTGCGCTTATTTAGAAATTGGCAACAATATAAACAAGTTGGAAATTGTACGTCAAACGTTACAAACGAGGTGCGTTCGTACGCACGTTTTAGAATTAAATTCATGATATCCCGTGCGTAGAACGGGTTAAACAGCTAGTTAAGTATATATTTTATGACACTGCTCATACAAATATCTTAACTAGTTATATAAATATTCAGATGTATATGTATCAGCTAGTTATATAAATATTCAGATCTTGATGATTTTTTATTCTGTGAAATGAATTATATCGTCTGCAGATTAATTTCTGTCATAAAATAAGCATCTCGGTCGCTTGACGATTTAACATCCATCGGAAGCTCCTATAACAAAAAAGCACCGATTTAAAAAAAAAAATTCAAATTTCTTAATAAATATTTTTATTAATATCTCCTAAAGTTTTGATTCGATTTTAATAAAATTTGAAATGTCTCGACAAAATTCTGCAAAGATAATATATTTTAAATTGCAAACCATTTGGTTGGGTAGTTTTTGAGTTGTTATATGCGGACAGACAGACAGACGGACGGACAGACAGACGGACAGACAGACAGACAGACAGACGGACGGCCAAACGACGACTATAGGTGCTACGTATTTATATAATTACGAACGCACCTAAAAATGACTTTTTCAATAAAAGATTTTTTATTCGATTTTTAAGAATTTTTTGAGTTTTTATTGTCCAACCGTGATAATTTTTTTAATTTCTGAAAGCTTGTTATAGTTCGCGTCTGGTGGTATGATTTTCGAATCCGTAGGATGGCTAGAAAAAAAGTAATAGCTCCTCAAAAAAGTCCCTAGTAAAAAAACGATGAGAATAACCCGGAATATCTACGCAGAATTGGATTGGTCCATTTCTAAATCGTTTTTGGCTCAGTTCCAGATTACTTTTTTTTAATATAGAAGGATTATTATTATTATTATTATTATTATTATTTTATTTAAGCATTGGTTTAAGTTTCCTTTTATATAAATAATACATATCTCATTTAATTTAACGAAACAACTTTTTCTGTTAAAAATAAACTATAAATGACGCTTCTGAACTTTTAAGTCAAAAAATAAGTTCTACTGAAATAAGCTTTTAATTCCAGTGAGAATAAGAATGAAGATTTTCTGTCATTTCATGCGCACATTCATCGAAAAAACATTTATCTATCTCCGGAAATACTATTTGGGACTATTTGACAAGTATAGAAACTTGAAAAAATATCTTCTGAAAATAACGGATCAGTAGTATTATCATTCAACTTTGATAAAATTTTGTTTTTTGATTGAAATGGAAACTCAAAGAGTAAAAAGTTCAATTCTATAACAGATCTCTTAAGATTAGAAATTGAATTTGGAGCATGCGATTTTAAAATTTTATTTCTTGTAATACAGTGTTTGCTATTTCTTTAACTTGTAAAAGCTATGTCACCAAAAATTGTAGCATATTCGATTATGGAACATACTTGTGTTTTAATTAAGTTTTTGTTAAAACTGATTTTTTAACCATATAAATCCACAAGCACATATGTTTTACAGGAAATTTCATGAGAAGCATCAAAACTTTCAAGGTGGAATTTTATCAATAAAAGAAGAAAAAACGGTTTCGGTTAAATTAGATAAAATATGCATTATTTTTACAAAATTAACCTTAAGCCAAGCTTAAATAAAATGATTAAAAAAAAAACAAAGATTAGTTCATTTAATTCAATGTATTATTCCTTAGGGGATACTGATGTAACTTTCTCTTGGGAACTATGAATTTATTTCGGTTAAATTAGGTAAGGATATGTATTACTTTTACGGAGTGAAACTTAAGCGAATGCTTAAATAAAAGGATTAAAAAAAACAAAGATTAGTTCATTTAATTCAATGTATTATTCCTTAGGGGATACTGATGTAACTTTCTCTTGGGAACTATGAATTGATTTCGGTTAAATTAGGTAAGGATATGTATTACTTTTACGGAGTGAAACTTAAGCGAATGCTTAAATAAAAGGATTAAAAAAAACAAAGATTAGTTCATTTAATTCAATGTATTATTCCTTAGGGGATACTGATGTAACTTTCTCTTGGGAACTATGAATTTATTTCGGTTAAATTAGGTAAGGATATGTATTACTTTTACGGAGTGAAACTTAAGCGAATGCTTAAATAAAAGGATTAAAAAAAACAAAGATTAGTTCATTTAATTCAATGTATTATTCCTTAGGGGATACTGATGTAACTTTCTCTTGGGAACTATGAATTTATTTCGGTTAAATTAGGTAAGGATATGTATTACTTTTACGGAGTGAAACTTAAGCGAATGCTTAAATAAAAGGATTAAAAAAAACAAAGATTAGTTCATTTAATTCAATGTATTATTCCTTAGGAGATACTGATGTAACTTTCTCTTGGGAACTATGAATTGATTTCGGTTAAATTAGGTAAGGATATGTATTACTTTTACGCAGTGAAACTTAAGCGAATGCTTAAATAAAAGGATTTTAAAAAAAACAAAGATTAGTTCTTTAATTTTTTTTTGGTTTACGACTTTGTTTACTCCTTTAGGGAACAACAACAAAAACAGATGATATTAATGTACCTTTCTGTTGGGAAATATTAAGTGATTTTTTAAAGAATTAAATAGTTTATGCAATGGGTAAACTATAAATTGGTCGTTCGAAAAAATGAAGAAACGATGTTTCGTAAACAAATTGGAAAAAAACAAAAAAACAAAAAAATACATGTTGGAATGTGTTGTTGCACTATGTTGGAATTTCTGAAATTTTTTTGCAGATCTACGCCGATCATGACTCCTAGAACCCAACCCTCCCCCTCAGCCCCAGTTCAAAACTTTATATATCTATCTAGCTATCACTTTTTTATAGACACGATAACTTCCATAATTCTGCACAAATCTCTTCCAAACTGATACGTAAACTCAAGGGACATCATAAAATATCGGTCAAGTTTGTTAATGGGCAAAATTGGACCAAGGACAGGGAGAAATTGGGGGAGACGGACTTTTTGTGAAAACATAAAAAAACCCATAACTTCTTAATTCTGATACTGGCCGAACGATCAATTTATGGTTTAAACAGAAAGAGAATGTTTGATCACTTATTGAGTTTTTGAATCGAGAGTATTAATTTTTTTATTTAAAAGATATGTTATGCATGTCGCTCCAAAGTAAGCAAATCCCTGAACGTTGACAGGGTGGCTACAGATGAGGGAAAAACACAGTCGAAAAAAAGGGAACATACCAGTATTTTCTCAGAGAAATATCTTATTTATCACTCAAATAAACAATACGAATTTTTCCATAAGAAAATACTGGTGTTTCCACTTTCTTTTTACTGCGTTTTTTCCCTGATTTGTCGACACCTTGGTTGAATACTGAATCCTGCTCTCGTTACAATTTTTGTATAATTTCAACACATTTTGAAACTAGCATTAATTAAGCGATTAAAAATAAATTAAAAGAGCTATTTTTTATTATTTTTATTTTATAATTGACCTACCTTCCATTTTAAAAATTAATGTATTCATTTAATGTAGTCGAAAACGTTTTCTTATGGCTGTAATTTCGCCTCGGAAGTTCTCATAGGGTGAAACCCGTTATTGACACCTAACCAGTAACTGGCACTTCAGCAAAACTCTAACTCAAATAAGCATTTTGTTGTAAAATTCTACACAGTAATGTCATCTAGTGGTAAATGAGACACTCATTTTTATTTTGGAGTCAATTTATTAACCACCAGAGGGCCAAGAACATATTCAATGAGGAAGAAACTTTTGAGAATACAAAAAGTGCCATTTTGAAGCAGCCATCTTATTTCTAAAATTAAGGAAGTGTTTTTCTAATCGATTTGTAATGCAACCATCTTAAACTTTTTTCTTAAAGTTATACTTGTAGAAATTATTTTAAAGATGCATATGATATATTAGGGCCATGATTTAGGGTTTATAGTTATTTAATTTATCTTAATGCAAGGTGCCAGTTATTGGTTCCTAAAATTTCATTTCACCAGTCTCTGACAAAGGTGTTAGTTATTGGTTATATTAAAGAAAGTTGAAATCAATTATTTGAACTGTTTAAAAATGCATAATAATAAATTAAATTTATCTTGTAGTAAACACCATTAAAATTTAAGTTGTTTTACCTGTATCTGACACCAGATGTCAGTTACTGGTTCATAAATGTCAGTTATTGGATATCTGCATTCTAATAATACAGTACTAAATATTAGTGCTATATACTCTTACCATATACTCTGTATTGCCAATAATGCAATACAACTTACTAAATCCCACATTTTATAGTAAATTTTAATGTATTTTGTTTTTATAATAAAGAATAATGTTTTTTTAAAGTATTTTAATCTTTTAAAATAAAGTGTCAGTCACTGGTTCACTTTGTGTCAGTTACTGGTGTTTCAAAATAGGGGTGGTGTCAGTTACTGAAATTTTTGACCATATTTATGAATAAAAATAATTTTTAATAATAAAATGTATAATTTTTAAAATTTTATCAACAATATTTTTTTAATACATCTCTACTATCCTTTCAAAAACAAAGATAAGTATAAAATAAATTTAAATTTTTGAAATAATGATTTAAAAAAGAAAGAATCCTTAAAGTGTCACTTACTGAGGGTTTCAACCTATTAAAATAAAAAAAAATAATAAAAAATTGTTTTTAAAAATTTGTGCGGCAAAATAATCTGGCGCCATTTATTCTTGACTAAAATTTTGCATGGGCAAAAGTTAGCTAAATAAATGATAAATGACACACTTGAACTTTTAAAGTTAAAGAAAAAAAACTCCTCACTGAAATAAGCTTTTCATTCCAGACAGAATAAGAAAGACGATTTTCTGTTATTTCATTCGCACATTCATCCAAAAGCCATTTGTCATTCTCCGGAAACTTGGGCATTATTTGACAAGTTTCAAAACTTGCAAAAATATCTTATAAAAACAAGTGATCAGGGTCACCATCCCACTTTGATAAATTTTATTACCTATATAAATTGAAGTTCTAAACACATGGTATTATGTAATGTTGTGAAATTTTGTTTCTAGAAATAGTGTCGTCGTCAATTCTTTCATCTGTTAAAGTGACGGCTTTTTTTATATATGTGGGTGTAATAATAGTAATAATAATAATAATAATAATAATAATAATAATAATAATAATAAAATGTCATTTAAAAAAAATAAATCGGATTTTTTTTTTAAATATTTAACCATAAAGCAGGTCTGTGATTAAATTCCAGAAGCAGTATCTGATTAAAGCATGGGCAAAGTGGGCCGTGACCTGCCCCAACCATTATTCTAGATACCCCAAATGTCGTATGCAATTTTTTAAAGATTATGTTTTAAATCTATTTCGACAATGTACTGTCAAAATAGATTTAAAATATCAGCTATATTAAAGCTACATTCCAAATTTGGGTCCACTAAAATAATGCGAAGTCACGGTTCACTTTTCCCGTGCTTTAATCAGATTCTGCTTCTCGAACAAACACAGACCTGCTTTGTGGTCAAATATATTTTCATTTATTGAGGATTCAATATGGTCAAACACGGCTGCTTTTAATGCTTTTAAAAAAAGAGTGGTCAGAAATGGCTGCTTTTAATTCTTTTTATAAAAAGAGTGGTCAGAAATGGCTGTCTGTTGTCAACAAATGACAGGTCAAAAATGGCTGCGTTTCAGACGTTTCAAATGTCTAAAATTCAGACGCAAATAAGCGTCTTAAAACATTAAGACACTTTAAAGTGTCTCTTTTTTTAACCATCCGTTTCAGACACTTAAGTGTCTGAATTTCAGACATTTCAGTTTACTTTAAATATACAAAAAATATGTTGAGTTAAATGAAAGAGTAAAAATGCAGATTTTCTGTTACTACACTCGCCCATTCATATTAAAACCCTTTATCATTCTTCGAAAAAATTATATATGCTCATATTCATCATCTACCTCAACCACTGGTTATAGAGTGGAAACCTCTGTTAAACGCTCAAAAGGTATTCGCGATTATCCTGATTGGATATAATCGTGGCTGAAGCCAAATAAAATTAATCGTGCATACCACTTGAGATTTTGACGAGGTTTTCGAGCTTTTTTCGCTTATGTGGCAATTTTATTTAAAAAATATATATATATATTATTTGTTCTACTCCACCCTCCTCCCAAACCCTACAATGAAAACAAAAAGACATATTTAATGTTTAAAATTTAAGTGATCATGAAAATTAATTGATACATTAATTACACAAATTATACAGTTATTTCAAGCTTTTGATGAAATTTTTTTATCAAAACATCATCGAAATCAGTTATCGCAGTTTCAAGTTTAAGTTTTAATATACCACTTTATAGGAATTTATCTTTTTCTTTTCAGATTTTCTAAAATTTGATATTCCATTTCTCCTTTGGCATGATTTAAAGTTTTTTTTTTTTTTTTTTTTTTTTTTTTTATTTACCTTTGAAACAATATAAACATACACTGATCAAAATAAAAGACTAGTCGTTGGGGCCACCGAAATACTTACCCATCATGGATATGCGTAATATAAAATACGAAAATAAAACTTGTGTAAGGTACTTGTAGGTTAGGTTTATTGATTTTAACAACGTCAAAGTTATTTCCAGACAAAACAATCCCTTTAAAGCCTACATCCGTGAATCAGGGGCGCCATTTCGGGGGGGCTGGGGGCAACCGCCCCCCACCCCCCAAGGAATTTGAAATTTCAGAAAATTTATCAGTTATCACAGGTTAGACCAAAAAAAAAAAAATCAAAATATGATCAAAAGCTAAAATAACGTCAGATTTCACACATTTGATTACAATATAAAAAAACTAGTCTGATGTACCAATCCCAAAACTTTCTTTTATCTCATACAGGTTTCACATACACCAAAAACAAATGAGCACCAATTTAATTAAGGTCTAACTGAATCTAAAGTTTTATTAAATTATGTGCGTTAGTTCTGGAGATATAGCTATCGTAAAAATCGTACAAAATGTAACATAGCAGTGCCACCTATTGGGCTATTTATACCAAATCGTAATCAACTTCTATTTTTGTCAAGGTCTAACCGAATCTGAAGTTTAGTGAAATTCTGTGCATTAGTTCTTGAGATATAGCTATCGCAAAAATCATGAAATATGTAGCATAGCATCGCCATCTGGTGAGCGATTTGCACCAAAAACTAAACACCACCTATTTATATCAATGTCTAACTGAATATAAAGTTTTATCAAATTCTCTGCATTAGTTCTTGAGATACAGCGCCCACAAAATTTTTGTCACGCTGTATCTACAGACACACAGACAGACTCGCAGACAGACATTTTCTAAAAATAGTCCAATTGTGTTCAGGAACTTCTAAAACGTATAAATTCGTCGAAAACCGGAAGCGGCAAATTTTCATAAATCCAATACCTTTTTCTTGTAAAGATAGAAGAAAATAATAAACACTTTCAACATTGAAATGTTTTCTAAAGCCTTGCTATTGCAACATTCTATAAGTGAGACATTTATCATTAATGAGTATGTTGGCTAGTTTTAGAAATAATGTAAGAAAAAACACTATGAATTGCTTAACCCTTTGAGGGGCGGTGGTATATATTATATACCACCTAATTTTTATCCGATTCAAACCAGCAACTTTTAATTAAATTTTACTCTTTTAACTTTGATGAGAAAAAAATGAAAATATGCTTATTCTTATTTTGAAGTAAATTCTTTCCTAAATTCTGGTGGGAATTCAAAGTTACAGGAGCACAAGTGCTTGCCCCTGAAAGGGTTAAGAGCTGTGTACAGCATGATTAAAAGAAAACTCGTCACCCCCAAGGCTAGAATTTTAGTGATAAATTCTTTCTTTACCCAAAAATGTAAGAGGAATTTTTTTTTTCGGGGGTGGGGGGATGGCGGCTGTGTATTCAATTTCCTAATTATATGATTTGTTAATTTAGTTTTATTAGTGTCACATTATATTTACTCCAATCGTTATAATGCTGTTAAATCATATGCTTTATTAATTGATATTGTATATAGAGTATGCTCTTAAAAATCTCCACAGCCTGACACTAGAGTCCTGTCCAGATTTGGTTGTAACCGACCCGAATCATGACTTTAACCAGACAGACTCCCCCACCCAATCCAATGCAGGAGCAAGGAACCTGAGTCCAACGGTTTTGCAGATTTCTAAATTGTATGAAATTTAGATCATAGTCTGAAGAGGAAGGCAGAAAATGATTGCGGAAAATTTTTACTGAAAGAAAAACATTAATGAAAACTTTCTTATACCTATGGATTACAACATTTGCAAATTTCGAAACTTCTTGATGGTGTTCGTGTGCTGATTATCTCGTGACCGATTGAATTTCACGACTTTTTTTTGCGATTGTTTCATTTTTTTGTGATAATTTTCTAAAATTCGCTATTTTCTGTGAATCATTGAAGGAATTGATTTTTTAGATCATTTGTCTAAATTCGCAATATTTTTTACAACCGATCGACGAAATTCGCTATTTGTTTTCGCCATCTTTAGACGAAATTCGCTATTTGTTTTCGCCATCTTTAGACGGAATTCGCGACTCTTTTCTGCGATCGTTTGTTGAAATTTCGGGAGTCATTTTCTGCAACCAACTGACAAAAGTATATATCTTTTTGCGCGATTGTTTGACTAAATTCGGGATTTTTTTTGTTCAATCTTTTGATGAATTTCGCGATATTTTCCCGCAATAGTTATACTAAATTTGCGATTCTTTTCCGCGACGGATTTACGAAAATCTCTATTTGTTTCAGTGATCTTTGGCGAAATTCACAATATTTTTTCACGGTCGTTTGAAAAAATTAACGATTTTTTCCGCGACTAATTTTGCCAATTTAACTATTCTTTTCTAATTCCAATTCGTAAAATTCGCAATGTTTACCGCGATTGGTTGACGAATTACTTTTGCGTAAAAAAGAAGAAGGAAAATTCGCGGACTACCACTAAAATTAAATATATATTCGCTGAAGAATCACATGTTTGAAGAAGTTAAGATAAGAAGACAAAATCTCACACTGCATTTTTTATTGTGGGGGCCTATTTCTATTTTGTGCACGATATTTCAGCCCCTGTCTCTAAAAAAACTTTGCCCCCCCCCCCCCCAAGAAGCTCATGAAATGTCGCTCGGCAGTAAAACCTGCAAAGATGCGTTGAAAATGACTGTAAAAAAGTTCCATTTTAGACAGGTCTCCATCTTAGCAAGTATAATTGTATGACGTTTTTTTCGTCGAAACATGATTTTTTTTGCCCGTTTGAGAAAGAATTATGTTATAGGCAGGTTTCGCTTTGACACGTTTCACTGTAATACACCTATGCTCTTCAGAAGTGCTTTATAGAAAGGAGGTTTTAACAGTTTTAAAGAATACCTGAAAAAAAACGGTACCTGTCTATAACTGAAAACTTTCTTAATATTTTAAAATTCTACTTGCTAAGACAAAAACCTGTCTAAAACGGAATTTTTCAGAGGTCACTTAAGATTCCGTATTAGAAGTATTGCTGTCTCTGTATATATATGATTCAGTAAACTTTTTCGTTCGGAGAGGTTACGGGTGGGGGGGTGCAGCCCCCCGAACTCCACCCTCGGCTACGCCACTACCTTAAAAAAAAACTTTGCCCCCCCCCCCCCCCCCCAAGAAAGTTCCGAAATGGCGCCCCTGCCGTGAATCTATAGAAATTTCACTAAGAAAACATGAAATTTGCAACGATATCCAATCATTTTCGGTTCCTACCATATGGAAATGCATTTTAAAATGAACTTTAATTCCGTTGAACATAAGTTCCAGTTACATTTCTGATTCATAGAGGGCGCCCCCAGGCGTATTTTGAATATGTTGTTATAATTTCCGTTATTCGAGCGTCTTGGCAGATTGAATGTTGTGACTCAATCATGTAACACATTTTAATTTTTGCTGTTCATATTTATGAAGGTTTTTTCTCCTGATGATGGTTATAAAGATTAACCGAAACGTCGAGGTTTGTTTTATATATATGTAGTTTAAAAGTAACTCATATTTATTAAATAATTTTACGTTGGAAGCAAGTGTTTGATGAGTATTTATATGTTAATTGTGCAACGTAAAGTCCTTATTAATTGTGTAAACTATTTATAAAATGCATTGCAATTCGAATAAAATCGTGGCTTGATGACGTCATAAACTTTAAAGGCTCTATTACTGAATTGCGTAAAAGAAACATCCTTATAACTTCAAAATTGATAATCACATTAACTAACGCTTTACTGCGTCGGATTAAGCGTCTCATTTTCAATTAAAATATATCTTTGAATTGAAATTTGAATGAAATGCAGTGTCATGAAAAATCGAAGAGTGTAGAAAATAGGATTACAAATATCTCGGCAACTCATTATCCGATGGACTTCATTCTTTATGCAAAATTTATGTTTTTTTATTGTCTTTTATATTCACTCCTTAAAATAAACAATTTCAAAAAATTTTATGTATCTTTATCAGAACGAATATTTCGATAGTCCGGAAAAAATAGTTCCGGATAATCGAGGTTACTGAAATTCAATAAGCACTGAAATTCAATAAGCTTCTTCCCATTATTACATACTAAGTACACACCAAATTTCAACTCTCTATCTCAATTTGTTCGGGAGATAGAGCGTTTACAGATGCACACACACGCAGACAGGCGGGCGGCAAAATATTTTTTCTAAAAATATGTATTTTGGAATCTTCAGTGTCTGAAACGTGTAAATCTGTCAAAAAAAAAAAAATCGATTTTCAAAACGATTACAAGACTTACCCTATACTACGTATGATGGGTAAGTAAAAAAGCAACTTGGGTACTTATCGTAACTTGGGCAACAATCGACGCTTGGCTGACTTTGATAGTAGCCAACGTTTTATAAAAGCTGCCAATCAGCACATGGTTTTATCTATTTTCTATCTTTCCTAATTTTGAATAGAGTTGAAGCTTTATAATCCAGATACAAAGATTGATCTTGTATTGGACGGAGCGTTAATAAGCGAATACCTCTATCTCTTGTTTTATTTGTTTTCCCATGTTAAGGTATCCGAACACCTTTAAAAGCCGATTTTCGGTCAAAATATCGATTTTTAGAATTTGTTATAATATAATAGCCGGACTCTTTATCTTTCCAAATCTGTTTGAATGTTGTTTATATCTTATTTAGAAGTCAAGTTATTGCCTTCTTAAAATTACTAAGTATCAGTATTTTGAAACCGGAAGTATCGTTCTGCTCACCGGAAGTCAGCACGTTTTTCAATGCTATGTAAACTCAAAATTAAAGAAGCAGAGAAAATTTTAAAAGAATTTGAAAAAGAAAAACAGCAATTGTTTTAAACAAAATAGATAATATAGTGTATAAATTGAGTAACATATTATGGTTTGCTTTTCAAAATAAAGGTAAAATTTTGAATTAAATTTTGTTTTTGCGTTTTCTGAAAATCAATTTTTTAACATTTTATGTTTACGCAAAACATCATAACGGAAAAAATTATAGATGAATCTCTTTCAAATTATTTTTTGTATGCTTTGCAAAGTGCAATAAAGAAAATGAACTACACTCGTAACAGTAAGTGTATTAGTTTTTTTAAATTATTGATAAAGTTTCCAATTTGCAATAAATTTTTAGTAATTTTTGCTTCATCACTGATTAACTTTCTATATAGTTTTAAATATTTGACTCACAAATATGAGAGTAGTTCATTCCCCAGAAAAAGGTTTAATAATTATAATAATGCTTACAAAATAAAAATATCTTGATTTAAAGTTGAGTTATGATGTTTTGTGGAAGTGATTATTTTTGCTATTTTTTGCTTAGTTTTTCCCCAAAATATAAAAAAATAATTTGAAATGTATAACTTTTTCTGTTTTATTTTACTTTTTTAATCACATCATGATATACAATGCAAAAAAAAGTCATATTTTAAAATAATTTTAAAAAGGCCCTCCGAAGGTATTCGGATACCTTAAAAAGATTTAAATGATACTTTACAGGTTTGCACGTTTTGATAATGAAAACGATTTTTGGCTGAAAAAACAATCTGGCGACAAAATGACTACATGTACAGACACTTGCGATCCTTTAATTTGTGGCCAAATTACGTTATTATGATACGCAATTACTTTATTATGATATCCTTGGATTCATTTTGTAAGGATTTTCAGCGTTTTATGACAAAATTTCGACTGGGGATAATAAGTCACGTTTAAAGATAAAACTACGTTTGAAATACTTTTCTAAAATTACACATAATGAATTCCATTTTTTTTTTTTCACTTTCATTTAACCCTTTCCGACACAGACAAATTCTGTTCGTAAAATGAGAAATTACTGACTGACACCGGAATTTTCAAACGACTTTTTTACAAAATAACAACTCCTTATTTTAAGCTTTCATTGTAGAAACAAAATTTTATTAAAATATTCTTGGTGTCGAATGCAACTTTGTAATTAAAATTAGGTGTCCCCGGATAGGGACCACTGTGCCGGAAAGGGTTAATATGTTCTAAATATCCGTCTTTTATAAGCGACAATGTCCAATTTCTTTCAAGACGGATTATTTTGTAATATCCATAAATTCACATCTCACATTTAGACAGTAGCCAAATATGGCTGCTATTTTTGAAATTGTATTTTTATGATATAAACGATTTGCTTTTATTGCTCCTACACGACTTCTAAATATCACATAATTTCACTTTTTACATTATCGAATAGGAAAACTAGTATGTTGTGACTATCACAAAACTTTCTTCTATATAAATCAAATCGTCTGCAACAAAAATTAAATGACAATCTATTCGTTCTTGAGATATAGATATCGAGGAAACCGCAAAAATAGAGCATAGTAGCGACACCTGTTGGGTAGTATACACCCAAACCTAATAAGGATCTGCATGAGCCGAAATTTCCAGTCTCGACCCGTAGGAAAAATTATTTGGCCTGGTTGTGTAAGAAAACTAAAATCTTGGCCCGAACCCGGCCCGGAATAAAAGCTAAAAGCTTAGCTCGAGTCCTTCCCGGGCCGACTGAATTTCTACAAAACATGCCGATATTTCTGAAAAGCAACTGGCTACAATTAAAACTATTTAAAAAGCACACTTTCTGATGCATAGATTTTATTTTTCAGATTATGTTCGAAATGCATGAGATACAAAATATCAACAATATTAATGACCACTTATACAATTACGTACATAAATACTGATTAAAAAATGGACTTTAACTTTCAAATGAAAATTCAGTAAGACGAGCAATCTGGAGAGAAGAATAATCCGTTATAGACAAGTTCCAATCTTAGTAGTTACATCGTCAGTTCTATATGTATGATATTGCACGGATCAGAACTTTTTTCGTTTAAGACAGGTTTCCGTCATAAACAGGCTTTATTTCACAGGTTTTACTGTACTTTAAAATTTTCGCCTAGAAATGTATCTACTGTTCTTTAAAAAGAATTTTAATTGTAGGATAATAGCCATTTTAAAATCTATGCATTTTTGCAAAAATTGTTGTGTCGGGCCTCATTTTAATGATTTTTGCACTGGCTTGTACGGACAAACGATTTTCATACGGGCTGGGTCGGAACCGGGCCTGACAATTTCGGCCCGTGTAGACCTCTGGGCAGAATGAAATCCACGTTCAGCGTAGTCCGAAAAAAATAAGTCAAGCCCAGCCCGAGTATGTACATAAAAGTTAATCCCGGGAACAGCCCGGGTCGGAAATTTTGATGACTTTTCTTGGCACGGCCCGAGTCTCGAAAAAAATTTGCCCGAGCCCGGCCCTTGGTCCGGTCCGGATTCCGGCCTGTCCAAACCTCTTATCTCGGGTACATTCCTATAAAAAACTGAAGGTGTCAATAAAATCGAAATGTGGCACGATTAATATGGAATGTAAGGTAAGCGCTTTGAAAAAAAATATATATATATATAATATTGAATCTCATTATAAACGTGATTGCGTTCATATCTCTCTATTCTAAAAAAAGTTATTAACGCTGCTGCTGCCATAATTGACATTATTGTGATGGTTACAATTCTTCGGCTTATAATTTAAAAACTATTTCATATAAAGACATGGAAAATGGTAGTTTTATAGTGAAATGTAGGATAAACACGTAGAAATAGACAGTTTTTAAATTGGAGAATTATTTTAAGCGCGATTTAATGTTGAAATAGGTCAAGATACCTTAGTTACGTAAGTTTTATTTATAGTACCAAAACCTATGTACAGCAATTTAACCATATTTTGCAGGCATATACGTGACCTGATTGTGGTATGCAGTGTCCAACCAATTTTCAAATTTGTCTATTTTTTTAACAGCTTCTTATTTTTAATTTTTCTTCAAAATTTCATTATATGAATAGAGATTTATTTCATGTTTCAAAAATGCCGTTTTTCACCCACTGTTGCAATATTTTAAAAAGACCAAATAATAATATTTCCAAACATTTTTCAACGGAAAAATGTATTTACATTTGAAAAAGTAAGAAACTTTAAAATTATTAAATTATTATGTGCGAAAAACATTTAGTGGTGAAACGTACGTAAAATAATGGCCAGCTAATGTTAAGTCTATGTGAATGTTATCGCACGATTTCTCGCTCGCATTTTAATATTTTTAAATGATTTTTTTGGCATAAGATAGCTGAGGTCGATCTCTAACGTTGTTAGTTTTTACTTTTTCGATTTTGGTGACGGTTTTTTTTATAAGCGGACATTTTCAATTTTGGAACCGGTTGAAACCGGTTCTGGAAGTGAAATTACCCTTATATAAAAATACTGGAACCAAAATCGAAAAAGTAAAAACTAACAACGTTAGAGATTGACCTCAGCTATCATATGCCAAAAAAAGAATTTAAAAATATTAAAATGCGAGCGAGAAATCGCGCGATAACCTTCCCATAGACTTAACATTAGCTGTTTGGAGCGTTTTTTTGGCGTGACTGATGTAGGCTCTTAACCAATCACGGAAACAGCCGTCGGCTGTCTCGACATCAGGGGATAAGTCTTTGGGTAATGAATAATCCTCCAATCAAGAGGAAATGAATCGCAACCCCATTACAGTAGATGCCACAGGTCGCGCTATCATTTAATTTTCCGGAATTTGGTAATATTTTTAAAACATTGCAAATTAGCGTGTTTTTACAGCCTGTGGTGTCTGGGCGAGAGTTGGCGAGCGTGGCTCCTAGGGGAAATGTCTCTTAGTTATACAAAATTTAATAAAATAAGTATTTTCTTCTATACACTTCTTTTTACTTCATAAGTTTTCATTGTAACATTTTTTATATATATATATATGTATTTATATTTTCTGAAATATTCTCTCCGTTGAATTTCGACGGGTGCACCTAGTATAATTTATTCTTGGCGAAGCTTTGCGTGGACAAAATTTAGATGAAAATTAATGATAAATAAATAACACACTTGAACATTTTAAGTTGAAAAAATAAAAATAAATGGTTAAGAAGATTCTTTTGAAATGCTCCTCATTCTGAGGAGAATAAGAATAACGATTTTCTGTTATTTCATCTGCACATTCTTCTGAAACGCATTTATCAGTTTTCTAAAATACTAAACTTGTAGACTATTTGATAAAGGTAAAAATTTGCAAAAATATCTTACGAAAATAGATGATTAGGATTATCCTCAATTTCGATAAATTTTGATAAGTTCAAACAGTAAAAAAATAAATCCTTAAACTAATTTGTTAAAATTAAGATACTACAAATAAATGTAAATATATTGCTTGAAGGTGCGTAAAAACATACATAAAAACTTTTAAAAGCACATTAAAGTCCTTTTAAAATCACAGATTTTATTTGATTTTAAAAGGACTTTAATGTGCTTTTAAATTTGTATGTATGTTTTTACGCACCTTCAAGCAATATATTTACATTTATTTGTAACTTTATGAATTTTAATTATTAAACAAGGTGAGTTTGCACTTAAATTTTAACTAATTTGTTAAGTTTCAAAATATAATTTTGATTATCCGGTGCTTTTGATAAAACTTCATTTTTAGACAGAGTGGTCGTTATGTGTCTCATTTGCGAAAAAAATACGTTACTACTATAGGTTATAAGTACTCCGATTAAGGAAAATTCTTCAGTTTAAGGGAGACTGCAGTTTGTTGGACGAATAAAAAACGATATTTCAGTTTTTTTCTTTTTTTCCTTTATTGAAATAATTAAAATATGTGTCTGAAACGTTTTTCTATTATTCAAGAACAAAACCGAGCACATGTTGAAAAGCAAGTAGTTCATGGATAATAATTCATTTTTATCAAAATTCTCTTTTTCAAGACACGGTGCAGAATAGTGTTCGAAACGATCAGCCGATTATCACAAAATTATTCGCGTTTGAAATAGAATAATTAGAGAAAAACGCAAAATCTGTAGGTCGATTTTCAATCAAGTGCCGTTTTGTTCTCTGTTTGTCAATTAGTATACAAATATGTTCAAAATTCTCAAATTTAATTGCCTTTCATAATTCGTATCGTTTTTGTGTTTTAGGAGTTGTTTGTGTTTCACGTTCGACACACAGTCCTGTATCGCGCGAAGTCGTGCAGGCTGCGCACATCATATATTCTAATACAAGCAAATCTTGTGTGTGTGTAGTTATATATAAATGCAAATTTTATCTTAAAAACGGCCCTAACGATTTTGACGAAATTTTGTATCCTACCGTTTGGGGGCACCAGAAAACTATTGGGCTAGATCACATACTCGAGAAAATTCGATTAGTGGGTCATTTTGGGTCACCATCGGTCAGGGTGAAACTAACTCCATCTAAAAAACTGTTCAAACGATTTTGACTAAATTTTGTACCCTACCATTTTCGGGCACGAGAAGACTATTGGGCTGGGTCACATGTTCGAGAACTTTCGATTATTGGGCCACTTTTGGGTCAACGCGGGTTAAGTTAATTTTATCTAAAAAGCGGCTCTAACGCTTTTGATTAAATTTTGTATCCGACGAGTTTCGGGCACGAGTAAATCATTGGGCTAGGTCAAATGTACGAGAAAATTCGATTAGTGGGTCATTCTTGGATCGCTGTGGGTCAAGCTAAATTTATCCAAAAAATAGTTCAGACCATTTAGACTACATTTTGCATCCTACGGTTTTCGGGCACAAGAAAACTGTTGGGCTAGTTCACATATTCGAGAAAATTCTATTAGAGGGTCATTTTGGTCATGGGTCATTATGGGCCAAGCTATTTTTATCTTAAAAACGGCTCAGACGATTTGAACTAAATTTTGTATCCTACGGTTTTTGGGCACGCGAAAATCATTGGGCTAGGTCACGTGCTCGAGATAATCCGATTAGTGGGTCATTTTTGGGTCACTGGAGGTCAAACTAATTTTATCTAAAAACGGCTCAGACTATTTTGACTACATTTTATATCCTACGGGTTTCGGGCATGAGAAGACAATTGGGCTTGGTTACATGTTCGAGAAAATTTTATTAGTGGGTCCTTTTGGACATGGGTCATGATATTTGAACTCAAAGCTAATTTTGACCGAGCATAGCTCGGTCGTCTCTGCTCGTGCGTTTAAAAATAAAGTAGCAGGCTACATTCGCTTCGTTGGTCGATTTTACCAAACGATGCTCGAATGATTAAAACATCGTTTAGTTCTCATCTTCCACCGGTGCATGGGGCTCATTCTGTTCTACACAGATCTCTTTCCAAACGAACCTCCGGAACGGGTCCCTGCTGCCTACGGCACCGTATAGCAGGCGTGCTTCGCAAGCGCTAGAAAATGAATTAATTCCACCTTCCACCACCAGGAGGAGCCAGGTCTATATACCTTTAAACATTAACGCGAAATTTAAATTTCGACGGAAGTCCCACGCCCTTCAATATATAAGCAATGTCCGATAACATTAACAAATATCGGTAGCTTTTGAAACAGAAACAAAATTGCGCGTGTTTTGGTTTGACTTCGCACTTCATTTTCTTTCCTTTTCTGAAAATAGCCAGTTTTTTTACAAAAATTAAGAAAAATTTCCAGCATATTTTTACAAAAAAAAAAAATGGATTTCCGGATGCTGAAATTTTTTCTACATTTCTGTAGTGAGTTTTAAATTGATACTTAAAATTGTTTTCTTAATATTCGAAAATTAGTGAAAACAAATCACGCGTTGCCATCGGAAAAATAGTAATAATCGCTTTTTCGCAGCCACGTACCTTAGAGTTATATATAGATATAGATATAGATATAGATATAGATATAGATATAGATATATACTGTTATCGCGATTCATTTCAAGCCCCATTATTGCCAATATCTCTCATTTTGCAGCACAGTACACAATCCTCAAATTAAAAATTTTCTTGTGCCCCTGTAACAAAAACTTAACACAATACTATGACTAGTTTAAAACCATAAAGTAGTACATTTTACCGTAACAACATATTCGAATTTCGTAATGTTTCGCCAGTTTTGCTGAAAGTTAGAGTTTAGAACCAAATAAAAGACACAAAAACACAGATATAAAGACAAACACACCTAAATGTCTCCCGTTGAAATTTAAATGGGACCACCATAAGTACGAGCTCTTTCAGAAAAAAAATATTATCAAAACCGGAGCATCCGTTCAAAAGTTATGCGCGACTATGTATAAAAAATCTGAAGTGAAATCACTCGCTTTTCTGAACGCTGCTGGTATCTGAGTAAAAAAGGTAGAAAAAAGGAGGATTTTTTATAAATTTCTGACATAATGGAATAAGTTGGATTCGAACGCTGAGCTTCCGTTTTAAAACTGGAGACGTTACTTCTCCTCCACTAATGCTTGATTAGAGCACTGAAATATTCATCACTAATAATCTGTAAACGTTCCTTGGCAATTTCCCCTATATTCACAAAACGGTTTAAAAATGGATGCAATACAAAGCAATACGTCGGCCAATTTTTACGGAAATGTATACAATTCTTGCGACAGTGGTCAATAACCTATTCTCCAAGTAGGAGCTTAATCGGACGTGCCGTTTGGGCGTTATCGTGTTCACTCACATATACATATACAAATCACGATTACAATATTGTCCATACACTGCGTGTTCGGGAAACAAAAAACTTACAAATGCATCGTATAACCTCCAGTATCTGAAATCGGTTAGAAAAACAAGGCAGAGAAGAAATGTACTGAAATATGCTTTTCATACAAAGAAAAATAAAACGATGATTTTCTGTTATTTCATCCGAAACTATTCTTCATCCTTATTTATCCGAAAACCATTTATCATTCTTCGAACCATCCTTCATCCTAATTCATCCGAAAATCATTTATCATTCTTCGAAAATACTACTTAGGGACTATTTGACAAGGATTGGAACTTGTGAAAATTTCTTATGAAAATATCGGATCAGGATCTGAAATCGCTCTTGATAGAATTATGTTACATATAGAAATTGAAAATCCAAAGAGTGAAAATTCAAAGAGCAAGTAAATTCAATCCCAAAAGTGGGTTCTTAAGATTAGAAATTGAATTTAGACCGAACAGTCTTTTTTACTTTGTATTTAGAAACAGATTAGTTGCTACAACTTGACACAATTTTCTAACGTATTTTTATGAAAATTATATACCATAAATTATGCTTTGATTATTTCCTCAATTTAAATGTATATTTATTGAGTTGCTTGTGGACCCGTCTGAGGCTTTCGCATTGTAGTTTTTGAGACTATTTAATGACACGTTTTTTCATTAATCTTTAGTTAACTACATTTTTTAATCAAACAACGTGTTTTAACGAAATGTCAGTTTACCATGTCAAAAGTCTGTCAAAGAAAACTTTTGAATGATATCTCATTCATCGTTGTGCTAAGTGACGTTATAAATGATTGCCAATTTAGTTTCTGACATTTCGATAAATTACGCTTTCAATTCTGACCAAAGGTTCATGAGAAAACTTAAATAATATAAAACGTGCTTCCGATCCTCATTTTTTTAAAGCGCGAAATGACATCTTTCACTATAGACAACCTGTGTTCAAAATCTAGAGGTTTCCCAGGACATGTGCAAAAACGAAAACCCGTTCGAAAGCATATATTCTTAAAACGGGAAACGATATTTTCAGAAGTTCTGTAAAAATAAACCTCTGGTGAAGCCATGAAACGACATCCAGAAAATAATTCAGAAATTTGCTTTCTTGTACGGATGTCACCCCTCCTTTAAAAAGACACTTTATCCTCAGAAGCAGGATTATTTCCCCTGTCTGTAAATCGATAAACAATTCAACTCAACCAACTCATTGTTTACTTTAATCGAAGCTTGGAATGATAATTTTTAATGATAATTTTGAAAAAGTCTTTCAAGAGATTGTCATTTTCCTCCCACAATTATTTAAATAATAAAAAATAATAATATCAGGTAAAATAGTAAAAATTATAGCAAACTTCAAAAATATTTTTTTTTCTTTAAATTAACATTGAACTTGGTTATAAGTAGCACATGAAACATAAAATCACCTTTATTAGAGGAACAGAAAAAAACCCTCAAGGTTGATAATTATAAGTAGTACATTAATATAAGTAGTGCACAGTTATAAATAGCACATTAGTAAAAGAACCTTTAGTAAAAGAACAGAAAAAAACTCAAGATTGATTTCACTTAACTTTCCGAACACTTATGTATCCAAAATGTAAATAAACAAGTAATATAAAAAAAATTAAGTCAATTCCTACTTTTTAATCATAAATATATAAAATAAACCCGTGCAGCATGAATGTCCCACGTTATCTTTATTGAACATTATTTTATAATCATCGTTGCGGTATTTTATTTCTGCGGCATCACTCATTTGAGATAAATCTTTCATTTCATTTATGAAAACAATGGGAGGAATTTTTTTTCTCCCATTTAAAACTGAAATTAATTAATTAAATTTAATGAATGAATTAATATTTGAAAAAACTGTATTAACATAAAGTGTCATCCACTACAAGTTTTAAAAAAATGTATTTGAACTTGAGTGGATGAATAGAAAATATTTTATTAACTATTGAAAATTTGAACAAGATACATATAGAAAGAGTGTGAGCTAATAGTAGGAATTTTAAAAAATAAAGGAGAGAGAATTTTTACAAATTTCTGACATAATGGAATCGGCTCAATTTGAACGCTGGATCTCACATTTTGGAACTGTGGGCATTATTTCCGAGCCACCAATACATGATGACATCGCCACAATATTTATTCTTTATTCTCTGTCACATTTCCTTGGTGGTTGTTCTTCTTGAATAGGTCGCAAAATTGTTTAAAAATGGTTTTAAAAGGGATTAAGTACCTAATCTGTCATCCGATTTTTACGAAATTATAAACATTTCCTGCGACAGTGGTCTACAACATAGTTTTCTCCAAATGGAAGCTCAATCAAAAGTACCGCTCGGGAGTTATCCTGTTCACCCACTTAGGCACACACACAAGTCATGATTACAGAGGGTGTTCGCGCATTTTACTTACCCATTATACGTAGTATAGGGTAAATCTTATAATCGTTTTGAAAATCAAAAACAAAATTTTTGACGGATTTACACGTTTCAGACACTGGAGATTCCAAAAACATACTTTTGGGAAAAAGAATTGCCGTCCGTCTGTCTGTGTGTGTGTCTGTAAACGCTCTATCTCCAGAAGAAATTGAGATAGAAACTTGAAATTTGGTATGTACTTAGTATGTAATAATGGGAAGAAGCTTATTGAATTTCAGTAACCTCTATTATCCGGAACTATTTTTTTCGAACTCTCGAAATATTCGTTCTGATAAAAGGTATATACAAATTTTCGAAATTGTTTATTTTAAGGTGTGAATATAAAAGACAATAAAAAAAAACATAAATTTTGCATAAAGAATGAAGTCGATCGGATTATGAGTTACCGAGATATTTGTAATCCTATTTTCCACTCTATTCGATTTTTCATGACCCTGTATTTCATTTAAATTTCAATTCAAAGATATATTTTAATTGGAAATGAGACGCTTAATCCGACGCAATAAACCGTTAGTTAATAGGATTAACATTTTTGGAGCTATAAGGATGTTTCTTTTACGGAATTCAGTAATAGAGCATTTAAAGCGCGGCTAACGAAAAAGACAGGTTACCGCGGTGCATTCCACTTATCTTTTTTTTACAGACCGCTTGTGTGACGTGATGCTCTTTTCGTACTTGGTGCATTCGAGCATCACGTGACTGCCACGGTCTGTAAAAAAAGATACGCGTAAAGCACCGTGGCAGCCTTTCATTTTCCTTAGCCTCGATTTAAAGATTATGACGTCATCAAGCCAGGATTTTATTCGAATTGCAATGCATTTTATAAGTATACATGTTTTATTTTCGTATTTTATATTATGCATATCCATGATGGGTAAGTATTACGGTGGCCCCCAACGACTAGTTTTAGACGATTTCGTTTTTTGTTTTTTTTTTAGTGTAAAATATAAATGTTATTTTTTTAATGATCGATCTGATAATATTCTTTCTGTATTCACATTCTGCAACATGCTTTCCATGATAGAAGTTTTTTTTTGTAAAATTTACAGAGGTATTGCTTCCCATGCCTCTTTAAAAACTTTCCATAGTCCATCATTCGTGGTGGTTTTGCGCTTTGAAAGAGCACCAATAAATCGTAAGTGTAACGTCAGGTAACTTCTTTGGAATATATTAAAAGGTATAAATGCTATACATATGTGGGTTTTTATTTTGTCAACGAATACAGTGGTAGTTTTGCAAAGATGAGCGTTGGCTTTGACTTTGTGGCTTTTCACCCTTAAGTCATTGAAAATTTTTAAAAAATACGATTTTTCTGTAAATATCAGACAAAACACATTTTCTGAAGAGCCTACACTAGTCATGCGAAAATTCGCGCAAGCTAATGTTAAGTCTATGGGAAGGTTATTTGCAAATTTCTCGCTCACATTTTAATATTTTTAAATGATTATTTTTGTATAGGATAGCTGAGGTCGATCTCGAACATTATTAGTCTTTTACTTTTTCGATTTTTGTTCCAGTTTTTTTTATATAAGGGTACTTTCACTTTCAGATCCGGTTCCAACCGGTTCCAAAATTAAAAATGTCCGCTTTTAAAACAACTTTAACCAGAATCAAAAAAGTAAAAACTAACAATGTTACAGATCGACCTCAGCTATCCTGTGCAAAGAAAAAAAATCATTTAAAAATATTAAAATGCGAGCGAGAAATATGAAAATAACCTTCCCATAGACTTAACATTAGCTTGAGCGTTTCTTCGTGTGACTATCGAGGCTGTATGATGAATTGATTGTAATATTTTTGCCCAATCTTCTCATTTTTATTTTCCCATTGTAAGAGATATTTGTGAGAGTCATAAATTCTTACCTGAAACCTCGTTTTCAGCCTTGAAATGGAGTTTTTTTTTTCATGTTTTTTCTTTATCATTTAGAATCCTTTTACTATATATAAGTACTGATTTTTGGAATAGCCTTTTCCGGTTAATAGTTATGTTTATTTTGCACTTAGAAATTTTCACACTATGCGCTTTACAATTATTTTAAACTTACGAAAAATAATATTTCTCCTCAAAAAAGAAAAAAGAAAAAATGTATCCTCCGATTCACAGTTTATGTGTTTGCGCCATCTTGAAAGAAGAATAAATTTAAGAGTATCAGACGATAACGTGTATTGCAAATAATGAGTTGTTGCAAGAATTTTTTCGTCAAAAATTATTTTTCAAACTCGTCTAAAACATATGCTAACAGCCTCTGTACAATACTTTTCTTACACTTATGAATTCGGAAAATAAAAATTATTAACTATTACCTATATTACCTATATAAATTCGAAAAATCTGAGAATTCCTGTATAGAGAAAGATGGTAAAATAGGGCTTAAAAGTTTCTTCTACCATTAGAAATATTTATTTTTGTGTGACAATGCTGCATAAATAATCTGAAATCGGAATGTTCAGGTTTATCTTTGTGCTCTTTCCAGTAAATGCAAGGATAAATATTACGTAACTCTGGAAATATTTACATAATTGAAAAAAAAATCTTGTTTATTTCAAATATTTCAATAAATAAACACAAATTAAAGTTTTAGATAATACTAATAATGATGCTTTCCATAAAGATTACATTTTTAAAAATATCTCAACTAGTTTACTATTGAATGACACACGGAGGAAATATAAAATTCATTTCCACGAAACAGCAATTTCTTGCTTTTACTTAATTATGTTAGAGCATTGACCGGTAAATGAATAATAACGAAATTTTTTTTATATACACACTCACTGTCCTACCTTTAAGTGCTTATTAATTCTAAATATCATAATTAATTAATTTTCTAAGAAATGTTTTCTTATAAGCTTTTAATTTACATTGCTAAATATCATTAACACATTAAAACCCAAGTGTCTTTGTGGATATTTTTAAAAGAAAGACGTTTATTAAATTAATGAATATCAAACTGTAAATTAACTTAATGGCTTTATATCTATATATGTTTATTAAAACCATAAAAACTGTTTATTAGGCTTGCTTTTAAAACACCCACATTATCAATTAATACGTCCTCCTTTCTGTCATTATTTAAATGCTGTCAAATATGGAAATTGGTTATGAAAAGCATTAAATGGGAATCGTAATTAAGAAGCATTGGAGAACGATTTATAAAGTACGTTTCAACATTTTCTGTCTGTTAATTAACGGAGAATGCGTATTTATCGGAACCAATAATGCTTGAAAAAAATTGTCTAAAGACATTGAAGCATACTTTATTCATGATTTAATTTAATTAGAAATTATGACAGCAAGAAAAACAGCTGACGTCTAAAATCAATAGAAAATTTTATGTTTAGTAATTTCACCGAAACAATTTTATTAAAATGAACACATTATTTAACATGCATACGTATATTATTAATTGTATTAAATTTATTTTTAAACGGAAGTCATAAAGTAGTGAGATTTAAAAATCGATACATATAGGAATATTAATTGATTTTGAAGAGAAATCTTTTTAAAATTATTATTGTGTGGACCTTTTGAAAGAAAAGCACTGAGATTTATTGTTATGAAGTTTCTATATCTAGATATAAAAAGTTCGTGGTAAAGTAATTTAGAACTTCTAACTTTTTAGGGATTTCGAATATGGTTTGAACAAATAGTAGGGTTAATGAATTTTATTTTTATCAAATTAATTGTATATAATACTTATTACTCTATTTTACAGGTTTTTTTACAGGTATTAAATTATTTATAATTCGTAATACAACATAGTTTTTGGGTTTGCTCTTTGCTTTAATTTTACAATTTCTAACTTCTTAGAGGGTTGAAATAAGGTTTTGAACAAAAAGTAGGGTTAATAGGGTTTAAATTTTATTTTTATCAAATTATTTATATATAATACCTATTCCTCTGCTTTATAGATTGTTAAATTATTTTTAATTCGTAAACACAACATCGTTTCTGTATTTACTCTTTGCTTTAAAGCATAAGCCTAAAAAACAAAATGAAGCATATGAAAAAAGTTTTGTCCAATATTGGGAAAGCATTACTGTAAGAGATAAAACAATGGCCGTTAACCATCTTCAAAATGAAAGGATAAAAAGTAGCAATTTATCAATTATTTAAGAGTTAGTTTATATATCACTCAAACGATATATAAAAACAAAACCCCATAAATCAATGTGTTATTTACATAAAAGGTTATGGAAAGCTATAGTTAAACTGTCTGAAATCAAATATGCTCTCCAGAGCGATGCGTTGGTTATAATTATATTAAATCTGTACAACGGACATTTCAGGTCATTCAATCTAGATTTATTTAAAAATAATACATCAGCTTCAGAAAAGACATTTTACATATTTTCTCTATCGTTTTTGTGGTTTTCTACAATCATTTCCATTTGCAAAACTATATGTTCTATACACTGCAAAAATAATTGTTGTTTTTACGGTATAATACTAGCATCCCAGCTGCCAGTATTATACCGTAAAATCAAGAATTTCTTTTTTACAGAGTAGCAGAACGAAATTTTTTTGTAGCGAATTTTGCGACGAATGTTATCTTTCAGATATGTTAAGAGGCAGACGATTCGAGGCAGACGATTCTCTTCACATTGACCGCTGGTGTGTTAAATTTCTTTTTAAAAAACTTCATTTTATTTTTTTATTTTTTTATTATTGAAACAACAGTTCTTTTCAGAACTTTTTTAGTATGGCTAAATATGTTAAAATATGTCATGCACGATCATGTTTGCATACAAATAGGAATTTTAAAACTTTCGTTTTTCACTTTTTCTACAAAGTGTAAACATGTAGCATTTAAAAGAAGAAAGATCATAACAAGATAGACGTCCAAAAGGAGAAAAATTCCGTCTATGAGACATTTCTTCCCCCTTGTCACTACAGGCGCTATGATCGTCATCGCGTTACCATTACGCCCTATGATAGTGGCCTATCTTGTATCTATGCACCATATTATCCTTTTTTCGGGTTACAAAGGCATTTCATGAATTGTGCGAGAGGCTCTTTTTGTTGCTTAAATGCGACATTTGCGCATATTCACCAACCTATTTAGTCTGAAGTCAACCTTTCTGTGTCGAGATAAGAATCAACAGCTAAGTGGCATTGAATGTATTTTGCGCAAGGAAATTCAGTCAAAAGTATGTCCGTAAGAACTTCAGTATCCCCGTAAGAACTTCAATATCCCCGTCAATTTGCTGATTTTGATGTTGTAGAGATAAATAAAAGGATTTATGGAGTAGCATGCCAAACAGAAAATACAGAACTGTAGAAAAAGACAACCGTTTTTAGGTGCTTTCGTAATTATATAAATATGTAGCACCTATAGTCTGTCGTCTGGTCCGTCCGTCTGTCCGTCCGTCCGTCTGTCAGTCCGTCCATCCGTCCGTTCGCATATAACAGCACAAAAACTACTCAACCAAATGATTTGAAATTTAATGTATATAATATTTGCAGAATTTTGTCGAGACATTTC
This sequence comes from Maratus michaelseni, assembly GCA_963931845.1. Lineage (NCBI taxonomy): Eukaryota > Metazoa > Arthropoda > Arachnida > Araneae > Salticidae > Maratus > Maratus michaelseni. The sequence continues at coordinate 224,522,986 of OZ007596.1, forward strand.
AAATGTTATGAAAATCGAATCAAAACTTTAGAAGATATTAATAAAAATATTTATTAAGAAATTTGAATTTAAAAAAAATCTATGCTTTCTTATTATAGGAGCTTCCGAGGTTTCATCGTCAGGCGACCGAGATACGTATTTTATTACAGAAATGAATCTGCAGACGATATAATTCATTTCACAGAATTCAAAATCATCAAGATCTGAATATTTATATAAATATCTATAAAAACTAGTCGGAATCGTTTCCGAGGGGGCATCAAAATAAACTTTGTTTTTATAAATGCGTATTTAAATCTCAAAAATATTGTGATTTCTGAGGTTTCTAAAACAAGAACGCTTTGCGAAATCGTAGATAACGTGGAAGAGCTTATTGTTACATTTTCGTTCGTGGTTATATTATATTTTCGTAGATAAAGAAACATTTTTCTTTTTTACAGTGTGTCAATAACACAAGAAAAAGTCACCCCTTTTTCAAAATAGTCTAATAAATTTATTAGATTTGCTCCAGTTATCACCGTAGACACATCTATCGCATGTGCAGAGCCTACAGATCTGTACCAGGTAAAATTCCGAGCGTGTTCTCTTTCGAATTCTTTATCATGCATATAGAGTGCATATAGAGTGCATATAGAGTGCAGGGGGACAAATTACAAATTACAAGCGGAAGGCACTAATAGCAGTCACGGCGTCCTCGACATTCCTGAAGAAAAACTTACAAACAGGGCATTGTCTTTCATGGTCAGCATTTGCTTCAGCGAATAAATTTGAAACTCTTGATTAGGCTGACAATCTCTTTGCTTTTTTCGGATTCCTTGTTGCAAAATTTTCCTATGAGGATACTTTCATTTTCCTTCCTGGAGGTATTAAGAGCCTACACTATTCACGGGAAGAAACGCTCAAACTAATATTAAGTCTATGGGAAGGTTAGTTTCAAATTTCTCGCTCGCATTTTAATATTTTTAAATGATTTTTTATTGCATATGATAGCTGAGATCGATCTCTATTCTTACTTTTTCGATTTTTGTTGCAGTTTTTTTTTTGTTGTTGTTTAAGTGGGCATATTCAATTTTGGAACCGGTTGGAACCGGTTTTGAAAATAAAAGTACCCTTATATAAAAAAAAAAAACTGGAACAAAAATCGAAAAAGTAAAAACTAACAACGTTAGAGATCGACCCAGCTATCCTATGCAAAAAAAAAAAAAAAAAAAAAAAAAATTTAAATAAAATTCGAGCGAGAAACTTGAAAATAACCTTCCCATAGACTAAACATTAGCTTGCGCGTTTCTTCGCATGATTGGTGTAGGCACTTAAGAGCCTACGCTAGTCACGCGGAGAAACGATCCAGCTAATGTTAAGTCTATGGGGAGGTTATCGCGCGATTTCTCGTTCGCATTTTAATATTGTTAAATGCTTTTTTTTTTTTTTTGCACCATAGCAGTAGTTCAAAGACAAGTCTTGTGGTAGGAGAATCAATATTTTATTCGTGGAAACATCATCAGTTACATGATGCAGAGTCACAATTTGTCAGCACAGGAATACGATGCTAACATTCGAAGGGAATACCATATATTGAAGAGACTACCATACACTTAGTAGACATACTATGTACAAAATGAAAAACAATACACTTAGATGACCCACTATGTACAAGGTGAAAGACAATGTTGAATGGAGAATGGGGGTCACTGGAGCAGCATATTATTTTAACAACCAAAATAGAGCAAAATTCTGGCGGGCCGCTCCCATGCAGTATGTTTTATACTCAAAAAATTGGCGTAGGAACACGAACGAGCGAAAATTACCAACCAATAGTTTGTAAAAAGGGGTGTGGCCGAGAAGAGAGCGCCGAAAAACTCAAGCGTCAATGGCTAAGAAATTAGGTTAAGGGCGGGTTCACCTGACGTAAATGTAACAACTCATTACAGGAATCGGATGAATTTTGGAGGAAAAAATAAGCGCGCGAAAGCAGGGAATGATGAGACAAATCGAACGATATCTGAAAATAATAAAATAAAAAGAATGTAAAGAAAAAATATTCTGAAAAAATAAATTTCCCTGTCTCAATAACAGGAATTTAATCAAATGCTTTTTAGGAAGTTTTTGCAATTTAGAATAATTTTTTAGAATAGGAATTTAAAGAACATTTTGACTAAGATATGGAATTAAATCAAACAGGGGATTTAAGATATAAGTAAAAGACAGAGAAATATTAAAATAAATAAAATAGATAACATTTAGTAATTTAATAGAATGGTGATAATTTGGAATAAGGACTAAGAAAATGGCGAAAAGAAGGGAAGTTTTTTTTTATTATTACATATATAAAACTATCAAAATGCAAAAGAGATATATTTTTTAAAAGTTAGTTTGCGATACTGAAGTAGCCTCTTAAATCTGTTTTCCAAAACACCTTTCTAAAAATATATATTTTTATATTTTAATTGATTTATTTTGGTTTATTATGTGCAAGAAAATTGAATCTAAAAATGTGTAAGGTGTATTAAACTCTTTTTTTTATTCCGCTTTCAATTGATTCGATGCAAATAGTTTTTCATTCAAATTAATTAAGGTAAAAAGAAGTATTAAAATCTCGTAAAAACAGCCTGGTTTTCTTCTTCTCTTTAAAAGATTAAGGAAGGATACAGGTCGGCTTAAATAGGGAAATAACATAAATTGCTTTCGATGTTTCAAATAAGCAGAGAGAGTTTTAAACACGTAATATTAATTATGTGAGGATTTGCATTCATTTAAAAAAAAGATTTAAATTGAAACAACATAGTGAAAAAATATTAATTACATGTAAGAAGAAAAATATACAATATTTATATATATAATTTTTCCATTATATCTCAAAAGAAAAATTAGAATTTTGCATAAAGCATTACAATGAACATTATTTAAATGTGAACAGAATTAAAAGTTAGAGTTCACATAAGAAACTTTAAAAAAGTTTAATACAAATTTCTCTTCAGAAAATTTGTTTTCGAAATTAACAATATTATTATATTAGTTATTGCGAATATCGGTGATTAAGCACTCTAATAGCACAGCCAGAAGATGTGACGGGAAAAGTTCCTGTGCCGGTAGATTTGGCGAGTTTTTTAGGAGGGCGATAAATGTTTTGATGTGGTTGTTGACTTTTGGGGTTGCTCTTTTTTAAATGATATTTTTGTGTAGATGTAATATTATGTAAATATTTGTCGTACATTTTTTATAAATATTTTTCTATTTTGTATATATATATATATATATATATATATATATATATATATATATATAATGGGAGTTGTGAACGACGTTTCTACTTTTTGTATCTGTGCCTTTCGCAAATATTAAAGAACAAAAAGTATTTATGTAAAACGTATAAATTTTGGCATTTTTATACGAACCATTTTTCTATTTCATGATTTTAAGTGCTATTTATTTGAGATATATTTTTCTCGAGATTCCCACAAGTTATTTTCAGTAAGTTGTTTTTTCGTTCGTTCATTATTTGTTTACAAGTCCCCCCTCCACCCCCTAATCCCTGGTGTGAAAATAACATTTATTTATCACAAAAAAGCCTTGTTTATGTATTTTATTAATTGTTAAAATATCGAAAATGGTGATAGAATTGTGCTTTAGCATGGTACATATCTAAAACTGTCTTTTGGCATCATTTTGGACTTTGTCGCCAATCGCGCTAACCGGCACAGGATACGGAACTCTTTCAGATGTGACTTATCAAATGGTCATAAGTGTCCCAGCCATGACGCAAAACCAAATGTGATATCTTATTTCGTTACATTATGACTCTCAAATTGTCGTCACTTCGTGATTCCACTGGGAAGTCATCATGACCAATTTTTGAGCCATTTGCAACCCGTCACAAAATGGGACATATAGACTTCATAATGAATGTACAGGGTCTCATTTTCCATTTCAGTGATAACAATGGGGACAGTCAGAGTTGCAGACAGTAAGAAGAAAGTGAAACTTTTACATATTTGTCTAAAAATTGTAAATTTCTGACGAGTGCTGTTTCTACTGAGAAATTATCAATTTCAAGTGCAATAAGTTTCGATTTCTATTTATCAGTATCAGTCTGATTTACAATAAAACTCGAGATGGGAGCTGTTCGCAAGTACCGAAAAATATAAGATTGTAAAGAACTAAGATTTCACATTAGAAACTTTAACAAAAGTTAATACAAATTTTTCATTAGAAACTAGTTTTCATAATTAACAATATTATTATATTACTTATTTAGAACATCAGTGATTAATCACCCTAATAGTGCAGACAGTAGATGTAACATCAAATGATCATAAATGTCACAGCCATAACGAAGAACCAAGTGTGATATTTTATTTCGTCACATTATGACTCTCAAATGGTCGTCACTTCGTGACTCCACTGAGAAATCGTCGTGACCAATTTTTGCGTCAGTTGCATCTCGATACAAAAACGGACTTCACAGTGAATTTACAGAGCAAATTTTCTATTTCAGTTGACGACAACGTGGACAGTCAAAGTTACAAGGCAGTAAGAGAAAAATTAAACTTTTACATATTTTTCTAAAAATTGTAAATTTCAGACGAGTGTTGTTTCTTCTGTGAAACCCTCAATTTAAAGTGCAATAAGTTTCGATTTCTATTTATCAGTATCAGTATGATTTACATTAAAACTCGAGATAGGAGCTGTTTGTAAGTACCGAAAGGTATAAGATTTTAGAGAGTCATTCGGTTTACTCTTGATATCTTTAACAGCCTATTTTAGATGAAAATGTTTCTCTTGATTATCTGTAAATTCGAAGTGATTTTCAAGCAATTCTCGTTGAAAATATCTTAACATTACATAAATTATAATGGCTTACTCAATTACGAAATTCCAAGGGATCTAATTGTTGACATATTTTCAAGGGTAGTAATCTTAGTAATATTCTTGAAGTATTATACTTCTAAGAAAATGTCCAAGGAAATCTAATGTTGCTATAATAACAAGTTTAATTGGAGAGACGAAAGTCTCTGTTACTGATTTCAACTGATTGAGATAAGAAATATAGTATTTGACTCATGGTATTGTGTTAAAATACAACAATGTATCTGAATGATTTTGAATTTCAATCTTCTATTTAAGCAGGTTTATTAAGTTGAAGAGATTACTTTATTGGAAGTGTATTTGAAGAATACATATTAATATCTGAGATTCTACATCAATTCTCTAAATAATATTAAAATAATTGTAATTTATTTGAATTTTTATCGCTTCATTAAACATAAGTGCTGCATAATAGAAACACCGAGAACTACAGTGAACAAAATAACTTCCAATTCAGAAACGCGAAACAATTGTGTGATGAACGCATTTCTTCATTTGACAAAGAAAATTTCATTAACGACTTGTTGGGAAAGATTCCACGTAACGTGCTTGTACACTGCATGTTGTAAAATTGTGATTAAAAAATAATTTATCAAAATGAAAATCAGGCCTAAATAAAATGACTGACTCGAAGTAAAGAAACTCGCGTTAAGCATTTCAGGAAAAAGTTTTGATATGGATATTTGACATAAAATTTTACGCTTAGCTAAATAATAAAGGTTGTTTTATTACCTTTGAAAGTACGGGGTGTTTCCCGATTGACCCTTAACTTTGAAAATAAGTAACTCGGAAGCGATGAAAGATAAAAGCATGAAACCAGTGGTATGTTTATTAAAAAACGTAAAAATCTGATGCACAAACCTCAAACTTTTAGTAGCAAATTGCGCCGATAGATGACGCTGCAGGTAGCATAACCATAAGTAGGCTGTATCCCATCAAAATCGATTCAAAATGTGCATCTTTCACACAACACACATGTCGCAAACGAAGGATGAAATTGTCAGTGACTCTCTGTAGTATGTCACCGGAAATCAAGACACAAGCTTGACAAATAGCCTCCTCTAAGACTCCTGTAATAGGAGTTCTAGCCTCCTCTAGTTCGTCGAGTGTTAAAGGATTGTTGCGGTAAACAATGTCCTTCAGTGTCACCTCGGGAATTTCTTTCACTATACGCTAATAGCGATCACGTTTCAACGGCGAAATCTTCTACTACTGTCCTTCTTGGTGTCGCAGTTATCTTTATGTTGCCGTAATGTTGCTTGCATCGCCATCTATCGGCACTATTTTAACTAAAATTTTGAGGTTTCTGTATCAGATTCTTACGGTTTATTTAATAAACATACAACTGGTTTCAGGCTTCTATCACCGTTTCCGAGTTGTTTATTTTCAAAGTTAAGCGTCCTTTTCGCGAAACACCATGTATATGTACCTACATACATTTGTTTGTAAGAATATCTTATAACGTTTCGTACACACGTTGTTTATCTATCTGCTTTAAATAAACTGCCTTCAGACCATTTAAATTCATGTATTTTTAAATATACTTGTTTCAATGTAAAATTGTTTTTAAAATTAAATGTTTATCTTCAAAAACAACAAAATAATTTCCAATTCGTTTGGGAACTTTTGAAACAAATCAAGATGTAAATGAATGCATCAGGAAATATGTTAATGAAATAAATTAGAAAACTCCCCCGTTAATGCGGTATTCTAAAGGAGGGCATTTTTCGTCCGCATTAAACGATATAAACATTTAAATGATGTTAATCCTTTGGTTCCTATCCGTTCAGTTCAATAAATTAAAATCAGTTTTTGGCAGAAATTAAATAGGTTACTGATGTTTATGCTGGATAAAACAACTTTTTCTTTAATTTAGTAATTTTAGTAGAGAGGCAATAAAATGACAATTCATTAATACAGAAGAACAAATTACTCAGGACAAACAAACTATGTTTAAAAAATGCTGTACTTACATAATTTTCCTTTAATTAAAGTAATGGCACATAGTTCTTTGCGATAGTTGAACAAATGACTTTTTACCCCGCCATTTTCCAGTTTTGAGACGAAATTTTGGTGTTTTACGTCACATTTTGATTAGCAATACATGTGAACAGCCGTTAGTAATTTTTGTATATGCCCTCTTAATCCATTAAACTCCAACGCTCCCGTTGTGGGATCATATATTTATTTTTTTTTCTTTCAAATATTTTTTAGCTATTTAAGAAAAAATCTTTTTTATAGAAAAGTTATTTGTATGGAGTATAAATATATATTTTTTCAAAATAATATTTTCCTCTTTTCTATTTTTTATAGATTTTTTTTAAAAAGATAATTTTTTGTTTTCTGACTATCTTAAGTAAAATTAGTTTAAAAGGAAAAAAAATCTTCCGTTTTCTTCAACTATAGTCAGGTTTTAAAATCAACATTTCAAGTAACAACATTTTCAAAACCCGGAGTAAATAGATTTATTTAAAGCAACAAAAAAGAGATTTTTTGGAATGTTCCTATGGTGGGAGCGTTGGCGTTTTCTGGTAGCATTTCCCTTCCCCTTTGTCTGAGAGTGCGCTTTCACAAAGAAAAGAATGCGCCCCTAGGAAGAAAGATGCAAAGTAACCACTTAAAGTGATAAAAGAAAATGTTTAGTTCCTGGGTTCAGAAAAACAACAATACGGTGAAATATAGTTGTATTTTACTGCATTTCAGTTCGTTAATTTGAAAACCATAGTGTATTTGTGTCGTTTGGCAGTCGACAAGTAATAGCGTTTAGATAAATTTAAAAAAAGATTCGATATATGTGAAAATATGCCTGTTAATTTTTTAACAGTAAAACAAGCCTTGGAATATTTCGATACACTGCATTCTGATTCTGAATCCACTAAATTTACAAGTTTATATGGAAAAAAATTTAAATATATTTGAAGAAAAAAATTAAATAGAAATTAACAAGGAAGGTCTCCATAAGCGCATACTCAGAAAATTTTGAAAAAATTGCAGAATATTCTTCTCATGAGGATATATACGTCTATAGAAAAATTTGCTGCGGAACCTCTGTATAACGTCCTTAAAAAAATTATGAAAATTTCGTGTTTTGGCGATTTATCGCTGGGTTGTCGACACAATGAAATTTTTAAAATGCGCATTTACGATAAATACGCTTTAAGGAAAAACGTTTTCTACTCTTTATGCTGAGCTAGTTTGAGTAAGTTTAACTTAAATAAATAAACTTTTATAACTATAGTTTTGCCATGTACATTTATATGTACGTTTAAAGAAAATTAACGACCGTATTCTACGGTTTAGAACAAAATTTAAATTGATTAAAAATGCTTCAAACTAAAAATTAATTGTCCCATTCTGAGCACTGTCAATTTGACTTCGATATTGTTAGTGCCGGAGACAACAAGAAAAAAAGACTTGTTGCCATGGAAACAATGACTTATTCAATATAGAAATGTATGATGATCTCTTAATCCGAGATTTACTGTTAAAATACACTTAAAACTTATCCATCCAGCGACACCGTGTACAATTAAATAACTTCAGCAATACTTAATTTGTATTTATATTATATAAGCTTATAGAAAAAAATATAAACTATTTAATCGTTGAAATTTAAATTCATAAAGTACTATGCATTTAAACACTCATCTAACCAGGCATTTTCAAATTCATTAAAGTCACTTGCATTTGGCGAAGAAAAAGTTTTGCTCGCCAAATCGCGTCTTTTTGCGCCAAATACTCCAAGGTATTTTATTTTTTACACATTTTTTACTAGGATTCCGCAGCTAAATTTGACTGATCCTTTATTACGTACATGAGTAGCTTCATTTGCATTTTTTTTTTTCAAAATATTCTGAGTATGCGCTCTAAGAAGACCTTCCTTGCAAGCTTTATTTGAATACGTAATTTTTGTTTTAAGTACAAAAATGCTTTTTGATGTTGTAAGACGGCAATTAAAAAATATATAATTAATGTAAAATATAAGGAGACCTTGGAACAAGGGTGGTTTTGGGCTTAATTAAATGCATTGACGTTCCCCCAAAACATACGGTTTATATGGGCTTTTTTTTTTTTTTTTTTTTTTTTTTTTTTTTTTTACATCTCTGGAATTATTAGAAGAAATGCGAAAGCGCAATTTTCGTATGACAGGCACAATCAGAGAAAATAGGTGGAAAGATTGCCCTCTAAGTAAATGTAAATAATTGGGAAAAAATGAAAGAGGAACTTTTGAATCCATTGTCAGAGAAAATCTGTGTGTAGTAAAATGGAGAGACAACAAGGTTGTGTGTTTGGCATCTAATTTTGAAGAAGAGACTCCCTAGGGTCAGCTATAAAGATGGTGCTCTAAAGAAAAAAAGAAAATGGATTTACCTGAACCGAATATAATTTTATCTTATAATAAGTATATGGGAGGTGTGGATCTCCTAGATAGATTTTTAAGTACTTACAGGTCTCCAAAAAATTGTAAAAGAAAATAATTAAAAAGGTATGCTTTTCTATGTTTAACATTTATTTGTTAATAGTATTTTTCTTCTTTAAATTTAAAAATTCAAATCAAAATAATGATTTTTAATTCAGTACTACATTCTTTATTACTCCATATATAATAAATTAACTGTTTTAAACATTTTTTTTATTCAATGCAAAAAAAAAAAAAAAAAAAAAAAAAAAAAAGCTAAAATAATTAAAAGCATAACTTATTTTAAGTAGCAGAAAAACGAACCCTACTTGTGTTCAATCAAGGGAACATTTTCCCCCTATAAGACGCCATAGCTCCCGTTGCGGGAACATGCCGCATTTTCTAAACGGTTACACTTTTTGAAAAAATATTCAACTCTTGTATAATAGAAACAACAAATGTGTATTAAGAAATTTAAAAAATTATATTTATTTAACATGGTTCATGTAGCGGCGTTTAATGGGTAAAATAGGGAGCAAGCAGTTCATGTCGATAACTTATATCAGTTTTACTATATGTAATATAGTATAACCTCTTTAAATACTTTTGTAAAAATCACCAACAATAGACTATAGTGTGTCTGAATTTTATTGTGTGTTTATTCCTTATTTTCAAATGCGACATGCTGTCATAAATCTCAAACACTACGTAAACATACTTGATTTACCAATATGTGTATATGAAAACACTGATAGACGAACCGAAATCATAAACACTTTCCAACGATATTCGAAAGGGTTAAAAAAGAGGAAAAGTAAAAATAACATCATAAAATATGTTTCTAGGTAATATTTATTATTATTATTATTATTATTAACATTTTTCGCTTTAAGTTTTCTAAGCACATACAATTTGCTATAAAAAGTTTAGAAATAATCTTTCATCTTAAAGACCTACGTATTAGAATGATAATTAGCTTTCATAAAATCAGCATTTTTTATGTAAAGTGATTCTTTTAAACGTCAATTTGGTGTACGAAAACGAAAAGTAGAAGAAAGGAAAAGAAAGGAAATGATAAAGCTTTCTATAAAGCGAATGTCGATAATATGCATTGAGCAGGATGATGGAACTATAGCTTCCATATTGACTTCCGTTTTGAATATTTATTGAATATTTTGCTGTCAGACTGGCGGCTGTAAGATGATTTTGCCTTTTATGTAATGTATTTTTAAGAAAATATGTATGTTTGATAAGAAATATTCTATTGTTTGATGCGGAGTATGTTAAAGAAAATAATGTCTAGCTTAATGCATATAAGCTCCATTCTTTTTAATCTTGAATGCTTTAGTAGATGATTAATGATATGTATTTTGTTTGTTCATTTTATGAAGTTTTCTAGATTTTAAATATTACGGGGTCCACATTCAACAGTATTAAGTAAAGATCCGTTTATTTAAATACTTTTAATTATAGATTTTTTTAAATACAAATTTAATAGGTGGCTTTGAATAAATAACTAGGCCTATGTTTTTCATAGTTTTTGCTTCGATTTTAATTATTAAAGCAAAATTAAATAGTTCAGTTGAGTTTTGTTGTAATTAAATTTAAAATCGTTGTATCTAAATTCAGTTCTGTGAATACAGGGTGTCTCAAAAAGATTGAAACGTGCTATAATTGTTTACTTGTTGGCGTTGCGTAAGCAATGTAAATTGCAAAAGTGTTCAAAATAAGGTAGAATTTAACATTATATTGACGAAATAGTCCTGTCATTAAATTTCAGAAAGTAATACTTATTAAATTTTTATACGGTCATTAGCTCTTATAAGTTACATTTATAAACAGTTTCTCGATTTTTCTCAACAAGTACGACAGTAAAAATTCCATTCTTCTGCGACCAAGACGCACGGAGATGTGATACGTTAAATTTTATGAATTTTGTCGGAGATTTCTGACTCTAAAAATGTAGAGACGATTTTTTAATGTCGGAAAGCTTCAAAATTTAATAAAATACAAGGTATTATAACTCGGGTAGTTTTTGTTGTTGAAGGACGGAATTTTTACTGTTTCACTTGTGCGAGCATAGAAAAAATGTTTCTGAATAGGTGTTCGTAGATTTCATAGGTTTCTTATAGGACCCAGATTTAGAGTACAATTTCTTGAAAATTAGTAGTAGGATAATTTCATAAACATAATTTGAGTACTTTTGCAATTTACATTGCCTACGTATCTCGAACAGGTGAAGTAGTGAAGTACGCTTCACTGCTTTTGGGACACCCTATATAGATAGTCTTTTTGGAAGCCACTAAAAATTCTAACTACTTTCGGTTTTGACAAATCCAGAGAAAATGCAAAGTGTGAAAAATTTCACCAGATTAGTGAAGAAGACATCTAAAGATATTAAGACAATTTCATAAATATAATTTAAAATCCGACCTTATTTCGAGTACTTTTGCAATTTACATTACCTACCTATCTCAAACAGGTGCAGTAGTAAAGCACGCTTCACTATTTTTGGGACACCCTATATAGATAGTCTTTTAGAAAACCACTAGAAATTCTAACTACTTTCGGTTTTGATAAATCCAGAGAAAATGCAAAGTGTGCGAAATTTCACCAGATGAGTGAAGAAGACACCTGAAGATATTAGGACAATTTTATAAATATAATTTAAAATCTGACCTGATTTTGAGTACTTTTGCAATTTACATTGCCTACGTATCTCGAATAGGTAAAGTAGTGAAACACGCTTCACAATTTTTGGGACACCCTATATAGTCTTTTTTAAAACAATTAAATATTCTAACTACTTTCGGATTCGATAAATCCAAATAAAATGCAAAGAATTCAAAAATTTCACCGAATGACTGAAGAAGACATCTGAAGATATTAGGACAATTTCATAAACATAATTTAAAATCCGACCTTATTTTGAGTATTTTTGCAATTTACTTTGCCTACGTATCTCAAACAGGTGAAAAAGTAAAGCACGCTTCACTTTTTATGGGACACCCTGTAAAGTCTTTTTGAAAACCATTAGAAATTCTAACTACTTTCGGTTTCGATTAATCCAGAGATATTGCAAAGTGTGCAAAATTTCACCAGATGACTGAAGAAAACAGGACAATTTCATAAACATAATTTGAAATCAGATTTTATTTTTAGTACTTTGGCAAATTGCATTGCCTATGTATCTCAAACAGGTGAAAAAGTAAAGCACGCTTCCCTTTTCTTGGGACACTCTATATAGTATTTTTGAAAACCATTAGAAATTCCAACTACTACTTTCGTTTTCGATAAATACACAGATAATGCAAAGTGCACATAATTTCACCAAATGACTGAAGAAGACATCTGAAGATATACTTTTACTGCATTGCTTAAATCTATAGATTCAACATTTGATATTTATAGTAAACAATTAAAAACTACTTTTCATTGAGCTTTGCGCTGACACTTTCGAACTGGGAGTTTTATTTCTGCTTAATGTTGGGTCTCCTTCTTTGATGATTGCAGCAGAGAATAAAAATTTCCTTTACACTAAACTTTTCACTAACTTAGAATTTTTTTATATTTGCTTAGTCTTTGGCTTCCCTCTTTGCTATTTATAGCAAATAATTAAAAAAATATATTTCACTGAGCTTTTCGGACATATAGTTTTAACAATGTTTAGTCTTCGTTTACCTCATTGATATTCCAGCCGAAAATCAAAATCTTTTTTCTCGATTCATTTTCAAGCTTCCTGGCTCCCAAAGCTATTGCCGTAGCTTTTTATATTTTATTTGAGTGGGAAAACACATTATCTTCTGTATATTTTTGACTTCCAGTTTATTTACACCCTTTTGATTTCTTTTCTTCTTTTAATATGTATATATATTAACAAAATATTTTCAAACACAAGAACTTATGATAAAAGTGAAGGAAAGACATTTCAGATGTGTAAAACATTCAACTTTAAAACAGCAAACATTTTTATTCACTTTACACGTCTTAGACAAAAGATTTATTCATTCAAGCATTTTCTGCGAGCACATTTCTCTGCGTAACTTTCATTTCACGCGAGTAAAAACACTAATGTTCAAAACATCTTTTTGGATCCAAGTCAAGCGGTTGTTTTGAACTTCTATTCGCAAAAGATATTTTCGCAAGGTTCGATAGCTGTCAAAGATCATCTGAGGAACTTTTTTTAAGCATGATAAATGGAAAAAGGATAGATTTGTGTGTGAAATAAAGGAAAGTTTTCACTTATAATCCCTTCTAAATGAAAAGCATATTTCAGCCATTTATTTATGCTTTGTTAACTTGGAAAATCGAAGGAAAAGTCATTTATCATTTATTCTATGCTGAACTCTGTAACAGTTCTCAACAGAAAATTTAGCCATTGTATCTAAATCAAAATATCTTAGAAAAATACAATACTCAGTGTGGAGATTTGTTTTGGTAGTTGTTATTCCTTAATGTAAAAATACAATCGGTTCAAGTTGCATAAAGGTTTTTTTTAAATAATCCTATTCTTCTGCGACCAAAGCGTATCGAATTTTGATCTATTGAACATATGATTTTGTGGCGTTTCCTGGCGCAAAAATAAAAAATGCATTTTTAGCACACGAAAACACCGAAAATGTTTAAAGTTCAATATATCATAACGCTGTACGTCTTGATCGTAGGTGAACAGAATTTCTGCTCTTTTACGTGTTAGAAAATGTAGAAATTTTTTCGAAATTTAGCTTATAGGTTGCAGGGATCTTATAAAAATTTTAATTTTGTAATTTAAAAAAAACTGTTTGGTTATAAATGAATTTTCATATCATGAAGAACAACATTTGAATTATTTTGCAATTGGAACTCTACCCCTAAAATTAACGGTTTCGAAATTAACTATTTGTCAACGATAAAAAGGGACACTTGTATAGAAAGAGTATCTCTATGTCCGTTAACATTATAAAAAAAACAAATTCTCGTATTGTAGTTCGGTTTGAACAGTAGGGGAGACCGGTGCTTGTTGACCCATTTTTTCTTCAATATTTTTTATTTATTTTATTTTATTAAAATTTTATTTTTTATTTTTTTTATTTTGGACAATCAGCGAACCTTAAAGCATAAACACGTGGGAAATATTTTGAAAAATATTAATAATTTCTACATGAAGCTCAGAAGGACATCAAGTCACTGGGCCAACCTGCCCCGTCGAACGGGGATTAATGTAGATTTTAGTTCCACTAAATAGATTTTATTTTCGGATTGCTAACGGAAATGAAAAGACACATAACATATCAAATTTAATTTTAATTTGGTATATAAAATATACAAAGGATAAGAAAAGATGTTTTGTTCAACTTAACTACTGCCTTCATCGAAATCTTTCTCATCATCACAATGAATGCAAACATAAAATATCATATCTACAGTGACATATTGTTCGTGTGCCCAATATTTTCACTTGGTACATTAAACCCACTCTTCTCCTGATATACTATTAATGGAATGATTTAAAACAGCGAAGACATAGATATTTCCCTTTGTTATTTTGTTCTTCTTCACGAGATACATCTACTGCTTCTTTGTTCAATCTCTTGTCAATTTCACTTCGAGAATAGCCACTTTCATGTTTCTTCTGGAACCTTTCCTCTGTCTGATTTTTTAACAAAATTACGAACCATCTTCGCATCTAGAAGTGACGTAGTAGCTTAAGCAGACCATAGACAAATTTTAAATTTGAACCCACATTAACGCAATTTTTTTTAACGAAATCTTAAATAATGCCACTTATAGATTTTATTAATAACAGAAAATACAATAAACTAATACAATAATTTTATAATAAAGTGTCTCTAAATAAACTTTCGAAAACTTCCTAGTAGAGTTGCAAAGGCTAGAAAAAACCCGGTTTAAACCTGAGAATAAACCGGGTTTTTTGGGACTGAACCAGGTCTTTTGGGAATAAACCTGGGAATAAACCGAGTCTATTGGAAATAAACCCGGGAATAAATCGGATTTTTGCAACTCTACTTCCTAGCTTTCAAGAAACAACTAGTCCTCGTGTCTCTTTTACATAACACCGTTTTTTCGTCAGCTATTTACGCAATAAAAGAAAAAATATTTTGTGAATTCAGTTTATTAATTTTAGATCATATAAAAATTAGATTGTTATGGAATTTTAATATTACTTTTATTATTATTATTATTTGTTTATAAAGCCGGGCTCCTCCGATTTATGGGCCTAGACATTTGTCTTATTTGCTTATTAGTTAACACATTTAATTAAGGAATTTTATTGACTCTTACAGGCTTATGAATGTAGAAAACAAACTCCTAGGCTACGGTCCAGTTTAAATGGGCCAACTTGCCCCATATCACTATTTTGATTTTAGATCGTCGTATCAAAATATTATGTTAATATTTTTAAACATCAGTAGATGGAAAATTCGCTCTAAACAACGGTCTTTTATATTGCTATTCACCAAAATGAAACTTTAATTTAGAAACAAATCGTAAACAATTATTTATAAGTGCAAAAAAAAAACTTACCTGAGTGAAAATTTGAAGTGACTTTAATGTAATTACTTCTTCACTATTGACGCTGTTTGTGGGTGAAAGGAGATGTCATAAGAAATATGCTGGTAATGCTATCCACCGGATAGTTTGAGAAATATCGCGGATGGGCTAACGTGCCCCTATGGCTAACATGCCCAGTGGCGTAGCGTCAGGGGGGGGCACGATCATTTTACTACCAGTATAATTATATACTACATTTGGCCTTATTTAATCTTTAAACGGTATGAATTAAATAAGGCCAAATATAGTATATACAAATACTGGTAGTAAAGTGATCGTGTCCCCCTTGACGCTACGCCTCTGGACATGCCCCGGTCTCTAATAAGACTTGTCGATGAGTCAGACATTTTGTAGTACAAGAAAATATACTCACATTTTTCTTTAAACTATTTTTGAAACAAGCATTTCAATTATTTGATAAGTCATAATGTGCAAAGTGCGTTCAAATACAGCAATTTATAAATATTTATGAATTTTTGAAATATAAATAGACTTATGAATTATTTTCTTCTTTTTGAAATGAAAATTCAGATTGTCTGACAAGACTTTTATTGCAAACCTCACTCCTGTACGACAATTTTCTATGAATATTTGAAATTTGAATGGAAGTGTGATATACACCCGCATTCTCGTTTTTTGAAAAAAAAATATATATATTATATATAACCGTAATAAAACTACACAGAAACTTCATACTCAAATGGAGGAATATATATATATATATATATATATATATATATATATACAAGATATTCAGATCATATACCAACAAACTGAGAGGGTTGTTAGTGGACATAAAGAAGGACAAAAATTTCTGTGAAACATGGTGTTGCAACCACTATTATTGTCAAAATTGCACGGTCTTCCACCCTAACAAAACTCGGGTTTCCGTTAATAACTTTGAGACAAATAAAGACATTTCAATGAAACTTTGAAGATACTTACCTTGCTTTGCGTTATATGTGATAATATCACAAAAAGCGCTGGAATAATACTGTAATGCAATCAGCGTTACTGTATCAACTAGTAATCACACTGGTGCAAAACGTGGAGGTTCAAACTGCAAACGTAATGTGTAAACTTAGCCAAAAAAGCAAAATATGAAGTAAATTTTGAACGAAAATATTGATAGAAAAACTATCAAAGGGATCCATTAAAAATGATAAAATAGGAACCAGACTATTTTGCTATAATTTTTCTTAAATTAAATTTTTATTTCTTATAATTTCAATAAAATTTAGAAGTTGTGTATGTATAAGAAAAGTTATCTATGTATAAGATTATAAACTGTATTTTTTCTAGGAGTAAAAAAAAAATAAATCGAAAATATTTCACAAAATCCAATAAAAGGGCCATATTACACAACTTAATTGTATTTAATGTTTCTATGTAAGTAATAAAGAAAAATTACATTTAGAAATAGTACTTTAAAAGCTTTTTGCATCAAATGTAAAAGACAAGTGTGTATGTCCGGTCGAAAAAAGTAAAAAGGCACAGATAATAAACAGTTACTTGTTGTTACTAAAGCTAAATGTGCTATTTGTAAATACGATGAAAGAATTGTATTTGGAAATACTTGTATTCGTCATAGAATGTGTTGATATTTTTAACCAGGTAAAATTTTGTCATAATTTTCCGACTTTCGTCTAATTTTAATTTTAATGTACTATAAAATTTTATGATTTTTATGTTATTATATTCTGAAAGTTGTGTAGATTTAAGAAACATTTTACTGTATGTTATATTTTTCATGTACAATATATCATATATTCTAATATGAGGAAGTCTTGTGTGTGTGTGTGTGTGTGGTTATATATGCAAATGACGAAATTATTGAAATATTGCATATTATACATGCAAATTACGAAATGATTTTGACGAAATTTTGTATCCTATCGTTTTGAGGCACCAGAAAACCATTGGACTAGGTCACATGTTCGAGAAAATTTGATTAGTGGGCCATTTTGGGTCACCATGGGTCAGGGTCAAGCTAATTGTATCTAAAAAACAGTTCAAACGATTTTGACTAAATTTTGTATCCTACTATTTTCGGGAACGAGAAGACTATTGGGCTGAGTCACATGTTCGAGAACTTTCGATTAGTGGGTCATTTTGGGGTCAGCGTGGGTCAAGTTAATTTTATCTAAAAAATGGCTCACACTATTTAGAATAAATTTTGCATTCTATGGTTTTCGGGCACGAGAAGACTGTTGGGCTAGGTCACATATTCGAGAAAATTAGAGTAGTGGGTCATTTTTTTCATGGGTCATTATGGGTCAAGCTATTTTTATCTTAAAAAGGCTCAGACGATTTGAACTAAATTTTGTATCCTATGGTTTGGGGCACGTGAAAATCATTGGGCTAGGTCACATGCTCGAGTAAATCCGATTAGAGGGGTCATATTTGGGTCACTGTGGGTCAAGCTATTTTTATCTAAAAAACGGCTCAGACTATTTTGACTAAATTTTGTATCCTACGGGTTTCGGGCACGAGAAGACAATTGGGCTTGGTCATTTGTTCGAGAAAATTTGATTAGTGGGTAGTTTTGATTATGGGTCAAGCTATTTTTATAAAATAAAAAGTATTATAGTAATAATACAGAGAGAAAAATATATCGAGTTGAACTGAATGGTAATTTTGACCGAGCATAGCTCTGTCTTCCTTGCTCGTAATTCCTTAAGTTTATTTTGCCTCAAATAATGGATGAACCGTGTTAGGTACATACAGTTTTGAATGGGAGTTGCCTACCCAATAACGTACCTGGTAGCACTGTTTAGCGGTAAACTTTGGGATTATATATAGTATCTCGAAACTTATAGAAGATACGGTCAAAAGTTCAAAGACAATTTTTTGAGCATCATTAATTTAGTAAGAAAATACATATTGTGCACACGGATACGATAAATAGTCTCTTGTACAGACTAAAATATTTGAAATGTTCGAGATATATTTTGTTTGAGGAAATAAATAATGGCAGTAATAAATAATTTACAATTTTAAGTACTTGCGTTTTCAAATAAAAACCAACTGAGCTCTAAAAAATAAGTTTTATTTTCAATACAAACGTATCAGGTGGTTCTGGGTCCTTTTTTCTTGTTTGTACGACATCATAGTATTTGCTTCATATTTTACTCTGTGAAAAATAGAGAGATTTCTGGATCAAGCAAAATTTTACGAAACTATAATATAACCTCTTCTGAGTTATCCATGATTCCTAAAAAGCTTTCCATTATCTTCAGAAACCTCAGAAACCAAATGTTTTTCGATATTTAAAGGAGCATTTCTGAAAAAAAGACTCCTTTTTCTACCATTTTTTAACAAAAGAGAAAAACGGGATGTTTCCGAGTAAATTTACAGTGTAATAACCGGTTCTCTGAATAGAAAATATTGTTTTTTCCGATGCTATGAATTCAAAGTAAACATTCTCAGCTACATAGCATAATTTATACATGCACGAATAACACAAAAATTTTAATATGAATACAAATGTTAATGCTGTTAATTTAGCCTGTTTATCTGTTAAATATTTTTGTTGAACATGGAAATGTTTACTTGAGAATTGATATCTTCATAAAAATCAATATTTCGTGTTGAGAAAACTGATTAATGCGTTGTAAAAACTATTCGGAAACATTTAAGAGTATCAAAAGAAGCTTTATTTTCGAAAAATACCCCTTTAAATCTCGAAAAAGTTTTTTTAATATAATAGAATGTTTTTTCGAAATCGTGGTTAAATTACTTTTGCGGAAAGTTTTGATATTTCCAGAAACATTTCTATTTTTTTAGTGTACGGTCACGTTCTTATTCGATAAAATGGCATTTGCATACGCTTGTAAAAAGGTAAGGACATTGCTAAAACTTTGCAGCAAACGATAGTTTTATAGAAAACGGTTACACAACCGTAATTTAACTCTATTTTGACTATAATATGAGCAATAATATGGTCAGAATAGAGTAAAATTACGGTTATGTAACTGTTTTCAATAAAAGCGGTCGAATGATTAGAAAGTTTGTTGCAAATTTTTAACAGTGTAGTGCACCTGTTTTACTATACCTAAACTCTGAAAACGACATTTTCAAAACTGAGCAAAAAATACTCAAATCTGAGTATGTCGCATAGTCAAAATTACTCAAGTTTGAAACATGTATATACTCATTTCTGAAAACATGCACACACTCAAGAATAAAACATCATGTGCTCCTATTTGAGTATGTCCATGTTTCAAAAATGAGTATGAACTTACTTCTATGTGTTCATTTTTGAGTATTTCCGTGTTTCAAAAATGAGATTGAATTTATTCTAATCCTTTCTGAGTATGTCCATGTTTCAAAAATGAGTACGAATTGACCTCTATGAGCTCAGTTTTGAGTATGCTCATGTTTCAATATGCTGAGTATTTCTGGTATTGCAGAATTGAAAGCATTGCGTCGTCCTATTTGAAACAAAAAGTTTCATAACAAAATGAAAACATCGATTTACTCAGATCTGAAAGTCTCATTTTCCTCATTGTAGACACCACATTTATGACTGAGTATAAGATCTTAAAATCGTTTATGAAATGTTTAAATTTATTTTTTTAATCACATTTGACCGTTTCATTTTTAAAATAAAATACATTTATATGCTAAAAGTGGTTATAGTAAATATTATAACAGCTTCAAAAAAAACTTTTTATAACGAATCCGGCTAGATTTTTATTCCCAATCACTGTGACATTATCCAAGTCTGTAATGATAAATAAAAAATATATATATTTGTTTTATTCATTTAATTATTTATTTGTTATTCATCATTACAGACCTTGAGAATATCACGTTTCTTGAGTGTACGAAACTAATTGGTTTGTTTATTAAAAGGTTTTTTAAGCCTTTTCTTTATATTTACAGTAATCTCACTTTTAGAATATATATGTATTTTATTTTAATTATAATCAGTAATTTATTTTTTCTGATATAATTCTATAACATTTAGATTTTGTTTTTTGAAATTTATGTAAGATGCACTACCTAAAATAACATCCAGTTTAAGTAGTTTAATGAGATAGTTAAATTTATACATGTTTCAATCCCTGAAGAATTTACAAGTTTTCAGTCTTTCTTTTTTAGTAGACTTCCTGCATTCAGAAAAGAGTTACTAATTAATAATAGGTACTTCAAAGTTACTGTATTTATTTTATTTCATTATTTCTTCATGTTAATACAAATGCTTTGTTAATTAGTAGAAAGATAAAGCGAAAATACCTAATGAACTAGCCTCCAATACCTTATTCTTACATTTTGTTTTTTTAAAAGCAATTTGTGCACAGCAAGAGTATCCAGATATACGGAAAAATACATAAAAATTGTTTACTTAATTCATTCAAAATATACAAAATCTCGTTTTTATCATTTAGTCTATAAAAATATAAGTCAATACTAATTTGCAGTTTTAGCACAGTCATTAGGGATACCATCCTTCCGGCGTGTTTTTCATTATGAGTAAATACGCAATGTTTGTATAAATCATTTTTGTTCTCTTATTGGTATTTAATAGTCTAAATTAAAAATGTGTAAGAGACATTTATTTTACTTAATATTCCTTTAATTGGAAAATTAATTAATAAGTATGTGCTAGAAGACAGTGTGTGCAGAATTCTGGAAGCTTGAGATAGAAATTATAATGTATTTTCCATTTGTTAATTAACAAAATCGTTTAATAAAAATATTAAATATAAATTAATTAACAAAAAGCCTAATTGTACTTAAATAATTAATATAAGCTAATTACATACCATAAATAAGATATTTTTATTTATATAAAAATAAATTATCAATATTTTTTCTACTTAATAAACATTTCGCTTACATATTTCAGTATTGCAAAATTTTAATTAACAGTTTAGGGGAAGTTGGAGGTAATAAGATAATGACAAAAGTAAAACTCCACCATAAATATATATTTAAAAACATAAAAAAATATGTTAAAATATAGTTTTTATCATTAAATTAATATTACCTATCCAATAGGAAGTAATCATGAATTATATATACATATGGGTCATTCTCAAACAAAGGGAAATTTTTCCTTCGAAAAAGATTTTTTATTTTTTTTAATCTCCTAATTTTTGTGTTAGTAAAATGTTTGCTTGTCTGGCATTATGAACAGAAATCGTGTGCCTAATTTATGGCTTCAATACTGGAATCGCAGGAAATGTTTTACACCAGAACGTTTATTCAAAATTATTTCAGTTGTTTCTTAAACTTTTTTCTCTATAGTATGTATTAAAAATCATGCATTACATTACATAAAAAAATTTGTTTTTCGAAGCGAGATATCTTCAATCTGGTAGGAGTTAAAATGATCCCTTATACCGGTTTTAGTGGTAATTAATTTGATTTCTGTTATTGTATGTCAATGACAAAGAATTTTACAATTGGATCATTTTTATATTTTTAGGTAGCTTTCATTACATAAAAGCTACCTATTGCAGCCGTTCGGAGGAAAGTAGTTCCAGAAAATGTTGGTATATTTTTCCCGATCATAAACCCCAGAGCCCCAAGCCACCCCCCCCCCTCCCGTTTAAATGTTGATTTATATATATACATCCATATATACGTATATATATATATATATATATGGATCTTGTCATGCTGTAACTCTCATATTTATGAACCGATTTCGGTGTGATTGAATATGTGTATAGAACAAATTAAGGTCTGGAACCAAGTTCGTTGGCTAGCTTCATCCGTCATCTTGTTTCAAAATGGTGGTCATTTAAAGAGTTTAAAATTGTAAAAAATTCAAAAAGATGTACAAAAAAATTATAAATTAAAAAAAAATGTTTCCATTAACAGTTCGATCATGATACAAGAATTCTGGAACATTTTTTGTTTTGGCTTTATCGTAAAATATGGCTTATATATGGCAGTTCGAAATTCAAGGGTGGCTGATATTTTGAAACAATCTAATTTTTGTTATGATGTGACTCTCGTATTTATGAGCCAATATGAATGTGACAGATCATGAGTACAGGACATACCAAGGTCTCGACCTAGTTCTTTATCCAGCTTCATGCGCCATCTTGTTTCTAAATGGCGGACAGTTAATTTTTTTTTCAAATAAATGTATAAAAAAATATAAATTAAAAAATTTGTTTCCATTTAAGTGTTAGACCGTGATACAAGGATTCTGTAGCATTTTTTGTTTTGGCTTTATCTTACATAATGTCAGAGGTATAGCTTTTTGAAATTCTAGGTTGGCTGATATTTTGAAACAATCTGATTTTTGTTGTACTGTAACTCTCATGCTAAAATTCACTTTCGAATTCAGTATTGACGGAAAACCGGGATTGAATCTTCTATAATCAAATCGGGTTCCAAACATTTTAGCTTCGGGTGTTTGAGTAAAGTGAGTTGAATTTTAAAAAACATGGAATTTGGAAGCTACTTTTAGCCTTTTCCTCCCGGCACATGCCGGAAGAACTTTTTCACTACGTTTTATTTTCATTTTTCGTTCCAACGAAATGTTGTTTCAGTGGTCAAATTTCCCCCTTGCCCTTTTTAAGTATAACAAATAACGGCTAAATTTACTGATAAACTCTAAGTGAGAGGGAAAATGAACCCTATTAAAACATTTTATATTATGGTTGCATCTTAAATAAGTTTAAAAAATGTAGAAAATTTAAAAAATCTTCAAATTTGGCATTTTTATGGTCCGTTGGATAGTACCATGTTTTCAAAAATGATACGTAATGACTTCCCTGGTAATGACAGTTTTAATGTTAAGTTCATTTTAGGCTTAATTATAGCGGTTGAAGGTTTTCAGTATATTTACTTTAAAAATAGTCCCAGAGCTGTTTATAACTCACTCAATAAAATTATTAATTGCTATTTTTATATTTTAATAATATTATACATGGTGATGTCACATACAAAACAATTTTGTAGTAAACACATAAAAATATCAAAATGAAGCACTATTAAATATTTCAACAGAGGAAGACACTCATTGCTTGTAAGGGCGTGTGTTACCCTACAATGTAGCAACTTAAAGAGTATTTTATCACCCTCTAGTAATGAGCTAAGAAAAAAACACTTTACATCATGGTAATGACAATTAATTCTAGGGACAAGGTTTAATTAAAGGTAATTTAATTATATTTTGCATTGAAGCTAAAATGCTAATTATAAAAATAGATGAAACAGATAAAATAGGTATACTGGTTCTGTCCTTATTGTAAGTCTTTCCAACACTTTAAATTAAAATTTTGAAATATTAAAGTTTAAGTTAGGGATATGCCATGTTAATGACATTTGCAATTTATTTTAATTATTCAAATTATTATTTTTCCCGTGCACATACTATTTTACAATGCAGTTATTTGCGGTATTTCTTAAAATAAAACTAAAACATTCATGTTAAACTCATTAAATTTCATTTTTGGGTCTGGGATATAAAATTTCCCTTTATCTCAGAATGACCCATATATATAATATATGTATATAAGGTGATGTCCAGAAATTAAGGGGCAGTGACCGAACACTTTCATTTCAGACATTTTGTCGGATATATACTGCAATTCGTGAGGAAATGCCCGAAATGCACTTGAACTTTGAGGATTTAAAGAGCATTCATGTTTTTCAGTGAAGATTTAGACCTGAGGACAATTAGGGAGGGGGGTAATAATAAATTTAATAATAAGATAATATTTGCGTTTCCCCAAGAAACAGAAAATGCTCGAAATGATCGTCATTGTAGCAAATGGCAATGTAGATCTTTTCAACGTTTTTGTGCATTTGTGTAAGAATAACACGCATATTCTTGAAGATGTAAACGTTTCTTTAAAAAATTCAAAAGTTTTTTCTTTTTTATTATTGAATGCAGAGTTTTCAAACGAATTTAACACCGCTTTGCAAAAACTTGACAAAGAACATTAGAAATGGTATACTGCAATTAAAATAGTAACATATTGAACATTTGATGATAAATGGGTATTTGTATGAAATAAAGTTTAACTGCGCGCATGCACGAGCTACAGCAAAGATTTTTTTTTTCATGATTTCATAGTGAATACTATAGAGCAACTCACATAAAAGTACTAGCCAAATATCATGAAAACTCAAAAAGATACAGACAATACAGCGAGCAAATTGATAAATTGGGGAGGAAATCCTATATAATCCTACGGGATTTCCTCCCCAAATTTATCAATTAGCTCACTATATTGCCTGTATCTTTTTGAATTTTCACGATATTTGACTGGTTTTTTTTTATATGAGTTGCTCTATAGTATTGACTATCAAATCATGACAAAAAAAGCTTTGCTGTAGTTCGCGCATGCGCAGTTAAAATGTATTTCATACCAATACCATCAAATATTCAATATATTAATATTTTAATTGCAGTATACTATTTCTACTGTTCTTTGCCAAGTTTTTGGAAAACGACGTTAAATTCGATTAAAAAATCTGCATGCTATGAAAGAAAAAATCACATAAACGTTAACAAGGTCAAAAATATGCGTGCTATTCTTACACAAATGCACAAAAGCGTTGAAAAGGACCTACATAGTCCTTTGCTACTGTGACAGACCATTTTGAGAACTTTCTGTTACTTGGGTAATAGCAAATATTATTTTATCATTAAAATTATTATTGCACCCCACTAATCGTACTCGCAACAAAGTTTTTACTGAAATTTTTGAAGTCAAACATGACTTTTACATTCTTTAAGTTCAAGGACAAATCGTAAAGAATTTCATTAAGTAATCGACAAAAAGTCTAAAATCGAAAAAATCAGTCACTGCCCCTTAATTTATGGACATCAATGTACATATATATATGCATATATGTATACACACACACACATACATACATACATACATATATATACATTGGAACATTTAGATTATACATTTAGAAAACATGGCTAACCAATCTACCATACCAAATAACGCATGTTCTCCCTTTACATACAAAATTTCAGCCTACAGATTTCTCATAAAACGAGCCTTTATAATATGTACTGAAAATAAATTGAATAATGAATTAGATAATATTCGTAAAATTGCCTATAATAATGGTTTTACAGTACACCATATTAATAAATTAATCATAGATATCACCAATAATAAGTATTCAGAAAAGAAATTTGATTCACAAAAATACAAACTTTATACTCTGCAATATTATCCAAGCTTTTTCGAAAAATTAAAACACAGCCTTAAACGTTTCAATATCTGCTTAATAGCCAAACCACTTAAGAAATTAAAGAATATCATTTGCAGTAAAATTGACCCAATTAATTTTGAGAATTATTCAGGAGTATATGAAATACCTTTTATTAAAGAAGACGGATCCAAGAATTACTACATAGGCATGACCAGCAGGAAATTTAATTGCAGAAAAAAAGAGCATATAGCTGATATTAAATACAATAGAAAAACTACAGCCCTAGCAAGATTATATCAAGAAGAAACCATCCAAATAAATTTCAATGAAAGTAAAATAATATTTCCCTCCAGTCTATACTATCCATCCATAATAAGAGAAACCATAGAGATACTCACGCGCAAAAATACAATATGTAACGATACGGCATCTTTTAATTTACCGAAACTGTGGCTAGAATTACTCCATGCTCAAAGATATGAAAATAAACAATCAAGTAAAAAATAATAGATAACGTGCGTAATTTTTTTTTAAAAGTACATGTAAATAATAACTTCAAAGCCCGTGCAGCTTTAGAATATTCTCATTTTGTTTTTGAAAATGACTCAGAAGAGTCGAAACATGTAAAACAACTAATAAAAGTTATTTTAATTTGTATTATAGTTGTTAATTTTACACCTTTAGCATTTAAAAGTAATATACTATTACAAGGTGTTATATTTTATTATATTGTTATTTTAATGACGTCATGTTCGCCTGCTTTCTGTACTTACTCATACTCATACTCCTTGTATTATTGAGAAATATTTGAAAATGTCCGTTATACTTCCAATATGATGTCATATTCAGCTTCTTTTTTATTCGTAAAACTTTTTGTTTCATTTATTTTTTACGTGGAAATCTTTCAGTTGAAAATTAATTGCTGTGGAAAGAATTTTATTGCGAGTTTTGAATTTTTAGCAATGAACTATAACAAAAAATGGTTAAGTTTTATAGGAAATGGCTCTTAGATTGTTGATTATTTTAATTAGAAATTAACTATAATTTATTTCTATCCTGGATTACTTTATTTGCCTCGGCCGGTTTTTATACACTTGTACGTAAAATTTCAAAATTCTGGCTTCCAATCAGAATTTTTTAGTTAATAGTATAGTTTAACGTACCGAATTTTTGTATTATTTCACTGGTTCTACGTAGTGTGAAACAAATTTAGTATTTTATTATAAAGATTTAATTTTCATTGTAATAAAATGCTTTGTTTTTCAGAAATTTTCTGCAGAAGAGAAAAGGAGTTGTAACACTACACTAACTTTTGAATTCAAATGTATTATTTGAGACAGAATTTGACACACTTTAAAAACAAATTATCCTACTGCCAAAAGTACTGGAATGAAACGTTTTACTTTTAAATTTTCTAATTAGATAAATATACAAATCTACTTAATTACGAAAAATATTCACAATCATATGTGTAAATAAGGAAACACTAATTTATACAAAAAAAAATAACTAAAGATTAAACTTATTATGCTAGTTAACAAAATTTAGTATTGTAATTGCCTTCAAACTTAGCATAGTATTTTGTTTTAAAAAACATAATAGTTACTGCAAGTTAAACAAAGTTGTAACAACTGTAGTTCTAAAAACATTTATCAAAAATGTTAAAATCGTCGTTAAAAATTCTGAAAGTTCTAAAATTTTAAAAACACATTCTCAAAGAAAGAAAGTGTTAAGCGAGATTAAAACTTATTTTTAAAACTTCTTCACTTTCAGTATAAATTAACATATATTTGCTTAATTTACGGATTAAGATGCTTAATTCTTAAAAAAGTAGTTAAGAGTATGTTTAATAAAGTTGTATTTTATTTCCATTAAAATTGGAAAAAAGTACATTATAGGTTATCTAGTTTAGAAAACAGACCTAACATCTCATTTCCTGTTAATATAGTATGATTTATTTTGGATTAATGTCAATGAGCCTAAATGTCATGCCCCATAAATACCACAGAGTTCTTGTACTTAAATTCCTCAGGCAAGAATCGAATATAAATACAACATAATCAAACATCTTTTTTTTTAACAAAACTCGAAACCTTTTACTTTATTTAAAGCGTTTTTGTGGAAGAATTTCCCATTGCTGTATATACATCATTAATTATCAAGTTTCCCATTCTTCCCTAAAAGCGAGGAATAACTTCTAAAGTAAGATTAGCTTTTCGTTTTTTATCGTTTGAACGTCAAATAATTCCATCGACGTCACGGCATTAAAGGTCTGTTTCATTTACCGGAAGTGAGAGATAGAAAAGGTGACACGTTTTGAACTAAAGTTGTTATAAAATTTTCATCACATTTTGATTCGTTATTGATAGATCCATTACCGACGAATATGTTCTTTCCTTCAAATACGGAGAAGCTTTTAGCAAATGTATTAAGGTATGTTTATGTAGTATTTGCATATATAAAATTAAAATTTTACTTAAAAGCAGAAATTTTGAATAATAGAGTTTTGTTAAATAAAATGTTTAGTAATTTATACATAGTCAGATATATATATATATGTGTGTGTAAAAATTAACCATTGAAACAGAAACTGACCATATACAATGAAATTACTATACCATATTGCAGTGTCAAATTATAAATTATATATATATATATATATATTGGGAGGGGGGGATAATTACGTTCTTCAAGTGATAAAAAGGGGTAAGTTAATGTTTTTACAAAAATTTAATCAAGCATCTGACATAATAATAGCGGTGTGCATTTAAATAAGAAATATGATTCAAGAATCAAATTTTGAACTACAAGGGTTAGTGGGCAACCCAAAATTACTTTTCCCAATTTTCCTAGAAACATGAGGTTCAACGTAAATGGACACAATTATTTGATTCTTTGAAATGACATTTCAGGAAAAAACTTCTATCATTAATTAAATGTTACTCATTTAAACACAAGATGTAGTAAATAATGCTTGAATAATACTTAAAATGCATACATTGTTATTAATTGACATAATAATTTTATGATTATTATATCTTGAAGGAATTCTATGAGAGTAAAATTTTGTTTTAAATCAGCCATATAAATTTTGTTGAAGATCCAGTAAGAAAATATTCTACTTCAGATTTTATTTTCTGCAACTGAAGTGTTTTCAGAGTTCATCATGAAATAAATGATAAATGATTTCTTTCTATTTCAAACTGACAAATTATAAATAAATGTCGTAAATATGCTTTCCAGTTAAAAGAGAATAGGAGAAAAACCTTCTTTTATTGCATCCAGAACTTTATCTATTATCAATTTATCATACTCGAAAAAGTTCTTTAAGATGGTTTTATGACAGCTAGAGAACTTGCGGAAATATCGTTTCATATCAGAGGTCAAGACCACAGCTCTATTTTATTTCAAAAGCTTCTTTTACCTTCAATGTTTTCACTTACATAAAATCCAATTCATTAAATGAAAAAAAAATTACTTGGATAAATTTCTTAAATGCTTAAACTTTAATTTAAAGCATGTGAGAAGAATGAATATTTAGCGTATTAATGTAAATTTTTAAAATTTTTAAAACCATTTCTTTAGGTATAACCTTACTGGATTGTGTTATCAAAAAAATTTGTAATTAAATTAAATGATTTAAGAAATCTGTTTTGGACGCAGATAATAACTCATATTCAAATTATACATATTATATTTAGTACCGGACTAATGAATAATCGTTTAAGCTTGTTTTTAGTTGCACATTTGTATCTAATTTTATCTTATATGTAGAGAATTGATTAAGTACAGGGCGTTTCTAAAATCTTCGTACATTTTTAAGAAACATTTTGTAAATAAAATTTATTTGCGGTGATATGATAGAATGATTTCAACAAAAGAACAATTATACATTGTTTGCTCTGTTTTACATGGGTTAACGTATGAAACTGTTTAAAATAATTATTTAAAATAATTTAGGGGACTCTGCACTCTTTCAACTATTATTTTTATTTGTATATTTTATAATATCGTATTGATATACAGGGTGAAAGGAAACTATCTGGCAAAATTTTAAAGGGTGGTATGGGGAACCAAAATAATCATTTTTTGTCATTGAATGTGTGTCCGAAAATGACTAGAGATCCTATATTAGAGAGAGATTGGACATTGACGAAATGTCTGCCATGTAAGTTCCAAGGCAGATGGAACGCCGCAAAACGCAATATATTTTCATCAGCGTCTAACACGCTTTGTTCTATTAAATCATGTAAAATTCGTTTATATGTTTTCAGAGAGTCATTCAGCATATAAAAATAAATCCATTTCCTTTTTAATCTATAAGAATTTTTAAAAAATGCATTTTTTTTTCTATTCCGATGAATTGCAGGATTAACATTTCGAATCTGATCGGAGAACACAAATTAACACAATAAATTGATTCCGATAATAAGAAATATAAAAACAATTATCAAAATATTCAGAAAAGTATAGATTTTTTAAATCTATTCCTGTATACCTTGTGTATTATTTATTATAGTTAGATTCATAATTTTAGATAGTTTTAAAGAAACTAATTGGTTGTACGGAAATAAAAAGTTTTAATTCTCTATCTTTAATACATTTTATAATACTAAGTGTGTATAAAAGTATTTAAAAAAATACATCCCGAGAAAAACTGAAAAAAAAATACGCATATATGTTTATTATTTTTTATTTATGAACTTAAAGGTTCTTTAGACAGTTATATGTTGTGAAACTATAGAATGTTTATACTTTTTGAATTGTCAGAGTCTGCGTTGTTTTTTAAATCGACAATTGAAAATTCGAAACGTTTATTTTTTCTGCGTCCTTATATTCAGTTTTAAAAAAAATAGAAAATATTAAAAAGTACATATTTTAAGTATTTATAATTTATAACCATTTTAATATTTTAAATAGTGCACTATATACAAATTTATTATGTTTTACGTTCTTCAAAAGAATCTTCTAAAAATGTAAACAAAAATTCATCACCAACAACGGATGCCAATCTACCGCCAACTGTGAAAACTTCGAAACTCGGAATAATTTACATGTTTTGCTCATTTACTCACAAAAATTTAAATCAAAATCAGTTTTTAAGTATAAAACAATAGCAACAGATGCGAATTTTTTGATTCTGTTACACTGAGAAAAATTACACTTTCAAATCTGAGTAAATCGATGTTTTCATTTTGCTATGAAAATTTTTGTTTCAAATAGGACGACACAATGCTTTCAATTCTGAAATACCATAAATACTCAGAATATCGAAACATGGACATACTCAAAACTGAGCACGTAGATGTCAGTTCATACTCATTTTTGAAATATGGGCATTCTCAAAAATGATTAGAATCAGTTCAAACTCATTTTTGAAACATGGAAATACACCAAATATGAGTACATGATGTTTTATTCTTGAGTGTGTTTGCATGTGTTCAGAAATCAGAATATACTGGTTTCAAATATGAGTAATTTTGATTTGGAGCCATTTTGACTATGCGACTTACTCAGATTTGAGTATTTTTTTTTTCTCAGTTTTGAAAATGTCGTTTTTAGAGTGTACTTATTTTGATCGTTGTTAATTATAATGAAACTATTTAAAGCTGACTGAATGCACTTCTATTGTAATTGAACAATTTAAAGAATTTTACAAAACTGTTAGACCTTCCTAAATATTAAAAAGTATCTATAAACAAAAGTTAATGCACCTATTACAACACGTCTCGATGTAATATTTAAAACGTTGTATCATTAAACATCCAAATATTCTTACTTAGTGACGTACTCTGAGTGTGGAATTTATATGGCAGATTTGTCAAATTTGACGGTGTAGCAATGTCCAATCGCTCTCTAATGTAGGATCTCTAAAAATGATGGGTACAAGCGCCACCTATTGTTGCTTATACGCTGTCTTTCATTGCATTTTTCACATATTTCTTCGTCACCAGCGCTTAAACGAGCCATTTACTGACACACATTCTATGACGAAAAATACTGGTTAAGGTTCCCTGTACACCCTTTGAAAATTTTGCTAGTTATTTTCCAAACATCCTGTATTGTTAAATTGTTTATTTATGAAGGAAAATGTTTTAATCAAGCAATGCAATATTTTTTTAAATACAATTTCTGTAGTAAAATGTTTAAAAAAATTTAAAGACATTTTAAAACCACACTTTACTGAAAAGTTTGAACATTTTGAAATATCTATTATAAGGATCAGAGTTCCCAAAATATATTTAGTTTCTGTAAAAAATAAATAAATTTACATGACATGTACAAATTCAGTAAAAAATAGCTATTTACTTAACCTTTTTTTATTTTCTAAAATAAACTATTTTCAGTACTGAATATCCCATTCTTAGTTTTATTAGGCTGTATCAAAAGTATTTTCGTTTTTTTAATGTTTTTATACCAAAGCATGTAGCTGGCACTTTCTCACCACTATTGTTGAACATTAAACGTTATTTAAGAGGATACATATCCCTATCCCTCTATATTCTGTAATCATACACGCTTCTTTCTTTCATTTTTAGGTCACACAAAGAGTGATACAAATGTTGAGATTTTATGCATCTTAAGACATGATTTGAAACTAGGCTTTAAAACCAATAAACTTGTCCTCAAAACTCGTGTAGTTGGAGGCCAGTACAAAAGTAGTGTTCGGACAGGTCAAAACAAATCCAATCGTTTTAAGGAAGGGTACCTCAGCCTTGAAATTTAACCCAGAAGTGACAGTTGAATTTTAACCAGTTGAAGAGAAAAAAAAAGGAGAATCTATAATCAATTTTTATGCTAAAAATTAACAAAACTACACATTCAAAAATTAATTGTTGAGTGTGTAGTTTTGTTAATTTTCAGCATCAAAATTGATTGTGGGGAAGATTTTAATTGTGTATAAATTAGTGGAAGCAAGAATTTGACTTTTATAAATGAATCGTTAAATCTCCAAAACATACTGGTTCCGCAGGTTTCTTAATGTTGACCGTTCTGAATAAATATAGTGTTTTATGTGGAAGACTTTAAAAACAACAGTTCTGTAAAAGTATACTAATTTATTATACGATAAGATGACTGACAAAAATACAGCATAACTTTACCGTTAACTCAAGAAAACGAAAGAAGCAATAAAAACATGCAGCTACATTTTAAAACAAATAATAACCAAAAGGTCAGCAGGCAAGAGAAAATAAGACAAAAACATCAGAGAAAGTCCAGCCATTTATACAAACTGTCAGCATATGACATTAAAAACATGAGTATAAAACATCACAAATTTTCTGAATGGTGTATACAAATTTGAAATTTTATAAATACATTAAAAATGGCGACGTTTCGACCACCTTCTATGGTCATCAGGAAAATTTTTTATAACAAAAATTTTCCTGATGGCCATAGAAGGTGGTCGAAACGTCGATATTTTTAATGTATGTATAAAATTTTAAAATTGTATACACTATTCAGTAAAATTTCTGATGTTTTATACTCACTGCTTTAATGTTGTAATATTTCATGGTGGAATCGTCCAGTATTTATGTCAGCATATGTTTTGGATAAACATGTTGCCATTTCAAATATACAAACTCGTGTCTGAAACGCCATTGGCTACTTACGCAGAATATTTCAACCAGCCGATCACGGTGAATAACAAGGTCATGAAGTCACAGTTACTGCCTGTTACTAAGTAACGTATTTACATTTAAAGCCAGTGAATGAAACTAAGTGCCGGTCGCTTCAGATACGTGCGCATGCTATTCAGGAGATGGTGAAAAATAGAAATGCATCGATATCAAAGTAAATACTTTTATCTTAAACCTAATTAAAAAGAACTTTGAATTAAATATACGCATTATATGAGATTCTGAATAGATGCGTGACACTTAAGATAAAGAACGCTTTTCGGAATTGTGGATAACTCTGAAGTATTTATTGTATATTTTGGTTCGTGGTTATATTATACAGGGTCATTCATAATTCCCTCCGGGGTTTCGAAACGTTATAGTAAAAAAACGAAGACGAATATGAAAAAAAGAAACATATGAAATTATTCCGAAACTATTCAAGTTTTACTTACATACATTACAGGTGTTCTATGTGTGAACCCTTGGTCACACGGCATACATCCATGCGATAGTCCAGTTCCTGCCATACTCCGTTTCTTTAAATCTGAATCAGTGGTGTCAGTTCAACGGGCCTTTCGTAATAAATATCGAAAACAGGGACCAACTGACAAAACAATTCATGTGTGGTACCGGAAATTTAAAGAAACGGAGTATGGCAGGAACTGGACTATCGCATGGATGTATGCCGTGTGACCAAGGGTTCACACATAGAACACCTGTAATGTATGTAAGTAAAACTTGAATAGTTTCGGAATAATTTCATATGTTTCTTTTTTTCATATTCGTCTTCGTTTTTTTACTATAACGTTTCGAAACCCCGGAGGGAATTATGAATGACCTTGTATTTTCGTAGATTAAGAAGCATTTGTCTTTTTTTCGTATACGGCAATCTAAAAGTGACACTTCCAAAGTTAATGGTGTGCTTTGGTATAACAAACTGAAAGTGCTACTGACCTTTCATGTTTTCAGAAAAGAGTGGAGAAACTTACCTTGATATGTTGCAACAATATCTTGGTCTACACACAACTAGCATCTGACGCATTATAGACACTGTTGTCTTCGCAAGTCTTATGTCATCAATACTTGTTTTTAGTGATATACCAAAATTACAGGGTAACAAGAAATAACTTGGGCACACATGATACATTATAACTTTAATGCTATTGAAAATATTACGACCAAACATCAAAATAAATATGAATACATTATTTCGTCTAATATATTTAAAAATTTTCAAAGTGGCTTACTTTAGCCTTAATACAGAGCTATAAACGTCTCACAAAATTTTCGGCTATGGGCCGCAACTCACTTACTGATATTTTATTCCATTCCTTGTATAAGGATTTCTTTAGGGATGCCAAAGTTTTATGAGGATTAGCACACCCTTGTTTCCAAGATGGAGTAAACAGAATAATCCATTGGGCTCAAATCTGGGGAATAATGTGGCCATTCTTGAGCTCCAATGAAGTCAGGAAAATGCGTCTTGCACCAATCCTGAGTGCCTTTAGCTCTGTGTGCAGGTGCGGAATCCTGTTGGAAGGTCCGTCTTTTGTTTCCAAAGAACTTTTGTGACCAAGGTAAGACAACATCTTCCAAAATGAGTTTGCGATATCTTTGTTGATTAATCTTTATCCCTTGATCAACAAAAACAAGTAGTGTTTTCTACTAGCACATATCCCACCCCAAACCATTACAGATTGGGGTCGTTGACACCGTTCAACAATGCAAGAAGGTCCAGGCGCTTCTGCTGACCAAACTCTATCATTATGGCTATTGTGAGCTTGTTCAATCGAAAACAGTTTCTCATCTCTGAAGACAAATGTTTGCCATCGATCACCTGCGGCCCGCTTTAACAGATCTTTACACCTTTGAAGTCTTGTGCGTTTGTTCTCTGCTGTTAGCTTTTGAGCCTCTTTCATTTTGTAAGGGTGAAGACCAAGCTCTACTCTTGCCATCAAACGTGCGGTTTCTCTGTTGATCTTCATCTCTCTAGCAACCTTTCTCATTGAAATCCTAGGATTTCGTTGAACTCGCTTTTTGATAACTACCCGGTTTCTTGATGTGTTAACTGGCGCTTTCTTCCTCTTCCTGGCCTGTCACCATCATGTCCGAGTTCTATACACCTTTTGATTGTGTATGAAACCGCTTGCTTAGACACTTTCAATCGTTGAACAATTTGACATTGTTTCATCCCTTGCTTATGTAATTCAAGTATGGCAGATTGTTTGTTAAACATAATTGTTATCTCAACTAACTTACTTACACCTGTTTAGTAGCTTTCTGGAATCAATTCCCTATGACAATAACTTTATAACTTTAGTGGTAATTACAGATTTTTGGTTTGAAACTTCGTCCAAGTTATTTCTTGTCACCCTGTATATCTATAATAAAACTTCAAACTAAAATAATAGTTTTCGGGAAAACTTCCCCAATTTTTCCAGTCTAAAATCTTTTGAATTGTTCCCTTAATTTTAAATTGTAAATTTCAAACAACTGTATTAAAGCAGAAGCATTATTCAGACCAAAGTGTGTCGATAAAAATGTATAATTAACGTATGGATTCTACTATATCTTCGTTACAAATGAAAGTTAAATGTACAGTGAGTATTGATATTACTGCATATTTTTAATTTGCAATATCTCTGTTTTTTTTTAAATAAGTAATTAATTCTTTTTTAAACATTTAAGATACTAAAACCTTTTTAACTTTTTTAAAAATATTTACCTATTCCATAGACTTTTAAACTAAGTAAATGATTCTTCCTCCTTCGATTTTTTGAAAAAGAAAATATAAATATTGTGCTTTACTTATGCTTAAAGACATTTTAATGACGTTTTTATTTTGAATTTTAAAGATGACATTCATTTAAAATCGTTTAGTGGCAAGTTCTATTTTCTTCGTGTTTTTGGAATTATTGACGATAGATCTTGAAGACCATGCGCTAATAATAACACATCTCTATATTTTCATAACTATTTTATCTTATGAAAAATTTCTTCATAAACACAAAAATATAAATTTTAAATTATTCAGACTTCAGTATAGCAATGAAATTTCCCCTTAAAGATTTTCAATTTTAAAGATTTTTTTATATAGATAAACTGATAAAAAAAGCTTTGAAATTTTCTTTCTATAGTAGATATAAAATGTTGTATATATATTTCATTTCATAATTTATAATTTTCTTTAATTTGTAATTTTCTATAGCTTCTAATTTTCTTTATAGTTTCTATAATTTCTTTATAATTTCTAATTTTTTATATAATTTTTAGTTTTTATATCTTTTTTCTATAATTTCTAATTTTATTTCAGTAATTTATAATTTTCTGTAATTTCTCTATTTGCTTTCAATAATTCCTCATATTTCTAATATTTCTTTCTACATTTTTTCTGAAATTTTCTTTCTATAATTGAAAATGTTTTACAGTTTAGTATAGAATAAATGATTAACGAGTTCTTGTGCATCAATAAATTGTAAATAAACAACTAAAATATTATTTTCTATTTAAAGTGTATGCAATAGAAGATTTTCCGTGTTTTAATTACACAAATTCGTCTATTATATCGTGTTTATCATGGTTATAAAATGCTTTTTAGATATTATTTGCCATAGAATGTTTTAAAATATCTTATTCCTAGGTATCTTATACGGAAATTCTTCATTAGACTATTTAAAAAACACTTAACGTTTTACTCATATGAAATCACTAAAATGATAGTTTAAACAGACGAAATTAGATCATTTAAGCGCTCTAAATTCTCCACTGTAGACCATAACTAAATGAGTTTTCGAAAAAAAAAATAAGATTAAAACTTATATTTAAGATTCATTTGCATAAACGTCTGAAAAATTCACATTTTGAGGTGGGTTACTTTAGGAAGAATAAGCTTGTATTATGATACCAAGCATGCCATATTCTACTACTTTTTTTAAACGAATTTTTTATTATAAAAAAGAGATCAATACGTCTCGCAAACCAGCTTTCGTATGCTGCATTTAAAAAGCCACTTTAATCTTCTTGGTGTTCAATGCATTGAATTTGCACATCATCTCATTGTTCTTTATGTTCAGAGCGTGCTAAATTGTAAGTGATGAAAACTCAATTAAAAGATAGGACAAACAATTTTCATGTTAGTTTCAGAGTTGGGGTTCACTTTTATAGCCCAGGGATTCGTTCGTATGCACTCGTGACTTATCTTGAAATCTTGAATAATTATCCAGAAAAAAAATGCTGACAGCCTAACGCTATTATTTAATGCAGAAAGAAACGTTTTTGATTCTCCTAATTTACTTAAGTAATGAATTGGAGGTTATTTTTTTAATACACTAGAAAATTGCCATCAATTGCAAAATGTTGTCAAGTCTGTATTTAATGTTTAACTCATAAACTGAGTAAATTCAATTTTGTTTTATACATAGCATTAAAAAATGAAATTAGAAAATCGTTTAGTTGTAATAAAAAATGCATAAGGAAATTTATTCAAATCATATAATTAATATCATAATATAATCAAATAATCAATAATATTAGTCACATTGAAGATAATTTAATATGTTTATCATTCAAAAAAATTTGGATATATTTTTTTAATATAAAAAACAATCAGCCTATATTTAGAGTTTACTGGCTAAATTAGAGTTGTTTTAGAGCTGAGTTCAATGTCGCAAATGGCATCGTGACCAGAATGTGAGCCAAACCACCCCGCTCAGTAATGGTTCGGTCCATTATCTGCGACACATGTACGTAGCAGACAGGCATCTCTCATTTACGAAAGTGACACGGAAGTGTGCGGATAGAAGTTTTTTAATGCTCTCATACACTAGGTTTAAGATGTTTGGTTGACTTAATGGACGCTACAAAAGATGAACAGCGTGGTCTGGTCAGGTTTTTGACAGTTGAAGGTGTTTCCCAAAACGAAATTAGTCACCGTATGGCTGCCGTGTACGGCGAACATTGCATTTTATTGGCCACTGTGAAGCTTTGGAGCAAACGGTTCAAAGAAGGACGTGAAAGTTGCAAAGGCGATCCAAGACCTGGTCAAAGCCACCTTGCAATCACCTCCAACACAAATGCACAGGTTGATGAGCGGATTAGACAAGAACGGAGGATAAGCATCGATGAACTGGAAGCTATTTTCGGGCAATTGAAAAAACAGCTCAAGGGAACCAGATTCGTGCCGGACGATGACGTGAAGGAGGCAGTTGCAGACATTTTGAAGCAGCAAGCCAAGAAAGAAGGGAGTCACGAGACTCTTAGTCAGTGGAACAAATGTCTAAATCCTCATAGAGACTATACTTTTAAATAAAGTTCTCCGTTTGTCATATATTTGCATTGGTTCACTTCCCTTTGACTCGCCCTCGTATGTATAAATGTTGTATCCAAGAACATTTTAAATGATAATTCTGACATAACACAGCTTATTATGATCTGAAAACTTAACGTGGCCAGTCTTATTTGG
The DNA here is from genome assembly GCA_963931845.1 of Maratus michaelseni. Lineage (NCBI taxonomy): Eukaryota > Metazoa > Arthropoda > Arachnida > Araneae > Salticidae > Maratus > Maratus michaelseni. Next base: position 224,562,035 of record OZ007596.1, read on the forward strand.
TACAGGTACCTTATAACAGAGATTTGCAACCTAAGATTTGTTTTGACATGGCAACGAAAAAATTATTATCTATAGCAAAAAAAAATTAACTTCATCTACTTAGATAATTTTAAAATGAAGATAACATTTTTTATATATATTAATTTGGATGAACAAATTAATTTGTTCACTTAATGTAACTTTGTAACGTTTAATTCTAATGTAGTTTGAAAATTTACGATCTCATATCTTCCGATTTAAAAAATAAATCCTCGTTACTGTAATTCCAAATATTTACACTTTTCTTTTCACATCTGTTAATTACACTTTTTTTTGTAACATAATCATTGCACATGTAACCAAGAAAAATTTGTTTACAAAAAAACAAGATTTCTTTTATTTTCATTACATACGGAGTAATTAATTTTTTAATTACCACTTAGCGTGTGTCTATTTAGAGATGCTTATTATCATATGTACTAATTAAGAAAACAAAAGAATAACAAAATTAATCAAGAACACTTAAAATTTAAAATTCCTATTCTTTTTTCGGGTACACCACCTATTTATATATTCAAGTGCTTTGGAATTAAATAGAAATAAATTCAAAGAGACATATAATAAAAAGCTTTTCAATACTTCTTAATAATCAGTTATTTTTAAAGGATTTTTGAAATAAATTTCCATAAAATGAATCATTTTCTGTGGTTTTAAAGGCCACATAATTAATTATCTAATTTGTAAAGGCCAACAAAAAGATTGATTTTCTCGGTAAGAAAACATATGTAATATACCTTCCTATACATAATTTGCAATTTCAACATTCATTAAGGATTTAGACTACATCAGTATATTTATTTATTTTGTCAATATATTAGATTATTATGTTTTACCATAACAATAAGGCTAATTAATCTAAATTATATACATAATGAAAGCAATTATTTTCATAGCATGTTTTCCTAAAAATTAATAATATGATTAAATTCTCTCTGATCTCACGTTCATGCCTATTAATGAAAAAAATTCTGATTTCCTTTATGTGTTAAATCATTATGTTATAGTTAGAGTAATGAAAAAATGCTTCAAGTAAAATACTTCTATTAAAAGATAAACATTTCGTAAAATTGCTTACTTAAATCCCTTACAAATAAAAATTATTAAGTTAATATAAATTAATAAGCATATTAAGTTAGATGTAAGGTATTTTCATATGCAAAATCACCCATATTTTTTATGAAAAGAAATAGTTTTCGAATTATTTTTTTTTAATTCCTTTATAGTAAAAGCATACATAATACGAAAGGTCCATACTATGTAAATCTTTATGAAAATAATATATCCGCCTTTTTTTGCTAAGTACGTATTTTATTTGGCTAAATAAGCTTAAACCTTAATTTTACTTAAAACAAAAATTCCTAAAACATTCACTTATTAAAACAACTAGGGAATCCATCCCGGGCCTCCCGTGTTACAGAACATAGGTTGTGATTTTTTTTAATTCAAAACTCTAATAAATTATACACATTTAATATATATTTTTACATTCCTTGCTAAAAACACTAAAAAGCAATGGAAAATATCAATTTTGTACACTCTAAAAACGACATTTTCAAAACTGAGCAAAAAATACTCAAATCTGAGTATGTCGTATAGTCAAAATGGCTCCGAATCAAAATGACTCATGTTTGAAACATGTATATACTCTTTTCTGAAAACATGTACACACTCAAGAATAAAACATCATGTGCTCATATTTTAGTAATATGTACATGTTTCAAAAATGAGTATGAATTGACTTCTATGTGCTCATTTTTTAATATGCCCATGTTTCAAAAATGAGTATGAACTGACCTCTATGTGCTCAGTTTTGAGTATGTCCATGTTTCAATATTCTGAGTATTTCTGGTATTTCAGAATGGAAAGCATTAGTCGTCCTATTTGAAACAAAAAGTTTCACAACAAAATGAAAACATCGATTTACTCAGCTTTGAAAGTGTCATTTTTCTCAGTGTATTCAAACAGAGTTTAGAAAGTCATTAAAAAGTATACTTTTGTATTAGTCGCATGTTAGGAGAAAATAGCTGAGGAAATCGCCAAAGATTGCTACTTGCAGCAGCCTTTTGAATTCAAATAATTTCATTGGTTTAAACGCGTAGTTCGACATAAATTTGTGTTTATATATATATTATTTTATTTATTTATTGATGACGTTTAAATTTCGTTATGAAATATTAGCCGGAAATAAATACTAAAATATTGTTTTAAGTGCAAACGGGTTCAATTTTCAAAATCGGGTTGCATGCAACAGAGATAAACTAAAAAAGATATATTTTAAAACTATTTTAAAAACCATAGAGAATCAGTAAATTGAGATACAGTTTTCAAACAGATGGCAGTTCAAAGAAAAATTATTTTTCTATTCGACAGTGTAAACATTGATATTGTGAAATGTTTAGAAATTCAAAAATTTGCAGTAAAAGCGAAATTTATCCAAAATAAACAACGTTATTAATCGGAAAGGGCTATCCCGAAAATAAGTACTTATGCAGGGTGATTTTTTTAAAGTTGTGAAAGTAAAACCCTATAACAAAAGAACCACTGATCCAAATGACCTGAAATTTCACTAGTGTGCTCCCAAAGCAATGGGAATTTTTTAGATGTGGTTAAAAAAACTTAAAATACCACCGACAGATGGCGCTGTACATGCAGCAAAGTCGGGAGACGAGCTTGTGCACGACACACGTACACTGACGATAAAAACGTGAAGCACGCACACATCGTGTATGGATATCCTCGCAATGACTGTGCCATTGACTGACCGTGCATTGTTAGCGAAACTGTATCATCAGAATAATGACAGCGCAGCAACTGCAAGAGATTTAGGACACTTAAGAATTTAAGAAAAGGTCCAATGACGACAGAAGACTTACGGAAGATGCTCTTGAAATTTGAACAGACTGCTTCACTGAGCCTAAAACCTGGTAGAGGAAGGAAACCAGCTGATGTTAATCCACAGCGCCATCTGTCGGTGCGATTTTAAGTTTATTTTTAACTACGCCTAAAAAATCCCCATTGCTTTGGGAGCATACTGGTGAAATTTCAGGTCATTTGCATCAATGGTTCTTTTGTTATAGAAATTTACTTTCACAACTTTAAAAAAAATTACCCTGTACATGGTGAAAGATTCTAAATGGGAAAAAAGAAACATAAAAAAAAAAGACTCAATTTCGATGTTGAAAACGATGTTTCAGGTAAGGATTTATGATTTTCGCAAATTTCTCTTACAATGAGAAAATAAAAATAAGAAGATTGGACAAAAATGTTACAATCAATTCATCGTACTATTAAGAGAACACGTTACGTCTGATATTTACAGGAAAGAATCTATCTTTTTTTTTTATTATTCCAACGACTTTCAAATAATGAAACTACACCAAAGGAAAGCCGCCGCTCATACTTCAAAAAATAACACTGTATTCGTTGAAAAAATAAAACCTCACGCAGGTACAGCATTTATACCTCTCAATACATTCCTAAGAAGTCACCTGACGTTTAACTTATTGTTTATTGTGCATTTGGTCTGTCCTTTCAAGGCGCTCTTTCAAAGCGTAAAACCTGAAAACTCTGAAAAGTTTTTAAAGAGACATGAGAAGCAATACCCCTATACATTTTCCAAAAACCTTCTACCATAGAAATCATGATGCAGATTTAAAATGCAGAAAAAAAATTATCAGACAGATTATTTTAAAAAATAATATTCACATTTTAACATTAAAAAAACTACCCCGAAATCGTCTAAAAAAAGCGTGAAAAACTTCTGTATCACCCCATAGAAAATCATTCTAGCGCAACAAAAAAAAGTCCTTCCGGCCTGTACCGGGAGGAAAAGGTAGCTTTCCTATATCTTCGTTTTAAAATTTTAGCTAATGTTACACGAAAACAGCAAGTTAAAATGCAAAGAAAACGTTTACAAAAGATTCGTTAATACTGAATTTGAATAAGAAATTCGCCAAATTATTGAGCAATAGCCAAATTGGCTTTATTTATGAAGACTTATTTTGGTCGCCAAATTTGGCGATATTTCGCCAAATGTCGCCAAGTTTGGCGAGAATTTGGCGCTAACGGATATGAATATATAGTTTTATGCGTATGATTGGGAAAATTATTACAACAATGAAAATTTTTGTAATGTGCTGTCTTGTTTCAAAATGTCAGCCACCCTAGAATTTCAAACTGCTCTATCTCAGCCATTTTTTTAAGATAGAGGTAAACCAAAAAATGCTCTGGAATCCTCGTATCAAGGCCTAACACGTAAGCAAAAAATCAATTTGAATTTTTAACTTTTTTGTATATTTATTTTAGTTTTAAATTTTTAAGTGGCCGCCATCTTGAAACAAAATGGCGGACCAAGCTGGCCAACGAACTCGGTAGAGACATTGGTGAGCTTAATACACACAATTAGTTTCATCAAAATTTATTTATAAATACGAGCGTTATCGTATGACATAGGTCATATATATATATATATATATATATATATATATATATATATATGGATATATCTATATATATAAATCAACATTTGAACGGAGGGTGGTTTTGGGGTCTGGGGGTCATGATCGGTGAAAATATATCGAAATTTTCCGAAACTGCTTTCCTCCGAACGGCTGCAATAGGTAGATTTATACTTTTTTGTATTGAAAGCTACCTAATACTTGTTTTTTGAGAATTTGAAAATGAAACTTGCACCAATTTTCATTTAACCCCTTGAAGGGCAGTGATATATCATATATTTTTACCATTTAATATTTATTAAAATTTGTACCAGAATTTTTGAATAAAATTTTGGTTTTATGACTTTGGCGAAAGAACACTGTAAAATTGTATTTCCTTATTAGGTAGTTTTCAATACAAAAAGCTACCTATTGCAGTCGGTGGAAATCATTCGGTGGAAAACAATTCCAAAAAATTTTGGTATATTTTCACCGATCATGATCCTCAGACCCCCAAACCACCCTCCTTTCAAATGTTGATTTATATATATATATATATATATATATATATATATATATATATATATATATATATATATATATATATATATATATATATATATATATATATGACATATGTCATGCTGTAACTCTCTTATTTATGAACCGATTTGGATGTAACTGAGTATGTGTGTAGGACATACCAATGTCTCGACCGAGTTCGGTGGCCAGCTTCATCCGCCATTTTGTTTCAAAATGGCGGCCCGTTAAAAAATTTTAAATTTTTAAAAATTCAAAAACATGTACAAAAAAATTATAACTTGAAAAAAATGTTTCTGTTAAGTTTTAGAACTTGATACAAGGATTCTGGAACAATTTTTGTTTTGGCTATATCTTAAAAAATGGCTGAGATGTGGCGGTTTGAATTTCTAAGTTGGCTGACATTTTGAAACAAGCTGTTACTCTCATGCTGAAATGCGCATTCAAATTCAGTATTGACGAAAACCGGATTGAATCTTCTATAATTGGGTTCCAAGCAATTTAGCTTCGGGTGTTTGAGTAAAATGAGGTGAATTTTTAAAAACATGGACAATGAAAGCTACCTTTTCCTCCCGGTACAGACCGGAAGGACTTTTTTTATTTATTTTTTTTTTTTTTTTGAAAATGCTAGCGCGAATTCAACGTTACAGATACACAATTACCGAAAGGGTTAAACAATGTAAAAGGCTGCTTTTTATTCCTTTATGATAGATACTTACTTTTTATAAAGAAAAAAGGTTTCAAGGTTATATGTTGATTATTTTCTTAATTATATCAAAAATCTAAAACGCCCAAAAATATATTATAGTTATTTAAAGAGTAACGACTCTTTTAAACCTTGAAATTTAAAGCTTATAAGAGAATTTTATTTTTAAGAAATGCGCAGTGTTTTTATGATAATCAATTTACACTAATTTATTATTCAGATATGAAAATAGAAAACCATATTTTTATTTAGCCGATATATTAAAAAATAGCTCTACAGCTGATAGATGTGAGCATTTTGATTTGGAATATGATTGTCAGGCAGTGGATATGTAAACTCATCGTAGACTTGACGCATTGTAATGTAACAAAAGAATTAGTTTTGTTTCTCCAAAGGCGATTGGATTATATTATTTTTTATTTTATAAAAGGTGTGTTTTTATTTAAATGGCATTCGTTCAAGCTAAAATGATAGAAGCTGAAAAGTTGGAAGTTGATTGAGAGAAATATGGCAGAAGTAGCGTGTCCAGCGATATTAGAAATGCGTTTCTGAACAAAAAAACGCACTCAAAATCTGCGTTACTGTTTTCTCTTTGTATGGCGCGCGTACTTCTGCAGCTCTAATATTGCACTTTAGCTTTTGATGATGATTTATAAGTAATAAAATATGATTTTTGTGAGGATACCCTCCTACAGCAACAAAAACAAATTCAGAATTTTTTAACCGGTCAAAGTGACATTACCTGTTAACTTCAAAGCAAAAAAAAAAAATGGTTTATACATTTTGTTTTAGGAATTGTACTATATAAATGTATTTGTGCCATACTATATTAAAATTTAAAAATGCACATTTTATTCTGAAAATAAATCCTATATTAGGTAGCTTTTAATACAAAAAAGTATAAAGCTACCTATTGCAGCCGTTCGGAGGAAAGCAATTCCGGAAAATTTTGGTATATTTTCACCGATCATGAACCCCAGACCCCCAAAACCACCCTCCGTTCAAATGTTGATTTATATATATATATATATATATATACCTATGTCATACGATAACGCTCGTATTTATAAATCAATTTGGATGAAACTAATTGTGTGTATTAAGCTCACCAATGTCTCGACCGAGTTGGTTGGACAGCCTTTTCCGCCATCTTGTTTCAAGATGGCGGCCACTTAAAGATTTAAAACTAAATTAAATATACAAAAAAGTTAAAAATTCAAATTTATTTTTTGCTTACGTGTTAGGCCTTGATACAAGGATTCCGGAGGATTTTTTGTTTTACCATCTTAAAAAATGGCTGAGATAGAGCAGTTTGAAATTCTAGGGTGGCTGACATTTTGAAACAGGACAGCACATTACAAAAAACCAACGATAAATTTATGAGTTTTAGTGAACGCGATTTCTCGCAAATTATCATCTTTCACTGTTGTAATCATTTTCCCATTCATACGCATAAAACTATATATTCATATCCGTTAGCGCCAAATTCTCGAACAAACTTGGCGACACTTGGTGAAATATCGCCAAATTTGACGACCAAAATAAGTCTTCATAAATGATGCCAATTTGGCTATAGTTGACTAATTTGGCAAATTTCTTATTCAAATTCCGTATTAACGAATCTTCCGTAATCGGGTTCTTTGAATTTTAGCTTTCTAGTAACATTAGCTAAAATTTTAAAACGAAGATATAGGAAAGCTACCTTTTCCACCCGGTACAGGCCGGAAGGACTTTTTTAAACTGAGTTCTAAAATGCACATTTTTTTCAAATCGTTATATCATGTGGATCCTCAATTTTGGTTTTTACTGAAGTTGTATTATAAAGTCTATACTTTAAACATTATAACACAAAACTAATAAAAATATGCTTCAGCATCAGACTAAAACGTTTTCAAATTTTAAATTTTCTGACTATCTTTTTTAAATACTAAAAACATATTCAAAAGGGGAAATGTTATTTTTTTATTTTTCAAATAAGAAAACGTGAAATGAAAGGAATGACATGCAAATTTTGTTTTTCTGATAAAAAAAAAATTCATACACGTTCAAGTAATTTTTAGGAAATTAGCCTGTAAAAAATACAAAATATTTCTTTATCTCCTAAAATATAATATAACAACGAACGAAAAAATAATATAACCTCTTTCGAGTACCCACGATTGTCAAAAGTTTTCTATATCATATAAAACCTTAAAAAAACAATATATTTCCAAGATTTAAAGAAACATTTATAAAAAGAAATTTTCTTTTGCTGTCACTGATTATCAGAAATGTTACCAAGTAGTGTATTAATAAGTTTTCTCAAATCGGAATTTTATGAGGCCTTTGAGATTTTCAATTAAACCTTTTCAGCTGCATAAATGAATTTATACAGGCAAGAGTAACAAATTAATATTAATTTTAATGCTGGGTTATTTATCATGTTTGTCTGTAAAATAACTTTGTTGAACATGAAAATGTTTACTTGAAAATTGGTAGCATCCCGAAAACCTATATTCTGTGTTTAAAAAAAACGTATTAATACACTGTAAAAACTATTCGGAAATGTTTCTGAAAATCAGTGGCAGCAAAAGAAACTTTTTTTTAATACTACTCTAAATATCGAAAATATGTAGGTTTCCACAGTTTCAAATGATAAAGTACGCTTTTTTGGAATCGTGGGTAACTTGGAAGAGGTTGTTGTATATTTTCGTTCGTGGTTATATAATATTTTCTTAGATTAAGAGACACGTGTCTTTTTATTACGAAAATAAAAATATGTAGAAAAATTACTAATTCAAATACATAGGCGTTTTACATAAAAAATGGAATCATTTTTTTTCAAATTTAGAAAATATATAAATTAAGAGAAAAAAAATCAAGATTGTTTGTAAGAAAAAGTTTTCTCTTTTCTGTTTATCTAACACAATATTGGTCAAAAATTGATGTCGAACTTAAATTCCGACACTTCTAAAATCATAAATGAAGTTTGGAACATAGATATTTTGTACACTATTGTAACTTTATTCATCATTTCACCAAAAATTTTCTCACCATAAAATGGTAAAATATTGTTCGAACATTTGATGCTCCAATAGAGCTATTAACTTATCTAGGTTCAAACGTTCACTGTAAAAAAAGACAGATGTTTCCGGTAATAACGAAATTTAATACAGATTACGAAAATATAATATGGCATCTCCCGAGTTACCCATGAATTCGAAAACCGTTCCTTTATCTTCCGAAACTTCAGAAACAAATAGGTTTCCACGATTTGAAAAGCAAACATTTTTTTAAAACATTATTACCATTAATTAACATTTATACTAAACAAGTAATATAAAAACAATTAAGTCGATTCCTACTTTTTAATCATAAATATATAAAATAAAACCGTGCAGCATGAATGTCCCAAGTTATCTTTATTGAACATTATTTTATAATCATCGTTGCGGTATTTTATTTTTTGTTGGCATCACTCATTTGAGATAAATCTTTCATTTCATTTATGAAAACAATGGGAGAATTTTTTTTTTCTCCCATATAAAAATTAAAATTAATTAATTTAATTTAATGAATGAATTAATATTTGAAAAACTGTATTAACATCAATTGTCATCCAGTACAGGTTTAAAAAAAAAAATTTGAACTTGAATGGATGAATAGAAAATATTTTATTAACGATTGAAAATTCCAACAAGATATATAGAGAGAGAGTGTGAGCTTATAGTAGGAATTTAAAAAAACATTTATTTTGATGACAACAAATTTCGCAACCATTTTTGAGTAGTTTTTACTATATATTAATCAGCTTTCTCAACATAAAGTATCAGTTTTTCGGATGAATTATCAAGTAAGCATTTTCATGTTCATGAAACTTGTTTAAGAGACAAACATGATAAATTAACAGTATATTTATATTAACATTTACAATAACAATTTTTTGTTACTCATGCATGTAAAAATTCTGTTGCGCAGCTGAAAATGTTTATTTAAAAATTTATAGCATCCGAAACGCCGGTATTTCGTGTTGAAAAAAATGATTAATACACTGTAAAAACTACTCGAAAACGTTTCCAAATGTTACGCGCAGCAAAATAAACCTTTATTATTTACCTAAATTATTTTCCGTCTGACTATTTTTTTTTTTCCAAAGATCATTTGTCCTTTTGTGTTTTAGAAGCAAACATTCATTCAAATATGCCGGAATATTTTCATTATCAGTTGGGAATTTGAAGACTAGTATAACCTTTGACAGCCTGTGAGCTAAAAATTGTTCAGGTTTTGCCACCGCGTATATGACGCCAGTGTTACTCACGGCAATGCTTTTGCTTTGCAATATAGATTCCATTAATTTTTCCAAGCCACTTTATTTAGGGAAATATTTGCTTTTTAGATAAAAATTCCAACGTGTTACAAAAGTTCACATTAGTTTTCTGATATTTTAAAACTTCTAAATACGAAGACTCGGGATATGGCATTTATAGGCAGCATGTAAAATACTATGTAAATGCATTCTTTTTTCAGCACAACTCTTCCAAAATAAGACATTCAATTTCCAGTCAGAAATGCATATTTAATAGATTCAAGCATTTGTTTTTTGAAGAACTTTTTCTACGAGACATACAAAAATACATACAATTTATTGTTGGAAGTCAAACAAAGGAGGATTGAAGCATATATAATAGTTTGTAGATAGTACGACTAATAGTTCAAATTTACATTTTTCTCAAAATATCAGATAAAGCAACGGCAAGGGATTATCTAAGATTTTATTATTACGAATTTTCTGTAAACCCTTTTTTCTTTAAAACATTTCTTGAAATTTATTTCTTACTATTTATATAATTTTGAACAAATTCATAAAACATCTTTTTAACTAAGAAGGGCGTGGGGGGGGGATTACTTTCCATCAAGGGGCTATTTCAGTCACGAAAGACATATGGAAGTGTTCATATGGAAGTGTTCATGCGCGATAGTGTATTACTGCTTATTTTACTGTTTATTACTGTTAATTTTACGGTACAATACTGGCAGTTGGTATGCCAGTATTATACTGTAAAATCAACATTTTTTTTTTTTTTTGTAGTGTAGCAAACGTAGAATTTTTTATCACAAGAAGATGCAAAGTACCTCCAGGTTACGGCATTTTTCTTCTAATATTTTTAATTGATTAACATTTTATTTAATAAAATTCTTAATTAAATATTCCTCCACTATTTTCTTTTATTTATTAACAGATATTTTTTCTTTGTATAATTATATAGCTACAAATTATAACTATTCCGTTTTCAACAACCGTTGTTTTGATACACATTCATATGAAATATTTCTTCTCTTTTCTCATTAGCATTCTTTTTTTTTCATAAGTTCTACCTTTACATTACATATCAACTTAATTGTGGCTTAAAACGTGGAATTCTAAACTATCATTTAAAAAAGGACGTGTTAAAAAGAAGCTACATTTTCAAGAATTGTTATATACTTTGTTAAAATTCTTTTTTAAATAATTAGTTTTACAGTAAGGCTGCATAATTAATCATTTTTCACCAACGAAATTTATGAATTATATTTTAAATATCTAACTTAAAGTTTCTTCTATTCGCGTAGTGGAATCAAATACGTTTAATTAAAAAAAAAAAAAGAAGAAGAAGAAGAAGAATTTTTTTTCAAAGCTTGTATACAGACGAAAGTTTGCGAAAGCGGTTGATTTTTATATATATATATATATTTAATAATAATAATAATTAAATGTATATAATATATTATTCCTTTTATTAAAAATTATCTTTAATATGTTAATTTAAAGATGAAGTTTCTATAATGTAAAAGATTGATTCATTTTCCATATAGAATAAATAAAATAATAATAATAATAAATTATGTATTAACTGTTGGCATTATTAGAAGTTCTCTTCGATAGATCTGAATGATGTCACAATATGAATTCGAATAACAAAGTGCAACGAACTCTTCGTTGTGATTCTTTAAATGATCACAAAAACAAAGTTCAAATTCAATAAAAAAAAGTATTGAAATTTAATAAAGGTGAGAGTACACTGTAAAAAATGACCAATGTTTCTTATTTTATGAAAATATGCTATAACCACGAACGAAAATATAATATAATCTTCTGAGTTATCCGAAATTTCAAATAGCATGTTACATTGTCTTTTGAATCCCCAGAAACGAATACATTTTCAAAATTTAAAGAATAATTTATAAAAACAAATTATTTTTAGCTGCCCGAATTTTTCAGAAACGTTTCCGAAGGGTTTTTATAGTGTATTAATTAGTGTCCTCAGGCTGGAATACCTGTTTTCCGAATGTTATCCATTCTCAAGTACACGTTTTCAGCCGCATATGTTAATTGATACATGAAAGAGTAAAGAAATAATCTTAATTTGAAAGTTATCGTTAACGCTGTTCATTTTGCATGTCTGTCTGTTAAACATATTTTTTGAGCAAGAAACTGTTTACTTCAGAATTGATAGCATTCGAAAAACAGGTATTCCAGGCTGAGGACCTTGGGCAACCGGACGAAGGTTGTCCAGCCAAACAGTCCGAAATAGGCTTCATCAGGGTGGTCTATATGCACGTAGGCCAATGTTCTGTATTCCGTTGACCTCAAGCCACCATGTGGTTCGAAGATGATGGGCTGCTGAACATCAAGATTGGAGGCAACGTGATTGGAGTCAAGTGCTGTTTACAAACGAGTCCCAATTTAGTCTGGAGTATGACACCCGACGTGTTTTTATATGGAGGGAAAGGGGCACTCAAAATAACCTCACATTCGTTCGTAAAAGATCACATTACAGACAAGGTGTGTTGACGGTATGAGCTGGAATCAGCATAGGTGGACGACATTCGGAATGACACTTTGACAGCACAAATGTATGCAGACGAGATACCACAATTGAAAACGAACTTTCAGCAACTATTGCTCATAGACGAATTCATCTGTGTGTCCCTATAAATGAACGATAAATATATGCCCTTATTATAAAATTAGTATCTTATAGTGTCTCTTAGTGATGTATATCAATTAGAATATGATTGAAATAGAGTAACATCATTAAAATACATTGCAAATGATTTTTCTCCATAGACTATAATGTAACTGAATTCTTTTGAGCCCCCTGTTAGCGAATTTTATTTTTAATAGTGAACATGCCCATAGTAAACTTGAATACCATTTATAAATTACACAGCAATTCAGTCTATTTACGCGATTTATAGCACGGACAAACAGACAGACGGCCAGACAAGCAGAATTCATAAACATTTTTCAACTATGTTGGAATTTGTTAAAAACTGCTTGGAAATGATTCCGAAAATCAGTGGCAGGGAAAGAAACTTTGTTTTTATAAATGCCTCTTTATATCTCGAAAATATAATAGTTTCTGAGGTTTATAACAATAAAGAACGCATTTCGGATTTCTGGATAACTAAGAAGAGGTTATTGTGTACTTTCGTACGTGGTTATATTATATTTTTTCTTAGATTAAGAAACAATTGTCTTTTTATGCTGTGTACTAAAGGTTGACTATATTAAAATATAACCAGCTTTCATTAATTTTAATCATTTTACCAAAACGCTAAACATAAAATATACAATACTTAGGGTGACCACATTTTATAGATGTTTTATAGCAGGACTGTTTTTAATCTTACATAACTTTAAAATTTATAACATTTTAAGCTTTACATATATACCTATATATATATATATTTGTCCCACGAAGTTATGACTTTCTTAAAATGTAATAAGTGTTTTAAATAAAAAATGCGGGAATTGCGTTATCTACGTATAGTCTTCAAATTTGAGGAAGTCCTCAAATTCGGCCACCTTAACAATACTTCAATTCGATAACTAATGGATTCCTTGAATACAGACCAACTTTATCTAGAACTTTAATAAAAAAAAAACTCTTACCACTCGCTGGTTAACCACTGCAGCTAATTGTACACTGTGAGAAATTTGGCTCGATTTTTGGCGCTTGGTCGATTCAATTTCTGGTGTTGTACCATAAGACAGTCATACCTTGTTCAAATATTTGCTGTTCAGATGAACCTTATACTTGTGTAGATTCAACTATAAACTGGTAAAATGTTGTATTAAGAACTAGTAAATCATTGCAGTTATCTTTTGCAGGAAAAAAAGAAAAGAAAAATCATGTGTCTATCAAAGATTATGAAACCCTTTCCAAAATATTCAAAATGGCGTAACAAAACTGCACCATTTAATGAGGTGGCAGATGATATCTAAGTAATCACTTTAGAAAACTTGTAACACACTTGTAAACACAATTTCAGCAATTATCAACAATAGTCGGCGAAATTTCAAATTATTTTGTGAACCGGAACCCATGTATGTACATCATCTACAGATTTGTACATATACTATTAGTATGCTAAAATTTACTTCAGTTAGAAAACGCCTAATACAGTTGAAATTTATCCTTTAGCAACTTCCGTCAATAAAAGGAAATGTACTCGAATTATTTTGTGCAGATATGATATATAGAATTTATACACACCAAGTAACATGTAAAATATTAGTTAAATTTAAAAACTCATACCACAACTGAAAACGTACTTGTAGCAATTGTCTCACATAAACAGTACTGTATCCGAATTATTTTGTGTATCCCTGTAAATGAATTATTAATGCTATGCACACCCTATTCTATAGTAAGCATCTTGTAGTGCATCTAAGTTCTGTATATCAGTTTCTACATGTTTAAAATAGTGTAACATCATTAAAATACATTACAAACGATTTTGGCCCCATAGACCAAAACTTATCGGAATTCTTTTGAATGTCCCTGTAAACGAACTATAACTGCTACGCACTTCATTTTCAATACGGAACATTACATGGTACATCTCAGACCTTACTCACGAACATGTTTTCGCTTTATAATACAGATTTGTATTTTAAATATATAAACATAGAAAGCAATGTGTAAAATGACTCAAAAGAGTAATATTAAAAATCCAAAGTTGGGTCTGACATCAATCTTACTCACGAACAGGTTTTTGCTTTATAATATAGATTTGTATTTTAAACATATAAGCATAGAAAGCAATGTGTAAATGGCTCAAAAGAGTAATATTGAAAATCCAAAGTTGGGTCTGACGTCAATCTTACAGACAAACATGTTTTCGCTTTATAATATACATTTGTATTTTAAACATAGAAACATAGAAAGCAATGTGTAAATGGCTCAAAAGAGTAATATTAAAAGTCCAAAGTCGGGTCTGACGACAATCTTACTCACGAACAGGTTTTTTCTTTATAATATAGATTTGTATTTTAAACATATAAGCATAGAAAGCAATGTGTAAATGGCCCAAAAGAGTAATATTGAAAATCCAAAGTTGGGTCTGACGTCAATCTTACAGACAAACATGTTTTCGCTTTATAATATACATTTGTATTTTAAACATAGAAACATAGAAAGCAATGTGTAAATGGCTCAAAAGAGTAATATTAAAAGTCCAAAGTCGGGTCTGACGACAATCTTACTCACGAACAGGTTTTTTCTTTATAATATAGATTTGTATTTTAAACATATAAGCATAGAAAGCAATGTGTAAATGGCTCAAAAGAGTAATATTGAAAATCCAAAGTCGGGTCTGACGTCAATCTTTCTCACGAATAGGTTTTCGCTTTATATAATATAGATTTGTATTTTAAACATATAAACATAGAAAGCAGTGTGTAAATGGCTCAAAAGAGTAATATTAAAAATCCAAATTTGGGTCTGACGTCAACCTTACAGACAAACATGTTTTCGCTTTATAATATACATTTGTATTTTAAACATAGAAACATAGAAAGCAATGTGTAAATGGCTCAAAAGAGTAATATTAAAAGTCCAAAGTCGGGTCTGACGTCAATCTTACTCACGAACAGGTTTTTTCTTTATAATATAGATTTGTATTTTAAACATATAAACATAGAAAGCAATGTGTAAATGGCCCAAAAGAGTAATATTGAAAATCCAAAGTTGGGTCTGACGTCAACCTTACAAACGGAGATGTTTTCGCTTTATAATATAAGATTTGTATTTTAAACATATAAACATAGAAAGCAATGTGTAAATGGCTCAAAAGAGTAATATTAAAAATCTAAAGTCGGGTATAACGTCAATCTTACTCACGAACAGGTTTTTGCTTTATAAAATAGATTTGTATTTTAAACATACAAACATAGAAAGCAATGTGTAAATGGCTCAAAAGAGTAATATTGAAAATCTAAAAATAAGTTTCTATCGGCATTTTTTCAAAGTGGAGACTTTAAAAGGTATTGGTCAGAAAGTTTTAAAAGTAAACTTCATTTTGAAAACCGGAGTATTCCTGTTCTTTCTGCTTGGCAATCAATTTGAAAAATGGTATTTCGGTTTGGTAAAAATGCAACTCGACCACAGAAACATCTGTTCCTTTTTCTTTTAGTGTTTAATTATTTTAAGTCACGTGGTAAGAATAAAATTGATAGATTTTTTTAATCCTCTACTAATATATATAAAATACAAATGAGAAATTTGTCCCGGCTGCTTATAAGTTGAATTCTGCTGATGGGACTTGTAATGTTACTTAGAAAAGTTTTCAGGAAAGGTTTTAGTATATACTATATTGTTCTACGTTGCTTAGTTATAGAGATATGGGGAAAATTCTATAATCAGTTGAACCCGATTATGAAATATTAGCCTTTTATAAAAGTTCTATGGAACGGATTTTGATGACACTTGCATTGTTAGGTACATAATTTGCCAGGAATGCTTTTAGTATATTGCATATTGTTCTACGTTGCTTAGTTATATAATTATGGGGGAAAGTTCTAAAATTAGTTAAACCAGATTATTACAAATTAGTATTTTTAAAAAGTTCTTCTGGGCGAGACTTGCATTGTTAATTAGTTACATTCTAGGGAATGGTTTTAGTATATTGCATATCATTATATCGTTCTTTACCAAATCCTACTATAAATGTTCATCAAAAAGAGTTGGTCCTTAATAGCCTAAATTTTGTCTGACACATTAGAAAATATACTTGGGCAATGGCGTTCGTATCGTTTTCAGTAATGCGGAAAGATATTCCAGGTAAAGGTCCATATTGCTTTAAAATACAAGATCGAATTCACTGATATATTTCGTTTTCATTGAAGGTTCGTTTGAAGAAACTGACCAGCGTAGCGAGCGAAGCCTGCACGTAAGAGATAAAGAAAGTTATTTATTTAAATTCCAAAATACAGGAACAGGTACTTTTCAGCTGCTGTCCCCTTGATAGCTCAAATGAAAGGAAGTGTTTTATTCAGTGCAATTATTTATTACTTTTAATGTATTCGTATGAATCATTTTAAAATTGACAAGGCAAATGTGTTTAAAGATGAGAACCCAAATGTTTCGTTATTCTGATTTTTCTTAGAATTATAATAACAAAATTCTTGATAAAAATATTTTTATGTTAATTAGTAACTTACAAAGTTTTCTTGTTACAAATTAAATATTACTTGTAGTATATGAATTGTAGCGTTTATTTTTCATCGTGTTAGGAAATTGTTAATTATTACAGATAATTAATTTTTGCTTCTATGATATTCAAACGAATAGTTTTTCAAAATAACAACGCCCGTATTCAATATGGAGACTTAAAAAACAAAAGAGAGAATAATTTTCGTGCTCTTCAAAAATATAACTATGAAATTCCAGATCCCCGTATGTTAATTAAAAATCCATTGACATCCTTTGCTATGTAATTACTTCTTTTGTGGATTTTGTAATAAATGAATATTTATTTATGACAATCTAGAGATCTGCTAATGTTTCTTGGAAACTTAATAGAAAATATTTACTTTTATTTATATTTAATGCTAAATAAACTTTTTAACCAAAAATAGAACCGACTTCAAAAACTACTACAAAGTAAAAAATATTTTTTTTAGATAAAAGTTAATAAGAAATTAAATTAAGAGCATTGTATTTACCATGCATATTATTATATTTATGTACAGTAATTTGATTTTTTGTAGTCGGTGCCATAATAGTACCTGTAATTTTTTCAAAAAAACATGCAAATATTAATTATTTTAAGGCAAAGTAACTTTGGGGATGGATTTTTTTTTAAAGAAATCTGGAAAAATAAAACATTCGAAGGCGCGCCAAGAGTTCCTTCAAAGGTCGCGGCGTAGGGCAACCCTGATTTAGTCTATAAACTGATTCCCGAAGATTATTGATAAATTGATCTGAAGGATCCCTGGATCTCAATATAATATCAGCAACATCCAGGCTCTATAACCACCCGAACACAGAAGTTCCTGAAGCTACGGAAGCTTTAATAGTTTAGATTGGGAATGCTGTAAACGGGTCTCTTTTTCTTCCCCTTTGCATAGCTGTGTGTATTGAGGTGGGATCCTTGATCACTTATGCTCTTCCTTTTCTTGTAACAATCAGTGCTGTTGTTCACAGATGCACCCCACGAGATGGCCACAACATTTGGACTATAGAAAACTAAATTTTCTCGAAGGTTCGTTCAGATTCAAATTCCACACTACAGTTAGATTGCTGTATAATATGCATGAATAGAGATAGAGTTTGCTTATTATTATTAATTACACTGTTTCAGTCAGCAATTTCCAGCTATTTACAGTGCGTTTTTGCCATTTAAATTATTACACTCAATTCAAAACATACAGCGCACATGGTAAAAGAAAAAAATCATTAATAACAAACAGTAATAAAATGAATGTAATTAAAGTAATAAAATTAATGTAATAAAATTAATGCAATTGATGTAAAAAAATTAATTTAATTAATGTAATAAAATTAATGTAATTAACATTAATAATAAACATTATTAAAATTAAACATCGTTTCAGAAATTTAGTGACAGCAAAAGAAATTCTGTTTTTCGAAATCTCGAAACTATATTAGTTTCTGGGGTTTCTAACGATACAGGATTACTTTCGGAATCATTAATAATTTGGTAGAGGATATTGTATATTTTCTCTCGTGGTTATATTATATTTTCCTAGATTAAGAAACATCTGTCTTTTTTTATAGTGTAGGTGGATGTCTGACATGGTTAAAAGTCATGGTTAGAAGTCCGTACTCTGTCGGATTTTTCTTTTTTGCGAATTATGACAGTAGATTCAACATTTTTTCAATTAAGGGTTTTTATACAACTTCATAGTTCAAATTGAAACAAAGGTATGTTTCGACGTTTTACAATTTCAGCGTTCATGTAAATTACTATATGATGGCAAATTTTTCCCCATCTTATGGTTGAAACTGCTAAAACAAAAAAAAATTGATTCAGCCTTCCGTGAAATTTTAAACAGCGTAAGGTAATGAATATAAATTTGGAAATTCCGTTTAATAAATAAAACTAGTCGGGTGTGCCATTCCCAAAACATTCTTCTATTTCACACAGGTTTCGCATACACTAAAAAGAATCAGCACCAATTTATATCAAGGTTTAACTGAATCTAAAGTTTTATTAAATTCCGTGTATTAGTTCTTCAGATATGACTATTGCTAAAATCGTGTAAATCCTGCAAAATGTAGCATAGCAGCGCCACCTGTTAAGAGATTTAAACCAAAACATAATCAGCAACAACTTATGTTAACGTCTAACTAAATCTGAAGTTTGATGAAAATCAGTGCATTAGTTCTTGAGATATAGTAATCGAGATAATAATGAAAAAAGTAGCATAGAAGCGCCACCTGTTCGGCTATTTACACCGAAACGTAAGCAGAAACTATTTGTGTCAAGGTCTAACAGAATCTGAAGTTTGATGAAATACCGTGCATTAGTTATTGAAATATAGCTATCGTAAAAATCATGAAAAAAGTGGTATAGCAGCGCCACCTGTTGGGGTATCTACACCAAAACGTAATCAGCGTTTATTTATGTCGAGGTCTATCTGAAGTTTGAAGAAACTAAGTTCATTAGTTCTTGAGATAGAGCTATTACGGAAATCGCAAAAAGTGCAGCATAACAGCGCCACCTATTGGGCAATTTTCACCAAAACTAATCGGCACCAATTTATATCAGGGACTAACTGAATATACAGTTTTACTAAATTTCGTGCATTAGTTCTTGAGATAGAGCGCCCACAAAATTTTTTGTCATATACAGACAGACAGAGTCACAGACAGACATTTTCTAAAAACAGTCAAATCGTGTTCAGGACCTTCTAAAATGTATAAATCCGTCGAAAACTGGAAGTCAAAAATTTTTATGAATCCAATACTTTCTTCTTCTAAAAATAGAAGGAAGTAAAAATAACTAATGAAAATCTGACGTAACTATTTGTTAAGTATATATATATATATATATATATATTGCTTCTTGGGCTACTTTAATTTCAGAGTTTCTAAATATAATTATTCTTAAAGAGAACTTAATGAAGATGTTTACTGAATCAAAAAATTCATGCTAAATTTGCATATTATTCTGGAAAACATTCAATTATGAACATTAAATAAGTTGTCTTGAGCAATTTTCAATTAATCAAAATAATTTGTTCCTACCATTAATTAATTATAATATTAAATTTAAGAGTTTTATTAACAAGAAAGAAAGTAACCGTAAGTTTTAACATTAATTTGCCTAAATATCAACTTACAGACAGTTTAATATATTTATTAATTTTCCAGGAAACAAGGTAAAGCATTGATTAATAGAAACTCTTTCTTCATTAAATTTATATTATTAGACATTATTAACGTCTTACAACTAAGTGATCTGGTGTATTTACAAAAAATTAGATATAAAATAAAGATGCTTATGCAACATAAATAATCTTAATGAATGTCGAAACAGTAAAATTATTCTAACGTCATCTCATGTTTAAGAAAGTACAAAAAACAACATTTTATCAGGCTTTTATAAATTAGATTATCATTTAATTACACGGTTTCATAATTCCAAGTAAACACTTATGATATGAAAATTTATTTTTGAAGCATGAAAAGTAACTGATAATTAATTATCGTTAAAAAACTTTCTGTTATGTATTTTTATTTAACTGTATTTAATTTCAGAGAAATCGAATAAATGAATCGCTAGAGTTTAAGAAAAAAGTCTTAAAATAGTAAAACATATACCACGAGATCGCATGTCCAAAGTTAGAAGGTGCTTAATTTGGCTAAAACTTGGAAACGTGCACAAATTATTATTTATTTTTATTTTTATTGCTTTTCCATTTATCAATCATCTCGTGCCAAATTTTAGCAAATTCAAAGGAAACGGTTTCGTTACAAATGCAATCTTTTCGCAAATATATTTCTATAGATTCAGGGATAATGGATGGGAAATAAGCTCTTGATTGAAAAATTATTTTATTATTATTGAAATCTATTTGCAACTGCTCCTTACTATATTTTCTGGCTAAAGCGGTGGTTCTTCTGTCATCCCTTTATCACCCATTTTTATCACTTTAAGCATTATGGTACTTTAATTTAAAGTTAACAAGTGATTATATTATATTATTTAAATTGATATATCAAAATATTTTTTTTTAATATATTGTTCGGAAACGTTGTACAATGTTTTTCAGTTATATATTTTTTATTCTTTCAATTTTATATTCTGTATGGCCTTCAGTGTTTTTGTTTTGAGAAAAAGGTTTGAAAATATAATTCTCGCTGTAAAAAGTATTCATTATAAAAGACACTTTTCTTGTCAAAACTAGCTACGTGACTATCCGATGTATTGCACTTGAATTACGTACGCTCTTTCAATTCTTTAGGATAAAAAAAATTATGTAATTTTACGGGAAATTTGAAGGGAAATGTATTAATTTTAATTAATATGACATTTCAAGAAATAAATCACATTTAAAATGGAGATTACAAGTCTACTCAACAAAATGCATACTGTCAATGACTGATTTTGAAGCTAGTGTGATAAATATGATGTCATGTGGACGAACTAATTCAAAATTATTTTAGACGTACGATTAAAAATAAATGCTGATAAAAATGACATTCCTCACACTACATTATTGTCGCTTTTAGCGTCCTTGTTTTTTAAAAATTAAGTTTTAATCGTTATCTTTAATAAATAATTAGTTGAAAATGTGTATTCTTCTTTAAATTCATTTATGTTAAATTAGGGACAATAATTCTCTAGTTAAATGCAAGGAGCTTAATTTTGTTTTCTTTAACCTCTTTCGTTGAATGCAAACTGAAAAAAGGATGATTGAATTATTGCTTGATGTAGACAAGTGGTACTTTTAGTTTTTAAATAATTTTATCTTTAAAACAACAGAACACTTTAGAATGCTTCTTTTCTGAATTTCTGGTTGGAATAACATAAATAATGAAAAATATATATTTTTTAATTCATCGTCTTCTTAATGAATTCTCATTTGAAGCTGAATGTATATATAAACATACATTTCAAAAGGAAAATGAGTAAAAAATATTTATAAATTAAAACAAAATCAAACTTTGTGTCAAAGATTTACGAAAGTTTCCTAATTAGGGAATAAATATCTAATCAAAAACACATTGAGATCAACCACAGTAATTCCTAAGTTTCATTTTCTATAAATATATATATGTGTGTGTGTGTGCGTATATATATATTTCAAAAATCAGTTTCACCAGTTGAAAGTAACATATATAACGTGATCTTAAATCCCCATTAGTTTTCTGGTATTTTAAATATATAGGTATCAGCGATAAAATGTCAGAAGTTTTAGAATCTTATATTTTTAGGCAGTTTCTAACATATTATGTAAATTCTTTCCTTTGTTTTTCAAAACAAGCGTTTCAAAAATAGACATTCAATTTCCAATCAGAAATGCACATTTTACAGGTAAAAACATCTGGTTTTTGAAAACTTTTTCCGGTAACGGAAGAAATTTATGCATTATTTAAAAATAAATAAATAAAAATAGTGATTGAAATTGATATAATGGTTTCTAAAAAATATGTTCAATATTTTCAATTTTGCTTCACTGAGAAAAAAACAATAGGGAAGTATCAGTGTTATTTCACGTATTTGGTAAATCTTTGTAGGTAGTCCGACCAGTTAATAACACTTAAGCACATTTTTTAAAAAAAACGATTGATAATATTTTAATAAACAGTACCTTTTGGTATTTTACAATGCAAATACATATGTTGGTATACAAATGATTAAAATATAATAAAAGGAAGTTTATATTTCATTTGTTTGGTATGTTAGGTGTGTCTTAATAAAAATCTATACAAAAACCAAGTAAATGAACAGTTATTACCAGTGAATGAACGCAAAATTTTCCAGTGAATGAACAGGCAACAATTTAAAAACACTTGAATTTCACTATATTATTTATTTTACAACTTGTACAAATAATTTATAACACGTTTTTACTGAATTACGGATTTTTTAAACCCAGCGTGATAATTAACTAGTGCACTGAAAACAAAAATTGATTTTACGGTCTAATACTGGTATCCCAGCTGCCAGTATTATAGAGTAAAATTAACAGTAATAAACAGTAAAATAAGCGGTAATACGCTACCACGCATGCACGACAGTGTATTACTGCTTATTTTACTGTTTATTACTGTTAATTTCACGGTATAGTACTGGCACCCGTGGTGTCAGTATTATACAGTAAAATCAACTATTTTTTTTCAGTGTGGGGAGTTTTTCAAACCTTATTCTATTAAAATATTTACTAATTGTTCATTCACTGGGGGGTCTGTTTTCTTACTGGTAGGACTTCTTTATTATGCGATTTTTCAAAAAATGATTGTATATTTTCTTGGTAAATATTTAGATTATTGTATTTATTAATATCCCACAAAATATCACAGAGATATTATTAATTTTTACTCTAAATTATTTTCTTTATCGAGCTTCATTTAAAAGTGACAGTGTAAACCTTCGTGCAATAAGCAGACAAAAACAGAGCCTGTTGTTTTTCGTTCCATCGAAGTTTAATTACAAAATCCCTGATCCTAATATTAATTAATAATACATGCTTTTTTCTTTTGTAATTAATTACCTTTTTGTGGCTTATTCGTAGAGATTAATCTTCATTTGGTAAGACAGGGGCTGATAGCATACATACAGGGACGCAAGGGAAAATATGTAATTCGTTTTCCTTTAGTTTTAATATTGGTAAACGAAATAAGCCAAGCGAGCAAATATAAAATGGAATACGCAGATTTCTATTTGAAAAGCAGAACAAATTTTCTTACTAATACAATGATTTGTATTCACAAAATTTGTTTAATAAAATTATTCTGATATGGCTTTTAAAAAAACGAAAATATTTATTCCAACTTCAATTAAGGGTACTAGTAACTTTAAAATGTCAAAAGTTATCGAAAGTTCCTAATTTTGTCGTATTTAAATTTATTAGACCCAGGAATTCCACACTTTAAAGAAATATTTAGGATTTATATTCTCAGTCCTGCAATGTTTTGGATTCTGCGTATTTGAGTATAACTTAAGGATTCTGATAAGACTTCAAAAAACAAATTATCTAACTTGACTTAAGCACTCGTAGCAACAACATGATAGATATTATGAAACTTTTTTTTCTGTGACCAGAATAGACTTCTAAAACTATTCCAAATTATCTGAACTGCAACCAGTATAAAAATCCCCTCTCTTACAAATAAATATACCAGTATAAAAAATTGGGCCAATATTCTTACATTGGCTACATCTTTACCACTATTGGAAATTTTAGCACGAAATATTGCCCCAAAATTGTGGTGTTTACATTTTGTTAATATTACACCAATTTAAGAAATATTTCATTATTTCATTGAAAATGTTTTTAATGTAAAACTAATATTTGTACAACATTGGTATTTAATTGTAAATATTTCTAATATAAGCAATATTAAATATATATATATATTGGTATATCATTGGAAGTATTTCCGAAGAATGCAATATTATGTACCGACGTAACCAGCATATAGAAAATTCTAAAACAAATTTTGGATTTGCTAAAAATCTAAAACTAATCTTCGCGGTGCTAAAATTCTAGAATGATCATGATCTGCAGTGCTCAACATCATTTTCTTGACGTAACCAGCATATTCATAAATCTAAAACTAATTTTGATTTGCTAAAAATCTAAAACTAATCTTCCCGGTGGTAAAATTCTAGAATGATCATGATCTGCAGCGCTCAACATCATTTTCTTGACCACAAGCAATGTATAGCATAGCCATGGTTAAGTGATCAACCTGAAGCGGAAACCCCAATCTTGGTTACCAAGCAGGCATGGTACTTTTGACGATACCGAATTTTATCGACACCGAAGGATTAAAAAATTTATATTTGCGTCTTTGTTATGGTGGCCTTGGAATAACTCTGCCTTAAGAGCCTACATTAGTCATGCGAAAAAACGCTCAAACTAATGTTAAATCTATGGGAAGGTTCTAGGCAGATTTCTCATTTTAATATTTTTAAATACCTTTTTTTCATAGGATAGCTGAGGTCAATATCCAGCGTTGTTAGTTTTTATTTTTTCGATTTTGGTTCCAGTTATTTTATATAAGTGTACTTTCACTTTCAGAACCGGTTCCAAAATTGAAAATGCCCGCTTATAAAAAAAAACTGCAACAAAAATCAAAAAAGTAAAAACTAACAACGTTGGAGATTGACCTCAGCTATCCTATGAAAAAGAAAATTAAAAATATTAAAATGCGAGCGAGAAATCTGCCTAGAACCTTCCCATATATTTAACATTGGCTTGAGCGTTTCTTCCCGTGATTAGTGTAGGCTCTTAAGAGCCAATGCTAGTCACGCAAAGAAACGCTAAAACTAATGTTAAGTATATGGGAAGGTTCTTGGGAAGGAAATGGGATCTATTTCTCGATCGCATTTTAATATTTTTAAATGGTTTGTTTTGCATAGGATAGCTGAGGTCGATCTCTAACGTTGTTAGTTTTTACTTTTTTGATTTTGGTTACAGTTTTTTTATAAGCAAACATTTTCGATTTTGGAACAAGTTAGAACCGGTTCTGAAAGTGAAAGTACCCTTATATAAAATAACTCGAACCAAACATGACTGATGTAGGCTCTTAAGCTCCAAATACTATAAACAGTCACAAAAATAAAACGGCGACCAATGAAAAAAATTCCCAAAAATTATGGCTTATTAAATTATGTCGACATATGTTATGTATTTTGTATTACATTATTATATGGATTATTTATGCATATATCAAATATTAGATAAACTGCTCCTCAATGTATATATTAAATTGTGAAAATATTGAACAAATTGTTTATGCTTTTTGTATATTCACAGTTATTTTAAATAATTTTAATAATATATATAAATGTTATTATATATATTATATGAATAATCTGATGAAGTTTAAAATTTAAATAAAGGTTGCCAGAAAGTGCTTTCGAAAATTTTCCTTTTCTCGCCAAATTCAATCTTGCCATTATCTCTATCGCGCGAAAGAAGGTATAATATAAATGTACCTATATTTGTTTAATACAAGTGTAAATACAAAGTCTTATATGAGATTCTGAAATACCGTTAAGTTATATAGCATACTTGCCAACCTTTCGGATATTTTAAATCAAAAAAGCATACTTCTAAACAGAAAATTTGGGTACTTCTCTATTATCCCGTCGACCACTTTTCATAACAAAAAACTATCGCCAAACTGTAATGCCAAATAAACGGGAGAACGTTGCCATTGGAATATCAAAATAAATAAATAAATAAAATATAAGAATTTAAAGACACAATTGTTATTTTAATGAATGAAATAACTAATAAATCAGTAAAACATAATGAAAAATACACGAAAATGTTGAATTAAAAACCACTTGATGACGTAACAAACACGTATAATGCTTCTGACATCAAGTAAATGCGACTGCATTTTTGGTGTTTAATTTTACAGTTTAGCGATAGTTTTTTGTCATGAAAAGTGGTCGATGGATAATAGAGAAATACCAAAATTTGTTTAATTAAATGAATCTTGCTTCTATGTGGTAGTCATTTGAAATTTACTTGATTTTATTTATTAAATAAAATTTCTGGTTCAAAATATGTTTATTTGAAAAGAAGTCTACCGCTAATATCGGGTTATTTGACAAGTATGCATATAGCAATCTGTAAATGTAAAACTTCAATATTCTAAGAAATAACCATTTAAACAATTTAAAAGCACATTTGTAAACGATTTGAAATACATTACATAATGCTTATTTGA
This sequence comes from Maratus michaelseni, assembly GCA_963931845.1. Taxonomy (NCBI): domain Eukaryota; kingdom Metazoa; phylum Arthropoda; class Arachnida; order Araneae; family Salticidae; genus Maratus; species Maratus michaelseni. The sequence continues at coordinate 224,588,944 of OZ007596.1, forward strand.
AAATAACAGTACTGATTTATTTTAAGTAATAAATGTCTTTTAAAACATATGCCATGATATCATGAAATTTATGAAGATGCCAGAATCGTGTAATAGTAAACTGGTATACTGGTTAATTCTCACACAATTGTTCAAATTGGTAAATAAATCATATGAGTTGTAATTTTCCAACTGGACGAAAAATCCCGTCCAGTTCTCGTTCATTTAGAAAATTACAACTCATATGATTTATTTACCAATTTGAATAATTGTGTCAAAATTAACTTAGTGTAATCACGTATCCAGCGTTTACTGGAGTTCCAAATTACCTGCGATTTATACTGTTGAGTTGATTCAGATATCAGGCCAGATGCTGTGATCAATAAGGTTAACTAGATGAATTAGGTCCACCAGCTTCGACCAGGATGTCTCAGTGGGTAGAGCACGGCAGCTTCAGCCAAGAGATCCCAGGTTCGAATCCTGGCCCGAACATTTTTCGTCCAGTTGGAAAATTACAACTCACATAAGTGTATTGGTATTTAGCTGTTTATTATGAATGCACGGTAAATTAAATCATGTGCACTTTTAATTTTATACATTCAATACTTGCATGTGTCTCACGTTTTATTTTCGCATAATCCAATAAAAAATGACACATACATTTATATTTTCTACTTTTAATTATTTTCTTTTTCGGTATTCTTATAACTAATTTTGAAAGTGGCAATGTAAACGTCCAGAAAAACAAAACGTGTTGTTTCTCATTCACTCGACGTTTAATTACGGAATCTCTGATCCTAATATTCATTAATAATCCATATCTTTTCTTTGTTAATTAATTACCCTTTTGCGGCTTGTTCGCAGAGATTAATCTTCATTTGGGGAGACAAGAGGAGCTGATAATATTCCCACAGGAATGCAAGGAAAAACATATATTTACTGATTTTTTTTTCCTCTAGTTTTTATAGTGGCAAATGAAAAATCAAACAAACAAATATAAATTCAAATGTACAAGGATTTTAATTTAAATGCTTTCACTAATCTAATGACTTGTATTTTCAATATTTGTTTAGTAAAAGGACTCTGATATGGTTTCAAAAAACAAACTAATTTACTTGATTAAGTACTCCCTGCAACAACATGAAAATTACTGGGAATCTTTTTTCTGTGACTAGGTGTCTGTATAAGACTATTCGAAATACAAGCAATATAAAAATTTACTAATTAAGCAAGAAATATCCAAACAGTAGAATAACACTAAGCATTTTTTTATTTATTGGTTATATCTTTGTAAATGTTGAGAATATTGACAGGAAATATTTTTCCAAAATGTTTTATCTGTATATATATATATTTTTTTTAATATTGAAACTATTTCTGACAAAAAATATTTCGCTATTATGGCAAATATTTCCTATGCCAAGCAAAAATTTCTGCAAAATTGACGTTTCATTGAAAATATTTCCAATCGAAAGGAAATACTTATATAATAGTGACATTTTATTGTAAATATTTCTAGTTTAATCCAATATTTATGCAATTGTGGCATTTCATTGTAAATATTTCTAGTGTAAAGCCAATATTTCTGTAATAGTTGCAAATATTTCTAGTCAAATCCAATATATCTAAAATAGTGATATTTCTATGGAATTATTTCTATTTTAAAGCGAATATTTCTGTAATTGGGGAATTTCATTGCAAATATTTCTATTGTAAAGCCAATATCTCTGCAATAGAGGCATTATTTTGCAAATATTTCTAACATAAAGCTAATATTTAAACAATATTGTTGATTTATTGAAGATGCAATATTGGTGCAGTGAATGCAATATTGATGAAATATTTGGTCCCAATAAAACCTGTGTAAAATGCAAACTGTGCCTAAAATTGCTTTGCTACTAGTGTAAACTCCAAATGTTCATATGAGATTATAAAAAAATGTTAAGTGTTATAGTCAGTGAAAAACGTTGACATTCTAAGAAAAAACTACATAATGAATTTAAAAACATATTTGTACAAAATTTGAAATGCTTTGCGTAATGCAAACATTAAAAGTAAAAATACTGATTTATTTTAAATATTTAATATTTTCTTTAATACATGCCATAATACATATGAGCTTACAAAGACTGAGCAGATGCTAATCACGTGTAATATATTAAATTGGTATTTCGAAAAAATCAAGTGCTTATTATGAATGCACGAATAACTGCAACTAGTGCAGTTTTAATTTTATTCAATTAAATTCCAATGTGCATGTAGCTTGAATTTTTTTAAATATAAAATGCAGAATGACATAGGCATTAATAATTTTTACTTTTAATTATTTTCTTTCTCAAGCTTCATATAACTAATTTTAAAAGTAGCAGTCTAAACCAACGTATATTAAGTATTAAAAATAAAAAAAAGTTTTCCATCGCTACAAAGTTTAATGACAAAATCTCTGATCCTAATATTAATTACCTACACACATGTTTTCTTTGCAAATTAATTATTTTTTGCGGGTCGTTCGCAGATATTAATCTTCATCTGGTGAAAAAGGGAAAGCTGATAACTTTTCCTCAGAAAAGCAAGAAAAATAATTTACTGATTTTTCCTTTAGTTTAATATTTTCAAATAAAGAATAACTAGGTGCAATAAAATATAAAATGAAATACACAAATTTCTATTTCAAAAGATAAATTAAATGAAATATTTCCCGAATGCAATTAGTTATATTTCCAGTAACTACTTGCTACATTATAAAGCAAAAACAAGTCCGTAAGTAACGCTGACATCATATTTACGGTGGCAATGCTGTAAGCAATCCGTTTATCTTTTTAGGGTTCAGTACTTAAAAAGCAAAAACGGAACCATTATAAGATCACTCTTGTGTCTGTCTGTCGTCTGTCAGAGCCGTTTTTCTCGTAAACTGTTTGAAGTGGAAAGTTCAAATTTAGGGAAGTTATGAAGTTATAAAGCCTTTTTAACCCACATATTTTCAGATTATTAGCATTCAGAAATATATTAAGGAAAAATTTAGGGGGCTAATTAAGTTACTAGACAAAAAAGTTTTATTTTTGTTATATCGTGTGAAAGATGTAATACCGAACTCCAAAATATATTTGTTTTAATTTTAGGTATTCTATTTTCAGATATATTGTCGAAAATTCACTGTCCAAATATGCCCCGCCCCTCTATCCTCTATTTCCGAATCTACTGAAACTAAAATTATGAAAAATTCAGGAGTAGTAGAAGTTTATTTAAACCTTGCAGGAAAACTACAGAGATTTTCCTATGTAACACAGTTTTTGAGAAAAACGTATTTTTCCGTTACACACAAAATTTACTTTTCGAGCAGTTAGTCGGAGATTTGACGATCCCTCGAGGTATTAATCGACGCAGAATCATCCGAGGATATTTGATAATGATTTTCGAAAAAAAGTGTCGGTAATTAGCCAAGATATTAATTAAGTTACTTGAAAAAAAAAATTATATTTATATATCGTGTGGGGTATTGCTCGAAAGATCTCGTAACATCGAACTGAAAAATATATGTGTTTTAATTTTAGGTATTATATTTTCAGAGATATCGTCAAAAGTACTGAAAAAGTATGCCCCACCCCTCCTATTTACGAATCTATTGAAACTAAGATTATGAAATAATTAGGGGTAGTAGGAGTTTATTAATTAATAAATAGTAATTAATAAATTCAATGTACGGATCTCTTTGAGCGCGAGTTATTACCGCACTTGACCGATTTATTTCTTAAATTCAATTGCTTCTAAACAGCATATAATTTTAATTTTTACACCACCGAATAAGGGTAAAAATATACTTTCAAATGCAATTTTTTCAAAAACTATATCTCAATTTACTGGTTTTTTTTATGGTTTTTAAAATACATTTTTTAATCGATCTAGAAGTTAGATTACGGAAGGTTAACACGTTTGCACTTTGAACAATATAAATGATTCAGAGTTTGTTTCCTGCTAATATCTCATGATGAAATTAAAACTTCATAAATAAAGGAATAAATAAATAAAATAAAACACAATTTACACAGATATGTAAGCGAACTACGAGCTTAAACATTGAAATAATCAGAGTAAAAAAAGGTTGCTATAAATACTGAAAGTTTGCACAATTCCTTTGTCTATTAACCACTGACATTCAACTAATACAAAAGCAGCTTTTTCAATAAATTTCAAAATTTTATTTTAACACATATTTGATACACATATTTTGTTGTTGTTAGTGGGCAACCTAAATATAATCCTTCTATATTAAGAAAAAAGTAATCTGGAACTGAGCCAAAAACGAAATGGACCAATCAAATTCTGCGTAGATATTCCAGGTTATTCTCATCACTTTTTCACTAGGGACTTTTTTGAGGAGCTATTACTTTTTTTCTAGTCATCCTACGGATTCGAAAATCATACCACAAGACGCGAAATATAACAAGCTTTCAGAAATTAAAAAAAATTGTCACGGTCGGACATTAAAAACTCAAAAAATCCTTAACAATCGAGTAAAAAATCTTTTATTGAAAAAGTCATTTTTTTTTTATATTGTTGCCAATTTCTAAATAAGCGCAAAGGATTATGTTTTATCTCAAATAAAAAATGTATTTGCGCGAGACTATTTAAAACAATAATGAAAGTTTAAATTAATAATTAAATGATCACGTGTTGAAAGCAGGAAATAAAGAAAATTACGTCATAAAAATTGTGTTTACACATGAATATTAAAAATAAAAAAGATGAATTAAATGAAAAAGCATTATAACCTGATTACAGACGAAAGTCGCCGTTCGTGATATCATCATCATCATCTTTTTAAAACGGGATACATTACCAGGTTTTAAGAGGCTGTGAAATCAGAACGGGGGTTGGTGAGCGTAGCGAGCAGGGGGCAGAGCCCCCTAGTATATTAAATTTAAATTATCTAATAATGTTTTCAATTTTAAAAAAAATTGGTTTCACCTATGTTCTGTATATTGAGTAGTATGTTCTTTCATCCGGGAATCCCGGGTTGGATCCTCCGGGCTGGATTTGTATTATTAAAGGTATTTTATCTATCTTCAAAAAATGAAAACTACTTATTCTAATTTTAATTATATACTCACTTCGTCAACATTACAGAAAATGTGAGTCATTTTTTCTGTGCCCAGCAGTGTTGCCAATTAAGCAGATTTTTTTTTTTTTTTAATTTATAACTCTACCACTATTTCTGCAGAGTAATATTCGCCTTATTTAACAACAGATTAAATAAGGCGAATATTACTCTACGGAAATAGGCTGGGTATCTGAATAAAACATTGAACTAAATTGACAACACTATAGTTACCAGATATGCTCCTCAGACTATTCCAAGTGATATGAATTGCAATCCATATACATTTCCCTAATTAAGCAGTAAATACACAAGCAGATGAAGCTCCATAGTTATATGAAGCTGTGTTAGAATCGAATAATAGAGAATTCAAATTGTAAAAAAAGTTACACGTTTACTATGAATGCTCGAACAACTGCAACATGTGCACTGTTAATTTTATACAATTAATCTCCAGCGTTCATGTAGCTCTTTTTTTTTTAATACCTAACAAAAACTAGTCGTTGGGGGCCACCGTAATACTTACCCATCATGGATATGCATAATGTAAAATATTAAAATAAAAAATGTGTAAACTACTTATAAAATGCATTGCAATTCGAATAAAATCGTGGCTTGATGACGTCACAAACTTTAAAGGCTCGATTACTGAATTACTTGAAAGAGGTTTTTCCTTATAACTCCAAAATAATAATCCTATTAACTAGCGGTTTATTGATCTGATTAAGCGTCAAATTTCCAATTAAAATATATCTTTAAAGTGAAATTTGGATGAAATACAGGGTCATGAAAAATCGAAGAGTGTGGGAAATAGGATTACAAATATCTCGGCAACTAATTATCCGATCGACTTCATGCTTTATATAAAATTTATGTTTTTTTATTGTCTTTTATATTCATTTCTTAAACTAAACAATTTCGAAAAATTTTATATACCTTTTATCAGAACGAATATTTCGAGAGTCCGAAAAAAATAGTTCCGGTTAATCGATGTTATTGAAATGAAATAGGCTTCTTCCCATTATTACATACTAAGTACATACCAAATTGCAAGTCTCTATCTCAATTTGTTCGGGAGATAGAGCGTTTACAGACACACACACAGACACACAGACACACAGACGGACGGCAAAAAAAAATTTCTAAAAATATGTTTTTCGGAATCTCCAGTGTCTGAAACGTGTAAATCCGTCAAAAAAAAATTTTTGATTTTCAAAACGATTACAAGACTTACTTTATACTACGTATGATGGGTAAGTAACAAGTTGGAAATTGTACGTTAAACGTGACAAATGAGGCGCGTTCGTTTCGTGCTATAGCTAGTTTTACAATGTAAAATATCATCGTTATTATTTCAGTGAAATGAATTATATCATCTGCTATGAACGAAATGAGGATGCCTTTTTTTACTTATTACGTATGCCATGTTTACAGATGCGAATTTTTTTTTTCGACACCAGACAGAGCTGTAAATTTACCATGGAGTTCTTGCTTTGCGAATGATTACCTCCATGGTTAATATTTCTATGACTCACGATGAATGAATATTTTGCTTATTTACTTTAATGGATTAAAATATTCGGCTGCTAACTTAATTTCCACTGAAGTCATTTCAGAATCTATATATTTTTTAATGTAACTCCTCTCTCAAGCAAACCATTTTTTTGAACGATCTTTCTAAAAATGCAACTTTTACGCAATTTTATTCGAAAAATTAATTTTTAATAAAAATGACCGCTTGCCATATGGAAAAATATGCTGTTAGCACGTATTTGTTTTCCTCAGTCACATGACTTGCGCTTTTATCATATAGATTACGTATGATAAGATTTAATAGAATAAAGAAAACTTTTATTAATACCTTTTTAAGTTTTGATTCGATTTTCATAAAATTTGAAATGACTCGACAAAATTCTGCAACGATTATATATATCAAATTTCAAACCATTCGGTTGGGTAGTTTTTGCGCTGTTATATGCGGAAAGACGGACAGACAGACAGACAGACGGGTGGACTATATGACGACTATAGGTGCTACGTATTTATATAATTACGATCGCACCTAAAAATGACACAGACATTAATAATTTGTACTGTTAATTATTTTTTCTATGGAGCTTCATACACTGCAAATAAAGGAGTCTTAAAGTAAGACAAAAAAACCACTGAAAATGCATTTAAGACACGTAAATGTCTTAATATAGAGCTTAGACATAATAGATACCTTAATTTAAGAAACTTGTGTGTCTTAATCGACTGGTGGTAGAAATGAACCAATAGGGTTTCTGTGGCCAGTGTCTTAATATGGTAAAATGTTTTAAATTAAGACATTGCTTTTGTTCATCACATCTGAAATGAGAAGGGAGGGAGGTCAGGGCAGGCAGGTGTAGTGATGAGTATCAGAGATAGGGACGCCGGCATTACATGACGACGTAATGCATTCACAAACATAATAAATACAAGAGCTCCTTGGATTATAAAAGAAAATATTTTAAAGAATAAAAGTAGGTTTTATCTTTAGGTTTTCTTATATCTTTGTTTTAATAACGTCACATAATTTCTATTATATATTTGTCAGATACGAATTCAGTTTTTATTACGTTTATATTTATATAATAGCTTTCAAGTCACTTGTCTAGAATAAGTATTTTATCTTAAATCATTAAAAAATGATTATTTTGCTTGGGTTATGTGGTTGTATTGTAGTCTACTTTAACTATTACGTGTATTTTATCACAGGACTTTTTTATTATTTACGTATGATATGTGTCTAAGTATAGAAGGTAAATTTTATAAATGCAGATATTTTTTTTTTTTTTTATAAGATTCTTGTTCTTTATTTCGATATTATTATGCATTTTTCAAAATTCCATTTTATGCGTTGGTATTCAAATATATTTTCTAAATCATGAAAATTTTGTGCTCGCTAACAGTTTTCAGTTGCCTTTCGGCGTAGTTTAAATATTTATTTATTTAATATACTATTATAATTCACTAAATTTTCAAGTCTTATTACCACTAAGTTGAGTTTCGGCCAGTGATTTATTTTCGATATTTTTCGATTCGGCAGCGTATTACTGCTTATTTTACTGTTTATTACTGTTAATTTTATGTTATAATACTGGCAGCTAGGGTGCCAGTATTATACTATAAAACCAACACTTTTGTTTTTTGCATTGTACACTCTCAGAAATAAAACACTCAATTTTGACTATTCGGCAATCCTTAAACTCTATTTCGTTATTTTTGACAATCATTTCGTCCCAGAGTCACGTGGTTTTTGACGAAACGTGAATCCTCAAATATCTGACGAAACTGTTTCCTCACTATCAAAAATAACACTCTCACTATTGACTATTCCGCAATTCTTGAGCTATATTTCAGCATTTTTGACAATTATTTCGTCTCGAAATTAAGTGATTTCTAATGGAAAATCTCAAATATTTGACGAAAATGTTTCCCTATTCACGGCCAGATTATTTTTAGTGTTACAAAATCGTTCAAAAAAAATTACACGAAAGTACCAAATTTACAATATATGAATGAAAACAGAAACAAAAATATTTCATCCTTGGGGGCCGCTATAACACGAATTTACTAAATTTCTACTATATTTTTCATATCTGATATTTTGCGTATATCCTTTTTGTAACTTTAACATTTTTGTAACGATTTTATGCATTTCTATTGCCTATTCAAAGATAAATTTTGCTAAAGTTATAGAATTTTGTTAAAAACGCTTAAAGAATTCTTCTAAAGTTACAGAATTTCGGTTAAAATAGTAAAATGCGAACATCATTTGGTCCATTTTCAAGCGAAAGCAACAACCATTTTCCCAAAAGTTAAAAAAAAAAAAAAAAAAAAAATCAAAATTTTAGGAGCTTTTTTTTATTTAAGAAATATATTCATATAAAAATCAAATTTAAAATAAGACCCTTTAAAATTGATCCCTTTCCCCTCTATAAATAGTAACGTGTTAAAATCTCTCCTCCAATATGCAATTCAAAATTTATTGTTTCTGGTCAACAAATTAACTAGAGCATATTCTAATCATTCATTGAACAAAGGCAATTTCTCTAATAAACTATATTAATCAAGCCATATTCTAATTATTTATTAACCATAGAAAAACCATAATAATAATCTAGCTTTATTAATTAAAACATGCTGATATTATAATAGCACCGATAAAAATACAATCTGCTTTCTAAAAATATAATCACACATCAACATCCGGTAGATACATTTAAAATCAAAATCACACAAGGTCTCACTGGCAAAGCAGGCAGCACGTTTGCCTCCCAAGCCAAAGGTTGCGCGTTCGAATCCCGTTCAAGACTTGAGAAATGCGATGTAAAATTCCCCTCCTCCTGCCAATTCGAGATGCTTCTAAAATTGTCAATAGGTGGTACCATCAGTCTTTTTTTTTAACAAACAATTTGACGAAACGGCGGCTTTTTCAGACATTTCAAGTGTTTTAAAAAAGGTGGCGTTTTAAGACGTTTCCAATGTCTTAACTTCAGATGCAAAAAGGCGTCTTAAAAAGTAAGACACTTTTTTTTCACTTAAAATGTGACCATCCATTTAAGATACTTTTTTAACTGAATTTCAGACGTTTGTGTTTACAGTGTATAACTATGCTCCAAAGAGATTAATAAATACCCTAATTAAGCAATAAATACTCAATACAACATTGGACCAATATTTTGTATTGGCTATACCGTTGCCAATATTGGTACAAAATATTGCCCTAACATTGGGTTGTTTATATTTTGCTAAAATAACACCAATTTTGACAGTCTGTATCCCCTATTTCATTGCCTATATTTTCAATGTAAAGGAAATATTTCTTCAAAATTGGCGTTTCATTAAAACTAGTTGTATTATAAGGCTAAGTTTTAAAGAATATTTGTATTTCACTGGACATATTTCCGATGAATTCAAAATTGGTGAAATATTGCGCCCACAGTAACAATATAACGAATATGTGTTTATTACAACTGTAAATTCAAAATGTTTGTATGCGATTCTAAAATAATATGTATGAGATATGAATAATAAGTATTGACATGAAAAATATGTAATGCAATATTGAATAATATGTATTGATATGAAATGAATGTAATGAGATATTGAATAATATGTATGAGATGTATAATAATATTCTGAAATAATATGTATGAGATTCTGAAATAATAGTGAAAGTATTTCCAATGACTGCAATACTGCAATATAGGGCCCAAATGAAATCAGTGTAAAATGTATACTGTACCTAATATTGCTTTGCCTCTATAGTGTAAACTTAAAATGTTTATACGAGATTATAAAAGATAATTATAAATGATAAAGTATGATGAGTATGATGAGTACAAATGATTAAATGATAAAGTACGATGCGTATGATGAGTACAAATGATTAAATGATAAAGTACGATGAGTATGATGAGTAAGATTAAATGATAAATTATGAATCATGAATGATGCAGAAAAGTTACTAAATGATATAGTAATTTGTTATAGAACCCATATTCTAATAAATAGCCGTTTAATAAATTTCAAAACATACTTGTAAACAATTTGAAATACATTACGTAATGCGCACGTTTAACATAACAACTGACTTATTTTTTTTTAATATATGCCACGCAATCTTTAATCTTACAAAATTTATGGAAACGTTAGAATCGAATAACAGTAAATTCAAATTGTAAAAGACGTTAAATGCTTATTATGAATGCACGAACAACTCCAATATGTACACTGTTAATTTTATACAATTAATCTTCAACGTGCATGTAGCTCGTACTTTTTTTTCAAAATCTAATAAAACAAAATGACACAGACATTAATAATAGTTTGTACTTTTAATTATTTTGTCTATGGAGCTTCATATAAATATTTTTTAAAGTGACAGTGTAAATCTACGTACAGTAATAGCTGTAATAGAGAAAAACAAATTATATAGTTTTCCATTCCGTCAAATTACAAAATCTCTGATTCTAATATTAATTAATAAAACATCTTTCCTTTGTTAATTAAATACCATTTTGTGGTTTGTTCGCAGAGATTAATCTTCATTTGGTGAAACATGGTGAGTTAATAATATTATCTCAGGCCTGTAAAGAAAAAATACTTACTGGGTTTTTTTTTTTCGTTACTTTTACTATTGGCAAATGAAAAATAATCAAGAAGACGAATATAAAATGTAATGCTCAAAGTTTTTATTCGAAAAGATAAATAATTTCTCTCACGATTAAAATGGTTTCTACTGTCAATATATGTATAGTTATTGAACTTTGCTGTGATTTCAAGAAAACGAAAATATTTATTCTAAGTTAAATTAAGGAACCAGGTACCTTTAAAATGCCAAAAGTTATCGCAAGCTTTAAATATTATTATTTTTTAACATTCGAACGCTCCTCGCACTGTACCTAATAAATAGTTACCTGTATCTAAAAGACTCATGCCTATTTCGTGTTTAAATTTTGAGTTTTACAGAGCATAAATTTAATATCATAATTTATTTTGCTGTTTATTACTCATGGAAACTATTATGACAATAAAAACTGATATTAAATGAAAATAAAAATAGTTACAAATTCTGATTTATTATGCATCGTAAAAATTTACATGAATATTTAAAATACGAATATCCATTAGAGATACAACAATTATGCACAATTAGAGGCAAATTGAATGATTTTAGAAACTATCAAACACATACTTTACGATGACACAGCTATTTTTTACAGATTTTATATGAACCACGATTTTAAAAATATAAAAAAGGAACCAAAATAAATGAGGGGAAATCAAGTGAATAAATGAAGTGGATAAATGAAGTGAATAAATGAAAAACTAAATAATAATGAATGAACTACAAGTATTAAAAAGTAATGTGAAATTTGGAATAGAACCCCTCAGGCACTTAAATAGATTCGATTCCACAAAACAATGTATACGATTTCGTCATTATACAAGGATTTAGCTAATAAATTGTAATATATGGGCTATCATACATATAACTGCAAAAAATGGAAACATTTTAATTAATAATTGAACATAATAAGACAAAAGAATTAAGAAAAGAAACTGCATAAATGCCATGTACCCCAAAATTGAAATGCCCCATGCTCAAATTGTATAAATAAAAAATGTTGCCAATCTTTCATAAGAAATTTAAGATAATTCATAAAATGAAAAGGAATGACTCTGGGGGACTTATTGATTGATTCTTTTTTATAGGCAACGAATCACGGGAAAAAACGGTGGGGGGGGGGGGGGGGGGGGGCACCGGATCGGTGCTGCCATCTAGTAAGTTGACATAAAATAATGTAAAAATAGAAATAAACCATTAAACATTAGTAACTATAAAATATACATTTACATCCTAAAAGTAATTACAGTACAAATAAAAAAAGTCTTTAAAATCTTTTAATAGCAACCGAACAGTTTCGGAGACTTCTGACGGTGACATTCGTATGTGTCAACGTAAAGTAAAATATATTTTAATTAACATGGCATATACATTTTTTATTTTTATGTAATTTTTTTGTTTTGTTTTGTTTTGTTTATCGAAATAAATGTACTGTTGACTGTATTCGAGATAAAACCATTTTAAACATTTTTTTTTAGCTTTAAGGCAACACTTTATTTTTATACTCTGAAAACACTATCATTTTCTACTGTATAAATAGCGTGTCTTTCTAAAAGTCTCTACTCGTAAACGTTTAATTATTCAAACTATAATGAGAATTACATATTCAGAAGCTAGTTTATTCTAAAATATTTTATCTAAAAACATTACAAAGTAAGATCTGAAACAACATTATTAAAATGCGCATTTTATTTCGGAAGTTGAATGGTATATTTTGATGTAGAATAAAAATAAATAAACAGATGAGGTGCAAAATGTACTTATAAAGAAAAACAAGCAAAGAATAATGAGGTAAACACATAAAAAATTTACTCTAAATCATACTTCATAAAAATAATTTAAACTAAGTATAATGATGTTTTAAAATTTAAATTAAACGTTTTGTTAAACGTTCTTGCCAAATACTATCTCTTCAAGTATGAGAGGTTTTTAATTAACAGTGGCGTAGTGTGACATATATTTAACGATAAACCTCAAGGTTTTAATTTTTTTATTTTTTGTGTTGCCTATCAGAATTGTATATATTAAATTTTAGTGATTTTAAAATCAATACGCATGTAGATTCTTATTGTTTTATTTTCCAAGCAGTAGGCCACTACATAAATTACTGAATATAGATTAATTAATTTAAAAGGGACCCAGAAAGTCAATCGGACACAAACCTCCCAAATACATTGATGACCCTGGTTCTCCTCACTTTCAAAGATTATTTAAATTCACATTTTGATTACAATGGTGCTTCACAACATAGTGGTATTTTGTTTTATACATGTGACGTCACAAAAATTAAAAAATTACCAAAAAACATTTTCACGATGAATAACATGTTTTGAATCGTCCTTGTATTTTTTTGTTAAGTTTTCAATGCAGTTCAAATTTTAGTAACAGTGCAACGTCACTGAGTGGTCGTATTTTAGTCCCAGATGTGACGTGACCAACGTGACTTGTAATGACATCACAGTGACGTCACTGCGACCATGTATGCTATACGGGGAATGTCATATATTAAATTTGACGGATTTTATAATGAATACACTTGTAGATTCTTTAATACTGTTTTATTTTTTATTTTCCAAGCACTTGGTTTAAAAAAGCTTTGTAATCATGATGTATGTGCGAATGTGAGTGAACATGATAATTTCTAAAAGGTACTTCCGATTAAGCTCCCATTTGGTGAATATGTTACAAACCACTGTCGCAAGAAATGTAGATATTTCCGTAGAAATCAACCGACGGATTAGGTATTTCAACCATTTTTAAATCATTTTCTAACTAAACTATTTTGCGATCATTTATATAAGGAAAATCATAAGAAAATGTGGCAAAGTATAAGTGATAAATATTACGGCGATGTAGTCAAGCATTAGTAGCTCAGAGGTAACGTCTTCAGTTTCAAAATCTGGAGTTTAGTGTTCGAATTCAGCTGTATCCAAATTGTAAATATATAGTGTATTTCAAAATGTTATTGTGTGTAAATAAATTGTTTGAATTTTATGATGTAATTATATATTGTAATCATTTTTAAAAATATATTATACCTCTAAATGTTATTGTATACGTATTAATGCATTCAAAATGGGCAATTGTAAATAATTGTAATTATAATGTTCATCACAAAATGCTATATAAATAACTATAACTAAAGCTTGTGTAAAATATCAATTATTGTAATAATTTTAACGTTCGCCCAGACTTGTGGCAAAATTGGGTAACGTTTTTGCTTTGTAAATATAATTATTGTAGCTAACATGTAAATGTTGTAACTGAAAAGTGTAATTAACTTCTGCACACTCAGCAAAATTGAGCTGCAAATGTAACACTATTGTAACTTTCAAAAATTTTGACTTAAACATAAGCAGGGTTTTATGCCTTGCTGAGGAGGCCGGGCTCGTCCCGGACTGTGGTGGAGCCGGATAGTAATATTTTCCCTACTTAGGCTTAGGGGTTCGTCCTGGCAATTAGCCATAAGCTGGTCCCTAGAGTTTGCGTTGTCTGTCTGTCTGTATCAGAAATTTATCTGAAACCACGGTATTGTATAAAATGTTCGTAAAGTCGAGTGGAATCATTTCAGATTTTTGTTTAAGAATGTACTTTAAGAACACTTTCCTCATTATATGAATTAGAAGAAACTATTAGTTGAACAAAATTCCTGCGTTAACTTTTTTTCCGTCATTTTTTGCTACACTGATACACTTCTCCACGTTTTATTTCTAAACTAATAACATAGACCTTAATGCATTGCTTAAAAAATTGTGTGAAAGTTGTATAACTAAGATAAACTAAGATTAGGGGGAGGTTTGGTGTCTTTGGTAAAGAAAAAGCATATTTTGTAGATTGTTTTTCGTGAACTAGAATAAAGGAACTAGTATAAACGCGGGGTTTTCGCAATATGTTTATTGATATTTAGTCAATCTCTATGAATTTTCCCTGTCGGAGATATTTGCAATTTCGGTTCTTATGACAAGTGTTCGAGTTCAGTTGATTACATTGTATCAGAAATTTATTTTTACACTTTTTTATTTAAATCAACTTGGTTTTTGTATTTAAAGATGTAATTGATTTTTCACTCACTTCTTGATATGCTACATTTATAAACTAGTCGTTGTGGGCTACCGTAATACTTACTCATCATGGATATGCATAATATAAAATATGAAAATAAAACATGTGTAAACTATTTATAAAATGCATTGCAATTCGAATAAAATCGTGGCTTGATGACGTCATAAACTTTAAATACTCTATTACTGAATTGCGTAAAAGAAACATTCTTATAACTCCAAAATTGATAATCATACTAACTAACGGTTTACTGCGTCAAATTAAGCGTCTCATTTCCAATTAAAATATATCTTTGAATTTGAATTTGGATGAAATACAGGGTCACAAAAAATCGAAGAGTGTAGAAAATACGATTCCAAATATTTCAGCAACTATTTATTCGATAAACTGCCTTCTTTATGCAAAAATTGTTTTTTTATTGTATTTTATATTTACTCCTTAAAATAAACAATTTCGAAAATTTGTATATACCTTTTATCAGAACGAATATTTCGAGAGTCCGAAAAAAAAATTCCGGATAATCGAGGTTACTTAAATTCAATAATCTTCTTCCCATTATTACATACTAAGTATATACCAAATTTCAAGTCTCTATCTCAATTTGTTGGGGAGATAGAGCGTTTACAGACACACAGACAGACGGACGGCAATAAATTTTTTCAAAAAATATGTTTTTCGGAATCTCCAGTGTCTGAAACGTGTAAATCCGTCAAAAACAATTTTTCGATTTTTAAAACGATTGCAAGACTTACCTTACACTACGTATGATGTGTAAGTAAAGTTGTGTTTACAGGTGTGTTTCCGAAGACAATACAGCTTAGACATACTATAATGCTTCCTGGCCCTGTTTATAGTAGAATCCAACCTTTTATTCGAAATCAGTTTGTATCGTGATCTTTCAAAATAACCTTCAATGATTTCAAACTCAAGAACAAATCCTGAATTTTACAATTGCATTGTAATAAAAAATTTAACATTCAAAGACTAAGAAAGATTCTCAATAAATCCCTTGTACGTTAAATTAAAAATTGCGTTTAGTACATTGAGGTATGTATATTTCAAAAGGAGAAATACTATATTAAAATTGTAGAATGGATATTTTGAGGGTATTTCGACAAGTTATTGTAATCTTAGAAGTATAATTAGGTCAAGGTAAAATTCAAGAATGTTAGTTAATGTTCCAGAGAAATTGTATTGTGATCATTAGCAAACAATAGCAATTTGATAAATTTATGTAAAAAAATATTATTCTAGAACGATACCATCTAGACTATTTCATTTGAAATTATAATGGAAAAACTGCAGACACGTTAGCTGATAATGAAAAATAATTAGTTTCTTTTAACACTTATTAATTTAAAAATGCTAAACACATATTGCTAAACACATACTGATAAACACATATTCTGTTTTCTAAATATACTGATTGGACTACCCGGACATTTTTCGTCCAGTTGGAAAATTACAACTCATATGATTTCTTTACCAATTTGAATACTTGTGTTAAAATTAACCTAGTATAATCACGTATATATCGTTTACTGGAGCTGTTGAGCTGATTCAATATCAAACCAGATGCTATGATGAATAAGGTTAACTGGATGAATAAGGTCCTCCGGATTCGACCGGGATGTCTCAGTTGGTAGAGCATTGGCGGTTCAGCCAAGAGATCCCAGATTCAAATCCTAGCCACGACATTTTTCGTCCAGGTGGAAAATTACAACTCATATGATTTCTTTACCAATTTTGTATAATTGTGTTAAAATTAATCTAGTGTAATCACGTATCCAGCGTTTACTAGAGTTCCAAATCACCTGCGATTTATTCTATTGAACTGACTCAGATATCAGACCAGATTCTATGATGAATAAAGTTAACTGGATGAATTAGGTCCTCCAGATACGATCGGGATGGCTCAGTTGGTAAAGCACTAGCAGCTTCAGCCAAGAGATTCCAGGTTCTAATCCTGACCCGAACATTTTTCGTCCAGTTGAAAAATTGCAACTCATACAGATTTAATATATACTTTTTTTGTTTTTAGATAAACACCTCTAGAAACCATTAGAACTGTTTTGTTAAATAATTTAAGCATACTTAACGATATACATATATAACGATTATTTTAATCTCTATATAATTAATAATTAATAATTTTTAAAAAAATGCTGAACTGAAATATTTAAAATAGATCATTTGTTAATCATTTTGCTTTAGTTCAACAATACAATTTTTTACTATAATCGCTTTTCGTATTTTATTTCATTGAAAGTGTTTTTTGAATTTATCTTAAACGCCATATCTTAAGCTTTAAAACAAAAATATTGTAAACTCAAATTATGTCTTTATATCGAATAATGTTTTAGAAAACATTATTAGTATATATCTGGCACTAAATAGTTAGACCTGTTAAAATATATATATATCTTCCTCTGCAAAATCCCTTTTTTGGCGGTTACAATAATTTAGGCTTCATGTGCACATTTCATACAATTAATTTTCAATCTTCATATGATTAGCATTTTTTTTTTTCAATATCCAATAAAATATCACACAGACATTAATAATTTATGCTTTTAATTATTTTTACTATCCAGCTTCGTAAAACTAATTTGAAATGTGACAATGTACTACATTACTATGTACAGTACGTAGAAGAAAAAACTTGTTTTTCATTTCTTCCAAGTCTAGTTACCAAATTCCTGGACCCTAATATTAATTAATAATACATATATTTTCTTTTTTAATTAATTACCGTTTTGTGGCTTGTTCGCAGAGATTAATCTTCATTTGGCGAGACAGGGTGAGCTGATAACATTCCCTCTGGAACGCAACAAAAAAAATATTTACTACGCTTTTAGATTTGCTTAATATTGGCAACTGAAAAATATCCAAGTGGACAAATACAAAATGAAATTAATAGATATCTATTTAAAATGATAAATGAATTATTTTACAAAAACAATTCTTTGTATTCTTACTATATGTTTAATAAAATGATTCTAATATGGCTTCAAAAAAACGAAAATATTTATTCTAACTTAAATTAAGTGGCCATGTACCTTTAAAATATCAGTAGTAGTTGTTATCGAAAGTTTTTAATTGTATCATCTTTAAAATTATTATATGCACTTTTCAAAACTTTAAAGAAATATTTATGTTGTATATTCCCAGGCGTGCAATGTTCTGTATTATCAATATTTGTAAAATACTTTTATAAGTCTCCAAATAAATAAAAATGTTTACTATTTTCTGACTTAAGTACATCTGAAAAAGCTCCAGCAACATAACGGAAATAAGAATTCATTAACATACCAATAAATACCCAAGTTGCCAAAAACATTGGGCCAGTGTTTTAATATTGGCTACATCTCTGACAATATTGGCATTTTTGGCGTGAAATATTGCCCATCATTGGAGTTTTTACATTTTTTAAAATATTGTACTAATTTTAGCAAGATGTTTTTAGGCATTTCATCGCCAATATTGTCAATGTAAAGCAATGGTTCAACTGTATTTGGCAATTCGTCGTAAATATTTTCAGTAAAAACCTATTATTCCAGTAATTCTGGCATTTCAATGAAATATATTTCTCATCTAAAGCAAATATTTAAATAATATCCGTGCTTCATTGTAAGTATTTATTTCAGTTGCAACATTGGGTTCCAATGTAATCAATATAAGAAATACTCGTTTACTACTTGTGTAAACTCAAAATTTTCTGAAATAACTTTAAGTAATATAATAGTTCGAAATGTGAAATCTTAACATTCTAACGAATAACAGTTTAATAAATTTGAATTGAAAATAATAAGTTTGAAATAATTTAATAAATTGAAAATAATAAGTTTGAAATAATTCAATAAATGTAAAATAATTTAATAAATTTGAAATATATTAACAAACGACTTGAGATATCGTAAAGCGTATATAAAAATTATTAATAATGACTTATTTTAACCTATTAAAGAGCTAATTATTTTTCTCAATAAAATACAAATATTGCGATTTATACCACTTTTATATTAGAGCAACCTAAGAGTTACTTTATCATGGTGTTTCTTGCACCAAATAAAGCAAATATTTATCCTAAAAACAAACTGGTGTTACCTTAAAACCTGCTGTAAGAAATATAATGTTACGAAAACGCAACGTCAGTCTTTGGTTAAGAATTCCTTTTTTTTTAAATATAATCCATAGATATTATCTCTAAACGTATAAAGTGTAAGAGGATGCAAAGTACATGCAATAGTAATTTGGTATTAAATTCAAATGCTTATTGTGAACTCACGAAAAACTGCAACATGTGCCTATATAATTTTATAAAATAAATTTATAACTTGCAGCCAGCTTGGATTTTTTTAGAATATCTAGTAAAAAAAAAAGTCACAGACATTAATAACTTCTACTATTAATTATTTTCTTTATCGAGCTTCATATAACTAATTTTAAAAGTGACGGTGTAAACTTTCGTACAATAAGTATAGAAAAACAAAACTTGTTTTTCATTCCTTCAAAGTTTAATTACAAAATCCCGATCCTAATATTAATTAATAATGCATATCTTTTCTTTGTAAATCAATTACCCTTTTGCGGCTTGTTCGCAGATATTAATCTATTAATCTTCATTTGCAGAGACCAAAGGAGCTAATAATGTTAATAATATTCACTCAGGAATGCAAGGAAAAAATATATTTACTGCTTTTTTCCTTTAGTTTTAATATTATCAAATGAAAAAAAAACGAACACACATAAAATCGAATCAAAGTTTTCTATTTGAAAAAATAAACGAGTTTTTCACGAATCCAATGATTTCTACTCTCAATATTTGTATAATTATAGAACTTTGGTATAGTTTTAAAAAACGAAATTATTTATTCTATTATTTATTATTTCTTCTATTATTTATTATTATTAATTATTATTAATTATTACTTGAATTATACTTGAATTAAAGAGTCGTGTATATATATATATACATTTGTAAGGTCAAAAGTTATGAAAATTTTTAAAGTTTGTCGTTAAAATTATTGGATCAACTAGTTCAAAAATTTTAAAAAATTTAAAAGTTATTATTATTTTTATTTTTTTTATTTTAAGGAATATTTTACCATATGCAAAAAAAAATGTATTTTTTTGCAATAGATTAATTTTACAATGACTAATGAGAAAACAAACAAAAATATAAAATTAAAAAAAACTAACTAAATTTTATATAATTTCTTTTAAACAAACTGTCCTATATATATGACAATGGTACAATCCAATACTTTTAAATTGTGCACATCTGTTTTGTAATGCTCAACAATATTAAGTTTTAATCAGCAGTACAAGACATGTCGTGATTCAACTTGAAGAGAATTGTGACAATTTTTTCCCCGCAATTCTTAAATTTTAAAAATGGAATCGATTAGATTCGAACACTGGACCTGCCGTTTATAAACTGGAGACGTTACCTCTGTTCTACTAATACTTGATTACATCGCCGAAATATTTATCACTTATACACCGTCACTTATACGCCCACTTGTTTACTTGGTGATTTTCCCTATACAATCAGTTGCAAAAAGTTTAAAAAAGAATTAAATTCCTAATCCTTAGGCTGATTTCTACGAATATATATACATGCTCTTGCGACAGTGGTCGTTA
This sequence comes from Maratus michaelseni, assembly GCA_963931845.1. Classification (NCBI taxonomy): domain Eukaryota; kingdom Metazoa; phylum Arthropoda; class Arachnida; order Araneae; family Salticidae; genus Maratus; species Maratus michaelseni. The sequence goes on from OZ007596.1 coordinate 224,609,883, forward strand.
AAATTTTCGCCAAATGCAGCTCAATCAAAAGTACCATTTGGAAGCTATCGTGTTCATTCGCACACACACACACACATGCATCAAGATTACAATGCCTCCCTTACACTACGTGTTCGGAAAGTAACAATGAAAACAATATCAAAGAACCTACGTGTATACAATATGAAATCACTCAAATAAATTGGTGGAATTCCGATTGGTAATCTGGAAAAATTTAAGGCCTTGGGGTTTATTGGGGACTTTTTTCCCCAAACTGTCGTTTATGCAAGGTCATCGAAAAGGTTGGACAGATTTGAACGAATCTTAATTCTAAAAGTAATTGAGTAAACGCAATTATTTTCTTTCCAAAGTACTCAGCCATTATCAAAGATTTGTTAGATTTAGCTGTTTTAAAGTCGTGATATTCAGACGATGATCTGAAAATGTAAATCGCACCACAAATTCGCAATTTATATATTAGGTCGTCCGATGGTCTCAGAGGAGAGCCTCAAGCCTCAAGCCCAACCCCTCCCGCTTTTTGAGACATTATATTCCTGCAATTTACCGTTAAAAATTTTCTGGTATTGAAGTCGGCTTTTAAAGATTGTCAAATGTGTCGGGAAAGGAAAAAAAATTGCCGTCCTGAAACAATAATCGCTAATAACACAGGATCTAATTCATTCACTGAAAATTGAAAAAAAAACTGTTCGATTACAATTTATTTCAATAATCATACCTGCTAATCATGTTTTTTGTTTAAAAATGAGACAGAAAATGAGTCAGAAAGTATCGCGTTGTTGAGAGGGGAAAAGTAATTTTTTTTCTCCTTAAGAGTATTCAACATTCGCGAGCTAATGTCAAACCAAGCTAACTATAGTAATGTTCTCATGCTAATGCTAACCTTTTTTACAAATTTCCTGTTTGTAATAGGACATTTTTAAATGATTCATTTGCATGCACTCTAAAAACGACATTTTCAAAACTGAGCGAAACTGAGCAAGTAATGTTTTCATGCTAATGCTAACCTTTTTTACAAATTTCCTGTTTGTAATAGGATATTTTTAAATGATTATTTTTGCATGCACTCTAAAAACGACATTTTCAAAACTGAGCAAAACTGAGCAAGTAATGTTCTCATGCTAATGCTAAACTTTTTTACAAATTTCTGTTTGTAATAGGATATTTTTAAATAATTCTTTTTGCATGCACTCTAAAAACGACTTTTTCAAAACTGAGCAAAAAATACTCAAATCTTAGTACGTCGCATAGTCAAAATAAATCCGAATCAATATTACTCAAGTTTGAAACATGTATATACTCATTTCTGAAACCATGCGCACACTCAAGAATAAAACATCTTGTGCTCCTATTTGAATATCTCCATGTTTCAAAAAAGAGTATAAACTTACTTCTATGTGCTCATTTTTGAGTATTTCCATGTTTCAAAAATGAGTTTGAACTGATTCTAATCATTTTTGAGTATGTCCATGTTTCAATATTCTGAGTATTTCTGGTATTTCAGAATTGAAAGCATCGTGTCACCGTATTTGAAACAAAAAGTTTCATAACAAAATGAAAACATCGATTTACTCAGATTTGAAAGTGTAATTTTTCTCAATTTAGGTTACCTGAAGACGAAGATTCTTGTTGTGGTTCATAAAAAAATCCGAATTTTGCTAATGTGCATTTTTCAAGATTATAAATGCTATAAATTAATATCCATTCCAAATAAAGGGCCAATATTTTCACTATAATGCTCAAGTATTAGCGTATCAATGGCCAGTTTTATACGATATTTCGATAATGTATTAATGTTATCAATTCAAGAAAACGTAAACAATAATGTATATTTACATAATATTAATGAAACTGCTCTGTAGATATTTGGATTTAATTAGAAATATCTCGAATTAAATTCTGCTACTCTAAATTATTAATAATCAGTGTGTTGTTATGATGAAATATTTTGTGTAATATTTTGTGTTATACTGTAAATGTTTCCCATGTAATACGAATAAAATTTATTTCATACTAATTTATCAGTACTAATTTCTTTTTAAAGACAACTGCAAACTTCCATATTAAGTCATAATTTATTTTTAACTAACATGGTATTGGGAAAGATTGGATACAGTGGGCCGCTTTTGAAGTTTTTTTTTTTTTTTTCTAAAACCTACATATTCTAAAATTTACATGGAAAATATCGTGAATTTTTGTTAGTTCCCTAATTTATTTATTAATTTTCTTAAAGCATAAATCTTAATACTTAAAAAAATGTTTTAAAGCTTAAAAACATGTCTCTGGGGTATAGAGGAACACCACATGGGACATAGTGAACCATGCATTAGTGAAAGGTAAATTACAATATTAATACATATTTAAAGAACAAAGTACTTTATTAGAAATCTCCAGCCATAGTTTTCAATGCATAGAACAAAACAATTAACTTTACATGTGTAAAAATATTTGAAAGAATATTTATTCAGAATTAAATTATATCCATCACTGTATCTATCATAATTTTACTTAGATATATAATTTTAAATAAAAACACCCAGAAAAAAGTTTTGTTGAATCAACAAAAATTTGGTTGACCCAGCAAAACTTTTTGTTTAAATATAGGTCAATGGAAATTTTGTTTGAATCAACAAAAAAAAAATTTTTTTTTTTTGCAATTCCAAAAAACATTTTGTATCGTCAGCAAAAAATGTTATGTTAATGCAAGTAAAATGGTTCAATTTTACTTGAATTTTGCTAAAACAACCAAAATGTACTCAACAAAACATGTTTTGTAGTTTTAATCAATTCATTTTTCTGGGTGAACGATTTTACATGTATTAAACAATATGTAAATAACATACTTTTAAGAATAGTTTTCTTTGCAACAGTCTAATGACATCAGTAATAGGAAATTTAAAAAGTACACAACTAGTTATTTATGGTTTGGGTGGTATAACTATTATGTTAAAAATTTTTGAAAAAGAAAAATAATTGAAAGCGTATAACCTACAAAATAAAATTATATCAACTACACATGAATTAGTAGCCATGTTTTTCAAGATATTGCATAATTATGCATAACACAAAAGTATTTTTTTTCACAACAAAATATAACAGAACATTTTCATAATTGCAGTTTTAATTTTAACTGGAAAGAGGAAATATTGTTATAAAAGTTTAAGTTATTCTATTGAAAATTTCATTATCAAATAAGTATAAAAGAATGGTCTACTGCGTTTCTTTTGACGTGCTGCTCCAATGTTCCCCATGTAGACATGGAATAAGAAAATGATAATAAAAAATTTTTTTTATATTTAAATCGCATTTTTTGCATTCATTTATCAATAAATGAGTGCCCTTTCTTTAAACAGTTTTTTTTTTCTTCTATACTCTAAACGTCTAAGCCTTTATTAGCAAAATATCTAAAATTCAAAAGGAGCAAATTTTGTAGTTAAAAATCAACAAACTTCTAAAATGGATAAATCCAACTTTGACCATATGATTTAAGGCTTAAAATATTGATTACTATCTGTATTTTATGAGTAATGATACGTCAACAATCTAATAAAAGTTATTTTACTGTACTTTATGTTATTAGTTTACACTTTTTAGTATATAAAAGAAATATATTATTACAAAGTGTTATAATTTATTACACTATTATTATATTTTTCGTGATATGAAGTTAAAACTATGTAAACTAAACATAATTTAACGGATTGGTCCACTATGCCTCATCTTCTCTCTCTATTTTTTCTATGCAGTTTCTAGAGTTTTGTTTATCAAAATTAATTTAATGTTGACTCTTTTCGAGATAAAAGCACTTTTAAACGATCTTTTAATTTTTAAGGCAACATTTTACATTTATACTCTAAAAACACTATAATTTTCCACTTTATAAACAACGTGTCTTTCCAAAAGTTTCTACTCGTAAATGTTTAATATTTCAAACATTAATGAGAATTGTATATTCAGAAGCTCGGATAAGCCAAAATATTCATGAAGCTTTTGTTTAAAACCTTTACAAAGTAAGATCTGAAACAAAATTATTAAAATGCGTACTTTATTTCAAAAGTTAAGTGTATATTTTGGTGCACCATAAAATAAGTAAATAGATGAGATACAAAATGTGTTTATAAAGAAAACAGGCAAAGTATATTGGGGTAAACACATTACGAATTTACTTTTAAATTCTTATAACTTTGAAAAGATCTATGCATTCATTTTATTTATGAACTTCGTAAAAATTATCTAAACTAAATATAATGATGTTTTTAAATTAAAATTGGGTGATTTTCTGAATGATCTTATGAAATAAAAAATTGTTAAATGTTCAGTGAGACGTGTCTTTGTCTTTCACGATAAAATTCAAAGTTTTAATTTTTTTCGGGTTATTTATCGGAATCCTGCCACTAAAATTGATTATTTTATACTGTATACATACATAGATTATTTAACCCTTTTTTGTATACTGTCCACCACAGTGGTCAAAAATGCTATTATTTTCTATCCAACATATTTTATTTACAGTTCCTATTCAAAGCTTATGCTACCATGTGCCATCTATGCTTTCAGTGAAAAATTTGAAATAGCGCTACAACAAACGGTAACTTACGTATTGAGATATCATCAATATGGATGTCCCTTCAGAATGCCGGCAAGTTGTTCCGCATGAACTTAAATGTGTCTAATCCATATAATACCTACAATAATATTATTTAAATGGTATTTTGATTATATTTTTTTCCGGCTTCTTGGCCTAATGCTTAATTGAAACACAAATATAAAAATACTTATTTGTTTTGTTGTGGACTTTAGTAAACTAGACAAGCTGTAATAAAAAAAAATACAATTATTATACATAATTTTTTTTATCATTATGTGTGATCCTTTTAGTTAGAAAATAGCAAATTTAATGTTGGAGATTTACTGGTTTTAAAGTATGGAACAAAGGGTTAATATGCTTCTCATATATTTAAGAATACACTTTTTGGAGACAATCTTTATTAGACAAATGAGATGAAGAAGAATTTGAAGAAACTAGTTGTTGAGTAACATTACTGTGGAAACATTTTTCAGTGATTTTCTGTTACACTGATGTTTTTTTTTTTTTTTTTTTTTTTTTCAGTGTTTTATTTATACGCTAAAAGCCTGCACATTATGTTTTGCTTAAAAATTAAAGGAGATTGAGAAAGGAGTGTTGGAGTAAGGAATGGAGTAAGAAATCATTCAAATAAGTAGTTGTCCTGCATTTAGGAAAACGAACAGTTGAAATCTTAAGTATTCAATCACAATAAAAATAAAATAGAAAATAAATAAAATTATAATTAGACCTAATAAAATCTTCTGTTTATTTACTCATAAAAATATTTATGTATAAATAACCACCATCGTTTAAAAGAATTAGCTGTAAAAATGCAGCACAAAATTATTCTTCAAATCGGTGTAAGAAATTTAGGAAATCCGAGTTAGTCTAAATATGAAGCTAGTCATTTTAAAACGTACCATTATTTTCAATTAATTTTATCAATCTAGAAGTCATAGAGTTTTTTTAACTGACTTCTGGAATTTGTGTTCAGCATATATTGATAGCAGATTTAAGTCCATTTTTATTGGCATAACGCTTGATTGTTGCGCAAATGTTGCTTAATATTATTCCTCATAGGTTTTCTGATTGATTTATCTGAATTTTCTGTGGCGGCTGGCCCGGCAAGGAAATGTCATAATCTTTAAACCATGATTTTGATGATAATGAAGTATGGATTATCTTGATTAAAAATGTTATTCTCCAGATTTAATGAGACATGCTTCCAGAAACAGACTTCTAGTATCAACATTTTGGTGTGTTTAGTAATTTACTATGCTATTTAAAAGTTCCGTTGCATTCAAAACCTACCAAAACCTCCAATTTTTCCTCTGTATTGTCGTTTAAAAAATGCTGATTTTTCATGCCACAGATTCTGCATTGTAGGATCAGAAACTATTAAAATCAGGGCTTAATGAAATTTTAAATCACGTGTCAATTTTGCATTACAAATTAAGTGTTTGTAAATATTTTGAGCTACTTACATTATTTTAATTTACATAAACAGTTATGCTATGTCATTAATTAAACTAAATTTACAAGTTACTACTTATTTTAAAACTTACTAAGAAATTTCTAAAACTATTCATTTATGAAGCAGCATTGAAGTTCATACATAAGCAGGCTCTGATTAGATCTGAATCAAATGTTTACTGGTTCATGTTCATACCACAAACGCGCCGATTAACATTAAACAGAAGTTAGTGAAAATTTTCCACACAATACAGAATTAAGCTTGAAAAATGTATAAGAAACATCTTTCTTTCTTGAAAAATGTACGCAGTATTAGTTATATTTTTATAAAATAATCAGGAGTGGTATTATTACACTCTAAAAACGACATTTTCAAAACTGAGCAAAAAATACTCAAATTTGAGTATGTCGCATAGTCAAAATGGCTCCGAATCAAAATGACTCAAGTTTGAAACATGTATATACTCATTTCTGAAAACATGCACACACTCAAGAATAAAACATCGTGTGCTCATATCGTGTCCATGTTTCAAAAATGAGTATGAACTGACTTCTATGTGCTCATTTTTGAGTATTTCCATGTTTCAAAAATGAGTTTGAACTGATTTTAATTATTTTTGAGTATGTCCATGTTTCAAAAATGAACATGAACTGACCTTCTATGGGCTAAGTTTTGAGTATTTCCATGTTTCAATATTCTGAGTATTTCTGGTATTTCAGAATTGAAAGCAGTGGGTATCTGAAATAAAAAGTTTGATAACAAAATGAAAACTTCGATTTACTCAGATTTGAAAGTGTCATTTTTCTCAGTGTAATAAATCCAAGTTGAGCAAGCAAACTTATCAGATTTGTAACGATGAATCTGTAGTAATTTACTTACCGAAACTAAATTTCCTCTGACTCTTTGTCAGTGAAAGTCATTTTCATTGAATCATAATAAAATATTTGAGATTATTGTACTTTTTTCTGCTATTCGTCAATTGGTGACGTCATTTTCAGCCGTAAAAGAATTTCATAAGTATTCGGATCAAGATCCACTTTGATTTAATAGTTCATTTTGGTTCTGAAATGTACGGTTTTTTTTTTCTTAACAAAATGTAGGTAATTTCAAAATTAATATAAAAATATTTTATATTATGTCTTTCAATTATGATCATTATCTAGCCACTTCCAAAAAGGACCTTTAAAATTTGATTTATAAAATTTCCTTTAAAAATCTAAAATCAAAAGCAGTTTTGCGGATTTATCGGCTTATATTTCAGAAATCTATAAGTCTTACCAAATAGTAATCTTCGTTTTATAAAATGACAGTTCAAATAAGGCGAATATTGCTATTCGGAAATAGTGGTGAATTTTTTTAATAAAAAATCAGCTAAATTGGCAACACTAATCAGGAGGTACTTAAATGCAATAAATGAAAATTCGCAGTCTCAGACTTTCAAATTCATGCTTAAAAAAATATATTTTTTAATAATTTAATTTTTTGCAAGCATTATAGAGTTACATTAGCTTTTAATACAATATCATATTTTTTTTGCAACTATCAGTTTTAATGTAGCTGTTTTATTTGATTGAATGTTTGCTAATACTATCACTTTCACTAAATGTTTTTATAAGCAAATAGTTTTGCTTTTGCAACGGATAAAATGCACCCATATTTGTTCATAGTCTAAGAGCTGAAATATTCCGTTTTATTTTTCATCACTTCTCTCCACTACTGGATTCCTTATCTAGACAACTGAAAAAAATAATAATATTCACGCTTGTGAACTATTTAAATTATTTTTGTATGTGATAAATTCATGCTTATGAGAACTTTTCAAAAAATATTTAAAATAGTTGAAACGATATTTACTCTAGTACCTAAGTAATGAATTCAGCGATATGAATATGTTTTAAATGTTTGAAATAGTTAAGATGATATTTCTCTATTTTTGAGAGTGAAATTGATAAATGTATTAAGCAATACAGTAATATTTGACATGTGATGATTTAATAATACATTAAGCTTTTTTTTTTTTTTTTTTGCTTCTTAAGAATAGTGAAATTTAACTAGTACATAACTTAGGTTTCGCCGATATGTGTCGAGCATCTTATATTTGTGAAAATTTACATTTCCATGCTTTACACTCTAAAACGACATTTTCAAAACTGAGCAAAAAATACTCAAATCTGAGTATGTCGCAAATTGGCTCCGAATCAAAATGTCTCAAGTTTGAAACATGCATATACTTATTTCTGAATGCAGGCACACACTCAAAAATAAAACATCTTGTGCTCTTATTTAAGTATGTGCATGTTTCAAAAATGAGTATGAACTGACTTTTATGTGCTCATTTTTGAGTATGTCCATGTTTCAAAAATGAATTTGAACTGATCCTAATCATTTTGGAGTATGTCCATGTTTCAAAAATGAGTATGAATTCACCACTATGTGCTCAGTTTTGAGTATGTCCATGTTTCAATATTCTGAGTATTTCCGGTATTTCAGAATTGAAAGCATTAGGTCGTCCTATTTGAAACAAAAAGTTTCATAACAAAATGAAAACATCAATTTACTCAAATATTAAAATGTCATTTTTCTCAGTGTAAATGCGAATTGATGAATGAGACAGAAAAAGCAGCATTTCCAAACTAAAAATAAAATATAGATAATTTAAATCAATGTGCAAAATTAAACATGCTTCTCTAAAAAGCTCTTAGTGAATGAATGTCTTACAAAATGTCATCCAAAGGCAAATAAACGTAATTTATGTTTCTAAGGCATGTTATAACTTTTTTTTTTTTTAATTACCTGAACTTTCTCCAATTTTTTGCGACTTTTTCAGCGTAATTATACATAAATTATAATGGGGTTTTCAGCAAATGAAAGAGCATATCTTGAAGTTTTAAAAACAATTTTTTATTTGGAAATTGTTTGAAAAATGGGCCTCCGGCGGCCTTTGATACAGGTGCGTGCAAAAATTTAAACGTTCCGCGTTACCAGATGAATACTGTTACCAGATGATACAGCAATAATACTACCATGTAATAATACTGTAAGATGCTGAAGTAAATAAAAATAATGTAACAAAAAAAACCCTTAAAATTTACGATATTTTGTGATCTTTCATGGATGGGATTATAAATTTTTCGATCCTGAAGAAAACAGCGGCCGTTCAAATTTCATGTTGTCGATTTTAGACAAAAATTTTCGGATTTAAATCGCGCAAAAAAATATTTACAATTCGAATTTTGAAAAACGCGTCCGTGAGGGCCTACAAAATAGTATATACTAGAAAAGCATTGAAATTTCAACCAAATCCACCGATCCAAGTTCTACCTGGTACCGATTTGCTATCTTGTATACAACCGACCTGCTTATCTGTGACAAAAAAAACAAGGTCAAGGTCTAACCGGGTGGAGTCGTCTACCTTGCGGTTTAAGCTTAACTAGCCCCGCCCAGCAGGTTTCTTTACTTAATTATACTGAGCTTTACTAAATTATGCTTTGTGATACTGAGCAATAATTATACTATGTAATTATGAAATACAAATTCTGAAAATACAAGTTTTCAAAAGTACAAATTCTGAAAATACAATTTACGAATCCTACGTAGCAGTACTAAATATTATTATGTGATACTCTGCAATAATACTACCATGTAATAATACTGTAAGATGCTGAAGTAAATAAAAATAATGTAACAAAAAAAACCCTTAAAATTTACGATATTTTGTGATCTTTCATGGATGGGATTATAAATTTTTCGATCCTGAAGAAAACAGCGGCCGTTCAAATTTCATGTTGTCGATTTTAGACAAAAATTTTCGGATTTAAATCGCGCAAAAAAATATTTACAATTCGAATTTTGAAAAACGCGTCCGTGAGGGCCTACAAAATAGTATATACTAGAAAAGCATTGAAATTTCAACCAAATCCACCGATCCAAGTTCTACCTGGTACCGATTTGTAAAAGAGAGTTTCGAGAAAAACAGGTTTAAAGTTTTACAATGTTTTTAAACAAACATAGATAAAAGTGACAAGTTGCAACTTACATAAAATCATCTATACCAGGTCCATATTAATGAGCCTTCTTGGACTTGCTCTTTCTCAATTCTTTTGTTTCTACATGCCGCACACAATATGCTAACAAGTTGGAAATTGTACGTCAAACGTGACAAATGAGGTGCTATAACTAGTTCGAGCTATAACTAGTTACATAAATATTCATATATTTTCTGATTTTTAATTCTGTGAAATGAATTCTATCGTCTGCAGATTTATTTCTGTCATAAAATAAGTATCTCGGTCGCTTGACGATTCAACTTCGGAAGCTCCTATAACAAGAAAGCTCCGATTTAAAAAAAAATTCAAATTTATTAATAAATATTTTTATTAATATCTCCTAAAGTTTTGATTCGATTTTAATAAAATTTGAAATGTCTCGACAAAATTCTGCAAAGATAATATATTTTAAATTGCAAACCATTCGGATGGGTAGTTTTTGCGTTGTTATATGCGGACGGGCGGACAGACAGACGGATAGACGGACAGACAGACGGACGGACCAAGCGACGACAATAGGTGCTACGTATTTATGTAATTACGAACGCACCTAAAAATGAGCCTATTCAATGCAACACGAAAAGGTGGATAACTTTTGAACCAATACGAATTTCGAAAAAACTGCTTTACCACAAAGTTTTCAAGGATTTGAGAAGTACAAAAAATTTTTTTTAAATCGACTTTAAAAAAAATATATATATAACATGCCCTAATTGATTGAGACAACAAAATCTCTGTATTAAAACTAACTATCAATAATTATCAGTAACAGTTTTAAAATTAGCTGTTTTATACTTCAAATTGCAAAAAGATATTAAATAAAACAATAAATAAACCAGTAGAAAAAGTTCTATATAAAACTGTCTACGTGTTTCGACGCCGCCAAAGCCATTTATGTAAACAGCTTGTATATAAATCTATTTTTACTGCTTTATTTGCTTAATTTATTTGCTGTTTTATTTAATACTTTTAGTAATTAATGAAGTGTACTTTCTTTGGGTGTTCGGATTTCTTATGTAATTTAATACTATCATTTATACTAAATATTTTCATAAGAAAATAGTTCTGCTCTTCGATGGACAAAATAAGAGAATTTGTTCATAGCTTTATGGGTGGAAATATTCCGTTCTATTCTTTATCTCTTCCTCTACTCGATTACTTATCTATAGATAACTGAGAAAAAGCTTATAACATTTATGCTTGATAAAATTTTAAATCCTCTTTCTAGGTAGTAAATTCATGCTTATGAGTACTACTTTTTTGACAATATTTAACAGTGGCAATACTTGACCAATGAACTTCCTTTTTACTGCAATTTTTCTTCTAAATAGCGCACAATTTTAATTTTTACACGTCGAATAGGGAAAAATAAAAATAAAAATAAAATAAATTTTAAAGCCTGTTTTATGAAAATTATAAAAGAAAATCTGAAAGAGGAACATACTTTCTAAAATCCAGTAAAAGGAAATACATAAGCTCAGAATTTTTTAGTTAAAATTTATTTTATATTCATATTTTAAAAGTTCATGAAACAGTCTGTCTCTATTTTTGCAAATCCTGTAGAATTAGATAGCTTTTAATTCAACGTGATATTTTCTTATTGTAGCTATCAGTTTTTAATATAGCCGTTTTATTTTACTATATGCTTGTTAATACTATCACACCATGCTGAATGTTGTCGTTTGCAAAAAGTTCTACTTTTCTGCCGAAGAAAATGCCTCTGTATTTGCTAAGAGCCTAAGGGCTGAAATATTACATTTTATTCCTTATCACTTCTCTTCTTTTACTTGATTACTTATATGTAGACAAATAAAAAAGTAAATAACATTTACGCTTGCGAACTTTTTAACTTTCCTTTCTAGGAAATAAATTTGTGCTCATAAGCATTTTTTTTTAAATATTTAAAATAGTTGAGACGATATATATACACTATTACGTATGTGATAAATTCAGTGATACGAATATATTTTAAATGTTTGAAATAGTTAAGATATTTTTATAATTTTATTTTTTGGAAGCGAAAGTGTAGTGTAATATTTAATGATATACAGTAATATTTAAAGTGGTGTGATTCAGTGTTACATTAAGCTTGTTCTTGCTTCGTAAAGATTGTAATAAAATGTGACTAATGTAGAACTTGAGTTTGAAGAGATGATTCGAGAATCTTATAGATAAAAAATTTATATTTCCATTTGTTTCTTTTTTTAATGGGATTTGTTAAAATAGTCTCAAAAGTGACACTACCAAACTAAAAATAAAGTAAAACTAATTATAATTAAAATATATATGAAATGCTTAAGTGACAGAAATAGAAACAACAAAAGGATTATAAAAACCTTTTAATGATCGACATACGTTTCAACGCTCATACGGCGCCGTTTTCAAGATAGATAACCATAAACAAAAATATTCTCGCAAATTTTTGAAAATTAACTTGAAAACGTGAATTACGAGATCATTATATGTAAAAAATCAGGTGCTTGAAGTAGCCAACTGTAAACGTGAAAATTTATATTTTGTTATTGCTTTTTTAAAACTTAAAAGTACCTCGTACCAAATTTTAGGTAATTCAAATGAGGCGGATTCATTGCATGTTTACGTTACGCATGTAGATTTCCATTGATTAGACATATACTAAATCTACACGAGTAACGTAAACATTTGCAATGAATCCGCCTCATTTGAATTACCTAAAATATGGCACGAGGTACTTTTAAGTTTTAAAAACGCAATAACGAAATAGTAATTTTCACGTTTACAGTTGGCTACTTTAAGCACCTGCTTTTTTACATATATGATCTCGTGATTCATGTTTTCAAGTTTATTTTCAAAAATTTGCGAGCATATTTTTGTTTATCGTTATCTATCTTGAAAATGGTGCCGTATGAGCGATGAAACGTATGTCGATCATTAAAAGGTTTTTATAATCCTTTTGTTGTTTCTATTTGTGTCACTTAAGCATTTTATCTATATTTTAAAGTAAAACTGTTAACAATTATATTATAAACTTAAAAAGATAAAAATAAAACAATAAGGAAAAGCTACCATGCTGACAAATTTTATTTACACAGCAGAGTATTTCAAATAATTTACACAAAACTGGCATTCAAACCATTTTAACTCTCATCTCAAAAATCGGTCTTTGAACATTTGAAGGAGTGGTGCTTTGAGACCTATAGTTACAAAGGCTGTTGTCTCGAATGACCCATATATTTTTATTCACAGAAACACATACCTGACTTCGACAATTACATAAATCTTTTTGATGAGGACGGGATAGATACAAAGAAATAACATCACTGAAGATTACAGCCCGGACCTCCACAATGAGTGTGCAATGGAAGTGACAGGAGTTGAACCCGTCACCCTAACTCCTACGCTCTCAAGGTCTCAAGCGATTAGCGGAGTGGTGCCTTAACCACTCGGCCACAGAGGGCCCAAAATTGGTCTTAAACCATGAAATTTGGAGGATAAATATTTAACTCTCTAAACATCATGCGTTATCCTTCCCAAAACTAATCCTTAAAATTTGGTTTATGGATTTTTCTGTAAACAAAAAAAAAAAAAAAAAAGCTGAAAGTACTTTTATAAAATGCAGCAAATGAATATCCATTAGTGCAAAATTTTCAAATTCAACTTTATTTATAAACCTAATTTATAATGAAAATGTATGTTATAATATCTCGATTTCTGCGCGAGTCTTAAAAAATTAGGTTATCTTTTAATACAACATGATATTTCTTTATTGTAATTATCAGTTTTAATATAGTGATTTTATTTGTGTGAATGCAAGTTAATACTATCAGTTTTACTAAATGTTTTCATAAGCAAATATTTCTGTCTCTTAAACGGAGAAATTGTACATATTTACTCATATTAGAATGACTAAAATATTCTATTTTTTGTCACTTTGTCACGCCTATGAGATGCCTTATGTAAAGTCATCCGGAAAAAAATATATACTTGTTCTGAACTTTTAAGCTTTTCTTTCTAGGCTTATGCTTATGAGTACTTTTCTGAAAATATTTAGAATAGTTGAAATGATATTTCTCTAGTATAAACGCAATAAATTAATAATTATGAAATTAAATTTTTAAGATTAGTTTATAAATTTTCCTCTTTAAAAAGCTGATATACAAAGTTATATTAAAGCAGCAAATGAAAATTAACTTCATTAAAGTAAAATGCAGCAAATGAAAATTTACAGACGCTGAATTTACAAATTGAAATATTTACAAAAATGTTCATATTTAAAAAATATCTTATTAAAATAGTTTAAATTTTTGGAAATCCTATAGAATTAGACATCTTTTAATGCAATATATTTTTTTATTGAAACTATCAGTTTTAATAGTCAGTTTTATTTTACTGAATGTATTTTAATACTATAATTTATATTAACAAATACCTCTTTTGACGAAAACTTTTAGGCGTATTTGTCCATACCCTAAGGACTGAAATATTCCGTTTTATTCTTTAATCAATTTTATCCTCTTCTCGATTCTTTATCTTTAGACAACTGAAAAAATTTAATACCGTTTATACTTGTAAACTTCTTAACTCCTCTTTCTAGGCATTAAATTCATGCATATAACTTTTTTTAAAGTATTCAAAATAGTTAAAACGATATTTATTTTTCGTTTGTAGGTAATAAATTCAACGATACGAATATATCTTAAATGCCTGAAATAGTCGAGACGATTATTTAGGGGAAGTTGGGAGGTGCGGGAGCGTGTTGCAAAAGTTCTAGAGTAATATTCAGTGATGCATTAATAGGTAATGGGGTATGATTTATAGTTACATTAAGTTTTTTTCTTCTTTCATAAGAAATTTAATAAATTTAACTAGTGTACAACTCAGGTTCAAAGGAATGTATGGAGCATCTTATATTTTAGAAAAATTATAGTTCAAAATTTTAAATGTGATTTGGGAATTGGGACTGAAAAATTAGCAAATATATCTGCAATTGATGCTTGCAAAAGTTTAACAGTTAAAATTAAATTAAATTAATTTAAATCAGTGCACAAGATTAAAAAAAAATATGTGTTTAATAATAAAATTTGCGTCTGAAAACTAACTTTAAAGTTTGATTTTTAGGGTTCCTTACTTGAAAAGTCAAAACGGAACCATTATAAGATCACTCGTGTGTCTGTCTGTACTGTCTGTCACAGCCGTTTTTCTCGGAAATTGTGGAACGTGGGAATTTCAAACTTGGCAGAGTTATAAAGACTATTGATCCACATATTTATAGATTATTAGCCGTTAATAAATATTTTTAAGGAAATTTAGGGGGCTAATTAAGCTATTTGAAATTTTATATATGTATATCGTGTGAAAGTTTTCGCTACACCGAACTTAAAAATATATTTGTTTTAATTTTAGGTATTATATTTTCAGAGATATTGTCGAATTTGTACTGCAAAAATATGACCCTCCCCCCCCCCCCTCCCTATTCCCGAATCTAAAATTATGAAAAAATTAGGCGTAGTAAGAGTTTATTTAAACCTTGCAGTAAAACTGTAGCAATTTTCCTAGGTCACATAGTTTTTGAAAAAATCGCATTGTTCTGTTACACACAAACTTTACTTAGCGGACAATAAGCGGGGCACTCATGGTACCTATCGACACGAAATCATTCAAGGATTGTTGATAATGATTTTCGAAAACATTTATCTGTAATTAGCCGATAAATTAATTAAGTTACTTCAAAAAGAAAATTTTATACATGTATCGTGTAGGATATCGTTTGAAAGATCTCGTAACACCGAACTCACAAATATATTTGTTTTAATTTTAGGTATTATATTTTCATAAATATTATCAAAAATGTACTTAAAAATATGTTTCACCGTACCCCCCCCCCCCTATTTTTGAATCTACTAAAATTGAAATTATGAAAAAATTAGTTGTAGTAGAAGTTAATTTATACTATTTAAATAAAATAGCGCTTGTCCTAGGTCACATAGTTTTGGAAAAAATCGCATTTTTCAATTTCACACACAAACTTTAATTACTTTGCGGGCACTCAGTGGGAGAGTTGACGGCTCTCGGTGTGCCTATCGACGTGAAATCATCCAAGAATTGTTGATGATTTTCGAAAAAAAAAATCTTGGTAATTAGCCGAGACATTAATTAAAAACTTATGTAAAAAAACGCGTCACGGACCAAGTAGACGTCCTGATGGATCACAACACCTTTACGATTTGCCAATTCTGGGAGTTTTTTTTTTGATTATTTCGTTCAGTTTCATTAGTTGTTGACAGTAGATATTCGAATTAATTGTTTGGTCCTTTAGAAGTAGCTCGAAATGAAGAATACCTTTATAAGGCCAGGAAACAGACAACATGACTTTCCTTTGATGAATATCTACTTTTGAAGTGCTTTGTGCTGGCTCATCTCGCTTGCTCCATGATCTTTTGCGTTTGACGTAGTTGAAAACCATAGATTAATACACAAGATAAGGCACTATCATAGGGCGTAATAGTAACGCGATGACGAACGCAGCGTCTCTAGTGACAAGGGGGAAGAAACGTCTCATAGACTGAATATTTCTCCTTTTGAACGTCTATCTTATTATGATCTTTCTTTTTTATATGCTACATGTTTACATTTTCAACTTTGTCAGAAAAGTGAAAAACGAAAGTTTTAAAATTCTGATTTGCAGGCAGACATTATTCTACATGAGATATTTTAGCATCTTTAACCATACTGAAAAGATCTGAAAAGAACTATTGTTTCAATAACAATAAAATAAAAAGTTAAATGAAGTCCTTTAAAAAAAAAAAAACTTGTGACAGACCAGCGAGCAGCCAATTTGAAGAGAATCGTCTGCCTCGAAGCGAAAAGAACAGATATTAACCCATTTTATGCCAAGCATAGAAATTTTTTAAAATGTGGTATCATTTGCATTGAAATTTGCTTAAATTACATTCATTAAGACGCCAAAAAAGTTTCGCGCATGAAAAATAATATTTTATTTAATTTGACGTTACCATTATTAATTTACCATTAATAATTTACCATTAAATTAAAAAAATGTAAGTTTTCTTATGGCATTTGTTTTATTTTTATTTTATTTACAGAACTTGCAACTTTACTCCAATTATAAAAACATATGATTAATCTCAAGTGGAATAATTATAAATTTTCAAAAAGTCGAATTTGTCAATAACCGTTTCAAGTAAAAAAACAGCGCATTTTGAAAATTTCTCAACAGAAAGTGATTACTTCAATTGAATTACTAATATTTTATAGATGTCTCCAGAACCCTTAAAAATAGCAGACAAATAAAATTAGTGAAAAATATACGTCACAGTGTTAATAAAAATATATTTATTGAAATGGTGCGTTTACGCACCTTTTGCCGAAAATGGGTTAAAAACATAGAGCATAAACAGATTTCATATACATGGGTAAATTTCGGAAACTTGTTAGTTTTTTCCCCTTGTTACTAGTGACGCTATTATTGCTGTCATTACAGATTTTGCTGTAACTGTCCTATCTTGTATGTTAATCTATATTGTAAACGACCCAATTTTCATCGCCAGTAAACTACTCGCTTTAAAAATGAGTAGGTTTTATTACGCTTTAGCAATGAATCGCAGATGTTGATTTGTTTTATGAGATAAATTTCCTTTAATTCGTGAGGAACCCTAATATCGAGTTTACTGACATAACCGAGTTGTTTTAAATGGTTGTAAACACATTTTTGCGATGCATTAGGGTTATCTGCAAGATTTTTTGTCGAAATGCGTTGTGGTTAGCTTCGACCATTGCTTTTATTTTATTTATTTTTTATTTTTTTTTTATCAACATTAATTGGACGTCCAGAGCATGGTGCATCTTCGAGAGCAAAATCTCCGGAATGAAAATGAGCGAGCCAGTGCTGACACTAATGTTCAGTTAAGCACTGCTCACCATAAACCTCGCACAATTTTTTTCTAGCTTGTACTGCGTTTTTACCTTTTCGGATAAAAAAACAAAATATGATGAAAATGACCATGTTTAATCTTCATTTTCAATAAATGTAAATGAATACGCAACTAAACTTGAAACTATTTTCGCAAAATGTCCTTGAAATGTGACCTTTCAAATGTGCTCTAGTATGACTTGATTGGATTAGTATTACCAAAGACACTCAACAATGACTTTTTACTTAACCGATTACGAGCAGGAAAAACCGAGCTATGCTCGGTCAAAATTAGCTTTGAGTTCAAATATCATGACCCATGACCAAACTGACCCACTAATAAAATTTTCTCGAACATGTGACCAAGCCCAACAGTCTTCTCGTGCCCAAAAACTATACGATGCAAAATTTAGTCTAAATAGTCTGAGCCGTTTTTAGATAAAATTAGCTTGACCCACAACGTCCCAAAAATGGTGTCTAAATAGTGTCTTCTCATGCACAAAACCCGTAGGATATAAAATTGAGTCAAAACAGTCTGAGCCATTTTTTAGATAGAATTACCTTGACCCACAGTGACCCAAAAATGACCCACTAATCGGATTTTCTTGAGCATGTGACCTAGCCCAATAGTATTTTCGTTTCCTAAAACTGTAGGATAATAAATTTAGTTCAAATCCTCTGAGCCGTTTTCAAGGTATAAATAGCTTGACCCGTAATGACCCAGGACCAAAATAACTCACTAATCGAATTTTCTCGAGCATGTGACCTAACCCAACAGTCTTCTCGTGCCCCAAAACTATACGATGCAAAATTTAGTCTAAATAGTCTGAACCCTTTTTAGATAAAATTAGCTTGACCCAGAACGTCCCAAAAATGACACTCTAATCGAAAGCTCTCGAACATGTGACCCAGCCCAATAGTCTTCTCGTGCCCGAAAATGGTAGGATACAAAATTTAGTCAAAATCGTTTGAACCGTTTTTTAGATACAATTAGTTTGACCCTGACCCATGGTGATCCAAAATGATCCACTAATTGAATTTTCTCGAATATTTGACCTAGCCCAATGGTTTTCTGGTGTCCCAAAACGGTAGGATACAAAATTTCGTCAAAATCGTTAGAGGCATTTTTAAGATAAAATTTGCATATATACACACACACACACACAATTTTTCATCGTATTAGAATATATGATTTAGGCTTCATATCTCTCTGAATGTTCATGGTATATCCATCTATACTTTAGTAGCATATTTAGCTATACCAATCCCACGTTGTATAGTTTGTTTGTTTTTTTCAAAATAATCTTATTATTCTGTTAGCAACGTTTTTTTTTTGTTTATTATTATTATTATTATTATTATTATTATTACTGAACTTAGTAATTAATAAATTTGTTATACGGAGCCCTTTGTATGCTAGTAAGACTCGCATTTTATTGATTTATTTTGATGATTTTTACTATTAAAAAATCTGAAAACAGAAAGTTCTGACAAAAATGCAGTAAATAAAAATTCAGAGGTTCTGAATTTTCAAATTAAGCTAACATTTTTACAAACACTTTTCAAATTTAAAAAATATATTTTTTGTGTAAGTCTTTTAAAGTTACTTTAACTCTTCAGGCAATATGATGTTAATTTATTTTTAACTATCAGTTTTAACACCTTCGAGATGAGCATCGCGTATATATGTGACATAAAGTTTCCGTACAATAATTTAATTTTCTTACCAGTAGTTTTTTATAGTAATTTTCGTCCTATTTAATCCCATAATTTCTGCGAATAAATTAGGTAAAGATTTCTATTTTTAAGAACTGGCGCTAAAAGATTAAAAGGGTATAAGTGACGGGTAATATAGAATTTTTATTTGACTGAATGTATGTTAGTACCATTACTTTTACTAAACGTTCACGCTAGAAACATTTTCGTCAAAAAACGTTGAAAGTATTGGCAGCAAGTTGCCGATACACCCCTCTGATTTGAAAAAATTATTTTCTTATTTTTTAAAAAAATTGTCTATTGACTACAGAATTGCAGGTACTTTTAAATTACATTCGCGACGTTTCTGTGATTTGAGGGAAAAAAATTGCATATGTAAAAGTTTTTTTCTAAAACGAAAAAAAGAATTCCAACAGAGTTGCCGAACCGAAACACTTCTGTGATTTGACGAAAATACCGCTGTGATTGGAGAATTTCGGATAATTTTTACATTTTATTGAGAGAAAAGAAGTAAACCAAAGTGGCAACTTTCATGTATTAATGGAATATAGTTCACGGGAAAATATATGTTCTTCCACGGAGACTCTTTTTTTTTAGTTTGTTTTCACATGAAAATAGTTTTCTTAGATGTATTGCAGGTGTATTTTTTCATATCTTACTGGTTGAAACATTCCTTTTTATTTTTTACTGGAAAACCCACCCGGAGTTGACCGGGCCCACAGAAAGGAATCGTCTATCCGTGAGTATACTTCTTTTTTTGTATTTCCATCCAGGCAACGTGGATAACAATTTTAAATTGTAGAAAACCCGGAAACAATTATTTTATTTTTATTTTTATTATATTTTTTAAATAAATACTTTTCTTTTGTATGAAAGGTATCATTTAGAGCAGAAAAGAACCTGTGTAGATACGGGTACTTTTTGTGTTTGTTTTTGTATTTTCATCCGGTCAACGGAAGTAGTAATTTAAAACTGTAGAAATAACGGAAACCTGAAAACAACCTCTAGAAAATATTTTAAAAAATGATAAATATTAGTATTTTTTTTAACAAACGATACCGTTACAACCAGAAAGGTACCACATGAAAGTACGGTTTTTGTTTGGGGGAGGCGTGGAGGATATAACTAGATACATTACTTGGGAATTTCGAATTGAAAAAGAATAAAAGAAGGAAAATGTAAAAACAAACTTCAGATTTTTTTTTGATATAATGAATATTTATATTCCTTTAATGAAAAGTGATATATATCTATCTACCAGAAAGGTACCATGAACGTAGACATCTTTTAATTTTTTTTTGTAACTCCATAGGGTAAGCGTCATAGGATATTGCGATTTTAAAATACAGAAAAAATGGCGTTTGCTACCTCTCCACTTGAAGAAGTACTTTTCCCCAGACAAGCGTGGAAGCAATCGTAACGCGGAAGAACTGAAGAAAATTGAAGCTCTTTCATTAGTGTTCGAGGAAGGGTTTTAATTAATACCTAGGCTAAATATCAAAAAATGAAAAAAACTGAGTCTGAGGTACATTCGGAGCTGTCTTCGTATATACGTATACAGATTTACAGACCTCTACTTGCGATAAATTTCCCTAGTCATCGCCAAACAAACAAACAGACAGACAAAAATCTTTCTTTTATTAACATGGATCACATCTCTCCTCTACTTAATGCTCTATCTACAAATAACTAAAAAAACGCGTTAATAACATTTACGCTTTTGAACTTTTTAGCTTTAGTTTCATGCTTATGAGTACTTTTTTGAAAATATTTAAAATTATCGAGATTAAATTTAGTCTCGTATGTATGTGATAATTTCAACAAAATGTGGATGATTTTCAGGAAGAGTTGAAATAATTACTTTATATTTTGTCATTCATTTATCACCATACTCTATCCCTCTCCCCAACCTCGCCACCTGAAGAAAAAAGTAACCTTTAAAATTTGTTTTTGAAATTTTACGGGTTTTTTTTCCTTTATTGAGCGAAAAATACTTTTTTAAAATGTAGTAAATAAAAATTCATAGTCTCAGAATTTCCAAATTAAAGTTTATTTTATATTCATATTTGAAAAATACATGATAATAAACTCCATTTTTTGCAAGTCTTGTAGAACTCGATATATTTTAATGCAACGTAATATTTCCTTATTGTAACAATCAGTTTTAATATAGCTGTATTATTTGACTGAATGCATATTAATACTATCACATTTTGCTAAATGTTGTCGTAAGCAAATAGTTCTGTCTTTGTGAAGAAGAAATTGTCTGTGATTTTGTTTATAACCTAAGGGCTGAAATATTCTGTTTTATTCCTTATCACTTCTCTCCTCTGCTCGATTACTGAATCTGTAGGCAACTAAAAGAAAGTTAATAATATTTTCGCTTGTGAACTTTTTAACTTCCCTTTCTAGGCAATAAATTCGTGCTCCTAAGCACTTTTTTGATAATATTTAAAATAGTTGAGACGATATATATAGTCTGGAACATATGCAATAAATGCTGTGATATGGATATATCTGAAATGTTTGAAATAGTTAAGACGATATCCTTCTGGGGTTTTTTAAGCAAAAGTGCTAGTGTAATATTCAATGATAGAATAATATTTAATGTAAGAGGTTTCAATGTTACAGTAAGTTATTTCTTGCATCGTAAGAAATGTAATAAAATTTAACTGAACTGAGGTTTTGAAGAGATGTGTTGAGCATCTTACATTTTAGAAAAATTATATTTCAATGTTTTAAATGTGATTTATTAAATGAGACGGAAAACGCTCTTTTTCCTTTGTAAAATTTTCACTATCATAAAAAGATTACACGTGTTTATAAGATCCTGTGTATGGTATTTCTGAGGCGGGTAGCATATGGAAAATGTAATAATTGATCACTTAGTTCAAGATAATATGCGCAAGTATTTTTGGCCGGTTTTAAAAGGTCATTCTTTTATTTACATATAGATTGTTTAGTTTCTTGAAAGTAGTAACTTTTGATGATGTAATCAATATTTTATTTAGGCATGCTTGTGGAAAAAAAGAATAGTATTTCCTGTTGTATTTTAACATTTTTTTTTCTTTGCTATAAATGATCATTTTGCAGATACACTCGAAATAATATATAATACAATTTCGCTAAAATTCACACTACTAAGGATTTAAGAAAAATGTCATATTTATCCTGTTAAATTTTTGTAATATCTTCATTTAATATTAAAAAATAATATAATAAGATAGTGTTTTTTACTGTTTACTATTCTCACAGCGACTTTAAATAAAATATATGCTTATTTGGATTTTTTTTCTAATTGTTTAACATTTAAAATAAAAATTTTATGATAATTCATTATGATTAAAAATTGTTAAACAATAATTTTATTATTATTATTATTATTAAAGTATATTAGTACGTATCGTAATTTCCAATACATTTTAAAAAATTAATAAAAAAATAATTCGAAAATTATGGAAAATGATCAGAGGAATAGTCTTTTAAAGAGATTATCTCAATACCTTAAAATAAATAAAACTCAAAATAAATTTGCAAATATTTTTTATATTACTATACTAATATACTATTCTCAAAATGTGCGTTTCCTAAGCTTTTACACCCTTGCTTGGTTCCTAATTATCCTTGCTTAGTTCTTAATTATCCTTAATTCGTTGCTTGAAATATTCTTTTTTTTTATTACTTCTCTACCTTACTCGATTTATTATGCCTATACAAATGAAAAAAATAATAACATTTACTCTTGTATACTTTAGAGCAAGAGCTTTTCTATTTCTAAGCCATAAATTTGTGCATATGAGCATTTTTCAAAAAATAATTGAGACGATAGTTACTCTAGTATGTATGTAATAAATTCAGCTATATGAATAGGTTTTAAATAGTCAAGACTATGTTATAACCTTTTATATCGAAAGGGAAAATTCAAAACTGCTAAAATGATATTCAATTATACACTAATATTTAATCTGAGATGATTCAGTGTTATGTTAAGCGTTTTCTTGCATCATAAGAAATGCAATAAACTTCAACTAATATATAACTTAGGTTTGAGGAGAAGTGCAGAGCATCTTATACTTCAAAATATTTATATATTTCTTTAAATATGATTTGTCTAAGGAAACTGAAAAAGTAGCGTTTACAAGCTGAAAATAAAATAAAATGGATTTCAATCAGTAGGGGAGACCGGGGCAAGATGACCATGTTAACAATTTTTGTTGTTTATTAATTCATTTTGAAGTAATAGTAAAATTAATTTTACATAAACTGATAGAGTAT
Organism: Maratus michaelseni; assembly: GCA_963931845.1. NCBI lineage: Eukaryota > Metazoa > Arthropoda > Arachnida > Araneae > Salticidae > Maratus > Maratus michaelseni. The sequence continues at coordinate 224,633,867 of OZ007596.1, forward strand.
ACCTTTGTAGTATTAAATACATTACCATTTAATTTTTCAAACAAAAAAAAATAAAGGATAATTTTATTTTTTCATAACATTAACAAATCGTCATCTTGCCCCAGTACTGGGGCAAGATGACTTTGGCCTTGGGGCAAGATGACAGCACTGAAAAAGATTGAACATATTTTATCTTTTGAATATGTTACATGGTTTAACAAATGATAACTGCGTTTTTACATGTTACAAAGTATCAAACTAAGCATAATGCATTGATTGTAACGTAATTTTGAAATGTTTAGTTGTGCAGCTAACAATAGTCACAAATAAAAATGCCATTTTCATAATTGGAACATTCCTCATGCCACCACTCTTGGCATTTACAGCACTGGATCCATTCTTCTGTTGGTGGGTCACAATGCCGGAAGTTGACCTTAAACGCTTTTTGAATTTTTTGGGAGGAAGGGGACCAGCGGGGGAGGGGGGAGGTCTTGACCCCGTCGAACGGTACTCTCCTCGTACTGATCGGACGCTTGGAAGTGGAGATACGGACCCCGATAGGGTTTTTCTTTCGGGAGGCTAGGGGGGGCTTAGCGGATAGCAAAAATGTCTTCCTCTGGTCGCCCCCTTTCGAACAACACCTCCCCCGATCCCATGCGCCCCTTAGCCCCAGATGAGATAGAACCGAAAGGTCGTGCGAACAAACACACAGACAAACAAGCGTTTACAGGATTTAAATAGAATGGACAACAAAGTTAGTTTAATAAATTCCGAAACACAGGGCCAGATGACGAGCTCGTCATCTTGCCCCGGACTGCCTGTTTAAAAACATTCGTTTTCATTGCCATGAAGGAAGGCGATTAATTGACATTTAATCATGGTAATAGGTGGTATTTAAACTAAGTTACTCATAAATATTAAAGAGAAACGATATATCTTACCTGTATCTGTAGCAGAGCTTATTTACACATGCATATAAGCTATAACGTGGCAGCGGAAAACAATCAAAGCTTCACAACTGACACAAAAATGGCGATTTCAGCGTCTCTATAGTATTGTTTAACGAACGGCCGATAGGAGAGCCAGTAGTGTCCGGTTGATGCTGCCACCTAGCGGAAAACGGAAAAATTAAGACATTCGTCATCTTGTCCCACTCTTCATCTTGCCCCGGTCTCCCCTACGCAAGATGAAATATGCTTCTCAAAAATCTCTCTAGAGGATGAACGTCATCCAAAATATCATCCAAAGGCAGGTAAAGAAAGCATTATAATTTCTGTTACAAATTAATTGAGGCAGCGAAATATTTGATTTAATACTAACTACGTAACTATCAGTTTTAATACCGCTGTTTCAATTAACTAATATCAATTCTGCCTCTTCGACAAAAAAAGGGCATGTATAATTCGTTCTTGGACTAAGGTTTGGAATATTCCGTTCCATTTATTCTTCATAACTTCTATCTTCTCCTGAATTTCTTATCTGTAGTAACTGAAAAAATAATTAATGGAAATGAAATTATGCTTGTGAACTTTTTAACTTCTCTTTCTAAGCAATCAATTGATGCTTATGAGCACTTTTATGACAATGTTTAGAATAGTTGAGACAATATTTACTGTAATATGTAGGTAATAAATTGAATATATTATAAATATTTGAAATAGTTGAGATTAATCATTAACATTTAAAAAGTAACGTTAAATAACGTTACGTACGTTTTAAATGTTATTTAACATAAAAACGTTATATAATACTTTAAAATGTTAATTATCTAAAACTAAACATTTCTAAAACTCCGTGAATGAAAATTCATAAGCATAATGTTTTCAAATATTTATACTAATATTTTCACAAATACGATTCATTTTTTTATGTATTTTTCTGCAAGTTTTATAAAGTTGGATCATCTTCCAATATAATAATAAGACACTTTCTTATTGTAACTATCAGTTTCAATATAGCTGTTTTATTTGACTAAATGTAAATTATTATTGTTATTTTTACGAAATGTTTTCATAAGCAAATAATTCTGACTCTTCGACTTATAATGTTCACGGTTTGAATTCGTTAAGACGATATTTCTTTTTCTATTTCTTAAGTGCGAAATTGATAGAGTTATTCAGTAATGTAGTAATATTAAATATGAGATGATTCAGTGTTGCATTAAGCTTTTCTTGCTTCGTAAAAAAATTTATAAAATTTAACTAAGGTATCTGATGATAATATGGCTAATGCTGGTAATATGGACAACCCTCAATAATGTTATTAATTTCAGTGGAATTCAAGGGATAGGTCTTGAATCTAGTCTCTGTTAGTCAGAATAACATGGTTTAGTACCGGGTTGCCTGCAATTCTTGATCACGTACACGGGAGGGCAGTCATTGTTGGATCATTTTTAGTTGGGTTGGCATATTATAAATTTGTCCCTTGTAAGTTTGTTTACTTATTTAAACAAAATATGTGTATTTATTGTTATACGTAATATTTTAGCTGGTTTAATGCTCTCTTTAACTGAATAAACGAATTTCAATATCGGAGTGCGCAGAAAGAACTACGCACACTTCTATCAAATTGGTTTTTGTAGGCAATATGGCCAAATAGGCGAAAAAGCTATAGATAGGAGATTATGTGTTGTTTGTCGTAATTAAGTGCATGATAAATGTGTCGGCCTTACCAATTAATATACAAAATTTTCATTTTCTCTACGCGTTAAAAAACAAATTAAAAATACTTTTTTCGTAAATTTATTTTATTTTTCTTAATTTTTGTCAAAATATACTTTATATTAATTTTTCTATTGTTTTTGTAAATTTTTAAAATCTAATTTTTTTTGACTAATTGGTGTTTTTTCTGCGTTAAATATAGATATTTTCATTTTATGACACCTATGGGCATATTACCTTCATCAACTAGCATTTTTTTTTAACAAACTGCAACAAATGTAAGATTTGACTAACTTAAATTTTAAAATATTTTCCAGTGCTGAAAAGAATCCACTTTCTTAATCAATCGTTATTAGGTAGCTTTCAATACAAACAAGTATAAAGCTACCTATTGCAGCCGTTCGGAGAAAAGCAATTCCGGAAAATTTTGGTATATTTTCACCGATCATCACCCCCAGATCTCAAAACCACCCTCCGTTCAAATGTTGATTTATATATATATTTGTATATATCCATATATATATATATATATATATATATATATATATCTGACTTATGTCATACGATAACACTCGTATTTATAAATGAATTTCGATGAAACTAATTGTGTGTATTAAGCTCACCTATGTCTCGACCGAGTTCGTTGGCCAGCTTAGTCCGCCATCTTGTTTCAAGATGGCGGCCACTTAAAGATTTAAAACTAAAATAAATATACAAAAAAATTAAAAATTAAAATTTGTTTTTTGCGTACGTGTTAGGCCTTAATACAAGAATTCCGGAGCATTTTTTGTTTTACATCTATCTTAAAAAATGGCTGAGATAGAGCAGTTTGAAAATCTAGGGTGGTTGACATTTTGAAACAAGACAGCACATTACAAAATACCAACGATTAATTTGTGAGTTTTAGTGAACGCGACTTCTCGCAAATTATTATTTTTCACTGTTGTAATCATTTTCCAATCATATGCATATATTCATATCCGTTAGCGCAAAATTCTCGCGAAACTTGGCGACATTTGGCGAAAAATCGCCAAATTTGGTGACCAAAATAAGTCTTTGTAAATGAAGCTCCGGAATTCTTGTATTAAGGCCTAACACGTAAGCAAAAAACAAATTTGAATTTTTAATTTTTTTGTATATTTATTTTAGTTTTAAATCTTTAAGTGGCCGCCATCTTGAAACAAGATGGCGGACTAAGCTGGCCAACGAACTCGGTCGAGACATGGGTGAGCTTAATACACACAATTAGTTTCATCGAAATTCATTTATAAATACGAGTGTTATCGTATGACATAAGTCATATATATATATATATATATATATATATATATATATATATATAAATCAACATTTGAACGGAGGGTGGTTTTGATTATAGCTCAAAAATTTGGCGAATTTCTTATTCAAATTCAGCATTAACGAATCTTCTGTAACCAGTTTCTTTACATTTTAGTTTGCCGTTTTCGAGTAACATTAGCTAAAATTTTAAAACGAAGACATAGGAAAGCTACCTTTTCCTCCCGGTACAGGCCGGAAGGACTTTTTTTTTTTAATCAGTTATTACTACTGTTTAAAAATGTCTAACCTTAGGGTGGACATATTACTTGCTTATATTACCTTAGTATATAACTTAGCTTTTGCAAACATGTGTCAAGAATATTATATTTTAGAACAAAATACTTTTCAATGGTTTAAATATTTTTTGCTAAATGAAACAAAGAAAGTAACATTCCAAAACTGAAAATAAAATATAGAGAATTTAAATCAGTGTGCAAGATTAAACATGTTTCTCTAACAAGTTCTTAGTGAATGAATGTCTTACAAAATATCATATGAAGACAAATAAACATAATTTCTGCTTCTAATTGACTGAAGCAGAAAAATTTCTGTATTAAATCTATCAGTAATTATTAGAAACAGCTTTAATATAACTGTTTTATTTGACTAAATACATGTTAATACTATCACTTTTAATAAAAGTTTTCATATGCAAATAGTTTAGAAGTATATTTGTTCATAGCCTAAAGGCTGAAATATTCTGTTTAATTTTTCATCACCTTCTCTGCTCTCACGTATTCGTTATCTATAAACAACTGCAAAAATGCTAATAACATTTACGCTTGTGAATTTCTTAACTTCTCTTTCTAGGCAATAAATACAGTGAGCACTTTTTGAAAATATTTAACATAGTTAAGACGATATTTACTCTAGTATGTAATTAATAAATTCAGATGTATAAATATGTATTTTAAATGACTGAAATAGTTGAAGCGATAATATTGCTTTTTTTAATGAAAGTATTAGAGTAACATTTAGAGATACAATAATGTTTAATGTGAGATGATTCAGTGTTACATAAAGCGGTTTTTTAGGGTTTCGTTCATCTCGCGAAACTCTATTACTCCCGCTTCGTTGTCTGTCTGTCACAGAGCCGGTTCTCAGAAACTATATAACTTACAAGCATGAAAATTTGTGTACTTATAGCTGAATACCTACTATGAAGCTCAAATATTAAAATTTGAAAAAATCGTATTATTTTAATATAGAGAGATAAAAAACCAAATTTCTAACAGCCTTTTCCAATTAAATTTAAACATTTTTCGTTATAGCAGTTGCCAACAATTAAAAATCCACAATAAAATCCTTTCTACAATAATTATTTTTCTGTTGAAAGATTTCCACGTGAAAAATGAAAATGAAATAAAATGTTTCACCAATTGAAAAAAAAGATTAATATGTCGTCATATTGGTAATAAAACGGAAATTTTCAAACACTTCTCAATAATACAAGGAGTACAGAAAGCAGCTTAATATGATGTCATTAGAGAATTAAAAAGAAAAATAATCTGGCGTAATATTGAAAATTTAACGGATTTTTCAAATGTTTGAGAATAATACAAAGACAGTATCAATATGAGTAATAGAGAATAGTAAATATGTGAGTTTGAGGAACGTATTGAATCATGATAAAAAACCGATTAGGGAAATATCGGCATATTTTAACATTTTGAAGGTCTCTATACAACATGTTTAATTTTTAAATTGATTTTTTTATAGCGCATTTAGTCCACACGACAGATATTATTATGACAGGCTTCGCCCGCTATCGGGCCGGTTCAAATATTCGAAAAAAACGAGAAAAATACATCGGTAAATTTTTACTTTATAAAAAAACATGACTTTTTTTTTTTTTTTTGGAAAATGAAATTTATTTGGATTTATTAAAGAAAGGAAAAAGTGTTTTGAAAGGAATATTAAACGAAACCCTTTGTGCGATCTTCGATCACACTTAAGAAAGGTAATAAAATTTATCTAGAATATATGTTAGGTTTCTGAAGAGATGTGACGAACATCTTATAGTTTAGAAAATAAACTACATATGGATAATTTCAAGATTAAAAATAAATATTTCGTATTATGTAATTCATTTGTCATGATGTTTTATCTACACCAAAACTAACTTTTAAAGCTTGGTTTATGAATTATCCTACAACAGTCTAGAAAGCAGAAATAACTTTTTGATAACATAATAAATGAAAATTCATAAGTTCAGAATATTTGAACTACATTATTTTTTTATATATATACACAATTTTTATATATTTTTTTTAAATATCTCTCTCTACGGGCCTTATAATGATAGATTATCTTTTAAGGGGGTCCAGGATACAAAAATCTTCAAATTGTTGAAAAACATTTTATTCTATTACAGAATTCTCTGGGTTTTTTTCGCTTAAAATAACGTTTAAATCATGTTTCTATCTTAATTAGAACAGGATATATATTTTTTTTTTTCAAAATATAGCTTTCAAGTTGTAGTTGTCATGGAAACGTTTTTACGTTTTTCTGCATGACGGGTTTTTACAACAATTTTCATCTTTAAATTGTTTTAACTCAAGAACAGTTAAAGATAAATGATTCAAACTTCGAACATGTCTTTTTTCTTTTCTTTTACTTTATTTTTGACTCAGCAAATTTGAAAAAAAAAATATTTGCTTTTGAAAACATGATTTTTTAAAAATAAGTTACATATATATTTTTTTAATTTTACTTTAAATATTTTTAATTGTTTTTTAATTAATATTTAAAAAAATTCTGATTAATAATTAAAACTTATATATTTCTGTTTAATTAAATGTTTTTTTTTTTTATTTGATGAATAATATTTCAAGTTATAACGATTTTAAATTTTCCCACTTTTTTAAAAAATGTTAAATTTTAATTTTTTTTAACTGTATGAAAAGTTTTATAATTTTATTTTATTTACAAATTGTATGATTAACCATTACAAAAAAAAAAAAAAAAAAAAACTTAAAATTCTAATTCAATAAATAAAATTATATTTAAAATGTGTCCCGGACCCAATGCAACATGATATTTCTTTATAGTAATTATCAGTTTTAATATAGCTATTTTATTTTACTGAATGCTTGCTAATACTATCGCTTTTACTAAATGTTTTTATAAGTAAATACTTTTGTCTTTGCGACGGAGAAATTACACTAGTATTTGTTCATAGCCTTAAGGCTGAAATACTCCGTCTTATTATTTATCTCTTCTCTCCTTTACTGGATTTCTTATCGATAGACAACTGAAAAAAATGTTAATAACATCCACGCTTGTGAACTTTTTAACTTCTCTTTCTAGTCAATAAATTCATGCTTATGAGAACTTTTTTGAAAATATTCAAATAGTTGAGATCATATGTACTCTACTGTGTAAGTAATAAATTCAGCGATATGAATACATTTTAAAAGTCAGAAATAGTTGAGAAGATATTATTTTTTTAAGGAGAGCGAAAGTGGTAAAGTGATAATGATAGACTAATGTTTAATTTGAGATGATTCATTATTACATAAGGCGGTTTCTTCCTACTTAAGAAAGTTAATAAAATATAACTAGAATATAACTTAGGTTTGTGAAGAGATACGTCGAGCATCTTATAATTTAGAAAATAAACTACATATGGATAATTTCAAGATTAAAAATAAATGTATCGTGCTATGTCATTCATTTGTCGTAATGTTTTATGCACACCAAAACTAACTTTTAAAGCCTGGTTTATGAATTATACTATGACAGTCTAGAAAGCAGAAATAAATTTTCTGTAACATAGTAAATGAAAATTCATAGGTTCGTAATATTCAAACTAAGCTATTTTTTTAACTTAATTTATATACTAGGTGGAACCTGTCAAAACTTGATGGCAAACAATTTATATGAATTACAATTTTTGGTACTTCTCCATTATCCCATCTACTACTTTTCATTAAAAAAAATTATCGCCAAACTCTAACGCCAAATAAACAAATGAAAAAATTTTGTCATTGGAATATGAAAATAAATAAATTAAATTAAAAAAAAATTGGAAAAGTCCCACTTCAGAAAGTTCTAACTATCAGAAAGTTTAAACACAAAATATTTACAATATATTAATGAAAATAGAAAAAAAACTTGGATATTTATTTATTTACATTATTTTTCTTAATTATCCTTATCGGCTGGCGAATAATGTTTGTAACGTCAGTTGAAATTTATCTATTGTACTTAACTATGAAACGTAACATTTTTTCAATGCATTTTCTCTTTTAATATCATGGCACAGCTGTTTAAGGATGCAATTTTTAACGCTTCGGAAGTTAAGTGAATGGGACTGCATTTTTAGTGTTAAATCCTATAGTTTGGCGATAGTTTTTTTTTTTTTTTTTGTTTTTTTTTGTTTTTTTTTTTTTTTTTTTTATGAAAAGTGGTCGACGGGATAGTGGAGAAGTGCCCCATTTTTTATATGAATATTTAATCTAATATTTGATCTAATTGTGTATTCATAATTAATTTAATAATGACGAATATTTAATCTAAAATATTCAGACTTTTCATCATTTCCTATGTATAATTTTTTTATGTTCTTAGGCATGTTAAAAGATGGTAAACTAATTGTTCCAGTAGAACAACAAAGACTAAAATATCCTGATGTGTTTTTTTTCACATAAAAATGACATGCATTGCAGTAAATACATCACAATCAGAACCAGAAAGAGCACATTTGTAACCAATACTAAACGGCATTTTGGGATTAGAAAATTTTTAAACAGCAGTTTGAGACTGTGCACCTTTTGCATCAGATTCCCTACTACCACATAACAACTTATTTCTTTTATATTTCTTAGAATCATGTTTTTTATTAACTGAAATTTGCAACACATGAAAATGCCCTTCATCAAAAATTACCGGAAAAACGCAAATTGTTAACAGTATTTCCCCCGAGCCATAACCTAGAGTTTCAGCACTATTTTCAAGGTAGTCTCGAAACAAACAATCCGTATACAACTGTGTAATGCGAGTTAATTCAACACTACCACCATATTCAATATCGCTAGAAAGTAAATTTTAATAATCCTCGATGGTAAAAATTGGCAAACTATAAGATGGATCACAAATAATAAAATCTCACTGATTCACAATTTCCGCCGCAACTTCTAGCCTTAAATCAGAGTGTTTATCTTGTGAATTTGTGTAAGGTAAAGCCAGGAGAGATGACGCGGTCGGAGAGATTGCGCCCATAGAGTTTCGGGGGGAAGGAGCAGAGTGAGCGCTCAGCGACTCTAGGAAGTTGTACAACAGCAGTAGTGGAGTGTCTACTTGAAAGTGCACATTGATTGTTTTGAGTGTCTAAGATAAAGCATTGCTATTTTGTTTTGGTTTCCCAAAGTATGTGTTTGAATTTTCATAGCTATTCATCAATATTTCTATACAATGTCAGTAGTACAAAATATTTTAAACTTAAACGATTTCTCATAAGCTACTAATCTAGACTAACAATGTGACCATCAGTGGATCGTTTTAGTAGCGGCCATGTTTAAATAAAAGGTCGCGAAATCTCCCCTACCGAAATTGGAGAGTTTGCGCATCTGCTACTTAGGAGAGATGGCGCATTGTTCCCATTAGTTTCCATGCTAGGAGAGATTACGCAGCTTATTAATAAATTTGCATAAAAAATGAAAAATGAAAATGGACTAATTTTAAGTAATGTTATTTTGTAATCTTATCTGAACTTGCTTTTTCTGATTCATTAATTTGTTTTTCCTTTAATTAAAATTTTTTAATCGTTTTTAAAATTATTTCTTTTTTCTGATTCTTTAATCATTAGGTTGTAATATTCACTCCTAATACAATAATATTTGTTCACAAAAACCTTACAACAATGTCATTTAAGTGTGATTATTATTGTTAACAATTTAATTGTAGTTATTATTAGTAACAATCTCTCCTACCCATGTGCGCAATCAAACCAACCCTGTAAGGACAGATTGCGCAAAATAACTTTCTTGGTTTTATTACAACTGTTCTATTAAATTACAACAAAACAACAAAATAGCAATGGAAATGCCTAAAAAACAAATGAAGTAAAAATTATTCATGGCTAGTGTATCAAAAAATTAATACTTAGATATTTTATTGTTATTCTTTTGAATTGTGCTCAGACTCTCCTAGCTTTACCTTATATCGATTGTCGCCAATCGTACACTTTCATTTAATACATATATTTACATACATTTACATACATACATTTACATACATTATGCATTTGCATAAACTTTGGCATGGTGTCCGTATAACGGAAAAGTACCAAAAAACGATATCACACCGCTCGAAATAAACAATTCCCATCTTCTTATAGCAATACAACAGATTTTTCCATTTTAATAAAGACTAGCGGCCCGTCCCGACTTTAATTAAAAGCTTGTAAAAATGTGATAAAGAAATTTTTCTGTTTATGTACATATTGAAACTAATAAATTTATTTTAATATTTCTGAATACACAACATTTTTTGTACTATTTCTTGACTTAATCATAATATATTGATTGTTTGCATTTCCAGATCTCGATAAGCCGACATACAGTTGCCCATGAGCAGGGGTCGGAAGTAGCGCGCTACAAGTAGCGAAACTACAGTAGTCTCTACTTTTTACAGTAGTTTGTAGTGTAGCGCGCTACTTTTTGAACAATGTAGTGTAGCGAGTAGCGCGATAAAAAAAAATCAGTAGTTTGTAGCGAGAACCGACGCTACTTTTAACGCAACTTCAGGGGAAAAAATTGTAGTATTCTGCAAATCACGTGACCGAAACTTAATTCTTTAGTAAAAAAATTATTCTGCTGAGCAATTTGCTAATCTCAACTGAAGTGTATAACAACGCAACGCATGAAGTCATAGGTTTTTACCATTCACACTTGCTGCTAAAATCAAGTACTAACCCACCAAAGGAATTAATTTTCTTGCTGGCAACACTTGTCTATTTACTCGTTATTAGGTCTTCCTATTTTAACGCTACGTTTCTTATTATTCCGAATTGCTTTATTTACAGATTTTCTTGTTGTTTGCATTTTGAGTTGTCTCTCTGTAATTTTCTAGATTATAATACCGCTCTTAATATTGCTACGAAATTTTTAATGTGTGTATAAACTAACATCTTGGTGACAAATACAAAACATTTTCTTGTATGTTATCTTTCTTAATTTTTTAATACCCTCGGTTATGTCGCATTTATTGAAAAATATCCTGGCAGACGCGATGTAACGAGGGGTCGCTTTATTATTTAATCTGTTTCTTCAATTTCTAATGTAAATTGAACCCTTTGACAAAATCTGAAAATAGCGAAGTAGTGACTACTTTTGAAAAGTAGTCTGTAGTCGCTACTTTTTAAAACAAGTAGTTGTAGTTGTAGTTAACTACATTTTCGATAAAGTAGTTGTAGTTGTAGTTCGCTACAATAAAAAAGTAGTTTACTACCCCTGCCCATGAGAAAAGCATTCTTGTCGCAGATCAATCCCAACATATTTGTATGTTTGACCTTGAGATTTGTTGATGGTGATCACAAATGAAAGTTTAACAGGGAAATGTAGTCTTTTAAATGGGAATGATAAGACAGTAGGGATCATGGGAATGCGAGGAATGTGCGCCATTTGCCCAGTTGCTGGTCCTGCAAGAATGACTGTCTCAATCATGTTTGTGAATGTTTGGAGGGGGATTTCTAAAATCGCTGAAATATATGTTTAACAATTTTTTAGTAGATTTGTGTTCCTGAGTTTAGCCCTCCTACCGAAAACTGCTGCTGAGATATGGCGAAATGACCTAAAACTTTCGACCCCCACCCCCCATTAACCACTTCAGGGGGAAATAGATTCCTAAAATCTCTGAAATACATCTGTAACCATTTTTCAGTAGATTTGTTTTCCTGAATTTCACGCTCCTACCAAAAAACTGTTGCTGAGATATGGCGAAATAACCTAAAACTTTCCAATCCCCCTTTAACCACCTTCAGGGAGGGTGGGGGGATTTCTAAATTCACTGAAATACATGTTTAATCATTTGTTTAGTAGATTTTTCCTGAATTTCGAGCACCTACATAAAACAACTGCTGAGATATGGCGAAATGTCCTAAAATTTTCGAAACCACCCCATTTAAAACCCTTCGGGGGTGATTTCTAAAATCACTGAAATGCGTGTTTATCCATTTTATAGTAGATGTGTTTTCCTGAATTTCACGCTTCTACCTAAATCTGCTGCCAAAACTTTTCAATACCCCTTTAACCACCTTCTGGGGGAATTTCCAAAATCGCCGAAATACGTGTTCAACCAATTTTTTAGTAGATTTCATTTAATTAATTTCGCCCTCCTACATAAAAGCTGAGATATGGCGAAATGACCTAAAAAATTCGAACACCCTCTGGGCAAACACCAAATGAAGAAAAATATATAATTGACTCTGGATGTACTAGGCATGTCGTAATGTCAAAGCATAATTTTGAAAATTTTACACCAGGAAACTTCGGGGATATTACGATAGCGAATGGAAAGCGGCTATGCTTACAAGGTCTGGGAGACGTGAACATTAAAATAGATTCACAAAATTCCATTACACTTAAAAGCGCATTATACTGTCCCGAATTGCAGAACAATCTGCTATCGGTAAAAAGGGCCACCGAAAACAATATCAAAGTAATATTTGAAAAACAGAAATGCTCGTTCGTGAAGGATAACCACACAATTTTAACATCTAGGTTAAACGACAATTTATATGAATTACAACCCAAAGACGATTACGGATATAACGCGCAAATTCAAACATCTTGCAGCGATAAAAACTGCATATCCATTTGGCACAGGAGGCTGGGACATAAAAATTTTGAAGCGTTAAAACATCTCGCGAAACACAAACTAGCTGAGGGCATAGAAATACATAATTGTAGGCATGAAACTGTTTATACAAAATGCTTCGAGGGAAAGCTATCGATTGCACCCTACCCTAAAACCGCCTCCAATAGATCAAAGGAAACATTAGATCTGGTACACACAGACATCTGCGGAAAAATGCATACACAAACACTCAGTGGAAAGAAATACTTTATAACTTTTACTGATGACTACAGTCGGTTTACAATGATTTATTTGATTTCGCATAAATCAGAGGCAATAACAAAACTCAAAGAATTCATAGCCCTAACGAAGAATAAATTCGGAAAAATTATAAAAGCAATCAGATCCGATAACGCAAAGGAGTATCTAGGAGATAGTTTTGAGAGTTACCTATCAGAAAACGGTATAGAACACCAGTTGAGCGTCCCGTACTGCAGCCAGCAGAATGGTGTTGCCTAACGCAAAAATAGTACTATAGTTGAGATGGCGCGAACAATGTTATCTGACGCGAACTTACCAAACCAATTTTGGGGCGAAGCCGTACTTACAGCAACATACCTGATAAATCGCTTGCCTACCAAAGCAAACGAAAACAATAAGTCACCTTATGAGCTGTGGAATAACAGAAAACCCGATTTATCGAACATACGGACCTTCGGATGTAAGGCATACGCCTATGTCGAAGAATCGAAGAGATCCAAATTTGACAAAAAGGCCGTTGAAGGCATTCTATTGGGTTACTATAATCGTAGTAAAGGATATAGAATATACACAGGGGGAAACAAAGTGATAATATCGCGAACCGTAAAATTCCTTGAAAACGGAACGTGCGAAATTGACAGAAGCATAAATGATTCAAAGACACCTACTGAAACCGTGGAGATTGAACTAAGTAATGATGAACAAAATCAAAACGACACCCCACAGCAAAGTACCGCTGAACCGCGAAGGTCACTAAGAAGCAACAGAGGTGTCCCCCCTGACCGCTACGGGATAAGCGCGAATATCTGTAAAATACAAGATCCGAAAAATTGGGAAGACATAAATAATATCAGGGATACTGAAATAAAAAACAAATGGATAGAGGCCGCAAATGAAGAAATTACGTCGTTAAAGAAGAATAACACTTGGGAATTGGTGAAACCAACACCAGGAAAACGTACAATAGGGTGTAAGTGGACATTTAAAACAAAATATAACGCACGCGGAGAGGTAGAGAGATATAAGGCGCGACTTGTCGCGAAGGGCTACTCGCAAAAATACGGAAGCGACTACGATGAAACGTATGCACCGGTGGTAGCGCACACCACAATAAGAAGCTTCCTAAACGCCGCCGTGTATAAAAATTTAAATATTACACACCTAGATGTAAAGACGGCATTCTTACATGGAGATTTAGACGAAGAAGTCCTAATGAAGCAACCCGAGGGATACGTTGTAAAAGGGGAGGAAGATAAAGTGTGCAAGCTAAAGAAGGCAATATACGGGCTAAAACAAGCCGCGAGGGCCTGGTACATAAGAATTAACAAGTCATTAAGAAATTTAAATTTTAAGGAGTGCGATTCAGATCAGTGCTTATATAAGAGAAATGAAAGCGGGGATATTTCCTATATAATCGTGTGCGTGGACGATATTTTAGTCGCCGCGAGCGAAGAAAACACGCGCAATATATACGTGGAATTATCTAAGGAGTACGAAATTAAGAATCTCGGCCTGGTATCGCAATTTCTCGGAATAAATATTAAAAGGCTAGACAACGGAAACCTTGAGCTAGACCAAGAGAACAAAATTGACGAAATAGCGGAAAAATTTAAATTGTCCAAATCAAAGCCCACATATACGCCCATGCGCACAGATTATTTCAACGCAGACCCAAACAGTGAAACACTAAGTGACAACAAACAATACAGACAGGCTGTAGGAGCGTTATTATACATAGCGACGTTAACCAGACCGGACATAGCCGCCACGGTAAACATCCTTAGAAGAAGGAACGAGCGTCCCAGAAAAGCAGATTGGGAGGCGGTAGAAAAGGTAATAAGATATCTGCATACCACTAAGCACTTGAGGCTAACCGTGAACAAAAATAAGCCGCCCATACTAACTGCATATAATGACTCAGATTGGGCAGGAGATAGAGAAGACAGGAAGTCCTTAACTGGGAATGTGTTAAAATTAGGGAACAATCTCGTGTCCTGGACATCAAGAAAACAAAACTGTGTAGCGCTATCAACTGCAGAGGCAGAGTATATCTCTGTATCCAACGCGACGCAAGAAATTCAATGGGTTCTTAATCTACTGAAAGACCTAGAGTTGCATCAAACTTTACCAATCGTAGTATACGAAGATAATATCGCATGTATAAAGTTGAGTGAAAATGAAAAACAGCAATCCCGTGTGAAACACGTGGACAACAAGTACCACAACGTGAGACATTTAAAAGAAAGCGGGGTGATCACACTGGAATATTGCCCTTCGAAAAGGATGGTAGCTAACATCCTTACCAAACCCATCCCCAAACCTCAATTTGAGCACTTGAGAAGGGAACTTCAACTTACACCACCACAGGGCTCAGATGAAAAGTGGGGGGGTGTTAGAAACAGTTTATAAATTGATTCCATCTGTTCCCTGGTTTGTGAAATATGCAACAATTTGTTTTGTAAACTACCAACAGGTGTCGCCACCACCTGGAATGGAACTTCTTTTAAACCCCATAAGATGGCAGCACTACAGTTCTACAGAGACATAATCCTTACAAATGTACATTCTAAAGAAAGAATAAACTGTTTACCTCAGCAATAAACCTTTGTGAAGTGTGCTCAGCAGACTAATATCGTGTAAGAACTTTCAAGAGCCCCTTTTATTCATCAGTTGAAGCTGAAACTACGTAACAATCAGACATAAACAATTTCGCTCGTCCATTTTTAACGAACTGTGTTCTGGAAGCAATATGCTCTGGAATTTAGACGAAGCACAACTCTTTTTATGGATTTAATAACCTTTCCTTTTGTATTGTATGTGTGTAAAATATTTAACCAAGATAATTATATAATTTTTCAGATACATAAAGATTGTTCTCAACATGTCACGATACTTTGTGTTTCTAGAAAGATTCCAGTTTCCATTTAATAAAAATTGAATTTACATGTTCGGATAGCAAGCACCATTCGCTGCGTCATGAATAAGGACTACGCTTTATAAAAGGTAAGCAAAGCTTACATTTTTTTATTCAAATAATTGAGAAGAAACTTTTATTAATTATCTGGTCCTTCAATCAAGTAAATTTAACTCACGTCCTTTTAAGTTAAATATCCAATGGATCTTTTAAAAATAATAAAATACAGTTCCTAGCATATTGTGATCATATAAATCAACGAATTCAACATATCAATTTAATGTTAATCATAAACAAAAAATAGATTTTTTTTTTTTTGGACAGATTTTAGTTTAGCGCCAAAATGTTCTATCTTATGGATAATCTGATCTTATGATTTATCAGGTTATTTTATTATTAATTTTGTTCACTTTTCACGATGGTTAGGGAAATCTATTTTCAATTGTGGCAACTTTCCCAGGGGCTATTTTACATTATTAAAGCAAACTGATGGTTGATATAGAATTAAAAAATATTTCATGCTTGAAAATAATTTAAAAAGTCGTTAAATTAAGCGGCAGTTTTCAAATAAATTTTAATCGAAAGCTAATTTTTTTTCTAATTGATGATGTAAGAATTAAAATTGTAAAATGTAGTAAAATGTAGTAAAAAATTGAAATTTGTAGTATTTAAAAGTGGTGTAAGTGCGATGAAAGCTAAAGCGACAGCGTCGTTTGTTGTCACAACCGTTATACATTTCTAAAAATTGCCACTCTGTTTTGGCTGGCGTCCAAAAGTAGACTACCATTTTTTGACATCGAAAGATAAATTCACAGTTAAAGAAATAGGTCTTTGCCGCTAATAAGAAACTGTTAAATGAACTTATAACAAATCTATCAAAATAATTCCTATAAAATATTAACCTTACATTGTTCATTCTAGCTAAAAATACAATCATTATTTCAAGTTTTTTTTATTATTATTATAACACTATTTTTAATAATTTTAATTTTCCTGAAATGCTTTATACTTTTGTCAATTTTTTTATTAAAAAATGAAATCTTCTAACCTATAATTAAAAAAAAGTAATTGGTAACATGTAATCAAGGTATGCATATGGAATCAAGATGAATCAACCAATAAAGGCTCCAGTTCTAATCTTTAAAATAAAAAATTGCAAAATCAATTAAAATTACGTAATGTTGACACAATCATATATTTTTTTTTCTTTTTAGTTTTATCAGTGTTAAAATGCATTTCAAGCTAAGCATAACGTTATATTCACCGGCACAAACTTTTCACACGTACTTTGTATACGTTATTAATAAACCCAATGGACAATATTCCCGTGACGTCACAATAAATATGAATTCTTATTCGCTTATAAAACACGCGGATAAATATTTTTACCGAAATTTAACTAGCAAATTAAAAAATTCGGCCTAATAGCCACGTGCTTTTAATATTCATTATTTCTCTTTTATCCTCGCAACCACAGAGTTTAGAGAATAAACTTTGTGCCTCCCAACAGTGGGCGTTAACGGATTTCCAACTTTATGACGTCATTAGCAGAAGTAAAATTTTAATTGAAAATTACGACTAATTAATTAAATTTTCGAACAAAAAAATGCACGATAACAAATCTGTGCCCAAATATCTTTCATTTAAAAAAAGAATGATGTAATTTGATGCAGTAGTTGCTTCTCACGGATTGTCGAAAGAAAACGATTAGCGTTTTAAATATATAGATATATATTTACACACACACACACTCATATATATATATATATATATATATATATATATATACATATATATATATAACCATAAATGAAACATTATCATAACACTAACTTAAACTATGAAATAATGATTAAGTATCTAATAATTAGTTAACAATGAACGTATTCCACAACACACTGAATATGGATACCAAAAACTTATTTAAAAGAAGAAGAAATTAAATTAAAAATTGAATAAATGAAATTGAATGAATGAAATGAAATTTGTGGAATTTAGACAGAATTTTCAAGTCACAAATGCCTAAATACCACAAATAAAATGAGTGGTTTCATCATCATATTAGCCATAACATTGCTAAAGAATATGATTTTGGGACTACCTACTCATAAACAATGAATCAAACCTGTGAAAAAAATAAAAAATAAAAATAAATACAATATTAAAAAGGAAAGAAACCATACCTATAATATACAGATAAAACATGAAATAGAGTCATAAAGTACATAATCCACTTGGATTAAAAAAGATACCTGTGCACCACATGAACCACACATGAACACAACCAAACAGAGGGAATGAATTGCAAAAAATCATTACATGTTGCCAAATTTAGATTTAGAAAATGATTTACTATGTTGCCAGAATAGATTTTAGAATAATATGAATATTATTGTAATGCAACAGAAACATTGGTGCTGCCATCTATAAGTTTAAAAAGTGAATATACGCTGAATAAAAATAGTATTGGATGAAAATTAATATTTAAAAATTAAACCATATACTATCTAAAGATGATAGCAATTAGTTAAATAATAAATAAATGAAATTAATTAATTAATAATAAATAGAATATCCAATTACATTAAAGTAATAGATGTATTAATGAATAATTCTATGTTAAAAATAAGATGGAATATGGAAAAATTAATAATTAAAGCAACATAAAAATATATGTACCATGAAAAGACATAGCAATTATTAAATAGCTGTGCCAAAAATGCAACATCACATAAATTAACTTAAATTAAAATACTAAATATTTGAATCAAGATACAAAGGATTTAAAATTAATATTAATTAAATATTGAAATTAATTAGTAACATATAATGTTTATTCATATATATATATATATATATATAGGCCTTATAATGCTAGGTTCTTTTAATGCAAGATGATATTTCTTTATAGTAATTATCAGTTTCAATATAGTCATTTTATTTACTTAAATGTTTGCTAATACTATCTCTTTTACTAAATGTTTTTATTAGCAAATAGTTGGGCATTTGCGACGGAGAAATTGCAGGAGTACTTGTTCATAGCCTCAGGGCTGAAATATTCCGTCTTATTATTTATGTCTTCTCTCCTTTACTGGATTTCTTATCGATAGACAACTGATTTTTTTTTTTTTTTTTAAATAGGTGGATTAAACTTTGTACCGTTATATTAAAAAAAATGATCAAGTAAAATAGCACAAATAAAAACATATAAAATGTTTTTAATCTTTTAAATTTGGCACTGATGATTGAGCTTTAGGGGATCCGAAACAGTTGTTTGCCGTTTTATATATTTTTATTTGTGCTATTTTACGTTGATCATTTATTTTTAACTGAAAAATTTTTTAATAACATCCACGCTTGTGAACTTTTTAACTTCTCTTTCTAGTCAATAAATTCATGCTTATGGGAACTTTTTTGAAAATATTCAAATAGTTGAGATGATATGTACTCTACTATGTAAGTAATAAATTAGGCGATAGGAATAAATTTTAAAAGTCAGAAATAGTTGAGAAGATATTATATTTTTTTTAGGAGAGCGAAAGTGGTAAAGTAATAATGATAGAATAATATTTAATGTGAGATGATTCAGTGTTACGTAAAGCGGTTTCTTCCTTCGTAAGAAAGGTAATCTATATCTATATCTATACTATTATATAAAGAGGAAACGGTGACTGACTGACTGACTGGGTGACTCATCAACGCCCAGCCGAAACTACTAAAGTTAGGGTCACGCAATTTGGACTGTAGATTGCTCTTATGGCCTAGGCAAGCAATAAGAAGGGATTTTTGAAAATTCCCCCCCGAAGGGGGTTAAAGGGGGGTTCGAATGTTTTAGGTCATTTTGCCATATCTCAGCAGCAGTTATATGTAGGAGCTTGAAATTCTAGAAAACAAATTTACTAAAAAAATGATTAAACACCTATTTCAGCGATTTTAGAAATTCCCCCCAGAAGGGGGTTAAATGGGGGTGGTCGAATAATTTAGGTCATTTCGCCATATCTCAGCAGCAGTTATAGGTAGGAGCTTGAAATTCCAGAAAACAAATCTACTAAAAAATGATTAAACACCTATTTCAGCGATTTTAGAAATTCCCCCCAGAAGGGGGTTAAAGGGGGGTGGTCGGATGTTTTAGGTCATTTTGCCATATCTCAGCAGCAGTTATAGGTAGGAGCTTGAAATCCCAGAAAACAAATCTACTAAAAAATGATTAAACACCTATTTCAGCGATTTTAGAAATTCCCCCCAGAAGGGGGTTAAACGGGGGTGGTCGAATGTTTTAGGTCATTTCGCCATATCTCAGCAGCAGTTATAAGTAGGAGCTTGAAATTCCAGAAAACAAATCTACTAAAAAAAATGATTAAACACCTATTTCAGCGATTTTAGAAATTCCCCCCAGAAGGGGGTTAAATGGGGGTGGTCGAATGTTTTAGGTCATTTCGCCATATCTTAGCACCAAGTATAGGGAGGAGCTTGAAATTCTAGAAAACAAATCTACTAAGAAATTGATTAAACACCTATTTCAGCGATTTTAGAAATTCCCCCCAGAAGGGTGTTAAATAGGGGTGGTCGAATGTTTTAGGTCATTTCGCCATATCTCAGCAGCAATTATAGGTAGGAGCTTGAAATTCTAGAAAACAAATCTACTTAAAAAATGATTAAACACCTATTTCAGCGATTTTAGAAATTCCCCCCAGAAGGGGGTTAAATGGGGGTAGTCGAATGTTTTAGGTCATTTCGCCATATCTCAGCAGCAGTTATAGGTAGGAGCTTGAAATTCTAGAAAACAAATGATTAAACACCTATTTCAGCGATTTTAGAAATCCCCCCCAGAAGGGGGTTAAATGAGGGTGGTCGAATGTTTTAAGTCATTTTGCCATACCTCAGCAGCAGTTATAGATAGGAGCTTGAAATTCCAGAAAACAAATCTACTAAAAAATGATTAAACACCTATTTCAGCGATTTTAGAAATTCCCCCCCCCCAGAAGGGGGTTAAATGGGCGTGGTCGAATGTTTTAGGTCATTTCGCCATATCTCAGCAGCAGTTATAGGTAGAAGCTTGAAATTCTAGAAAACAAATCTACTTAAAAAATGATTAAACACTTATTTCAGCGATTTTACAAATTCGCCCCAGAAGGGGGTTAAACGGGGGTGGTCGAATGTTTTAGGTCATTTCGCCATATCTTAGCAGCAGTTATAGGTAGGAGCTTGAAATTCCAGAAAACAAATGATTAAACACCTATTTCAGCGATTTTAGAAATTCCCCCAGAAGGAGGTTAAAGGGGGGTTGTCGAATGTTTTAGGTCCTTTTGCCATATCTCAGAAGCAGTTATAGGTAGGAGCTTGAAATTCTAGAAAACAAATCTACTAAAAAAATGATTAAACACCTATTTCAGCGATTTTAGAAATTCCCCCCAGAAGGGGGTTAAAGGCGGGTGGTCGATTGTTTTAGGTCATTTTGCCATATCTCAGCAACACTTATAAATAGGAGCTTGAAATTCCAGAAAAGAAATCTACTAAAAAATGATTAAACACCTATTTCAGCGATTTTAGAAATTCCCCCCCGAAAGGGGGTTAAAGGGGGGGTGGTCGAATGTTTTTGGTCATTTCGCCATATCTTAGCAGCAGTTATAGGTAGGAGCTTGAAATTCCAGAAAACAAATAATTAAACACCTATTTCAGCGATTTTAGAAATTCCCCCAGAAGGAGGTTAAAGGGGGGTTGTCGAATGTTTTATGTCCTTTTGCCATATCTCAGAAGCAGTTATAGGTAGGAGCTTGAAATTCTAGAAAAAAAATCTAATAAAAAAATTACTAAAAACACATATTTCAGTGATTTTAGATATTCCCCTAGAAGGGGGTTAAAGGGGGGGGGTCGAATGTTTTAGGTCATTTCGCCATATCTCACCAACAGTTATAGGTACGAGCTTGAAATTCCAGAAAACAAATCTACTAAAAAAATGATTAAACACCTATTTCAGCTATTTTAGAAATTCCCCCCAGAAGGGGGTTAAAGGCGGGTGGTCGATTGTTTTAGGTCATTTTGCCATATCTCAGCAACAGTTATAAATAGGAGCTTGAAATTCCAGAAAACAAATCTACTTAAAAAATGATTAAACACCTATTTCAGCGATTTTAGAAATTCCCCCCAGAAGGGTGTTAAAGGGGGGTGGTCGAATGTTTTAGGTCATTTCGCCATATCTCAGCAGCAGTTATAAGTAGGAGCTTGAAATTCCAGAAAACAAATCTACTAAAAAAAATGATTAAACACCTATTTCAGCGATTTTAGAAATTCCCCCAGAAGGAGGTTAAAGGGGGGTTGTCGAATGTTTTATGTCCTTTTGCCATATCTCAGAAGCAGTTATAGGTAGGAGCTTGAAATTCTAGAAAAAAAATCTAATAAAAAAATTACTAAAAACACATATTTCAGTGATTTTAGATATTCCCCTAGAAGGGGGTTAAAGGGGGGGGGTCGAATGTTTTAGGTCATTTCGCCATATCTCACCAACAGTTATAGGTAGGAGCTTGAAATTCCAGAAAACAAATAATTAAACACCTATTTCAGCGATTTTAGAAATTCCCCCAGAAGGAGGTTAAAGGGGGGTTGTCGAATGTTTTATGTCCTTTTGCCATATCTCAGAAGCAGTTATAGGTAGGAGCTTGAAATTCTAGAAAAAAAATCTAATAAAAAAATTACTAAAAACACATATTTCAGTGATTTTAGATATTCCCCTAGAAGGGGGTTAAAGGGGGGGGGTCGAATGTTTTAGGTCATTTCGCCATATCTCACCAACAGTTATAGGTACGAGCTTGAAATTCCAGAAAACAAATCTACTAAAAAAATGATTAAACACCTATTTCAGCTATTTTAGAAATTCCCCCCAGAAGGGGGTTAAAGGCGGGTGGTCGATTGTTTTAGGTCATTTTGCCATATCTCAGCAGCAGTTATAGGTAGGAGCTTGAAATTCCAGAAAACAAATCTACTAAAAAATGATTAAACATGTATTTCAGCAATTATAGAAATCCCCCCCGAAGGGGTTAAAGGGGGGTGGTCGAATGTTTTAGGTCATTTCGTCATATCTCAGCAGCAGTTATAGGTAGGAGCGCGAAAATCAGGAAAACAGATCTACTAAAAAATGATTAAACATGTATTTTAGCATTTGTAGAAATACCCCTCCCGGAGGCGTTTAAAGGGGGGGGGGGTGTCGAATGTTTTAGGTCATTTTGCCGTTTCTCAGCAGCAATTTTAGTTAAGAGCACAAAAATTAGGAAAACAAATCTACTAAAAACATGATTAAACATGTATTTCGGGGATTTCAGAATTTCTCCTCCCGGAGGGGGTTAAAGGGGTGGCCGAATGTTTTCGGTCATTTCGCCATATCTCTGCAGCAGTTTTATGTAGGAGCACGAAATTAAGGAAAAAAATCTACTAAAAAATTGGTTAAACACGTATTTCAGCGAATTTAGAAATTTCCCCCCAAAGGGGGTTAAAAGGGGGGTCGAATGTTTTAGATCATTTCGTCATATCTCTGCAGGAGTTTTAGATAAGAGCGCGAAAATCAGGAAAACAAATCTACTAAAAAATGAATAAAACACATATTTCAACAATTTTGGATATTCCCCCCAGAAGGTGGTTAAGTGGGGGGTGGGTCGAATTTTTTAGGTCATTTAGCCATATCTTAGCTTTTATGTAGGAGGGCGAAATTAATTAAAACAAATCTACAAAAAAATTGTTTAAACACGTATTTCGGCGATTTTGAAAACGCCCCCCAAAAGGTGGCTAAAGGGGTATTCAAAAGTTTCAGGTTATTTCGCCATATCTCAGCAGCGGATTTAGGTAAGAGCGTGAAATTTTAGGAAAACACATCTACTAAAAAATGGATAAACACGCATTTCAGTGATTTTAGAAATTCCCCCCGAAGGGTTTTAAAGGGGGTCGTTTCGAAAATTTTAGGACATTTCGCCATATCTCAGCAGTTGTTTTATGTATGTGCTCGAAATTCAGGAAAAATCTACTAAACAAATGATTAAACATGTATTTCAGTGAATTTAGAAATCCCCCCCCCTCCCCGAAGGTGGTTAAAGGGGGATTGGAAAGTTTTAGGTTATTTCGCCATATCTCAGCAACAGTTTTTTGGTAGGAGCGTGAAATTCAGAAAAACAAATCTACTGAAAAAGGGTTACAGATGTATTTCAGCGATTTTAGGAATCTATTTCCCCCTGAAGTGGTTAATGGGGGGTGGGGGTCGAAAGTTTTAGGTCATTTCGCCATATCTCAGCAACAGTTTTTGGTAGGAGCGCGAAATTCATGAAAACAAATGTAATAAAAAAATTACATTGTCTACCCGTGCAAAGCCGGGACGGGCCGCTAGTAAAATATAACTTACGTTTGTGAAGTGATGTATCGAGCATCTTATAGTTTAAAAAATAAACTACATATGGATAATTTCAAGATTAAAAATAAATGTATCGTACTATGTCATTCATTTGTCGTAATGTTTTATGTACACCAAAACTAACTTTTAATACCTGGCATATAAATTATCCTATAACAGCCAAAAAGCAGAAATAATTTTTCTGTAACATAATAAAAGAAAATTCATAGATTCAGAATATGGAAACCAAGCTAAATTTTATAAACTTAATTTATATGTTTTTGTTATATATCTATTTCTACAGGCCTTATAATGCTAAGTTATCTTTTAATCCAAGATGATATTTCTTTATAGTAATTATCAGTTTTAATATAGCTATTTTATTTATTTAAATGCTTGCTAATACTATCTCTTTTATTAAATGTTTTCATAAGCAAATAGTTTTGCCTTTGCCACGGAGAAATTGGACGAGTATTTGTTCATAGCCTCAGGGCTGAAATATTTCGTCTTATTCTTTATCACTTTTCTCCCCTACTGGATGTCTTATCGATAGACAACTGAAAAAAAATGTTAATAACATTCACGCTTGTGAACTTTTTAACTTCTCTTTCTAAGCAATAAATTCTTATGAGAACTCTTTTTAAATATTCAAATAGTTTAGGTGATATGTACTCTAGTATGTAAGTAATAAATTCAGCGATATGAATACATTTTAAAAGTTAGAGATAGTTGAGAAGATATATATATATAATGTTTAAGATGTGAGATGATTCAGCTTTTATTAACCGTTCCCTTGCTTCATAAAAAATATAACGAAATTTAACTAGTCTTCTATCTTATATTTTACTGTCTTATATTTCAGAAAATTTATATTTTTTCTTTCTTTCTTTTTTAATGGGATTTATTAAAATAATCTGAAAAAGATATTTTACCAAACTGAGGATAAAATAAAACTTATTATCGTAGTAATAGACTTATAAGGAAGAAAAAAATAAAACAAGAATGAAAAAAATTACCATCATACGGGCAGATTGTATTTGCGCGTTAGAGTGGTTAAAGTAAATAAATACTTTTTTAATTTTTAAATTACCTTTATTATAAAGATTCTTCAAAGTATTTACGCACCAGAGTGGTTAAAGTAGATTCAGGAAACTATACTTATAAATACTTATATACTCTATACTTATAAATTGACTTTTTAATTTTTAAATTACCTTTATTATAAAGATTCTTCAAAGTATTTACGCACCAGAATGGTTAAAGTAAATAAATACCTTTTAATTTTTAAATTATCTTTATTATAAAGATTCTTCAAAGTATTTACGCACCAGAGTGGTTAAAGTAAATAAATATCTTTTAATTTTTAAATTACCTTGATTATAAAAATTCTTCAAACACCTTTTTGGGGTTACCTATATTACAACAGTTACCCATCCTCCTAATTTCATGATTTTAGGACAAGTTGTTAAGACTGAATCTATATCAGATTAGAAGTGTAAATCTGTGAGAATCTAAAGAAAATCTAAAAAGTGTAAAAAGTGAAAAGTGAAAAGTGTAAAGTGAAAATCTAAAAAGTGTAAAGTGAAAATCTAAAAAGTATAAACTAAGAAAATGGAAACATGAACGATAATACATATGCAGTTTACTTTAAACGAAAGATATTTAACTTTGTTTCATTTGATAATTTCTTTAAAATATTTATTATTATTTATAATTTTAATCCTGTAATGTTTACAATGTATATTTGTAATTTTGTAATAAAGTGTATTTTAAAGTAAACAGTGGGTTTATGTCTTCGCCCCGGGATTGCACTTATACTCTAAAGCGAAAGCTGGGTTCCCGGGGCGGTCATCCCATGTTAACCTATGGAGAAAATTAAAAGTGCGATTACTCATTACCTACTATCGATATATTTAAAACGAAAAGCGCATTCTGTCAAATCCACATGAAAATCGACTCTTTGCGCATGCGTCAACGTTTTTTTTTTTTTTTTTTTTTTTTTTTTAAGGTTTTTACACTTAGTCACAGGAAACCTGATTGATTAACCCAACCCTCACCTCTTTAGCCTAGGGGGATTGAAAAGGGTTTATTGAAATCGGATGAAGCCACCGGAGCATTGCATTGAAAGCATAGACCTTCTAATTTATTTTTGCTCTGAGGTTGAAAGCTAAAGCTTTTTATTTAAGAATTATGTTTTCACTACTAAATATGCATATTGTTTCGCAAAATTTTAAAGCAAGCTTGGTACAGTTATATTTATAACTGATTGAAATGTCAGAGAGTTCGGAAGATGAGAACTATTTTTCTATTGCTGTGTTAAAGGAGCCGACAACACAAAAGCGAGAAGAAAACATTTCGTTTACAACTAGATAACAATATTTTTTCACGAAATTTTTACACGGGCTGTAAAACCGTTACATTTTTCACCAATAAAAATTTCAAAGAGCTCGGACAAAAATCACTTTTTATTGTAAAACTATGAAACGACCCTGAGTAAAAAAAAAAAAAAAAAAAAAAAAAAACAAGAAAATGGGCGCTTTTATCACTAAATAGCAATATTTTTTCGCGATTTTTTTATTTTAAAATGTAATTTCATACAAAATCGGGTTAAAAGTATAAAATAATAAAAACTTGATTTTTTTTTTAAATTTATTTATTATCACGAGCTCGGGCAATGCCCTGGGGAAAGGGAGAGGGGGTGGGGGGGTCAGCAAGTAATTATGAAAATACGGCTTTCACTATCAGAAAGTAGACGTTGGATGCCAACACTGTGCGTTTTTAAAAATTGTCCCCTTAAATTTTAAGCATTTAAAAAATCCCCATAAACTTTGAAATTTCCACTTGATGAAACTTTATCTTCCATAAAAATAGTACTTAAAATTTATGGAGACAGTTTTTGAAAACGCATATCGTCGGCATCTGAAGTCTATTTTCTGATGGCGAAAACCGTATTTTAATAATTATATTAGGTAATGTTGTAATCGCACTTTTAAGTTTTCCTATAGCTTAACATAGGATTCCGTGATCGGGGAATTTTAGTGAAGCGGTAAAAAAAAATTGCTAAGGATTTTGCTATTTACAGCATCTTTTTTTTTTTTTTTTTTGTGATTATTTAAGTGTTTAAGCTCGTACTCACATGTCTGTTAAGTTCTTGTTTTATTTATTTTATTTATTTATTTATTTATTTTATTTATGAAGATTCAATTTTGTTATGGAATATTAAATGGGAAAAAATACGGAACTAAGTATATTGTTTTATGTGAAAACGGGTAAGTTAATCTTCCATAATCGGGCTACACACGATAGAGATAGATTTTTCTTTCTTTTAATTCATGCTTGAAAACTATTTTAAAAACCATTAAAAATCAGTAAATTCAGATACAGTTTTCCGATGAAATGCCTTTGAAAGTACTTTTTTGTCTATTCGACGGTTTAAGAATTTAAATTGTGCTATGTTTAAAAGTTTTCAAAAATTGCAGTAAAGGGGAAATTTATCGGTGACCGTCGATATGAGGGCAGCGTTACACATAAGGACATGCTTTTGCTGCATAATATAGATTTAAATATATTAAATTTTTATAGGACGAATCTTAAAAAAATAGGTACTTCTCTATTATCCCGTCGACCACTTTTCATAACAAAAAACTATCGCCAAACTGTAAGATTAAGGGTGTATTCAAATCCAAACTGCTTATTTTCTGACTCATTTTTAAATTCATTTTTGCTCTAAAATGCATCCAATTGGCAGGTTCTTTTATTCAGAAACTTTATAATGTCCGTATTGGTCGATTTTTTTGATAGAGACAGAATATATTTCAAAAGATCCTGTCAAAGTGGACATTTTGAACCGAATTTCTCGAAGCGATAGCGCTGGAAACGAAAAAAAAAATATCGTACTGTGAAAATAACTGTTTGTAAATCAATTTTTAATTAATTGAATGTAAAATAAAAACACAGGTCCCTTATAAATCTCTTCATAAATCACGCCGTCAAGTTTCATGTTTTTACTTTTAAAAATGAGTCTGAAAATGTGTCAGAAAATTTTGAGTTGTTGAGTGTGGAAAAATATTTTTTTTTAATACCGCCTTAAACGCCAAAAATGCAGTCCCCATTTACTTGATGTCAGAACCATTATATGTGTTTGTTATGTCATCAAGTGGTTTTTTAATTCGACATTTGCGTGTTTTTTCATTATGTTTTACTGAACAATTGTGTCCTTAAATTCTTATATTTTATTTATTTATTTATTTTGATATTCCAATGGCAACGTTCTCCCGTTTATTTGGCGTTACAGTTTGGCGATAGTTTTTTGTTAAGAAAAATGGTCGACGAGATAATAGAGAAGTGCCAAAAAATATATTCTGAAATAAATGAATAAGTAACTACTTCGTAACTACTAAGTAACTTCAGATCTAATAATTGTATTTATATGTGGTTTGTATCTTCTAGTCAGGGCTTAATTTGCACCGGAGCCCAGTTCCGGTACGGCTCTGTGTTTAGTAAATATTTAAATATTGGCCAGAATTCACCGGAGCTCATAAACACTGCGCTCCGGAACCCAGTGCAATAGCGTTTCCGAAAATCGAATCCTAAATTACCCTTTCCTTTCCCTCCCATCTCCAATCTTTTGTATAAAAAAAGACTTATAAATGACGTAATGTGTCGCTCACGTAAGAGATGGAGATGAAACAGGCTCGATTTTTATATCAGTCTTCGGGTTTGGGCAGGCTCGAACTCAATATGTCATAAATTCAAAATTTTATTTTATTTCCATTTCAAATCATTTTAATGCTATTTTGATCAGAATAAAGAGTAAACAGAAATAGTCTTTTTTTTTCTATTCTGCATAGTTGCGAACTATTCATTTTTGTGTTAACACTATTTCCGAATCATAATCCTGAGCTTATTTAATCGCAGAATTCTGCGATTAAATAACATTAAGATTAGGCAAAGGTTTCTATTTGGAAGTAGTAATAACTAAAAAGTGGAATAGTTGATAGCTAAGTATACGCAGATAGATGTATTTGAAATTTTTATTTTGCTAAATAAAAAAAAAAACAATGCTTTAAATTTTGAACATAATGTATGAAATACAGGGTCATTCATAATTCCCTCCGGGGTTTCGAAACGTTATAGTAAAAAAACGAAGACGAATATGAAAAAAAGAAACATATGAAATTATTCCGAAACTATTCAAGTTTTACTTACATACATTACAGGTGTTCTATGTGTGAACCCTTGGTCACACGGCATACATCCATGCGATAGTCCAGTTCCTGCCATACTCCGTTTCTTTAAATTTCCGGTACCACACATGAATTGTTTTGTCAGTTGGTCCCTGTTTTCGATATTTATTACGAAAGGCCCGTTGAACTGACACCACTGATTCAGATTTAAAGAAACGGAGTATGGCAGGAACTGGACTATCGCATGGATGTATGCCGTGTGACCAAGGGTTCACACATAGAACACCTGTAATGTATGTAAGTAAAACTTGAATAGTTTCGGAATAATTTCATATGTTTCTTTTTTTCATATTCGTCTTCGTTTTTTTACTGTAACGTTTCGAAACCCCGGAGGGAATTATGAATGACCCTGTATAAATATGCAGATTGGAGTTAAGGCGGAGGGGAGGGGTGGGGAGTACGCTACGGGTGTTAGTATTGCAGAATATTAGGGCTCTGGTACTTTTTTTCTTAGAAATTAAGCCTTGCTTTAGTGTATTTTTAAAGCAAAAAAGTAAAAGTTTGTGATTTTTGAGTCCTGGGATAGTTTAATATCTATGACATATGTTAACGGAAATACAATATGCTGTAGTAGACAAATGTTTTTTTATTATATTGCAAAAAATGCGCTTTATTTCATATGAGGAAGATCTGATCAATAATGTTGAATTTTCATATTTCAATAAATTGTTTTTAAAATATGGACGCATTGTGAATATTTAATGGAATGTTCATTTTCAGTATTTGGATTGAAATATATTCCGAAAATCATAATTATGAGCATTAGATGAAATGAAAGTTTTGCGAAGTTATGCATTACTTATCTTTACTTTAACTGTTTGCAATTTCCCGTTAAAAGTCTGCATTTTTGAATATCCGTTAATCAAAATTTTCAATTACCCTAAAAGTTTAATTGCTTTCGGTTCAAAAATTGATCCGCATATCTTTATAATAGAGTATATTTTCTAAATCAAAATATATCAACGCAAATCAACAGACGACGTTTGACAAAGAATAAATAAAACAAGTTTTGTTTTTTGTAGTTTTTTCCTAAAGATAGTCGTTAACCAATCTATTATTATGGTTGTTAAGATTCTTTACGTATTGTATTTGGAGAATCTCCACATTGGACTTGCAGTGCCCTCTGTCGGTTGAAACATAAATCATTTTTTAAATTTTAATTTGCTGTATGTTTAATTCGAGTAAAATCGAGCAAAAAGTTATCTGTCTTATGTTATATAATATAATATCTCTGAATTGCAACAACATAGTAATGGTTAAATATATGTTTTAAATGGTTTAACAAAGTTGTAATGGTTTTAGATATTGTTTAAACGGTTTAACAAATTTGTAAAGGTTTAAACTCATTAGGAGAAATCTGTTTTTTTTTTTTCTCGTTTTTTTTCAACTATCAGCATTCATTATTACATAATGGACTTTTTATATTAAAGACAAAATTTATCCCACTAAGTTTGACTCCATTTAAAAAAAAAAATAAAGCACAAATCAGTACAATAATAATTGTTTCATATAAATTAACATATAAAAGGAAATTTCAATTGTTAGATAAATTTTTCGTGAAACAATTTCATTTAAATTTTGCGATTTAAAGGAAAAATAATACAACATTTGATACCAAAAATGTCCTCATTTCAAAAATAATAATAGTTCACCAATTTTTTTTTTTTTTTTTATAAATATCCAATTTGAGTTTCTAAGAAAGTAATGAATTACAATTTAATAAAATAAAAATTCCCATAGGTAATACCGATTTAAATTATCACTTTGATGATTTTATTTCATATATTTTCTGTATACAAAATTTAAAAAAAAATAATAATAATGTAAAATTTCAGGAAATTCTCAGATATTTAAATGGATTGTTTACTACACACACAAAATCACGTAAATTGTATGCGAGTTATTTTATATAAATTTAATAATAATATTCGGAGAATGTTTTTCAGAAAACGTATTTACAGTTTTACTTCTGAAAATCTGTTAGAAATATAAACTTTTAGTTTTAAAACTTCCAAGATTTCGATGTTGTGCCTTGCAATTTAAAGGAAAATTAATGCAATATTTGATACCAAAAATTTGCTCATTTCAAAAATAATAATAGTTTACCAATTTTTTTTAATAAATATCCAATTTGAGTTACTAAGAATGCAACGAATTACAATTTAATACATAAAATAAAAATTACCATAGATAATACCCATTTAAATTATCACTTTGATGATTTTTTTGTTCATGTATTTTCTGTATACAAAATTTTAAAAAACAATAATAATGTAAAATTTCAGGAAATTCTCAGATATTTAAATAGATTGTTTGCAACACTCACAATATCGCGTAAATTGTATGCGAGTAATTTTATATAAATTTAATAATAATATTTGGGGAATCTGTTTCAGAAAACGTATTTACAGTTTTTACTTCTGAAAATTTATTAGGAATATAAACTTTTAGTTTTTAAAACTTCCAAGATTTCGATGTTGTGCCTTATTTAATCTCAATATAGATGTTATTTTCTTAGTGCCATTT
Organism: Maratus michaelseni; assembly: GCA_963931845.1. NCBI lineage: Eukaryota > Metazoa > Arthropoda > Arachnida > Araneae > Salticidae > Maratus > Maratus michaelseni. The sequence goes on from OZ007596.1 coordinate 224,665,961, forward strand.
CATATATACTTCTGATTTTAGAGTTGAAGCAAAAAGAATAGTTACTATAAATTTCTAATAATTGTTCGAAGAAAACAAAAAATTGTTTTGGATAGCTAATTGTGCAGATTTTCGAAAATAGAACTACAAAACGTTTCTGTGATATTCGCCTAAAATTAACTATTTACACGTACTGGGATCCCTTAACAGCTACCAGTATATATCCTGCAATTATTTATACATATTTGAAATATGTATAAATAATTCAAAGATTCTAAGTAAGTATTCAAAGTAATAATTCAAAGAAAAAGAAAATCCAAGGTTTTTTTACGCTTTCAAAAATTTTATATCTTTTAAAATGTATCTAAAATTCATGAAATTTCAAATTTAATTGCCTTACCTATGTAGTTTTAATAATTGTTAATTGTAGCATTATTTTAGCTATTTTGGTAGTTCAATTCGTAAAGGTTTTTAAAAAACTCAACCTCAACTAACTTTTAATGGAAATCACAATTAAGACGTTTTTCGCAGTATATTTTAAAGGTATCAGAAAATGCAAACAAATTAAATTCACGCTATAGAATTAAAGAATGATTTATAGATAGATTATAAATTTATTTAGATCAAATGTGCACGTGAAATGTACGTTTCCAAATTATTTACTTTAAAGGTTAAAAAGATATAAAAAAAGTCATGCATCACTCATAGATTATGAAACTCGAATACTATAATGTATTACGAACAATAAGAAACTTTTTTTTTTCATACGATGCAAAGAGATGTCAAAATAAATAATTTAAAAAACACACTACGTAGTTAAAATTCTTTCTTCAGCTGTTACCGTCCATGGAATCTAATGTATTCGAGTTGTTTTCTGCAACCCTGTATATGATCTATGGATTTTTATAAAGTCATGTAGAGCATTAAAATTTTAATCAATTGGAAAACGCATAACACAACTGAAAACCCTTTTCCGGCAATTATCATACATACATATGGCATTGTATCTGTATGTTTTAGTGCACCCTTGTATATTAATTTATCCATATCATATTCACACCACATTGTATAGCAAAATTTAATTTAACTGAATAAACCCGAAACTGATTTCAAAAAACCTCTTTCAAGAATTCACATTCATAGAAGTTTATAAATTCGAATTCTTTTGCGCAGACCTGAATATGATTTATACAATTTATACATGCCACATAATTATAATTTTGTGAAGCTTGAAAATGCATAAAAAAGTTTAAAACGCTTCCCCTGCAATTATCGCTCGTAGACAATAATGTAACTGACTTATTTTCTGTAGCTCTATAAAAAGAACATTGAATTTTATATGCCTTATTTTCTATACGAAAGATGTTGTTTCGTTCCTCGAAAACGTATATCAATTTCAAAAAGCTCACTCTAAACTATTACTGGCTAATAGACAGTAATATATTCCAGTTATTTTATATATGCCTCTTTAAATAAACAACATATTATACACCCTAAAAACGACATTTTCAAAACTGAGCGAAAAATACTCGTATCTGAGTATGTCGCATAGTCAAAATGGCTCCGAATCAAAATGACTCAAGTTTGACACATGTATATACAGTAGAATCTCGTTACAACGAACCTCGATTTAACGAATTTTTCAATTTAACGAATATAATTTGGATCGTAAAAAAAAGTCATATTATTCTATTTCAGTATAAAAATATTTTCACTTTAACGAATATTTCATTATAGCGAATTTAATCAGTGGTCTCCAGAGATTCGTTGTAACGAGATTTTACTGTACTCATTTCTGAAAACATGCACACACTCAAGAATAAAACATCATGTGCTCCTATTTGAGTATTTCCATGTTTCAAAAATGAGTATTTACTGACTTTTATGCGCTCATTTTTGAGTATGTCCATGTTTCAAAAATGAGTTTGAATTGATCCTAATCATTTTTGAGTATGTCCACGTTTCAAAAATGAGTATGAACTGACCTCTATGTGCTCAGTTTTGAGTATGTTCATGTTTCAATATTCTGAGTACTTCTGGTATTTCAGAATCGAAAGCATTGTGTCGTCTTATTTGAAACAAAAAGTTTAATAAAAAAAATGAAAACATCGATTTACTCAGATTTGAAAGTGTCATTTTTCTTAGTGTACGCACACCATTTTGTATACAATAAGGAAAGGGCATGTTTACAAACAGGCTCCCCCGTTAATCAATCTACCAATCAAGTTTCCGCCTGTGCAATCATTGCAGGAATATTTCATGGCGACATTTTTATGGTTACTTTTGGAAGTGATCTACATTTTGGCGATAATACCCATCCGGAAACCGGAAAAACTGAACTGTCAAATTAGCTATCTGCTTCGTCATCGTTACGTAAAGCTAAAAAAATCCGGCGTTTTTTTAGTATAGTTAGTTTGTTTTAGTTTTTATTTTCTATTATTTTTAAGTAAGTATTTTTCTCTTATATAATTTCATGTTATCTTGAAAAAAGAAAAAAAAAACTAAGATACATTATTGTTGAAACATTAAGAGAAAGATTTTTATTTGTTAACACATTTTCTCGATAATTTTATGGAAAACCATTTAGATGTTTATTAAAGTAATGATTTATCATGTATCTACTAACATTATTTCTTTTTTAAAAACTACAATTTTTATAATGTAAATAGCTAATGTTTTCACATACAAGCATATATTTATTGTCGTTTGCTTGCACAAATATCTGTAACTTATTAGCTGCAGATTATTATTTCTTTTTTAATTTGCAGTACTTATGGCTTAATATAAATTTAATATGAGAAAAAAAAAACTTTTGGTTAAATTTCTTAACCATATCGTATGTCTATTTTTTGGTAGTATATTTATTATTATATACAACTGTATCTGTATGTTATTTAATTACTGGTTTGGCAGATTTTTGAGTGTAACTTTTTTTTTTTTTAATGGTTTTAACTGCTATGTCAAAAGCCACCATTGCTTATGAAAATGTCATAGCAGTAATAAACATACTAAAAATTTTGACAATATACTCTTAATAATATCTTAATTTGCATAGTAAAAAGAAACCTATATATTTGTGTAAAACTCATATTGTTTGCTATATAATAAACTATCAATGATTTGTGTATTTAAACTGACCAGTGAACTTTCATACTAACTTTTTGTATGAAACTTATTTTTATATAGATACAGTGATCTATTTAGGAAAAATTTGGGCCCTTTAAAGTTTTTCATCTTAAAACAGAACCCTTCACAAAAATTTTCACGATAACAAAGGATCTTTCACAAAATTCTTTGCCTTAAATAAAGACTTTTCACGAAACGTTTCCATCTCTAAACTGAACTTTCCACAATTTTAATTATTTCAAAAATAAAATCTGGAACCTTTGTATAACATTATTTTCAAATTTACAAAACACTGACACAGGTTTTTCACAAATATAAAAACTTTTCACAAAAACAGGACCCTGGGAGAAGACTCTGGACAGAATCCTGATATATGTACTAGGATAAAGGTGCCAGTACACCTTTAAGGAATTTCTTTAAAAATCATTTTATAAATCCACTATTTCAGCAATGGATACCATTCAAAAGTAATAGATAAATGTTTTGTATTTAGAATCGGAACTTAATGAAGCAAAATAAATTTATCAATATTCTCATATATATTTTATTAATTATTGATATCTTAATGAATATGAATAATTAATAAAATATATACGAGAATAATTAATTGTTCATATTAATTATTGCCATTATTACAAGGTCAATATTTTAATTATTTTAGATATATCTTAGTTAATCAAATTATTGAAACAATAGGGAATATTTTTTGATGTAAGCACATTTTTTTCTTTCAAAAATTAAAATGTTTGGATAATGTACATGTTTAAAGATTAATTTGTGAGTATGCTTTGATTATATAGTTTCATTTATACTTTATACAGTAATAATAGGAATAAGATAAAAATTGAAATTTGGGTACTTTTCGGCTAGTCGGGCACCAGTGATATATGTACATATATAAATACATACCATATATACTCGTGTATAGGTCGAAGAATTTTAGACAAAATTTGGGAGCTGAAAATGGGGGGTCGACTTATACACGAGTAAGTAAAAAAAAATAAATAATAGCCGAGTGAAATACCGGAGTCATATTTTTTTTTTGCAGATAATTGGTGAATGTGCAATTCTTTTAATTAATCACATATGAGTCTAGGTTGGACAGACAGATAAAAGCGGACAATGGTGATTGATAAAAAAAAAGGTCAACAATAATGTCTCTGTAATTGTTCTGCACTCATTTTCTCTTGGGATAGAATTCCCTTCAATACAGGGGCATTCCTTTCAACATTTTAATCCCCTTTTTAAAAAGAGTTCAATTTGAGAATGCTTCTATATTTCTCTCCTAAAGTCCTACAATACAAAGAAGTACTGTATTTTAGCAGTATAAGAAGTTGTTTACCTTTGTAAATAAGGCTTGAATAAATTAAAAAAAAAAAAAAAAAGGAATCATTTAAATCGATGTGAATAGCTTTCAAAATAGTTTAAGCTTCTTCAGTTTTACATAATTATACAATTTTAAAATGTTGAATTAAAAAAAATAAAGAAGTCTAATTAGAAACGTAAAAAAAAAAAAAAAAAAATGTTTACTAATTTAATGAAAATTTATTATTTTTTTTTTAAATCCTCGATTACAAATCATTTTTCAACATACTACCAGAAATGTGGTTTGACTTATACACGAAAATTCAATTTTTTCCAAAATTTTACGTAAGAATTGGGGGGGTCGACTTATACACAAGTATATACAGTATCTATATATATATATGTGTATGTATGTATATGTATACGTAGATATGTGTATATAAGTGTGTGTGTGTATATATACATGTATATACAGGCTGATTTTTTTAAAGTTGTGAAAGTAAAACACTATAATAAAAGAACCACTGATCCAAATGACCTGAAATTTCACCAGTATGCTCCCAAAGCAATGGGTATTTATTAGGCATGGTTAAAAAAAAACTTAAAATTGCACCAACCTATGGCGCTGTAAGGTAGCAGAAACAAACAATATCGTTTGTGGGAGGAAAATTATGGACGGTACTTTGGGAAACCTTCTTCTGTAGGCCCTCTGTCATCATTGGACCTTTTCTTAAATTCTTAGGTGTCCTAAATATCCTAAGAGCAGTTGCTGCGCTGTCATTATTCTGATAATACAGTTTCACTAACAACGCACAGTCCGTCAATGGCGCAGTCATTGTGAGAATTTCCGTAGAATAATGAACAGGGGGTGTGCGTACTTCACGTTTTTATCGCCAATGTGCGTGTGCCGGGCATAAATTCGTCTCCTGACTTTACGGCATGTACAACGCCCTCTGTTGGTGCGATTTTAATTTTGTTTTTTAACACAGCGAAAAAATTCCCATTGCTTTGGGAGCATATTGGTGAAATTTTATGTCATTTGGATCCACTGGTTCTTTTGTTATAGGGTTTTACTTTCACAACTTTAAAAAAAATCACCCTGTATATCACTGGCGCCCAGTTAACCGAAAAGTATCGAAATTTGTATTATTTAATTATTGCTTTTACTTTTTTCTTTTTATAATCATTGCTTACTGTTTATTCAGATAGGTTTGATTACAGATTCTATTCAAAGATGGTAATGTCTTGTTGTATTATTGGGTGCAGCAGCAAATTTGCTAAAGGGGCTGGCATTAGTTTTCATAGATTTCCTGTTGATGAAAATAGAAAAACACTATGGATTAATGCAATAAAGAGGAAGGATTGGAAACCTTACCATCAGTCTGCCGTATGTGGAAAACATTTCCAAACAGGTATATGAATTTTTTATATTCTTTTTAGATTATTTTATATTCTTTAAAATTTTAACTTTTTCAGTTGAAAATTTTGCTTTATGCTCAGACATCAATCTAAACAAGAGTTAAATTTATTGTAGGAAGGACCTGATAAAATATTCAGGTATCTTGGTTAACATATATTGGTTAGCCCTTTCCCTTTATTTGCACGACTTAATGCTACTCAATAGTGTTCAGTTGCTTCTCTTATCAACCTACTCATGTAAACAATTCTTCCAGACAGTATGTTGTTAAATATTATGTAACACACCACGTTTAACATTTGTTGGTTACATCTGCGACACTGACATATGATGATGGAAAGGCGCATACACATACATGTGTGTAAGTTTAGATTTAGGCAATTAACAGTAACTTTTCAAAATACAAATACAAACAAAATGAAACCTACAAATGATATTTGTTTGTTTTGTTATTTGTACTACTAACTAATGAAGTTACTTATTTGCATATTTTATTAATTCTGTAATTACTTACTGTTCTCTCTAGACCATTTTTTAAGGATGCAGCACCCTGCCCTTTTTTAAATTGTCAAAATGCATCCTGCTTTTTTAAAAAATAGGTTTGAAATTCACCTTTAGTTTTTGGTTTTATACAAGTCTGTATATATATATATATATATACATATATATATATATATATATATACATATATATATATACATATATATATATATATATATATATATATATATATATATATATACACATACATATATATAAGCTCCAAGTTATGAAATAAAAGAAAATACTCACACATTGTGTAGATTGTGTGAATATATTACAATAAATACTCTAATATTGGTGCACATTTTTTTATTATAATTAGAGGAATAATTTTCTAATTATATTATTATCATTCTATTTATATTATTTTGTAAATTTGTTGGACGTCCATAATACAAAATATATAGATTTCATATTCAAATTTTAATAATATGAAATTCGATGACAGAGGACGATTATTAACTTATTATCTGTTGTTTTATAGGTAACCCTAGTAAGGATAAAACACATCCAGACTTTGTACCAAATGTTTTTCCATACTCAGTATCCACGCAGAAAACCCGAAGTGATGCTTATAAAAAGAAGTGTGAAAAAAGAAATGTGACTAATAAAGTGTCACCAAAAAATCTTCAAGTAGTTGCTGTTTTGCATCCACAAAATTCTTTAATTTCAGGTAATGTTATATTGCATATTTTAGGAAACTATAACTAACTGTCCACGAATAATTTTCTGTTTTCTTATAATCTTTTTGAATGCATTCATTATAATGCTCTTAATAATCAAATAAATATTAGTTTTTAGGTGCGTTCGTAATTATATAAATACGTAGCACCTATTGTCGTCGCTTGGTCCGTCCGTCTGTCTGTCTGTCTGTCTGTCTGTCCACATATAACAATGCAAAAACTACCCAACCGAATGGTTTGCAATTTAAAATATATTATCTTTGCAGAATTTTGTTGAGACATTTCAAATTTTATTAAAATCAAATCAAAACTTTAGGAGATATTAATAAAAATATTTATTAAGAAATTTGATTTTTTTTTTTTAATCAGTGCTTTTTTGTTATAGGAGGTTCCGAAGTTCAATCGTCAAGCGACCGAGATACTTATTTTATGACAGAAATTAATCTGCAGACGATATAATTCATTTCACAGAATTAAAAATCAGAAAATATCTGAATATTTATGTAACTAGTTATAGTACGAACGCACCTCATTTGTCACGTTTGACGTACAATTTCCAACTTGTTTCACTCATCATGAATTTAAACCTTTTCCAGTGGATAAATTTGAAATAATCATTTGGTTTAACAATCCTGTTTTAAAATCAGATTTCTACTTTATTCACTTCATTTCTGTTGTTTCAGGTCAACCTAGTAAGGAGAAAAACAGTCCAGACCTTGTTCCCATTGCTTATTCATATTCAAATGGAAAATTCATAGGTAATTAATGTAAATAGTTTGGTAGATGTTCTCACATTTTAAACAGAATAATGCATTCAGCAGTGGTGGCTCAATCTATTGGTGCACATGAGCACATGAATTCCCCCCCCCCCCCCAACAAATGAAAAAATAAATTAATAAACTCAATAAAATATTAAACCTATTTTCAGATATTTGTCAATTTCCAGCTTAAATAACCCTGTGTCGACTGCAAACTCTTTTAAACATGTCCATGGTTACTCTAATGTAAATTAAAAAAATTAATACAACCCATGAGCTGCCACTGGCATTAAGTATTTTAATTTCTAATAAAAATTAGTTAAAACATAAATAATTATCAGTATGTATTTTTATGATTATGTAATTTGTTTTATGCTTTTTTTTGTAATTGTTTAATATCTATTAATAGATATTCGGAAAGAAAATGAAAGATTGAAGAAAGAGGTTGAGGAATTGAAAAAAGAGGTTGAGAAATTAAAAAAACAGCAACAAGATAACACCATAAGTAGCACTTTAGACATGCATTTCCTAAGAAATGATGTAGAGGTACTAAAAAATAAATTAAATTTGGCTCATTTTCCTTCTCATGTTCTTTCTAGGGCTAAAAAACTGACCTTTTATACAGGTGTCCCAACTAGGGAAGGATTTGATTGGATTTTGAGTACTTCCAAAGAGTACATAAATCAATCGTTTTCAATACCTGATGAGCATCAACTTCTGATAGTGCTTATTAAATTAAGAATGGCACTGTGTGATGAAGACATTGCAGTTCGTTTTAGAATATCTAGAAGAACAGTGAGAAGGATCCTTGATGTTTGGTTGCCAGTGTTAGCTAGCAGGATGAAATATTTAGTGTGTTGGCCAAAAAGAAAGTCGATTAAAAAAAATTTGCCATCCTGCTTTGAACACTCTGTGTATAAAGATGCTATGTGCATCATTGATTGCACAGAAATTAAAACCCAACGACCTTCCAACATGAAAACCAGGAGCCAGATGTGGTCGAACTATAAGCAGCATTTGACCATCAAATTTCTAGTTGCTATTACGCCACAAGGTCATGTTTGCTTCGTTTCAAAAAGTTATGGCGGAAGAGCCACTGATAAGGAGATAACATTAAAGAGTGATTTGTTAAATCACCTGAAGCCAGGCGATATGGTGTTAGCAGACAGGGGATTTAATATTGCCTCTGATTCGCTGTTAGAAGGCATAAGGGTAATTTTACCTGCATTTACTAAAGGCAAAAAACAATTACCCACTTCTGAAGTAATGAGAAGCAAAAGAATATCTAATGTACGAATCCACATTGAAAGGGTCATTGGATACATGAAGAGGTTTAAAATCCTTAGCAATACCCTTCCAATAACATCATTAAAATATGTGGATTCTTTTATAACAATTGCTGCTGCACTCAATAATTTATGGCCTGGAACAGTGCTATAAAAACTGGGTAGCAGTAAATTATTTTTCTCCCCACCCCCCCCTTCTCCTCCTTATATACCTGTAAATAGCCTTTTTATTTGTATATATTATTTCATTTGCATTCATATTACAGTAGACTCTCTCAAATCTGCACATAATTGCAGATGTAAACAATGAAACTTACAGTTAAGGTGTAGAGGGAAAATTCAAGATTTTTAAAAATTATTATATCATTCCATGCACATTTTAATATGTAATTCTTGTTAATATGGCTGAACACATATGAGTATAACTTTATTTCTGAAAAAATTCAAGACAGTGCTGATCTTAATGGTGATCGCGATGTTTTTACCAAATTTATCTGTATTAATCAAGCAATTTTTTATATTAAGTTTGGCTAAGCATGAAATAAAACTTTTTTATTTTATTATTTTTATGTAAATTATTAATGTACCTTTATGAGACAAATTTCATTTAATAATTTAAATATATATATATATCATCATTATTACATGCCTATTTTGTTATGCATTATTGTTTACTTGACCTTTACCTTTAAAATTTTAATCATGTTTTAAATTTTTTTAATTTTTCTTACTTTACTTAATTATTTTAATATTTTACTTTATTGTAAGCATTCATTATAATTTATAGTGCATTATTACATTCAAATTACTGTTTAAAAAATGCAAACAAAATAATGACCAGAAATCCACACAACCTCTGGTTTCAAGCTATGCGAATTTGAGGGAGTATACTGTATATGAAAATAATTTTTCTGGAAATGTTTTATTTAGGAATGCACCAAATACTGATTTTAGAAAAATATTAAATATTCAGCATACAAGTGAACTGAATTCCAAATAGTAACTATTCAGCTAGTTGAATACTCCTATTTTTCAGAGCTTAAAAGTTTTAAAATAATTTTACATCATACTTAACACAGACAGTTTTGATGAACAAAACCTTTTCATAATTAAACTACAGTAGAAGATCTTTATAACGCAATTCTATATAATGCAATTCTCCATATACCGCACAACTTCTCAGATGTAAACAATGAATTTTCAGTTAAGATACACCTCAATTCTTACATTATAAATAGTTGCTATTCTCTAGAGGACTCAATCTGATACATTAATTTAACTTTATCTCCTTAATTCAGAGCTAATGACTGAAAAAATTACTATGATTTGATACAGCTATGTTTGGACAATCTTTATAAAGTAAAAATAACAATGTGTGGAATGATCTATATTATGCAAAAAATCATAATATATAACTCCTGGTAATAAAGAATGCAATATAAAGATACTCTAATGTATTTTGGTATATTTCACACATATTTGGCCATGTTTTACAAGCTAACTTTAATGATGTGTGAAATGTGATCTATATAGCGCAAAATTCTATATAACGTACAACCTTGTGTTTTTAGGTTTACGTTATAAAGATCTTCTACTGTATATAATTAATGAAAATCTATGTTTTGAATTGTTATTTAAGAAGGATAGTCTGAATTAATAAAAAAGTTAACTCCATAGCTTTTTCTCTGAACTGTATATAACTGTATAAAATTCTTATATTCTAAAACAAATATTTTAAAATCAAAAAGAAACTTTGAAGAAATATTTTATAGTTATATAGTGTTTATTCGCTAGGAAGGGAGTTAAAAAAAAAAAAAAAAATGGTGACAACTTAGCAAAAAAGTTTTTGAACAAGTTTTCTATTCAGCCTTACTGAATATTTGGTAGTATGGCCGAATATTTGGTGCATCCCTAGTTTTATAATTTGCATAGTGTACTTGTATAAAGAAAAATATATATATATTCATACAAAAATACTGTTTCATCATGCATTATTATTACCATACTTGCATTATTTGTTCAGCTGTAAATAATTCTTTTTTAAAATATTGTATTATTGGCATACATTTGTTTACCTGTACATAATTCTTTTGGAAACAGTATTTCATCATTTGCATAATGTTTTATGTATGTACCAAATAATTTATTTAAAAAATGATATTGTTTCATCATTTACATACATGTTTTATAATTCAAATATTTTTTCAGAATTAATGCTTTTTAATTACCACAGATGTTTCATTTGTTTATCTGCAAATAATAATTTTGACAATACCGTTTCATCATTCATATATATTTTTTATTCATATGTATTTTCTATTCATTTTAAATATGGGCTAATCATTTGTACTTTGTTTTATTATGTAAATAAGTTCTGGGAAATAACATTTTTTAAACAAATTACACATTTCCATAAGTATTCTAGAGTGTAAATAACTTCTGGGAAATAATTTATTAAATTTTTTTTTTTTCAAATATGAATTTTATATACAGTAGAGTACCACTAATCCAACAAACCTGTAATTCACAGATGAATGAAAACAAAAAAATAATTCAATGTGAATTTTTTCCTGCAATTTAAATATTATTTATGATATATTATCAAGTATCATTTTATATAGCTTAAAATACAGATAGTACAGATATAAATTTTAGTTTTTTAATCATTCAAATGGTGAATTTAAAGATTGTTACTTAGAATATATATAAAACTATTTATTCAAAAACAACCAAGCAATTAAACCTTTAAGTCTATATTAATAAATATATATATATTTTTTAATTAATCATTACACATGTATTTTACAGTATTGGATATGTAAATTTCTAAAAACTAAGTTTGATGGTTCAGCAGACATTTGTGATTGTTGGTAACCCAAGCATAACAATGTTTGAAACCAAGCTGTGCAGATTAGTGGTCTTCTACTGTATCTTAAAAATAATACAGGGTTCCTACAGGTTAAGGAATTTCTAGACCAGAAAATTCTTGGGAACCAGTATTTTCTTATAGTAAAACTCAGCTTTAATAAGGCGAAGTGTTGAAAGTTTAAATTAGAGGATATTTTCTGAAAAATTTCATAAAATGTAGGAACCCTGTAACTTTATTTTTTTTTGTTCCAAAAAGAGGGCAACAATGAGTGTCTTGGTTGACATGATACCCCCACAAAAATGTGGATAATAGAGAGTTATTAAATTTTCCTATACTTAATTCTGTTATTATGCGACTATAGGTTTAATGGATCATGGACGTTGAATACCAACATTTTTAATAGTAATATTTGCCTCATTTAATCACAGAAATGTATACTTAAATAAGGTTACTGTTAAGGTGAAGGTTACTGTTAAAAAATACTGGTGTTCAAGGTCCATAAACATTTAAACCTATAGATGTGTAAAAACAGAATTAAGTGTATTGCACTCTCGGGGACCCTTAACCAGTGGGACAATTTTACAAATTGAAATAAACTGGGATTCTCATAATTATAAAGCAAGTGTCTTGATAATTTTTGTAAAAATATAGTAAAACAGCAAATATCAGATCTGTAATCATTTAGTTTGCCAAATAAATGACATTAAAAATAATTGGTCAAGTGTGAGTATAATTCGCAGTCAAAAGGTTCTGTATATTAAAAAAAATACGCGTCAAAACACCTTTTATATATATTTATATTTAAAAAGATGTATTATTCTATTGAAATGTTCTTTGTTTAGAGGGAGGTCATGACCCCCAAGACCTCTCCCTTGAATCTGCGCTTGGAAGCTCACCAGTTTGTGTTTTTATTCATGTGCTTGTTTATAGTTTTTTTCAAATGCAGTAAAATGTGCATTATATATAATTATTGTTCATATTAACTTAGTTATTAAATATATTTAACTAATTTTATATTAGATTTTCTTTTTTATTGCAATTTTTCCTAATTTATAGTCTGACTGTAAAACATAAAATGTAAACAAAGGAATGATCTATAATCTGCAAAACCCTCAGTCCCTAAATATGCTGATTTCACAGAGTTGATTATATAAACTCATTAGTGTCCAGTCCTTCATTTAAAATGTATAAAATTAACAATTATTCTACAGAGTGCATAGGAAAGTCCCTTTAGAAAATACTTGTGAATGGAAAGAGCTATAGCTATGCAAGTGAGGTTAAGGTATAGTAAAGAACGATTACACCCAACCTAATGCAAACGACAGAAGCACCCCTAGTGATAAAATTTGGAAGATACCCATTGTAAATCAAAAACGAAAAGATAGAGCAAAATTTCCAGTTAGAAAGTTTAGAGCATCAATTAATTAGTACGAAATGACATTTGGTTCACACGGATAAGATAAATCGTTGCCTAGGGACTTTCCTATGCACACATACATATATATTCTCCTAGTTTTCTTTTGTTGTTCCTGTTGTTTGTTTAATTAATAATTTCACAAAATAAAAAAATATATATATTTTTATATAAATAAAATATTTGAAAATAATTTCTTTGTTTTCACTTTTTTTAAAAATTACACTGTTATTCAATATATATGCTATGATATAAATCTTTTGGGAATTGAAATAGGTACCTTCACAAAATTCTTTTTACTAAAATAGGCACTTTCACAAAATTCCATTCCATAAAAACTTGCTATTTATTATTTATTTATTGTTTTGTGATGTTTTAAAATGTGTAATTTGTAAACAAACAAGGTCACCAGAAAAGAAAACTTCACCAAAAGGGTTTTAAAAAGTTTTTGTTTATAAATGCTTGGTTCGAATTTGATTAACTGGATTTCAACTTCCGTTACAAAAATATAATAAATTTCACGAAATGGGCCCCAAGAAAAAAAAAAAAACCCTGCATCAACCCCTATAATATACAATTTATATTCAATTGAATAACAGCAACTGTTTGGTTGTGGGCTGTAAATTCAAAAGTTCAAATTATGAAAACAAAACAATCAAAACCAATCCATTTATTTTATTTCTTATTTTTCAACTTTTGTTTAAATTACTTGAGATTAAATTTTTGGCTTTCTTTTTACATTCCTTCCCTTAATACAATCCTTATAATAATGATAAATAGCAAATGAAAATAAGCTGCAGTTTTATACAAGAAAATGAAAAAAAAAAAAAAAAAAAAAAAAAAAAAAAATCGCCCATGGCAAGAAGGTTAAAAGTTTGGAAAAGACTGAGTTACTATATTTATCAATTTAAAATGAAAAGAATATATATATTACACAATTTTAGTATGACGATAATGTAGGTACTTTTATCTCATCTGTTGCAAAGAAATTTATTTTAAATTATAAAAGATACCTCATCCTAAAATGTTTAATATATGTGTTGCTTATAAATTACTTTACTAATTTTTTAATTTTTCATTTTGTAAAATTAAAATTCTTACATTTTTAATATAATTAGTTGTTTACTTAACAGGTCTCCCAAATGGTCCGCCAACTGAATACCAATATTTTATAACAAAATTTCATGGTAGGTTTGTACAACATTTTCACAAAAATTTACCTCCGAAGGTAGTTTCTGCAAAATTTGCAAGAAAAATCTAAAAATAAAATTTTCTAAGAAAATACCGGTAATCAAAAAGCAGATTCATTTGGGAGCCCTGCTTAAGAAGAATACAGAAGTAAAAAATCAGAAAATATCTAAAAATTATTCCATATAAAACTCAAATAATAAATAAATAACCGAGTATTCGCTATTGCGGAAATAAGGGGAAGCATAAGTTTCATGAGAACCTAAAATATGTTTTTCTCCCCAAATTCACAAGAATTAACTCAATAAATAGAGCTATGCCCCATACAGATGTTTGTCAATGTTTAATTTGACCAAAGTCAGTGGCGAGGCATGAGGTTTTGTGATGGTCATTGCTAGTTCACAACATTCCAGCGACGCACCCATTACCGCATCGAAATAATTCCATGCTTTCTGTTTATTGAAAAGTGTTTATTGCAATTAAAAACATAAGTTTAAAAAATATTTTATTTCCAGTAAATGAAAAAAAGTATTACAATATGCAACTTTACTTTTTTAATACTATAACTAACACTTCATTTGTAAATGTAATCCAGTCTCCGCGTTTTGTGGCAAATCATCTCACTTAAAAGATTATAAAAATTTTACTTCTGTTTCAGTAGCTCCAACATTTCTTTTTTAATTGCAACCAAAAATATTATTCATACGATCTTCAGTTTAGGTGGATGTTTTATAGGTATGAATTCTTTTTAAAGCCAACATTTTCCAAACGTCATCGAAGATTCTATCTTTTTCCATTGTCATGTGAATCAAAAAGCATATATACTATATTATACTTATTATATTATATATTAAGCAAAATAACTACAGTCGTTAAATTTTAGTAAGCCTTATCTTTTGTGATTTGGATAGCTACTTTTTGTATTTAACGTAAAAAATCGAATCAAAGGTTTAATGATCAAGCGACCGAGATACTTATTTTTTTTACAGAAATTAATCTGCAGATGATATAATTCATTTCACAGAATTAAAAATTATCAAGATCTGAATATTTATATAACTAGCTATAGTACGAACGCACCTCATTTGTCACGTTTGACGTACAATTTCCAACTTGGTTTTTTTTCTGCTCAGCAGATAATTATGGTTATTTTCTGCAAGATACAATTTTATTATTTACACAAGAAATGTCAGAACAGGCTTATGAGTCCCCCAGAACTAATGTACGTTCTGTATTATCACAATATTGTGAGGGTATCACCCTTGCCAAAGGGGCTCATTGTAGCTCACTTCGTTCTTTTGCATTTTTTAATAAAAATATCTTGCAAAAATCTTTTTATTCTCCATTAAAATAATTATAGATTCAATTATGTACATACATAAAAGACACTTTTTTTTTCTCCAAATAACTTTTTTTAAATAAACATGTACAGATTTGAAGAGTTCAGCTGAAAGCAGTTTGTGTAGATCCATTTCTATGTTGATGGTAGATCATTTAGCATTACCCAGGGAGCACCACGGGGAGGCGATCTACATTACTCCCCATACATGTATGTTATTTATACATATAAATATAGTTTTCTGTTGAATAACAACAATAAGATATTTATATGGATGAATATACAAACATATATATGTGTGTGTTTATGTGTACACAATCATAAAACTGAAAACAAAGTGTATGATTTTGAAAAATGTGGGTTCAAAATTCCTTCCATTCAGAGATTCTATGTAAATAATAAATCTGATAGAGCTTTGCATGAAAATAAGCTAATCTTGCTCTAAAAACCTTTTTTAGACAAGAAGACTGTGCACTTTAATTATCACTAAAAATTATTATTTTGATATTCTTTAAAATAGGGTTGCTAAGCAACTATAAGTAAAAAGAAATGCATTTTAAAATTTGTAAAAAATATGGAAATAAAATGTTTTATATTTCCAGAACAGATTGCAAATTTTTTTCCAATTATTTAAACAATTAAATTCTAAATTCTAATGAATGTATCAGCAAATTTTCAAAGTTATTGGATATCTATAAATCCTCTATATAAAAAATTTAGCATTAGTAATTTTACATTTAAATCCATTATTCAAATATGCGATTTTCATTTCAGTTAAAAATGAAGTTTGAAAATAGTCTGCATTCCCATAGGAAAGCATTATGACCTAAAACGATATGTTCTATAATTTTCGAACGAATGAATCAAATGTAACTAAAAACTATACAGCTAATTCTGGGTACTTCACCAACATATCCACTAAAAATCAACCTAATAGGACGATTTTTACAGCAGTTATTGTGGGACAGACGGACACCAAAAACTTTTCGTGTCTCTACAGTGAGCCTCAACTGACGTTTCGGCAATTAGGTTAAGTGTTAATTTTTTTTTTTTTTCAGCCTTGTTCAAGAAGCCAAGCTTTTTGACATCATTCATTGCAGAAGCTTTCTTATTTCTAAATTCTTTTGATTTAAACTTTTAAAAAATGCTTTCAGTAAAAAAAGGGGGGAGGGGGGGAATCGCATGGAAAAGTACAATGAAAGATGCCATATTTTATCGGCATAAAAACCAAATGAGTTTCAGTTTATCTGCAGAATATTTCATTTTGTCATTGTTTTTCTGAGTTTAAAAAGTATATAAATTTTCCATAAACACACACATTTTTTTTTTTTTTTTTGTCTTTTTTTTTTTTTTTCATCTTTATTGAAGGATGCCTGAAAAGAAAAAAAACAAAAGGTTATTCAAATGCAATACAGAGAAGATAGTAGTCCCTTTTTTTTCACCTATATATTTAAAACAAAAAGCACATTCTGTCTAATTTTCCACGTGAATATCATCTGTTTGTGCATGCGCCAACAATTTTATTTTCTAAAGAAACTCTTGAAATGGAAGACTTGATGAAAAGTAGTGTCAGGATGATCTGCAAGAAGTTTTCATTCGTATGTTTCCTGTACCTGATTATATTTCCTGTACCTATTATTTAAACAAGTATTTACTTTACATTAATTTTTTTTCTTTTGACTCATCATCTTCATCTTCAGGAGAGAAAAATAAGACGCCAAACTGAGGAAACAAAGTGGTACTCGAGTGCTCATAAATGATTTAATTTTTCTTTTGACAAAGAGGATTCTTAAATTTAAATTATGCTTGATGAAAACATATGAAACAGTGAAATATACATGAAAGTACGTAACCATGCAATTATTAAAATTGATCGAAAATCAATAATAACTGATTTTTTGATCCGAAAGAACTAACTGATTAAAATGCAATTGTTTAGGACATAGCAAAAGTGGGGGAAAAAAAATCTTTTTTTTGCAAATTTTTATCCATCAGTGTCAGTATATTTGAGGATGAAATAGAAAAAAAAATTAAATATATTATAAATTACATATAAATAAAACAGGAGCAAATATGTAAAAATAATCTAAAATGAAGAATCAACTGCCAAAATCAGGAAACTTGACGAGCATGGCTTGACTATTTTATGTGTAATTGTACTTGAGAATAATTTCTTTGAGCATACATTAAATAAATGTAATTTTACAATTTAATACATATGTACATACCTGCCAACTTTTGAAAATGGCAAAGTATAAATTGATGTGTAAAGAACATTTCACATATATATATATATATATATTTTCATATTACTGTATTATCCATGTAATCCATTTTTAAAGTAAACAAACAGTTTTTTTACACTAAAATACATAGTAGAAGAATACTATTAAATAATACATTGATAACCATTACAAAGTGTTAGATAAGAAAAATATGAAAAACTAAAAACATTACAACATCCATTAATAAACTGATTTTAAAGAGATATACATAATTGTTTTCTAATTTAATTTTTGAAAAGAATGTCTGAGTAAATTTATTCAAAACATGACTTCTTTTTACATTGCAATGAAAAGTAAAAAATCCTCTAATGATTTATGACGATGAAACCTGAATTCATTCCTTTTACTATACTAAATATCTCCCTTGCATTCAGGATTTACTGTTATTGAACATAACTAAAAAGTAATTCATAATTTAAGGTGGATGGGATAAAACTTAGTAGAATGTTTGTAAAAAAGTATAAAAACAAGTATCCTAAGTGTAAAAAATGGCAAAAAGTGTAAATTTTACACCTAAAGTGTAAAAGTTGGCAAGTATGCATGTATACAGAATATTAATTGATAAAAATCTAAAAGTCTGAAATGCAGTTTTTGGCTGACATTTAAGTCATATAAACAATAAATAATGCATTTTATGAATTTAAGTGTATCTTCACTGGCTACTAATTTGATAATTACAATGTGCTGATAAAAATCTTTAAAAGAAATGATGGTGTGATGTTATTCTGTCATTTATGTTACAAAGACAGTGAACAATGCATTTAAGAGCTGAATCATGATTAGCCAAAAATAAGTAAATAAATTAAATTTTAACAGTAAAAAAAGAAAGAAAAATGCTGAATATGATGACATTATTGTTCAAAACGTTTTATTATGTAATCCGGGACATAAATATATTTCCCTGAGGAATATAACACTAACAAAAATATTGTTGAAATAAATATGCGACTAGTATTAATTGCTATCATAAAGTTCATGGTTATTAAACAGCAAAAAAAAAAAAAAAGTTATCCAAGCTGACCTTTGTGACAAAGTTCACATCCAAAAAAGGTTTAATTAAGCAATCTGAGATAGAAATCTTAATCAGGGGTGGATATAATAAATATTTAAATTAGGAAAAATACATATGCTGGTATTAGTTATCATACAATATAAGATTTAATACTTACGCTTGGCGGTGTGAACAATGAAATTTTCTCCCTTCAGTTTTACCTCTTTTCCTATTGCTCCGGCATCCAGGAATGCAACAATACTTCTTTCCACCCATTGCTAATCAAAAAACATATACATATATCAATATATAATTCAGAAAATTAACGATAAAATTCTTATATCGGATACTCACCAGACCAATGTTCATGCACCCGACGATGGCTGTCTCTGTTAGGTAATCATATCAGGCATTTGAAAATTTCTGTAAAAATGTTACAATTTAAAAAATAGGTTTAAAAACAAATATATAAAATATGCAAAAAATCTCTTCTAAGCAAATTTTAAGTATAGCATTAATTAGACAACATTCCTAATTAGTACCAGTCACATTTTTACATGATGATTTGCAGTGGAATTAAGAGTGGTGACAATTTTTTTTTTTCAGGACTGTACCTGTAGCCTAAAAAGATTTTTTTTATAAAAGCAAAATATTCAGTAAAACACACGGAATGTGCTACGTGTTGTTAATCAAAACCAGGAATACAATCCATTATCAAATTTATTTATTAATATCTTTTTATTGTTTTAGCAAGTCTTAAGATCATAACTTAAATTTCTATGATGATAATTTCATTTCAATGATTATTCACTTGTTTAAGTCTTATGAACTTTCTTTGAAATAAAAGTTTAAATTTCATAAATTTAACAAAAATTTACTATTAAGTAAAAATATAAAATAGTTTAACTATATCAGGTGAGAAATTATCTTTAGTATTCTTATATGAAGTTTTAATTACCTGTATAGCTGGAACCATAATTGAATAAAAAAGATTCTCCAATGCCAACTTGTGTTGATCCCAAAAATCTGATTGAAGATAAATCCTCTGGACATGCAAATCAACAGTTGTCCATACAACAAAATCACAAAACTCTTTTTGCGTAATTGCCAACTGCCCTTGAACCTAAAACGGGAAAATATGCAAAGAAATGAGAAATATAGACATACATAGGCTGATGATTTTGAAAGAATACATGATGATAGGGATAAAATAATTGCTAACAGGTATAAAAGGTTAAAAAAAAATCATTATTAAATGAAAAACTACATTTTGCTTGTTTCTAGCAGTAATTATCACTTTAACAATAAAATTTATCTAAACATAACATTTCTCAGCAGTTTTAAATTTTCTTTACATTTCTTTGAATTTATTTACATTATACTCAAACATGTTAGGATATTTAAATTAATAGCTGAAATTTTTTTTAGACTTTTGCAGTAGATACTAGTTTAATTATTAGGCATTTTTAAAAATGCTATTTAAAGAAACAAGTAAGCATACCCAAAAGAAAGAAAAAAAAAAAGCACCTTAATGTAACATACCTGATAATAATACTCATGAGTTTTCTTTAACAAACCATCTTCATCTAAACAAAATGCCTTGTCAACAACATTTTTTATATACGAATCGCTGTGTTTAAGAGGGCACTTTATTTCAACAATGCCTTCTCCACAGCAGTCACATTTGCATAAAGCATCTGGAGTAGCTGCAAGATGAGGCATAGAGGGATTAATGAACACGCCACATTTTTCTGTAGAAAAATTTGTATGTTGACAAAGCATTTGCTCAGTATAGCATTCAAGAGCAGTGGCTTCCATCTTTATTCCCCACTCTCTATATATAGAAGGTATTTTCTTTTCATTATTAATGGTTCTTCTCGTAAAATCATCATCCCAGTTTTTTCTCCGAAGAAGTGTCTTAAAATTGGAACTTGTGAAACGTCCTTTGCGATGTTGAAACCATAGAGAACATAAAGACTGCCCGACAGTTTTCTTCAAAATAATTCCACAAATTCTGGAATTGAAAATTTCCCTTAACTTTTTTTTTAAGTCTTGTCCTTTGAAATTGCAGACAACATTTATCAAAGTGGGTGGCATGTTTTCATCATCATCATCAACATCATCATCACCACCACTTTCTGCTGAGTCAGTTGATGAATCGGATTCAAATAATAATCCACAGACAGAATTTGGGAATGCTTTTTTCATGGCTTTGATTTCAGTTCCAGAATACATTGGAAGATTGGGACTTATGGGGCGTTTTATCGCTCGTCTTTTCTTTTTTTGCATCCAATTGCATTTGGACAGCTCTAAGTTCTCTACAGTTGCACATTCGACCTATAAATGAAGGGGAAAAAAATACATAATATATAAAAAAAGAAAAACATTTAGCCTTTTTAAAAACATTCTAATATAACAGAAGTTTATTCTTACATGGTTCATTATCAGTGATAAGCAATGGCTTTACAAATTTGATTAAACTTGGTAGCCAGCAAAAAATTCTAGTAACCAGTAAAATACATTTTAAATAAAAAATTATGAAAATTTTAATTTTAATTTAACATTGTGACTAGATGATTAACAGATGCTGCTCTTAATAAAAATTGTAGCAAAGTAAGTTTCTTTCAAAGTAATTGGAAAGAAAGAGGGGGGGGGGGGAGGATGTATGATTGACTTATTCATTTTTAAACACAAATAACTAATAGGGCAGAAAACAATTTAAAATATTTTAATTTTAAAAGATTTAAAACTTTGCGTGTTGAGAGGAAGAAGAAATTTTTGAAGTTAGGTGGATAATGTACTGTATTTGCTCGTGTATAATGTACACTTTTACCGCAAAAATTTTAGAGCTTAACCCATCAGGGTATGTATTTGTTTTCTGTAAAGTTGAATACCACGAGAATTTAAGAAAAAAATTTTCAAAACAAGACAATGCAATTTTTTACATTTTTTTTTTTCCTATCAAAGTAAAAGAAGTAAAATTTTGTTAAATAATTCAAACTTGAATAAATTTTATTTAATATGGAATTCCTCAACAATCAACATTTTAGAATATGAACAATCACTGAAAATGTTATTGTTTGAAAATGACAAATAAGCTTTTTAATATGTACACTTTATGTATCTTTTGTTTAATTACATTCAAATATTGATTTTGGAAAATCTACATAATTAATACAATTATTTTTAATTTATTTATTAGGTCTTAATGATTCCAGAACATTTTCAATTTAAATTTAAATACATTGAAGAATTTTAAGATATGAGTCACCTTTTTTGATGAAAATGTACTATTCCATACACAAGGCAAATCTGTTGGAGTAGGCTGCAATTCATGACGTGCTTTTCCCATTTCAATTTTGAAAAGTAATGCAGCAACATGACTGCAAGCTTCTCCTAATCTGTAACAGAAATATAAACTAAACTTAAGAAGGGACACCAGTTTAAAACTTTCTTTTTTTTTAATAGAATCAAGTGTCTAAAAATAACCCAGAAGTGATTTTAATAAAATTTGAATTACAAAAGTCACAGTGAAAAATACAACACAAAACCAAACTTTAAACTAATTTTTTATCAAAACGACATTTTTTACATGGTTGCTTGCATTTCTCAAGAACTGCTTGGCAGATTTCCTTTAAATTGTAATTACAAACATTTAAAATTGGATTCTCCAAAAGGCTACAGAATATTTTATAATTTTTTTACAAGCATTTTAAGATAACTTTTTTTGTGGGATAGAATTAATTTTTTTGTGATGTGGAGGGGGCAGAGACATGCTGCCATGTTCACAAATTTTGGAGAAAAAAAAAAAAAAAACCTATGCTAGTTTACATTGTAATTGGAACTCAAATTCTGCTAAAGTATAATTTTTTTTCAATGTTCAAGCTGGTGTGCCCCCTTAATATTTAACATTATCATTTACAATGTATTACAAAAATCCAGTAACATAATTTTCCGTGCAAATCTGCAGCTAAACAAAATTTATCTATGATCCAACAACAATCTGTGATCAAACAACTATTATCATAAACAATATAAAATCAGCAAAATTTACATTTTACAAGGATAACTCAATAATCTAAAAACAAAGTAAAATTTAGCAAATTTTTTAAACCCAGCATTTTTTTAAGCTATTAGATTAATCTGCAAGGTGTTAAATAATTAATAATAACACCTGCTGATATGCTGCATAGTTTTTGAAACTGGATTACAAAAGATAAATAATTTTTTCATTCAACTTTTAGTACTATAGAATAATGATAATAGTCAATGGAGAAATTTGACTGATACATATGGTAGAATTAAAAATCTTTGTAGCCGTTATATATACATTCTTATTATGTATATGATGTAGCTTTAAAATAACAGCCTAAGGAATACAAAATGCCACATAAAATCACATATCATTTTGTGTGGTTTACTTGACGTCAGCATAAGTAAACAAGAAATAGAATAATGTGATTTGAAGATTAAAATATTGCTAAAGATACAATACAAAGAGAAAAATATTGAAGGTATGTAATTCATGAAAACAATGTTATTAAATATAAAAAATTACAGTTACATACCCAGCCATACATGTACAGTGAGCTGCATAAACTGATCCATTTTCCATAACAATGACCCATGGCTGATGATTTTTCTCATTAACAGATTGAGATCGTTGAACCTCAGCTGTTAATAAGCAATATTCATTGCTCTTCTCTGCATAGATGAATACTTGCTGGACCTTGCCTAAATGGAAATATACACATAGTTTCAAATTTATGCAATTTTTTATTTACATAAGAGCAGCATAACATAGATGATTGCTGGGAATCAATATAAATGAAAACAGCTGATATATAAAAGCTTACATTTTTTTTTTACAGAAAAAAATTATGTTAACCTTGTTATTCTATATTAATTTAGAACTGTAAAATTAGAAAATAAGATAATAACTACTAAATCCTGTACATATAGATATTAATTGCTGTAATTATCAGAGTGATTAACTACTACAAAGCTTAATGGCATTTATACTTCGATAAAATATTTTTACATTCAGTTAGATCTATAACAAGTTTAATTAATTATAGATTTTTACTAAGAGGCTTTTATACCTTAGAAAAACTTTGCAAAATATTAAATAAGAATGTGAGCATTATATTACAAGCTTCTTTTCTTAATTGGGTAGTATCTTCACAAAAAGCACTGCAAATTAACTTCACCTTGGATTTTAATACTTTTGCACACAATTAAAAAACAGAATGAATATGCAATTAAAAAATAATGAATTTATAATTTTTTAGCATAAATCGCTCATTTTAATCATATTAAAATCATTGACACTCAGGATATAGTAAATAAATATATAAATCATACTCACCTGACGTGACATATTTATATGCCGATAACGATTTGTAGTTTTTTAAAGTCACCTCGTCAAATTCAGTGCTATTGCAGCTTTTTAAATAAATATATATATCACCAAATTCGACAGGCGGCCACATGTCAATGTTATCTTTCCACTGATTTTTGTGAATATTATATGGATCCGGAAATTTATATAAGCTGTTTTCTCCTCCATTTACCTTTTCTACATATCTCATCTTAGCTGTGATATGTAAATTTTCAGCATATGAGGATAAATTGCAAGAATTCATGTTGCTTTATTAAATAGCACACGATTGCTTTAGCTGTCAAAGCTGTCAAACACAAAGCGAATTTTAAAAACTACACTACCGACAAGTTAGCCAAAAGCCAAATAATTATGATTTAGGTGCGATAAATACGCCAAAAAGACAAACATGATATCATATTTAGACCAATAAGATCGTCTGAAATCTTGTGTACAGTAGGAGTTACAACGAACAACAGGCGAAAACAGGAAACCAACAGCAGTTTCGACCAACAGTGACGTCAGGTGCCCTTTCCTTATACATTTTGTAGTATACAGTAGAATCTCGTTACAACGAACCTCGATTTAACGAATTTTTCAATTTAACGAATATAATTTGGATCGTAAAAAAAGTCATATTATTCTATTTCAGTATAAAAATATTTTCACTTTAACGAATATTTCATTATAGCGAATTTAATCAGTGGTCTCCAGAGATTCGTTGTAACGAGATTTTACTGTATATCAATTTCGTAATGTTTGAAGCAGTTTAACATCATTAGCCCTCTGACCGCTTATCCCGTGATTTCTAAGGGTAAAACATTTGTAGAAATATTTGTATAATACGCAATTTTTGATGCATTTTTCTTTTAAAAACTCCATAGTCAAAAGGTGAAAATGCAAATGATAAATTTACTACATATTTAAAATACATGAGGATTTGAAATGTGTAATGAAAGAGGAGATTATGGTGGATTATATATTAGTCGAAAGGATTTTGAAAGAAAAATTGAGCGGTCAGAGGTTAAAATGTACTTTATCGCCCATAGATGATACCGTGTAGAACTGTTTTAAATGTCTTTGTAAACGAACTCTAAAGATTACACACTACCTTTTCAAAAGAGAACCAACTGCAGTGGACCTCAATAACATATATGAATTTCGTAGCAATCCAAGAATATTTACGAAAGTTGGGATGCGAACTGACAGAGAGCCAGACAAACCGAAATCTTAAACAATTTTTAGCTCTTTTGTCACAAAGTTGAAAAAAGAATATTTCTTTATTTACTTTACCAATAAAAAGAAAAGTCGTGGAATTTTTCTTTTTCTCATCAATAAAACATTATAAGCACAAAAGTGCTGTTTTTTAAGTTATTGAAAAAATTATCATTTTAATAAATAAAAGTAAGAATTGATAGGATAAAAAAAAAACTACAGTAGAATCTCGTTACAACGAACCTCGATTTAACGAATTTTTCAATTTAACGAATATAATTTGGATCGTAAAAAAAGTCATATTATTCTATTTCAGTATAAAAATATTTTCACTTTAACGAATATTTCATTATAGCGAATTTAATCAGTGGTCTCCAGAGATTCGTTGTAACGAGATTTTACTGTATTATGAGTAAAACAGTACTAAAATGAGCAATAGTAAAACAAAGAAACACCTATTCTTTGAAGCCGGGCCGGCCGGCGCAACGTCGCGCGGGGCTCTTGGCAAATCAAATTAGCGTGTGCCCCACAACGTCTCTGAGAGCAATACTGAACTAATAAAAATTACCTTTAAATTGTATATATAGCATAGAATAATTTATAATATAGATTATAAAATTTATGAAAAATAGCATGTAACTTCTTTCACATGTAATGTGCTTAATTATTTTTAATTTCTAAAAATCTTCTATCTTTTACAATATTTTAAATATTTATTTTTCTGCTTTCACGGGTTTCTTTCGGGATCCTTAAACCTATACATTCCAACGACAATTATATCAACTTTGGCTGAAAAAATAAAGTTGATACTCACTTTTTTTTTTTTTTTTTTTTTTTTTTTTTTTTTTACGGAAAACATTTTAAAATAAAACTAGTCGGATATGCTAATCCCAAAACTTCCTTCTATCTCATGCATGTTAAAGCTTCAAAATTCGCTATCACACAACCCAAAAAAAAAAATCAATATTTTTCGTCATTCTGCTGTACGTCAGCTACTTGCGAATCGTCGGGTTACCTGGAAACGAGCAGCCGATGTATTATACTAAACTACAAAAAGCCTTTCTGGACTGTGGCAGTATTCTCCCCTCATCGGAACGGACGACTTTCTCGTAATGCGCCGACGAAGTGTTAATTTCGCATTCTGCCCCTATCGTCTCGGAATTCGTTCCCGTATTTCAGGGTTGTTTTGTGGTAATTTCTCCGACTGCTTTAGGCAGCCGGAAAGCGTTCCCTTTATCGTTTTAAGATGGCGCGTGTATATGCAGTGCTCTTGTATATGAGGATACAGGGCAATAAGACAATGTTTTAGAATAGGTACATTTTCTAATGAATACAGTTTACACGAAATTTTTAAACAAATTATTTTTCAGTTAAAATTTATTTTAATACTATTTTGAATTGTAAATAATAAAGTATTATAGACCCGTTAGGAAAAGAAAAAAAATACGCCCTAATCCAATAGTACTAATAATTAGTTAAAAGTTCAAAAGTTCACTAGAATGAAAAGATTTTTATTTGCTTACGAAATTATTTTTGCATGTTACAAGAAAACAGTTTTACACTACCGATAGAATTTATATACTAATGAAATTTACCGGAATATTTTTGCACTGTCTTGTATATGTATGAAATATAGTGTGAGTCATAATACATAAATAAAGATTGAAACATATTTTCTATTGAAAACTAATAAGGGAAAGCATTACTACTTATTTCGTTTTGTTTCCAAAATGTAATTAACACATTTCGTTGAAAAGATAATTCGTAAAATAAATAAATAAAAATAACTTAATGAAAGATTTTGCCTACATTAAATATTTATTCAACACTAAAAAATTGTTTATTAGTTTAAATCATATTTCACAAACAACATTAAAAATGTATATAGTTTAATTAATATATTTCGCTAACAGCATTAAAATTTTCCAACATCTCATAGCATAATTAGCATAATCAGAGGTCTGTCCAGACTTAACTCCCTGGGTCCTGTCCTTGTAAATTATGAACAGCTTTTTACATTTGTGAAAAATCTAGTCATAATTTTGTGAATTTGAAAGGATCGTCATATTCTGGTTCTTGTTTATACATTTTTAAGAAGATATGTGTATGTAAAATATAGTTTCTTTATGTAAAAGTGACAGTTAGATTTTACTTTTAAATAATTAAATTTGTAAAAGTTTTTTTTTCTTTTTTTTTTTTTTTTTTTTTTTTAAACAAAGAATTTTTTTAAGACAAAGAATTTTTTTAATGGCCCTGTTTTGAGATGAAAATTTTTGTCAAGGGTCCAGTTTTGAAATGAAAAATATTGTGAAGGGTTCTTTAAAGGGACCCAATTTCTTCCTAAACAGATCCCTAAAAATTTACTAATTAACATAATAAAAAAGGTGGGAGTGGGCGATATTTTAGTGCAACCGGTCCATGTGTAAGAGATTAAAAACATATTAATCTATAATTAAAAGCCTCAACATTATTAATCACCCACTACGGGAAAAAAAAAACTCGCTTTGCGAACGTTTTTGCTACAAGTCATAAGATAATGTAATATATGTTTAAATAACTCTGTATATCTATAAAAATCAGATAAACATCTCATAAAAATCTTATTTAGTTTGAAATATACTTGCTGCATTCATACTTATGCGAAATGTAATTCAAATTGTGGAAAGGAAATACAATTTGCAATATACATAATTCTAGTTTTAAAATGAAATCTAAAAGGCATATTACACGAGATTAAAAAAAAATCCCTGACGGCTCGGCCTACAGGCACAGGTAGATTTCGAAGATGCAGACCGTGGGGCGCCTGTTTGTTGGGAATTGCAGAAGAAATGACCTTTTTGCCATGATACGGCAGATGGGAACCGCTTACTTCGAAACCTAACTTGTTTGCAGGCGGAGCCGGCAGGGATTTTTTGTTTTTAATTTTTTTATGCTATAAGGGTTGGTTCAATAAAAAACTTGTCAATACAAAAGTTGTAGATAATATTATAAGGATTAATAATACATTTAAACGGATTTGATATCTTGTGAATTGACGGAGTTATGATTTTTTTTTCTTCTAAACCCCCCTTCCCTTCCCCCCCCCCTTGGGGCCATTTTTAATGATATCTAAAATCTGTCATACATAAATTTTCGGCCCTTTTCCTAGAAGTAATAATAACTTTACACGGATTCGATACGTATCATAATTAAGTAATTATGAGTTTTTTTCTGTTTTCACAAAAAGCCCCCCCCCCCCTGGTTCGATTTTGCCCATTAACGAGCTTGAACGAGATTTTATGCGCCTTGTTTTTATGTATCAGTTTGGAAGAGATTTATGCAGAATTTTTCCAGTTATTGTGTCCATAAAAAAGTGACATAGATAGATAGATAAAGTTTTGAACTGGGAGTGTTTTGGGGTTCTAGGAGTCATGATCGGCGTAGATCTGCAAAAATTTTTCAAAAATTCCAACTTAGGCGAGAATGTAATAGGTAGTATTTCTTACGAAATCTACCTAAAAGGAGCGAGTGGGTGGAGGGAAGGTGTCATATGACTACGAATATTTAATTTATATAGATAATATTTATTTAATTTTAAGTCTAATGAAAAAGGCATATGAACAATTCATATTCACTGAAAAGTAGAAAAAAAAAGGGGGGAGAGGGAAATGTCACATGACTACGAAGATTTAATTTCAAATTCAAGTTACAATAAAAAAAAAATGCGTTACAACAATTCAGATTAACTGAACAGTAAAAAAATAAATGTATAATTTATATTATTTACAAATTCGCAATAAAAACTTTGCTGTATGGTCATAAGAAAATGTAGTATATATTTAAACAACAATGTATATTTACAGAATTTAGATAAATACCTCATATTTTTTTTATTAAATTTGGTGTATTCTCCTTTATTTCATCAAAATATTTAAATTCTAACCTAAAATCCATATCCCATCTAATCTCCCTAGTCTCATCATTAATTAATATTTTAAAATTATTTCTTGATTAATATTTATAAGTAATATTTATCATTGACTTCTAAATTCCCGCAAATCTAAGTTCGAAAAAAAAAAAGCTACGCTAAAAAAAAATCAATCATCCGAAAAAAAATTTCAAAAAAGTCTGCATTTAAATAGGTATAAATTTTCAATTCTCCATCTGCCTATGATTGGTGATACAATCAATCATGATTTGAAATTGGCGCAGCGTGCTTAGATCTATTTATTATCTGCAGATCCAGGCTTTTTTTTTTTTTTTTTTTTTTTTTTTTTTTATTAAGTAATCCAGCTAAAACGAGACTAATCTTTTTTTTTCTTTTAATGGCGTTGCAAACACCATAGAATAAAACACACGTTCACATCTCACGTAAATAAACAAACCACGCCTGACCTTGGAAATGATTGGTCGAAACTGGTAAACTCAAAGCAGGGAGATTGAACGTCGGTCGAAAAATCCGATCGCAGGGCAGAATTGCAAATCTCGTTATGAATTACGGGATCGGTTGGTTCCGAGTCGGTTTGTTTCGTTAAGGGCAGAATACTGCCACTGTACCGGCAGGCAAAGATACTTTACTTATTGCTTGGTTTTGATATTTTAACTAATTCTACTGTAAATACACGAAGCTAAAATACGCGGAATCCAATCTCAGAATGCGCGGAACCCGATTTCCAGTTCTCGTCAATATTGAATTTGAATGAGAATATTGCCAAATTAGACAGACATAGACAAGTTGGCTTCATATATGGCAACGTATTTTTGTCGCCGAATTTGGCGATATTTCGCCAATTGTCGCCAAGCATGACGAGAATTTGACGTTGACGAATATAAAGTATATAAGTGTTGAAACGATGGTTACAACAATGAACGAAAATATGACGAAACCATGTTCACTAAAACTCATAAATTAACCCGTTTATGTAGATAATCCTGCTGTATTGTTTCAAAATGTCAGCCACCCTATAATTTCAAACTGCTATATCTAAGCCATTTTTTAAGATAGAGGCAAAACAAAAAATGCTCTGGAATCCTTTGATCAAGGCCGAACATTTAACACAAAACCTTTTCAGGATTTCTAATTTTTTTTTGGTTCAATTTGAAGCCTAATTTAATAATACAATGAGGACAGACATTTTGTAAAAACATGTTTTTCGGAATCTCTGACACTGCAAAATAAAAAAATAAAATGTTGATTTTACAGTATAATACTGGCAGCTGGGATGCCAGTATTATATTATACTGTAAAATCAACATTTTTTTTTCAGTGTAACAATATATTTCACACTGGCGCGGTACCCCGTTTACCCGATGTTTGCACTGATCCTGCTTTTAAGGCTGTTTGTTCTTAAATCCAAACTGGCTACTTTATGACATATTTTTTACTTGAAAACGGAAGCACGTGAAATTGACGCGTGTTCTTATTCAAAAACTTTGTAATTAAAAGATGTTTTCTATTTTTTAGTAAATGCTTAAGATCTTTCAGAAAATACTGTCAAAGTCGGCGTTTTGGACAGAATTTCCGAAGACGCAGCGTGAAAAAGGAGAAAATCGTGTCGTCCCGTGACACGATTCGCTTTTAACTCGATAAGTAATTTATTTATCAAAAAAGGGAAAACTCATTTCGATTCCAAATCGCTTCAATAGTCAGGCCTGTCAATTTTATGCATTTGCGTCTAAAAATGAAGCATAAAATATGTCAGAAAGTTTGGCGTTGTTGACCAGGGCGTTTGAGAATCACCTTAAAAGCAAAATTTACTCACTTTTTCCACCTTTCCCGGCAATAAAACGCGTCTTTCAATTTCTCATTTAAGCATTTTGAAATTTTGTGTATTGATTAAACAAATAATAATAAATTGGAAATTGTACGTTAAACATGACATATGAGGTGCGTTCGTTTTATAACTAGTTTCACAATGTTAAAAAATCATCCTTATTATTTCAATGAAATGAATTATATCGTCTCCTATGACCGAAATGAGTAGGCCTTTTTCTTTTCTTATTACGCATGCCACGTTTACAAATGCTATGTTTTTTTTTCTACACCAGACAGTGCTGTAAAATTCACCATGGAGATCTTGCTTTGCGAATGATTACCTCCATGGTTTAATATTTTTATGATTCCTTAGTGGACGAATCTCCTGTGTTTATTGACTCTAATGAATTTAGATATTCGGGTGTTAACGTAATTTCCACTGAAGTTATCTCAAAATCTATGCATTTTTTAATGTAACTCATGTCTCAAGCAAACAATTTTTTTCAACGATCTTTTTAAAAATGTAACTTTTATACAATTTTATTCGAAAAATAATTTTGAATAAAAAGTGGCCGCCTGGCATATGAAAAAAGAAGTGGTTTGCCTGTATTTGTTTTCCTCAGTCACATGACTTGCGCTTTTATTATATAGATTACGTACGATAGGATTTAATAGAATGAAGAAAAATTTTATTGATATCTTTTTAAGTTTTGATTTGATTTTCATAAAATTTGAAATGACTGGACAAAATTCTGCAACGATAATATATATTAAATTTCAAACCATTCGATTGGGTACATTTTACGCTGTTATATGCGGACGGACGGACCAGGCGACGACTATAGGTGCTATATATTTATATAATTACGAACGCACTTAATAATAATAATAATAATAATAATAATAATAATAGTAATAATAATAATGTTATTTCATTTTATTATTGTATACATGATAAGGATGTTTATTTTGTTAAAGAAAAGAAACGAAAAGAAAAAGAAGAAGAAATAAAAAAATTGATAAAAAATCTTGCATCTTCTGTCAGTGAAGATATTATCGTGTTATGTTTGACTGCGAGTAACGTTTACTGACAACGCAGAAAATATTAAATATTTAATTCCACAATAAATAATAAGACATTTGTTAGATTACCATTAGATAGAAAAAATATTCCTTGAATTGGATATTCTTTTTTACTGTATCCTTACAAAAGACAAAATTATTTTATTGACGCTATCTTTTTTTTTATATTTATTAAAATATATGTGTTAAAGTATATTTAATAATAACGGCAAACAACTTCTTAATAACACCATGAAATTAATAAATGTACAAGGCTTTTCGAAGCAACTTTGTCTTTCAAGCGCAGAAAAAAAAATGCTACAACTTTAATATCAGAAGCAAGACTGAACAAATAAAAGCAAACATTTTTTAAATGACACTAGAAAGGATGTCAATTACTGTTCATTTTCCTAAACAGCGCATAACCAACAGAGTGAAAAATGTGTCCAGACCGGGATTGCATCCAGATACCCAGGTATAGCACACCAAGTGCTTTACCATTTAAACCATCTGGACGACATCCAGTCTGGCATTTTTCCCTTATATACGTTGGCAAGGCTGCAATTTAGCAGCGCAAGATGAAATGTCATACATGAGCACACTATTCAGTGGAGTACATAAGACGAATAAATTCCTAGCATCGGATAATACATTTTAAATTTCCAATTAAATTTTCAGCAGGACTGAAACTACGCCATAAATCTTTAAATGACACTACAAAGGATGTGAATTACTATTCATTTTCCTAAACAGCGCATAACCAACAGAGTGAAAAATGTGTCCAGACCGGGGATTGCATCCAGATACCCTGGTATAGCACACCAAGTGCTTTACCATTTAAACCATCTGGACGACATCCAGTCAGGCATTTTTCCCTTATATACGTTGGCAAGGCTGCAATTTAGCAGCGCAAGATGAAATATCATACATGAGCACACTATTCAGTGGAGTACATAAGACGAATAAATTCCTAGCATCGGATAATACATTTTAAATTTCCAATTAAATTTTCAGCAGGACTGAAAATACGCCATAAATCTTTAAATGACACTACAAAGGATGTGAATTACTATTCATTTTCCTAAACAGCGCATAACCAACAGAGTGAAAAATGTGTCCAGACCGGGGATTGCATCCAGATACCCTGGTATAGCACACCAAGTGCTTTACCATTTAAACCATCTGGACGACATCCAGTCAGGCATTTTTCCCTTATATACGTTGGCAAGGCTGCAATTTAGCAACGCAAGATGAAATATCATACATGAGCACACTATTCAGTGGAGTACATAAGACGAATAAATTCCTAGCATCGGATAATACATTTTAAATTTCCAATTAAATTTTCAGCAGGACTGAAAATACGCCATAAATCTTTAAATGACACTACAAAGGATGTGAATTACTATTCATTTTCCTAAACAGCGCATAACCAACAGAGTGAAAAATGTGTCCAGACCGGGGATTGCATCCAGATACCCTGGTATAGCACACCAAGTGCTTTACCATTTAAACCATCTGGACGACATCCAGTCAGGCATTTTTCCCTTATATACGTTGGCAAGGCTGCAATTTAGCAGCGCAAGATGAAATATCATACATGAGCACACTATTCAGTGGAGTACATAAGACGAATAAATTCCTAGCATCGGATAATACATTTTAAATTTCCAATTAAATTTTCAGCAGGACTGAAAATACGCCATAAATCTTTAAATGACACTACAAAGGATGTGAATTACTATTCATTTTCCTAAACAGCGCATAACCAACAGAGTGAAAAATGTGTCCAGACCGGGGATTGCATCCAGATACCCTGGTATAGCACACCAAGTGCTTTACCATTTAAACCATCTGGACGACATCCAGTCAGGCATTTTTCCCTTATATACGTTGGCAAGGCTGCAATTTAGCAGCGCAAGATGAAATGTCATACATGAGCAGACTATTCAGTGGCGTACATAAGACGAATAAATTCCTAGCATCGGATAATATATTTTAAATTTCCAATTAAATTTTCAGCAAGACTGAAACTACGCCATAAATCTTTAAATGACACTACAAAGGATGCGAATTATTTTTAAATTTGCTAAACAGCGTATAACAAACAGAGTGAAAAATGTGTCCAGACCGGGGATCGAATGACTTTGCGAAATTGCAGACTTGCCAACGTATATAAGAGAAAAATGCCAGACTGGATGTGATCCAGATGGCTTAAATGGTAAAGCACTTGGTGCGCTATACCAGGTTATCTGGGTTCGATCCCCGTTCTGGACACATTTTTTACTCTGTTGCTTAAACGCTGTTTAGCAAAGTGAAAAGTAATTCACATCCTTTATAGTGTCATTTAAAGATTTATGGCGTAGCTTCAGTCCTACTAAAAATTTTATTGGAAAAAAATGTTATTTCACCATAAAATTAAGAAATGCCTAAGAACTTTCGAAAGAACTTTGTCTTTCTTCATCAGACGCAAAAAAGACAGGGTCTGCTCTTGCTCCTGTTTTCAGAGTGGTAGCACGTCTTATTTGCGCATTAAACCGTCTTATTTGCGCCTAAGAACTTTCTTTCGAAAGTTCTTAGGCATTTCTTAATTTTATGGTGTTATGGGGCAGTTTGTTTGACTTTATTTAACATAATGATAATTATTATATATTATATATATATATATATTACATTGATTTCATACATCAATATAATAATTATATTACTTTATCACACACACACACACACACATATATATATATGTGTGTGTGTTGTGTGTGTATACATGTACACACGTTTTGTAACATAAAAATACAATAATTAAAGCAAAAAGTTAATTTATAATAAGTAATAATGTATACTACTTATGCATATTGCAAAATTCAAATACAATAGCGTCCTAACGAGATCTTTTAACGAGACCTAGATGATGGTAAAATAATATATTTTGTGGTTTAATGACATGAATTGTCAAATATTAGACTTCATTAAAAAAGAAAATAACCTCATTAGTATTTTCAAATATTGATTCTATTACGTCACTCCTTAATATTTTAATCAAAATCAGGTATAGTATGTAAACAAAAGAAAATATTTTTTTTTCTGCATATTACTCTTTTTTTCATATCCACAAATCAAATAGAAGATAATTAATGAAAAGCAAATATGGCATAACGATATAATAATTGATATGATGTCTAAAAATAGAGTAACTTTTTTTTTATTCCTCTTTTCCACATATCATTTGTATTGATAAAAAGTGCGAATTTTATAAACACAAGTATTGTACCTGATTAAAATTCTTGCTATAAATCGGTAACAATAAGAATGATAACATATTAAATTGTTACCACCTGATTTATATCGAAGAATACAAAGCAACAATGTCTATCGTGACAGAAAAAGAATTAATTAACTAATTTATTAAAATATTATTTCTTAATTAAACATTGATTTTATGGATTTTAATATTTGCATTTGTACGGCTTGATATTCTTTGCGTCGACAAATAGAATTGTGAATCAATCAGCTAATTTTTTATAGAAAATATTAAATCTTGATTAATTATTGATTTTGAGATGATATTATTTTTTGTTTTTACGTCCGTTATCTAAGAACAAATTTTTGTGGACAAATAAACTCTAATTATTATCTTTCTTGTTCTGTACCAAAGTAATGTATTTTTATTATTATTATTATTATTAGAATAATATAACATAACTAGATAAAACGGGCGAAAACTGGGGGTTTTGGTAAGTTAAATAAGAAGATTTTCCTTATTATATTAACAGTAAAGGCTTAGAGAAAAATGTTAGCCATACAAATAATAAAAATTGTACAAATAAACTCAGAATTTATTTACAATAGATATATTTGATTGAAATATACAAAAAATGAATTAAATTTTAAGACTAATTTTGCATAATCTGGGTCCATACCAAAAGTTATTGACAAAGATAAAGAATGTAAGAAGAAATATAGTTTAACGTGAATGTGTGTGTGTG
This sequence comes from Maratus michaelseni, assembly GCA_963931845.1. NCBI lineage: Eukaryota > Metazoa > Arthropoda > Arachnida > Araneae > Salticidae > Maratus > Maratus michaelseni. The sequence continues at coordinate 224,702,521 of OZ007596.1, forward strand.
TGTCCGCGATGGCTATAAAAATATACCGCACATAGAGGTCTAAAAATTGAGTGAGGATAGTCCAAGGCAGGTTCTGATGCACCTGAGGCTAAGATTTTTTTGTATTAATTAACCAAGATATTAATTAAAAACCACAACGAACACTCATCAAAAAGAAATTATTTTTCTAAAAATGGCGCCATTTCCGGAAGATCGCTAGCAGTGAAGATCTAATAGCCGTTAACGGCTCTTTTTTTCGGGTAGCTTTTTCTTAGAGTCTTTTTTTCGCGGCTTTTTGTTTTCGAATCCCCAATCAGCTAAACCGTTCGAAATACGGAAAAACTAAAAATACACACTTAAATGTTGTACTTTTTACTTTTAAACAACACAATCCGTTAAAAAATACTATTTTTAATCCTTTCGAAAATGTTTTTTAAGCAAGTTCGAATTCGTGTTTTTCTCTTTATTTCAAAGCTCGTATTGGCCTCACTTTTAGAGATACGTAAAACGAAAAATACTCACTTAATACGGATGCTTTCTTCTCTACAACTGTACAATCTGTTTTGAAAAATACGAATATTAACCCTTTCAGAAAAATTCGTGATTGAAAGTCACTTCGCGATTCCTCGAGACATATTTTTTCTAGGCTAAAAGTAACTATAAATGTCGATATTTCAATACGACTTTTTTACACATTTGTTTGGACACGTAATTCATATAGCATATAAAAATATCGAAACATTCGAACAATTAGAAGTTAAAAGAAAATAAATAAAATCATCTGTATATTAGCTCTGAACGTGAATATGGGGGTGGCTTTTGCTCACGTTTTTACAACTAAATATCAATATTTTCGCACAAAAATTATACGAAGCTTTGAAAACATTATATTTAAAACTCATAAAAATTTAGAGAGTTTAGAGGGTAAGAACTATTTTGTTTTTAATATTAAATGACCCGATGTGCAAAAAATAAAATAAAAAGAAAACATTTACAAGCACGTTTACCACTAAATATCGATTTTTTTTCCCACGGACTTCGGAAACATTATATTTATAATTCATATAAATTTCAAAAAGTTTTCATTATAAGAACTATTTTTTTATTAAATAACCCGACGTGGGGGGGGGGGGGGGAAGTGAGAAGAAAACATGCGAGTGTATGCTGCTAAAGGCAGTGGGGTTATCAACTTTAGGTTCGTTTAGAAAGATTTTCGTTAACACTGATTTTAGGTATATTTAAGGTTATTATCACAGGTGTGGGTGACGCCGGAGTGTCAGCTAGTATCACAAAAAAAATAAGAAACGAAAATCAAGTAATCACAACATAAAGAAAATTATCACTAGCGACAATTAGCTTCAGAGTAACCTGTGAGTAGTTGTGAGCCGAAATTCGATTTTAAAGTGTGATACTGTAACTTTTGGACATCACAGAGGAAGGAATCTGTGATAAGTTATTTTAATAACTCACTAAAATATCTTCAACATACAACTCAAAGTGCAAACATTCATAAGATATATTAGTTGTTTACAATGTAGGATATATTGATAAATCTAGTTCAAATAAATATGTCCGTGATGAAGCAAGATGACGAGAATAGCAATGATATGGAAGATTATGAAATTCAGGCACATTCTGATCCTCCATTCTTTGATCAACTGCCAAAATTTTGCTTTTCCTGTGATAAGCTGCTATAATTAGTTTCATAGTAGCTTAAAAGGAAAATATTTAAGGCCACAAAGGGATTATTACTTACCAAATAACCATATGAGTTTCATTGAAAGGATTAACAAAGCTTAGTGATACGGCAAAGCATTTTAACGGGAAATCGGAATTGATATTAATCTTGAAATACTGAATTGCAATGATTGTGGTAATTTTCTGGGGTAAGTTTATTTTGGGGATTTGTATTAACGATTAATAATACTGTAGTGCAATTTCTCTGAGGTACATTTTCTTTCTTAGCATGACGCTGAAGGGATTTTACATACGTATGTTATAATACAATAAGTAAAACCCCGCCAACTATGACGTTTGAAAACAAATATTTAAAAGTAAGTTAATTAAGAAGTTTACCCAAATAATGTTTACTGAAAAGTCTTAGAATCGGAATCTCACAAGTTTATTTTTATTATTTTTATTTTGTGGAGGGTGGATGAATTCATATGTATTTCATTCGAAGATACCAAAAATAATTATTAAGTTTTGGGGAACTAATTTTGAATAATCGGAATTTAAACAAAGGGTTGACGACAAACATAAGCGATTTTATCAAGAAAGTTTTTTAAAGTTAACGAGTTTGCCTGTTATAATACTGTAAAAAGTAATAAATAAAAATTTTGCTGAAACAAAATAATCAAAATTGTGATTCATTAACAGATTGAATGTTTGCAAAAACTGAATGCAGCAAGTTTTAACGTTGTGTGAGAATGGTGACACACACTAATATTCCTAATATTTCGAAATTCTGCTTATGTGGGGCAAATGACAACGAAACGCTACGAATGCTGCACGGGAATATGCCTATTGGTTTTCAGCTGCGTCACATCCAACCTGCGTCACCATCGCGAGTGTAACACAACTTTTTTTTTTTTTTCTTGGGGGGGGGGGGGTGTAATAGCGGACGATATTTTGACATCTGCACTAGCTCATCCACAAAGTAGAACAAGCGATATCAGCAGGGCATGTGACTTAACACGGGGTCGTGTTCGTGTATTACAAATACTGCATGGTCAAGGTCCACATCCTTATCGTGTCGCGTTGCACTGATCCCACGTCTTCCCACGCCACGTTGCATTGTTCCCACAAGTACTGTTCCCGCGGGATAATGAGCGTCGATTTGATTGAAGCGGCTTGACGTTGAATAAGGTTTAAGGTGACTGACACTTCGTCTCCAACACACTTTGGTCGGATAAGGCTAGGGTTGCCAGGTCTCCCGATTTACGTGGATGTCCCAATTTTCAGGGTTCCCGAAACCCGTCCCGCGAACCTCTTACGCGGGACGCTAAATTTCCCGCTTTTACATCATGCTCAAATTACGTCAAATTGTTACGAGTTTAATCTAAATTAAAATTTTATTTCTTAGTCTGAGAATAGGGAATTCAAACGCATTTCGGTCACATTTAGTTGTCACAACGACCGGATGTTACCAAATACTACTTTAAATTCTATCTAGAACTTATGTGCGCTTTTGTTAAAAATTCATTCGAGTGACCTGAAATAATATGCCTCTATACGAAATAAGGTTCAAGAAGAGACAGGACATGTGAAAAACCATATGCTGACTTCCAGGGCTTTACAAATTTGATAAATTCTTGTAGCCAGAAAAAAAAATTCTAGTCGCCGGTAAAAAATATTTACCCCCCCCCCCCCACCCTCCTCCATTGTCAATGATTTTCAAAAACCACAAACTTTTTTTACGAATTAATTGAGAAAAAAAATAACAAGAATAGTTTAGAATTATTAGTTACATAGTTTAGAATAGTAAATAATTTAGAAAGATAATATAAACTAAATTTTCTAATGAAATTTATCAAAATTATATGTATCTCTGGAAAAAAAAAAGGGAAAAGAAATGCTGTAAAGACTCAATTAACTGGTATGTTCGAAAAATGTTAATTACCGAATGCTTCAAATGTACGCATAGTTGAGTGCTACAAAATTTATATCTGATGAAATAGGAAAATAAGTTTTTTCCTATTTTCTTGTCAAAGACAGTCAAATAATTCTGATTTCATTATTTTAAAATTTACATTTAATGACCTTATTATTGCCAAAAAGTAAAAAATATTTTTTGTTTGAATATGGTTTCTAAGTTTTTTTCTCAATATTGGGAGGTAGGGGGGAGAGAAAAAATTTCGTTTGTGCTCAATCCTTAGATCAATTTTTGCACAACAAAAAAAAACCCGCTAGATTAAATAACCTGGTCGCCAACTAAAATAAAACTTGGTTGCCAGTGGCGATCTGGTGACCGCATGTATAAGCCCTGCTCACTTTGTTCTTCTTATTAAAAAATGTCTAGTAAGTATTTTTATAGATAAACGAGTAAATAAATTTATTATTAGTAGTATTATTTAAATTTTCTTAGTATCACATTTCTTTGTTCATTCATTTCAACATTTAGCCCCATTTTATAATAATATATTTATTATATAAATGAGAAATGGAAAATACAAAGGAGAAAATAATTATGTATCGATATACATACATTTACTGTAATCTCCGGGAAGATTTATATTTTGGAGTACTGTATGTATAGCAACTCAGCTAGAATTCTGCATCGGGTCGGATTCTACCCAAACGTGCTAAATTCAATAAATTGCTTGTTTTAGCATAAATTTGGTAAAATATTTAATTTCTGTCACAAACTGAATTCAGTTTATTCAACACAATGGATTATTTTACATTACTTGAAATGCTTAAATTGTGTAGTACGTACTTCGGTTAGAGTAGGCAAAAAAAATGGCCTCACTTGAAAGTCCGCACTAACGGGAGTTCACAGCACTTTCACTTCAAACATGCATGCTTTAATTAGGACAATAATTTAAACTTAAATATTTTGTAAAATTTTAAAAAGGAAAAGCTTAGTATTAATCAATCCATTCCTTTTCTAACTGCATTTTTTACATGCAATATGCAAAATCCACCTCAATCGAAATCGCACACCAAAACTTTCTTAAAATTTAGCAAATTTCTCTACTTATGAAATTTTCTGAATTAGTTTAACGAAATATGTGCAATATGCGACGGAAAAAATAAAGTAAAAAAAAACATTAATTCTTTTTTTTTTTTTTTTTCAAATGTTAAAAAATGTTCAACGATCCATAAAAATTATACAAGGACTTTTTCATTTAACTTTCCATGTTTTTTTTTATTATTATTATAATTATTTCTTCAACACTATAACAATAGACATATACTAAATGAAATACCTATTTCATAAAACACACATTTAGTCTAATATGGATTGTTAAGCAGAAGATGGAACTTTTTTTCTTCGTCCATTTAAAAAAATTCATTGCTAAATATATGTTTAAAAAAAGGTCAGTTTTTAATAACAGTAAACGACACTTAAAACAAAGTTTTTTTTTTTTTTTAGAAAAATTACTGCCAGCATTGTTTTCAAAAACTTTAAAAGACAAATTTTAAAACAATGTCATTTAATTTCTGTTGAGTTTTACCGATATTTCTTTTCCTTATATCCGATTCCCCTGAGGAATGGACAGTGAAAATCGTTCTAATACTCAATTACAAATTAAACAATGTGTCACAAAAACTGTCACTGGGTAAGCACCATAGACTTATAAAAAATATATATATTCTTTTTTTATGAAGTAGATGAAGTATTAAACAGAAAAAAAAAGACTAGCAAAAAGAGTGTTGAAATAAAAACCATAGTATGAAGATACTTATTGCAGTTTCTTTAGGTTTTTTCCCCCTTCACTTTATTAATTATTTGCTGAAATCCATCCAATTTTTTTTTCTTAAGTGGAAAAAAGACATTTTTTAAATAAATGCTGCCATTTTTTTTACTGTCATATGCAATTCATATAATTATTGATTTTACTTATCTCTTTCTGAAATTAAACCTTTTTCTGCCACATAAAAAATAATACAGGATTCATTTCCAAATACTGAAGTTAAATAATAGTTTTTCTATTGCAAAATCTACGAAACTTAAGGTGAAACGTTAATGGATAAATTGCGGTGATCGACGACATATAAAAATAATTATTTTCTTTTTAAACACTACATTTAAGAGTACATTTTTGAAAATACATTCATTGTACAGGAGCACTGTAACCATATTTTTGGATTTCACTTTGGTAAACACTATGGATTAACACTTATTAGTTAGTATTTCAAATAAATACTTATTATTAGACAAAACTGTTAAACTGTGTGGCTTAAATTGTCGTATATCTCGAAAACGGCTCATTTCCGACGGGTAGTTTCAGTAAGTTTTTTACTCCCCACAACTAGATCTCTCTAACGATATCACTCTCGTCAAAATCGGTGTCTAACACTTCTTGCTGTTCCCTAGTTAGTATTTCAAATAATTCTTTATTATTAGACAAAACTGTTCAGTGCGAATTTACGTTTTGTTTCAAGACTTTTTCTATTTGAAAAATTATTAGGGGAGATTAGGGAGGGGAAATCTGCAGTAATGCTTAAAATAAGCTTTATTTTTAATCCATGACTCTTCCATCAGATGGAGTAATCATTTCATCATACTTGTTGCTGTTAATCTCTTTAGTTGCAAGTAACTATGAGTTTGTGCAAAAAAAAAGACTATTTTACAATATCAAAAGTAACTAACTACTCAGATTTTTGATGTAAAACTTCACTATCATTTTTTTTCTTGCTAACTTAATTGTTTTTAATGTTTTGTAAACACAACAAAATGTATTTTATGAATAAACAGTTAAGCTAAGCCTAAAAGCCACACGATTGTGGTAAAAATCTATTTTTTTTAATGTTGCGCTAAGGGGGGAATGGGACGCTATGACTCAGAGATGGATGGGACATGTCCCATCTCTCCCAAATGATATCTCTATCCAAATAATTATGTTTAATCACATGCAATTTTTTGGTATTTTATATTTATAAGACTATCTTGTTTTGAAATTGAATAGTGTAACAAATAAAACTTATTATTTTGCAAGTTAAAAAGGAATTTTAACTACTTTCATTTCTGTACATGACAGCTCTGATGAAAGCATTGATATCACTATAAATGATCATGAAAATGTACAAGAAATGGCTCATCGCATGGAAATGCTGATGCCTTATCAAGAAGACCGTGTCCCGAAAGTTGTCGCTATTGTTCCAGAGCGGAGAACAAGTATAATCCCGAACATGTCATACGCCAGACGAAGACTTCATTATCAACGCCACCAGATCCCTGGAGTGATGAGAAAATTCGAGAAGATCAAATGGCAGACTCTGACATCAAACCAATCTTGGAGTTATTAGAATCTTCTAGCACGAAGCCCAGTTGGAAAGACATCTCGACTTACAGTCCTACGACGAAGCAATATTGGGCTCTTTGGAACTCCCTCCACGTCAAGAATGGTGTCCCGTTCCGAAAATTCGAATCGGAAGATGGGAAGACATCTCGGTGGCAGATGGTACTTCCTCGATCCCGAATACCAGAGGTCCTCAAGGAATTACATGGCAGTCCCACTGGTGGCCATTTTGGAGTCATGAAAACATTACACAGAGTCCGAGAGCGCTTCTTCTGGGGAAAAGCGAGAGCTGACGTCGAACAATGGTGCAAATCTTGCGATGCATGTGCAGCTCGGAAAGGACCAAAGAAACGTAGCCGAGGAAGACTACATCTCTACAATGTAGGAGCACCTTTTGAACGCATCGCCCTTGACATCCTAGGTCCTCTGCCAAGAAGTGCTGATGGCAACAAATACCTCCTTGTTGTCATGGACTATTTCACGAAATGGCCTGAAGTTTATGCCATCCCTGATCAAGAAGCTTCTACGGTTGCAAATGCCTTGGTACACCAGTGGATATCAAGGTATGGAGTTCCCCTTCAAATGCATTCTGACCAAGGGAGAAATTTCATATCTGCTGTGATTGAGGGTCTCTGTCAACTTCTCGGAATGGACAAAACTAGGACGACGCCTTTACATCCACAGTCGGATGGCATGGTTGAGAGATTTAATCGTACCATCCTCAACAATATCTCACTGCTAGTCTCAAGAAACCAACAAGACTGGGACCAAAAACTTCCCTTGTTTCTTCTCGCTTATCGCAGCGCCGTCCATGAAACAACCGGCTATTCCCCGTCTCAGATGCTTTTCGGTCGTGATCTTCGTCTACCTTGTGATCTGATTTTTGGTCGCCCTCCAGATGCGCCTTCATCGCCAGAGGGATACCTGCAGAATCTCCAGGCACGATTTGAAGACGTCCACAACTTGGCTCGAGAGCGGATCAATAAACAGACGGAGAAGATGAAGACCAGGTACGACACGAAAGCCACGGGACATCAATTCAAAGAAGGTGACAAGGTTTGGTTTTATAATCCGACTCGACGTAAAGGACTTTCTCCCAAACTGCAATCGCACTGGGACGGTTCTTATACAGTCCTAAACAGACTGAACGATGTCGTAATTCGGATCCGAAAGTCACCAAGTTCGAAGCCTAGAGTCGTTCATTACGACAGGCTGACTCCATACTATGGCCATAGTACTTAGTTCATTGATTGTAAATAGTGTAATGTAAATAATGTAAATTAGTATGACCATGGTCTTGTATATAAGTTAATGTAATAATTTCTTTTGCTTAGCATTATCATTATTAATGTTATTATTATTTAAATACTTGTATGTAATGATGTCTATGCTTTAATTTAATTTATTTTTTTTTAAATAAGTGTATATTTTGTATAATTCAGCATTATGAATGTGTTTAATGGTTATTTTGCATGTTTGCTTTAAGTGTTTTGAATAGTATAGCATTTGTTGGCAACGGGTTTGCTTTCCGATCAAAGGTTGAACTGCCCGGAACGTGCAGTCCTTGAGAGGGGGGCAATGTTACGAATTTTGTATATCTGTAAATATTTCATTTGTTTAAATTTATTTTATTATTGTGAAAATTGCAGTATTATTAATGTATTTCCTATTGAGCATCATGTAACTCAATGCTAAAGGCCTCAGATGGTTTGCAAGGAAAACAACCTTACACCCTCATCTTTATAATGGAAGTCTATGGAAAAATCGCCAAGGAATGGGTTTATCGCCAAGTTGGCGATGGTTTTGGCGACTTATTTTTGTCGCCAAATTTGGCGATATATCGCCAAATGTCGCCAAGTTGGCGACGGATTTGGCGATTTTTTGTGCAACCCCCCCCCCCCCCTTATATCTTTACATTGGGATCCTTTCTCGTTTGGGGTACTCTATCGAGAGTTAAAGCACTTTCTGGTAATTTCTAGCATCCGAAAGCTCTGGAAAATTCTACCGTTATCTTTAAAGCCTATATAAGGGACCTCCACCAGTTCAGTTCAGTTAGTTCTCTGTCAAATGCGATTGAATACGCACGAGAGGCTTTGCATTGAGAACTGTGTTGTCTATGAGCGATTTAGTATTGAACAATACGCTATATTGTTCTGTGTGAAATTTTGCTTTGCTGTTATTAGATTTGAAGATTACTGAATATTTGTGTCTTTGAAAAGATATTGGTGTATTTATCGAACTGTTTGGAGTAAATAAAACCTGTTGATTGTTCTTATATATTGGCATCAATCCTTTCGAACCCCGAACGCACAACAATATTTTTTTTAATACCGCCTTAAATACCAAATTTTCTAAATTCCATCCCTATCGCACACTAAACATCAGCTACAAATGCCTTAAGAAATCAAATTTGTAAACAGCTATTTAGCGTCTAATATGAAAGCTATTATGGTGTGACATGAATTAAAATGTTCAGCAAGTGTTATGCGTTACTATAATTAATTATTGCATGTATATTTAATAAGAACTTTGAAACTAGTAAAATGGATCTAGAAAAGTATAAATTTGCAGTTATGATCACTATGATAGAAATTTTATTAATATTATTTGTTGCTGTCGTTTCCACAACGGAAACTCCCACAAATAGTATAATTACGTTTATCAGATTGGAAAAAAAGATTCAGGAAAATTCCTATTGGCGATTCAAATGGCTAATGAATTCTCTTGAGTATTTTTATCTAGTAATGTGGAAGTCATTAATGATTAATATATTTAGAAAATTGAAATTGCATAAAATGTAACAAATATATAAATAATTTAGAAAGTAAAAAAAAACAAAAAAAATCTTGGAATGAGTTTACATTTTGTTTATGAAAGGATGTATTAAAATAATATTCAAACTAGGAAGAAACACTGTAGTAATATATATATACATATCTTGTGTGTGTATATATACACTATATTGCCAAAGGTGACCGGTCACTTGCGATTTTAAACGTTTTGTTAACTATCTAGAAAAATACATGCGGAATTAACCTGAAACTGCAGTTGTGTAAACAGTATAGTATAGGTTATACATTTCCGCGAAGATTTTTTCCCGAAACCCCATAGGGGACTGTCAACAAATTGAAAAAGAACGAATATCTTTTGTATCACCCTGTAAAAACTAATGTAGCAAAAGCGTTCAAACTCGAGATTATTAATAAGTGGCTTATTTTAATATACTGTGTTCATTTTTTATGAGGATAGCATGTATGTATACTACAAGAGAAATTAAGGTTTTTATAAAAACAGTCCCAAATTTCGCCAAGTTTTTGCTTATAATTTGCAAAGTTCTTAATATTAAAAAAAAGTTATTTTGAGAAAATATGTCAAACAACATTGTACATAATACTCTGCAATAAAAATTAAAAAAATAATAAAAATTGGATGAAAAATAAGCAGGTTTACTAAAAAATGTTTCACTGCGCATGCGCGAATGCAATCAAAATATAATGCACATAATGTTTTAGCAAAGTATATAGAGCAACTTTTGTGAAAGTCTCAAAATCATAGCTTGAAAATTCTGAAAATTATCGTCGATAGAATAAGCTTGAAATCCGTTGTTCCCAAAAAGAAGCAAAAAGATGAGAGGTTGTATCCAAATATAGTAGTACGTGCAATATTGTGTACGCTATCTTGGCACTAATGAACAGATATTTGATACAACCCCTCATTATTTTCCACGATAACTGCCGTAAAAAGCGCCCGATTACGTTGATTTTTGGTGGGTATGTTGGTAAGGTACCCGGAATTAGCTGTATAGTTTTTAGTTACATTTGGTTCATTCGTTCGAAAAATATAGAACATCTCTTTTTAGATCATAATGCTTTCCTATGGGAATGCAGACGATTTTCAAATTTCATTTTTAACTGAAATGAAATTTACATATTTGAATAATGGATAAACGTAAAATTACTGATGCTAAATTTTCGATATGGAGATTTTAAATATATGCAATAGCTTTGAAAATTTGCCAATACATTTATTAGAATTTAGAAATTAATTGTTTAAATTATTGGAAAACTTCTTGCATCTGTTCCGTAAATATAAAACAATTTATTTTCATATTTTTTACAAATTTTAAAATGAATTTCTTTTTACTTTTCTCTTTAATTTATGAGTTGCTTAGCAACCCTGTTTCAAAGAATATCAAAATAATAAAATTCAAGTAACTCTCACTATTTTGCTGGAATATTTTATTAACAAAATAAATTATTTTGGGAGATTTTAGTATTCTATCAACATAAATGAGAATTTATTTTGATACAAGTTTATTTTTTTATCTAAAAAGTTACATGAATATCATAAGAATTTCAGAATATCAGTGCATAAACCGTGTTTAATTTAACGCTTCTAATTTCTGAAACCTCCGAAGTATTTTATATGCCTATAAATATTTATGTAATATAAAACAAGTGGGTAAGTGTGATCGAAGATCGCTCAAAGGGTTTCGTTTAATATTCCTTTCAAAACACTTTATCCTTTCTTTAATAAATCCAAATAAATTTCACTTAGCAACCAAAAAAAAAAAAAAAACAGCCCGATAGCGGGCGAAGCCGGCTATTATATTCTGTCATAATAATATCTGTCACGCGGACTAAATGCGATATAAAAAAAATAATTTCAAAATTAAACATGTTGTACACCTTCAAAATGTTAAAATAGTCGAATATTTCCATAATCGGATTTTTATCATGATTCAATATGCTTCTCAAACTCATATAGTTACTATTCTCTATTACTCATATTGATACTCGCTTTGTATTATTCTCAAACATCTGAAAAATTCGTTAATCTTCCAATATGACGTCAGAATTTTTTTTTAAATTCTCTAATGACGTGATATTAATCTGCTTCGTGTACATATACACTGTAAAAACAAACTCCTGTAAAAAAACGGAAAAGGTACTGGCAGCAGAGTTGCCGTAACTTTTCCGTTTTTTCACAGAAATTCACTTTTGGGGTTTTTTTCCGTTTTCAAAACTGAGAAGTTCCGTTTTCGAAACTGAAAAGTTCTGTTTTAAAATTGAAAAGTTCCGTTTTAGGAACTGAAATGTTTTGTTTTAGAAACTGACATTTTCAGTTTTCAGGACGGTTATTTTCCGTTTTACAAGCTGATAGTTTTAGTTTTTATTATCTGTTCGATATTTCTCCCATAAAGGGGAAAGTGAGATCTCAAATTCCCCACACTTATGTTAAACTTATCTGTGGCGGTTATAACTGTTTTCTTTTCTTGTTTTTTTTTTTTTTTTTTTTTTTTGGTATTTTTATTATTAGGAATTAAATATTTTTAACTTTTTTTTTCTTTGTACTCTTCTTAAAGGATGTCTCTTTTGTAGTGGTCAAAATATTTCTGAAATATATACTTTATTTATAATTTTATGTATTAAAATCCTAGCAAAACCAAGTAATATTTTAAAACTTTAGAAAAAATTAAATGTATATTTTAGAAATATTTTGACAACAAAAAGAAAAGAGACATTCTGTAAGAATTGTACACAGAAAACAGAAGTTAAAAATGTTAATTTCTTAGGAGATATTATTAGGATACTTATACTTAATATACAAAATTTTATAAAAGGCAATAAATGTGATTTAATTTAGAAAGAAAAAAAAGTCTGTATTAAAGAATTAAATATATTTATACGAAAAACTATTTTTAGAAGAAAGTCTTAAGCTTAATTATAACAATATTGCAATTTTTCCATAAAGTATGCTAAAATTTGCAATTTTTAGCACTTGTTATTAATATATATTTTTCATTTTTTACCCCCCCCCCTCACTGTTTATGTATTTTTTTTTCTTATTTCATACTGAGACATATTTTAAAGACTTGGGGCACTAAGTGTTATCGCTTATTTATTTATATCGTTGTTTTAATATCATTAGTATGTATAATCAATTCTGTTATACATATGTAAGATAGAAATCTCGTTTTTTGAAGACAAAAATTGGACTCATTTGCCTAGAGAGAGAGAAAATCTATTTCAGTAAATCCTAAAAGGAAAATTTTACTTGTTTTCTAGCTTTTAATTCGTTTATCCGTTACTTTGTATTCGAAAATACTTGCTATTTTAAATCATATGTATATATTTATATATGTTATAAATTATTTTCTTTATCTATTTAAAGTTTTTGTTTATTCAATGTAGTCATTATCCGACACCCTTACGCGGATGTAAACACTTTCTGGTATTTAAACCATCAAATATAAATAATTAATAACGAGGCCTTATTGTACTCAAATTGTTCATATCGAAACTATTTTTATATAAAAAAAAATTATGCTACAATAATTTTACAAGTCAACCTATAACTCTATAAATATCGCTAGGTGCTATTGAAAAATAAACGTGAGAAAAAGAAAAAAAAATAACACCTACAAGATCAAACAACTATCAGCATTCTCTAATCATAAAGAGAATAAATAGTAATAATAATAATAATTTGCTCCCATAAAATCAACTTTAAAATTAAGAGTAAAAAAAAAAAAAAAAAAAAAAAAAAAAAAAAAAAGATAATTGACAAAAGCAATATACGAACTGCTGCTAGTTAATACTGTGATAATATAAACACACTCTTGAAATATTTTATAAATTAATAAAACAGTGCATCCAGGTTACTTATAGTAAATGATTAGAAACTGTTAGAAAGTAAAATAATTATATGATTTAAAAAGTATATTCGAATACAAACGCATAAGCTGTAATTTTGGAAAACATATAATAACGAAATAACGCATGGCTAAAGAACGGGGATCTTTTTTTCTTTTTTAAATCTGCATGAATAAAGATTATCTTTAGACACATATTACACATAACTTAATAACAAAGTCCGGTGAGGAAATAGTGAGTTGAAGTAAATTAATAATCAGATAAAATGCAAAATCATCCTTTTTTATGATTTAAAACAAAATATTTATTCTAGGCAAATGATTGAAAGCTATTGTCTTAATATACACGTGGTTTAAAAACTAAATTTATATCTTACATATAAAGAAATTATACATATAATATTATTAAAACAATGATATAAAAAACAAACATAAAACTTACTTTTATTCTGTAAAATATGTCTATATCCAAAGTTGTGCTTATTATTACAATTGTAAATTCTAAAAAGCACGTGCTACTGGGCAGGTGAAGTTACTTCGGACTGCCGTATCGGCCATATTGCCTCTTCCGGAGGAGGCTTTGATCATAGGGGGTGTTGACACAGGACACAGACTGACAAACTAATATATCCTCCAATCAGCGTCGGAACAGAACGTGTCTTGCCGGAAAAGTTCCGTTATCCGAGACTTTACTGTCGCTTACGGAAACTTTCAGTTATATCTCTATCAGTAAATTGAAAACTTCCGTTAATTCCAGGAAAAGTTACACTTTTCTCCCAAAACGGAATTTTTCAGGTAAAAAAAGGAAAATTCACAGAATAACACCTGTTAATTTCAGGACATATTTTTACAGTGTACACATACTCATACTCCTTGTATTATTCAGAAATCTTTGAAAATTTCCGCTTTATTACCACTATGACGTCAATCATTTTTATTTCATATTAATCTTTTTTTGAGTTGGTGAAACTTTTTATTTCATTTTCATTTTTCACGTAGAAACCATCTGATAGAAAATTAATTATTGTAGAAAGAATTGCATCGTGGATTTTTAATTTTTGGCATCTGCTCTAACGAAAAATGTTTAAATTTAATAGGAAAAGGCTGTTAGAATTTTGGTTTATCTCTATTTATTAAGATAATACGAATTTTTCAAATTTTAATATTTTGAGCTCTTTATAGCTGGTATTCAGCTATATACACAAAGTTTCAACTCTGTAAGTTACATAGTTTCTGAGAATAGCTCTGTCACGGACAGACAACGGAGCGAGAGTAATAGGGTTTCGGGAGATGAACCAAACCCTAAAAATTAAATTGCGGATTGTACGTGCTAAATAATATGAAAGGTGAGATTAAAAAACAATGACTTTTAGAGCTGACGTTGAGGCTCCTGATCTGAAGATTTACTAGTTTAATATTAAAACTTCGTCTCTTCGTCTGTGAATACAAATTTTACTCCTTCTTCTGTTTGGCTGTTCCGAAGGAAGATTGATTGCTTCTTACAGCCTACCATTTGTAATAAATATTCAGCCGTAAAAAGTAAAAAAAAATAACATTTTTAATTTAGAAATCAGCAATTCATTTTTTTTAAAGTTCAGTCATGGAGTTTTCTTTTGAATATTAGACGGGCCTAATACATACAATTTTTTTAGATTTTAGAAATAAATAGTTAAAAATAATTCCATATATTTTTTTTTAGATTACCTATGAAGAAGAGAGAGATATAGAAAATTAGTTATTTATTGTATTGTTTATTTATTAAAGTCTACTAATGCTTAAAGTGATAAAAAACATAACGCGGAATATTTAAAAATACCTTTTTAATGTAGATTGCATATGTTTTGTTCAAATATGACAGAAGAACCACAGCTTTAGCCAGACAATATAGAAAAGAGCAATTACAGATTGATTTCAAGAATAGTAAAATAATTTTTCAATTAAGAGCTTATTTCCCATCCATTATCCGTGAATCTATAGAAATATATTTGCGAAAAGATAGCATTTGCAACGAAGCCGCTTCTTTTGAATTAGCTAAAATTTGGCACGCGATGATCGATAGATTGAAAAAGCGATACAAATAAAAACAAATAATAATTTTCACGTTTCCCAGTTTGGCCAATTTAAGCACCTGCTAAAAAATAGCCCTGGACATGCGATCTCGTGTTTTATGTTTACCATTTACAAAAATATGCGAGAATATTGTATTTATCATTTAGATCTGAAGATGTCACCGATAGAGTGAACGAAACATATGTAATCTACATTAAAAAGGTATTTTTAAATATTCCGTGATATGTTTTTTATCACTTTAAGCATTAGTAGACTTTAATTTAAAGTTAACAAGTGATTCTATTATATTATTTGTTTATTTATTTTTAACATTATTTGTTTCCGTTGAATTTTAAAAGATACAGTCCATTGCATTGTCTAATTTTCAACAGAAAAAAAAATGTTTTTGCTCCTATTACAGTTTGTAAACTAATGAGTATTTCTAATTAGGTCCTGATAAATAATTATTAATAATACTTTTCTCCTAACTGTGCATTATTAAGGAAAAGTTTTACTTTAGGTCAAAATTTTCATTTTTTTTTTCAATTTTTTGCATTTTTTAAATGTGTAGATTTTTGCCCTAAAGTAGTTTCGTGGTATTTCAATTTCTTACAATATTATTTGCTCATTGAATGTAACGCCTCTCGTTGAAAGAACGGTATCGTAAAACTTAAAACTTGTTTTTCTCGAAAGCATGTTTTTCAAACTGGGTGATTTTTTTTAATATTTTATCAAGAATGATTTCGACCACTTTCCTTCATTTTTTATTTAAAAGAAAGCTAATCGTTTATTCTGGATTCGCTTATACCACCGAAAAATATAATTTTCATTGATTAAATATTGTTCCGAGCTTGCAAAAGGTAAAAAAGAGGCGATAAAATGATATTTTTGGTTTCAAATGACCGCCATTTTGTCAATAATTAACAACGATAACTTACTGTTTTTGTATGTAAAAAAAAAAAAAAAAAAAAAAAAAAAGTAATTTTGTTTCTGTTTCAAAAGTTAATGATAATTCCTAATTTTTTAACGTCATTGGTTTAATTCTGTGTTTGTATGTGGAGGGGGTGGAGCGGGGGGGGGGGGTGTTGAATGTTTGGTTGTAATTTAAATATCGCGTTAATGCTCTGATCGAAACTGCCTGCTTCCAAAATCAGAACTTTTTTATTATTAGTCCGATTCATACGAAACATTTTCTCAGTTTCTCCAGGTACAACTTCGGTATTACTTTTTAGCCCTTGATTACCACTATTTCTGAATATTAATCACCAGGGAGGGTATTTTCTCGGGTTCTATGGACCCAACTTCAACGACAATTAGTTGATTCAACTTAACACGAACTAATTAAGATATAGATAACTAATTAAGATACAGATTTGGTACACCTGGCGGTAGAAAATGAAACTAAAAGATTTTGCAGTGCGTACGCAGCTCGTCTGCTATACGGTGTCGTAGGTAGCAGGGACACGTGCCAGAGTTTCGATGGGAAAGAGTTTTATTTAGAACAGAGTGCATCACCTAGAAGTGGGAAGTGGAACTAAAAAATTTGAAATTTAAAATTTGTCCGATTCAAACAGAGACCGATTTCAACGAGAATTGATTCATTAAACCTTACATGAACTAATTAAGGTATAGATAACTAATTAAGACATAGATTTGTTGCCCCATAGGGGTGAAAAGTGAAACTAAAAGATTTTTAGCGTGTGCACAGCACGACTTCTATACATTGCCATAAACAATGGGAAGAAAGAGACATGGAATTTATACCCCTTGGCCGTGGAAAGGGGAACTAACAATGTTTCGCGCGTGCACACGATGCCGTAAGCAGCTGGAACGAGTGCCGGAGTTTCGTTCGGAAAGAGATCTACTTAGAACAAAATGCTCCACATGGTGGTGGAAACTGGAACTAAAAGATTTTGCAGCACATACGTAGTACGTCTGCTATATACGGAATCGTAGGTAGTGGGGACACGTGTCGGAAAATTTGTTTAAAACAAAATGCATCCCCTGGCGGTGAAACTAAAATATTTTTCTACGCGTGCGCCGAAAATGGCTATTTTTCCTGAAACCGCAAATGAAAATTACCGATCTGATAATCCCAGACAACGAAATAGTTTCATTTTCACTCATCCTCGAGTATTAAGAACAATATTGGAGGTATTGAATCGAAACTCGCGGTCTGTACGTAGTTTATTTTTCTGATTCCAAAAATGCAAATTTTGTGAAAATCCGACGGTAACCTTTTTTAAATTTTGGCCAAAAACTGAACCGCTTTGAATAAAATGTTCCAGACATTTGAGGAGGCGGTATTAAATTTACTTCCGCTCTCTATTTAATTTCCGAAAGACAAAGAGTTACCAGAGGAACGGTTTCGAGCAGCGATTTTTAGAGTGATTTCGCGCTTCGTATTATTTTTTGACGGGACCAGGTAACGCCGGGCGGATAAGCTAGTCCATAATATAATAGACGCTAAACCCCCGTCAAACAGCACGAAAACGCAATAGCAGAAAAGCCACCAGTGTATTCATGAGCTGAATCTTAAAAATCAAAAGTCTCATCCAGGATTAGTTGGGTTGGTTATTTGTTACGGCCGATTATCTGCGGTAGGGATACAGGTCGGCGGGGAGAATGCCCTCCGTGGGTGCCCTCATCCGTAGATATAGTAATATATAGTTATTTATATATCTATGCCCTCATCCAGGGAATGGAATGGAATACGCGGACGAATTATTATTCTATTAAAACATAATCATTTAATATTTATGAAATGCGTTGTTTAATTTATCTACTTATCTGCAGCATTGTAACTCAATTTTCTTTTTTTTTCCTTTCTTTTTTTAGTCCTGCTGCGTCGTTATTACATCGTAAAAGAGAATATAATTGAAAAACAAACCACTGAAATATTAAAATACAGTTTATAACCAATTCTTCTGAAACGCGGTTGACGATAATAGTATAAGTTACAAATCAAAAAATCAAAAGTTAAAATTTAATCTATAATTCCGAGCATATTTTGATGCAACGTATTTTTAGATCCATTTAACTTGACGTTAATTTTATGTTCAATTTTAAATAAAAGTCTGTCTTTTCATTGCGAGATTTTACTTTAGCGTTAAAGTGCGGTATCCTATGGTTTATGTGGTATTTTGATCTTTTTTAGGGTTTCGTTCATCTCACGAAACCCTATAACTCCCTCTTCGTTGTCTGTCTGTCACAGAGCCATTCTCAAAAACTATGTAACTTACAGAATTGAAACTTTGTGTATATAGCAGAATATCGGCTATGAAGAGCTCAAAATATAAAAATTTGAAAAATTCGTATTATTTTAATATATAGAGATAAAAAACCAAAATTCTAACAGCCTTTTCCTTTTAAATTTAAACATTTTTCATTATAGCAGATGCCAAAAATTAAAAATCCACGATGAAATTCTTTCCACAATAATTAATTTTCTATCAGACGATTTCCACGTGAAAAATGAAAATTAAATAAAAAGTTTCACCAATTGAAAAAAAAAAAAAGATAAATATGAAATAAAATTGATTGATGTCATAGTGGTAATAAAATGTCTAAGATTTCTCAATAATACAAGGAGTATGAATATGTGTGTGTACACAATGCAGATTAATTACACGTCATTAGAGAATTTTTAAAAAAATCTGACGTCCTATTGGAAGTTTAACGAATTTTTCAGATGTTTGAGAATAATACAAAGCGGGTATCAATATGAGTAACAGAGAATAGTAAATATATGAGTTTGAGGAACGTATTGAATCATGATAAAACCCCGATTACGGAAATATTCGCATATTTTAACATTTTGAAGGTGTACAAGATGTTTAATTTTGAAATTAATTTTTTTAAGTATCGCATTTAGTCCACATGACAGATATTATTATGACAGAATATAATAGCGGGCTGGTTTGGATATTCGAAAAAACGAGAAAAATAGACCGGTAAATTTTTACTTTATAAAAAATATGACTGTTTTTTTTTTTTTTTTTTTTTTTTTTTTTTTTTGGTTGCTAAATGAAATTTATTTGGATGTATTAAAGAGAGGATAAAGTGTTTTGAAAGGAATATTAAACGAAACCCTTTGAGCGATCTTCGATCACACTTACCCACTTGTTTTTTTTTTTTGTTTTTTTTTTGCTGTGGCAATCAGTTGTCATTTGAGTTGGAAAAAAAATCATGGAGTTCGGTTAGTCGGCCGGTTTTGTTCATTCCCTAAGTTTATTTGTCGTCTCCATTGACCGCACCGAAAACAGTACTATATCTACAATGAATATTTGCCTGCGATCTGCAATCAGTTCCGTGTTCGATTACAGTGTTAGAAAAGAAATCACGAAAAAATTGAGTACATTCATCACCTGCTGTCAAAGGATACGAATTGTTAAATTATTAAAAGAGTAACCGTTTTAATATTTATGGTATGAGTTGTTTAATTTGTTTTAACTATTGCAATTTATGTTCTTAAAATTTCTTTTTATCCTGGGGAATATCATCCTCTTTATAACGAAAGGAAATAATGTTGGAGGTCAAAGCAGTAGTCTTTAAAATATTAAAATATAGTTTATAAATCATTATTTAAAAACTCGGCAGATCCTACAGACCGTCGACAATACTCTTTTTTTTCCCTTTGTAGATCTGTACACATTAAATAAATTTAAAATATGGATATTTTTGGACATTCATTCAACACAATAAGTACTCATGACAATATTGTGATTATACTTACAGCTTTATCTAATGTGGATGCTTTACTTTTAATGCGAATATTATGTATACATATTTATTTATTTTGTTATTGTTGTTAGAATGTATTTTAATTGTACATTTAATTGTTATTATTATTATTATCCGCCAATATTGATCTATGTAGTAAAAATATAGCAACAAATGCATAAATGATATTTGTATTTTTATAAGCCTAATCGAAAGCAAATGAGTTGTTGTTTTACAGCGTTACATTAATTTAAAATTCACAAAGATTTATTTTTATTTTTAAAAACTTTAATCTAAGCATTAGTTAGATCGGATTTAACTGTTTTCATTATAGCTGTTGTTTTGGACTTCGGCTACGGTCATAAATTTAATATCCCCATTGCTATTACTAGAGATAAGGATGCCATGGCTCCAGGGTCACTGTATAATGATCTCGTTACAAATTGCAAGTACCTGCAGTTCATAACTGCATACCTCAGATGAGAAAATTAAAGAATCGTAATTGTGGAAACACGCCGAGCATTTTGTCCGAAAATAAACTATCAGTAAAGTTAAACGGGAAGCCCCATAATAATAATAATAGTAATAGTAACAATAATAATAATAAAGGTCTAGTCAGACAGCAATATACGTTGTAATAATATACAAAAAATACTATAAAATAATACAAACATGCTACAAGGGGTAAAAATTAATAAAAATAAGAAAAGTTGAAATAGGTAGAATGATAGCAGAAAAAATATGGTACAAATTATACTACACTAGAACGTTCTATAAACCATCAAACAAACAGTTGTGCATTCATTATATACAGGGAATGATAGTCCCTCTGGAATTAATAAAAGATTTAATATATGGGGAATAAATTTCGGATTTTTATGCTTTACAATAAAAGAAACTTAAAAAAAAAACAAAGCAGATAGAACTTGGGATTTTCCAACCAGTATATCAAGGGACATTTATATTAATATTATGTTGTCATTAATATTGTTGTCATAGTATTTACAATATTTACAAAATTTAGTGTAGAATTATTAGCTTCATTATTTACAGACTTAGATGCAGTAGAAGGATCACAATTAAATTTTGGAAGCGAAGCCTTTGCTTTGATAAGATGATTTTTGGAATGCCTTTTTAAGGTTTTCTTAAAATTCATTTTGTTCTTAGGACAACATACAAAATTTCAACGTCTGATTAACATAACAATTTGCGCACTTCAGCGCACATTTTAAATGCATTTTGCAGGTATAGATTTTATGAGACCCAGCACATTTTAAACATACAGAACTGAAATGAAATTACAGTTGTCTGAACTGAAATAGTATTTTTTACATATGGCTTTCTTGAAACGATATGTTTCTAATTTTATGTGAAACCAAACTAGGTATCAATATCGGAAATATTTTTGAAGTTATCAAAAGGGAAAATTTCTTGGAGAAACGTGAGCAATGGAGCCTTTGTTCTTTTTTATGCTTTGAGACACGACGCACTGAAAAATTAATACCAACAAGTTCTTTTTTTTACCGGATTAATTTTGTAATCACTGGGGATACATTTAAACAAAATTTTGTGTGGACGATCACTGTGAGGCTTAATAGAAAATAATTTTAGTTTTTTCTCGTTTAAAAACTTATTCATAATTTGAAATTTATTATAGGATTGGGGTTAAAGCTTAATTAAATCACCAGCGGCTTCTTTCGGTATAACGTGGTCTAATTTATTTTCAAAATCCTCAATAATATTTCTCCATTTATAAATAACTTTAATACTAATAGGGTCATGTTTTTTAAGAGTCCTGTTTGAATTTTAAAAAGTCCTACTATTAAAATTTTTCAGTGAAGTACTCGGGACATATCCATAACAATGCAAGTTGTAGTTGCATTTTGATTTAAATTTTGATAAGATAAACTGTCATCCAAAACAACAAGACATACCATTAACAAAATAACTAGAAGAATCATCAAACATTTTACTGTTTATATTTAAAGTAGAATCAACAGAAGAAAGAAAATTAACATCTTTCTCATTTGGCTAAAAATCAGGTAGTTTACAAGCATAGTCCTTTTTTTATATTCTTTTTAGCATTATTGACATGAGAATCAACATTAGGGTTAATTGTATTCTTTACAGCTTCCCAGATAGCGTAAAGATATCGGCGAATGCCCTTCTAGTATTGGTCAATACTTTGAATGTTACTGAATGTCGTAGTTTACAATTTCTGCCGATAGTCACTGATATAACTGAATATTAGTTTCTAAAAAAAAAAAAAAAAAAAAAATCAGCTAAACCACTTGCTTGCATTATTTATAACATTTAACACAGACATAGTATTGTAAAAAATAAAATTTAATAATTTTGCCGTTTTTACAAAACTTAATTTTTTATTGCTTTATTTTTAATATCTGGTTTACATTTGCCAATGATGTAAAAATATTACATTTAGAACATGCAGGATATCGACATACGCAGTGTCGCATGCAGCCATGATCCACATCTGGGAAGGGTTTGAACCATATCATATTGTTACTCATAAAATGAACAATTTCGTTGTGTTACGGGTACATAAGGTAGTGTTTAGTAAATATGTGACACATTCACATATAAAACGGTATGATTAAAAGCGCCAACATCTATAATAAATTTAACATTTATGTGCTAAGTTTTAAAAGACGATCTTTTTCAATCTTCAGAGGAAAAAAAAGAGAATAATAGGGAGAAAGAGCAGTAGCAGAAACATACGCTCTATACTTTGCTACTATTGCTCAACTTTTTCAATTATTTTGTGTAAAAATAGAGGCTCCTATTATGAAGCCTTGAAACAGTTGAAAGGTAAAAAAATTATGCTGTTTATGGTTTTCATTACTTTGGTTTTTACATGTATTTTTATCTTGAAGCGGTTCTCAAAAAGAAATTATTTTTCGCGCAGCAACGCAAAACTTTCTAAAACATTTTCTTACAGCATAAAAGTATTATAATTGCAGGTATGGTTATTGAAGTGATTTGTGATCGAACAGTTTCTTTCATTTTCCGATAAATGAATTACATCTTGACTTATAAACAATTGTCTCAGGGCAGCAGTTTTTTTCCTTTCCTGCATTGTTTTGTCTGGAAATTCAGGTAAGAACATAAACTTTGTCAGCATATTCTGAAGAGTGTTCTGCCTTTACCGAAAAACAGTTCGATTAAGTAGTTTTTTATTAAGAGAACATGCCGATCTGAAACGTTTTCGAACAAAAGTGAATTTAAAAATGCGTCAGAAAGTAGCCAGTTCTGATTTTAGGTCAGCCTTAATACAAGGCGATTTCTATGCATCATTTAGATACTCTAGGTGTGGTTTTAAACCAAAATCCCCCCTTTCTTTGCGCCAGTGAAATACGTAAAAGTAATATAATTTTTCGGACATTTCAAGATATCTATTGACATTCAGCATATCTGACAAAGTTTGTAATTTTGCCCGAAGTGAATAGAAGGTTTTGAAGGACCGCCCATTTGTAAAGTTGGCATCGATAAGAATGTATAGAACACGTTTGCCGTAAAATACGCACTGAAAAAAAAATGTCTATATAGAAAATGTCTTTAGGAATCTATAGCTATTTACATAGAAAAAATAATAATTAGAAACATGAGTTATGATAAAACATACTCTTTGAATCTATATTCACCTTGTACTATAAATGTTAGTCAAAAACAACATAAATGTCCAAAAAAAGAAAAAAAACATATACATACCATTTTATAAAAAATTTACTGTGGGTGTTTGACTGCATTTTCCATAGACAACCGAGCGCTTTTCGAGCAAACTTTTGCTCATCTTTAGGGTTACAAAACAAAACGCAAGTACACAAATGACAAATGGCGAAAAAAACAGTAAGAACATCGTACACTGCTGCAGAATGAAACAAACCAACAGGGGTGGGAGGCACTGGGAGGGGTGTGAAATGTAAATCACCCCAGTACTGACAAAAGAAAGAAAAAAAAACTATAATCTAATGTTTATAAATTCGTCCGTGGCATTTTATTTAGTAATGACAGAAAAATATATCAGTCAGTTTAATTGAAATTTAATTAATCTTCTTCAGTTATTTATTTTAAAGTTTTTTTTAAAAAATATATAGCATTTCTTCACGATTCTTCACGATTCTTAACTGTTATTTTGAATAAAAACATAACAAAATCACTGTATTTACTTTTTCTCAACACCAACCAAAAACACAAAATACAATGCATGAAATAATATCACAAATAAATTCTGAACAATTCAGAAAATCAGATTTTTTTCCCTTTAATTTTCATTGAACTTTCCGCTTATGATCGGAAGCACCTTTTCTCATTTCCCCAGAAGTATTGCAAACATGATCATAGATCTAAAGAAGGACTCCTAACCAAATAGTGCTAATATCGTGTCCCGACTTTGGAACGAAATGGTAGCTGCACAGCTATGAATAAGTTTCTGCACAGTCGGCCAGAATCCCTGCTAAGGCAGCACTACCTACAACCTCAAACCGAAACGAATAGCTAGTGCGAAAACTAACTGCACGAGTTGAACAAGTTTCGACTTTAGGAATGCGACCTGTATATCAGAAACGCACAAGATGACATACAGTTTGGAGAAGCAGACGAACTGCAGTTCGAAACTGCAGTGCTATCTTAAGATAGTTTCAAAAATCAGAGAAAGTACAGAAAGGTTGTATGTTTACTGAACACGTTTCGTCAGATATTCGAATGAATTATTCTTATGAACGTTTTGAAGAGAAATTAGTAGCGCTGCAATCGTGTACACACGGATACACACAGAAAAAGCATTTTACTGCAGAAAAAGGGATAATTCACGTTGTCATTGTTACAGTTACAGTCTGTCACGGTCGAATGATACCCGCTTAGTGTCATGCCACATTTGCAACAGCAAACTGACTACAAGCTTTGATAAAACCAGCCATGCGATTATAGTATTAATTTAATATTTTATACTTTTACGAATGTGAAACAAATTAGAAACAATTTTATATTTAAACCATTACAATCTCATTAAAATCAATATTACCTGAGTAACAGTACATACAGTAAAACTTGTAAAAACATGACTTGTCTATGACGGAATATCACTTTAAACTGAATTTTTTCTTGTACCTTTACATTCTGTTTTAGCACGTTTTACTGATTTTTTAAGACTTTATTAAGCTCCTCAAAACGATGCCAATATAACTGTTTTCATATTTTAAATGCGAAGTTACAATGTGTTAACTCCTCCCTCCCCTCTTGAAAAGTGACATAATTATTGGATAACCCTTAATGAAAATATAAGACTGTTTTTTACTCTGGAAGGTGCGAAATGTTTTTCTTTCGGAGACCTTTGTAATAAATAGTACTATTTACATAATAGTAGTATTCTTCTGCAGAATTAATCTCTCCATGCCTTCAACAGTCGCCCCGAATTAATTAAAAGGTAGTCTTATTCCTTTCATTAGTTTTATCTACAATGCCTCCAAATAAAACTGGCTATTTAATTATTTCTGGAATTATTTTTCTTTATATCAGGTTAAAAAAAGGGGTAAGGAGGTATTTTTTAACGAATGTGAGACAAATCAAAATCAATTTTATATTATAACCATTACAATATTACTAAAATCAATACTACCTGAGGAACAGAACATAAAGTAAAATCTGTGAAAACTTAACTTGTCTATGACGGAATCGCGCCTTAAACTGAATTTTTTTCTTGCATCTTTACATTCCGTCTTTGCACGTTTTACTGAATTTTTTAAAACTTTATTAAGCTGCTTCAAACTGTTGCCAATCTATCTGTTTTCATATTTTGATGCGATGTGGCAATGCGTTATCTCCTTCTTCCACTCTTAAAAGTGACATAATTATTAAATAACAATTAATAAAAATATATGACTGTTTTTTACTCTGGTAGAAGCGAGAAAATTTTCTTTCGTCAACCTTTGCAGTAAATAGTACGATTTACATAATAGTAGTATTTTTCTACAGAATTAATCTCTTCATGTCTTCAACAGTCGCTTGAATTAAAATGTACTCTTATCATTTCACTAGTTTTATCTACAATGCCTCCAAATAAAACTGGCTGTTTAATTATTTCTGAGAATTATTTTTCTTCATATCAGGTTCAAAAAAGGAGTATTGTTTCATAGATGTTATCTCCCTATACATTCACAAAAGTCTAAATATGAAATGTTGTGTCATTGCGTACTTTCACAGGTGGTGGTATGTTTATGAAACCACTCAATTTTAATTCCCAATGTCACAACAGCACCAGAATTTTGGTATAAAATTTTTCCGTTTATTGTGTATGTTGAATATAGCTTTTTCATATTTCTAAATAAATTTATTTCTAAATTCAAGTGTCATTCATTCATTTCAACATTTTCGCAATAGAAGTGCTTTGCCTCTGTAAGGGTTAATTATAGCGACAAATGGTTCCAAACAGAAAAACTTATTTTATACTTCATTTACAAATATGGTTCCAGCGAACTAAACTCACACCAGTAATGAGAAATAGGAAAATTTTAAATGGAGTTTCGTCGGGGCCTCCGAGATGTCGCTATGTGTCCTACACCGGGCTAGAGCTCCTTACACCGGGCCTGCTACAGGTGACGTCACAACCTGGTGACGTCAAAACAGTGATCCATAATAACTTAAAAATTTTCATGTACCTTGTTCGTTTGTACGGATGGTTTACGACAGTATTTTGATTTTATTTATTGTTTTATATAGTAACTAGCAGGCTTTGCCCGCTACGCTGGTCGGTTTCTCCAAACGAAATATACCCGTGAATTTGGTCATCTTGTGTTTTAAAGCAATATGCACCTTTACTTTGATTGTCCTTCGCAATGATGTAAAACGAAATAGACGTCATTGCTCTGTTATATTTTCTATTTTTCACACAAAATTTGGCTATTAAAGAACAACTTCTTTATTTAATCATTTACAGTATGATTTGCTAAAGAACTATGTAACAATATGCAATATACTAAAATTACTCCTGGAAAATTATTAATGCAAGTTCAATCGAAATCCATTCTGCAGTATTTTTTAAAAAGGCTAATGTTTCACGGCTTCAACTGATTACAGAAATTTCACCCCTAGTTTTATAATTAGACAACGTAGAACTATTATACGATAATCGTTACAAAAATATGCATTATCTCATGAACAATAGGACTTAGAAGAATGTACTTTATACCATTCTATTCAGCATACAAAAATACATTAAAATATATTATAATTGTCACTTAACTTTAATACTCGAATTTTAAGGAATTTTTTTAAAAGTTTGTTAATTTTTTTTACCTCCCTTAGGGGTGGAGTTTTTGAAAATCCCGTCTTAGTGCGCCTCTACATACTAAGAAGTAGTTTTCCCCCAAGTTTCGTGTTTGTAGGTTCAGTAGTTTAGGCTCCGCGTTGATCATCTTCCCAGTCAGGATTTTCATTTATATATATAGATAACAGTTTGCGGGAACAGATTTCGCCGCATTATCTTATAACAATGAAAAGAAGTCCGTCGCGTTTTATCGACAATTTGAATTTCTTCCATTGCTATAATAACGCGCGTATGTTTTGAAATTATCATTTGTAATATTAGAATTTTGAGGTTTTGGCGCCAAGAACGTCGCCAAATTTGTAAAATATGCAATATCTCACGAACTATGGGACTTAGAAGAATGTACTTTGTACCATTCGATTCAGCATACAAAAATACATTAAAATATGTTATAATTTTTCACTTAACTGTTATACTCGATTTTTAAGGAATTTTTTTTAAGTTTGTTCATTTTTTACCCCCCTTAGGGGTAGAGTTTTTGAAAATCCCGTCTTAGTGCACCTCTACATACTAAGAAGTATTTTTTCTCCAAGTTTCGTGTTTGTAGGTTCAGTAGTTTGGGCTGCGCGTTGATCATCTACCCAGTCAGGACTTTCCTTTATATATATAGATAATGCACTACACCAAAACTATCTCTGAAAAATTAACAATGCAAGTTGCATCGAAATCCATTTAGCAGAATCTTTTAAAAAGGATAATGCTTCATAATCGGGTTCAATTGATTATAGAAATTCCCCCTAATTCTATAAGCAACGTAGAATGATATGTTATGCACTAAAACCTTGCTTCAAAATTTAGCTAACTAACAGTACAAGTCCCATCAAAATTCATTCAACAAAATTCCAGTTATAAGTGGCCGGATCGAAATTCCCCTTTGCATTATATATATACAGTAGATAGGTGAATGTATCTTTCATAATCATCTTGTCCTGATGATAGAACAGGAATTTTCAAAAATAAATTTGCACACCCTCCGTAGCTGTAATATATACTCTCTAGTATACACCCTCTGTCTATAGCGTATATGCACAGTATTCTTACGACTACACCACTGACAACTTTCTCCCATAGCTCCATAACTAAACAATGTAGACAATCAATCCCTGAAATATTATCTAACTAACTGTGAAACTTCCATCAAAATTCGTTCAGTAGAACTTTAAAAAAGGTAATCTTTCATAATCGGGTTCACCTAATTTTATCTAAAACTCCCCCCCCGTAGCTCTATAAATAAGCAATGTAGAACAATGTGCTTTCTTTTTAAACCTTTCTAAAACAAATTACCTAACTAATAGTGAAATCATATAAAAATCTGTTCGGTAGAACCTGAGTTTTAATCGATCTGATTGAAATACGAATTTGCGTTTTATAAATATTGTAGATGATTATGATATGATTTATGTAATCGGATTCGTTGTCAAGCTTTCGCTTCAGAAAACACAACGCAGACGAAACTTTGCTCCAGAGAAGCACCAACCATCTCCACAAAATTGCGTTAGCTAACTGTGTAAATCCCACCAAAGTCCGTCCAGCAGTTTTAAAATTATAAACAGTCGGAATGAAATACGAATTTGCATTTTATATATATAGTAGATATATCTTTCATAATTGCACTCATCTTTCCCAAACACTTTCCCATTAGCTCTATCACTAAGCAACATAGAGTGATATAGAATAGGGTCATTAGCCATACCTGAAAAGTCACTTCCATCAAAATTTGTTCAGTAGCATTTTTTTGTAAAGGTAATCTTTAATAATCGGGTTCACTTAATTTTAGAGCTTTCCTCTGTATCTCTATAACAGAGTAACGTAGAATAGCTATACTCTGAATCCTTTCAAATACATTACTTAACTGACAGCGTAAAACCTAACAAAATATCATGAATAATCGGATTAAAATATGAATATGAGGTTTATACTCATAGTAGATGATGATATGATTTTCTGTAATAGGATTCATCATGAAGGTTTCGCTTCAAACGTAAACGATGCTTTTCCTCATTGGATACTTCTCTATTATCCCGTCGACCACTTTTCATAACAAAAAACTATCGCCAAATTGCAAGATTAAACACTAAAAATGCAGTTCCATTTACTTGATGTCAGAAGAATTATATGTGTTTGTTACGTCATCAAGTGGTTTTTAATTCGACATTTGCGTGTATTTTTCATTATGTTTTACTGATTTATTAATTATTTCATTAATTAAAATAACAATTGTATCCTTACAGTCTTATATTTTATTTATTTATTTATTTTGACATTCCAATGGCAACGTTCTCCCGTTTATTTGGCGTTACAGTTTGGCGATAGTTTTTTGTTATGAAAAGTGGTCGACGGGATAACAGAGAAGTACCCAACATGGTAGCTAAAACTCCAATTGGCGAGGTATCTGATTGCGGAAAATTAGTCCGAAATCGTGTGAATAACTAACTACCCAAAGAAAAGGGGAAACATGGATGAAGACTGAAAACAAATAAAGAAGCAATATACTTGTATAATGCTAAACAGACCTTCGAAACTTTATTTTAGCAATCACGTTTTATTTTAAATCGTGCGTTTGTAGAATTAATAATTATACACAATTACATAAATATCCGTAAGAATAATATTCCATTCCCAATTGAACAGTTAATGTTTCTATCTGTAAAAATAAACAAAAGAATTAAATAACAAAAATATTTAATTTGAATTTCTTCCATTGCTATAGTAACGGATGTATTTTTAGAAATTCTCACTTGTATTGTTAGAATTGTTAGATTTTGACGTCAAAGATTTCGCCAAATTAGAAAAATGTGCGTTATCTCATGAACAATAGGACTCAGAAGAATGTACTTTATACCATTCGATTCACCATACAAAAATACATTAAAATATGTTATCATTTGTCACGTAACTATAATACCCGATTTTTAGGGAATTTTTTAAAAGTTTGTTCCCCTTTTTACCCCCCTTAGGGGTGGAGTTTTTGAAAATCCCGTCTTAGTGCGCCTCTACACACTAAGAAGTATTTTTCCTGCAAGTTTCGTCTTTGTAGGTTCAGTAGATTTGGCTGTGTGTTGATCATCTAGCCAGAAAGGACTTTCTTTTATATATATAGATTAATAATATTTTTCAGTGTATTTAGATTATAATGCTATCAATAATTATTGATTATAATTATTAAAGAAAGTGTAGATTATATCTATAAAATAAAGAGAAGAAAATGTGCTCCTAGTTTCTAATCTAAGTCTTCAAATTCGCTACTGATAATGAAAAGAAGAAATTTTAGCTACGAAAATTACCTTGTGATAATTATTTTTACAATTCAACAGAAGTGGTTTGCATTAAATGTTTCGATATACTTTTCATAATTCGTGAAGCTAGAATTAATATGATGGTATTGAACTTATGCAGAGAAAAAAAAACTAACAACAAATGTCTAGCCTACTGTAATGGAAATAATCTGGCATATTTGATTGAATTTGTACTTCCAAATCGAAAAGAGTCAAATGATCTTTAGAAAAAAAATAAATAAATAAAAGAAGCAGACGATAAACAGTTTAAAAAATGATTTTGAAAGAAATACTGTAATAAATTGACTAATATCTGGATACATTTAGTTAGAAGTGAGTGATGTGCTTTGTTTATAAAATTAAAAGTAACTGATTTACACAACTTAGTAATTCTACGTAGTTCAATTTAACATTTTAGCTAACTTAAGTGTACAAATATATGAAAATAAATCTTTTGATAAGTTATTTTGAGTGGTTATTATGTCCTAGACCCAAGTACAATAAATAGACAATTTTTAAAATATTACAAATCAGTTACAAAGTCAAGATAGAAAATTGGGTACTTTTCGGTTAGCCGGGCGCCAGTGATATATATACATATATACACACACATATATATACACATATATCTACACACACACATATATATATATATATACATATCTACACACACACACACATATATATATATACACATATCTACACACACATATATGTATGAATTAATATATATATTTATATATGTGCATGTATCACTGGTGCCCGGCTAACCGAAAAGTACCGAAAAAGGCTTATGACGAGAGAAGGAAAGTTGCAAAATATTTTCTGGCAGGGCCGGCCCAAAGTCATTTTGGCGCCCGTGCGAGCACCCATCGGGGCGCCCCCCCCCCCCCCCCCCCACGCAAGAAAAATAGAAAATTGCTTGACTTATATTCTCCTTTTTTTTTTAAATATTCATGATTTTTATACATATTATTAATAATTAGTTAATATATTAATTTAAAATGTTTTAACAGCAGATAAAAGTTTCTGAATTTAATCCTATATTAGAGTTTGTATTTGGTAAATTGTAAAATCAAGTCTCACAAGGGAAATTTCAATTTTACAGTAATTATCAATCTTAATGTGTAACATTACGATACAAAAGTATAACACAAGGCACACACCACATGCTACTGGACGAAAATAAAAAAATAAGTTAATTAATTAAAATTAAAATTAATTTTTTTTAGAAGAATACTGTTTAGAATGCTACAATTAAAGAAGCAGAATTATAGGTAAATAGCAACTATGAAAGATGAAAACTGTAATCTTGTCTTGTTATTTAGTACATGAAACAAATATAATATAATAAATTAAAAAAAAATAATAATGATTAAATTTTAAAAATAACAATTAAGATATAAAAATATAATAAATTTCGTAATTAAATATCTATTTTCATAAAGGGCTCACTTTTCAAGATGAGAACTTAAAAGAAAAAAAAAAGGAAAACCCGGTTTTTTCTTCAGCTAATTCCGAAAACATAAACATTTTTATTCCTTCTTTTCATTTTTTGAATGTTTCTCTTTCTCTGTGATAATACCCCCCCCCCCCCCTAAAAAAAAATAAATTTACTATTTTTAAGTAACCTAAATCAATTAAACACTAAAGAAAAACTGATTGAGAATAAGTGTTGTATTTATAGTACTAATAAGCAATACCTTTTACAAAAAATGCCCAGATGTGCCAATTCGAAAACTTTTTTTTATCTCATACAATTTAATACTTAAAAATTTGCTATCACAGTGCCAAAAGTAAATGGCAATCTATGATCATCATGAAGATTCTAATAATATGAAATCCCGTGCATTAGTTCTTGAGATAGGGCTATTACTAAAATTGTGTTAATTCTGCAAAATGCAGCATACAGCGCCACTTGTTGGTTGATTTACACTAAAATTTAATCAGCAACAACTTATGAAAACGTCTAACTGAATCTGAAGTTTGATGAAGATTCCTGCATTAGTTTTTGAGATAGACCTATTGCGGAAATCGTGATAAATGCAGCATAGCAGCGCCACCTGTTGGGCAATTTACACCAGAAACTAACATTGCTAACTAATTTCTTGCATTAGTTCTTGAGACATGAGACAGAGCGCCCCCTAAATTTTTGTCACATACAGACAGACAGAGTAACTGATTCACAGGCAGACATTTTGTAAAAACATGTTTTTCGGGTTCCCTGACCTCTAAAACATGTCAATCCGTCGAAAACCGAAAAATGGAAAATGTTCCCGAATCCAATACCTTCTTTTTGTAAAGATAGAAAAAAGTAAAAAGGGTTGCACAACATTATTCCAAAGAAACTTTACCCAAGTAGATTTCATTCTTCCAGTTCTTAAGGTTCTAATTATTTCACAAAATAAAGAATAATCTCTGCCATATTGAATAGAATTAATTCCATTTCAGTTTAGACAAAGTTTGACTCAGTATCAAATAATATGATTCCATAAAAGTCTTATTTTATTTTAGCTAAATTTCCAGCAATTTTTATTTTTTAATTTACAATATTTGCTTAAAATTTCAGTTATTTTAATTATTGCGAAATATTTATTGTGTAATGAGCTAAAGACTATATTATACTAATAAATAATCTCTAATAATGAATGCAACAGTGCGTCATTATGACTCAATATATATTTTTATGACGTTATTTCTTAATGGCTTTCCGCTCAAACGTCTCTTTCAGACCATATGTCGGAAAACTGGGGCAATACATAAATTCAAAGAATATGGCATGCGCATGGGCGCCGGCTGAGATGAGCAAAATCCCTGAAGCGGGAAGATTTTGCAACAAATGTGTGCCCTTAGTAAAAATAGGGGAGCTCCGACCGCCCCCCCTCCTCCGATTAAGATAATAAATATTGGAATAATTAAATATTTAAAGAATTGTACTGGGGAGGTGGGGGGGGGGGGGGGTGTCTACCTTCCACGATATGTGCCGGAAAGAAACACTGGTTCCGATCTAAACATGATTATCGCAAGTGTAAAAGAGGCAGCTGCCCAGGCTCTCATCTCTAAAAAACTCCCCCCCCCCCCCCCCCCGCCTCTAAACCCCAGAATCGTTTTCTTAATAAGTAGAATGTGGCTAAAAACATTATAGAGGGGTCCATTTGAATCTTTACCCCACATGCCGCAACGTTTTCCGGTCATCTGTGGGGCAGTCTCAGATTTCCTGTGGGATAAGAGGACTCCAGAATAATGATGCACTTAAATAGCCGGGGGCGATAGAATTGACCACCTGTGAAAGTGGAAAATAATTAGCATCCCGCAAAGAAAGCAGATTTGAATCCGGTGGTTCCTGGGGTTCGTGATTCTGTTTCTTTTCTGAGTATGACGAAGCAATTTGAGCATTAGGTTAAAGGCAGTTCCATTCAGCTAAAGAATAGAAGCCGATGTCTGCAAGCGAAAATTCGGTGGCCTTGAATTCTTTTTTTAAACACAACGAAGAATCCGACCCAAGCATAGCTATAAAATAATATATAGAATTAGCAATAGGAATAGAAAAGCTAGCTATAGAAAATATTTAGAAAAAAATAAAAGAAAAACACAGAATATAAAATAATTTTTATGGGTGCTGTTGCTGGCGCCCTTCTGTCGGTTTGGCGCCCCGTGCGGTGGCACACTTCGCACACGCCTTGCGCCGGCCCTGTTTTCTGGCAACCTATTCGTAGTTTCATATAAATAAGTATTTTTTTTTTCAATATTTATATAATTTATTTAATATAAAGAAGCCATTTATCTCTTTTTATATGCAGGTAGAACAGAATTGTATATATAAATAATTTTATACATATATAAATAAACATAAAAGTACATTAGGTTTGTTTTCATAATTGTGTATATAATTTTAAAACATATCTAACTTTCTGAAGCCCGGATTACGCCAAAGCGTTAAAAAAAAGTGCCAAGGTCTCTATAGTTAAAAAATGTCGATTTCTGTATTTAAATTGACATTTATTGTGTTTTGATGGTTAAATTATGGTATGTAGTTGTAAAAGGGAAGAATGGGATTGATTTTGTAAAGTTTTTGGTAGATTTATTATATTTTTTGTACGTATATTTATTGTAAAATAATGTGTTTAGGAAAAGGTAAGTCAATGGGTTCAATCTGATTTATTAATCTTAGCATTTTTTTTATTTAAAACTTTTAATTTCCTTTAATAAAACAAGTATATTAATTCCCTTTTATTTCACGATTATGAAATTTAATATTATTTATGTAATCACAAATTATAAGAGCGAAAATGCTCTTTTTATTACATCTTTCTGCTGCGATACTTTGACCAAAGTGGATCACTACTGTGACGTCACTAATACTTGTAGCAGGCCCGGTGTAGGACACACAGCGACATCTCGGAGGCCCCGGTTTCGTCCTGTTTTCGTTATATTTCGTCTGACTTTGTATCAGCACATTCTAGAAGGAATACTGCTGGTAGGGGTGTGGTATGAAATAATCAGAAATAAAACCTACCTCACAGAATTTTAGGAGTAGGTCAGCCAAACCTTCTTTGCTGGAGGCTTATTTGTGCACTGTTGCGTAGAACACGGAAAATGTACCAGGTATGTATATGTTGATTTCTAAATCAGCCAAACTCAACCTTTTTTCTCGCGGGCCGCCCGCAAACATATGTTTGCGACGTTAGGTGGGCAGCAACACACTTATGAAATGGCAAAAAGAGAAATTAAAATAGTAATGCAACACATGGTGCAAAGTAATATAACAAAGTTAATATCATTAGTTGGGCTAAACGTTTGTCGCGGAAAAAATATTTCTAAAAATTTTAAAACCACTATTTACAAACAATAAACTTCGTAGCTTTATATTGCAAACGTTGTAGAAATATGCTGCAAAATTTGTTGTTTGAAAATAGAGGTATAAAAAATTATTAGTGCTAATTTTTTTCTCCGACAAACGTTCAACCCTAAACGGCAATATTAGCCATATAATAAGTATAAAACGTAATTATATAGCAATGCAAAATTTCCAGGTTCTGAAAAAAAAAAGACTTTTTCCTAATATGCTTTTCTGTATGTCTTTTGCTGAATGCAAAATCTTTTTATTATTTTTTTAATAGTAGAAATACATAGTGCAAATTTAATTAATTTGAAATAATGTTTGATTAGTGTTTAACACTAAGAAAATATGTACACAGCTGTTACACAAATAAGACTACGTGTACAAAGAAATTTTGGCTAAGAAAACGGCGTTTAAAATGCTTTAGCATGGTTTTAAATTAATTATAAATAGCAGGGCAGATTTTGTATGAAACATGTAAAACAAATATATAAATCAACAGTGAATGTCTTAAATATTTTTTTATGCAGTCTCAATTAATTTATAAATATGGATTCATGATTATATGTCTCGGGCCGCACATAAAAGGTCGCCGGGCCGCAGGTTGTGTATGGCTGTTCTAAATGCTTTATAGACCATAAACTGAATGAGTACTATGTTCATCTTTCCTAGAAGCTGGTCACAAGTTTCTAGCTTTCTCCCTCTAGTTGTCGAATATAAATTTTAATCACATGGTTAGAATTTATTAGTCTCCTTGTTTGCTTATCGTCTCTTTGGAAAACTTTATACGCAGAAATACCGTGTGCTGAAAGGAAAAATTAAAATTTTAAAGTATATCATTTCGTCGTAATTACATTTATTTCTCGTTTCAGTTTAATTTTTTAAAATTCTGTGCTTCTTACTTTTTACTTAATAATTCGGGTTAGGTACATTTTTAGGGGGGGGGGGGGATTTTGTATTTGCCTAATCTCATCTTCTATATTTGTATTTTACTAAATAATTAACATGTTAAAAAGATCTCCCTTTTGGAATTTGGTTCTTCTCAGCCTTGTGTAAGTGACTAGAATATTATTATTGAAAACTTATTAATTTTAACTGGCACTTAAATTGAAAATAAAGAATCTTTGATCTGACACATTTTTATTATCTACTTATTTCAAAATTAAATTGTGTAAAGGAAAAAATAAATGTTATTTAATTTGAAACGAAATTTATATTCTACATAAAGAAAAAGTACTCGTTATTTAAATCGCAGTATTGTTATTTCTCTTCATAATCATTCCTCTGTTAAATATAGCGATCGCTTGCTTCCAGAAATAAGTTGTAAAGAATCTGGTTCAGCATGGAAGCTGCAGAGCTGACGTGTGACGTGACTTTCGACCTTCAAATTTCAGCACCAAGCTTAGTTTGTTTTCCAGCCTCTGCCGGAGGTAGCGCTATTAATTCGCGACCGGGTTTTAAGACAGCATGACATCAATTCCCAGGCTAAGTGGGTCTTAACTAGAAAGACCCTCAAAGCTTCTTCACTGTTCAAGCATTGTTAAGTGTAATTCGGCTACAGTACTGCCAGAAAAAAAATATTTTTAAATCAAAACTATAATTCAATGTTCCTAAATTCGTCCGTGGATATTTAGTAATGAAAGAAAAATATATCAGTCAATTTAATTAAAATTTAATTAATCTTCTTCAGTTATTTATTTTAAAGTTTTTTAAAATATATATATAGCATTTCTTCACGATTCTTGACTGTTATTTTGAATAAAAACATAACAAAATCACAGTATTTACTTTTTCTCAACACGAACCAAAAACGTAAAACACGTTGCATGAAATAATACCACAAATAAATTCTGAACAATTCAGAAAATCAGATTTTTTTTTTTTTTTTTGCCCTTTAATTCTCATTGAACTTTTCGTTTATGATCGGCAACACTCATTTCTTCAGAAGTATTTCAAACATGATCATAGATCTAAAGAAGGACTCCTAACCAAATAGTGCTAATATCGTGTCCCGACTTTGGAACGAAATGGTAGCTGCACAGCTATGAATAAGTTTCTGCACAGTCGGCCAGAATCCCTGCTAAGGCAGCACTACCTACAACCTCAAACCGAAACGAATAGCTAGTGCGAAAACTAACTGCACGAGTTGAACGAGTTTCGACTTTAGGAATGCGACCTGTATATCAGAAACGCACAAGACGACATACGGTTTGGAGAAGCAGATGAACTGCAGTTCGAAACTGCAGTGCTATCTTAAGATAGTTTCAAAAATCAGAGAAAGTACAGAAAGGTTGTATGTTTACTGAACACGTTTCGTCAGATATTCGAATGAATTAGAACAAATCTGAAATAGTATGCATTGTAAAATATTGACTTTATTTCTTTCGACATCAAT
The DNA here is from genome assembly GCA_963931845.1 of Maratus michaelseni. Taxonomy (NCBI): domain Eukaryota; kingdom Metazoa; phylum Arthropoda; class Arachnida; order Araneae; family Salticidae; genus Maratus; species Maratus michaelseni. The sequence continues at coordinate 224,740,746 of OZ007596.1, forward strand.
TACATCACCTTTTCTAATTATTTCCATAAAACTCCATAAGAGTTTTTTTTCCCTTTGACATGCTTTAAGACTCCGCCTACATTCGTGTAAATTGTAGTCGGCAAAATGAAGTGTGTTTAAGGAAGCACATGGAAGTGTAAGTTATATCCATCCATTTAAATTGGTCTTCAATAGCTCAATCTAAATCTTAGTAAAATATGTTTAGATGAACATTTGCGTATTTACATCAATTTTTCCCTGCACAAAACTGACTTTTAAGATATTCTTCACATAAAACATTGCATTCACACTATTTCGATATAGGCAACCATGCTAATTTTTTATGAAAAATATCATGATTTGTATTTTAACTTCATTATAAATTTCGTTTATACAGTTAATCGAAAAGAAATGCATACTGCACATTGAATTCTTGGCTAATATTGCGAATTCAAAACGGAAGAGAAGCGTCAATGTGTAACCTCCTTACTCCTTTTTTGAACCTGATATGAAGAAAAATAATTCTCAGAAATAATTAAATAGCCAGTTTTATTTGGAGGCATTTTAGATAAAACTACGTTTTAATTCAGGCGACTGTTGAAGACATGAAGATATTAATTCTGCAGAAAAATACTACTATTATGTAAATCGTGCTATTTACTGCAAAGGTTGCCGAAAGACAAACTTTTCACAGCCTCCAGAATAAAAAAAAAATCCCTGACGGCTCGGCGTACAGGCACAGGTAGATTTCGAATACGCAGACCGTGGGGCGCCTGTTTGTTGTGAATTGCGGAAGAAATTACCTTTTTGCCATGATATGGCAGTTGGAACCGCCTACTTCGAAACCTAACTTGTTTGCAGGCGGAGCCAGCAGGGATTTTTTTTTTTTTGCTATAAGAGTTGGTCCTATAAAAAACTTATCAATATCAAAGTTTTAGACAATATTAAGAGGATTTATAATAAATTTAAGCGGATTTGAAATCTTGGGAATTGACGAAGTTATGATTTTTTTTTTCTTCTGAAACCCCCATTCCCCCCCTCCCCCCTCCTTTGGGGCATTTTTAAAGAAATCAAAAATCTGTCATACATAAATTTTTGGCCCTTTTTCTAGAAGTAATAATAACTTTAAACGGATTCTATATGTATAAAAATTTAGAAGTTATGGTTTTTTTCTGTTTTCACGTCTGCTTGTAGGCGGAGCCAGCAGAGATTTTTTATTTATTTATTTATTTATTTATTTATTTTGCCGTAAGATTTGGTTCTATAAAAAACTTGTGAATATAAAAGTTATAGATAATTTTAAGGAGATTTACAAGAAAATTTAAGCGGATTTGATATCTTGGGAATTGACGAAGTTATGAATTTTTTTTCTTCAAAACCCCCCTTTTTCCCCCCTTGGGGCCATTTTTAATGATATCAAAAATCTGTCATATATAAATTTTCGGCCCTTTTCCTAGAAGTAATAATAACTTCAAACGGATTCGATACGTATCATAATTAAGAAATTATGGGGGGTTTTCTGTTTTCACAAAAAGCCCACCCCCCACCCTTGTTTCGATTTTGTCCATTAACGAACTTTACCGAGATTTCAGGCCCCTTGATTTTATGTATCAGTTTCGAAAAGATGCGTGAGTTGGAACCACCTACTTCGAAAACAACTTGTTTGCAGGCAGAGCCGGCAGGGATTTTTTTATTATTATTATTTTTTTTTTTTTTTTTTGCTATAAGGATTGGTCCTATAAAAAACTTGTCAATATAAAAGTTTTAGATAATATTAAGAGGATTTATAATAAATTTAAGCGGATTCGATATCTTGTGAATTGACGACGTTATGAATTTTTTTCTTCTAAAACACCCCCTTCCCCCCCCTTGGGGCCATTTTTAATTATATCAAAAAACTGCCATACATACATTTTCGGCCCTTCTCCTAGAAGTAATAATAACTTCAAACGGATTCGATACGTATCATAATTAAGAAATTATGAGGGTTTTTCTGTTTTCACAAAAAGCCCCCCCACCCTCCCCCCCCTTGGTTCGATTTTGCCCATTAACGAACTTGACCGAGATTTTATGTCCCTTGATTTTATGTATAAATTTCGAAGAGTGCAGATTTATTGCAGTTATCGTGTTCATAAAAAAGTGACATAGATAGATAGATAGATAGATAAAGTTTTGAACTGGGGGTGGTTTTGGGTTCTGGGAGTCATAAACAGCGTAGATCTGCAAAATTTTTTCAAAAATTCTAACTTAGGTGAGAATGTAATAGGTAGTATTTCTTACGAAATCTACCTAACAGTCATATATTTTCATTAAGGGTTATCTAATAATTATGTCACTTTTCAGAAGGGAGGGAGTAGTTAACACATTGCCACATCGCATTTAAAATATGAAAACAGTTATATTGGCAACATTTTGAAGCAGCATAATAAAGTTTTAAAATATACAGTAAAGCGTGCTAAGACGGAATGTAAAGGTGCAAGAAAAAATTCTGTGTAAAGCGGGAATCCGCCATAGACAAGTTATATTTTCCCAGATGTTACTTTACGTACTGTTACTCTGGTAGTATTGATTTTAATGATGTTGTAATGGTTTTAATATAAAATTGATTTTTATTTGTCTCACATTCGTTAAAGAATACCTCCTTGCGTCTTTTTTGAATCTGATGTAAGGAAAAATAATTCTCAGAAATAATTAAATAGCCAGTTTTATTTAGAGGCATTGTAGATAAAACTAATGAAAGGAGTAAGACTACCTTTTAATTCAGGCGACTGTTGAAGGCATGGAGAGATTAATTCTGCAGAAGAATACTACTATTATGTAAATAGTACTATTTATTACAAACGTTTCCGAAAGAAAAACTTTTCGCACCTTGCAGAGTAAAAAACAGTCATATATTTTCATTAAGTGTTATCCAATAATTATGTCACTTTTCAAGAGGCAAGACGGGAGGGAGGAGTTAACACATTGCCACATCGCATTTAAAATATGAAACCAGTTATATTGGCATCGTTTTGAACATAATAAAGTTTTAAAAAATCAGTAAAACGTGCTAAAACAGAATGTAAAGGTACAAGAAAAAATTCAGTTTAAAGCGATATTCCGTCATGTTTTTACAAGTTTTATTTTATGTACTGTTACTCAGGTAATATTGATTTTAATGAGATTGTAATGGTTTAAATAAAAAATTGTTTTTAATTCGTTTCACATTCGTAAAAGTACAAAATAGTAAAATTATACCATAATCGCATGGTTGGTTTTATCAAAGCTTGTAGTCACTAGTCAGTTTGCTGTTGCAAATGTGGCATGACACTAAGCGGGTATCATTCGGCTGTGACAGCCTGTAAACAATGACAATAGGGGAGGAAAAAGTAAATATCCCTCGAAATTTGCGTGATGTATTATTAACTAACTTGAATTATCCCCTTTTCTGTAGTAAAATTCTTTTGTGTGTGTGTGTGTGTGTGTATCCATGTGTACACGATCGCAGCGCCACTAATTTCTCTTGAAAACGTTCATAAGAATAATTCATTCGAATATCTGACGAAACGCGTTCAGTAAACATACAGCCTTTCTGTGCTTTCTCTGATTTTGGAAACCATTTTGTTTCATAGATGTTATCTTCCTATACATTCACAAAACTCTAAATATGAAATGTTGTGTCATTCATTCCGTACATTAATTATAGCGACAAATGGTTCCAAACAGGAAAACTTACTTTAAACCTCATTTACAATTGTAGTTCCAACGAACTGAACTCACACCAGTAATCAGAAATAGGAATCATTTAAATCATGTTTCGTCCTGTTTTTGTAGTATTCCCCTCACTTTCACTCAGCAAACTCTAGAAGTAATACCGCACGTAATGGTGTGGTATGAAATAATCACAAATAAAACCTACCTCACAGAATTTTAGCCAACAGAATTTTGAGTAGGCCAGCCAAACTTTCTTTGCTGGAGGCTTATTTGTGTACTGTTCATTCCAACCATTCTAATTTTTTATGAAAAATATCCTGATTTGTAATTCAACTTCATTGTAAATTTCATTTATACAGTTTATCGAAAGAAATGCATACTGCACATTGCCCAATTCTTGGCTAATATTGCGAATTCAAAACGGAAGCGAAGCGTCAATGTGTAACCTCCTTACTCCTTTTTTGAACCTGATATGAAAAAAAATAATTCTCAGAAATAATTAAATAGCCAGTTTTACTTGGAGGCAATGTAGATAAAACTACATTTTAATTCAGGCGACTGTTGAAGACATGAAGAGATTAATTCTGCAGAAAAATACTACTATTATGTAAATCGTGCTATTTACTGCAAAGGTTGCCGAAGGACAAACTTTTCACACCTTCCAGAGTAAAAAACAATCACATATTTTCATTAAGGGTTATCTAATAATTATGTCACTTTTCAGAGGGGAGGAAGGAGTTAATACATTGCCACATCGCATCAAATATGAAAACAGTTAGATTGGTAACATTTTGAAGCAGCATAGTAAAGTTTTAAAAAATGCAGTAAAACGTGCCAAGATTGAATGTAGAGGTGCAAGAAAAAAATCAGTTTAAGGCGGGATTCCGTCATAGACAAGTTATGTTTTCACAGGTTTTACTTTATATACATTTACTGAGGTAGTATTGATTTTAATGAGGTTGTAATGGTTTTAATATAAAATTGTTTTTAATTTGTTTTACATTCGTAAAAGAATAAAATATTAATATAATACTATAATCGCATAGTTTTTTTTTATCAAAGCTAGTTGCTGTTGCAAATGTGATGAGACACTAAGCGGGTATCATTAGATTGTGACAGAGTAACAAAGATAATACGGTAGGAAAGAGAAAATAATCCACGAAATTTGCGTGATGTAGTTTATGAATTATCCCTTATTGTGTAGTAAAATTCTTTTAGGATCGCAGCGCTACTAATTTCTCTTGAAAGCGTCCATAAGAATAATTCATTCGAATATCTGACGAAACGTGTTCAGTAAACATACAACCTTTCTGTACTTTCTCTGATTTTTGAAACTATCTTGTTTCATAAATGTCATCTCCCTATACATTCACAAAAGTCTAAATATGAAATGTTGTGTCATTTTGTACATTAATTATAGCGACAAAAGGTTCCAATCAGGAAAACTTTTTTTATAACCGTATTTCCAAATCCAGTTCCAGCAAACTAAACTCATACCAGTAATGAGAGAAAGGAAAATTTTAAATGAAGTTTCGTCCTGTTTTCCTTGTATGTCAAATTCTCTTGACTATATATCGTTAGATTCTAGGCGTGTTACCGCACGTAAGGGTGTGGTAAGAAATAGTATGAAATAAAATTTTAGGAGCAGGCCAAAGCTTCTTTGAATTCGATAGAGGCTGTTTGTGTCGTGTTGTGTAGAACGCGGCTAATGTACAAGTGCGTTAATGATTAAAATGCTTTGAAGACCATAAACTGATTGAGTACTATGTTCATCTCTACTAGAAGTTGGTCACAAGTTTCTAGCTTTCTCCCTCTAGTTGTCGAAAATAAATTTTAATCGCATGGTTAGAATTTATTAGTCTCCTTGTTTGCTTATCGTCTCTTTAGAATACTTTATACGCAGAAATACCGTGTGCTGAAAGGAAAAAATAAAATTTTAAAGTATATCATTTCGTTGTAATTTCCATTTACTTCTCGTTTCAGTTTAATTTTTAAAATTCTGTGCTTCTTGCTTTTTACTTAATAATTCGGATTAGGTACATTTTTGTAGGGGGGGGGGGGAGAGGGGTGATTTTCTTTTTGCCTAATCTCATCTTCTATATTTGTATTTTACTAAATAATTAACATGTTAAAAAGATATCCTTTTTGGAATTTGGTTCTTCTCAGCCTTGTGTAAGTGACTAGAATATTATTATTGAAAACTTATTAATTTTAACTGGCACTTAAATTGAAAATAAAGAATCTTTGATCTGACACATTTTTATTATCTACTTATTTCAAAATTAAATTGTGTAAAGGAAAAAATAAATGTTATTTTAATTTGAAACGAAATTTATATTCTACATAAAGAAAAAGTACTCGTTATTTAAATCGCAGTATTGGTATTTCTCTTCATATTATAGCCTCTGTTAAATATAGCGATCGCTTGCTAGAATAAGTTGTAAAGAATCTGGTTCAGCATGGAAGCTGCAGAGCTGATGGGTGACGTGACTTTCGACCTTCAAATTTCAGGACCATGCTTAGTTTGTTTTCCAGCCACTGTCGGAGGTGGCACTATTAATTCGAGACCAGTTTTACGAAAGCATGAAATCGATTTCCAGGTAGCCCAGCAGAGATATCGGCCAATGTCCGTTTCAATATTGGTCAAGATTTCGAAAGTCGCTGAATGTCATACGTCAAATTTATAACATCTGTTGGTATCCACAGACATAACTTAAAATTAGTTTTTAAAAGAAAGCATTCAAAAGAGTTTTTTGTATAACTTATGACATTATAATACAGAAATAGAATTCTAAAAAATAAAAGTTAATAAGTTATAATTTAATATATAATATAATAATTTAATAATAATAATTTTTAAAAACTTGACTTATTTGTAAAATTTGGTTTAAATTCGCCAATATCGTAAAAATGATATTACTATTACAACATTCAAGGATATCTATCGACATATGTTAAACATAATGTCATTTTTCGGATATTTCAAGATATCTGTCGACATTCAGCATGTCTGACAAAGTTTGTAATCTTGACCGAGGTGAAAGAAAAGTTTTAAAGGACCGCCCATTTGTACAGTTTTCTTCTAAGTGCATCTGCCGTGAAACTTGCACAGAATGAAAATGCCCGTATAAAAATTTTCTGTAGGAATCTATAGTTATTTATATATTTAAAAAAAACATAAAAAGTGTTAGTTTTATTTAAACAAAAAAAGAAAAAAAAACTAACTTTTTACACTATATTTTTACAGTATGTTTTTTATACTATTTTAATAATGTTTTTACATGAAAAAAAATCACTTTATTTAATTTTTATTTGGAGGCTTGTTCACCTTTTTAAAATGCTTTCGAATTTTCGACTTTTTGAACGATTTTTTTTATTATTATTATTGAAATAATACAAGTTTAGTTTCAAAAGTAGATAATCGATATTTGAATTAGACACTATTCATCTGAGTAATAATAATAAATATTATATATAAGCTAATAAAAATAAGCTTTTAGGGCTAATATATGTACGGATAAATTAGCTTTGGTCTCCTCAGAGCCAGCGTTCTCAGACGTAGGAAAAATTCTTTAGATCTAGAGAAATTCAAGTAATGTTAACAATAAAAGTTGGCAGTGGCAGTCCTTTCACAAAATTTTGGAATTCTTTTAATTCCACTTTTAGGTATTTGTAAAGAATTGTGTAGAAGGACAATCACGCCTCTAAATTATTATCCCTTCACATTTACAATCACGCCTCTAAATCACATCCCTTCTTTTTTTTTTTTTTTTTTTTTGAAACACCAAGCTGCAGATATTCTTAAATATAAAATAAATAGTAAAATATTTAACAAACTAGTGTAATACAATAAAAGCAAAAAAAAAAAAAAAAAAAAAAAAAAAAAAAATCTCCATAACACTATAAAATTAAGAAATGCGCTAGGCATTTCGAAGGACCTTCGTATTTCTTCATCGGGCGCAAAGAAGACGTGCTACTTGTCTTGCTCTTAGTGCTAAATCTTCTTGTTCACTCTGTCTGTGACTCTAGTCTTGCTCGGCAGGTAATTGCTGTCTAAATCAAATAATTATTCGTCAAAGCAATTAAAAAAATATAGTTACATAAGTATTCTACTCTATTAATTTTAAGCAGCGTAGTGTTATTTTTTTCGATGCTGTGGTTAGTAAAAAAAAAAAAAAAAAAAAAAAAAAAAAATCGTTGAGCGTTTTTTTAAGGTGTGATTAGCTGGAAAATATTCTTTATCAACATTTCCTTCTACTACACATTTTAATAATTTCAAAGAAAAAAAAAATTCTGTTCCATCCACTCCATTTAAGGATTGCGGTGATTTTGAGAAGAACATTATACTGCTTCTTCTACATAATCTTCAGACTGTGGGTCTAGTACCGATATAGTGAAGCATAATTTTTTAAATCGCAAATATTTAGCTATAGATAAAAGTATGCATTCAGATAGAATAGCATGGCTACAGATTTTAATATATTACTTAGAATAACACCAAGTGTGAAGGATGAATTAAAATTTTTTGTTGTAATATAAATATAAAATATTCGTTAAATCAAAATGTTCACAAAATTGTTAATATTATTTCTAAAAAGAATTTAATTTGATAGTACTTTTAATCTTAGGAATGCTAATAATAAACTTACTGAATTAGGCTGTTATTGTACATTCTACTGTTATCATTTAGTTACATACATCAGTGTGTCTACATTAGAAAAATAAATAATAAAAATATATACTATTTGCACAATAAACAATTGAAACATAGAAATTTAAATCTCACACCAGAAAATATTCAGAATTAAATAACTTTTATAGTTTATGAGGAATTTGGTCGAAATTCATACTGGAAAGAAACCATTTGATACTCGAAAAAAGCTGTTTACTCGGCTTTTATGATATTGAATAATTAATAATAAATCTTTCCAGTGCAGAAGAGGAAACTGGTATTGGTATTCAACATGTGTCGTACGACACGAGTACCAGTGATCCACATTGTGTCTTATCTCAAAGTAGCGTAGGGATGGGTATTTCGACTCACATGAAGAAGTAGGGTTGGTCGGTTGGAAAGTAATACAAAATAATATTTATCATGGAGCAATATTTTTCGCAAGCAATAAAGGCTAACAAACGTTTACCTTTTTATCAGCAACAACTTTTTTCACATTTAACATAAATAAATTCTATACAGATCATCTTCTTTTAAAACAGTGATTCGCAAATAAAGCTTCATAGGAAGGACTCTTGCGACATTCCATAAATAGAACTAAAATGTGTTCTAAAACAGAAAAAGAAAGTAAGAAATGAAAAAAATACTCTGGTCGTCATTTTATTTTTAAGAGTTTATAAAAACTGAGCATGTCTATTTTTTATAACTTTAGTGAAAGATGTTTTTTCTAAATATAGTATGTGTTAATTGCATTTGAAATCAGTTGTTTGTAAAAATATTTGCAAATAAAGGCATAATTATTTGGTGATTTGTCAACATAAGTAATACTAAATTTATTTTGTAGATTTTTAATATTACTATTTAATTGTTTTAAATTTAAAATTATGATTATACTGAAAATGTTTATAAAGTTCTATGTTTAATTTGTTTAATATATTAAATTTCCATTCACTAAAACATTCAAGAGGTTTGTTATAATCAGTTGCAATTTTGTATATAAAAAGATCTAAATCAAAATTAAAATGTTTTAATATTGAAACAATAGTATATTTGGAAGGTGTATAGAACTTTGTACCAAATGACATTAGCTTACTAAATTATCATTTTCAACAATAGTTAAATCACCAGTAATAATATGACCATGAAAAGTGTCACCAAACTTACTGTACAATGGATTATTACAATTACATTGTGGATTATCATTAGAACTTAAAGATTTAGCAAAATGATTATAGTTAAAAATACGACGCCCTAATGTAACATTGTACTTGTAAGTTTTATGTATAGTGAAATTTTTAATAGGAAAGAATTTACTATCATTGTTAATAATATTTTGAAGATTAATTTTATTAAGTACTGGATTGGAAAAATTATATAATTAATTGAGTATTGTTTGCTTTATTATAAGGTTTTATTTTTAAGTTTTACGTTAAGAAGTGTAGATCGATAACGAAGTAAATCAAAGAAACCCTCACTGAAATGTGAAGAAAATGTAATAGAATTGAAAACTTTGTAATAAAGATGAAGGTGTTTCTTTTTTTATAGGAAAAAAAAATGTGTTTTCTGATTTCAAGCCAATTATAAGATGTTTTAAAATTTACATCCAGATTTGTTAATTCTTTGCTAAAATGTTTTCTTGAAATGTATTGAATATTATTTTTTTGTTTACCTCTTTGTGACCTAGAAGTTTTTTTTGTTGACTGAATGATTTAATTCAGAATAAATATTTCTATATTGCTCAAATTAGTGGAGTTGGTGATACATGGTGTGGTTGATTAAAATTATTTGAATTAAGTCCATAAGGGTAAAGAGTGTTACGCGATTTAATAAAAATTGATTCATAAAGCAATCTATCATTTAAATTTTTATACATACTTAAAATCTTAATATCGTGTTTCGAAACCTACAAGTTTATAGTGAGGGGGGTAGGGGGTAGTTAATTCTGTCTGTCCGTCCACTGATGAAAAACAGACTGTCTTTCGCCGGTATAGTTTTTATGTTCTAACGTTATAAGTGTTTATAGTTAATTGTTATAAAATAAATTTATGTACACTTTCTTTCATATTTAAATATTTCACATTTTGAGGAATTATATATGTATATGCACACACACACACACACACACACACACACACACATACATACAGTGGTGGCCAAAAGTTTGGACATTTTTTGAAAGTTTCACGTTTTTCAACTTTGTGTGCTTGTAGAATATATTAATTTTCACTTAAATACAAACGTTTATATATCAAATTGAAGGCAATTTAATGTAGAATATAATAATAAAAACAGTATTACAATATCTGTCAAACACAAATCTTTTTGAATAAGGACGTGTTTTGTAATAAAAGCGTACTAGTCAATCACAAACACTGTTCTGAGGACCAATCAAATGTCTGTAACTATAGTTTAGGTTATTTGGATGGTAAAAGAGTTATTGTTGTGGAAATATTTTGCAGAATGATGCATACTAGTACAATTAAATAGAGTACTGCTGTTTTTGAATATTTAAAGTCCTTTTTTTTAATTAAAAACAATGTCATCAATAAGAACTAATTGGACATCTACAAAAAGAAGCTGAATTGTCATATTGAGAGAAAATGGCCTCTCTTATGCAGAAATTGCAAGACAAGTTGGTGGTTCAGTGACTTGTTCTGGTGTACGAAAGTTCTGTTTACGTTATGAAAAAACAAAATCAGTGGAAAATAAGGCCAAATCAGGCCGAAAAAAATGCACAAGTGCTACTGCCGATAGAAAAATTAAACGCCTATGCCTTCAAGATAGAAAAATTTCATCAGATGCCATTAGATGTGAAATGAATGCAGCGGGTATTGCAGTAAGTTTAAGAACAATAAGGAGAAGGTTATCAGGATTTGGACGTTATGAAAACGGGATTACGTCATGAAAAAACGAAATCAGTGGAAAATAAGGCCAAATCAGGGCGAAAAAAACGCACGTGCTACTGCGATAGGAAAATTAAACGGCTATGCCTTCAAGATAGAAAAAATTCATCAGATGCCATTAGATGTGAAATGAATGCAGCGGGTATTGCAGTAAGTTCAAGAACAATAAGAAGAAGTTTATCAGGATTTGGACTACAAGCTAGAATTCCAAGGTAAAAACAATATTTAAATCAAAAGCAACGCGAAAAACGAGTTAAGTGGGCAAAAGAACACATTAAATGGTCAGAAAATCAAGGGAAGCAAGTAATCTGGAGCGATGAGAGTAAAATATCGCTCTTTGGTAGTGATGGTAGAAAATACGTGAGACGTAGAGTAGGATAAGCAATTCATCCTCATTGCATTGAAGCAACTACAAAAATCCCAACAAATGTCATGATTTGAGCATATATGTCTGCAGATGGTGTGGGCCGAATTCAAGTGATTGATGGCATCCTGAATGCCAAAAAATACATCGAAACTGTCCTGGAACCAAAATTGATACCTTCCATCAGGGATCTCTTCCCCAACAACGCACCATTTATTTTTCAGCAGGATTCAGCTCCATGCCACACAGCAAAAGTATGCAAAGCATGGTTTCAAAATAAAGGCATAGATATATTAGCATGGCCAGGAAACAGCCCTCATCTCAATCCAACTGAAAATTTGTGGCGACGTTTGAAAATTCTTGTACAAAAAAAACGTCTATCCAATAAAAGACAACTTATTGAAGCTATAATTGATTCTTGGCACCATGTGATTACGAAAGATGAACTCCAAATACTCGTTCACTCGATGAAAAGACGCTGTGAAGCTGTCTTACAAAATAAGGGTTATCCTACTATTAGTTGCATAACTTTTTTTGTAATACAGATATTGTAATACTGTTTTTATTATTAAATTCTACATTAAATTACCTTCAATTTGATATATAAACGTTTGTATTTAAGTGAAAATTAATATATTCTACAAGCACACAAAGTTGAAACACATGAAACTTTCAAAAAATGTCCACACTTTTGACCACCACTGTTTATATATGAATCTGTGCTTTAACTTCAATATTGCGATTATACAATGAAACATAAATAGAATCAATTTTACTTAAATTCGGTTACCTTATATCCTCCCAGGGGGAGCTATAAGTGAAAAAGTAAGTTGTGTTGATCAGTACAACGTATTTCATAATAACCATCTACGTCATTAATATATAGTAAGTCTTCACTTTTCTCAACAGCGAAATCACGTATAACCTGTTTGACAGAAAATTTTCTTCTGTGTGTAACTGATATTCATCCTTAATAATCAGTTTCGGTAAAAAATATTTCAATATTTTGTTTTAAATATGACGTCATATTCACCTGCTTTCTGTATTTTTTCATATTGATACTCCTTGTATTATTAACAAATGTATTACTGCTGCTAAACTACGAAAATGTTCTTTTTGTTAAGAAATATTCACCTGCTTTATGTTTGTATTATTAGGAAATATTTGAAAATGTCAGTTTTATTCAGAGTATGACGTCATATTCATCCCTTTTTTATTACTTAAAAAAATATTTCAATTTCATTTTGCAGATGGAAATCTTTCAATTGAAAATTTATTACTGTAGACAAATTATTATTAAGGTTTTTCAATTTTTGGCAACAGTAAAGAAACACAGTTAAATTTTATAGGAAAAAGTTCCACTGTTTCTCAATGAAAATAATGAATTTTTGAATTTTTAAGAAAAATATTGAGTAAAGTAAATAAAACACAGCCTATGTTACTTCCTGGATTATAATCCATCTATATGCAAAGGCATTCAATAAGCCGCTTTGACACTAGCGTCAGATAAACAATTTCACAATTAATTCTCACAATTAATCAAGAAATTTCAAATTTATAATAAAATTAGAAATAGCATACAATAAAAATTTTGTGGCATCAGGACAAAATGGTTGGAACAAGTCAAGATGACCGGGGTCATTCGTCTTGGTCGATGATGTATTTTTATGATAATGGTTTTTATCTATAATGTCAAGTGGTTTATATATGTAATTTGTTTATATATGTATTTTGTGTGACACCCTACTTAAGTAAAATAAAGTTTTTATGAGTTTATATGTTTATGAAAAGGTGATGCTCTCTTTTAAATTTTTGGATTTAAAAAACATTTTTAGTAATCTGGTGTTAACTGACGTTTTATTAAAAACAATAAAAACACGAACGAAAAATCATTCGTCAAGCATAGATTATAAAACACTTTCCAACACAACCAGAAAACTGTAGCGAAACTTCACCGTTAAGTAAGGTGAAAGATGATATGTAAGTGAACAGTCTAGAAAACATATAACACATTGAAAAATACAGTTTTCTAAATTACCTTCCAGTGTCAGAAAATTAGTCGAATTATTTTGTGCAGCTCTCTATGTGATCAATAGATGTGGATATATAGCATGATAAAATTTAGTTCAGTTAGAATATTCACATGTAGCAATTTTCACCAATCGATGGAAATGCACTCGAAGTCTTTTGTACAGCCCTGCATATTACCTGAAGACTTTTGTACACAACACATATTAAACTAAGATTAAGAAACATTTTCCAACACAGTCAGAAAACTGTAGCTCAATTGTGTCAATTCGTGATTTTAAAGAGACATCGTTTATATATTGCCTTAACAAGGGACATCAATGCGATGGTAATACTACTCTGTTTTTAAAGTAAGAAGCACATTTATATAACAAATTAGCATAAGAATAAAATTACAAATATTTTTTTTTTGCATATTAAAGATTTCTTAATTTGTAATACGTATGATTGCGCTTTGAATTATTTGGCTTTCTCATTTATTTTCTTTCTGCATTTATTTTAATTTTATTTGAAAATGTTTTATTTTATTATACCTAGAGTGCACCCCGCAACAGACTTCGTAACACAGTTAACTCGTTACAAAGTAAGTATTTAAGTTGTGTTATAATATTAGCCCCCCCCCCCCATTTCTTGAGAACTAAGGAGCGTTGTATAAAATCCGTTGAACCTGAGATTAAGGGACTTCTACCCGACAATATATATAAAAATAATCAAAATGATTACCAAGCTTGACCCTCTCTTTGTTAGAAAATAGAAGCAAGCTATTTTAAACACCGAGAGCCAAAATTAGGCTTTATTTACCTATCTGCTTTAAATGTATCACGAGAGCCTACACTAGTCACGCACAGAAACGCTCAAGCTAATGTTAAGTCTATGGGAAGGTTCTTGTGCGATTTCTTGCTCGCATTTTAATATTGTTAAATGCTTTTTTTATTTGCATAGGATAGCTGAGGTCAATCCCCAACGTTGTTAGTTTTTGCTTTTTCGATTTTTGTTGCAGTTTTCTTATAAGCGGGCATTTTCAATTTTGGAACCGGTTAGAACCGGTTCTGAAAGTGAATGTACCTTTATATAAAATAACTGGAACCAAAATCGAAAAAGTAAAAACTAACAACGTTGGAGATTGACCTCCAGCTATCCTATGCAAAAAAAAAAAAAACAAAAAAAAAAACATTTCAAAATATTAAAATGTGAGCGAGAAATCGCGCTAGAACCTTCCCATAGACTTAACATTAGCTTGAGCGTTTTTTCGCGTGACTGATGTAGGCTCTTAAGTAATAAATTTTCTAATTTAGAAACTTATTATTTACATTGTAATAATTGCCTTTATACTCCCTGATTCCTTAAAGTATATGAAATAAAAGATCTGCAAACGTTATGTGAAACTCAGTTGCTTCGAAACTGTGTGTGTTGAATATAAAGCACGGTTTTCCATATTTCTCTTTTGAATTACTGTGTTTTCTCCGATTTCAGACTCAAACCGAAAGCCCTATGCGTGACGGAACAAACACAGTAGCGAGAAAACTGGAGTTATTTTGCAGAACGGGAAATTAACTTTCCGAAAAGATGTTCGAACATCCGGTATTCGTTCGGCTGTCAGGTTCTGGAAAAGGATATATTTCATATATCTGTCATTTTGCTTACATTTAATTTTTTTTTTAATTGTTTCGCTCCTTTTGAATTTATTATAACTCATAGCAAAATTTGCGGCATGATGTGTTTAAAACGCAACTCTTAACTATAAATGGAAAGATTTTGGCTATAATTAAAGGAAGTGTATGTAAAGCGTGTTAAAAGAAAAGTTGATACGTAATTTCTAGATATATTCCTTTCAATCATTAACTGAATATTTTTTACTGCTCGTGTTAAAACTAATTATTCACCCGTTATACGAAAAAAAAAGTTACAGATAATAGCATTGTTTTATCATTGTTTTCTTTTAAAATTTGCTTTAATCTGAAAAAGAACAACAACCTAATAATAGGTATAAATAGTTTATCATAATGTACAGGGCAAATAAGTAGTTAAGTATAGTTATTTCGCAAAATGGTAAATTAACATTTCGAAAGAATATTTTGTTGTTACCTAGGAAAGTGCATCGTAAAGGGATGGAGAAAGGGGGCGGGGGGGGGGGGTGCCAGAGCCCTAATAGAAGTTGCACTTCTCAAGCGAACTGTAATTTCGGTTTCTAGCAAGACGACGGGACCCTCGACTAGTCATGTACCTGAAGACTGAAATTCACACCCCAAGAATTTTGCGCTTACTGCATCACTTAGGGGATATTTTTTCTTTTTCTTTCATTTATTTTCTTTCTATTTTTTCTTTTTTATAAGTCTTGGTGCTACATTTTGCAAGAATCCTTTAGGTTTAAAAAAAAGAAAAATCAATCAAAAAGAAAAACTTGTCAGATGTGCCAATCCCAGAACTTTCTTCTATCTTACACAGGTTTCGCATACACTAAAAAATAATCTCAGCACCAATTTATATCAAGGTCTAACTGAATCTAAAATTTTATTAAATTCCATGCATTAGATCCTGAGGTATGATTATCACTAAAATCGTGTAAATCCTGAAAAACGCATCATAGCAGCACTACCTGTTGGTAGATTTACACCAAAACTTAGCAGCATCTATTTATGCCAAGGTCTAACAGAATCCGAAGTTTGATGAAAATCCGTACATTAGTTCTTGAGATATAGTTATCGTGAAAATCATGAAAAAAGTGGCATAACAACGCCACCTTTTGGGCTAGTTACACCAAAACGTAATCAGCATCTATTTATGTCAAAGTCTAACAGAATAGGAAGTTTTATGAAATTCCGTGCATTAGTTCTTGAAATATACCTATCGTAAAAATCACGAAAAAAGTGGTATAGCAGCGTCACCTGTTGGGATATCTACACCAAACGTAATCAGCGTCTATTTATGTCAAGGTCTAACAGAATTCGAAGTTTGATGAAATTCTGTGAATTCGTTCTTGAGAACCTAAGAATTAAGCTGTTGCGGAAATCGGGAAAAATGCATCATAGCAGCGCCACCTATTTACACCATATCCTAATCAGCACCAATTTATATCATGGACTAACTGAGTACAAAGTTTATTAAATTCCGTGCATTAGTTCTTGAGGTAGAGCGCCCAAAAAAATTTTGTCACATACAGACAGACGGACAGACAGAGAAATAAAGTCACAGACTCACAGACAGACATTTTCTAAAAATAATTAAATCGTGTTCAGGATCTTCTAAAACGTATAAATTCATCGAAAACTGGAAGTGAAAAATTTTCATGAATCCAATATTTTCTTCTTGCAAAGATAAAAGAAAGCAATAAGTCACACTACTGAAATATGCTCAAATCATTTGGACTTATTTTCAGAAATGCAATAGCCATATTTAATTGTTAATCAATATACAAAAATATCACTCATGTAAATGAACAACAGATGTATTCATAAAATAACAACCATTAACTCTTAAAAAAAAAAAAAAAAAAAAATCAATATTTACTTTACCATTTAACTGTAGAATCCACACGGAACCACTCTATTTTGTGACATAAATTAACTGTAATCGCAAAAATAGTTTACTTAAACAATTACACTCCATTCATCTTAAAATACAATTTATGAACCAATTAAGAATTATATGCACGCGCATTTTCACTTCTTAAATTACAATTATCCGGTCTTTATAATAAATGTGAACAACTCTTAGAATGTAAAAGCTCATACGCCATGCATTTTACACACACACACATAATTGCCGGATATAAAATATTCAGTATTTTTCATATAATCAGCAAATATTTCATATTAAAAGCTGTCATAAATTGAGGCGCAACTTTTAGTATTAAAAAAAACACCAGGAAAACGCACAAAAGCGGATAATAACCGTCATTTCCTGACTCTATCAGTCAGGCGGAAGTGGAATCTTTTATAAAACTTCTGCAGTCGCGAAAAAAAATACGTATATAGACAAGCCTGAAGTTTAAAGAGTTAACTTTCATTTAAAATGCGTTAATGTGAATGATTTTTCAACTCCAACATGTTTTAAGTGATTTTCAATGACGACTAAATGGGTCGTCTTTTATGTTTGAGGATCGACAATTGTATGGTTCGACTTTTTACAGAACGGTTGGATGTTTTTGTAAAAGCTCTCAAATATCACAGAAAATGGCTGTAATGAATTTTGTAATAATGAACTACTTGAAATAAATCTCATTGTAATTCACGAGTGTTCTAAAAATAAAAATTACTTTGGAAGATATTTTATATTATATTCTCTTAAAAGATTTCAAATATATACCTTTTTTTTTTTTTTTTTTTTCGTACGAGTTGATGAACATTTATAATAAATGCGTGGAATGGCTAAAAGATATATCTTTTGAAAACTTAAATATCGTTTACATATATTAAAAAACAACAGTAGTTCATTAAATAATATCGATGTTGCAGAGAGAAAAATTTTTAAAATAGCGAGGTAAATGCCCTGAGAGCGAGAAATACTTCTGTAATTTAATGATTTATAAAACAACGGAGCACTAATTTGATTTGAAATATTAAGAACTCGCCGCTAAAATTTAAATAATCTATGATATTTTTTATGAAATACACGAGAGAATCATATTTCAGCTATTCAGCAATTTTTTACGATTTAAATAATTGCTGTGTAATCATTTATCGAGAAGAGAAAAATTAGTAATTGTGGTTTGGTTTTCAGTTATAAAGTGACTTCATTAACATTTTTCATTTTTTGCAGGTTCTTTAAGAATTAGCTATGTCACACTTTAATGTGTTAAATGTCACACTAAGCAATTATAAAATTAATCGTCAGAAATATTATGAAAGAAATTAAAATATTTTATAATAATGGAAAAGGAAAATATATATTTTTCATTTAAAAAGCAGCTTTATCATTTTATTACTAATCAAATTGCACATCTCCCATGGGTGCTCAAAGTTCATTTTGTTCAATTGTCACATGGCTATTAATCGTTAATAAACTTTATATATGTTTTATTTTATTTATTTATTTATTTTTTTTTTTTAAGGAAAAAAATGAACAGGCAAAAATCCATTTTGTATGTAAATTATGAATAATCTGCTTCAATAACTGAAAAAAAAAAACTAGTCGTTGGGGGCAACCGTAATACTTACCCATCATGGATATGCATAATATAAAATATGAAAATAAAACGTGTGTAAACTATTTATAAAATGCATTGCAATTCGAATAAAATCCTGGCTTGATGACGTCATAAGCTTTAAATGCCCTATTACTGAATTGCGTAAAAGAAACATCCTTATAACTCTAAAATTTATAATCCTAATAACTAACGGTTTACTGCTTCGAATTAAGCGTCTCATTTCCAATTAAAATATATCCTTGAATTGAAATTTGAATGAAATACAGGGTCATGAAAAATCGAAGAGTGTGAAAAATAAGATTACAAATATCTCGGCAACTCATTATCCGATCGACTTCATTCTTTATGCAAAATTTATGTTTTTTTATTGTCTTTTATATTTACTCCTTAAAATAAACAATTTCGAAAATTTTCATATACCTTTTTTCAGAACGAATTTTTCGAGAGTCCCCCCAAAAATAGTTCCGGATAATCGAGGTTACTGAAATTCAATAAGCTTCTTCCCATTGTTACATACTAAGTACATACCAAATTTCAAGTCTCTATCTCAATTTGTTCGGAAGATAGAGCGTTTACAGACCCACACAGACAGACGGACGGCAATTTTTTTTTCGAAAAATATGTTTTTCTGAATCTTTAGTGTCTGAAACGTGTAAATCCGTCAATTTTTTTTTTTTTCGATTTTCAAAGCGATTACAAGACTTGCCCTATACTACGTATGATGGGTAAGTAATTAAATGCCATCATACACACGTTTTAAACACGGGATCATTGTGCAAATTTTCTACTCAATGTTGAATGATTTGATGGTGCAAAACTAGCAGAAGTACCAAAACATGGTTCACGTGGATTTTGAAAACTGCTGATCATGATGAAACTTCTATAGTGGTTCGAATTTTTACCATCTTATACCAATATGTAACAGTTAATCAGAACAAATAGTTCTATCCCCTTTTTAACCCACAAGAACGCGTATTTCTTCTTTCAGACCCTTCATAGGCTTTCATATAGGCATTTTCGGTTTATGAGAGAAAATAAACTTTTCAGGCATACGACACTATAAAAAAAAGACGTTCCTCAATCTACGAAAATATAATATAACCAAGAACGAAAATATATCATTTCTGAGTTACCCACGATTCTGAAATGCGTTCTTTATCTTTCGAAACCTCAGAAGCCGACATTCAAAGAAGAATTTCTGAAACATACGTTTATTTTGCTGCGCGTAACTTTCGGAAACGTTTTCGAGTTGTTTTGACAGTGTATTAATACGTTTTTTCAACACGAAATTTCGATGTTTTGGATTTTATCAATTTTTAAGTAAACATTTTCAGCTGCACAACAGAATTTTTTCATGCATGAGTAGCAAAAAATTGCTATTGTAAATGTTAATATAAATACTGTTAATTTATCATGTTTGTCTCTTAAACAAGTTTGATGAATATGGAAATGTTTATTTGATAAATCATCCGAAAAACAGATATTTCGTGTTCAGAAAACTGATTAATATATTGTAAAAACTGCTCAAAAACTGTTTATTGTCAGTATTTATAAAAACAAAGTTTCTTTTGTTGCCACTGATTTTTGTAAACTTTTTCGAGTAATTTTTGTAGTGTATTAAGCACTTTTCTCAAACCGAAATATCGTTTTTTTTTAGGTTCTATCCATTCTCAATTAAACATTTTCGGTTGCGCATCTGATTTTATACATGCAAGAGTAACAAAATAATATTAATTTTAATGTTAATGCTAAAGCTGTTAATTTAACCTATTTGTCTGTAAAAAGATGTTTGTTGAACATGAAAATATATTGCCGTTCATTTGAGAATGAATAGCATCCGAAAAACCTATATTCCGGGTTGAAAAAAATCGATTCATTTGCAATAAGAACTCCTCGGAAACGTTTCCGAAAATCGGTGGCAACAAAAGTAATTTTGTTTTTATAAATGCTTCTTTAAATCTCGAAAATATGTTAATTTCTGAGGTTTCTAAAAATAAAGAACACTTTTCGAAATAATAGGAGAATTTTTTTTTTTTTTTTTTTTTTTTTTTTGCAATGTACACATGGTGCGCGTGCTTTTTTTTTTTATTATTAAAATTTAAAATCAAATATAGAATTTTAAAATACATCATTATTTGAATTAGAAAGATGAAGTGAAGTGATTATAAACATTATTAGTTGAACACTGAAGAAAAAAAATCTGTGAAAATACAAGAGGTTTTCCGTACAATTTTACGGAGAAGTTTCATTTTACGAAAACAACAGTAAAATTTCCGTAAATGACATTAGTTCTGTAAAGGAGATTTCAAATCCGTAAATCTGCAGAAAGTTTTCCGTAAATTTAATGGATTTTTACCGTATTTCTTTCAAAACAGTACAATGTCTGCATTTCTTCCAAAACAGTGCAATTTACGTAAATAAAGTTTAGCGGTTTGCGTACAGAAATCGCCTTGTTCGAAAAGCGAATTAAGATTGTTGTATTTACTAGAGTTCTTCAAGGATCCAGGCCTGACCCGGCTCGACACTGTTGCCCATTTTAAACGGGCCATGTCAGGACGGTAATTTTTTGTGAAAATAATAGTAATATTTATATTTTTTTAATTAAATATTTAGAAATTTATTTTATTTTTATAAGTTACAGAAAAAAATATTTTTTTTAAATCTACTTTTTTTTTCTTGATAGAGCTTCAAAATGAAGATTTTTTTTCACTAATTTTTAAAATTTTATTTTAACGTTTGTAATTGAGGCAATATTGGGTTATTTAAAGGTTTCATAACATAATATCTCTGCAAGTTATCACTGTGTAAATTGGTATTAAACTAAACTGATTTGGCTTATAAATTTATGAATTAAACTAAAATTTATTATTTTATAAATTATAATTTTACAAAGTTTATAATTTTTTCCCTTAAATTTATAAATATAGTTAATATTTTTTCTTTACTTTTATAAAAATCAAGTTTTTAATTTTATAATGTTTTTAATTTATTTCGTTAAAAATGAATTTTATAATTTTATAAACTTTATCATTTATAATTTTATAAATTAAACTAAATTAATTTAAACTAAATCAATAAGTCCAAATTTAAATTTACCTATCACAAGATCATTAATTTCGAAATCGTCCTTAAAAATCAATATTTTGTTTTAATATTTTTAAAATTATTCAGTTTAACAGAACCGTACACAAAAGTTCTCAGCATAGCTCACATATAATAATTTGATTTATTATAAAATTGTTTATTTACATAAGTTCTTTAAAATAAGCGATAACGAAAATTTATTTTAATAGCATGTAATAAACACGTCTGCTTAAGATAATTATTGTTTTAATTGGAATTGATAAATAGATCATCAGACAAAAAATTTAAAAAAGTATATGTTCGAAAAAAGAAAATGTTGGTACTATTGCAGAAAGAAGCCATCATTACTCTTAATAAATGTTTTACACATAAAATACATAATAAGTTAAAATGTATCTGTTATAAGGCATCAAATAATAAAGCAAAATATTAAAAATAATGAAAAAAAATATATTAAAAACATAGGAACTCTGAAAAAAATCGATGGAACCTTCAAGATTTTGCATCATAAAAAGTGACTAAAATAAGTACCAACATTTGAGAAAGTGGCTTATCCAGTCATAGCCTAGTGGTCTAGACCACCAGTTTAGTAAACGTAAGATTCCGGGTTCAATTCTCATCGTGGCAAGGGTTGGTGGTTATTTACTGAAAACTCTCACTCAAAAATGAAGAAAAAGCAGAAATGTATCTATCCTTTTTAAAATTTTCCTTGAGAATAATCTTTTTTTTTTTTTTGGGTGGGGGGGGGGGGGGGGGGGGGTCTTATAAAGTTTCTTTTAACAACATATTTTTTTTTTAAATACAGTGTTATAAAATGGAAATTGAAAAACGGATATTTCATAAAGCATGGAAAATTTCGTGGAATTTACGGATTTTTTCCCGTTAAAATACGGAAAAACAATTTCCGTCTTTTTTTTCAGGATTTTTTTTTTTTTTTTTTTTACAGTGAAGTGTGAAAAGATTTGTCATCCTTTAATCTAGAATATTAAAAAAGTTGATTAAAAACTCTGAAAGCTTGTTAGATTCTCGTGACGAATCGGACATTTGTGAATTTCCTTATTATTATTTTATTAGTGATAAATTACTAAATCGAGTACACATATGTAGGTAATATGGCGTATCAAGATTGAATGTGAGAACTTTTGAACAGAATATTTTGATAAAAATGTATAATTTCCCGCTTATTTCGCGAAGAAAATATGTCGCGGGCCTGAAAGACCGGACGCGCGCTTCCGTGTAACAAAAAGAAGCGCGCGTCCTCCAGGGTTAATATGCTGCTTGAGAACACGATGACATCATCCTGCATGTCTAGTGGTTACAACTCTGACTAAAAGTCAAGAAGTTATACGTTTGCATCCCGGTTCAAGCTGGGTTACCTGTAGTGTGTCCGGATTCTAATTTAAATAAAGGTCCCAGTCTGACTGGCCTTTTATTTAAGGGTAATCTGTAACCATTTTATGGTTCAACATTTAATCAATTTATTGTTCAGCCATTACAACTTTATGGTTCGATGAATGTATTCATAAATACAATATTCTTACATGAATCGAAGAAAATGTTTTATATTTCTACTGAATAATGTCTGTCAATGCACGCTTGAGAACTGGACAGTTCCTGAAAACTGCGGACTACTGTATCGCATGGAGATCGAAAAGACAGATGGATGATTGCATGAATATCGCTCGTCGTATGGCTTGGAAAAACTGGATTCAAAAGTCATCCGACTTTTAAGGCTCATTTCAGATGCGGGAGCTGGAAAAAATCTGCTGGAGTAAGATCAGGTGAGTACGGCGGATGTGCAAGAGCTGCGTCTCATCTACTGGCCATAAACCTTTTAACGACAACGGCCGAATGTGTCTAGGCAATTCCAAAAGCATGTGACGAATGTTCCCCATGAGATACCGAGAGATGACTTTGCCAGCAATTTTCATAAATTATACAGTCGTTGTGAAATGTGCATTATAAAAAGTGCTTTCCTGATTTAGATAAGAATCTTTTGTTTATGAACGCATTCACCGAACTTTATTTTCACAACTTTTATGATACAATAAAATGATATTTTTATAAATGAAATGCTAAACAAACGCCTGTACACCCAACACTCATTATAGCCAACAGTTGTATTATTGTGACATTAGAGTCTCTCATCATCATGCTATTATGCTAGATATCATGCAGCTATGAAAAATATATTATTTAATCTATAGAGATTATAACTGATAACATAGCTAAACACTTTAATATAAACACAAACTAGTCGTTGGGGGCCACCGTAATACTTACCCATCATGGATATGCATAATATAAAATATGAAAATAAAACATGTGTAAACTATTTATAAAACGCATTGCAATTAGAATGAAATTATTGCTTGATGACGTCATAAACTTTAAAGGCTCTATTACTGAATTGCGTAAAAGAAAGATCCTTATAACTCCAAAATTGATAATCCTATTAACTAACGGTTTACTGCGTCGGATTAAGCGTCTCATTTCCAATTATAATATATATTTGAATTGCAATTTGAATGAAATACAGGGTCACGAAAAATCGAAGAGTGCGGAAAATAGGATTCCAAATATCTAGGCAACTCATTATTCGATCGACTTCATTCTTTATGCAAAATTTATGTTTTTTACTGTCTTTTATATTTACTCCTTAAAATAAACAATTTCGAAAAAATTTCTATACTTTTTATCAGAACGAATATTTCAAGAGTCCGAAAAAAATAGTTCCGGATAATCGAGGTTACTGAAATTCAATAAGCTTCTTTTCATTATTACATACTAAGTACATACCAAATTTCAAGTCTCTATCTCAATTGGTTCGGGAGATAGAGAGTTTACAGACACACAGACAGACGGGAGGCAAATTATTTTTTCTAAAAATATGTTTTTCGGAATCTCCAGTGTCTGAAACATATAAATCCGTCGAATTTTTTTTTTCGATTTTCAAAGCGATTACAAGACTTACCCTATACTACGTATGATGGGTAAGTAAAAATACGGAGGTAAAATGTTTTCTTCATTTCACTTACATCTTAAAACTTTGAAGCAGTAGGAACGAATGTTAGATTTTGCGAATGTTAGATCACTACTGGAAAGACAAATAGACAGGCTAGCAGGTATCATAGAATACCAATATAATCACCATGATGTTATCTTGAGAATGTAACTTTTAGAGCATAAACGGGACCTCAAAAATAGGTATGCCAGTGCTAAGATTAAATGTCAATGTGCGCGCAATACGTACACACATGATTGGAATGGAGCGTGTGTTACACAATTTTTTATATCTTTAAAAATTGTAATTACTACTAAGAAAGTCGAAACTAAAATGTTTCTGTTGACAATTGTAGCGAAGATTTCTTTTAAAGAACAGGATTGAAACCTTGATATAACTAATAATAATTGTATAAATCCAGAATCCAAAATTTTGCTATATTTATTTCGTATAATGCATAAGTCACACAGTAGTTCTATACATTATTTCTGCTGTCAACATCCCTTTTTCTAAGCAAATACAAAACGTAGAACAATGATTGAGATACCACATGAAAGGATTTTAAACAGGCTTCTGACATAGCACACTCACATTTCGTTAAAACATGTTTTTTGATAAAAAATTGCTTTTAATTAAAAATTAAATCGGCATTGTTTTCATAAATGAAATTAAAGGTTTCCTAAAATTAGTGTTGTCACAAAACTAAAATACCGCATTATGTGATGCTCAACAATGATTATAAAAAAATAAATAGTACAACTGTGGAATACTTAATAAGAATACATTATTTACGTAATACATAATGCGTAGAATACGTAATAAGTACAACAAATATAAAGTGTAATACCTGCACACGAGTTTATTTTATATTTATGATTAAAAAGGAAAATTGAAATGTTTAGAGGAAAAAACACTATCGATCGATCGATCGAAGCAAAATTGCAGTTAATTAAAATTTAAACCAGGATTGTTTCTTAAATGAAATGAAAAGTTTTTGTCAGTTTTTCCCGAAGCGAGTGACGTCATCCTCTAATACAGTTAGAATGCGACTCTTATTTTATTTTTCTCGAGCGTGCCTTTTGCTATATTGGATCAGTTTTTACTGTAACTTTGATGGAATAAATGAGATGATATTCTGGCTTGATTAATGTTGTTTGCATATATTTATCCTTAATTTTTCTTTAAAAGTTTAAACGTGCATCTCAACAATATTAGATATTGCTAAAAAATATTAGAGTGCAGTGCGAAATCACGCACGGGTTGCAACATATTTAAATTAAACTTGAGTTGCTACTACCTGAAGAAATGAGTACAGAAATTTATTAACTACGAGTAGAATAAACATATTTACACTTCTGTTGTTATTTAAATCTATTTCAAAGCTGCTTTACTGGTAAATAAAACTCACTGCTACAAGATCAGGTTGGTAAACATTATAATTTTTAGCTATTTATTACCTTAATTTATTTTTATATATTTTTATTATATTTTAATTATCTATGATTTATTTTAACTTCGATAAATGCAATCAGAACTTTTACAGTGTATATTTCTGTAATTTAAAGCCTGCCAACATAAATATTGTTTGCATTTTTTTATAAATAGTTATCATTCCAGTTTTCCAAATTTTTGTTCATTTTTAAATATACATAAATTGCGTTTAAATGAAACTGAATAGACATGATCAACAAATTTAAAACCCATGATTCTAAATTGATCAATCATTCTTAAAATTATTAATTATTTATTAGGTACTACGCGACGGCAGAAGTAAACGAAAAAGACAGGCTGCCATCGTACGTTACACGTGTCTCTTTTTTCAGACCGCTTGAGTAACGTGATGCTGAAATGCACGAATACAGGTGCACGAAAAGAGCATCCCGTGACTCTAGAAGTCTAACAGGAAAGGTATTGCCGAAGCCTGTCTTTTTCATTAGCCTCGGCGACGACACAGTGACGTCACATCAATCGATGTGTTATTAAAAATGTTTGTGCCTGTATCAAGGCAATGTAATTTATAAATTTGTCTTTTGTAAAGACGTTTCTGATTCGACGGTTTTCATAAAGAAAAGATTATTGCATATGAATATATTTAAAAGTGTGAAAAAGATATACAAAAATTTTAGCACTATAATGCATGTTATGTTCATTTTCAAGTAAAGCTCTGCATAAAAAATAAGCTAAAATTTCGCCTACTTTATTAATTAAAGTTATTGCACAGAGCAGTAGATGTTTAAAATTTATGTTTTAGCAATTTTTCTCAAATGATTGAAAGGGATGTCAAATTTTAAGTACTCAGAAAACATCATTTTTTTTAAAGCTGTTATCTTAAAAGTCACTTCATCATTGTGTTGAAATTTTATTTGGCAGTTTGGAGTGCAATATTTTACAACTACAAGCAGCTGCTATTTCTTGTGATTATTATTGATAAGTTTAAACATGAAATAATTTTTTTTGTAAAATAGATTTTAACTTTATGTAGGGATTATTAAATTCATAATTTACTAATACACAAAATAAGTTTAACCAAATATATTTTTTCAATAAATAAAATTGCTTATATACCAGGTGCCCCGAAAAAGACGGTTTTATTTGAAAATTTATATATATATATTTTTATTATTCTTATATTAAATTCATATTGCTTAAATATTATTTTGTGTCTCAAAATTTGCGCTCTTCTCAAGTACATTGCAGCAAATGATGCATTTCTATTGCTTTCCATTTTTTGAAAACTCATTTTCTAAATAGGCCCATCATTTAAGGGACACCATCTCTCTCTCTCTCTCTTTCTCTCTTTCTCTCTCACTCTCTCTCTATATATATACACTGCTGGACAATTGCTAAGGACGGATCACAAATTGCAATGTATCATAACATTAAGCGAGATATGAGGCCTAGTAGGATAAAATATTGTTGCCACACTGTTCAGACATTAGAAAAAGGACATTTATTGTTCTGGAAAATACAAAAGCCTATGAAACATCTGAAAGAAAAAAATGTTCATTTGATGCTGCATACGGAGAAATGGAACAATGCATATGAAAGTCAGCAGGAACTTTGGAGAAAGGTGTCAGTACGGGACATGTCCACCGTGGAGTGTGATGCAACAATCTACACGTCGTACCATACTTTGCACAACATTATCCAGCAGCTGTTGAGGCAATTTATCCCATTCCTCTGCCAGTGCACGGATGAGGATGTTCCTGTTTCTTGGAGGATAGTTTCGACTAGCAAGTTGCCTCCCCAAAGCATCCCAAACATTTTCAATGGGGTTTAGATCTGGAGAACGCACATGCCATACGAGGCGTTGAATACCCTCGCTGTCTAGACAATCCTGAACAACGAGTGTTCGATGACATTTTGCGTTGTCGTCCATGAAAACAAATTTATCACCGATAGCACCACGGAAAAGGCGAACATGAGGAAGTAGAACTTCCGTATCGTTGGCCCGTCATAGTCCCAATCACAACCACATGTAGGCGCGTGCGGCCATTGATCATGATGCCGGCCCATACCATGACACTGCATGTCGGATATCGGTATTTTTCCTGGATATTTTCTGGACGATAAGCTGTACCATTCTCACGCCAGATCAGTTGGCGTCTACAATCCGATGACAGACGGAACCTACTCTCATCCGAGAATAGTACGCATGCCCAATCCTGTTCAGTCCAGTTGCGATACCCATGACACCATTACAAACGGGCAGTATGCTGCTGTCTGGTCAATGGGACACACACAACAGGTCTGCGGGCGTATAATCCTCCGTCCCTCAAACGTCTGGCTACAGTTTTTCGGGAGATCTGCTGTCCTGTGGCAGCAAGAAACTGATTTGCCACCTGCTGAGCTGTGGTGCGTCGGTTCCTTTTTGGCGATAGGACAATGTATCTATCTTTTACAGGCGTCGTACTTCTAACACGACCTCCCCCGTGACGCCTGCTACACATTCCAGTAGTTTTAAATGATTTCCACAGCCGTGAAATAACGCTGTGGGCGATGTCGAACTCTCTGGCAACGTCTGTTATTTTTCGCCCTGCTTCGATCTTTCCACGCATAAAATCATCTGATATCAAGTGATATCGGGAAGACATGCCGAAAATTTCAAGTTCGTCAATTAAGTCTTTCTTTTAAAACTTTGACTTGGAACAACAACTGTCCACATGCGTCAAATCCTTTAAAGCTCTTATCAGCGCTATCACGTCATGAACAGACGTGGAAAAGAAAATTTGCATACGCACACCTCTTCTTACTATATCCCGCACTTATTCTAATTTTCCACATTTTGCTTCCTTTCATTTTGTGGTTGCTATGGGTGATAGTGTTATCCGTCCTTAGAAATTGTCCAGCAGTGTATATATATATATATATATGTATATATTCTGCTATTTGTGATTTCATTGTATATGGTCAATATCTAATATTTCAATGGATTAATTGTAGGGGAGACCGGGGCAAGATGACTATGTTAACAATTTTTGTTGTTTATTAATTTATTTTGAAGTAATAGTAAATTAATTTTACATGAACTGATAGAGTATACCTTTGTAGTATTAAATACATTACCATTTAATTTTTCAAATAAAAAAAGTAAAGGATAATTTTATTTTTTCATAACATTAACAAATCGTCATCTTGCCTCAGTACTGGGGCAAGATGACTTTGGCCTTGGGGCAAGATGACAACACTGAAAAAGATTGAACATATTTTATCTTTTGAATATGTTACATGGTTTAACAAATGATAACTGTGTTTTTACATCTTACAAAGTATCAAACTAAGCATAATGCATTGATTGTAACGTAATTTTGAAGTGTTTAGTTGTGCAGGTAACAATAGTCACAAATAAAAATGCCATTTTCATAATTGGAACATTCCTCATGCCACCACTGGCATTTACAGCACTGGATCCATTCTTCTGTTGGTGGGTCACAATGCCGGAAGTTGGCCTTAAACGCTTTTTGAATTTTTTGGGAGGAGGGGGACCAGCGGAGGAGGGGGAGGTCTTGACCCCGTCGAACGGTACTCTCCTCGTATCGATCGGACGCTTGAAAGTGGAGATACGGACCCCGATAGGGTTTTTCTTTCTGGAGGCTAGGGGGGGGGGGCTTAGCCCCCCTCCCCCGATCCCATGCGCCGCTTAGCCCCAGAGGAGATAGAAGCGCAAGGTCGTGCGAACAAACACACAGACAAACAAGCGTTTACAGGATTTAAATAGAATGGACAACATAGTTAGTTTAATAAATTCCGAAATACAGGGCCAGATGACGAGCTCGTCATCTTGCCCCGGACTGCCTGTTTAAAAATATTCGTTTTCATTGCCATGAAGGAAGGCGATTAATTGACATTTATTCATGGTAATAGGTAGTATTTAAACTAAGTTACTCATAAATATTAAAGAGAAACGATATATCTTACCTGTATCTGTAGCAGAGCTTATTTACACATGCATAAAAGTTATAACGTGGCAGCGGAAAACAATCAAAGGTTCACAACTGACCAAAAATGGCGATTTCAGCTTCTCTATAGTATTGTTTAACGAACGGCCGATAGGAGAGCCAGTAGTGTCCAGTTGATGCTGCCACCTAGCGGAAAACGGAAAGATTAAGACATTCGTCATCTTGACCCACTCTTCATCTTGCCCCGGTCTCCCCTACATGAAGTTTATATATATATATATATATATATATATATATATATAATTATAATATCTATGAATTTCAAAATACATATCAAGTTCTAATATCATTCTACTTTAATCTACAAAGAGATAAATAATGATATTGTGTAAACAGAATACCACATATCTAATAATTAACATGTGCAATCATAATTTTACCATAGCATGTGCTTCAATGGTAATTGGCCAAATTTACTCATGCCTGAATAATATTTAAAAAAGAAAGAGAGAGAAAAGGGAAAAAAAAATTATAGATTGGAGTTGCTATAAAGTAAACACAAATGTATTAATAAATCAAATATGAACATTATACAATGGAAAACTGGACCACAAGAGAACAAACAAGAATTGGATATGAAAAAACACATGTAGATGTACTCGTCAGCTTGGTTGCACCCACATGTGTTTTAAAAAATAATTCAGTATTTCATAATTCTACTGGCATGATGCTAAGAACAGTAGAATCAACCAAGTATACTGAATTATTACCAGATAACAATTGGAAAAAATAAGATTGGAAATATTTAAATTGGAAATAAAAAACCCATTAAGAATATATAATATAATTCACTTACATCGATTATCCTAAAAACATTATAAATCACCTCACTAAATTACCACTAGATATCATTTTTGAAATAATATTGGAAATTAGAACCTTTAAATTGTAAATAAAATATTTTACTCACATTAATTATCCTGAATCCACAAAATATAGAAACTTCTGCATAATATCCACGTCCACATGGCACGCACATAATTTTGACAATCGAGTTGAGAGAAATGATTTGAAAGACAAGTTGAGAGCACATTTTTTTAAACACAACTCCATCGATGACACACCAACACAAAATGATTCAAAAACACACAAAATTATTCTGGTGATAATACACTTATAACAAAATTATATCCGTGAATATATAATTACTCCATCTAATTTTAATTCCTGAAAGTAAAATTAATATACAAGCAATAGCTCCCTCTATAGTTAAATTAAAAATAATATCAATAATATTATCATATCTACCTGACACGTAAAGTGTCGCCATCTGTTGGTATTATAATTATTCATAATTAATATCTATTTGCATATCCACTTTATTAGTTACATATACATTTCATTAGATTTAATTATATAAATAAATTTAAAAAAAACAATACTACCTAATAGTTTTACATTAAATTCGAATAAAATCGAATAAAATCTTACAATATGAATAAATCTACACAGAATTTATTCATCCTGCACAGCATTTCAGATATACTTAATAGAGTATATTATGTAAAATAGATATTATTTAAAAAAAGTGTTTTGCTGCCAGCTGTATTAATCTACTGATATATATTATAGACTTATAATTAAATAATTAATGTTATTGTAATAAAATATTCGCATATCAATCAAAATTGAATATGTTGTTAAAGACACACAGCAGATGATTTCTTATTTCACTGGTTATTTCATCAATATACACGCTGAATAACATTAAAATTACGATTTCAAAACGCTGTATACCTTAAATCCCACTTGTCAGAATGACGTGACATTTGACCTGAATATATGTGAACCAATGGAATTTTGTTTGACGAATGAAAACACATTTCTGTGGCGCTATACTTATTCAAACACGAAACTTTGCTTGATCGAAAAAATTCGATTAATGGGTCATTTTGGGTCACTACGGGTCAGTGTCAAGCTAATTTTATGTAAAAAACTGTTGAAACGATTTTGATTAAATTTTTTATCCTAACGTTTTTGAGCACGAGAAGACCATTGATCTAGGTCACATGTTCAAGAAAATTAGATTAGTGGGTCATTTTGGATCAAGCTAATTTTATATAAAAAATGGTTGTAACGATTTTGACAACATTTTGTATCCTATCGTTTTCGAGCACGAGAAGACCTTTGGGCTAGGTCACATGATCGAGAAAATTCGATTATTGGGTCATTTTGGGTCACTACAGGTCAGGGTCTAGCTAATTTTCTGTAAAAAACAGCTGAAACGATTTTGACTACATTTTTTTATTCTACCGTTTTCGAACACGAGAAGACTATCGGTGTCGATTACATTTTCGAGAAAATTCGATTAGTGGGTTATTTTTGGATCACTACGGGTCACTGCATTCCAATGTGAATGGAGGTTGAAACAGTTATTAAGTTGTTAAACAGATGACAGTAAAGGAAGTAGTAAAGTTGGCAACATTGACAAAATTTAGCTGGAAAAATAGACTTTCAAGTTTACGAATGCCAAAACATGTTTTGCGCCATATGAAATAATGTCGCCTATTTTGGCCATATATGTCGAAATTTTGACGACATTTGGGTGAAAAAATTCGTTTTTGGACTGAAGGAATGTTCAAGAAATATTCCCAATAGCATAGATGATTCAACCAATAATTCACAGTACAACAGAAAGCACGATTCTGGTGGTTCAGAGCAGTCTGCACTGAGTTTATTATTTTATTGAACAGTTGAACACACAGCAAGTTTTAACCGAGCGTAGCTCGGTATTCCCAGTTGATATATAATATAGGAATTCGTACTGAATGTTTCAAAATTCAAATAAAAATAATTTTGTAAATGGCCTCTTAAGAAAATAAAACTATAACAGAATTAAAGACTGTTATACAGCTGTGAAGAAGCGTTGTTGCAAATAGCTTTATTCGAGTCCATGATATTTTGGTCCCGACACTTCAGCCCTGCCGTTTCGGTCCCTTGCCGTTTCGGTCCCTAGTCATTTCGGTACCTTGCAATTTCGATACCCCCACCATGTAACCCGGACTCTGATTGTTGTATGCCACCAAAATTTGTATGGTTCAACATCATGAGGGACCATTATAATTTTTTGTCAATCCCCTAAATTTTATAAAAAGATGAAAACAATAGCATGAGAAATTTAAACTATTACATCTAATTACAAATTATCACAGCGTGCTGAAATTTTGTGTGAGTGAACAACGTGACATAATTTTACAAAGAATAGTGTCACTTTTTTCAACCGAAGCCCCCTAAATTTTGGTATAACGTGAATGTAAAGGGCCGATAACCACGAACATTTATAACTCGGATCCAAACTATCACAGCCTACACAAATTTCGCATGGTAAATATAATCGTTTTAAGTGCGGGGGAGGACTTTTTATAGAAGGCCCCCAGATTTTAGTGTATTAAAACTCTAAGATCCTGACAACTTAAAATATTTATAACTTGATCTGTAATTATCGTAGAACACTCATATTTTCTGTAGTAAATGTAATGTTTGTAATATTTGATATAATAATTTGATTTTTTTTATCGTAGCTCCCTAAATTTTGGTATAGCGTAAATATAAACACCCCGATAACCACAAACGCTTATAACTCAGAATCCAAATTGTCGCAGCCCACACAAATTTCATATGTTAATCGTAATAGTTTTAAAGACGAGGGGTGGAGAAACTCTGTAGATTCTTTTCGAAGGCCCCTATATTTTAATGCATTATAATTCTAAGGTCCTGACAACTGAAAATATTTATAACGCGAGCTGTAAATATCGTAGAACACTCATATTTTCTGTAGTAAACTTAATGTTTGTAACATTTGATATAATAATTTGATTTTTTTGTTTTTTTTTACCACAGCATCCTAAATTTTGGTCTAGCGTGCATGCAAGGGTCTGATAATCACAAACATTTATAACTCGGATCCAAATTGTCACAGCCCACACAAATTTCGTATGGTAAGATAAACGGTATCGTTTTAAGGGTGAGATGTGGATTTTTTTTATATCAGCTTCCCATATTTTAGTGTTTTATAAATATAATGTCCTGATGGTAAAAAAACAACAACAAAGTCCCCCTTTATAAAGAATAAAGATTACATTTACCATACAAAGTATGAGTGTTCTACGTTAAATGACAGTGGAGTAACTCAAAATTTTGAAAAATTTAGATAATCATATTTTCACTGAACGTATATTAATTTCTATTCAGTGCGGCAGTCAAATAAGTCATAGTTCACTTAGGGAGTCACTAGAGGGCAAAAAAAATTGGATCATTTAACCCTTTACGGCACAGACAAATTCTGTTCGTAAAATGAGAAATTACTGACTGACACCGGAATTTACAAACTTTACAAAACTTTTTTACAAAATAAGAACTCCTTATTTTAAGACTGCTCGTCAGTAAACTTCTCGATTCCCCTCTCTAATGTTATTTCTATGGGCGTAGGATGCATTCGTATTTTTAAAATATCTCCTCGGGAAATTAATATTTTTAACTTCTGTTTCCTGTGTACTGTTCTTAAGGAATGTCTCTTTTTTTCTTAGTCATCAAAATATTTCTAAACTATGTGCTTCATTTATATTTTTATGTGTTAAAATCTTAGCGAAACGGAATAAGATTTTAACATTTCATATAAAATTAAGTATATATTTTAGAAAAAAATTGACAACTAAGAAAAAAAGAGATATTCTTTAAGAACAATAGAAAGAAAACAGAAGTTAAAAATCTTATTTTTCCGAGGAGATATTTTAAAAATACGAATGCATCCTACGCCCATAGGAATAACATTAGGGAGGGGAATCGGGAAGTTTACTGATGAGCAGCCTTAAGCTTTCATTATAGAAACAAAATTTTATTAAAATATTCTTGGTGACGGAATGGGACCACTGTGCCGGAAAGGGTTAATGCAATGGCACTACGACAAGTTTTATAAAACCCTTCATTTTTCAAATGACTAAATATTGACTTACTCCACTGTCATTCTAACCATCCTCAATTATAGCTCGAGTTATAAGTGTTTTGAGTTTTCGGACTCTATATTTAGAATAAACTAAAATATGGGGGCTTAAAAAATCGACAGAGTTCCCCCTCCCCTTAAAACGATTACCATACGAAATTTATGTGGGATTCGACAATTTGGATCCGAGTTATAAATGTTTGTGGTTATCGGACTCTTATATTGACGCTATAATAAAATTTGGGTGTTACAGTAATAAACCCCCCCGACAACGTCTCCCTTTTATAAAGATTAGGTTTATCATACAAAATACGAGCGTTCTACGATAATTACAGCTCGAGTTATAAGTGTTTTAATTTATGGGGACCTTGTATTTATGATAACTAAAATATGGGGGCTTCTATAAAAAATCCACAGAGTCCCCCCCTCCCCCCCCCCCTTACAACGATTATGTTTTCCACTCAGTTTTAAAATTTGTGTGAGATGCGACAATTTGGATCCGAAGTATAAATGTTTCGGTTATCGGCCGTTATATTTGCACTATAGTAAAATTTAGGGGCCTCGGTTAAAAAAAGTGACAGTGTCCTCTGTAAAATCATGTCACGTTGTTCACTGACACAAAATTTCAGCACACTGTGACAATTTGTAATTAGTTGTTAGAGTTTAAATTTCTCAAGCTATTGTATTCATCTTTTTATAAAATTTAGGGGATTGATAAAAAATTATAATGGTCCCTCATGATGTTGAAGCATACAATTTTTGGTGGGCCTAGAACAATCAGAGTCCGACTTACAGGCTGGGGGGGGGGGGGGGGACCGAAATGGCAAGGGACCGAAATGGCAAGGAATCGAAATGGCTAGGGTCCGAAACGGCAAGGGACCGAAATGGTTATAGATCGAAAATTAAACTGCGGAACCGAAACGTCGGAACCGAAATGGCGGGACCGAAGTGTCGGGATCGAAATGTCTTGCTTCCCCTTATTCAGCGATTTTAAGAACAAGAGTTATGACCCGGGATTTGCTTTCTTTTTTTTTTATAATGTACTTTATAGCCATTGAAATTTAAAGTCTATGGTAGATACCTAAAAAAGATCGCTGAAAATGCTGTGGAAAGATAACATATCTAGAATCAAAATAAAATATAAAATATGAATTTAGAGGTTGAGTAATGGGATATTCTTTTGATCTGAAATGGGATATTCCTTCCATATTGTACGTATAGCCACCGAAACTGAAAATATTCAGTAACTAGCTAAATTAACATGTCTTGTAAAAATACAGAATATCTAGAATTCAAATAAAGTATAAAATGTGATTTTTTATTTGTCTTTTGATTTGAAATGGGATATTATTCTTTTCATACTGTATACATATGGCCACCGAAATTAAAAATATTTGGCAGTTAGTTAAAATAATATGTATTAAAAGGCTGTAAAAATATAGAATATCTAGAATGCAAATAAAATATAAAATATTAATTTTTATTTGTCTTAAAATATTTTAACATATGAATTCACAAATGTCATTTTGTAATTAAACAAATGTCTCTTTGAAAGAAAATACGGAAGGTTTTCAAAAATATTAGTACAAACTTTGGGGAGTATAATACACGTTCAGATGAAACATTTTTGTGTAGGAAACCACAGTCGTAGTTCGCGTATTCAGTCAAATATACAGGGGTTCTCCATCCAATCCGAACCTGGTTTTTGGTTCTATAACGTTATGAATAATGAAGACAATATAAGGTAAAGCTAGGAGAGTCTGCGCACAATTCAAAATAATAACAATAAAAAATCTAAATATAAATTTTTTGCTAAACTATCCATGAATAATTTTTACTTCATTTGTTTTTTATGTATTTCCATTGCTATTTTGTTGTTATGTTGTAATTTAATAGAACAGTTGTAATAAAACCAAGAAAGGTATTTTGCGCAATCTGTCCTTACAGGGTTGGTGTGATTGCGCACATGGGTAGGAGAGATTGTTACTAATAATAACTACAATTAAATTGATAACAATAATAATTACACTTAAATGAAATTGTTGTAAGGTTTTTGTGAACAAATATTATTGTATTAGGAGTGAATATTTCAACCTAATGATTAAAGAATCAGAAAAAAGAAATAATTTTAAAAACGATTAAAAATTTTAATTAAATGAAAAAAAAAAGAATCAGAAAAAGCAAGTCCAGATAGAATTACAAAATAACATTAAGTTACTTGATAATACGTTTAACTTAAATTTAGTCCATTTTCATTTTTATTCTTTTTATGCAAATTTAATAATAAGCTGCGTAATCTCTCCTAGCAAAGAAACTATTGGGAACAATGCGCCATCTCTCCTAATTAGCAGATGCGCAAACTCTCCAATTTCGGTAGGAGAGATTGCGCGGCCTTTTATTTAAACATGGCCGCTACTAAAACGAACCGCTGATCTTCAATCTGTTAGTCTAGATTAGTAGCTTAGGAGAAATCGTTTAAGTTTAAAATATTTTGTACTACTGACATTGTATAGAAATTCTGACGAATAGCTATGAAAATTCAAGCACTTACTTTGGGAAAACAAAACAAAATAGCAATGCTTTATCTTAGACGCTCAAAACAATCAACGTGCACTTTCAAGTAGACACTCCACTACTGCTGTTGTACAACTACCTGGAGTGGCTGCCCGGTCACTCTACTCCTTCCCCCCGAACCTCTATGTGCGCAATCTCTCCGACTGCGCCATCTCTCCTGGCTTTACCTTAACAAAATTTTAATCAGACAAACGTTGCTTTTCCTTTGTGTAAAATGTGATGACATCACGGAAGTACAATTCAGAATATACGGAATGGAATTTTAATTCAAAATGTACGTTGATTCTCACATATATTTTGTAAAATGATGTTCTTAATATCAAGTTCAAATATGCATCGTCAACTCGATACTAGGGCTGGATTATTTATCAATAATTCGGTCAAATATTGATATTTTTTAATTATCGCAATAACGATAGCTAAGCTCCGAATCTGACAATATATCCCAATAACGATAGCTAAGTTCTGACACTACCGATATTTCCGAATAACATTTTTTTTCCCGCAGCGCAGCTTCGAAATCCTAGAAAAAGCGCTGAAAATTCCGTACTAATATCGCAATAATCCTTTCTCCCCACGCATTTATTCCATGTCCGCTTCATTCAAAGCCGGCTATCCCTTCCAACGATGATCTCTTTTTCGTTGTTATCTCAATATATCCCGACACACTCACTGCTTTATTTTTTATTTCCACCCAACCGCATTTTCCACTCGCCGTTCCTCACTGAACTTCTACTGTTATCGCCTGTGTTTCAATACCGTCGCTGCTATTGGTCTAGCTCTAGACATATTGCAATAGTTCACACTTATTGATAAGTCATGACGAATAAATAAGCGCTCAAATATATACGAGTTATTGTGGAGTCGTTAATATTACTAGAGCTTAGCAGCTGGGAAGTTCGGTTCGCGAGCAACCAATCAGAGTGCGGGTAAAATTTTGCATTTCGCCACGTTCGTGAAGCGAAGACTCGCCACTGCTTCACTGTGATTGGTTATCTTTGGGCGGAGCTTCCTAGCTATTAACGTCTAGTATTGCGTACGCTGAATATCGGCCAAGAGGCTCATTCCTTTTTTGCCTCTGTGTTTTATCGATAGTGAGAGCATGAATCCCAGTGAATTTAATATATGTTGTTATTTCAACGTAAAATGAACTAAAAAAAATTAAGTACTATAAAACTATTTCAAAATGTGATATGAATATTTATATTTCAAAAAAG
The DNA here is from genome assembly GCA_963931845.1 of Maratus michaelseni. Lineage (NCBI taxonomy): Eukaryota > Metazoa > Arthropoda > Arachnida > Araneae > Salticidae > Maratus > Maratus michaelseni. The sequence goes on from OZ007596.1 coordinate 224,779,808, forward strand.
ATTTCAATTTTGTATTTATGTATAGTAAATACATAGGAAGGTGAATTTTTATTTTATTTTTTCTATTAAGAATGCATTGATACCTTAGAGGAAGATTGAAAAACAACATTTCTGCTGCATTTGTCATCCATTGAAAGCTTGTTATTCACAAATATATTAGCATTACATATGGCAATAAACCAATTTCAGTTTTTGCTGTTGCTTTTTACTTATTTTAATTATATTAAAATCAGCAACGTCCTAAATTTAAGAACATTTTATTTTAGTTTCTTTTTTATAATATTCTCAGTTATAACGAGGCAATGGTGAAAATAGTGCATAACATGGGAAGAATAGGCAACATACTATTTTAAAGAAAAACACTACAAGTAATGGTATAAGCCCAAATAGATATCGAACAATGTGTCCTTTTCCTAAAATATTTCTGTTTTGCATAAATATGAAACTATAATATTTAAAGGATGCTGTGTGAGCAAATAGGTATAGAGAATTGATTCGTTGCTTTCTACACCTGTTTGTACTTAAATTGCTGCTACCATAACATTTATCTTTGGAAATTAACAATTTTTCTATTCCCATACACTTTAATGTAGTTATCGCGATATATCACCAATATCAATATAAATTCGTTGATATATTGCGATATTAAATTTCTGTTATCGTCCAGCCCTACTCGATACATATTTTATATGCATCAAACGTGTTGAAATTATTCTTTTGCTTAAATTATTAGCTCTTGCAAATACGTACCACATTAATCATAAAATATATATCTTAATACAGCTAAGCATTTTCATACTATTATATAATTAATTTTAATGAAAATTTTAATCAATTTAACTATTTATCATTCTTATGCTGTACAAGTATGCATCGCTCAACAGATATATTAAGTATACATAAGGTTATGATTGAAATGTGAAATGCTATAAAAATAAGTAACAATATTTTAAAATGTCATACAATGTAACTAAAGTATTTTCTATCTCAGCTTATGCTGATATTCACCAACAATCCGATCATGTATCAAAATGTTTTTCTTTATTATTTAAATGTTACTTCTTCTTTTAGAATAATTAGACGTAAACCTTAAATGTTGCCATCTCTGTTTTATACCTAATATGAACGAAAATACAGGTTTGGCTTGGAATTGACACCTTGTATTGTTAACTAAATAAGTGAATTCCGGTAGAGGTTTCTTATACAAATTTTTTTGTCATGTTTGTCTACTATAACCAACGAGCAGGGAAGACCAGCTATGCTCGGTCAAAATTAGCTTTGAGTTCAAATACCATGACCAATGACCAAAATGATCCATTAATCGAATTATCTTGAACATGTGACCTAGCCCAACAGTCTTCTCGTGCCCGAAAACCACAGGATGCAAAATTTAGTCTAAATAGTCTGAGCCGGATTTTAGATAAAATTAGCTTGATCCACTGTGATCCAAAAATGACCCACTAATCAAATTTTCTCGGACATGTGACCTAGCCTAATGATTTTCTCGTGCCCGAAACTCGTAAGATACAAAATTTAATCAAAATTGTTAGAGCCGTTTTTTAGATAAAATTAACTTAACTCGCGTTGACCCAAAAATGACCCACTAATCGAAAGTTCTCGAACATGTGACCCAACCCAATAGTCTTCTCGCGCCCAAAAATGGTAGGATACAAAATTTAGTCAAAATAGTTTGAACCGTTTTTTAGACACAATTAGCTTGACCCTGACCCATGGTGACCCAAAATGTCTTACTAATCGAATTCTTTCGAACATGTGACCTAGTCCAATGGTTTTCATGTGCTCCAAAACGGTAGGATACAAAATTTCGTCAAAATCGTTAGAGCCGTTTTTAAGATAAAAATTGCATATATACATATCCTATCCTAATAATATTATAAATCTGATTGTGTGCAAATGTTAGGCTGAAGCCAGCGTCAAAATGGAGGATTTAATTATCCTGTATCTTTGCATATAAGTTGATTATAACCCTCATTTGAATATAGGCTGGTTTTTGTTTATTTTATATCAATATTTTTCTTAAAAATTAAAAATTTCATTATTTTCATACAGAATAAATGGACATTTTTTCGTATATTTTAAAATGGTTGGTTGGTTTGGTTGGTTTGGCCCAAAAGGCCCGGTTTTGCAGCTTATTTTTAAATGGTTAAATTTATTTTTCCGTTGTTAATACTTTATCGTTGCCAATATAAAATAAACCTCTGAGTAATAATTTTTAATCAACAATTTATTTTCACAATTGAATCCATTTGGACACTACACTGTTAACTAGTATTTTAAAACACAAATTGCACAAATTGTGCTTATTAGTTGCTAAAATCAGTGTAAAAATTGTTTTAAACTCATAAAAGAGCTAAAATCCTACATGTTTCGGCTTTAAACTTAAAGCCATCATCGGGGAAGAGGAACAACACAAACGACTACTGATCTTTTAATTTTCGACACGAGAAAATTGAAATCAACAGTATAGAAAAATTTAAATAAAATAAGCGGGCGCTCTCTGTTGCCAAAGAGCGAAAAACAAAACAATGAATTAACAAGGGGTTAAAAATGTATCCCACAAACTAGGTATGTTGAAAGAAAAATTATCATTACAAATACAATCTTTTCTAATTTTAATTTCCAATGATTCCCTAATGGCGGCTTTAAATGGGTTATTGAACCTATGGATAATTCTTGCTTTATCGAAATTAATTACAGTATCATTATTTTTAGCGTAAAAATAAAATATTCAGATTTCTAAAGGAACTATTCTAGCTAGTTTAGATATTGTGTCTCTTTACCCATCTATTGATACAAATGAAGTTGTACAAAATATTAATTTGGAAATTGATAAACAAAATAATTTAAGTGATAGCGTAAAAACATCTCTAAAGTCAGGACTTAACCTTATCATTCATAACAACGTTTTCATGTTTAATAAGAAATTTTACAGACAAAATAAAGGAGCACCTATGGGATCTCCTATTTCCGGTCTGTTGGCTGAATTTAAACTTAGACCAATGGAGGAATTTATTTTTAAAAGTTTGAATTTAACACCAGAAGTTTGGCTAAGATACGTGGACGATATCTTTATCACATGGAATCATGGAAAGCAAGAACTCCTATCTTTCCTCTCAAAAATAAACGAAATAGATGAAAATATTAAGTTTACGTTGGAAATAGAAGAAAATTCATCACTGCCGTTCCTGGATATTCAATTAATTAAAGATGACAACAACCTAAAACGTAAAGTCTATCGTAAACCGATGAGAAGTAACACAATAATCCCATTTAATGCCTCTACAACTTTCACTTATAAGATTGCTGCCTTCAATTCATTCATCAAGCGTGCTTTTCTGGTTTGTTCAAGTGAATTCATCCAAGATGAACTTAATTTTATCAGAGATATCGCCATTGACCATGGTTTCCCCGCTCATCACGTACAGAAAATTATAGAAAAATTCAATGGCCATTTAATTCAACATCCTGTCCCTAGCAATAATAAACCAAACTATCGTAAATTCCAATATATACCTATTATATTTGAAAGGATTAAAAGGGCCCTCCGTAAATACAATATCCATCTTATTGCTGTCCCTCCCAGAAAATTGGTTGACTTAGTTTCATGTAAATTAGATCCTATCCCCCCTGATCAATTCGCAGGTGTTTATGAAATCCCCATTAGCTTAAATAATAATAGTATAATTTTTTACATTGGTATGACTAAAAGAAAGTTTTTGGAAAGGTTAAAAGAGCATAAAAACGACATAAAATTTGGAAAGTTATCCACTGCACTCTCCCGGTTTTACGCTAAAAATAATGATACTGTAATTAATTTCGATAAAGCAAGAATTATCCATAGGTTCAATAACCCATTTAAAGCCGCCATTAGGGAATCATTGGAAATTAAAATTAGAAAAGATTGTATTTGTAATGATAATTTTTCTTTCAACATACCTAGTTTGTGGGATACATTTTTAACCCCTTGTTAATTCATTGTTTTGTTTTTCGCTCTTTGGCAACAGAGAGCGCCCGCTTATTTTATTTAAATTTTTCCATACTGTTGATTTCAATTTTCTCGTGTCGAAAATTAAAAGATCAGTAGTCGTTTGTGTTGTTCCTCTTCCCCGATGATGGCTTTAAGTTTAAAGCCGAAACATGTAGGATTTTAGCTCTTTTATGAGTTTAAAACAATTTTTACACTGATTTTAGCAACTAATAAGCACAATTTGTGCAATTTGTGTTTTAAAATTTATTTTCAATTGAAAATTTTCCACGTGAAAAATGAAAAGGAAATGAATTATTTAAGAATTAAACAGAATATGAAATGATGTCATATTAGACATAAAACGTGCGTTTTCAAATATTTGATAATAATACAAAGTGCATAAATACGAGTAAGTATGGAAAACAAGCGAATATGATGTGATATAGTGAAAAATAAAACAGATTTGTTTTGATGTTGAAATAAAATGATCTTGGGTTATCAAATTATTTGTGATTAATTTCTCTTTTGTTTTCTTTTTCTTTTTCACATGAAAGGAATTATTTTAAATGTACGTAATATATGTATTTTAAATGTATGTGTTGTAAATTAAAGTTCTGTGTTTTAAATAAAATGAGTGAAAGATTTATATTTTTAATTAATTCAATACGAATGATGGAATAGGTTGGCGATTTATCGTCTGCACACGGCTAACATAAAGATACCATATTTTTAATTTAAATTTTAAAAAGTAAAAAAAAAATATATATATATATATATTGGATGGCAAATGTCAATGATATGCATCGCAAAATTATCCGTATCGAAAATCAGAAAATCTTAATAAAAATAACTATATTTTTTAAAAGAAAGTTGCTTTTTTCATAAAAGCTAAAGATTTAATATGATTGTGTCGAAGTAACAACATTTTTCCTCTATCATTTTCCCACAATCGAAACACATTTGTAAATCGTCGTTTCGAACCGGAATTTAATTTTACATTTCTTTTAGTTTTAAAATAGGAAAAACTTTGTTGTCTTTTTTAAATATAGCTTTTTTTAAAGTTGTTTCATAATAGATTTTTGTAAAGTCTTGTAGGATAAGAAAAATTGCATAGATTTTAAACCAATGTTTAAGTAAAATTACAATATTTTTTAAACTTAAAAAACAACAATGTTATCGAAAAGAAAATCGATTTTACCAACAAATTCGCGCAAGGCAAAAGCAAAGAAGAAAACAAAAAGTAATGAATCTTTTCTTCCAGCCACATTGTGTAAACTTGAACAAGCCAATCGTGCCAATTCATAACATTATAAACGTGAAAGCGCGTTCTATATAGTAGATTTTCTTTTACATATAGGTAGAACATTTCCGAGAATAGGAAGGTTAGGGGTCTGTAATTAGGTCCATAGTCAATTTGCGTTTTTTAACACTTTCCAACCTAGTTGAAAAGTGTTTATGACTTCGGTTTGTCTGGCCGTATGGCCGTCTGCCGTCTGTCCGTGCTCTAACTCCCGTAAATATGCTCGGATTGCCTTGCAATTTTTATATGTTATTGTCGTTATCCATAGCACGTTCCCTATTTCAACTGAAGTATGTAGCACTTATAGTTTTTTTACAGGGACACTCAAAAGAATTCCGTTACATGACGGTCTATGGGGAAAAATCATTTGCGGTTTATTTTAATGATGTTACACAATTGCAAACACATTGTAATTGATATATATCACTAAGGTGTATTACAAGAAGCTAAATATGGAATAGGGTGTGGATAGCACTTATAGTTAATTTACAGGGACAGTCAAAAGAATTCCGTTACATTACGTCTATGGAGAAAAATCGTCTGCGGTTTATTTAAATAATGTTTCACTATTTTAAACGCATTGGAATTTATATATATCACTAAGGTGCATTACAAGAGGCTTACTACAGAATATGGTGTGTATAGCAGTCATCGTTCATTTACAGGGACACACAAAAGAATTCTCTAATATCTGTTAACAATAATTTCTGGAAGTGCGTTTTCAGTTACTGAACGCGATTTTAAATTTAACTCACTTTTTGTTTATTACGTGGTGTGTATAAATTCTGTAGATCCTATACAGGGCAGCACAAAATTTCGCGAACACATTTCCGTTTATTGACAGAAACTCCAGAAGGAGAATTTTAAACTGTGCTACGCGTTTCTTAACTGAACTAAAATTTAGCATCCTATGTAGTATATATACAAATCTATAGATCCTATACAGGGCTGAATAAAAGTATTCGGTTATTTTTCCGAGTATTGTATACGTTGGAAATTCTTGAAATTATGTTTTTAAATATGTTATGCGTTTTTCAAATTGTTTACTTAGATGTTATCTTTCAGCTTATTAAATGGTATGATTTGTAAAATTATTTTGGAAGCGTTGGAAAGTGTTACATAATCTATGCTTGACGCATGATTTTTCGTTCTTGTTTTTTATCAAGTGAAATTTGGCGCAAACTTAAATACATTGTTGTAACCAGATTTTTTTTTTGCGTGGTAAACACTTAATGGTATTTTAGATGATCATTTTCCCGCTCACTTTTGATGTCAACTATGACTGTAAAACATATTAAAAAATATCAGACGATAATTTTCTAATTTTCTTATTGCTTCATGATGTAAATAGACTTCCTGGTTCATACTTTAAACCTGAATTGGTCATGCCATTGTCGTTCAATTTTTATTCCTAATCGTAACCCTAATCGTATCCTATCCTAATCCTGATAATAACTTTAAAGAATATTCTTTGACACGAATATGTAAATTAAATCAGTATCCATAAATGGAATGAATGGAAAATAGAATAAATAGAAATGGCAAAATAAAATAACAAGAAAGTACATTTATTCGACACCTAACCCTAGAGAAAGCGTAAAAAATTTCAAGCGCATGAAATAAATCAAAATAATCCTATATATATTAACAAAAATATGTAAATTTAGATCATCAGATTTGTGTCGTCGGTATTTATTTGCTTATTGTGTTCTTGACGCGATAGAGAAAATATCGAGGTTAAATTGGGCAGAATTTAAAGTACTTTTTAGCAAGCTTTATTTACATTTTAGAATCGCCTCAGATTGTTATATCTTTGGGAAATATCTATCAATGTATAAAATCCACAAGAAGTTTGTTCACTATTTACACCACTTAGCGTGAAGCACTTAATTTAATATATACATAAACAAGATAATGTAGTAAGAAATATATAACATATGTCTATGCAAATAGACAATATAATAATGCCTATTTAGCAATGCACACATATACAAATTGTACACCAAATACCACCTAAAATGCACTGTTGTATAGAAGAATTCTGCCAGTGTTGTTTTTCGTTTTACGAAGAGGAATTCCTCAATTTTCACGATTTTACTTGGCCTTTTTTCATTAGTTGCAGTTTTATTTTCGCGATGGTATATATTATTTGGCATAAAATTTAACTTTTTTAAGACTGGGTTATGTCAAGGACCCTATAGCAAAGAAATACCGTATGGTCTCCTTTAAAATGTGATAAAGCTTTGGTAAATTATATATGTTGTTAATTATCAAGTGAAATGTTTTACTAAATTAATGCATTTATTCTTTTTTTAATGTTGCGTGAACGAAGTCACGGGTAACAGCTAGTATATATATATATATATAAAACCACACACACCCAAAATTTTCTCGTATTAGAATATATGATAAACGTTTGTACTACCAATTATGTGAAACCCTGTATACATATATTGTGTGTGTGCTAATATATGTACACGTGATTGCAATGGAGAAGAAAAAACTTTTAAACGAACAGCAATTTTTAAATACCCTTTTGCCTCTTTATTTGTCATACGATTCTTCAATGATAAACTTTTGAGTATAGAAAAATAACATTTAATATAACATGAAAAACATTTTGAGATTCCTGTCCAAAAAGAAATTTTTAATTTATATCTTGAGTAGCTACCCCAAGTTTTTAGTTTTAGACTGAAAATAATGTCACCATCAATTTTTATATTTTACTTCATTTTGTTTTTTTTATTTTTACAGAAAGTCTGAAGAATTATTCTGGAAATTTCTTTTTGTTTTTCGTTTGCTCAGTTATAAATCATACCGAAAAGCAGTAAAAACAAACTAAAATGAAGATTGTCTTAAACATTCTTTAGAAAAATTTTAAAAATATATCATAATAAAAGTTAACAGTTCTTGGCAGCATTTTAGAAAAACCCCACTTTCTTATTAGAATAAGTTATTTGTCATTGTGCTTGAAAAAAGGCTGAAATTTTCCGTGCCGTATGTTTATTATATTTTATATCAGTATGTAAGCATTAAAGCATGAAATGGAAGAAATTGCAAAAAATTATCCTAGAACTATTTACAAAATTCAACATAACCTCGTCAATACATAGTAAGTCTTTACATTTTGGTAAATATATGAAAATTTTGGTATATCTATATATTTTGAGGTACCCTGAATCCACTTTTGATATACTACATAGAATGCTAAATTTTAGTTCAGTTAGAAAACGCGTAGCACAATTTAAATTTCTCCTTCCGGAATTTACGTCAATAAACGGAAATGTACCTGAGATCTTTTGTGCCGCCCTGTAAAATACTATAGAATTTATACACACCAAGTAATAGGCAAAAAATTACTTAAATTTAAAAACGCGTTCCGCAACTGAAAATTCACTTCCAGCAATTATTGTAAACAAACAGTCCTTTAATCGAATTCTTTTGTGTGTCCCTGTAAATGAACGATGAATGCTATGCACACAATATTCTATAGTAAGGCTCTTGTAATGTACCCCAGTGATATATATCAAATTGCAATATGTTTGAAATAGTGTAACGTAATTAAAATAAACCGCAAATGATTTTTCCCAGTAGACCGTAATATAGCGGAATTATTTTGTAAAATAACTTTGAGTACTATATTCTTCATTTTCAATATCAAACATGCCATAGTAAACCTCAGTAACATATACCAATTCCATGACAATCCGAGTATATTTACCTTGAGGTGCTAGGTTCAAACCCCTGTCGCGCTCGTCGACCTAACCGTTTGGAGTTTTCCGTGGTTTTCTTCGAACCTTGCCGTAAATACGGGTTAGGATCCCTTAGAAAGACCCCCCACGGAGGGCACTCCCCTTACGGCCTATATCCCTCGTGTAGATAATTGACCCTCATAAAATCAACCAACCGGGTATATTTACGGGAGTTAAATCACGGACAGACAGACAGAAAGACGGCAGATAGACATACAAACCGAATTCATAAACATTTTTCAACTATGTTGGAAAGTGCTAAAAAGACGGAAAACAAAGAGTTTTATTACTCTAATAATAGCGTGTGGTAAAGGCAGCATAATATGTAAAGTATTGCATGTTGTTAGGGAATAAATCATTCAAGTGCGAGTATAACTCGCGCTAAAAGGGTTCCGTACATTGAATTTATTAATTACTATTTATTAACTAGCCGCCACTGGCGGCCAGTTTGGTCTTCCTTAAATGTATGTTAAGCATTGTAACACGTTACTTTTTATTCATAATTGATTTTTTTTCCTTAATCCTTCGCGAAATCGGAAGATTCTAATGGACAAATCAAGAACATTTGCGATCATGGTAGCATTTCGCACATTTTTTGTTGTTATGTATTTCATCTTTCTTGACAAAAACCGCTTAACCCACTTAAGGGGTTCTTCACTTCTCAAGAGGAAATTTTTGAAGATATCTCGTTTGCATATCAATATTTTTAAATGATTTTTTTTTGCATTCGATAGCTGAGGTCAATCTCTATGCATGCTCCTTTCTACTTTTTCGATTCTTGTTGCAGTTTTCTTTATTGAGGATACTTTCACTTTCAAAACCGGTTTCGAAAGTGAAAGTATCTTAATAAAAAAAACTTGTAATCAAAATCGAAAAAGTAGAAAGGAGCGTGCATAGAGATTGACCTCAGCTATCCAATGCAAAAAAAAAATCATTTAAAAATATTGAAATGCGGACGAGATATCTTCAAAAATTTCCTCCATAGGATTAACATTAGCGAGCAGGAGTTTTCGTCTGAATGAAGTAGCCCCTTAAGCATTTATGCTTCATGTCCGTTTGCTTATCAGTTGCAATATGTTCGCTAATGTGGAGAATCTTAAACATATTAAGTAATTTACCGTAATTGAGTCCATTGCCAATTTGCGTATTTTAGTTAATACGATTTGGTGCAATGAAGTACAGTTTGTGAAAGGTCTTTAATGATATCCACATTTACACTTAAATACTAAATTAACTCACGTTATTCTGACGCTAATTGACTTTCGAAATTTGATTCATTAATTATTATTACATGAGTTCAACTTACGTCAAGAAAATATCCGGAAGGAAGTTGAGTTGTATAGCACAGAATTATGGTAAACTTTGATTGCCTCACTGGTGCAAATTATTTTTTTTCACACCAGGCAGCGGTTCAAAAATTCATTCGCTTGCTTTTCGAACTTACTTCCATGGTTTAATATTTTAAACTTTCATGACGAATATATCTTTTTATTTTTGTTTACTTTCATGGATAGAGAATTTGAACTGCGAAGCTAATTTTAACTGAAGTTATTGCAGAATATATACATAATTGAACGTAAGTCATCTCTCAAATATTAATTTATTTTGAACGATCTTTCTAAAAATGTAACTTTTATGCAGTTTTATTCGAAAAAATAATTTTTAATAAAAATGGCCACCTAGCATATGAAAAAGTGAAGCGGGAATCCCGGAACTGTTGATGACAGTCACATGACTTACGGTTTTATTATATAGATTAATAAACTACTACTACCCCTAATTTTTTCATAATTTTAGTTTCAGTAGATTCGGAAATAGGAGGGGGACATATTTTTCCAGGACTTTCGACGATATCTCTGAAAAGATAATACCTAAATTTAAAATAAATATATTTTTGAGTTCGATGTTACGAGATCTTTCGAACGATGCCCTACACGATATATAAAAATAATGTTTTTTTCTTTTCAAACAACTTAATTAATATCGCGACTAATTACCAACATTTTTTTTGAAAATCATTATCAAATATCCTTGGATGATTCTGCGTTGATAAATACCTTGAGCGGCCGAAAAGTAAAATTTGTGTATAACGGTAAAATGCGTTTTTCTCAAAAACTATCTTACCTAGAAAAATCTCTATTGTTCTCCTGCAAGGTTTAAATAAACTTCTACTACCCATAATTTTTTCATAATTTTATTTCAGTAAAATCTGAAATAGAGGGGTGGGGGGTGGAATATATTTTTGCAGTGCATTTTCGACGATATCTCGGAAAATATAATACCTAAAATTAAAACAAGTATATTTTTGAGTTCGGTATTACGAGATCTTTCACACGATAAAGAACACGATATACAAAAGTAAAAGTTTTCTTTCTCAAGCAACTTAATTAGCCCCTAAATGTCTCCTAAACATATTTGTGAATGACTAATAATCTGAAAATTTGTGGGTAAAAAGGCTTTCATAACTTTCCCAATTTTGAACTTTCCACGTCCCATAGTTTCCGAGAAAAAGGCCGGTGACAGACGGACAGACAGACACAGGAATGATCTTATAAGGGTTCTGTTTTTACTATTTAAGTACGGAACCCAAAAAATGGAGAAATATCTATATTTAAAATAATTTACGATTTCCATTAGCTCGACTATGTAAATTCAATTTCAAAATTTATTTTAATTTGTAGGCCTCAATCTCGGCACGGGCTTAATGCAAATTTATCGAAAATTACGTCATAAAGTTAGAAAAATGTTTTATGAATGAAAATGCATATTTTCTATATAAGACATGAGGTCATTTTCACAAGTGAAAACATTTCTCCTTTATAAAATTAGAATTTAAGTTTTTATTTATTTTTACACTCTATTCTTTAACTCAACGCTTTTTTTTTTTATATATAAAGATGGAATTTTATCATTTATTTTTCACTCACTTCATGCTTTACTAGAATTATATAAATTATGTTCACAGACGTGTTTTCGACGACAATACAACATTTTAACATTTTTAGAAATTAATTATAAATTAATTTTAAGATATAATGAACAGAGGAAAGATATTTTCAACTAAGCTCAGTGGGAAGAGCGTTGGCATGGCAAGCCAAAGTACCCAGGTTCGAGTATTGGTCCCGGCATTCTTCGCTCGGTTGGAATAAATCTCAACTATGATACTCCAACCATTGAATATGATTTAACTAGTCGAAAAAAAATCTTTCCTCTGTTCATTATGACCTAATTACATAGTATACAGAAGTTTCCGTGTTGTACCACATTCATCATGTAAAATGCTATAGTTATAGCTCGCATGAATAAAATTATCGCTGCAGTTCGCAGTCATGTCCAACAAATAAGATTGAATTATGCCAGCCAGTATGTCGTTGGGATAGCTTAGTAGGAAGAGCGTTGCCATGGCAAGCCAAAGTATCCAGGTTCGAGTCCTGGTCCTGGCATTCTTCGCTCTGTTGGAATAAATCTCAACTATGGTACTCCAACCATTGAATCTGATTTACCTAGTTGAAAAGAATCTTTCCTCTGTTCATTATGACCTAATTAAATGGTATACAGAAGTTTGCGTGTTGTATCACATTCATCATGTAAAACGCTATAGTCAGCTCGGATGAATAAAATTAGCGCTGCAGTTCTCAGCCATGTCCAACAAATAAGATTGAATTATGCCAGCAAGGATATCGTTGGGATAGCTCAGTAGGAAAAGCGGTGTGACACGGCAAGCCAAAGTATCCAGGTTCGAGTCCTGATCCCGGCATTCTTCGCTCTGTTGGAATCTTTATGGTTACAATTGCATACTAGCTACAACAACAATGGATTTTCTTATGTGCTAAACCACACTCTCCAAAATCAGACAACAGGCTGTGAAACTATAACGACAAAATATTTTAGACACTAAAGAGTCGAAAATATAAATACAAAAAAAAAAAAAAAAGAGTGCAATATATTTTCAAAAATATGCTTTAATCAAATAATAGTTTCATAGTTATTAAATTATGATTATACATTTAGAAATCAATTTTGAAATCCTAAAATATAGTTTAAATAAGGATTTTTATTACTTTCCTGTATCTTAAATTGTCTGTAAAAAATCTGTAATAAAATAATAAAATAAAATATAAATAAAAAATGTAATAAAATAATAAAAAATCTATATTTCATCTCTTAAATCTTGTATCTTAATATTCTTCTCATATCTTAAAAAAGAAACAAAAAAGGAGTAATATATATATATATATATATATATATATTTAAATTTCTTAGTTCGAGCTTTTTATCAGCGTAAAACAAGCAGTGAATTTTTCATAAACGGCTTCGGTACCCACGCCAAATTAATTTATTAACGTAAATTTTAGGGGAAAATTATGAATTGCAATCATGGAATTAGGCGCGATTTTCAAGATAAAACATTGAATGCTTATAAAAGTGTTTTTTCCCTTAAACTATTTTTACACTCTTTTATTATATTACTATTTATTTTAACGCATATTGTATAAAGTGTTCGGAAAATCGAGTTGAATCACTCCAGATTTTTTTATTGGGAATTCTTTTTTCAGATAAAGTAGTTTCAATATCATTGGAATATAAAAATTATATGTTAGTCATTCTGTCTATTTTTACTTTTATTTTTTTCTTAATAGGCATTAACTTTCTCAAAAGTTGATGAATCGCCATAAATTTTGAGCATATTGTTAAAGTGTCTTTTTTACTTTTACTTTCACTGCCCGAGAAGGACTGCTCAGACTAGGAACCAGGTCTGTAGAGCATAGATGTCCTTCCCGATCCCCTTTATCAAGGTTTTTAAAAAATACAAAATCCGGAGGTAAACGTGACAGAGGGCGGGGTAGTGAACAATAGATATGAATATATGAATATAACGAAAACAATATCTGTGAAAATTTAAAAATACAAAATAATGTCACTGCCTGAGAATACAAAGCTCCGACCCGACAATGGGCCGTGAATAAGTGGGGGGGGGGGAAGAGCGAGGCCCTGGCTCAGTGATGAATTAATAAAGAAAGATCACATAGAAAGTTAAAGATGCTTTTAGTCTTTGAGAGAAAAGCCGTGCGCGATAAAATATTAGCCAGCTAACCGTCTGGAAGAACAGGAGGACGGCGAATATACCAGCAAGCTGTTAAAATACAATTATAGAAGTACTGAGAAGCAGGAGCGACATTACCGCATTCACAAAGGAGAAAGGGCTCTTTTGAACGTAAAGAGATGACCAGTAAAGTGGAGAGAGCAGGAGAAGATCTAATGATACCATTGGGGCCAGATCATAAGTATATCTAGCCTTATCCGAGTAGTCCCAGTGATCCTACCACTGGTTCATAAAATGAGCGCGAAGATGTCCTTTGAGGTGTGAGTGAAAAGCCAACTGATGATCTAAAAGTTGTTTTCTTTGCCAGCATATCCGCCGCACCGTTTCATTGCCTAGGATTAACCCGGGTCAGCTTTGTTTAGCATTATTTTTTTTCTTTGCATGTCAGGTTAACCCTAATTGTTTCCTGTTTGGTTCGGTTTCGATGGCCTCAATTGTATTTTTTTTAATAAACTTGCCGAGAAGGGCTTTTAGAGCTTAAGCCATATGGTAGGCCTCCTGCTTGGTTGAATTTGAATTTGAATGTTGAAGGTCCGGTTTGGTAATACCCCCCCCCCTTTTTTTTTTGAAGAAAATACATAATATTGCTTAATATTATAAAAATATATACACTTGAATAGAAATAAACATATATATGTTATTTTTTCTTCATTAAATATAAAATATATATTAGAAATATAATTACACAGTATTTACTATTAATTGCATTAACATATGGATTAACTTTAATTTATTTCGGGTTTCAGTATGTTTATATTCGGGTTGACATCAAATAAAAGTTTTATTAATTTGAATAAATTATATGCTACTATTTGAGACAATGTCATTATTTCACTTTGCAAGTTATAAACAATATCCATTCACAGACGTTAAAATTCAACTGCAATGCTTTTAAAATTCATTACAGTAATATTTACAGTAATTTTTACCTCTGATCTAAGATATAATCAGTAAGAATGAAAATGGCAAATGAGTTTATCAATTTTCCTTCGCCTGATCTGTCCTTATATATAGAGAAGACAACCCCACCCAATTGTTTAATTTCGCATACACCATATCGTTGCAAGCAAATTTACCTTTATTACTTACCCATCATACGTAGTATAGGGTAAGTCTTGTAATCATTTTGAAAATCGAATTTTTTTTTTTGACGGATTTACACGTTTCAGACACTGGAGAATCCGTAAAACATATGTTTAGAAAAAAAAATTTGCCGTCCGTCTGTGTGTCTGTAAACGCTCTATCTCCCGAAAAATTTGAGATAGAGACTTCAATTTGGTATGTACTTAGTATGTAATAATGGGAAGAAGCCTATTTCATTTCAATAACCTCGATTAACCGGAACTATTTTTTTCGGACTTTTGAAATATTCGTTCTAATAAAAGGTATATAAAAAATTTTGAAATTGTTTATTTTAAGAAATAAATATAAAAGACAATAAAAAAACATAAATTTTGCATAAAGCATGAAGTCGATCGGATAATTAGTTGCCGAGATATTTGGAATCCTATTTCCACACTCTTCGATTTTTCATGACCCTGTATTTCATCCAAATTTCACTTTAAAGATATATTTTAATTGGAAATTTGACGCTTAATCAGATGCGATAAACTGCTAGTTAATAGAATTATTATTTTTGGAGTTATAAGGAAAAACCTCTTTCAAGCAATTCAGTAATCGGGCCTTTAAAGTTTATGACGTCATCAGGCCACGATTTTATTTGAATTGCAATGCATTTTATAAGTAGTTTACACATTTTTATTTTAATATTTTACATTATGCATGTCCATGATAGGTAAGTATTACGGTGGCCCCCAACGACTAGTTAATTATTTCAATTGTTTCTTTTACTAAAGTAAAGTTTATATTGATAAAATTTATTAGTTTTGTAATATCATTATAATTTATAATTAAAATTGATTCTCATTTTTTCCCACTGATGATAGATTACCTTAGAATAGAGGTGAAAATGTTTTATTATTGTAATGATTTTTAAATATATGGCTGTTAAATTTTAATGTCTGTAGTAATGGGTATTGTTTAATACATTTGAACATGCTGTTGACGTAGCGTACGATATTTTGCCTTCTTAAAAAGGTCTACCTAACCTACAAATGTTTTTACTTTCGAAATTAAAAATTCGTATAAATTATCATCAATGACTTGCCAGAATTAAGTAATACGGACAAAATTTAACGCCACAATCCATGCGGTATAATCATTATAGCAGGAATGTATGCTTGTAGAAAGTATTTCTGGAGCCTAAACATATTATTCAATTTTGAATACTTCATTAGATATGGACTTTTTATTTTTTTTTTAACTTAAATATTTACCTTTTACTTTTTGTACTAAGGTGATCATACAATAAGTTACATTCAGCAATCAGCCTAACTAATCAGTCATAATACCAAATATTTATCATTACCTTATGGTGTTTAAATTTTTACGATAATTAATTTAAAACAAACCTCTTTTTAATCAACAGTCATGTCTAAGTAATCATTCCAGTTGCTCCATATTTAGTACTATTTTAAACAGTTCGGATAATTTATTCAAAAGAAACATTTATTTTACACAACTACGATCTAAATGATCCTTCATGTTATTAAAAAATTCAAACCAAACATCAAATTTACTCTACATTCAGGATGTAAATAATCAGTCATTTTATTCAATATTTAGCAAAAGTTTTACACTTTTCTGATAATTTATTCAAAGTCAAAAATCTATTTTAAGGAAGGAAGTGTGTGTTATCTTTCTCCCTTCAAAAGAAAAATACCTTTAAAAAAATCCATGTTTCTTTCAGTTTCCAAACTCATCTCGCTCAGCGCTCATTGACAAAACCATGCGATAGTTTTTCTAAAACTTTTAAATGCGTTTTTCTCATAGAGGTGTTTTTTAGGGGGGGGGGGGGTTAGGGGAACTGGTGAGCATTGTAGAAAATTTAGTAATTAAACTTTCAACTTACAATGTGGAGTGAAGCTACACAATTTCCCCCCAAAATTTTACTTTAAAACTAGAATAACAGTAATATAAGTTTTTATTTTGTTTTCTTGTAGAGATCAATGGTTTTCCAGATTTCTGCATTTAGTATAAAATTGTTGTATTCTTTTGTTTGTTTGAGTCGGAACTACCGTTATCAAATGAATTGTTTTCTTGTTCTTAGCTTCCTAACAATCAGATTACTTTTATGTTTATGGAATCTATTGTTTAAAGTTTGTCTAATATAATGGTGATATCCGTTTGAAAATAAATTGTCAATTTTGTCCGCAAAACCTACAAAATTTATCTGAACTTAACGGGAGTTACACCATCATACAACCTCTTAAATCAAATCTATATTTTTAATTTAGTCTGAGTCACTGAAGTCTCCTTCTTTTTCATTTTTATCGATTAATAAGTATAAATGTAAAAATAATAATTTAAAAAAAAAACATTTTTTTTTTATAAGCATTCAATGTTTATCTTGAAAATCATGCCTATTTTCATGACAGCAATTCTCTTTCCCCTCAAAAAAATTTCCGTTACAATACATTAATTTGGCGTGGGCATCAAAATCAATTACAGAAAATTCTCTGTTTTTTTTTTTTTTTTTTTTTTTTTTTTTTTTTTTTTTTTAAACACTTGGTAGAAAGCACAAGCTGGGAAATTTATTTAAAATATATAATTTTTTCTTTATTTCTTTTCTAAGATATGGCAACAGGAAAGAAGAAAAATAAACATTATTTAAACTATCTTTTAAGGATTTCTAAATTGATTTTTTAACATCTGATCATAATTTTATTAATATGAAACTACTACATGATAAAAGAGTATTTCTTGTATTAATTAGGGTGCTCTGCCTCCTACGAGCTACGCTCGCCAACCCCCGTTCTGACACCGCAATCTCTAAAAACATGCTAATTTGAACGGCTCTAAAAAAAATTACGGAAGATTGATTTATAAATTAAACAACCAGTGGGCGATCTCCTGTAATCGTGTTTCTACTAATTTTCCTTTGACTGAGGGATTTTAAGACCAAATCAACTGCTGTCGAAACAGCTAACAATTGTATTCGTGATTGATTAAATGAGATCAATTAAACATTTGAAAATAAACTTGTGTAATATGGCTAAGTAAACAATGTCGCTGCATCAGGGAATTTTAAAGACGTTTAACGTTGTAAAACGTTTTAAATGTATCATTTCAAATATGACGCAATTTTCATTAAAGTTATTATTAAACGTAAAATTATAGTTTTTAATTGAAGAGAAATATTATTATTTACACTGTTTTAAAATTTGCAACAATAGGTAAAAGATTTTGTTGAAAACAATTAATTGGTCGTGTAAATATATTTTGAAATATAAATTGTTTGTACATAGTGTTATTTGAGCATTTTAAATATGACGTAAGTTTCCCCATTTAATGCTTTGAACGCGTAATAATTTAATTATTATCTTCAAGTTTTATTTCTCTTTTTAATACTCACGCGCAAGTACATTTTGTATAACCAATTTTCTCCATTTACTGCTTTTAACACGTGATCATTTAATTATTATTTTAAAGTTTTATTTCTGTTTTTAATAGTCACGTGTAAATGCATTTTTTAATTGAAAGGGAATATTATTATGTGCGCTATTTTACAAATTGGCAACAATTTAAATAATGGACTTTTTAAAATATGAAATATGTCTTCATCAAATTAATGAAAATTTGAATACAAAATTTATATAAACCCTCAAAAAACAAATTAGTCAAATTAAAAAAATAATTGCAGTCTGCACACCGCAAGCTTGTAAACTATATCCCTTCAAATTATGGTTAAATTCCTATGCATAGTTTTTGTTCCCATAAAACTCTTTTAACAGGAACTGTTTTGACTAACTTTAATATTAAGTATATCTTAAAATAATTATTCGATTTTAAAACGGTCTTTTTCAGCGTGTTTATCCATTACTTGGAGGTCCACCATATAGGAGGCTCATCCATAGCTTATATAGGGGGTAATGGTTTATCTCGAACATTTCTCTATTAAACTACCAATTTTCATGTTTTTAAATGTAATAGTTTTCTGAATATTAGCTGAGACAAAGCACAAAAAATTGATTGACAGCGGTGGTGACGTCGGTTACTTTTTTTTAATATAGAGAGATACTTTATTTATTAAAACGTATTTTAAAAAATATTACTCTTAATTCTTTTTTATATTTTCTAATTTATAGTGCTTAAAATATTTCATTGTTGCAATTTCACAGCCAGTTTGCTTATTTTATCCAACGTGGTTTGGCGCATAATTAGATTCATTGTTGTTGTAACTTGTATGCGATTGTAACCATAAAGAATATTTGGCGATTTATCACCTACAGTCGATTAACGGAAAAATGCTTTAAAATGCATTTTTTAATTTATAATTAAATTCTAAAAGCATTAAAACGCAGTATTGTCATCTTAACTACACCTGTGAACATATTTTTTATAATTCTATCACATCAAGAATAGAGGGAAAAATCGATTGCAAAATTACAGTTTTACATACAAAAAACAACAAGTTAAGTAAAAGAATGTAAAAAAATAAATTAAAATATTTTCACACCGGAAAAAAATGAAACATATTTTAAAACACATTTTAAAAATTAATTGAAATCCTCCCTTGGAGCAAATATTTGCTGCTACAAATATTTTGTAAATGGCTCTACTTTGCATTAGCAACGTTGTAATCTGAAATTTAAATTAGATTAGACAAAATAATCCTCGTCTCATTTTGGTTCATGACAGGCGTTCTTTCTAATCTGAAAGAAAAATGAATAACTTTAACCGCGGCGATAGGATTTGATTAAAACTCCATTTAACATTTCTTAGAACACATATGTTGATAAATTGCCATATAGAACAAAAAAAAAATGATTAAAACAAGTTGGAAATTGTACGTCAAACGTGACAAATGAAATGCGTTCGTACTATAGCTAGTTATCTAAATATTCAGATCTTGATGATTTTTAATTCTGTGAAATGAATTATATCGTCTGCAGATTCATTTCTGTCATAAAATAAGTATCTCGGTCGCTTGACGATTAAACCTCGGAAGCTCCTCTAACAAGAAAGCACCGATTTAAAAAAAAAAATTCAAATTTCTTAATAAATATTTTTATTAATGTCTCATAAACTTTTGATTCGATTTTTAAAAAAATTGAAATGTCTCGACAAAATTCTGCAAAGATAATATATCTTAAATTCCAAACCATTCGGTTGGGTAGTTTTTGCGTTGTTATTGCGGACAGACGGACAGACAGACGGACGGACGGACGGACAGACGGACGGACGGACCAAGCAACGACAATCGGTGCTACTTATTTATATAATTACGAACGCACCTAAAAAAAATTAATGAAAAAAGTTAGATTAATTGGATACAATTATACATTGTCAAGGCACTATGGCCTTAACAGAGTGAAGTTTATATTTTACCAATATCTTGCCATTTGATTGTCAATATTTCCAATGTAAAGACAATAATCTCCGTAATAGTAATATTTTATTCCAGATTTTGCGAATGCAGTAATACACTATCGCGTATGCCCGGCAGTGTATTACTGCTTATTTTACTGTTTATTACTGTTAATTTTACGGTATAATACTGGCAGCTAGAGTGCCAGTATTATACTGTAAAATCAACAATTTTTTTTTTTTTTTTTTTTTTTTCAGTGTTTTGTTCCAATTTCAAAAAAGTTTCAAATGTTGTTCTTCATTATATCAAAATCTACTTAAACAAAAATAAAAATAAGAATAAAGTTACAAAATTAAGATTTGTATACGATGTCTGGTTGCTAAAAGTTGTGTTTAGAAAAACTTCTCTATGCTCTAACAAGTAAAACAATAAAAAATTCAATTGTTGGATCAATTATTTTACTGTTTATTACTATTAATTTTACGGTTTAATACTGCCAGCTGGGGTGCCAGTATTATACTGTAAAATCAACAATTTTTTTTTTTGCAGTGTATTGTTCCAATTTCAAAAAAGTTTCAAATGTTCAATATCATACCATTCTTCATCATACCAAAATCTACTTGAACAAAAATAAAAAAATAATATAAATAAAGTTACAAAATTAAGATTTGCAAACGATCTGGTTGCTAAAAGTTACATTTGTTACTCTAACAAGTAAAACAATAAAAATCCCATTGTTCAAGGATTAAAACTTACCGAGTTATGATATAGGTTTTATGAATTTTCAGTGTTTTCTGCACTATTAATAGAGGTGTTTTAAATGCTGACAAAAATGTGCTTGAAAAAGTAATTTAGACACATGATAACTGCTTCAGACACAAGAGATTTCTTAATTTAAGACACATGAATGTCTTACTATGATCATGGTATAAACAAATTGAGAAAAATGTCTGATTAATGATGACATGTCTGATATTAAGACATTTTATTGTTCCCGAAGACACTGTCTTAAGTTGCGCATTAGACTTGTTTCCTTCTAACTTGGAGTCCCGCTAATGGCTGAGAGATTCTCTCTCAAAGCTGGTAAACGGGAGGTACTGGGTTCGAATCCAATCGCGCCCGTCGGCCTAATCATCCGGAGTTTTCGTGGTTTTCTTCGAACCTTGGTTTGGTTATCCTTGCATAAATACGGGTTACGTTCCTTAGAAAGATCCCCACGGAGGACATTCACCCCACGAGCCTATATCCCTGGTGCAGGTAATCGGCTGTCATTATTACAACAACACCTTCGAACTTGATGCTCGTTGTAATTCAAACTGAATGTTTGTTTTTGTTGGAAATCTGGACAAAATTTTGTCCCTAGAAATTTTGTTATGTGGTGTGTTCAAAAGTGATGTAATTCCGAACCAGTTTTTGTCTCTGTATCGGTCGTAAAGACACTCTTTTCTTTTACCTGTAACTGTATGCATATTTCCTTCTAGTTTTGTGTACTGAGTAAGTATGTCTAGATGTATCAACTCCTAGAGAGGTAGGAGAAAACTGACGGAGAAAGATTAATCTTCGTAGCAGTACTGAGTTAAATATTTTGACAGTATGTGATAATAAAGAAGTTCCAGCAAACGCTGGATGTACATGTAAATCTTCTTATTTAAGCTTACCATTCATAACGAATGAATAAATAGATAGAATTGAATTTTTTTCTCATATGAATTATTTGAAGCCACACCAAAGGCCTTAAACACAGCGGTTAATACTCTGCACAAATTCATCAGCTTTTATGACTGAGTTCTCCGCGGAGATTTTAATTGACAATTTATTTTGACTTGAATATGTATATATATATATATATATATATATATTCGAGATGTGAAGTTTTGGGATTTAAATTCCTGTCACCTTAATGTTAATTCGTATTAGTTTCATGTAGTCAAATCTTCGTAAACGAAACTTTTGTTCCAATGTTTCCTTTTTTAGGATGAAAATTTTATGTTTCTGTACATGATGTCTCTTTACATGAACTTTCAGGATATATCTAGGAATTCTTTTTCTCTCTTTTTTTTTTGAAAAGATACAAGACTTCCTTCCTCTAATTCATTGCAGCAGTTTATTTCTTAACATTAGCTTTCACGATAAATCGAGGAATTTCAGGAATTCGCGGAATTTTCCGTAATCATCAGTATGGTCGGAAGTTACACACACAAGCACACTTCTAATTACACAAGAAGAAAAAAATTGTTGATTTTACAGTATAATTCTGGCATACCAGCTGCCAGTATTATACCATAAAATTCACAGTAATAAACAGTAAAATAAGCAATAATACGTTATCGCGCATGCGCGGCAGCGTATAGTCGAAAACATATAGAAAAATGCATAATATAAACATTTTTACATACAATACATAATATAAACATTATATAAACAGATACATAATATAAGCATTGTGTCGATGAATAATATTTATTGATGATGGGAATAAATCAATCAATTGCCGTAATAATATTATTTTAATGGATCAATGATGGGAAAGATCGTATAGGTTTAATAAATTGCAGTTGTGATTTAAATAAAAGGCAAATAACCCTGCACAATTTTCCATCTGTTCTTTTGGTCGAATTCTTTGAAGAGAATCACATCAAAATAATAAAACATTCTTACTTGTTCGTTAAATAATAAACTCAGACTACTTGAAATAAAAACTCCTTTAGAATTGGATCCAAAAATCTTTATTATCTTCTCTTGGAAAAGGAAGGATGGGGATGATAGCTGCACATCTTGGCTTTATAAAGTTCTGGCTCGAACGTCACAAAAATTTACGAAATTCTTTAAACATTCTTTCTGGCGAAATCCTTTAAGGGTTGTAGAATTAATGCAGAATTAATTAAATTAACTGGTAATTTAAACGTTTAAAATATTAAATTTAAAATTTACAACAGCATTTTTATAGAATAATTAAAAACTTTGAAAACGAGAAATTGATATCCATAAGAATCCGCGCACGGCGAAATTTCTCGGATATGAGAGCCGGCACTAAGTCAGGCCTACAGACCAGCCCACGTTTAAAATAACTTTTTACAGCATCTTTTTAATTAAAATTCTGTTTGAAAAATGCGCCACAAGTATTTATACCTGTAACAGGGGTGCACAAATGTGAGAGCAAGATTAATTTAAACTAATTTGTTGATTAGGAATTACGCGAAAATTAAAAGAACAAATCAAACACTCATTAACATTTAACAATTAAAAGAAGCCTTCTAATTTGTGTTTGAAAGACACGCCCAATCACCTGGAGCGCCAAAACGGACAAAATATGAAAACCAAAGTCCGGAGAAGACATCAGCAGAAAACAAGAGCGACGCATGCGTAAAACGCAAGAGCGGGGGAGAGTCGCCGAATGACGTTGTTACGGTTGGTTTCAACCAAATTTTTTTTTTTAATCTACATTAATTACCTTAAATCACTCTCTCAACATTTATTTAGAAGTTTTCTTTTTGTTTCTGTTTTAAATAAATATATAAATAAATGTAATTGTAATATTAATAATAAAAGCAGCTTTTTTTTCCCCTCTTCTTTCCATTTCTTTTAAGCAAAGCAATTTCAACTTTCATAGTCTAACGTAGCTTCCTGTTTTTCAAATACGAAAAGCAGACAGCAAGGGAGGGATGTTTTGTCAGTTAAAGACCGCACAGGTGGAAAATTTGGAGTCATCTAGTCTGACTTTGATATAAGAATGACCGACCGCCATGTATAAGAATTACGTTATCTTATGAGTGTACTATACACGCAATTAGGCTTTGTAAGTTTACGACAGGCTTCAATTGGCTCTGCTATCAGGCGGATAGCTGGCGCCCATGTAAACAGAGGCTCACAGGACCCCCTTCAGCACACGCCATGGGGGTGAAGCATGGCTGCCTTCCCCCATGAAGCGGCCGGCAGAGTGGAGCGACAAGCTGGAGTCTTCAGGAAGAGTCCTTTTTTCCTTTTGTTTCCATTCCCGTACCCCCTTTGGCAGAGTGGATCGGTCCCGTTTTTCAAGCGGCGCGGGAGAGTGAATGTTTAGGACAGTTGTTGCTTGGCCGAGATACCTGTCGTTTGGCTCGTAAAAAAATTGGACTTGTTGCGGGGTTCGAAAACTGGCCTGTGGGCTGGATCGCGAAGTTGTTGAAGGCGGACAGGTTTCTGAAAGATTATTGAAAATGGGGCATTGATGGTCCTACACTAACTATCCTAAATCATAGTGTTATGATGAAAAGAGGCTATAAGGGCATTTTCGAGTTGCGGATCTATAACGGTTAGCGAGAGATTAAAAAGAAGATATGTTTAGCCCCATTTTTCGTAATGGCATTCTAAGAAATAGTACTACATTATTATGACTTCGTAATCCTCAGAGGTGGTCATAGAGATTGATCTAAACGGTCGTTAGAAATAGTAGTGTTCTGAGTTAAGGTGATGGCCATCTTAGAATAAAACACATGTTTCATGAAAGTGAAACTTTTGGCTCCGACAGTGAAATTCTGGGCCGTGGGACAATTTCCCCCTCCTGACAAGATGATGGACATAGTAGTTGATGGCAAGTGATGCAGAGTGATGAGAGGTACGAAGTGGCAACTTTTCCCCCAGCCTGAGTACTCCAGCTTAAGTGTATTCAACAGATTTTGAAAAAGGACGAAATGTTCCTAAGGACTGTTATCACTGACAAAAATTGTAGAACTCTCCACTTATTGTAAGTACTCCTTGCATAGTTTTTTTTTTTTTATTTTTTTTATTTGTACATCTTTCTGAAAAAAAAAAATATGTTTGCTATACCAGAGTTTAAAAGTGAAATGAATATCTTTAGATAATTTCAATAAGAATTTATATTAAGAATAGAAATAGTCTGTAGGTTAATATATGATGTTTGTATAAATGAACGACCATTAAATGGTAATGTGATGATAATTTTAAAAATATGATGTGTAATTTAAAAGTAACCAGTGAGTGGTTTCAACTTAAAAGATCAGTGGTTATATTGTCTTATTAAGATTATTTTTGATAACTTAGTTGCTTCATAATCTTAAATGTTCAAATAAATTGAGTTTTTTTGTTTATTATCAAGAATGGTATGTTTTTCTTTGTACAAATCTCTAAATAATTAATATTTTATATTCACAGTAAACCTATAAGAAAGGCTTAACCTTTCTGTGAGTAATACAAAAAAAAAAAGTGAATCCAACTTTATTAAATTAGGACTTTAAAATTTCTTAAGTTTAAACTCATAACTGACAGTTTTAATGAACATTAATTGAGGTTCACTCAATGTTATACAATCGTATTTTTGATCTTGATTTAAGGATGGATAGATTAATAAGTGAAACAGTAATATTAAATTTAAGTTCATAAATGTTAAATTAAGCTTTAACTCTCCTCTTTCAGAAACATTGTTTTTCTAAAATATACGCCAAAAATGTTTTATTTTAAAAAGTAAAAAAAAAAAAAAAAAAAGTTTCCAGTTATTTTATACCACTATACGATTCTTGGCTAACCGATGGGATCTTGTTCAGAATCTCCATGGTTGTTCTAAAATTTTTGTACATCATCATATCCCTATTCTATTAACGGATTTAACTCCTTCTCCTTTTGGTCCTCATATTGGAGGAATTTCAGGTTGTCTGCATTTTTCCAAATTATATGATGATTACACTTTTGTTAATTTAATGTATATGGAGATTTGAGCTTGATCGGGTTGGAGTGGAGTTGGGTGTTCTTTATGCAATCCAGTATGCTACTTGATTTAGAAATCTGTTGCCCCTTATTACATTTAATATTGTCTTAAAATGATGAGTTCAAAATTATCATTGTTGTATTAACCTATTCGGATTCTTAAGTTTTGATATTTTGATTAGTTTAATATAATTTGCTCCCTTTTCCATGGCAACAGATTTCAGCAGAGCTAATCAGGGTATACTTATTTTTTTTTTAAATACTTAAATGTCAAGTGAAGATTGAGTAACAAATGAGCCTTTTAAGTTTAAGTAAGTTATTTTAGAAAGAACACCAAAACCCACAACAACGTCACAGGTCAGCGCCGATTCAAACAAACGCAGAGCACGAAGAAGGATGCCTCGCAGTGAAAACAACATCCGAGCAATGCTTGTTCCAAACAAATAAAGATACACTATGAGGGGAAGAAGGCCTTGCTGTGAAAGCACTGCTGTAGAAACAACATGGCGGCGCGCAACTGCCGGTAAAATTGCTTTTAAAAGAACAGCAATTAAACTGGAAAGGCTATAAAATACAGAAATACATTGAGCTGAAATAGAAAGTAATAAAAAAGAATTAAGACTGTGATATATCTTTATCACAACCATTTTATACAAACATATAAAAAACACATTGCAGGCTATAGTCGAAAACATATAGAAAATATTTGGTTCAATTATCTGCATAACTTCATACACTTTTCGAAGAAACAGATCTGTTGTGCGTAACTATGCACAGCAACATTTTTTCAACGCTTTTTCTCTTTTAATATCATGGCGCGCCGTTTAAGGTCATTATTATTTTTTAAATGAATGAAATAACTAATAAATGGGTAAGATATCATTAAAAATACAGATAAATGTCGAATAAAAATCTCTCGATGGCATAACAAACACGTGTAACACATCTGATGTCAATTGAATGTGCGTAACGCACTTTTTCCGCATATATTTTGGCGATAGTTTTTTTTCTTTTTTGGGTAGTGGTCGACGTGATAAAGAATAAATACCCAATTTTATATAACATCATTATAAAATTCCCCGATGCAGCGACATTGTTTACTTAGCAATTTCACCCAAGTTGATTTTCAAATGTTTAATTGATGTTATTTAATCAATCACGAAAACAGTTTTTAGCTCTCTCGACAACAGTTGATTCGGCCTTCAGTGAAAGGAAAATGAATGGAAACTCGATTACAGCAGATCGCCACTGGTCGCTTAATTATAATTCAACCTTCCGTAATCATTTTAGAGTTAATCAAATTAGCGTGTGTTTAGAGTTTACGGTGTCAGAACACGGGTTGGTGAGCGTAGCTCGTAGGAGGCAGAGCCCCCTAGTAGAAAAAAGACATAAAATGCAAATATACAATGATGTAATTAATAATTCGAATAGGGATTGTTAATGAAGAATTGGAGAGGGGGGGGGGACTAAACTACTTTTTTTTAATATCGCATTTAGTCCACATGACAGATATTATTATGACAGAGTATAATAGCGGGCCGGTTCAGTTATTCAAAAAAAACGAAAAAAATAGACCGGTAAATTTTTACTTTATAAAAAACATAACTTTTATTTTGTAGGAGGGGGGGGGGATGAAATTTATTTGGATTTATTAAAGAAAGGATAAAGTGTTTTGAGAGGAATGTTAAACGAAACCCTTTGTGCGATCTTCGATCACAGTTACCCACTTGTTTAGTTTAGATGTGCTATAAGGAGCATGAGTTAATGCTAATAAGTCTAGCTGGCAATATTCGATAAAATAACGTAGCACTTTACCACGAATTAAACATGAAATGTTCTCCTAATGATTCTACATCATATTCATAGTTTTTTTTCTTTTTTAATTGGCTTATGAACTTCTTAGTATTTTTTTTGTCTTGCATATTCATTTCTTTTTTCTATATTTTTGACCTACCTTGGTATTTATACCAAGTATTTTAGGGGGGGGGGGGAGAAAGAGAGCAAGCACCCTATTCATTTTAATCACCAAATTGTCACATAAAAAAGGAAAATAATCATTCGACAGAGAAAATTATTGCTTCTTTCAGTTGATGTTAAAAAAAATGTTTAGGAGGTCGTCTTCATACTGAAATTGTACCAAACTGTGAAATTTTCTACACGAACACACCGATTTCGACACCATATTTGGCTTTTCCAGTGCATTGTAACTTAGGCTACCAAACGAGAAGTCATTCATTCAAGTAGTTTACTAATTATGAATACTGGAACTCCCAATGTTAACCAATTTATGCCTAGCGTCGATGCTTTAGTAAAATGGAAAAAAAAAGCATTTCACACCACTTTTTTTTAATAGAAATTTGGCGTCTTATTCTATCGAGGAGTCCTCGATAAAATAAGACACCAAATATGGACAAAAAAAAGTGGTGTGAAATTCGCTTTTTTCCCATTTTACTAAAGCGTCCCAAAATTGGGGCGCTAGGCATAAATGTGTTAAATGCATTTTTAATTCTTTCAAACCACATTGCAATGCAGGTAGTTTTTTAAGCATAATTCAAAAACTACCGGTATTGGCCTGAATGAGCTGTAATTTTGGGATTCGAATATTTGAAGCTTTTAGAAATCGATTTCTCTTTAAAAAAATGATAGGTTACAATTCATAGTTTTTTGAAAAAAAGATATGACTTGTAACCTATAAGTTTTTTAACAGGAATCGATTTCTAGAATCTTCAAATATGTGATTCCAAAATTATAACTCTTTTCGCCTAGTAATTATTGAGTTAGGCTTAAAAAATTACCCACATTGCAACAATTGCAAATGAATTTAACATTAGGAATTCTGAACTTTAAACCTTCATAATTCCTAAACTACTTGACGTAATGTCGTCCCGTTTGGTATCCTAAGTGTAAAATTTATTGTATGCCATAATGGGTGTTCATATTGAAAATTTCCGAGTTTGGTACAATTTCAGTATGAAGACGATCATATAAGTTTTGTTTTAAAATATATTTATTAATATACTAGGGGGCCTACCCCCTGCGAGCTACGCTCACCAACCCCCGCTCAGACTTCGAGGCCTCTAAAGACATGACAGCGTGCTTTGTTTTAAAAATATTGGTAAATCTGTAATTGGATTGCCATGCTTTTAACGTTTTAATGGGGCATTTTTTTTAATTATCATGGCCTCATACACAGCTGTTGCGACAACTGACGACTGTTTTCGGGATTGATAACTAAAATCAATTACACCTTGAAAACCAGCTTGTAGAAAATGGTTAGGTTTAAATTGTGGCTACCTCTCGAACTTTTATAACAACGATCTGTATTATATTCTTCCTTTGCGTTTAAGGATGAGAAAAATTTCATCTGCTTGTGAATGCTTAAGAACCACGGTATTGAAAAGTACTATGTTATAGACATTTTCAGTAACAGGTTTAAATTTTCTCTCTTATTTTAGTGCACCATCGTGCATATTTTCATGTTATTTTAAATATGTAAATTATTTATTTTAATTAATATGTATATACGAATTTCTAATAATGATTTATCATACAAAATTAATGAAATATTTTGTGCACGCATGCCTGCATTTATTCGGCATCAATTGATGAGATATTTAAACAAATTTGCTATTCGCGATAATTTTACACCATATTATGTCACTTGAATATTGTCCATAAGAAAATCGGGTACTTTTCCAATATAGGATCCTTTGCTTTTAGGTTTGGCGTAATTCGAGTTTAAAAGACGAATAGATTCGTTAATATACATACATATGTTTGTTGCCAAAAGTTATGAAAACAAATTCAATGAACTTTTGGTGCTTTTCTATTATAGGGGTCTTGAAGCTTTTTTAAAAAGCTTGGCGTAATTATAAATTCGTTTAATTAAATTTTACAAAAAAATAATGATATCAATAAATAATAATTACTATTAATTCCTTCCCTCCCCCTTTTCTTTGGTGTTTACATAAATGACGTCATTTGGACGAATTTATTCAAAATATTTTCAGTTTATAAATTAAATTAAATGCTGACAGACAATTGAATCCTGACGATAGAAATGTGATTTTTTTTTTTCAAATTTTCATGAAAAACATAATTTAATCACAATCTTGTCTTCATTATCGATTGAAATAAAAGATAAATTCAATTTCAATTTGAAAATGACGAATAAAAAGAAATCAATAATCCCTATCGGGATCCTTTTCAATTTTTTTCCCTTTTTTGTCACAAAAAAACTGAGTAATTAGTTGCCATCATTACAGAAATGTCATTAAAATTAGAAAAAAATTAATATCTCGAAAACTAATTCCAATTTCAAAATTCTATTACCAGTTTTGACATCCGCGGATTTTTATGAACAATTGGTATTAATTTCAACATCAAGTGTTTAATATTTTATTAAAAATAGCCCTAGAACATAATCAGTCGTTTAATCAGTCGTTTCATAAAATCGTTTCATAAATTCGTTTCATAAAATCGTTTCACAAATTCGTTTCATTAGGATTTTATATATATAGGGTAGACATAATATACATAATTTTCAGTCGAATGGCTACTTCAGTTTTTTTTTTCGGGGCCTATGTGGAGATTAAATGTATAGTATGTTTTTTTCTGTTTTTTTTTTTTTTTTTTTATGGCCGAATGTACATCTGTACATTTACACTAAAATGCTTAAATAGATTTTTTATTTTGGTCCATTATGGTTTTATTTTCATAGTATAATTTTAGTTCTCCATATTTGACCATTTTGTTTTCACGTGTAATTTCATTTTCCACACACACGCACAAATACATACATACATACGTACATACATACATACATACATACACACACACACACATATATATATATATATAATATCTTTGAATTTCAAAAAACATATCAAGTTCTTGTAACAATCTAATTAAATCTCCAAAGAGATAATTAATAACAATGTGTAGACAGAATACCACATAGTTAATAAATTAACAAGTGCAATCATAATTTTACCATAGCTTGTGCTTCAATGGTAATTGGCCAAAAATACTGAAAATATGAAGAATATTTAAAAGGAGAGAGAGAGAAAATAATTTAATATATATATATATATATATATATATATAAAATAAAAAATATATATATAAATATATATATATATATTTTATATATATATATTTATAAAAAATATATATTAAATAAATATTTATAAAAAATATTATGGTTTATTATATATATATATATAATAAACCATAAAATGTTAATAATTTGGAGTTGATATCAAGTGAATACAAATGGATTAAGAAATGAAATATGAACTAAATATAATGGAAAATTGGATAACAAGAGATTTAAATTAGAATTGGATATGAAAAAACACGTGTAGATATAATTTTCAACCTGGATGTACCCACACGTGTTTTAAAAAATAATTCAGTATTTCATTATACAGGGTGCTCACTAAGTCCTATCCACTTCCATTAACTTCTGGAAGGCGACAGAGATATAGTCAAAAACGTGCTGTCTACTTATGGTAAAGTAGCCAATGCACTACGCGATGAGGCGGCTTACAGCTCCATTTACTGGCAAACTGCGGAGTTAGTGTTTTATCTCAAAATCGATACGAGATAGAAAGAAAATGTCAAATACAAAGTTTTAGAGCATCATTGATTTAGAATGAAATGATGTCTTGCATTGTTAAACTTTTTTAGAAGTTCTGAAATGTAATAATTTTATATCCAATTACCAAATTGTACCACACAAATTGTAGTTTATTTTACTAAGAAAACATAGTTAAGTATGCTTAATATATCCACTATTGGCAGCAATGTATCCTACATTGTTTATATGTTCCAATGGTGAACACATTGAGTATATTTAATATGATTTTCTTATTAAAATAAACCATATGTTTTAATTGTATTAGTAAATATGCATCTGTTAAATAATACAATACTTTTGCATGCATTTTGTGCCGTATAGAAATAAAAAATGATGGTGATAGGATAGAAAACATTTCATTTCAAAATTTATAATAAAATAATTTTTACACGTTAGATATCATTTCTTACTAAGTTGAGGTCACTTTACATATGAGGTACATGTATTTTTCTCCGTATCTCGTACCGATTTTCAGATAGCATCGCTAACTCTTCGGTTTTCAGCAAGGTGGCACGATAAACAGCCTCGCCGCGTAACCCATTTTCCACTTTACTATACATAAGCACCGTATTTATGACTATAGCTGTCACCGCTCTAAAGTTAATCGCAGTACAGGACTTTTGTGGGCACTAGATACTTGAGATTGATTAATTTTATACTGTTTCTTAATGCAGATGAAAGCAAAATTGAGGGGGTTGGGAAAAGAAAGTGCCAAGCCACATTTTTGAACTTCTGAGATATTTCAATTTAAAAATTTGATCCAATACTCAAATCAAGTTATATAACATAAAGTTTTTTCGCCAATGTCTTAGTAACATCTGAGATATTCTGAGTAACAATATGGCATTATTTTAATGATATTACTATTAATTTTTTTGTAAATCAGCTAGCTTCATTGGGGGCATAAACGTCTGGGGCAAAAACGAAGCCTGTTACATAGGCTGCCACCAAGGGACATTAGAAACAAATTATATGTTGGATATTATAATTTACAATATTAAGCAACAGATTACAGTGTTAGATTCATTTCACCAAAAATGTGACTTTGCACTTTCTTGCCTCGACCTTCTCAATTGTGAAAATTCAACGAAATAAATATACGCATGATTTTATATTCCTTACAACATAGATGTTTATAAATTGCCCTGCAAAACCTATTTTACAAAATACATACATAAATAAATAAATAAATAAATAAAATAAAATAAAATCTGTAATGCATAGTGTGGAGAGGTTTGGTAAAAGTTCCCCAATATCTTCCTATCTTTTAAATAAGAATAATGTCAAATAGCTGATAAACCATTCTTTAAAATTTAAGACAACTAAAATATTAATCACTTAAAAAAAATGGAATTTTTTTTTCCTTCCCAACACATTTATCTTTTGTATGCAAAGCAAACTGCTAAAGCCTTTTATAAAAAAAAAAGGAAAAGAAATTAAATGAAAGAAGTTACGAAATATACGCTAGGTTTTGAGATTAGTGCCATCTTTTTACCCACTATTTAAAATTTTCTATAGATATCTTCATTTATCATCTTAGATTTTATAGGCTAACTTCTATTAGTATAGGAGCTTAAAAATTTGTGGAAGCAGTCATAACTAATTAATGCTGTGTGCGGATTTTCAACGGATAACTAATCCTATTGGGATCTTTAATCTTAAATTCTTAAAAATGAAAAATATCTTTTTAATCCTAAGAGAAAAGGAAAATTTCGCAAAATGTTACATCAATAACATTTTAAATATTTTCAGTTATGCAAGCAAATGTGATGTTTCTACTTTTAATTAAATTATATACTTTACTTCAATTATGTAAAGCTTGCCTTAATTATATTCAAATACAACTGAAGGAATAGTATTTAGTAATTTTAGTTAGATATATCTTTTCAAAGTAGAATTAGTGTCAGTAACAGATATGAAGTATTATTAATTTTATGTTATTAAAATGGAAAATAAACTGCAAAAATGTGATCACATAAAAAATGTCAGGATTTCATTACAGTTTCATTTAATACTCTTTATGTTTAAAATTTGCCCTGTAAAGTCTTTTTTTACAAGATTTAAAGCGAAATTTAATTTGAAATAAGTCGTGGGGAATAGTTTGGTCAAAGTTCACCAAGTTTGAGAAGTTTAAGCGCGAAAATTTCAGCTTCGAAAATGATGCCGCTTTGGACGACCATCATCTGTAAAGGATTACCTCTTAAAAGAAGCTATCGCTGAAAATCCATATTACACAGTTCAGAAGCTATCACACAGTCTAAATATTTAAATAAGCACAGTGCATGATCATTTGATAGCTTCTTTTAAGAGGTTCTCCTTTATAGATGATGATGGTCATCCAGAGGGGGCATCATCTTCGAGACAGACATTTCCTCGCTTAAACTTCTCAAGCCGCCTTCGAACTGTGATCATCTGAAACAGCACTTTGCCCATATACAGCACAAAGTTTACGAGCAGTCTGACTAGCATTTTTACCATTCTTGAAATAACAGAGCAAAATAGGACGAAAATGAATTTTTTGGTTCTCCTTCCTTAGCACTGCACTGAAACAAAAATTATGCCACAACCAAATCAAGAATTATGCAACGCAAGCAGAAAAGACCGAATGTACATATCTGGGTCATTAAAGGTCACTCCTTATCAGCAGTAGCAAAATATAAGCAGACGAAACCGCGCTTCGCTTTGAAAAGCCGCAGAACTTTCCGGAAGATCCAATATATATACAAGGTGTCCGAAAAATCTGGAAACGGTGGAATAACTCGAGAATTATACATAGAATTAAAAAACGGAAAATATGTATTCAATATTTTTGAAAAATCTATTTAGGAATATCGAAGTTGCCCCCAACTCTGCCCCCAGGGAAGGAAAGGGGGGCAAATTTGAAATCTTAAATGATACCCCCCCCCCGCCTTTTCACTTTCTTCTATCTATAATAGAAGAAAGTATTGTAATCGAATCGACGGATTTACACGTTTTAGGGGTGAGAGATTCCGAAAAACATGTTTTTACAAAATCTCTGTCTGTCCGTCTGTCTATCCTCATTGTATCATCGGAAAGTGTATGACGTTATGCTTCAAATTGAACCAAATTTTGTTTCTATGTTTTTAGCTATAGCCAGCAGGTCCTACTTGAATTTGGGGATATTTCGACGAAAGGGAGCGCTGCCATCGCGATTTTTGTTCGAGTTTCAGTATTGTATCATCGAAAAGAATATGAAGTTATGCAGATAACTGAACCAAGTTTTTTTTCTATGTTTTTGTCTACAGCCTGAAGGTCCCAGTTGAATTTGGGGATATTTCGACTTAAGCGATCGCGATTTTTGTTTGATTTTCACTATTGTATCATCGAAAAGTGTATGAAGTTATGCAGATAATTGAACCATTTTTTTTCTGTTTGACTATAGCCTACAGGTCCAAGTTGAATTCGGGGATATTTCGACGAAAGGGAGCGCTGCGATCGTGATTTTTGTTCGATTTTCACTATTGTATCATCGAAAAGTGTATGATGTTATGCAGATAATTAAACCAAATTTTTTTCTATGTTTTTGGCTGTGGCCAGCAGGTCCTACTTGAATTTGGGGATATTCCGCCTGGAGGGGGCACTGTAATACCCATTTAAAGATTTCAAATTCAAAAAGATGCACAAAAAATTTAGAAATCCTAAAAGTTTTTTCCGTTAAATGTTCGGCCTTGATCCGGGGAATCTTCAGCAATTTTTGTTTTGCCTCTATCTTAAAAAATGGCTGAGATATAGCGGTTTGAAATTTTAGGGTAGCTGACATTTTCAAACAAGACAGCAGAATTCATACATAAAAGGGTTTAATTATGAGTTTTAGTTAACATGGTTTCGGTAAATTTTCTTTCATTGTTGTAACAAGTGTTCCTATGCTTATATGCTTAACGCTATATATTTATATTCGCCCACGTCAAATTCTCGCCAAGCTTGGCGACAGTTGGCGAAATATCGCGAAATTTGACAACCAAAATAGGTTGCCACAAATGAAGCCAAATTGGCTGTAGAGGACTAATTTGGCGTTATTCTCATTCAAATTCAATGTTGACGAGAACTGGGAATGAATCTTCTTTAATTGGGTTCCAAGCATTTCAGCTTCGTGCTTTCCAGTAAAATTAGCTAAAAACGTAAAACCAAAGAATAGGGAGGCTATCTGTTCTTGTCGGTTCAAGCCAGAAGGACTTTTTGAAGTTTAGTATACATCAGTTGATCGCATCCCAGTAACCCGACGATTCGCAAGAAGCTGACGTACAACAGAATGACGAACAATATAGATTTTATTGGCGATGTGATAGCAAATTTTGAAATATTGGGAAAAAAAAGTAATTATTTTTTAAGTGTCATTAGGGTCAGTGTAGAGTTAATAACCAGAAGAATGCAATATTTAAAGGTGAAAATGTTTCGGGTCAGAAACTCTGTGACGTCATGGGTTTCACACTCTCGCTGCACTGAAGAGAAGTATCGGTCTTTGGGTACATACATAGGCGTTCAGTTTTGAAAATTATTGGTGGCGCTCAACTCTTTTTTACACAAATAATGTGTATGTGAGTGTAAAAAAAGATCGATTCCCAACTTAATGTTGCTTTTTTAATTGCCTTTTAATGAAATTAAACAGAATCGTATACTGATAAATAATCACAAGTTAAATAAAATATTAAGACAATGTACAAATTTGAATGTACAGACCCGTTTATAAAATGATACTTGTTGATATTCTCGAATCGTTTATAATAAAATCACAACAAAAATTGACTTTAAATAACTTTTTTTTTCCGAAATATGGATTTTTTTCTACTTTCATTTTGTATATAAAAAGTTCGATACTTCTCTATTATCCCGTCAACCACTTTTAATAACAAAAAACTATCGCCAAACTGTAACGCCAAATAAACGGGAGAACGTTGCCATTGGAATATCAAAATAAATAAATAAATGAAATATAAGAATTTAAGGACGCAGCTGTTATTTTAATTAATGAAATAACTAATAAATCAGTAAAACATAATGAAAAATACAGGCAAATGTCTAATTAAAAACTATTTGATGACATAACAAATACGTATAATGCTTCTGACATCAAGTTAATGGGACTGCATTTTTGGCGTTTAATCATACAGTTTGGCGATAGTTTATTGTTATGAAAAGTGGTCGACGGGATAATAGAAAAACACCAAAAGTTCAAACGTTGAGCATTTTACTCTAATTAAAAATTTAAAAAAATAGAACATAAAGGGAAAAGTTTTTCTAATGTCGTTTATCCCTATAACAAAAAAAAAGGGAAACAATGGAATATTTAAAAAAATTATAAAATACTAGAAGGAAAAAAAAAACTAAACTTTTTTTTTTATATTAAAAGGAAAAACTAAAGTGTTCATTTCAGAAATTATTGGTAGGGCTCAAGCTCCACGAGCCCATACAACTCTACGCCTGTGATTGAGTAGTTCTTTGTCTGTTCTTGGGAAAGTATATAGGTTATTGATTTTATTTTGTGTGAGATTTTTGTATTTTAATTTTCTATTTAATCTAAATTTATCATTATTCAAATATTCGATTATTGGGATTACCTGAAAAGAAAAAAATTAAAGAGTATTCTGTTCCAAGCTTGAACAAGCCCTCTATTAAGAATGTAGATGATGTCACGCCTCGATCTGAGAGACTTAGATAAAAAAATATTTTGGAAAATGCTCACTATAAGGTAAAGCCAGGAGAGATAGCGCGGTCGGACAGATTGCGCCATTAGAGGTTCGGGGGGAAGGAGTAGAGTGAGCGCGCAGCGATTCCATGTAGTTGTACAAAAGCAGTAGTGGAGTGTCTACTTGAAAGTGCACATTGATTGTTTTGAGCCTCTAAGGTAAAGCATTGCTATTTTGTTTTGTTTTCCCAGAGTAAGTGCTTGAATTTTCATAGCTATTCGTCAGAATTTCTACACAATGTCAGTAGTACAAAATATTTTAAACTTAAAGGATTTCTCATAACTACTAATCTAGACTAAGAGTGTGAACATCAACGGTTCGTTATTTGTAGTGACCATATTTAAATATAAGGCCGCGTAATCTCTCCTACCGAAATTGGAGAGTTTGCGTATCTGCTACTTAGAAGAGATGGCGCATTGATCCCATATGTTTCCATGCTAGGAGAGATTACGCAGTTTATTGGTAAATTTGCATAAAAAGAAAGTAAAAATAAAAATGGACTAATTTTAATTTAAATGTCGTATCAAGTAACTTAATGTTATTTTGTAATCTTATCTGGACTTGCTTTTTCTGATTCTTTAATTTTTTCCCCTTTAACTAAAATTTTTTAATTGTCTTTTAAAATTATTTCCTTTTTCTGATTCTTTAATCATTAGGTTGAAATATTCACTCCTAATACAATAATATTTGTTCAAAAAAACCTTACAACAATGTCATTTAAGTGTAATTATTACTGTTAACAATGTAATTGCAGTTATTATTAGTAACAATCTATCTTACACATGTGCGCAATCACACCAACCATGCAAGGATAGATTGCGCAAAATAACTTTCTTGGTTTTATTACAATTGTTCTATTAAATTACAACATAAAAACAAAATAGCAATGGAAATGCATAAAAAAACAAATGAAGTAAATATTATTCATGGATAGTTTAGCAAAAAATTAATATTTAGATTCTCTATTGTTATTCTTTTGAATTGTGCGCAGACTCTCCTAGCTTTACCTTAGACTAAATGTTTAAGCCCAATAAAAATGGCTTCCGAAGAGAATAATCATGGTAATGATAATATTACACCCTGCAATATTGATAGACGAAAGTGGGTCAGAAGATGGTTTTCTAAATTTTAATGATATGCCTGAGAATACGATGTTTTTCAAATGGGAATCAAATTCTGAAATAACTCTCTCCAAAAATGAAGCTATGGCTTTTATTGCAAGCTTCATAGCATATAGAATGAAACTAAAATATAATGATGCAACACTTGGAACTTTAATAAAAAAATCTTACTGCAATTCCAGAATATGGGAACTGGATTTCATTACTCTTGGCAGGATTTTTAAAAGTTCCACCTTCATCATGGATGAGAACTGTTAGAGAGATGGACTTAATATTTCGTAAAATTAATGGAGATAATTTTCGTAAAGGCTTTTGTCTAGCCCTGTGTTTGTAGGGGATCTGTAGTCGAAAGCGGAATGAGTGAGCCAATTACAGAGAAAAAAAAATGATAGAGAGAAATAATTGTAAAATACGCTAAGTTTTAAGATTAGTGCCCCCTCTTTACCCACTATTTCTAGTTTCTGTAGACATCTTCATTTACGTATCATTTTAGAAAGCCTGCGAATATGGGCAAAAGAGCTTAAAATTTTCTGGAAACAATCATAATTAACGCTGTTGGCAGATTTCCAAGTGATAACTCATCCTATTGCAACCATTAATCTTAAAAACTTAAAACTTAAAAATATCTTTTTAATCTTTTAAGAGAAAAAGAAAGTTTCGTAAAACCTCCCATCAGTTTAATGCTAAATATTTTCAGTTAAGTCTTAAAACAAACAAATTTGACGTTTCTAATTTCAATTTAATTATATTTTTTATCCTAAACTAAGTGTATTCTTATGGAATGGTAAAATTTCTTATAATTATTAATGTTTACGTAATTAGTATTCGTTGAAAGATAAAGTCATAATTCATAAAATTATACTTAAATTCGAAACTTTTTATTTGCGCATGAATCGTGACATCATTTTAAAAAAAACTTTAACAGGAAATATTAATCTATACAGGAATTGTGGCATCCTCCCTACTTTGAGCTTCGGAGATATTTTCGAAATTCAAACAGTCTCAGATTCAGCCATATGGAAGAGCCTCTACAAAAGAGCCTGTGCACAAAAAAGAAAGAAAAAAAACGCAATCTTGCTCGAAGAGCGCGTTACATATGTATCATTTCACAATTCTAAACAGTCCTTCGGCCTGTACCGGGAGCAGAAGGTATCTCCTATAGTCCATGTTTTTAAAAATTCAACTCATTTTACTCAAACACCCGAAGCTAAAATGATTGGAACCCGATTATAGAAGATTCAATCCCGGCTATCGTTAATACTGAATTTGAATGCGAATTTAAACACGAGAGTTACAGCTTAACAAAAATCAGATTGTTTCAAAATCTCATCCACCCTAGAATTTCAAACTGCCATACCTGAGCCATTTTTTAAGATAAAGCCTAAACAAAAACTGTTCCGGAATCCTTGCATCACAATCTAACACTTAACGAAACAACTTTTTCAATTTATAATTTGTTATACATCTTTTTGAATTTTTCAAAAATTAAAAAAATTTAACTTGCCGCCATTTTGAAACAAGATGGCGCATGAAGCTGGCCAACAAACTCGGTCGAGACCTTGGTATGCTCTGTACACATAATCAGTCACATTCGTATCGGTTCATAAATACGAGAGTTACAGCATAACAAATATCAGATTGTTTCAAAATCTCAGCCACCCTAGAATTTCAAACTGCCATACCTGAGCCATTTTTTAAGATAAAGCCTAAACAAAAAATTTTCCGGAATCTTTGTATCACTGTCTAATACTTAACGGAAACAATTTTTTCAATTTATAATTTTTTTATACACCTTTCTGAATTAAAAAAAAAATTAAAAGTATTTAACTGGCAGCCATTTTGAAACAAGATGGCGTATGAAGCTGGCCAACGAACTCATTGGAGACCTTAGTATGCCTTATACACATAGTCACTTCCAAATCGGTTCATAAATACAGGAGTTACAGCATAAAAATATCAGATTGTTTCAAAATCTCAGCCACCCTAAAATTTCAAACTGCCATATTTCAGCCATTTTGTAAGATACAGCCAAAATAAAAAATGTTCCAGAATCCTTGTATCACGTTCTAATACTTAACGGAAACAATTTTTTCATTTTATAATTTTTTGTACATCTTTTTGAATTTTTAAAAATTAAATTTTTTTAACTGGAAGCCATTTTGAAACAAGAGGGCGGATGAAGCTGGCCAACGAACTCGGTTGAGACCATGGTATGTCCTATACACATACTCACATCCAAATCGATTCATAAATAAGAAAGTTACAGCATGACAAATGTCATATATATGTGTATATATATATAAATCCACATTTGAACGGAGGGTGGTTTTGGGGTCTGAGGGTCATGATCAGTGAAAATATATCAACATTTTTTAGAATTGCTTTCCTCCGAACGGCTGCAATAGGTAACTTTTTGTAATGAAAGCTACCTAAAAGCTAAATTTTCAGCGAAAATTTACTTCTTTTTTGTGTTTTGTCTTTACTTTAACACAATAAATAAAATATAGTATTACTTAATTTATCATTGTTAGGCTTTATAATAAATTTTGGCATATATCATAATAGATATTAAAAATCTTAACTATAACTAAAATTTATAATAGTTATATTTTTAACATAAATAAAGTTGATTACATTAAATTGAAAAATTTTAAAACGTTTAATTCAACCCAATCAATTTTTCAAACAGTCGAAACAATTTTTATACAAAATTATCAAACCTGTAATAATTAATTCTTCAAAATTTAAAATCTATATTTACTATGTTTTTACATTTATTAAAATTTAATTTAAACATGAAAGACTTATGCTTAGAAAACCTGTTTTGAATAGATAATTAAAATTAGAAATATTTCTCTGTATTAAACTTCAGTGATTTGAATTTCAAGACTTTAAACTTAAAAAAAAACTAACATTTAGGTAGCTTTCAATACAAAAAAGTCCTTCCGGCCTGTACCGGGAGGAAAAGGTAGCTTTCCTATATCTTCGTTTTAAAATTTTAACTAATGTTACACGAAAACAGCAACTTAAAATGCAAATAAAACGTTTACAAAAGATTCGTTAATACTGAATTTGAATAAGAAATTCGCCAAATTATTGAGCAATAGCCAAATTGGCTTCATTTATGAAGACTTAATTTGGTCGCCAAATTTGGCGAGAATTTGGCGCTAACGGATATGAATATATAGTTTTATGCGTTTGATTGGAAAAATTATTACAACAATGAAAATTTTTGTAATGTGCTGTCTTGTTTCAAAATGTCAGCCACCCTAGAATTTCAAACTGCTCTATCTCAGCCGTTTTTTAAGATAAATTTAAAACCAAAAATGCTCTGGAATCCTCGTTTCAAGGCCTAACACTGAATTAAAAAATAAATTTGAATTTTTAACTTTTTTGTACATTTATTTTAGTTTTAAATTTTTAATTGGCCGCCATCTTGAAACAAAATGGCGGACCAAGCTGGCCAACGAACTCGGTCGAGACATTGGTGAGCTTAATACACACAATTAATTTCATCAAAATTGATTTATAAATATGAGCGTTATCGTATGACATAGGTCAGATATATATATATATATATATATATATATATGGAGATATATATATATATATATATATATATATATATATATATATATAAATCAACATTTGAACGGAGGGTGGTTTTGGGGTCTGGGGGTCATGATCGGTGAAAATATATCGAAATTTTCCGGAACTGCTTTCCTCCGAACGGCTGCAATAGGTAGCTTTATACTAGATATTCATCTAATTACAGCCCAAATTTTGGCAAAATATATATATTTTCATAATAAGTTTATATATATATATATATATATATATATATATATATCTGACCTATGTCATACGATAATGCTCGTATTTATAAATCAATTTTGATGAAACTAATTGTGTGTATTAAGCTCACCGATGTCTCGACAGAGTTCGTTGGCCAGCTTGGTCCGACATTTTGTTTCAAGATGGCGGCCATTTAAAAATTTAAAAGTAAAATAAATATACAAAAAAGTTAAAAATTCAAATTTATTTTTTAATTAAGTGTTAGGCCTTGATACGAGGATTCCAGAGCATTTTTTGGTGTACCTCTATCTTAAAAAATGGCTGAGATAGAGCAGTTTGAAATTCTAGGGTGGCTGAGATTTTGAAACAAGACAGCACATTACAAAAATTTTCATTGTTGTAATAATTTTTCCAATCATACGCATAAAACTATATATTCATATCCGTTAGCGCCAAATTATCGCCAAACTTGGCGACATTTGGCGAAATATCGCCAAATTTGGTGACCTAAATAAGTCTTCATAAATGAAGCCAATTTGGCTATTGCTCAATAATTTGGCGAATTTCTTATTCAAATTCAGTATTAACGAATCTTTTGTAAACGTTTTCTTTGCATTTTAACTTGCTGTTTTCGTATAACATTAGCTAAAATTTTTAAACGAAGATATAGGAAAGCTACCTTTTCCTCCCGGTACAGGCCGGAAGGACTTTTTTGTTATCTTCTGTACTGTATAGTTAAAAAAATATCCAAACATAAAATACAAATAACTTAGAAATTAGTTAAATATGGAAAATAATGAATACGTTTTATAATCTTTATAGATATCGGCTTTATCAAAGTAATACTTTACACACAATAAAGTCTGGTATTTTATTTTTAATATTATAACAATAAGAAATGAAATTAATCTAAAACTCGGTAGCAGAATATACGAAACGAGCGGCATCCGTCAATTATATTTTATGAAGTTTGAAGATCATTTGCAGTTAGCTATTTATTCATTTATTTAGAAAAATGGTTAAACAGATTATTATTATTATTGTGATTACCAGTGGGACCGGTGCAAGGATTTCGCACTGCAATCCAAAATTTTTAGCATTGTAGTATTTTTTTTATATAGATTTAAACTTCTAAAGAAACAATAAGAATAAAAATACCTGTAAACTACATTGATACAGATGTTGCAAACACAACGGAGTTTCTTTTTGGCGCCAAAATGGCGATTTTTTGCCTACCGGGGTAACATGGTGACTTCTGCTTTGTATGGCAACTTGGTATTTTATAATAAAATGAAATGTGTATGTAAATAAAATAAAAATAAAATAATATAGAAATAATTAATAAATAAAATTAAAATATGTGTAATAAAACTAATGTGTGTGTTAAATAAAACTGTGTTATAATAAAATTAAATGTGTACAATTTTATTATGAAATAAAACTAACATGTTTTCGCAATCTAGGCCTAACAGGTATTCGAAAATGGGGTTTTCTCAGCAAAATAGCACCACAAAAAAATTGGGTCAACCCTGTTATGTCTGCTATATCTGTTCCCTAACATTAATTAGTCAAGCCAGAATATCAGCTCATTTATTCCATCAAACTTACAAAAAGGCACGCGCAAGAAAAAAAAAATTAACAATCGTATTTTAACTGCATCGAAAAAAAATCATGGGACAATCCATGGTGTCTTTTTCTCCTAAACATTGCAATTTCAATTTT
Organism: Maratus michaelseni; assembly: GCA_963931845.1. NCBI lineage: Eukaryota > Metazoa > Arthropoda > Arachnida > Araneae > Salticidae > Maratus > Maratus michaelseni. The sequence continues at coordinate 224,824,066 of OZ007596.1, forward strand.
GCTTTTTAATCATAAATATAGAATAAACACGGGCAGAGATGTCACACATTATCTTTTTTGTGCTATTTATTTTTTTATAATCATTGTTGAGCATTATATAATCCAGATTTTTTTTGTGACAACACTCATTTGAAGAAAACCTATCATTTCATTTATGAAAACAATGCCGATTTAATATTTAATTATCAGCAAATTTTAATCAAAAAACATGTTTTAGGAAAATGTAAGTGTACTATGTCAGAAGCCTGTTCAAAATCCTTTCATATAGTATCTCATCCGTCGTTTTCTTAGAAAAAGGAATGCTAACAGAAGAAATAATATATATGATTATTATTATTTCCAAACTATCTAAATATGTGAATTTATAAAGAATAATATATATCGAATAAATTTTGGATTGCAGTGCGAAATCCTTGCACGGGTCCCACTGGTAATCACAATAATAATAATAATCTGTTTAACCATTTTTCTAAATAAATGAATAAATAGCTAACTGCAAATGATCTTCAAACTTCATAAAATATAATTGACGGATGCCACTCGTTTCGTATATTATGCTACCGAGTTTTAGATTAATTTCACTTCTTATTGTTATAATATTAAAAATAAAATACCAGACTTTATTGTGTGTAAAGTATTACTTTGATAAAGCCGATATCTATTATTCTTTATAATTGCTAGAGAATATATTTTTGAAAAGAAAAAGAATATTAATCCAAAATAATAATTAATCACAGCGAAGATGCACTTGAATACACACACATATGTATGGATACGTAATGCTATTAAATTGAAAGTCATGATCGTGATTAAACTAAAGTGTCCTACAATTTCCGATAACAATGCTTTTTCAAGAAACAAAAATAATACCTCTCTAGCTAATAAAGGTAAAGTACTCTGAACAAAGCTTTTAGTGAAACTACTTTTCAATATTACTTTGACTATGTCTCGTTTAAACGAATGACCTTCCATTACTTATGCAGTTAACCGCCATTCCTCATTTTCGAAATACGAAAGGTAAAATACTTGAGCAATAATAATAACCGTCCGTTTTTCTGGTATGTGGACATTTCACAACTAGAAATTATACTGTGTAAAAGTGCTGAAAAATACTGTCCCACAATTTCAGAAACCACTTGGAGAATGTACGGACAATGCCAAGTGTGGTCGTTAATAATTCTTAATTTTTTCAAGAGGTGGCGCTGGAAACAAGGGTTGGTTTACAGTTGAACCTATTATGTCATTTTGTAGCTATGACCTTTTGTAGCTTCCTTTCAAGACGCCATTGATGCTTAACCGATTTCGAATTAGCGTCATATTGTTTTCGTGCGGTAAATATGTCGAGTTTCGAGCCAAATAAAGAGCATTTGCGGCACGTAGTGCTTTTATTGTTCAATCAAAAGAAAAACGCGAGTGAAAGCCGTCGGACACTTGTGGAAAATTATGGTGACAATGTGACAACTTGAAAGACAAAGAACTCCCAGGTCAACCGAAAAAAATGTGAATATGCCGATTTGCAAGCATTGTTTGACGAAGACGATTCGCCAACTCAACAATAAATGATAAAGAGGTTGAATGTTAGCCACCAAACAATTTTTATCGTCTGCATGCTATGGGAAAGATCCAGGAGTTTAGGAAAATGAATACCACATCAGCTGAACGATAGACAGATAGAAAAGCGAAAAACGGTGTGCTAAATTTGCTTTCTCGGCATGAAAGAAAAGCTTTTTAGCATCGGATCGTGACTGGGGACAAAAAATGGATATATTTCGAGAACCGAAAACGTAGACAATCATGGGTTAACTCAAGACAACCATCAACATCGACCGCAAAACACAATCTCTTTGGACAGAAGACAATGCTATGCATTTGGTGAGATCAGAAGTGCGTCGTGTACGATGAGCTTCTGAGTCCAGGTGAAACAGTTAATACAGTTCGCTACCGTCAACAAATGATCAACTTGAACCATGCATTGGTCGAAAATCGACCAGAATGGGCTACAAGGCGTGGAAAAGTGATTTTGCAGCACGACAATGAAATCCAACGAATTCATTCCAAACACAGCGAAAGCGGTCAGATACATCATTTCCACACTTGGCTGAGAACTCTTGCTCCACCCACCGTACTTATCAGACTTGGCTCCTTATGACTACTACTTGTTTTCATCGATGTATCACGCACTCTCCATGAAACAAATCAACAATTATGTAGATAAGAAAAAATGAGTTAATGACTGGACCACTTCAAAAGATGCACGGATTTTATGGGAGGACATCCACAACTTACCAGGAAGAAGAAAATATGTGTGCGATGATATAAGCGATGGCGCATACTTTGAATAAACCATTTTTTATCTTTATCTCAAATTAAACGTGTTTTTTTTAAGGAAAATTTAAGAATTATAAATCGCCACACCTGGTAGATAGATTTTCCAGGTTTACGGAAAGAAACATATATCTGAAAATAAAAGGTGAATTTCATCTTATATTCATAGTTATTACTAAGATACTTAACGCATTGCATCTATACTTAAATCCACTCATCTTACGTAATTATATGCATCAAACAATAGATATAACGTACACAACATATAGCGTACTTACAATAAAAAGAAGAGCGTTTTAAAGTCAAACGAAAGCAATAACGACCCTTCTATCGCTAATGAAGAATCTGTCATAATCCTGATACAACTAAATAAATATGCATATAAATTGCGAAATCTTCTATAATCAGAGTATCCTATAATTTTTATTACATTGCTTTTCAACAAATGAAGATAGCACCTACTATGTATTTAATAAAGACAAAGAACTCTGAACAAAGCCTTCAGTGAAACTTCTTTTTAAATTTTACTTTCGCTATGTCTCGGTTAAACGAATGATCCACCATAACTTATTATGCACTGAACCGACATTCATCCTTTTCTAAATCGGAAAGATAAAATATTTCAGCGTTAAATAAAAACTGTCCGTATTCTTTGCTAATTAAAGAAAGTGATGGATTTTTTAAAGAAGAGTAAATCTCTTTCTGGTCATTAATATTAATGGCTTATTAAGGAGAGGAGATTCGGAGTTTTCCAAATGGGTACCTTTATCTCGGATAAAGTCCTAAAGGAAATTTCACTTTAGGTCTCGAAGGTGCTCTTTGTTAATTCTTAAAATTTATATTGCAGTTATCGCAATATCATGAAATACCGGATGCGTCATAAATTCGTGCAAACTTTAAATATTCTTAATAAAAGAAGTAATGCTCGGAAAAATTTTCGGTTTACGCGAGTATGATCAGAAGGAATTTGGATTTTTTTTCCATGTATAATAAAAAAATGATTCCAAAAGTAACCGATAGAGGGCACTCACACGTCATACTGAGGTGTTTTATGCAAATAAGGCTCGCAATAAAACACCTGGCTGGAAATTGATTCGTCATTCGATCTCGGCAGCATGCTATCGTTATAAGATCGAGCAGTGGTGGTTAAACTTTTCTACAAGAATGTTGAATCCACAACTATTGCATTGCGAAAATTTCGCACGGAGAAAGGACTTAAGGCGCAAAAAACCCTATTTCATTGTATGGGATACTCAATTTAGTACGACGTTTTGAGGAAACGGGGAGTTTGGAGGATCGTCCACAAAGTGGCAGACCATCATCGAGCGCGGATCGTGTCCATGTTGTAAAAAGTGTCATGGAAGAATTGGCAGCCGAGACATCAACGGGGAGTAGCAATGCTCCTGAAGGTAGGAGAATAACGGGGATTCCGGAATCGTCGATTCGACGTATTCTGCACGGAATCTTGAATCTGTATCCCTACAAGATACAGGCACTTCACCAGTTATTACCGGGATATACAGAAAAAAAACTAAAGTTTGCTGCATGGGCGCTGGCATAAATGGAGCGTGATTCACAATGGTTGCTGAACGTTATGTGGACGGATGAAGCACACTTTTCATTGCATGGTGACGTCAATACGCAAAACAGTCGTATCTGGGCGACGTCAAACCCTCGTGAGTACCTGACCAAGCCACTGCATGCTCCTCATGTGACTGTTTGGTGTGGTTTCACCGCGTCTTTCATTCTGGGTCCCTTCTTTTTTGAAGAGCCTTGTCCTAAATCCGGCTGGAAAACCTGTACAGTCAGTGCAGAACGGTATCTTACGCTTTTGCGTGACCACGTTGTGCCTGCACTGCAGGAAAGACATGCGTTACCAGTCGTCACCTTCATGCAGGATGGTGCCTCGCCCACTTTGCACGTGAAGTCAAGACATTCCTGTTGGACACTTTCACTGAAGACAGAGGGATAAGTCGAGGTTGTAAGTTTGAGTGACCCGCACGATCTCCAGACTTGACCCCAGTAGATTTTTGGTTGTGGGGATACTTAAAATCTCGTGTATACCGGGGCTCTCCAGCCACTTTGGTAGAACTGAAAGATGCCATTCGACGGACCGTCGGTGGCATCGATGCCTACATGCCACATTCAGCTGTAACAGGTGTATTGACGCGCCTCATTTGCCTAATACCTGGTGGTGGTGGTATGTTGAGCATCTTTTACCTTAAAAAATGCACAGTATCATGTCATTGTGATATGTTTCATTGTCTGTTTGTGTTTTCCTAATTTGCATAAAACGCCTCACTATGACGTGTGAGCGCCCTCTATCGGTTACTTTTGGAATCATTTTTTATTATACATGGAAAAAAATCCAAAATCCTTCTGATCATACTTGCGCAAACCGAAATTTTTTCCGAGCATTACTTCTTTTATTATGAATTTTTAAAGTTTGCACGATATTATGACGCACCCGGTATAAAAGTTAGAAAGGGATATAAAATTTTTATATTTACATTTAATTGTGCCGGGTGATACTAAATACAGATTATGGCGATTATCTTGTAAAGAGTTGATGATAAAAACTTATTGGGATTGTATGCCTAATTAGACTTTTATAAGGGTACTGTAGTGGTCGAATGTGTTTTGGAATTTTTTGCTGTTTTGAGATGCTAACGTTTGTGGCTGCACGAGGAACCTAATTCAATCTTTCTACAACTTTCATAAAGTGTTGAAGAATCTTCGGAATTCAGTTGTGATTAGTATTTTGTAGAGATATGTTAGTCAGATAACTGTGATTGTGCAGTGGCTATATATAGAAAAATTTTAGCATGAAACTTTTGATTTCTTGCGGATCCTGCGATGGGTTATCGGCTGTTTTAACACGTACTTAGGAGGAAAATTCATTATTATAGGCTTTGGGAGCCTTCGCTGTTGTGAGCTGCAATCTTTTTTGGTAAGAAGTTAAATTTTGTACTTTGAATGTTCGAATGAAAGAAATATCGAGGTCCACTGCACTTCATGTAGACTTTATGTGTTCATCTAAGTAAACTTGGTGCGACAATATTAATGAACTTTCTACGATATAATTTAGAGATCTACCATACCGGCCACACCACAGAGTGTTGATAGTAGTTAGACAAATTTGTATAATTAGGCTGAAAATACGCCATGATTTGTCATAATTATATATAAATTTTGATAATGGAAAAAAGTGTCTTTTGAGACTTTTCAGCAGAGGCTATATATCTATATATATCCTTTTGATGATTTTCTCAATATTGCTGCGAGTGCTCTCTCTGTTGTTTTAGGTAATTTTCATTACAACTAGTCGTTGGGGACCACCGTAATACTTACCCATCATGGATATGCATAATGTAAAATATTAAAATAAAAAATGTGTCAACTACTTATAAAATGCATTGCAATTCAAATAAAATCGTGGCTTGATGACGTCATAAACTTTAAAGGCTCGATTACTGAATTGCTTGAAAGAAACATCCTTATAACTCCAAAAATAATAATCCTATTAACTAGCGGTTTATTGCATCTGATTAAGCGTCAAATTTCCAATTAAAATATATCTTTGAAGTGAAATTTGGATGAAATACAGTGTCATGAAAAATCGAAGAGTGTGGAAAATAGGATTCCAAATATCTCGGCAACTAATTATCCGATCGACTTCATGCTTTATGCAAAATTTATGTTTTTTTTATTGTCTTTTATATTCATTTCTTAAAATAACCAATTTCGAAAATTTTTATATACCTTTTATCAGAACGAATATTTCGAGAGTCCGAAAAAAATAGGTCCGGTTAATCGAGGTTATTGAAATGAAATAGGCTTCTTCCCATTATTACATACTAAGTACATACCAAATTGCAAGTCTCTACCCAACAAACACGAGAAATTTGGCCACATGTCGTAAACGTTGTGGCCAAAAAAGTTTGCGGCAATTTGTATCCAGCCATTAATGTATTTCAACTGACGCGCCCGCACACCGGATGTCTATCGCCAAATCGTTAACGGGCAAATGGCGGGGAAACTTAATGCAATTTCAGTACCCAATAGCGAATGAAAGTACGTTTGCGGCAAAGATATACAAATCTATCATCGTTTAAAAGTCAGTGGCCCAGTATAATCTTCTCGACATTTTTATTATAAGAAATAAAAAGTATTTTTACTTCACATTTTATAAGATTATTTTCGTTATTTTAAACCGGGATTTATGTGACACGATAAAATATGCTGCATTTAAATATTTTATGCAATAAAAAATACACAAAAAGTACCCTTCTTTAATTCAAAGAGTTTTTATGTGAAAAAAAAAATCATAAAAATAGTTAATGTTTTGGTTTTTAAAGTACGCATTAATATATTTAAATGAATATTTTCTGTGAGCACCTAGAATGAAAATGAATATTGCAATCTTTAGACATACATATTATATAAACATATTAAAAAAAATAATGATAAATAGGAATTTATTTTCAATTTGAATTATATATTTCAATTTCAATGAAAAAATATTTGTCAAAAGAAATAAATGCCCCTTTGCCAAAAAGCAGTTACTGTTAAAGGAAAAAAAACAACATTTTTTTTAATTTTTTTTTTTTTTTTTTGTGGGGGGGGGGGTGATTTTATATTATCTGTATATTATCTATAAATCAGTTTCAAAAAATAAGTTATTTTCATTTTTTGAAACACTCAAAATTTAGATTTAAAAGAAAAAATATCCTAAATGGCAGTAATAGCAAATGCCCATTCCCCCCCCCCCACACCGATAAATGGGAATTTATTTCCAATTTGAAAAATATTGTTCAATTTCAATAAAAAAATATTTGTCAAAAGAAATAAATGCCACTTTGCCAAAAAGCAGTTACTGTTAAAGGAAAACAGAAAAAAAAAATCTTTTTTTTTTGTGGGAAGGGGGGGGGGGGCTGATTTTATATTATCTATAAATCAGTTCCAAAAAATAAGTTATTTTCATATTTAAAAGAAAAAAATATCCTAAATAGCAATAATAGCAAGCAAAAACCCATCCCTCCCCCCCTCCGACTCTTTTCACAGAAACACTCAATTAGAAACATTACATTAACATCACAGAAACATTAAATTAATCCACTTGCCGGCAAATACAAGGAGGGAAAGATGAAACAAAGATTTACCTTTTCCGACACATTTTTTTCCCAGTGGGGATTTTTGTAAATATATTTTTAAATGTTTTCAAATTTGTAATAATCAGCATTTAGAAATTTCCACTTTTAAACTTATTTAATATTGTATAAGAAATTTTGAAGATAAAAAAACCTTGGAAAAATAATTCTATTGAAAGATAGTGTTTTTAGAAAGGAATACATTTTCTTGTTTCTGCGGGCTGGTAGGGATTTTGTATGTTAGCAGCGTCATGATGGCAGCGTGAGAAAAGTCTGTTTACAATTTTTGAAGCAAGCCTCCCTATTCCTGGCGTCGTCATCATATTCTTTTGAGGATTTTGATTTACAAATTAGGTAAGATTATTTTTCTATATTATTCCAAGAGTTAGTTAAAAATTAGTTTTCATCATTCTCAGGGACAGATTTAAGTTCAAGATAAAGAAAGCTGAGAAAAAGCATCAGCAATTTTGTAAAATTAACTGCATTGCTTATGTTACTTACTTCTACAGAAGTGTATAAAAAAAAGTTATTTACTGATTTATCTCTGCCCTGAATATGCTATTAATAAGTTGATTGTAATTATATATATGCCAGGAGCCAGGGTATAATGTGCCGGTAATGAACACTCCCAGAAGTTTTGGGTTTATAAAAAAATAACCAATAAAAATTCAGCTTTTTTTCGTAAATCTCCGTTGCTTGTTTTATAATCTGCTTTATTGCTGACAATTTTAAACTAGTCAGGAAGCCGAAAATAATATTTCACAGTTTCAGTAAAAATTTTACTTCATATAAGTTAAGATCTGGTTTTAATTAACTAATATATATATTCTGTATTTTCTGACGATAATGGCATGTTTTTGTTTTGATTGTAATAGAAAACTTCGAATTTTATATACTAATGACCATTTGCAAAATTTCACTTAGTTTTAAGATGTTAATAAATTAGGTAATTTGTTTATAATTCATTAATGGGATTCTTAATTAATCATGGTAATGGTGCCTAAAATGTTTTGGTTTAACCGAATAGCTAAGTAATCTGATTAATTTTTTAATTCCACTTAGAGTGTAATAGGAACACAACTTGGTACTTTTCTGTTATACCAACACATGCCAAAATGTATGCTAATTTGCCATTTATTTCAATCCTGACAGTGTAAAGAATTGTTTATTGCAAACCATACCAAACATTCTAATTGGGCTATTTATTGAACGTTAATCTTTTATCATTAATATTATTTAATCATAACCTCACAAAACATCTTAACTTGCTACTTTTCATATAGAAAATATTTATTAAATTATAACTTGCATTTATTATTGACACTGAAATGGATTTTACCATTTGGCTGTTACATGAGGATGTAGAAGCAGCAATAAAATTGTTTTAGGACTTTAAAGATGCATAAAAAAAGTTTATCAAAAAAAACCAATAAACGTCTTCATTCAAAATATGAAATGTTTACTGCAATCATACATATGTGTGTATTTATATATACATATCATCACTGGTGCCCGGCTAACTGAAAAATACCAAACATTGTATCAATTATCTTCTTTAATTACTTTCCTGGAATTATAATTTATCTCCATCTTTTATATTATGTTCTGCAGTGTTTTTCTTTTTCAGTACCGTAATTTCAGTAAAAAGTGCTATAGTGCATATGCGTTTAAAAATTTAAAACAGTCTAAGTGCACAGTACTTCTGCTGTGCAGCTGATTCGGTAATTTTTTTTTTCTTTTCCTCCCCATAGCAATATTTAGAAAAGATGCCATTTTTCCTTCTTCATCAACTGGCCAAAATGGCTTGCCACGAGTCTTCTCCATAACCTACCATAGAAACTTAGCCTTCTCCATTCTCAAAAAGACCATTGGGTTGCATATTTTTATGCCATTTCATCCATTTTAATTCATGAAATGCAAAATATATTACATACTGTATTTCATGTTTTAAATCATGAATGAATTTTAATGTGTAACTCCCCATTCACACAATAAAATTTATTTGACCAAAGGATATTTCATGCAGGCGATATCTCATTGATAATGAGAAAGAGTAAACATTATGAGGGGCTTGTTAAAAGTCCTAAGAAAGGATAAGAGTATCACTGGATAGTAGAAGTGAAGAATATCCCCTTTTTTATGGAAATAACTTACCAATCCTAACTTACAGAAAATCAGTTTGATACGTTAAAATAAATGTATTAAATGCAAATTATTATGTGTGTGTGTGCATGCTGAAATAAGTTTTGATTTAAAAGAAGAAAAAAATGATTCACTGGCGTCAGTTATATACATTAATCAGTTTCAGTTATACTTTTTGTTTTTAAATTTCTAGTTGAATATGATAAATGCTTAATGTTGCAACCTATTACAATTTATTTTCATATTTTTAAGGAGACTACGGTGACAGCAGAGATACTGTTGAACCAGGCTTCTAAGAACTCCGGTTGACAGAATGCCAAGCCGATTCCATTCATACTGTTGGTTGTCCCCGGCAACAGAAGCTGAAGTCATCGCTCTTTATCTTAGGCAGCATACGGACTTCTCCATTTTCAACATGGACTAGCCATTTTCACCCATGTGCAGTTCGCTCCAAGTTTCTATCAAGCGTGGTGCATCAGTAGATGGTATTTAGAGAAGATTCTTGTGCAGCTTAAACTCGTTTGGCATTCAAGCAAAGGTAAGTTTTCAATTTGCTCAGTTTATAATGCAGGGCTTTTATCTTGGGGCCCATTTTGAGAAAAGTAAAAGTTATTTGTGTGAAAATGATTCCAGATTTTCCCCCAGGTTTAAAAAAGGGCAGGGTGCTGCTGGTGAGAAAAGGGCACTTTTTGGATTCTTGAGAGCACTTTTCAGATTCTTAAGGGCACATTTTTAATTGTTAAAGGTATTATTTTGGTTTTTAAAGCCACTTTCAATATTTAAAACTCAGGACACTCTTTTTAAGACAACACTGAGTCAGTTTTTACTATGAAAGCAAATTTTTTAATGCAAAAAGGAGAAAGGGCACTTTTTGTACTGTGGGGCAAGCAGGGACGCGCCGACCCAGTGTGCAATGTGTGCAGCGCTCACAGGCGCCGAAGTATAGTAAAGGTGCCAAAGATTTCAGTTGAGGAAAAAAATACTTCAAAAAGAAAAAAATTCTTAATTTAATTATACTATTACAACTCCTTGACATCTATTATGTATTAGTACGCACATACAATCCATTTTAAACAGATTTTTATGCTTTATTCAAATATTCAATCTATTGTAATTGTATCATTATTTTCTCCAGGACACTGATTTTTTCCGTTTTATGCAGGATTCTGATACAAACAGGTTCCATTTTCTCACTTTTTACTGTATTTTGAATTCTATTTACATACCTGTCAACCTTTTTTAATTTTTTAATCAAATACCAATATTTTAAACCTGAAATTTTACTTAATAAATGAAATCAGATAAGCATCCTATAGAAACAAGACGTGTTTTATTAAATAATTTTTCTTGTTCAAAATGCATTTATTTGACATAAAAAAAAAAAAAAAAAAAAAAAGGTTTGCAGCTATGTATTTATACTGAGGGATATGGATGTAGAGCGCCCACTGAAGTTCGGCACACAGGCGTTGGATACTACTGGCGTGTCCCTGAGGGCAAGAAGGGTGCTAATTCTTTTTATGAGGGGCAAAAAGGGTGCTATATTGTAAACCAAAGGGCAGGCAGGGTGCAGCACCCTTCTGAAACTGTCTGGGGGAAACTCTGATGATTCTTTTTTTTTTTTTTTTTTTTTTGTAAAAGATAACATTTTGTAATGAATGAAATTTAGTTACTCAAATTTGAACCAAACGTTTATTGATAACTTCTTTAAGTCCTTCTGTTAAAGTTTTTGTTTCAATTTGTTTGCAAACTACACATTTTGAAACATAACAAAATAAAAATTAACAATGAAGAGTATGTTTTTATAGATAATGGAATTTTGTGAATTGCCCCTTTTCGATGATCTTGCGGAAATCAGAGCTGAAACCTTAGTATAACAGTAATTGTAGAGGCCGCTATAACAAGAAACTACCAAAAAAGGGTATTGGCTTTACAGTTACTTTTCATTTTTTCATAATGTACAGCTAAAATGCTATTTTATCTGTGCTCGTAGTGAAAACATTTTTTCTGAGGCAGGCTAAATTTACAACAATAAAAGAAATGCCCATTTAATTATTAATTTTTTTAATTGCATTTATTGTATTTTCTGAAATCAGTCTTTTCCAACAGTTTTAAAAATGACTTTTTTTTTTAAATATAATTTTAAAACTAAACTTTAATTTTGCATGAGATTTTTTCCTTATCTTTTTCTATGTTTTATAGATAAATTTTTTATGTACCGAGTAAATAGTTCTTATGAATTATGGCATATATTATACATTTATATTCAAATAACTTTTTATAGATCACTTATAAATTAATTTGTCTTTAAATATGCTTAAGAAATGAAATTCTTGCAACTACTCGGCTGCAATTTGGCTGATTAACGAGTATATACCAAGTACTTGGTACAGCTCTAGTTTCTCATAAGCATGACTGATTTCTCCATTTTCATAGAAAATCAATGTTTAAAAATGATAAGCTGTGTGTTTTAGAGATTAATACAAAAATGTGGAGAGATCATGATACAAATATAAAAAGCGAGAAGAGGGCTAAAATAAGATGCATGTTTAATATATAATATTAATATACCAATATATTCATAGTAATTGAAACTTAAGTTTAATTGTTGACTCCAGTTGAACATTAAAATAATTATTCATTATATACATTGCCACTGTTTATCTGGTGTTCCCAGTATTTTTTTAAATCTTGCACATGATCATGTACTGATACTATTAGCTCTGTTTTTCACTTGAGTGTGTGTGCAGTAATGTTTGCTTCAGTTTGCCTAGTTTTGATATTATAGTGCAGATTTTTTAACATGTGCAGGGTAAGGTGTGTTTGAATTCAAAATTCATTATATAATACAAAAGAAAGAAAACTGACAGGAAAAATAGTAAATAAAAGGTTTTTTTGTTTTACTTTAATAAAACTTTGTATTATGCACATCACATACTTAAATTTTTCTGGCGAGTTTCAACTTTCATAACATAATTTTTGAAAGTAAGTTTTTCAAAATGATTTATTAATGTTGTTTAAAAGGAGTTCCTTATTTCTATCTCTTGTGTGAGTTTCATAAAGTTTTTACTGTGTTTTATATATGGGAAAATATAATTAAGTCATTGTTAACTTTGATTTAAATCTTTTAAGACAAAAGTATTCTTGTCACCTTGATTTAAAATTAATCACAAAGGAATATATAAAATGAGTATGAGTATAAATTATATGTTTCATAAAGAAGTTATTTAATTCATGTAATTTATAGAATTGAAGAATACTCAATATACCATTAAAACTATAATAAAAAAGCTGTTAACTGATATCTTTTAATTGACCAAAAAATCATTTTTTAAACTTAAGGTATTTTGAAAATATTCTTATGTTTTGCCCAAAATATTTTGCAAATGTAAGATTCTGGAGAGGGGTTGAAAGCTCAAATCCATGTTTTATAAATTTTTGATTTAAATCAAATATCAAGTAATAAACATGTGGATTTTTACATTGCTAACTAAGCGTAAAACCAACAGAGTGAAAAATGTCCAAGTCTGGAAGCTTGGTTACGCTTAGTTAGCAATGTAAATATTTGCATGTTTATTATTCAGTAATTTCATGTGAATTTCATTGCTGAAAATTAATTGAAAAAATACTCAAAATTAATTAAAAAACTCAAATTAAAATAAAGTTAAAATTACTCAAATATCAAGTTTTTACAATAAAATAACTGTGGCATATAATAATTTTTTATGCTGAAAAGAACTTTTCCTAGTATTTGTATTTAGTATCCATTGTGTAATTTTCATTCATTAAAAAAATTGTATATGTGAAAAAAACATTTAACAAATACCACAATTTCGGGCTTATACATGTTTAAAAATAAAATTTATCTATATCTACCAGTGCAGCGTTTGATAATTGGAAGGTGTGGTTACATTAATGGGTCATGGGAGTGTTCAACATTGGCCGAGGACTCGGTTTCCCTTATGGGATCCCGGCTATGGAGCCGTTGTTCACTTCTGGCATTCCGCCCAAGTGTGTTGTGGTAGTGTCCTCTGAGTTTGGGCTCCACCGTATCATTGCAGCGACCTCTGTCGTCATTCATTTGGGAAAGGGTGATGAAGCGCAGGAGGCTTAGGCCCCCACTTCTCCCCTGACCGAAGAGCACCACCTTAAAGGTGTCCAGGTAAACCGGCCCTTTTTGGTTATAGGCTCACGAGAGCCTGGAATCGGCAGTGAAATAAGACTGCCTTCGGTAGCCGTAGCTTATCATATCTACCAATGCGGCGTATACGAAGCATTCGTGATTTTTTTTTTCCTTGAAAAAAATCCAGTCATTTAATGTTGTTGAGTGAACAACCGAAAACAATATTAAATTGCTTTTTTCATGGGTCTGCAATAATAATCACTCAAAATATGTTGGGCCCCAAAGCAGAATATTTAGCAATGTTCTGCAACGAATCTTCAGCTGATCAAAAATATTCTGTGGGAATTAAAAAAAAAAAAAACCAGGGAGATGTCCTTGTATATATAGGAGTGCAATTTCATCTTTTATAGAAATGCAAACGACGTTTCATAAAGCACTGACACATACACACCAAAGACACGTTATTTTGGGTTAAGATATATTTTTTAAACTATCGCATTGACAAACAGTTTACAGTTCTGTCAACAGGGCTTGAATTTCAGGGCGGGATTCGCGCCGAAAATTTTGAAATCCCGCCCAAAAAATTTCAGCATTTTCAGAGAAATTTGCATTATTTAATTTACCTGCAACCGAACGATAAATTTCGTGATTATTTTTCCCGCAACCGATTGACGAACTTTGTGTTTTTTCCGCGACTGATCGACGAACTTTGTGATTTTCCGTGACAGATCAACGAACTTTGTGTTTTTCCGCGACTGATCGACGAACTTTGCATTTTTTAAGCAACTGATCAACGAATGTTGCATTTTTTTCCGCGACAGATCAACGAACTTGGGTTTTTTGGGGACAGATCGACGAACTTTGAGTTTATTCTGCAATCGATCGACGAAATTTGCTTTTTTCCGCAACTGATTGACGAACTTTGAGTTTTTTGGTGACAGATCGACAAACTTTGTGTTCATTCTGCAATCGATCGACAAACTTTGCGTTTTTTGGTGACAGATCGACGAACTTTGCATTTTTCCCGCAACAGATCGACGAACTTTGCGTTTTTTCCACGACTGATCGACGAACTTTGCATTTTTCCCACGACTGATCGACAAACTTTGCGTTTTCTTCGCGATCGATCGATGAACTTTGCGTCTTTTCCGCGATCGATCGGTGAATCTCAATCAAGTAAAATCTAAAGTCAGAAATTTATTTAACAACCTAATTGTTAAGGGTCCCTAACACATTTAATGGAACTTGAAAAATACACTGCATATATAAAACTTAACTTTCTTCCCTTTTTTATAATAAAAATAAACATTTTACATAATCATTCTCAGTTGACTTAATTTTTTCAATGGTATTTTGTCATGTCTGCATTAATGTAATTCTTTAAATAGCACGTAAAATAATAGTGGGGTTTAAAGATTTTTTTTCCCCCTAATAAACATTACAACTCCCCTCCATTTAAAAATGTTGGTAGGGAGACTCCCCTCCTTGGAAAAATTGAATTTCAAGCCCTGGTCAATAACTTTACAAAAGATATATTTTGAGATATCACCTTTATGGAGAAAAAGTCTTTGGAAATTTGCTCCATACATAGTTATAAGTCCAGCTTTTAGAACTTTTCTAACAGATTTATATCCAGGCGGAGGCCCATGTGCTTTTCTTTTGGTACTGAATACATGTCATTAGTAATATATGTTGTCGCAACTTCACTGTACATGAGATTTAAAATTTTTTATTAGTAATGAATATAGCGTTAACTCTAGAACTAAAGGGTAGCCGGAGGGAAATATTTTTAAAAAGGTCACACTGTTCTCTAAAAGAGCACTCTTGCATCCTGTTCAAAAGATATATTTTGAACTGGTTTGTTTATTATCCCCACTTATCAATAGAATTTTGCGATATTTTCCCGTGACCAATTGACTAATTTTGCGACTGACTGACAAATGGGATTTTTTTTCACGACCAATTAACAAATTTCACAATATATGAGATTTTCCACTTGATCGGCTGGCGAATTTCATCATTTTTTCTCGCAACCGATCAATATAGGTGAAAACTAGGAAATCGGATTAGTAGCCAATTGCCAATAGACTCGGTTTCATTAATAGCCACTTTTTAAAGTACTGACTAATGTTTCAAATTTTCTAGATAAAGTATAATCATCATATAGAAACATATTTTTGTATAAATCAGTTTTATACCAGCGAAGTGCTCATGATAAGAATAGGGAAAAAGTCAAAATTCAGGAAAATTTTCTAAAAATCAGAAAGTCTATTATCACATTAATTTTTTTAGAATATGATCATGGATTATTTGTCAGGGGTGATTGTGTTCCAGTTATGTACCGGAATTGCAGTATTTTTTTCTTTTTCAATACCAGAATGCCTTTTTTTTTCGTATAGATCGGTTGTAGGGAAAAAAATCTCAAAATTCGTCAGTCGGTCGAAAGAAAACTCCCCGTAAATTTTGTCAGTTAGACGCGGGAAGAATATCACAATGATCGTCAATCGGTTGCAGGAGAATATAGCTAAATTTGTTAATCAATTGCATGAAAAAAATCTTGAAGTCTGGAAATTCTTTAGTCGGTCGCATGAAAAACTCCTGCAAATTTCGCTAGTAAGCTGCAGGGAAAAAACACGTAAATCTGCTGATTGGTCACAAGAAAAAACTGAACAATTAGCCAATTGATAGCAGGAAAAAAAAGCATGAAATTTGTCAATCGGGTAGCACGGAAAATTTTAGAAATTTGTCAGTCAATCATAAGAAAAAAAATCATGAAATTCTTCTGTCGTTTATGAGGTGAAACTTGTCAGTTGATCAGGGGGAAAAATCGTGCAATTCGTTGATTCATCATGGAACAAACCTGCAAAATTTACCAGTTGGTCAAGTGTGAAATTATCATGAAATTAGATAGTCAGGGGTGAAAAAAATTGTGCTATTCGTCAAACAAATGGGGGGGGGGTGAAATCGCAAAGTTCGTAACACATTCTTGGTAAAAAAAAAAATTCGTAAAATTCGTCAGTTGGTCAAGGATTACAATGGAATGTGTAACTGGGAAGTGACCGCGTAGGGGTGGCAATCAATGACAATTTTTTAATCGCCACTTTTACAACTTTAATTGTCACATGGCGAGTGGCAATTAAAGTTTTGCAATTTTTTTTCCACGACTTATTGAAGAATTTTGCGATTTTTTCCTGTGACTGATTGAAGAATTCTGTGATTTTCCTCTCGATAGACTGACGAATTTCACAATAATTTTTAGATTTTTCCCTTGATTGACAGGCGCATTTCGTAATTTTTTCTTGCTACCGATGAACGATTTTTGTGATTTATTTACCGCGTCTGGTTGAAGAATTTCTCGATTTTTTCTGACAATCCACTGACGAATTTCATATATATTTTTTTTCTCAAGCACCTGAAGAATTTAAAGATTTTTTTTTTCATGATTGACTAACAAATTTTGTGATTTTTTTCCGTGACTGATTGTAGAATTTTGTGAATTTTTTTTTTCTTCGGCAATCCATTGACTAAGTTTAAGATTTTTTACCACAATCGGCTGACAAATTTGGCGATATCTTTTAAACGGCCAAAAAATCATTTTATAAACTTTTTCATATTAAAATTTAGTTAGTAATATTTTAACAAAACTGTATTCAAAAAGTTATCATTAAAAAAAATCTTAGGCTGTTACCAATTGCATAGGAATTGTTCATTTTTAATAAAATCCTTTTATTCAAAACTGTTATTTTACAGTTTGTTAAAACAGTTTAGCAGAGTTTCATGAAATGCAAACATCTTGTACAATGGGTCCATCAAATTACTGGAAATTTTGATGCTTCAGCTCATGTGCTTAAAAATTGTTTGCTTTAAATGTTTTAATATTTGTTTCAAGAGTGATGATTCAGTTTTGTGATTATTGTAATTGTGACACCTCTGGAAATATAGTGAATCTAATCTGGACCTACATTTAATAAAAATTAAATTAATTTAAATTTATGAAATGCAACATTTAATAGAAAAAGATTGTTTGAATATTTTTTAATGTTTTGCTGAAATGTGTCAAATAATTTTTGTTAACGGGGTTTTTAACTTTCATGAACTTTGACAATACTTAAGATTACACAGATTTATGCTAAATAATTTTTTTTAATTTAATGGTATGTATCTAGAAGAGGAGGGGAGAGGGTGATAAAATTATTTGATCTTGTGACCTCTAAATTAAGGATTTTTTTTTTTTTTTTAATATGCCGTCATATAAATTAATTTGGATTTTGATTATATGTATAATTTTTAACAAATTAAAAATAAAGCAGGTTCTTTAGAGAAAGGGACCTTCTTTAATACTTTCTTTGACCCTTTTTTTTAAGAAACTTTAAAAATGATATTTCAACTTAAGGTATTTTTAAAACATTCTTATGTTTTGCCCAAAATATTTTGCAAAAGATGTAAGATTCTGGAGAGGAGCTGAAAGCTCAAATCCATGTTTTTTAAATTTCTTTTAAATCAAATATCAAGTAATAAAAATATGGATTTTTTCATTGCTTAACTAAGCGTAAAACCGACTGCGGTAAATTTATTATTAGTTGTTGCATACTTTACCATTCCAGATATATGGACTTTCATAGAGAAAGGTAATCAGCACCACACAGTTTATTATAAAATTCCATTAAAAATTCATTATTATCAAATAATTATTTAAAAGTAAATTAATAATTATTGAATTTAATTTTTTTTATTAATATTTTAAAGAAATTATCAAAGTCAATAATGGTTATCTTAATAAGTACTGCTTTCGATATTATATTTTTGTTATTCAAAGAATCTGTGTGAGGGGGGGGGGGGGGCATACACATCTGTGCCCAGAGCCCCCAAATTTCTAAATCGGTCCCTGGTCACGAAAGAACATTTATTTTTCTTAGAACGCTGTATTGAAATTTGTGAGAAAAGGGACTAATTTGTGTTCCAGAATTTTTTTTTTTTTTTTTTTTTTTTTTTTTTTTTTGAGATAGTAAATATTAAGATATTTTTTAGTAAATTGTTTTAAAGAAAAATGTTCCTGAAATAAATGGCTATTTTTTAGTTAGGCAGCATAGAAATGCATGAAAAAACTTCAGTGTGCAAATTGATCTCAAGGAAATGTCTTTTGGAATAATAAATATTTTTTAAAACAAAATTTTTGGGTAAAAAAAAAAAAAAAATATCTAATATCAAAATCTGTTCATTATAAGCTTTATAGGATCAAAAACTATACATAGCAATTTAACCATTTTTTGCCGGCACATACTTAACTATTGTAGTGTGCAAAGTTCAATAATTTTTTTTTAATTCGACAAATTTTGTAGAGTTTGTAGGATCTTTTATTCAGAATTTCATTAGCTGAATAAAGTTTTAATTCATAGTTTGAACTGGCCGATTTTTTTTTGCCAAATTTTAAAAAGGCCTAATAATAAAATTTACAAATACTTTTTAACAGAAAAATGTTTATATGTAAATATTAAAATAGAAAGAAGACTTTAAAATAATTAAGCTATTACTTACGAAAAGCACTAAAAAGCCCTTTTCATTAAAGTGCCCATTTTTTCAGCTGAAGTGTCTCTTTTTTGAAGGAGCACCCTGCCCTTTTTCATTCTGAGGGAAAAACTATGGCATAATATTTTTTTCATTCTGAAAAGAACTTTTCCTGTAGTATTTGTATTTAATATCCAAAACATAATTGTGTAATTATTCATTAAAAATTTGTATAATTGAAAAAAAAATATTTGTAACGAAAAAAGATAAAGAAAATCATTTAATGTTGTCGAGTGAACAACCAAAAACAATATTAAAAAATGCTTTTTTCATGGGTCGGCAATAATAATCATTCAAAATATGTTAAGTATTCAGTGGCAGGCGTGTTACCCTTCTGGGAAACAAAAACCGTACGTAAAATGCCATTGTTTTATGAGTGATGATATCAGATTTATAGCTTGGAGGTACACAATGTATTTTCCTACTTTACGAAGCCATTTTCAAGTAAAAGTTATATGTGAAAAAATAAAGAACTGCTGGTTTCTAGCAATGCAAATTCTAGAACATTTCCCAAAGTGGGCAATTCGACTTTTATGAAATGAAAGAAAGAGCACCCATAGCTCATTCAAGATGATAATTTGATGCTATGCATCATATGTAAAGAATTTGAATTTATATATTTGAAGTTATTCAAAAGAATTTATAGAAAGCCTGTTTTTATTTTGTTTTAGTGATTAACACAGAGATAAAGTGTTTAATATACAGTGTAACTCCAGATGTACCTGAGTTGTACGTTTCCCTCAGTTGTACATTTCCCTCAGTTATACGTTTCCCTCAGTCAGGGTTCTTAAATGCCCGGGTTTTTTCAGAAAAAACCCAACCCACTGGGTTTTATCAGTGTTTTTGGGGTTTTATCAGTGTTTTTTGGGTTTTATCAGGGTTTTTGGGGTTTTATCAGGGTTTTTTGGGTTTTATCAGAGTTTTTTAAGTTAGAGGTGGTTCAGAATGTTTGAAAAAAAATGTACTTACTACTAAGTACAGTTTAAAGTAACTATTTGATTACAAAAATATATAAATGAATGACAATCAAAATTATGTTTTGCTTTTAGATAAATTGATTATTAGTAATAGTTTTAACAATGAAATTATAGAAGTACTATACTAATACCAGTGCTGAATCAGACTAGTATACTTTTACTTAGTTTTTATTATTAGTTTTAAACTAATATTTTGTTAAGGATAAAGTATCTTTATTCATTTTAATTGAAGTGATTGCCTATATATAATAAATATTTTCTCTAGAAAAAATTCATTCTGAAACATATTGATTAATGATGGATTGCAATTTTTTTTTTTTTTTTTTTTTTTTTTTTTTTTTTTTGAGTTGTTTGTATTCCAAAATTTCCTCAGCCCGAGGTAAATAGGAAATTTGGGTTTTCCCTTAGTTTATGTTGTTATTGAATTAAGTTGGGTGGTAGTTTATATTTAATTCAGCAAAATTTTTGCAATTGAAACTGGATATAACAAAATTCGCAGAAATGGGGAAAAAAATATTTGCTGTAAAGTATTTTTTATTATAACTAATTAATAGAATATACCAAATAATTCTACATGTCTACATCATTAAATTAAGATTCTCAGCATATGTGGTATTTTGTTATGAGTTTCAACTGTAGTATTATACATCAAAGTATTTTTTTTAATGGGAAAAAAATTAGTTTTTGTGTTTGTGATAGTTACATATACTTATAGAAAATTAAGTTACAGTTATTTGTTTTAAAAATTGTCATTGGAAGAATTAAGACTTTTTTCCCTTGGGGTGGTTGGTGATAAACTTTACTACTGGTGTACTGACATTAAGAAATATATTACCTATATAATTTAAAGTTGAAATTTTGGGTTTTTTGGGTTGGGATAAATCATAACAACCCTGCCCTCAGTTATACGTTTCAACTCAGCGGTCCCGGGCGCTTGCTATTAAAAATTAGCTGAGTTATACATTTTGAGTTACACATTTCCCTCAGTTATATGTTACGTTTTTGCGTCCTCGGACAAAATTTTGCCTCATTTATACATTTTGTAACCGGAAACACCGACGACGCGTCGGATGAGTCTGATTTGAAAGATCCCTCTCAAACTTCGGGGCTGCTCTGAGGGCTTTTGAAAAGCCGTTCGACAGTAGTAAAAGCAGTAACGATAACAGGGCTGCATTGTTAACCAAAATGCAAAGTTTGCTGTTCAATGTCGGCTCTGCCGAAAAGAAACAATCGAGGATTCGTGATTATTTCAACAAGATTCAGTAAACTACTGAAATGTGTTTTGATAAATGATTTACATGTCAAGGCGATTTCAATGATCTCTTTTAAGTACTCTATGTGTATTAAAAATATTTCTATTAAAGCTTTTATGATATATTAATTTTATGTACCTCTTTTCTACTCTGTTCCATTTCCAAAAATTTATGTCATGGATGAATTAATACTTATGAAACTTCCGTTTTTGTTATAAAAGGTAACTGAAACACCTCAGTGGAACAAAATTTTTGCAATATATTAAAAAAAAAAAATTGGTAGACCATCGATTGAGTTGTACGTTTTACTGAGTTATACGTTTTGTTGTCCGGTCCTGGGCAAAACGTATAACTGGAGTTCCACTGTATACAGCACCTCCCCCCCCCCTGCTCTTAACACATAAAAATAGAAACAATATTATTGTTAACATGGGTGCAAAAAGAAATAAAAGAATATGATATAGCATAAAATTGCCACCATGAAATGCAGTTTCGTACCTAGAAGGGAAAAAAAAAAAAAAAAAAAAAAAAAAGGTGTCATTCGACAACCCTGAAATATAGGTATACTGCAATAAAATAGTTTCATGGTGTACAAATAACTTAAACTACAAAGCTTTTTGTAAATAGTTTTTTTAAATTATAATTTCTGTTCCGATTATATTTATAAATGGCTGATTAATAAGTGGTGTTTTTAAAGTAAGGCATTTAAATTTTGTTTTGTAAAATTTATTTTTTATTTTTCAGAAGAAGAAGAATAAAAATCTGGAAAGAAAAAAGTTCTCTATGAAGATGACTGTAGATTTTCAGCTGTCCTTTCTCAACTTAAATTAAGAAACATCAGAAATTTAATTGTAACAGGATTAAATTTTCTTGTAAAATATTTCTGATAAATTTTGAGCATCTTGTAAATACATAAATAAATAAATACTTTTTTGGTTGGTTTGTTTTACATTTGTGAAAAGTAAAATTTATATGAAAAAAAAACACCAGTTCTATTGTTTATATATGTATTTATTTATGCAAGTGATGTTAAAAAGGATGTACTATATATATTTTCCTCTTCTTTCTTGTTCTAAGAACATTCTCCCTTCTTTTTACAGGTTAAGATATAATTCAATAAAAATGTTTTATGTAGGCTAAATTTTTAAAAATTGACAGCCTGATAAACTGTTTATACTAATTTGTTGGTTGATTATAAATTAGCATTGCTTGGAGATCAGGTATTAAAAATAATTTGCTGTATAAAAACTTCTGAATATTTTAATAAAAATTTTGCCATAATCTTATTAAAAGTTGAGATTAAAATTTTAATGCACATAATATTGTATAAATCAGTTTGAAATTTTGTTAGTCAAAAGGTCACATACCTCCTGCTGGAAAGAAAAATATTTTAAAGATTTCTTTATTGGTAATAGATTAAAAAAAAATAATAATAATTCAGTACTCATTACTTGCTAATCTTTAAAAAATAAAAACAATGATATATTATTATTTATGAGCAATGTTTTAGTCCATAAAAAAAAAAAAAAAAATGTATAAATGGCGAACTTGCCATGTTCTAGAAGATCTACTGCCACTACTGTTTTGAAAAATATTAAAATTCTTAAATTCCAATGATCAGTAATGTCAAAATTTTACCAATTTTATAAAATAAAATTCCTGGATTTATGTTTTTGTTTTATTTTCCAGCTGGATAATTGGAAGAAACATCCCCGTAAGAAATTGTATTATAAAAGCACCAGTGGACCCGTGCGAAGATTTCACACTGCAGTCTAATACTTTTTAGCAATATCTAATACCCTTTAGATGCAGGTTTAAACTTCTAAAGGAAAATTAATGACTGAAACTATCTTTAAACAACGTTAGTCGAGCCAGAATATCATCTCCTTTATTCCATCACAGTTACAGTAAAAACTGATCGAGCATAGCAAAGACAATATATATATATATATATATATATATATAGCTAATTAACTGCTTTAGAGGATGACATCATCTGTTTCGGAAAAAACATGGGACAAAGAAAAATAAATTGAGCATTTCAATTTGGCTTTTTAGTCATAAAATAAACGCATGCAACAACTATGTCCCACTTTATCTTTTTTGTAGTATTTATTTTTTATAATCATTTTGAGCATTATATAATGTGGTATTGTATTTTTGTGGCAACACTAATTTAAGGAAAACCTTGCATTTCTTTTAGGAAAACAATGCGGATTTAACTTTTAATTAACAGCAATTTTTAATCAAAAAATGTTTTGCCGAAATGTAAGTGCACTATATCAGAAGCTGGTTCAATATCCTTTCTTATGGCATCTCATTCAGTGTTGTGCATTTTGTATTTTCTGAGAAAAGGGGATGTTGACAACAGAAATAATATATACTAGTGGGCCTGTGTGAAGATTTTACACTGCAGTCTAATATTTTTTAGACGCATGTTTGAACTTCTAAAAAAAAAAATAAAGCCAGAATATAATCCCATTTATTCCACCAAAGTTACAGTAAAAACTGACCGAAAATAGCAATATATATATAAATATTGTATTTTAACTGCATTAGAGGGTGACATATGTTTTGGAAAAAAAAAAAAAAAAAAAAAAAATGGAATAAAGAAAAATAAATTGAGCATTTGAATTAAAATTTTGCTTTTTTATCATAAATATAAAATAAACCCATGCAGCAACTATGTCCACTTCATCTTTATTGAATTTTTTTTTTATAATCATTGTTGCAGAATTTAATTTTTGTGGCAACAGTAATTTGAGGTAATCATTTCATTTCTGAAAACAATGCCTATTTAATTTTCAGTTACTTGCAATTTTAACCAAAATACATGTTTTAAAGAAATGTGAGTGTACTATGTCAGAAGTCTCTTAAAAATCATTTCATATGGTATCTCATTTAACATTCTGTGTTTTTTATTTGCTTTGAAAAAGGGCTGGACGATCCACCTGGTGAATTAGCTTGAAGAAACTATTTAAAAATTTACTCCTTTGAATAGAATGGTTAAACCTATAATTAAATTAAAAATTGAAGAAAATAAGTTTTTTCCTTATTCTCACCATCATTGGTAATTTAACGTTCAATATATATTTTACACCTTGTGTTATCAACCTTTTTTTATTAATTACAAATATGGCTTTTGCAACTTTTTCAGAATAATATTAAAAACTAAATCATAACCATATGGCATTTTATTCCGATCTAATGAGATGAGTGGATAAGGCCAATTTTTGCCTCCATTGGGACACTTTTTTTTTTGCTTGCAGATTGAAAATATGCTATACAAGATCTGAAACACTTTCGATTTTATTTATTTTGACATTTTTAATATGGGGTGCTTATAACACCATTGTAGTTTTTAACTGAAAAATATAATAATAAAGTGAAACATGTATGTATAAAAGTCAGGCTGGTGTTATGAGCTCTTGTTAAAAAAAAAAAATATTCAAATAGATTATTATTTTTTTTTTCAAATTTTGAATTTTAGAGTTTTCAGACAAAAATTAGGGACCAGTAAATTTAGATTCTGAAGTTAAAAATATCTTTAAAAAAAAAAAAGAAAAAATTGTCCCTGCCAAAGGAGTAAAAATGGGCCTTTCTTGCTCAACTTTACTTTTTTGAGGACCATAAAAAGTATAATTCTGGCCAGCTTCCATCATGATATCCAATAGTGGCACGAATATGGCTAGCTTTGGGCTATCATTCATTAATGTTGCCCATTGATGGCGAGAAAGTGGTTAGCTTTCGGCATGCATTCTTTAATGATTACCATTGATGGCAACAAAGTGGCTAGCTTTCGGCTTGCATTCATTAATGATGCCCATTAATGGCAACGAAATGGCTAGCTTTCGGCATGCATTCTTTAATGATTACCATTGATGGCAACGAAGTGGCTAGCTTTCGGCATGCATTCATTAATAATTCCCATTGGTGGCAACAAAGTGGCTCTCTCTTTCGGCATGCATTCATTAATGATGCCCATTGATGGCAACAAAGTGGCTCTCTTTCGGCATGCATTCATTAATGATACCCATTGATGGCAACAAAGTGGTTAGCTTTCGGCTTGCATACGTTAATAATGCCCATTGATGGCAACAAAGTGACTAGCTTTCGGCTTGCATTCATTAATGATTCCCATTGATGGCAACAAAGTGGCTCTCTTTCGGCATGCATTCATTAATGATGCCCATTGATGGCAACAAAGTGGTTAACTTTCGGTTTGCATACATTAATTATGCCCATTGATGGCAACAAAGTGGTTAGCTTTCGGCTTGCATTCATTAATGATGCTTATTGATGGCAACAAAGTGGCTAGCTTAAGGCTAGTTTACATTTATGATGTCCAATAAATTAACATTTATGGCCAGCTTTGGGATAGCTTTTATTCTTAACAAACGCAGGTGGCATGGCTGTGGCGATCTTCTGGCTAGATTTTATTCACGATGATCGTTAATGGCCAAACTGTGGCTAGTTTTCATTAATAATTGCCACTTAAAGTATAATTGTGGCCAGTTTTAGGCTATCTGTCAGTTATGATTAACCACTTGTGGCACAGTTATGGGCATCTTACTGTAGTTATGGCCAATTCTATTGCGGCCACATTGTGGCCGGCGTGACAGTTTTTTTAAGTTGCCGTAACGGCAAACGATAGCGGCCCCTCATCTCCTAGTTTGGGCCAAAGCTAACGTAGCCATCAGCGGCCCTCGGGAGATAGAGCGTTTACAGACACACAGACGGACGGCAATTTTTTTTTCTAAACATATGTTTTTCGGAATCTCCAGTGTCTGAAACGTGTAAATCCGTCAAAATTTTTTTTTCGATTTTCAAAACGATTACAAGACTTACCCTATACTACATATGATGGGTAAGTAAAAAGTAAAAAGCTACCTATTGCAGCGGTTCGGAAGAAAGCAATTACGGAAAATTTCGATATATTTTCACCGATCATAACCCCCAGACACCAAAACCAGCCTCCGTCCAAATGTTGATTTATATATATATATATATATATCTGACCTTTGTCATACGATAGCACTCGTATTTATAAACCGATTTGGATGTAACTAAATGTGTGTATGAGGGTCACTAATGATCACCAAGTTCGTTGGCCAGCTTGGTCCGCCATCTTGTTTCAAAATGGCGCACTCTAAAACATTTAAAACTAAAAATATATACAAAAGAATTAGAAATTCAAATTTGTTTAAGTGTTGGGTCCTGATATAAGGATTTCGGAGTATTTTTTGTTTTGACTCTATCTTAAAAATTGGCTGAGGTAGAACAGTTTGAAATTCTAGGGTAGCTGACATTTTTAAACAAAACAGTAGATTACAAAAAATCAGGGATTAATATGTAAGTTTTACTGAATGTGATTTCTCGCAAATTATTATCTTTCATTTTTGTAATCATTTTCCCAATCATACGCATAAAAATATATATTCGTATCTGTAAACGTCAAATTTTCGCCAAGCTTGGCGACACTTGGTGAAATATTGCCAAATTTGGAGACCAAAAATAAGTCTCCATAAATAAAGCCAACTGGGCAAGAGCTGACTAATTTGACGATTTTCTTATTTAAATTCAGTATTAACGAATCTTCTGTAATCGGGTTCTTTGCATTTTAGCTTGCAGTTTTCGAGTAACATTAGCTGAATTTTAAAACGAAGATATAGGAAAGCTACCTTTTCCTCCCTGTACTGGCCGGAAGGACTTTTTTATTGAAATTTTACTCACAACCATTATGTTTGCTATTTTAAGATATTGGATTCATATATTACGCAAACTGTTAAAAACACACTCAAATGCCATTAGATTGTTTTCACCGCAGTCGCCCGTTCCACGGCACACTTTTTTTTTTTTTTTTTTTGAGACGTCATTTTTACTTGATAGAATCATGAATAAAACAATGATTTTTTTTTCTGAAATATAACGTCATTTTCACATTTTTTGTTTTGATTTGTTTTACTTGAGATTTTAATCTGAGTACCAATAGAATAGATCTTCAAAATGACGTGATTTTATCGAAATTGGTTCAAATTCATAAATTAAATTTCTCACTATTTTGTAAATGAAGCTTCATTTTTATGTGAGACTAGGCCCCCATGAATGAAAAAAGATTTTTGTTAAACATAACGCCTTTTTTACGTCCACTTTTGTCCAAGGCCTTAATTTCAGAACAAGCAGCAGGAAATTATGTCATTTTACCGAAATCGTAGTAAATGGTTTCAAATTCCTAAATTAAAATGCATGCTTATTTTTGAATGAGACTCTTCGTAACCACATGTAAAAATGCTGTCCATTAAACTAAATATACATTATTTATTAAAAAAATCAGTCTTTTTTTACGTTCACTTTTGTCCGAGGCCTTAATTTCACTACAAGCAGAAGGAAATTATATTATTTTACCGAAATCGTAAATGGTTTCAAATTCATAAATTAAAATGCATGCTTATTTTTGAATGAGACTCTTCATAGCCACATGCAAAATTGCTGTCCATTAAACTAAATATACATTATTTATTAAAAAAATCAGTCTTTTTTGCGTTTACTTTTGTCCGAGGCCTTAATTTCACTACAAGCAGAGGGAAATGATGTCATTTTACCGAAATCGTAGTAAATGGTTTCAAATTCATAAATTAAAATGCATGCTTATTTTTGAATGAGACTCTTCGTAACCACATGCAAAAATGCTGTCCATTAAACTAAATATACATTATTTATTGAAAAAAAATCAGTCTTTTTTACGTTCACTTTTGTCCGAGGCCTTAATTTCACTATAAGCAGAAAGAAATTATGTCATTTTACCGAAATCGTAGTAAATGGTTTCAAATTCCTAAATTAAAATGCATGCTTATTTTTGAATGAGACTCTTCGTAACCACATGTAAAAATGCTGTACATTAAACTAAATATACATTATTTATTGAAAAAAATCAGTCTTTTTTACGTTCACTTTTGTCCGAGGCCTTAATTTCACTACAAGCAGAAGGAAATTATGTTATTTTACCGAAATCGTAAATGGTTTCAAATTCATAAATTAAAATGCATGCTTATTTTTGAATGAGACTCTTCATAGCCACATGCAAAATTGCTGTCCATTAAACTAAATATACATTATTTATTAAAAAAATCAGTCTTTTTTACGTTCACTTTTGTCTGAGGCCTTAATTTCACTACAAGCAGAAGGAAAATATGTTATTTTACCGAAATCGTAAATGGTTTCAAATTCATAAATTAAAATGCATGCTTATTTTTGAATGAGACTCTTCATAGCCACATGCAAAATTGCTGTCCATTAAACTAAATATACATTATTTATTAAAAAAATCAGTCTTTTTTACGTTCACTTTTGTCTGAGGCCTTAATTTCACTACAAGCAGAAGGAAAATATGTTATTTTACCGAAATCGTAAATGGTTTCAAATTCATAAATTAAAATGCATGCTTATTTTTGAATGAGACTCTTCGTAGCCACATGCAAAAATGCTGTCCATTAAACTAAGTATACATTATTTATTAAAAAAAACAGCAGTTGCTTATGTGAAAAGAAACAAGCGATACATATTAAAATTACATAGTTAAAGAAATTTTGAATCGTTTTATTAGTGTTCAATTAGTAATAATTTTTTTTATCAGTAACAATGTAATTTTCACTTTATCTTAGTGAGAACACAAAAACTTCTGAGTGCATTTCAACAAATAAAAAAAAATAATGTAAAATAAAATTGTTACAGTCAAAGGTGACGTTAAGGCACTGTAGTATCGCAACTTGATTTAAATTCAACACATAACCACAGCTAACGAAATCATTGAATATTCTACACGATTCAATTAACACAAATTAAATTTTAATTAATTACAAAGTATATTATGTACAATATTTTTTTTATTGCAGTTTGTGTGATTCTCATAATCACAGCAGGACAAACAACTGCCCTTTAAATTGCAACATTGTTCCACACACTGGAACCATAGACTTGAAATAATTTCATCTCGATAACTGAAACTTGCAAAAAAAAACTCCAAATACCGGAGCTATCTACAAAATAACCAGCTTCTCACTGTCGCTCCAAAGACTGGTGTCAAATCTACCAAAGCTCAAGGATCCCTTAAAACTTTACTGGCTTATCCCAGCCGCCTGTCACTCTCGAATAAATTATTACTGAATAAATCCTTCATCAGATCAACCATGACCTACCTTTATCCCGTCTTTTAACATTCCACTGTGGTGGGGGCGGATGTGACCCCGTCATTGCTTCGGAATGCTTAACCCCCCTTCAAGCTTCAAATATCATGTTTTCTTCAAAAAGACAGAATGTCGGACAGCACCTATTCTGCATATTTACTAACTAACGACTATGTACTCACAATCAAGGCTTAATTTGCGGCGGAGCCCACCGGAGCTCATAAACACTGCACTCCGGAGCCCAGTGCAATAACGCTTCCGAAAAACGAATCCTAAATTACCCTTTCCTTTCCTTCTCATCTCCAATCTTTTGACTTCTTTTGTATCAAAACGCTTATAAATGACGTAATGTGTCGCTAACGTAAGAGATGGAGATGAAACGGTCTCGATTTTTATATCAGTCTGCGGGTTTGGACAGGCTCGAGCTTAAATTCAAAATTTTATTTATTTCCATTTCGAATCATTTTAATGCTATTTTGATAAGAATAAAGAGTAAACTGAAATAGTCTTTTTCTATTCTGCATAGCTGCGAACTGTTTTTCTTTTTGTGTGTGTGTGCGTGTGCGTGTGCGTGTGTTTTAACACTATTTCCGAATCATAATCCTGAGCTTATTTAATCACAGAATTCTGCGATTAATTAACATTAAGATTAGACAAAGGTTGCTATTTAGTAGTAATAACTAAAAAGTGGAATAGTTTATAGCTAAGTATATGCAGATAGATGTATTTAAAATTTTTATTTTGCTAAATAAAAGAACAATGCTTTAAATTTAAAAAATAATGTATGAAATATAAATATGCAGATTGGAGGGTGCGGGGAGGATGCGTTACGGGTGTTAGTACTGCAGAATATTAGGGCTCCGGTACTTTTTTTCTTAGAAATTAAGCCCTGCTCACAATCAAAGGTGTAACCATTTTTCTTAACAAAATGAATAAATACCAATAATCAGTAATTGCCATTCTTCAAAATGAATTTACCTTACTCCTTTTATTAAAATTTCATAAAATTATTCTGTTTTATTCATTTTAAACACCTTATAAAGAAACACTAAATATAATGTGATACATAAAAATTAAATTAATGTTGACCACTTCTTGATGATACTGTTCATTCATTTTAAAACAATATATTTAAAGATCATTTTCGGTGTTTTTTTTATGCTAGGAACAATAGTTCAAAAAATATTTAATGCTTTAAATACCTTTAGTAATAGTTTACAGAACAACGTACACTTATTTTGAGATTTTATTCTTAGGAATTAAAATAAAACACATTTTATTAAAAAGTAAAAGAACTTAACTAAACTATTAATAATATATATTTTTAATTGAAATATGTAAAGAAAGAACAGAATTCACTTATTCTGAAATGTTATTATTATGGCAAAAAATAAAAATAAATAATAAAAAAATATTAAAGAGTAAACGACAAGAACTTATTTTGACTTTTTATTTTTTAAATCGGAAATTGCATGCACAGTGATAAAAATAATAAAATGTCAAGTTTTTTAAATCGAGAATCAATAAGAAATGATTTGATGGAATATTTATATTTAATAAAATATTAAGAATCCTCTTAAAATGAAAAAAAAAAATCTTTTTTTTTTTTTTTTTTTTTTTGTGTGTGTGTGTGTGTGTGTGTGTGTGTGTGTGTGTATGTATGCGTAATTCTACCTTAACAATCATCTTGTTACTTTAAAAAATCAAGTGTTTCTGTTCACTTTGGAAAAAAAAAAAATCAGACGATTGAACTGGCATTTTTCTGTGCAATTACTGAAGCATTGGGGAAAAAAAAAAGATATTGTTAAAGAAACAAAAAATCAATTTATCTTACTTCCCAGTTTTCTTAATTTCAATAAAACAGCATCAATAATATATTTATGGATGGTGGTTACTTCATTAGAAACACATTTTAAACAGCTTAACCTTGAGAACATACAGAAAAGTAATTTGAATTGTAATTACATGATTTCTGTAATTAGATTAATATTTAATGAATTAATTTTTGTGATTAACTGATGGAAACATTTAAATTACTTCTAGTCCATTTAAATATTTTACGATAGAGGAATATTTATTTGCACATCACATCAACATATTTTCTTGTTTTTATTCTTTCATCTTTCATTTTCAATGTGCCTTTTTATAATATGTATTTTTAAACTGTTTTATTCGTTTAAATATGAATTGAAATAATAATAAAAAAAAGCAGAATTATGGAAGTCAAAACAACATATTTGAAACTAAAACTCTATTGGTTTATTAAATTTTTAAGATATGGAATTAGTTTATTGTATATGAATAAATTCAAAATTTTCACAATCTGTCTTGACCGACTAGAAAGATAATTTTAATTAGAATTAGATTTTTTCTGTATTTAGATTGTTTTTTATAATGAAACAATTTTTGTCCGTATTAAACTAAATCATTTTAGTTTACATGTAATCTTTCAGCGGCCACGCTTAAATTTTTTACACGGGCGGGCGCCTAACGCATTTTTGCGCACAGAAGTTACGCTATTACAAATTGAAAAAAAAAAAAATGCATAGTATTAAGAAAAGGCATATTAATACAGCAATTATGCATATCAGTAGTCAAAATTGAATTTTAATTTCAGTTCATTTGGGAGGACAAACGTACAGAAAAATAACGTTTATCGTAAAATTTAACGACAGGCAAACCCGCTGGAAGGTTAATTCAGCTTTTTATGAAAAGTTTAACATCCATGAATTTTCTCATTTCATTTCTTTATGTAACTTTAATATAATTAAATAAAAATTAAACAAATTATAACTGTGACTTGCAGAGATGACGTCGTAGTTCAATGTTTTGCAGATTTACTAGCTATTAATACCAGGGCTGCCATTTGAAAACTTCCTTGGGGGGGGGGGGAGAGAGTTTTCTTTGAAGGGGGCAAAAACTTCTTTCGATTTTTTGTGTATAGCTCAGAAGCAATTTATACAGTTTTATTCTCATATATATTTTATTAAATTAAGCCAAAGTACTCATTAATGATAAATATCTCTCATTTTGAGAAAGTTTCAATAAAATGTTTTCGCAAATCTTATTGATATTTACCTATTTCTGTGCTTAAAGTAGTTAATTAGCCAAAGTACTCATTAATGATAAATGTGTCTCATTTTTTTGAGAAAGTTTCAATAAAAGACTTTCTCAAATCTTAACTTAATCAGTAACTCTTTAACACTATTTGTTTCTGTTATAATCAAATCTGTTAAGTTATTTTAACTTTTGTGCGATTTCAGAATTTTTATTTATTTTTAGTCTTGCCTGTAATGGAGGATGATGCACTCTGAAATATCAAATTCCTTGAACTATAGCGTTTGTTTGTTTGTTTGTTTATTGAGAACATACATCTGACTTGTGTGCTTGACATCAAGTGCCCGCTTATAAGTCATCGTCAATATACAGGGACGAGATAGCCACAAGGAAAATTTAAACACCAGAGAGTTACATCCGAGAGCTCCACGAAGTGTGTGCAATGGAGCTGGCGGGAGTCGAACCCGCCGACCTGACTCCTACGCTCACAAGCGATTAGCGGAATGGTGTCTTAACCACTCGGCCACGGAGGCCCCTGAACTATAGCGTCTAGAAGATGTAGTAGTGTGGCAACCGGCTATTCCAGTTATACTGCGTTCACATTATGAAAATTAAGTCACTTAGCTTAACTTGTTTGAACCGGACAAGCCGGAATTATACCCTGTTCGCACCGGATATTTAAGATATCTTAGATCATCATTTTTGAGGTACTACCCTTCCGGAATTCAATTCCTATTCACACCACAAAACTCATCTAAGAACAACACCGAACATCTGAACAACACCGTTTCTGAGATCTGAACAAACATAGAATGTGCACATGCACATAAGTTAAAGGCAGTCTCAACAGCCAATCGGTTAAAGCTAGCCTGCAGATCCAATCAAAGTGAGTGGTCCTGGCTGTATCTAGCAATAGTAAATTCGAACTCACTGAGTCAGTTTGTGGAACTTCCTCAGTGAGTTCGGCGGTTTAAGATATCTTAAATATCCGATCTGAACCGGGTATTAGGCTGCACATTACCAACCAATTTAAGAGACTTAACTTAGCCAAAAAGATGTCTGCGCAAGCGCATAAGTTGATAGATTTGAAACTGCAACTTCTAATTGTGCATAATTATTATTGTTTTCATCCTTTGCAGCAGCGTGTTAAATAAATAAACGATTGAAAGGATCATTCAGAAAAGCTGATTAATAACTTGTTGAACTCAGCTCCAAATTCAAAAGCAATTTCAAATAACAAAAATAGTTCAGAAGGAAGAGTTCCTCTCAACTCCTAGTTAAGAGAGGATCTCAAAGTTAAGTGAGTTTCAGAAACTTGCTAAGTAGAAAATTTTTATTCCTGGTCGTTCGCTTCAAAAGACGTCAAGTTAAGTGACTTAACTATCATAAGTTAACGCGATATAACGCTTTAAAATGTGCTAAAAAATTGAATCCGAACGAAGCTGAACGATAAATGTCAATCGCAGCGACATCTGCCAGCTCTTCAACGACCGAAACGTTTTCTCAATTTGATCCTTATACAATGTTTGCGTTTGAACTCCAGATGTCTCTGTGATCGACATTTATCGCTCAGCATGGTTCGAAATTTATTTGGTTCAATTTTTTAGCACTTTTTGTTTGGCTGCTTGCCACACTATATCTTCTAGATGCTATGCTTTAGTGATGCAATTTCCCCTATACTAACCTCCCCCCCTTCCCCCCAAATGGGGCATCTGAATAATACACTCGAAATCGGAACTTTAACCAGTTTTCTTTACAAAATGCAGCGTAATTCAGAATTTATCGTTCAAAGGGATAGTAGAACGCACTACAACAGACAATTTTTGTATAGGAAGACAAGGTCGTAATTCATTTACTTAGTCAAAATGACATGTATCAATCCAACTTGATTTCGGATTTTTCTTCATAACTTTAACAATAATGGTTCAACAGACCTATCTTGCTTTGTGCAAAATGCAATGACATCACGAAAAGTGCTGGAAATGTACAGTATTTCGGTCAGTGTGACCGCACGTAATGTTAACTACATTCGGTAGCGTCTAGCCGAGTATCATTTGAATAATAATTGTGACCACATCTATCATTTCGCGTGATATCGTTACATTTTACATAAAAAAAAGCACAGTCTGTTGTTAATTTCGTTGCAAATCTTCGTTATTTTTAAAGCTATGAACCAAATCCGTTTTTGGCTGGAATGAGAAACCTGCTACTTTTGACTGAATAAATGGATTTTGACCCTGATTTCCTATATAAAAATTATTAGTTGTAGTCAGTGTTGAATTTAGGGGGTGGCCTGGGGACATTTCTTTTGGATCATCCAATGTTCTCCCTCCCCGATTGATTTGAGGTTATATACTGTTTAATGGTAAAAAAAAAAGTACCCGGGAGGGACATCTATGTTCTACAGACTTGGTTCCCTAGTCTGAGAGGTCCCTCTCGGACAGTCAAATCTCTCCCGAAGAAAAATGTCTGACTTCAACACTAGTTGTAGCGTGCTGTACCATTTCCTTAAACGGTCAGTTTTGAATCACTTTGAATATCAAATTGTTTTCCTAATCTCCTTAAATCATATTTCCCTTTACCAAATATAAGCAAATGAAAAATATATTGTGATACATCAATATTATTTTAATTTTAAATACACTTGACCATTTCTTGATGTTAACATCCCATTGTTGTGAAGACATTTATATTTTAACGTTTTTTTCGGTTTTCGTTTTCCGTTTCTTTCTTTTTTTTCTGTTAATACTTTAAAAATTTTCACTAATTACGTTAATAACAAGATTTTAAGATTGAGAACAGAAAAATAAACATGCATTTTATTAAAAGTAAAATATCTTAACAAGAACTTGTTATTACTTTTAAAAAAATCCAAAACTGTATGTTGTCATAATAATGAAAAATTAAAAAAATAACAAGTTAGTAAAACAAAAATTAAATATGAAACATTTTGATACAAATATCTACATATTTGCTTAACAGAATAATTCATTTAAGATGGGAAAAATGGTTTCTTTTCTGTCTACATTTTTCTTTTTTGTCTTTGTAAAATTCTATTCTGACAATCATTCTATCGCTTCGTGGAGTGGAGCATTTTGTTTTCTTTTCACTTAGATAAAGGGTATATTTACATACGTCTTTTTTGTGGGTGTAATTACTGAAGTGCTGGATTAAAAAGTTTTTTTTTTTTTTTTTTTTTTTAAATTCCTAACACAAAAAGTCTACTGATCTTACCTACTTTCAGGCAAGCTTCCTTAATTTAAATAAAAGAGTATCAGTAATATTTATTTATTTCTTTTTTGAATGAATATCCCTTAGAGGCACATTTTAAAACTCTTATCCTTGAGATTATACAGAAAGGTGATTTTTAGTGCAATTAGATGATTTCTGTAAAAAGATTACTTATTATATATTATTAGATATTTTTAATGAAATAATTTTTGCGTTTGTTTAGCCGAAACTTTTTTTAAATTTTAGTCTAATGAAGCGAACTAAATATTCATTTACATATCCACATTTTTGCTGTTTCTTTTCTTTGTTTAACCAGTTATCTTTATTTTTTTTAAGCTGCAATCCAGATTTATTAAATACAGGCAAAAAATAAATTTAAAGAGCTACATACATATATATGTAGTAATTCTCATTTAAAATCAAGCAGTTCCTTAAGCATTTACTTAGCTTATGGCTGCTAATGAATACATCTCTCCAGTTTTCAATTTTATGCGATATTTATTACTAGCTCGAACAAATAATATGATGAGTAGATAACAACAATTCATACAAATCAATAATATATCACATTCGTAAACACAAATACTTGAATTCACCTAGATCTCTGGCTCAAATACTCTATTTGGCATATAACGGATTTCGAGCCTTCATGTTGAGATAAAAACTATAGAACAACAACTATTTCTCCTTCTCTTTTTTATCTATCGTGTCTTGTACTAATCTTGCGATTTCAGGTGTCTATTAATTAAATCATTGAGTTTGTATTTGTGCCTATTGATGCATAAATGGATATTATTTAATTTAATAGCTGACCCGCCCGGCGTTGCCCGAGCCCGTGTAATAAACTCAAGTCTTTTAAAAAACGAAACTCTGGCCAAGGTTTCCGATGGCTTCGACACCGTATACCGGGTACGCTCGCACGCTCCGAAAATCTTTTATTCCCCTCTTCCACCGCCAAGGGAGGAACCTCTTTCGGAAAGAACCTCTGAGACAGGTTAACGTTGCCTACGGTACTGTATAGTAGGCGTGCGACAAAATCGAGCTGGTTTCGAGAAGATGGGAACATTATAAGCCGAGTTATTGAAATAAGGCACAGTTAGAGAAAATAATCATGAGTGAGGCGTCGAGTGAAGGGGATGTTCAAGTGTCCTTCAGAAAATGACTAATTAAGAGGACTACGATGCATCTTTAAAAATTTGTTCGTTTGCTTAAGCTAGGAACTTAATTACAAATTTGCCTTAAATTATTCTTCGGAAATAGTGGTAACCGCTACACATAAATTTACTTTAATGTTATAGAAGGTGACTATTGAGTTAATTATGTTTGGAATCAGTTGCGTTGAAATCGGAAAGTAATAGCGGAGATACAAAAACGGGGCATAGTTAGAGAAAAAACTTTGAAGGAGGGGCCAGGGAGAGGGGGGGGGAGAGGATGTTCAAGTTCCCTTCAGCAAATGACTAATTAGGAGGACCACTATGCATCTTTAAAAATTCGTTCGTTTGGTTAAGCTAGAAACTTAATTACAAATTTGGCTTAAACTATCATTCGGAAATAGTGGTAGCCTCTATTCATAAATTAAGTTTAATGTTATAAAAGGTGTCTATTAAGTTAATTATAATGTTTGGAATCACTTGCGTTCAAATCGGAAAAATAGTTGCTGAGATATGGAAACGGTGCATAGTTGGGTAAAAAACCTTGAAGGAGGGGTCGGGGGGGGGGAGGGGATGTTCAAGTGCCGTTCAGCAAATGACTAATTAGGACAACCTCTATGCATCTTTAAAAATTCGTTCGTTTGGTTAAGCTAGGAACTTAATTAGAAATTTGGCTTAAACTATTATTCAGAAGTAGTGGTAACGCTACTCATAAATTTACTTTAATGTTATAGAAGGTTACTATTGAGATAATTATAATGTTTGGAATCAGTTGCGTAGAAATCGGAAATATAGTTGCGGAGATAAATGAATTTAAAATGGCGTTAAGCTGCGCCTTCTAAGATAAGCAATTGGCTGCGAACCCGATTACAAAACTTTCACTTATCTTAATAGCATGTATCTAATATCCCTGAGGGTACTTCCCTTTCCCAGTTATACTGACCTTGAGGCTTTTTTAAAAAGCCTGACGCAATTCGGGTTTAAGAAGTTGAGATTTACTGCCAAATGATATAAACGACTATGAAAATAAAACTGATGAATTATTATGCTTGTTTATGTATGTATTTACAAAAATTGCATCTGATTACACTTATTAGATAAATTACTTCTGTTTGCATTTAATAACAGATAAATGGCTTCTATATACTAAATGAATTGTTTAAATATTGAGAAGAGGTGGCGAGAGGTAGAGAGACGAGTAAACAAACGGGTAGTCATACGGGTAGTGAGATGGGTAGAGAGACGGATAGCGACATAGATAAGCTAACGAGTAGCGAAACGAATAGACTGACGGGTAGCGAGACAAGTAAAAAAGATGATTGACAGAGGGGTAGTGAGATGGGTAGGGAGACGGGTAGCGAGATCGGTAGACAGGCATGTAGGGAGAAAGATTGCGAGACGAGTAGCGTGGTGGATAGAGAGCAGAGTACAGAGATGAATACAGAGACGAGTTGACAGACGGGTAGAGAGAGGGATATATAGACATACAGCGTGTCGAGAGACGGGTAGTGAAACGGGAAGCGAGATAGGGAGACGGTTAAAGAGTCGGGTAGAAAGACAGACGGATAGTGGGATAGATATACAGACGAGTAGAGAGACGGTAGACAGATAGGAACGGAGAAAGACACGGTATAAAGACAAGGCTAGACATGCGAGTAGTTAGACGAGTAGACAGACGGTTGGAAAAAGAGATAGGCGGGTAGCGAGACCAGTAGGGAAATATACAGCCAGGTAGCGAGACTTGTAGAGAGACGTGTAGCAGAACGGGTAGGGAAACAAACAGATTGTAGAGAGATACGGCAAAAGAAATGTCTGTGGAATGGCAAAGTAAAGGCGCAGGGGAGAGAGCCTCCTAGAAAATAATAAAAAAGTATTAACTTTGAAATATATATATATTACAAAATTTAAATTTTTTCCGCAATTATTCTATAAAATTTGTCCATTCAATAATATTCGGTATATAACCCAGCTTATTAAAATAATTCTCATTCTTAAAATAGCCTTTTACTATCCATATGTAAAGCCAATTATTCCTAATCCACTTAATAATATTTATTCGAATGTAGTTATTCTAAAAATGGCGATAGCTTTTTTAATTTATTCTTTAAATAGAACATCTTTATTTTAATCCATTATTAAAATTCATTAGTATTATTCCCGTGTGGTCAAATTGCTATAACTTCTTTATTTAAATGCTAAAATATCGTATATCTTAAAATATTCCGCTCAAAAAACCTTATTTCATAAAGTTATCCTATTATTAAATATCAAATGTCTATTAAAATATTTCCGAAAAACTTTAATTCTTTCTTTTTTTTTTCCCTTTTATAAAGATTCATTTTCTTTTCTTCTTATTATTTTTATTACGTATTAAATTCGAAGTTTAGCTACAGCCTCAAAAACAGATAAGCTCGTTTGTTGATATGACAGGCATCTGGTACGAGATTATGGAATATTCTGGAAGGGCGTAGAAAATTTTTGCATTTTACAACAAAATAAATCCACCGGAAATATTGATAAAGTTCCAAAAGAGACCTTTTGATTCGATAGAAGTGGGTCACGTGACGTATTCTGTATTATTACGCAAGCTAGTTTAAAAACACGATCATCCTGATTCGGAGAGGATTTTTTCGACGCTGGTGTTTGCTAAAAGAATCGGGACGGATTCTAGAAAATAATGGAACGTTGTATTTTTTTTCGTTTAGCGTTGGCTAATGAGCATTTTCCCTGAAGAGATGTCTTAAAACTGGAAATAAAAGGTTCTTCGACAAAAATATGGACTGACATTTCTTGTTGTTGATGATACCACACTGCCGCCTGATGCGAGCTAAAAGGGAAACCAATCACATCGCTAACCCTATTTATCACGAGCACGACTGCCTTTTTCCCGGATTTGAACTTGGAAACACGACATTAATATAATAAGTCGAACAGGATGCTGGTGATCAACAGAAAGTTTGTGTAGTTAAACGTGAAATTTGCCGATTAGAAGAATATGTTACGAGGACGTCTACGCCATTACAGCACGTTTACGTCTGGTGTTTTGTTATTTTGTAGTTTTATAATAAATTAAAAATGGTCAAGCCTAAAAGAGAAAAGAAGAGGAAAAGTTGGCCTAAGTGAAGTTGTTGCTAGAGAATATACTATTCATCTTCATAAGCGTCTTCATGGTGTTGGTTTTAAAGGATTGCGAAAAAGCAGAACTTTTGTGTTATCAAGAAAATTAAAGATTTTTAGATATGTGAAACTTTCCTGTGAAATATGCTCAAGAGTAACTGTAAGTTGGTATTTTTATTTATTGGTATCTTTATATGTTGATATTTATTAGTTTATGTTATATTTAAAATGTTTTATTTATTTAATAGTCTACCTTGAAATTTAAAGGTTTTATATACTATGTTATACTGATTAAAATTTTGTTTTTAAAATTTATTTCTGTTGCAAATATTTAAGTGTTGTTAAGGTTAATTAATTTATTTGATGATTTCGTGTGATACGTCATTGTAATATATAGACAGCGGTATAATTTATATTTACCTGTTTTAAGAACAGATATTCTTAAAAAAAAAAAAAAAAAAAAAAATCTATTATTTTAAATATGTTACTGAGATCTGATCTGTATTTTATAAAAAGACAGCTTTTATCCTAAGGGAACATTCCTGGCGCCATGCCAAACCTAAGTTACAAAACAGCTATTATGAGGAAAAAAAAAAAATCTGTATGTTGAATAATAAGTGACTGGTGGTTTGAATTGTAGTAAATTAATGAGCCACTGAAAGATTATTTATGATGTAAATATGTAAATAGAGTGTTAGTATTTTATTGTTTATTTAAACTGTGAATATATAAAATTAAATTTAGTATGTTATTGTTTATTTTCATTTAATGTAGGATTTATGATGCATTTACCAACTTGCTAAAATATTTAATATAGAAAATTTGAAAATTTTTGATGGTGTTATAATATTAATAAAGTGTTTAAATAAAATGCTAGGTCAGGTAGAAATTAAATTACTAGAACATGTAGACATTTAGCACTATGTTAACCTAGCTGAATTGCTCTATTAGGTAATTTGAATTTTAATAATCTTAAGCTCACCAATGGGGAATTTTTTTTACACCTCATTTGTCCATAGCTTAGGTAAAAATAAGTTCATTATTTACCAAGTCCTCAGCAGTAATAAATTTACTAGAATTGAATACTCAGAATAATTATGATGTGATGATAGAATTAATACGTGATGACGATCAATATGAAGATAAAGTCATGTTTTCCTTGATGACAAATAATAAAAATATTTAGAAGAGAAATTGGAAAATGTAGGTAAGTTGCATTCAAAAAATTCATAAGGTATGTAATAAAATTTTGTTGATGATGTTGCTCTTCTTGTTCTTTTTGCTGATGATACAATTGTTATTATTATTATTACTATGATAAAAAAATTTATTCTAAGGTAGTTAATGCAACATATTAAATTTAAATTTAGCAAAAATAATAAATAAAATTTAGGAGATTTTTATGTATTTTATTGAATAAATGTTCTGGTTAATGCTTAATTTGGATTCACAAATTCTTATAATTATTAAAAATTCAATAGGAAAGGTTTGAATTCAGTTATGTTTCTGTCAGAAGGGTATATATGGTCTTAATTTGGAGACATGGAACAATTCGCAGCCATATTTTTCACCAAATAATTTCAGACTATTTCATGAGCAACCCAAACAACAATCAAAACCAACACAGACATCACAATCACCATCACAAAATCAAACTAAAGTAAAAACAATAGAGTAAATTCTAATTATTTAAATATCTCTTATTACAATAATTTTCAACATTATCAGGTATGTTCTTGGTGCGCAACGAGAATATTACTTGTTTTTGAGAGTTTTTGAGGTTGAGTAGACACCTTATGCAGGCATAAGATGTGTATTTTGATTTTAGGAATTGTCAAATTGATGTTGAAAAATAAAATTAAATGTTTTAATTCTATATCAAAATAAACTATTTTTACTTTATTTACTTTTTCTTAAACCAATTGTTTCAAAAA
Organism: Maratus michaelseni; assembly: GCA_963931845.1. NCBI lineage: Eukaryota > Metazoa > Arthropoda > Arachnida > Araneae > Salticidae > Maratus > Maratus michaelseni. The sequence continues at coordinate 224,866,271 of OZ007596.1, forward strand.
TTTAATATTATGTTATTTACTTCAATAGATAATCAAATAGTAACCGTTTATAAGTATTTCTATAATTATATAAATGATTGGATAGTGATGATGTGATTTTACAGTGATTGTTTTGGTGTGACAATAGAAAATTAAGTATCTAAACTAATTGCCTTTGTATTCCATTTCTCAGCTAAAATTAACATCTTTTATTTGTTATTTATTGTCTTTATTTATTCTAAGTTTGCCAAAAAAACAACTCTCTGCATTTAGGATATGAATACTTATAACTTAACAGTATAATTTTGTAAAAGGGTATCAGAGGAAAAAATTATTGTAAGGAACTAATGGTTGAGAGTTCAATTTCTAAATATTTAGATTTAAATTTATTTGGATTTTGAAATTATTATATATATTTTTTTTTTGTATACTTTCGACTGGCAAAAATACTTTCTTATATAATTAAAAAAATAAGAAATTTATTTATTTGCTATGTAATTATTTTATCCTCAACCAATATTTTTCCTAACAATAAATAAACAAACTGAGATATTTTCTTAAATTATACTGATGTTATTATATTATTATTTCTACTATTGAATTATATTATGAATTACTACATATGTTGATAAGTATTAGTTATATTGAAAGTTATTATTGTTATGTTTATGAATTGAATTTTATTATAGCATTTATTTATATTATTGAAGAGTTATATTATTTATTAGTGAAAAAATGTTTGTCAAATATTAGTTAAAGATGGTGGGATCCCAACAGAAATATAACAAATCCCACAGGAATATAACAAAGATAACATATTCCAAGTACAATAAACGACCAAGAGATAATTTGACTTGTTTATTATGTGAGAAAATTAATGTGATACTTAAGAGAAGATGTTGTGACAAGTGCTAGCATTATAAGGTCATTATAAAGTAGTGGTAAGAATGACTACAGTTTTAAAATTTTGATGGAGTAATGTCTTTATTTTCAGCCTTTACATAAAAACTGTATTTTTAAGAAAGGGACTGCAGTAACCATTTTTTTTTTAAAAACAAAATGAGGACTTATCACGATCCAAGAAAGAGACTGAAATAAAACAGTTGGATCTAATGAACTCAAATTTGAATTAAGTCGAATTAAAAAAAAAAAAAAAAAAAAACTTTGTTTTAACAATTTGCTAGTGACTACTTATTCTAAAGCTTGTGAACTTGGTAAAAGCAAAATTCTGTTACTATTATTATCCTGTTTTTCCTGTTTATTAATATTTATTATTTATTGTTATTGTATTTTTCTTGTGCACTTACAAATGGTAAGTGAGATTGTAACCATTTCTTGTATTATTTTACAGGGGAAATGCTCGTAGCTTTATTTTTATTTATCTATTAATTTTAATTGATTACTATTATTTTATTTTTGTTTTTGTTTTTGTCTTCCAGTTCTTCAGAAATTCCCCATCTCCTTGCTGGCAGTCTCTAAATGTATACTAGTCAAAATTCAAATTTCTAAAGTATTAAATTTATATTGTCTGAATTTATAGTTACTTAACTATTAACTTCATCCAAAATCTTTAGGGAGGGGGGATAATATTACAAAATTTAAATTTTTTCCGCAATTATTCTATAAAATTTGTCCATTCAATAATATTCGGTATATAACCCAGCTTATTAAAATAATTCTCATTCTTAAAATAGCCTTTTACTATCCATATGTAGAGCCAATTATTCCTAATCCACTTAATAATATTTATTCGAATGTAGTTATTCTAAAAATGGCGATAGCTTTTTTAATTTATTCTTTAAATAGAACATCTTTATTTTAATCCATTATTAAAATTCATTAGTATTATTCCCGTGTGGTCAAATTGCTATAACTTCTTTATTTAAATGCTAAAATATCGTATCTCTTAAAATATTCCGCTCAAAAAAACTTATTTCATAAAGTTATCCTATTATTAAATATCAAATGTCTATTAAAATATTTCCGAAAAACTTTAATTCTTTCTTTTTTTTTTCCCTTTTATAAAGATTCATTTTCTTTTCTTCTTATTATTTTTATTACGTATTAAATTCGAAGTTTAGCTACAGCCTCAAAAACAGATAAGCTCGTTTGTTGATATGACAGGCATCTGGTACGAGATTATGGAATATTCTGGAAGGGCGTAGAAAATTTTTGCATTTTACAACAAAATAAATCCACCGGAAATATTGATAAAGTTCCAAAAGAGACCTTTTGATTCGATAGAAGTGGGTCACGTGACGTATTCTGTATTATTACGCAAGCTAGTTTAAAAACACGATCATCCTGATTCGGAGAGGATTTTTTCGACGCTGGTGTTTGCTAAAAGAATCGGGACGGATTCTAGAAAATAATGGAACGTTGTATTTTTTTTCGTTTAGCGTTGGCTAATGAGCATTTTCCCTGAAGAGATGTCTTAAAACTGGAAATAAAAGGTTCTTCGACAAAAATATGGACTGACATTTCTTGTTGTTGATGATACCACACTGCCGCCTGATGCGAGCTAAAAGGGAAACCAATCACATCGCTAACCCTATTTATCACGAGCACGACTGCCTTTTTCCCGGATTTGAACTTGGAAACACGACATATATATATTTCAATTTCGCCGATATAGAAATTTAATGTAAAATTTATTTTTATAGAAGTCATCGAAAGGTTTTTTAAATACTTTAATAGGAATTTAGGCTACAGTTTCGCAATCGGGTTTGTAGCAAAGCATGTTATCAATGTGGTTTGAAGTGTTCAAATGTAAATATTTGTCACACAGAAAATGTTGCAAAAATGAAATTATATTTGCGTTAATCTACGTTTGCTAAATTACGCTATTGGCTGCAAATCCGATTACGTGACTTTAAAAATCTTGGCGTTTTAAAAAATTCGGCGATTTTTTTTTTTTTTTTTTTTTTTAAAGTTTTGAGGAATTCCCGCTTGAGAAAATAAGATTATTTGCCAAATGTTATAAAAAATATGAAACCATAACAGTGTATATGAAATTATGTATATATTTTGTAATTCTATCATTTGATTTGTTCTTTTTCATTATATCGTAATTGTTAACCCTATGCTCTCAGCAATGTCACTCAGACTAATCCCTTTGAGGGAAGTCCTAGTTTAAACAGAAAAAAAAAATCAAGGTTGTTTATTATGAATGACTTTTCATCATAAACACTTTTTTTTTATCCTTATCATTGAGACGATACAGAAAGTTAATTTTAATTGTAATTAGATGATTTCTGTAAATAGATGTTTTGTGAAATCGTTTTTAAACTTGTTTATCGATTTTTTTTAATTCTAGTGTAATGAAGCATTCTATGAAAACTTATTATTTTTTATTTATGTATCAGATTCCCAAGTTTTTAGCTTTCCATCCCTTTATCTTAATTTTTAATGTGTTTTCAGATAATATGCATTTTAAAGTTTTTTTTTTATGCTAGAAAGCACTTCTACATAATATTTTTTTTAATTATTTTCAGAGCAATTTATATTTATTCAGATCCTGTTTAGGTGCGTTCATAATTATATAAATACATAGCACCTATAGTCGTCTTCTGGTCCGTCCGTCTGTCCGCATATAACAGCGCAAAAACTACCCAAACGAATGGTTTGAAATTTAGTATATATTATCGTTGTAGAATTTTGTCGAGTTATTTCAAATTTTATGAAAATCGGATCAAAACTTGAAAAGATATTAATGAACATTTTCTTCATTCTGTTAAATCCTATCATACGTAATTAATTCAATGATATCCCATGATAGGTAATGATGCTAGATTGCCCGGGTGGTTACGTCCGATTTAAGATGGAATCATATTATTTCCGTATTACTGAATTTAAAAACTGAATTTGTGTACTAAAATTGTTCAATTATAGCAATCCTATAATCTATCGACAGTTTTTTGGATAGATGTTTCCGGAGAAATAAACATTAAATGGAAAAAGTCTAAATATGGATTTCAAGTTCTAAAATTTTCAAAGTTAGGCTTAAATTTTTCATTGAAATTTTCAGTAAATGTCAACAAACGATAAAATGTTGCTAACTTAAAATGTACTTATTTTATTACGGAAATGAATCATATCATAATAACAGACGACATAATTCATTTCACAGAAACTAGTTATAGTACGAACGCAACCTCATTTGTCACGTTTGACGTACAATTTCCAACTTGTTTATCTTGCGATAAAAAAAAAATATATATATTTTTTTTTTTGAAAAAATAAAAGGAAGTTCTTTCGCTCTTTAAAACCAAAAAGAGGTTCTTAAATTTTAAAGATTTTTTTTTAAATTCGAAAAAGGTAAATTTTTATGGTAATAAAAATAATGAAATAATTCCAAGTTAGTAAATGAAATATTGTATATGTAACGATTTGATACAAGTAGTTAAGAATTTAAAAAATCAAAATAATTCCCTTAAGATACATATATATACATATGTGTGTGATGTTTCCATTGGTTCATCGTATTTTTTTTGTAAATCACACTGTAAAGGCCAGAGGTTTCCTCCTAGGAATTTGCAGTCGTCGCACCGATATTTGCAATTCATGGTGTGCTGATTGAAGGAAAATAATAAGGCAATTGATTCCGAACCACATTTTATTAAACTCCGGGAAAATTGTAGGCTATGCTTTTACTAGTTCACGTGATAAGTCCATGCATAATGACTTTCAGTACCAAGAGAGCTTTCGTGAATTAAATTAAATACTCGAAGAAGATACAAGATGTACTAGGCAGCGTCGTAGATTCTATCGGCGGTTACGGGAATTTTATTCCATGGTCGCGAGCCACGCGCCGGACCTCCGCTTACATCATGCTCCCAGGAAAATCAGCGTTCAAGGCGGGAAAACCAGTGTATATCTCTTCTCCAACGCTCACGAATACAGAGCCGTCAAAACAGTCTTTAGACCAATCAGCACTACGGAACTCAATTTCTAAGCGATATGATTTGAAGGAGATTAAGCTTCAGACTGAAAAGCGCGGGAGTGGTATTCTAGGATTGTTCCGGAAAAAACCTGATTCTTTCGAACAAATAAGAAAGAAAAAAAAAACACGTAGGTTTTACTGAGTGTGGGCAGAGTGGCAAGATAAAAATTTTACAATGAAATTGAGATTAGCTTTTATATGTTGAGAAAGAATACTTTTTTGCCAGAAAACATAGGGAAATAAAAATAAAAAGATATAGGTTGTTTTTTCGAGAGAATTAAAATATTTAGCTCGGAAAGTGATATTTTAAAAGAATTAAATTTTAGGATGCGTTATTTTAATGGAATAAAAAGTGTGTAATTTTAACAGAACAGCATCTAGCGCCATTTTTTAAGAGAATGAATTTAGAATAAAGAATTTTTAGCTAGACGGGATTTTGACAATCTAAATACTAGAACGAGAAAATAATTTAGAATAATGGGAAATAAATAGAATTATATGATGAGTCCAACGGCGACAAAATTAAAATTTGTTATATATATATATATATATATATATATATATACCTTAACAATCACCTTAATCCCTAACAATCTCCTTATCTCCAAAAAATTGAGCATTTCTTTTCTTTTTTTTTTTTACTAAAAAGAAAAAAAAAGTACAGGCTTATTTTGTGTAATTGCCGAAACTTTGAAAGAAAAAACACTCTGAGAAAGAAAAAAAACATCTTGAATTGAGTCGCAACTGATCTCCTATCCAAGTTTTCTTAATTTAAATACACTCACACACACACACACACACACACACACACACACACAAAAAAAAAAAAAAAAAAAACATAAATATTTTTTATAGATGATTCATCATTAGAAACACATTTTAGAAAATTCTTAATCCTTAGGACTACAGAAAAAAGCAATTTCTAATTGTAATTACATGATTTCTATAATTAGATTACTAAGATTTTTAATGAAACAATCTTTGTATTTGCTAAACGAAGACGTTTTATTTTACAGTGAATTCATAAAGTATTCTACTGTAATTGTATTTTTATTTATGTATCGCATCCACATTTTTTCAGATTTTTTATTTTTTATTTTATTTTTTAATGTATTTTCTTATAATATGTATTTTTAAGTTGCATTACGTTTTGCTAGGTGTATTTAATAATATTATAGATTTAACTGAAAACAATGTGGCATTTAAATATAAAATGAAATAAAAGGGCTCAGAATCATGTAATAAAAATGATATTTTTAAAACATTAACTGATTAACAGAGGTAACATTGAAACCTTAAAGTGTATTATTAGTTAGTAATATACGCATAATCGAAGCTGTATATATATAAAAATAGTTGCTATTCTTTGAAATTCATATCTGACTTACAAAATACACACAAATCAGAAACATAAAATGAAACATTAATATTTTTCAATTTTTAATTAGAAGGGACTATTGACAATTGTCTTCTTGACTATTGAATTCCAGATATTTCAAAAAACAAATTTACATTAAATATATTTTTTAGTAATTATTTTCTACGAGGAAGCGTTTGTTCACAATCTTGTACTTTAAATATATTTACTAATAATTTTCTGAGCGATATATACTTATTCTGATATCCCCCCCCCCCCTGTCATTAAACAAATAGATAATTTTGTTATTCAAAAGTAAGAGAACTTAACGAACACTTATTTTGTTTTATTGAAAAGCATAAATTGTCATAGTATTAAAAAATAGATTAAAAAACTAGTCGTTGGGGGGCCACCGTAATACTTACCCATCATGGATATGCATAATATAAAATATGAAAATAAAACATGTGTAAACTATTTATAAAATGCATTGCAATTCGAATAAAATCCTGGCTTTATGACGTCCTAAACTTTAAATGCTCTATTACTGAATTGCGTAAAAGAAACATCCTTATAGCTCCAGAATTGATAATCCTATTAACTAACGGCTTACTGCGTCGGATTAAGCGTCTCATTTCCAATTAAATATATCTATGAATTGAAATTTGAATGAAATACAGGGTCACGAAAAATCGAAGAGTGTGGAAAATAGGATTACAAATATCTCGGTTACTCATTATCCGATCGACTTCATTCTTAATGCAAAATTTATGTTTTATTATTGTATTTTATATTCACTCCTTAAAATAAACAATTTCGAAAATTTTTATATACCTTTTATATACCTTTTATCGGAACGAATATTTCGAGAGTCCGAAAAAAATAGTTCCGGATAATCGAGGTTACTGAAATTCAATAAGCCTCTTCCCATTATTACATACTAAGTACATACTGAATTTAAAGTCTCTATCTCAATTTGTTCGGGAGATAGAGCGTTTACAGACACACACACACAGACACACAGACAGACGAACGGCAATTTTTTTTTTTTCTAAAGATATGTTTTTCAGAATCTCCAGTGTCTGAAACGTGTAAATCCGTCAATTTTTTTCTTTTTCGATTTTGAAAACGATTTCAAGACTTACCCTATACTACGTATGATGGGTAAGTAATAGTGTCTCTCTCTCTCTTCCTGTACTGTTTTAATAAAAATGGCATGTAGTTTCACAAAATAATTAACATTGTTGAAAATGATGAGTTGAAAAATCTTTTCTTAGCTGCCGTGTACTGATGATGAATTGGGATATTCTTTAATCTGCAGAGTTAATTCCTTCATCAATTTAAAGATTTCTTACCATCCATTATACCATTTTTATAGTGATTCTACATTGAATCTATGTCATTTAAAAACAGAAGATATCCTTTTTTTTTCCCTAACAAAAAAGTATTTTTGTCTGTTTATATACGCCTTAGAAAGATTTCGAAATTTTCCCTCTTTCTTGAAAGCGAAGATCTTTAATGTTTATTTTTAAGCCTCCCTTCATTTATAAAAATAAAGCAGGATAAAAGTGAGCAGAATGTGAGAGAGGAAATTGTAGTTTTTTCTCACATTGCCACTTGAATTCAAATGTTAAAGGAAAAGAAGAGTTTCGTAGATGTTCTTGAATAGGAAAAAAAAGAAAACAAGAACGAAAAATCATGCATCAAGCATATATTATGAAACACTTTCCGACACTCTGAGAATATTGTTAAGAAATTTGCTTTTTTTCGTGCAATAAGATGAGATACTTAAATAAAGGATTTAAAATAGACTTAATTCAGTTACAAAACCATTTTAACCCATATCGTACCAAGCATTGAAAGAAATATTATTTTTAAATAAAATCTTAAATATATGCTTCATTAAGCCTATGTATACACACAAAATTAAAAAACTTACCAATTTTTTATTAGCTTGATTGGTACAGGCTGTCCTAAAAATAGGACAATGGTATAATCCACTGCTATTCATTATTAGATGAATGGAATGGGACAAAACATCTTAAGCATAGTCCGACGTTACATTTTTTACATATTGTGGTTGGTTTTCCTGTACAAGGTTTTAGCTGGCATCTTCTTTGTCGGTTTTCTGGGTGTTTTATCATCACATGCTCATTCTGAATCCTTAAAAAATCTGCATTACTCTGTTAACGACCCAATTTTCTGTAAGATGGTTTTCTTGGAATAGAAATCCCCAAATAGGCAACTGTTATGTGCCTTCGAAAATCAAGCAGGCTCAAACTATTTTCTCCAAATAACTGATTGAGCTTCCATGAAGCAACAAGCGCTGTTTCAAATGCATTAACAAATAATGGCCAATACCATTTTTTCCCTTGAATTGAAGTAAATTAAGATGCTGCATGATTATCAAACAAGTCAACTCCATTTTTGTATTTATTGTAGGATGTAATGCACGCAGGTATCTTTACCTGTTTTTTACCACCTTTTACTCTTCTTTCTACTGTTGAGATACTTTTTGTTTCTTCGAAATTAGTGATTACAGAAACAACCCGATTGTCATTCCACCGAACTGCGGCTATTTTGTTCCTTGTATCGAATCTGCTGTCAGAAAATCCACGTTCCAATTTCGACATTGCTTTTGAAGACATAAGTGGACACTTAGAGATTCTATTTTCTCTAACAGTACCTGTAACGAAGAAGTTCTTGGTTTCCAGAATGGATAGCAGTTCATGGGAAGTAAAGAAATTATCCATGTAAATTTTATGTATCTCAGGATTTGCAATTATTGACAGCAAGTTCTGGACAACTGTGTGAGATAATGGCTCATTCACTTTTTTCTGACATGGTTGATTCTTTTTAACCTTTGGATTTTTTTTCTTTTGCCCTTCTAGAGTTTTCATAGCTTGGCATTTGGATGTTGATGGTATATTGTCGATAGATGCAGGTTCTGTTTTATTCTGCTTTGCACCTTGGTACGGTATAATATAATACGGGAATCCGTTGAAAGAAGTTAGCATCCATAATTTATATCCAAATTTGACTGGTTTTCCTTTTATATACATCTTACAGCCATGTCTTCCAAAGTATCTAACCATTCTTTCATCAATACTTAAAAATTCCGAAAATACTCCAAATTGTTGAAGGCCTTCATTTAACAGATTATAAAGTGGCCTCACTTTAAAATAGCGATCATTCCGATCAAGTCGCAAGTTATCGTTAAAATGAAGATATTTCTTTATTTCATAATATCTGCTCCTTGACATCGATTTACTTACAAGTAAAGTTTCAGTGTCGGGTGCATTTTCCCAGTACATTTTCTCTTGAGGTAAAATATGATAACCGCAATAGAAAAGAATTGCTAAAAATTGTTTCATTTCATCCATGCTTATTTCAAAACCATGATTATTATTTTGTCTGGAATATTTAATTGATTCTTCAACCGTCAGCTCAATCATTTTCAAACAGATCATTTCAAAAAGTTCAATAGGAGATTTACCAGCCACATTATCTTTAACTCTTTGAAGTCTCTTATGAGGAAATGCTTTTGGAGCACGTTCGAATTTAGGTTCGCATTTTTCCCATTTCGGATTTACAGAAATGTTTTCATTTCTATTTGGAACTAAAATTTCAATCGTTCCTGCAACCTCTGTAGAATCTACTTCATCACACATGATTTCTTCTACTTTCCTTACAGATGAATCATCAATGTCCTCTGTGTCACTCATTAAATCAGGATCTGGAGGTACAATAACTAATTCATTGTCATTGTCTTCAAAATCACTATCATCTAAACTCCACAAAAAGTCCAAGGCTTCCTGCGTAGTTAAAAATTTACGAGACATTTTTAAGCATTAGGATCTAAGTAGTTTCCGAAACGAAGCAAAGAGAAACGACGTACACAATAATTTCACAATGCAATTTTTTTTACTTTCTTACACGGGGAATCCCCTCACACAAACCAGTCTGACACGTGACCACGCAGGGCACGTGTACCTAACACCTGCAGACACACGTGATCTGCAGGTGTTAGAGAAACTATTTAAAGATTATCCGTACAAATGTTTGGAATATCACAGAGAAGAATGGATTATTCCCATTACTTAATGTAGGGATTATGTATCAGTGGATTATACCATCGTCCTATTTTTAGGACAGTATGAAATATAAGGAAAATAGACCATTTAGATATATATTTTTAATATATATTTTTTATCTGTAGAAAAGTATAGAATATTACCTCAATAAATTTATATAACCGTTATTTTTAATAGTAAAATCTTTTAAGAAATAATGTATTGAATATGTAAGAAATAAATCTTCAAAAAATCACCATTTTGAAAAATTAAAAAAAATATTTAACATTAATTTAAACTAACAATAAGAGCAGAGATATACTTAACAAACTTTTAAAAATATATCGCCTTTAATTTGAATTAAAATACTCAAAAGAATTTATATTAAGGCCATTCATACACGGTGTCCTATTTTTAGGACGATGGTGAAATATGGGTAACAAAAAGAGTTTCATATATGTTCTTGAATAGGAAAAAAAGAAAACAAGAACGAAAAATCATGCATCAGGCATATATTATGAGACACTTTCCAACACTCTCAGAATATTGTTAAGAAATTTGTTTTTCTTTGTGCAATAAAATGAGATACTTAAATAAAGGACTTAAAAAACACCTAACTCAGTTACAAAACCATTTTCAGCAATTGCTGTCCACATCTGGTAATGTGTGAATTATTTTGTGCATCTCTGTATATGATCTACAGATTTTTTTGCGTGCTACAGTGTCAGTAAAACTAAAATTTAAATCAGCTGAAAATACACAAAGGAACTAAATGTGCTTTTCTGGAAATTACCACCCACAGATGACAGTATATTCATCTTTTATTTGAGTATGTAGTATAATATATGAATTTATTTATGTTATACTATACTACACCATATAAAATAGTATTATTTGGTTGGCTAAAAAATGTGTAAAACAGTTGAAAGTGGTCTTTCAGGAAATCCCGTCCGTGTGCATTAGTCCAATTTTTGGGGAGTAAACCTGTATTTATAGAATTTAAACACACGATATAATATAGTCATATTTAATTCGGCTAGAAAACGCATTCCATAGCTAAAAACTCACTTCCATCAATTACTATTCATAGACGGCAATGCATCCAATTTCTTTAGCGCAGCCTTGAATATGATTTTTAATGTTTTTTACAACATGTCTTATTACACTAAAATATAGTTCCGCTGGAAAATGTATAATGCGGTTAAAAAGACACAAAAGACACTCTAGTGAATTCAAGTCTATAGATACTAATGTTCACAAATTCTTTTGTACATGCCTGTATATGATCTATATATTTTATGCACACCTCGTAATATATTACCAATTTGTTAAAAGTAAAAACTACATACCACAGCTGAAAACGCACGTACAACAATTATCGCTCATAGTTAATCCGGTAACCGAATTCTTTTGTGCGTCTCTGTAACTGAAGGATACATGATATGCACTCCATCATTTATAGTAAGCATGTTGTAATGCACCTCATTAATGCATATCAATTTCATTATGTTTCAAGTTGTGTAACATGATTAAAATGCAAACTGCAAACAACTTTTCTCTGTACTGAAAAAAATGAAATACTCAAAAATGAGTAAATCGATGTACACAAAGCGAATTGAGTATGTTTGGATCAAAAATGAAGCTATTATTTCTCAATTTTGAACCAACCCGTGTTATCAAACTCAAGTGAAACGATAATTTTGTACTTTATAATGATTTATTTTATTCATAACGGCATAAAATATGTTCATTTATAGGAAAATAATGCAATATACCCTGGATATAAGGGAATGATATTACATTTTTATTCTTCGGAAGGAACTATATATCCTGCGCCACCATTATAATGCGTAAGGTTACGTTGTTGTTATGAGTTCTTACATTCATTGGCAGGTGCTGAGTGACATGAATATTTGAAAAAAGTCCTTCCGGCCTGTACCGGGAGGAAAAGGTAGCTTTCCTATATCTTCGTTTTAAAATTTTAGCTAATGTTACACGAAAACAGCAAGTTAAAATGCAAAGAAACGTTTACAAAAGATTCGTTAATACTAAATTTGAATAAGAAATTCGCCAAATTATTGAGCAATAGCCAAATTGGCTTCATTTATGAAGACTTATTTTGGTCGCCAAATTTGGCGATATTTCGCCAAATGTCGCCAATTTTGCCAATTTTGTCGCCAATGTCGCCAATTTTGGCGCTAACGAATATGAATATATAGTTTTATGCGTATGATTGGGAAAATTATTACAACAATGAAAGAAAACAATTTGCGAGTAATCGCTTTAATGTGCTGTTTTGTTTCAAAATGTCAGCCACCCTAGAATTTCAAACTGCTCTATCTCAGCCATTTTTTAAGATACAGGTAAACCAAACAATGCTCTGGAATCCTTGTATAAGGCCGAAAACGTAATTAAAAAATAAATTTGAATTTTTAATTTTTTTGTATATTTATTTTAGTTTTAAATTTTTAAATGGCTGCCATCTTGAAACAAAATGGCGGACCAAGCTGGCCAACGAACTCGGTCGAGACATTGGTGAACATAATACTCACAATTAGTTTCATCAAAATCGATTCATAAATACGGGCGTTATCGTATGACATAGGTCAGATATATATATATATATAAATCAACATTTGAACGGAGGGTGGTTTTGGGGTCTGGGGGTCATGATCGGTGAAAATATATCGAAATTTTCCGGAATTGCTTTCCTCCGAACGGCTGCAATAGGTAGCTTTATACTTTTAGGTAGCTTTATACTTTTAGGTAGCTTTCAATACAAAAAAGTCCTTCCGGCCTGTACCGGGAGGAAACGGTAGCTTTCCTATATCTTAGTTTTAAAATTTTAGCTAATGTTACACGAAAACAGCAAGTTAAAATGCAAAGAAAACGTTTACAAAGGATTCGTTAATACTGAATCTGAATAAGAAATTCCCCAAATTATTGAGCAATAGCCAAATTGGCTTCATTTATGAAGACTTATTTTGGTCGCCAAATTTGGCGATATTTCGCCAAATGTCGCCAAGTTTGGCGAGAATTTGGCGCTAACGGATATGAATATATAGTTTTATGCGTATGATTGGGAAATGATTACAACAATGAAAATTTTTGTAATGTGCTGTCTTGTTTCAAAATGTCAGCCACCCTAGAATTTCAAACTGCTCTATCTCAGCCATTTTTTAAGATAGAGGTAAACCAAAAAATGCACTGGAATCCTCGTATCAAGGCCTAACACTTAATTAAAAAATAAATTTAAATTTTTAACTTTTTTGTATATTTATTTTAGTTTTAAATTTTTAAATGGCCGCCATCTTGAAACAAAATGGCGGACCAAGCGGGCCAACGAACTCGGTCGAGACATTGGTGAGCTTAATACACACAATTAGTTTAATCAAAATTGATTTATAAATACGAGCGTTATCGTAGGACATAGGTCAGATATATATATATATATATATATATATGGAGATATCGGCCCTCAATTCCCGGCAGTCTGCATGTTCCTGATTACGGCAGCGATCAGAAAAACATGAAGACAGAGGGTGCTAAGAATCACCGGGCTCGGCTTGGCTGCCATAAGTTGATGACCTTGGCTACGTATAATGGACGATCCTTATCTTCTGAAAGTCGTTTACAGGAACTTGAAGAAGAATTAGAAAGAATCAACTGGGACATTCTAGGATTATGCGAAGTAAGAAGAAAAGGTGAAGAGAAGATTGATCTTGCCAGTGGACATGTATTGTACTACAGAGGTACAGAAGATGGAAAAACAAGTGGTGTAGGATTTCTGATTCATAAAAGGTGGAAGAATCAAATCGTAGAATATGATAGTGCATCAGATAGAGTTGCAAGGTTAGTTATACAAGTGTCAAAAAGATACAAGCTGCAAATTACCCAAGTTTATGCACCAACAATTAGCTATACTGATGAAGAAATTGAGGATTTCTATGAAGAAGTAGCTTCAATGCATCAAAAAGGAAAATGCTACATAAAATTAATAATGGGAGACTGGAATGCTAGAATTGGGGAAAAAAAGAAAGGTGAGTTCTCAGTAGGAAATCATGGATATGGGGTGCGTAATGAAAGAGGAAACAGATTGATAGAATTTGCAGAATGTGAACAGATGTATATCATGAACTCATTTTTCAAGAAAAAGCCACAAAGAAAATGGACATGGCGTAGTGCAAACGGCTTAACAAGTGAAATCGACTACATCTTGACAAACAAAAAGCATCTTATTCAGGATTGCAGCGTTCTCAATAACTTCAATACAGGAAGCGATCACAGGTTAGTTAGATGCAAACTGCTTTTAAATACTAAAGTAGAAAGAATGAAGCTTTTGCAATGCTCAAAGAAATCAGTCGATATTATAAATCTCCAGAAACATAAAGAAGAATTTAATTTAGAACTTAAAAATCGTTTTCAAGTACTTCAATCAATTTTAGAAGAAGAACAAGATGTTACAGCAGTGAACAAGAAAATAACAAATACTCTACAAGAAATTGCAAGGACGATAGCTGGTGAAGCACGAGTAAAGCAAACAAAGAAAATAACAGAAGAAACAAGAAGATTGATGAAGAAACGCAGAGAATTTAAAATGAAGAAAAACTATCCTAAATCAAGAGTTGAATATGCAGAATTATGTAAAACGGTAAGAAAATGTGTTACAGAAGATATCAGAAAATTTAACTGTGATCTTGTCAAAAAAGTTCTAGAAGATAACAAAAGTTTAAAATCAGCTAAGCGCAAACTGTGTGTTGGAAGAAAAGGTATTTTTGCACTGAAGAGAGCAGATGGAACAATCACCAAAATCAATAATGAAATAGTACACATTGTCGAAAAATTCTATAACGATCTATATAAATGTGAAGATCAAAGGGAAATCAACCTACGTGATCCACTAGTAAACATAACAGAAACTGAAGAGATAATCCCAGTGATGACAGATGAAGTTGTACAAGCCATTAGAGGCATGAAAAAAGGTAAATGTCCTGGCGAAGATGGAATTACAATTGACCTTATCAAAGAAGCAGGAGAAGAATTTGCAAAAATGCTAGCCATACTGTTTTCCAAATGTCTCGAGAAATCAGATGTACCAGAAGATTGGAATAATGCTGTGATGGTGTTACTTTATAAGAAAGGAGAAAAGGAAAACATTAAAAACTACCGTCCAATCAGCTTACTGTCAGTGATTTATAAAATTTTCACCAAAGTTTTAACGACAAGACTTGAATCAGCTCTGGACTCAGCTCAACCTAGAGAACAAGCAGAATTTCGAAGTGGATTTAGCACAATGGATCATATTCAAACAGTAAGGGAAGTTATAGAAAAACATAAAGAATATAATTTACCTCTCTGTCTTGCCTTTATTGATTATGAAAAAGCATTTGATTCGGTCTACACATCTGCAGTAATTACTTCTCTGGAGGACATTGGTATAGACAAACCTTATATCAATATCATAAAGAAGATCTACAAGAAAGCAACAGCCACCATCCGTTTGGACAAAGGAAAAGCGAAGATCAAGCTTGGAAGAGGAGTAAGACAGGGAGACACCATTTCGCCTAAGCTTTTTACTGCTGTCTTAGAAAGTATTTTCAAGAAGCTGGATTGGGAAAACAAAGGGATTAGAATAAATGGGGAATATTTAAGCCATCTCCGGTTTGCTGATGACATTTTAATTTTCAGTAATAGCCCTGAAGAATTGCAAAATATGCTAAAAGATTTGGCAGAAGCTAGCATTAATGTGGGATTAAAAATAAATTTGGAAAAGACTAAGGTGATGTTCAATTCATTTGCATCAAAAAAGAAAATCGTCTACAACAACACTGAGATTAAAGATGTTGAAAGTTATGTGTACCTTGGACAAGAAATATCATCAGACAACAGTATCATGAATGAAATCAATAGAAGAATAAGAAATGGATGGAGTGGTTTTGGGAAGAACAATATTATTCTGAAGAGTAGCATGCCTCTTTGTTTGAAAAGAAAGGTGTTTAACCAATGTGTTTTGCCTGCACTAACTTATGGAGCAGAAACTTGGACACTAACAAAACGGATGGTACAAAGATTACAAACAACGCAGCGAAGTATGGAAAGATGTATGCTAGGCATAACCAGGAGAGACCGAAAGAGAATAACGTGGATAAGAAGTCAGACGAAAGTTTTTGACATCATCGAGAGAATTAAACGGCTAAAATGGAAATGGGCTGGGCACATTGCAAGAAGACAAGACAATAGATGGAGCACAAACACCCTACAGTGGTATCCCAGAGATGTAAAACGACCAAGAAGACGACCTCAAATAAGATGGAGTGACGAAATCAGAAAACTGGCCGGTGTTAATTGGATGACTAAAGCACTAGACAGGCAACAATGGAAAAATCTGGGGGAGACCTACATCCAGCAGTGGATTGAAAACGGTTGATGATGATGATGATGATATGGAGATATATATATATATAAATCAACATTTGAACGGAGGGTGGTTTTGGGGTCTGGGGGTCATAATCGGTGAAAATATATCGAAATTTTCCGGAACTGCTGTCCTCCGAACGGCTGCAATAGGTAGCTTTATACTTTTTTGTATTGAAAGCTACCTAAAAGTATAAAGCTACCTATTGCAGCCGTTCGGAGGAAAGCAGTTCCGGAAAATTTCGATATATTTTCACCGATCATGACCCCCAGACCCCAAAACCACCCTCCGTTCAAATGTTGATTTATATATATAGATATATCCATATATATATATATATATATAATATATATATATATATATATATATATATATAATCTGACCTATGTCATACGATAACGCCGGTACTTATGAATCAATTTTGATGAAACTAATTGTGTGTATTAAGGTCACTAATGTCTCGACCGAGTTCGTTGGCCAGCTGGGTCCGCCATTTTATTTCAAGATGGCGGCCATTTAAAAATTTAAAACTAAAATAAATATACAAAAAAAAATAAAAATTCAAATTCATTTTTTAATTACGTGTTAGGCCTTGATACAAGGATTCCAGAGCATTTTTTGGTTTACCTCTATCTTAAAAAATGGCTGAGATAGAGCAGTTTGAATTTCTAGGGTGGCTGACATTTTGAAACAAAACATTTCATTAACGCGATTACTCGCAAATTATTTTCTTTCATTGTTGTAATAATTTTCCCAATCGTACGCATAAAACTATATATTCATATCCATTAGCGCCAAATTCTCGCCAAAATTGGCGACATTTGGCGAAATATGCCAAATTTGGCGACCAAAATAAGTCTTCATAAATGAAGCCAATTTGGCTATTGCTCAATAATTTGGCGAATTTCTTATTTAAATTCAGTATTAACGAATCTTTTGTAAACGTTTCTTTGCATTTTAGCTTGCTGTTTTCGTGTAACATTAGCTAAAATTTTAAAACGAAGATATAGGAAAGCTACCTTTTCCTCCCGGTACAGGCCGGAAGGACTTTTTTGTATTGAAAGCTACCTAAAAGAAAATTATATTCAAGATATATTCGACAAGTTTGAAAGTAAGTGCTCTCTGTTAAATATTCAATACATATATATTTTCTTATTTTATGTAATCATATATACCTTCTGTAAATATTAAATTATGCACTGTTAATACTTTTGAGTGAGATATAAAAATCAGTACATTTTTACTTTAATATATAATGCGGTGGTTCGGGGCAGAAACCACTTGGCAAGAAAAATATTTTTTTCCCATTTAACTTATTAGGTAGCTTTCAATACAAAAAAGTATAAAGTTATTTATTGCAGCCGTTTGGAGGAAAGCAATTCCGGAAAATTTCGATATATTTTCACCGATCATGACCTCCAGACCCCAAAACCACCCTCCGTTCAAATGTTGATTTATATATATAGATATATCCATATATATATATATCTGACCTATGTCATACGATAACGCTTGTATTTATAAATCAATTTGGATGAAACTAATTGTGTTGTATTAAGCTCACCAATGTCTCGACCGAGTTCGTTGGCCAGCTTGGTCCGCCATTTTGTTTCAAGATAGCGGCCACTTAAAAATTTAAAACTAAAATAAATATACAAAAAAGTAAAAAATTCAAATTTATTTTTTAATTACGTGTTAGGCCTTGATACAAGGATTCCAGAGCATTTTTTGGTTTACCTCTATCTTAAAAAATGGCTGAGATAGAGCAGTTTGAAATTCTAGGGTGGCTGACATTTTGAAACAAGACAGCACATTACAAAAATTTTCATTGTTGTAATCATTTTCCCAATCATACGCATAAAACTATATATTCATATCCGTTAGCGCCAAATTCTCGCCAAACTTGGCGACATTTGGTGAAATATCGCCAAATTTGGCAACCAAAATAAGTCTTCATAAATGAAGCCAATTTGGCTATTGCTCAATAATTTGGCGAATTTCTTATTGAAATTCAGTATTAACGAATCTTTTGTAAACGTTTTCTTTGCATTTTAACTTGCTGTTTTCGTGTAACATTAGCTAAAATTTTAAAACGAAGATATAGGAAAGCTACCTTTTCCTCCCGGTACAGGCCGGAAGGACTTTTTTAGTTTTGAAACTGTTTTATTAAATGTCTTTCAGCCCATGTTTTTACTTAAATTTTGTGTCAGTAGTATACAATCGGCCATCTTGGACGCCATCTTGCTTTAATTCATATTTTTATAATCTAGAACATTGTTTTCAAGCACTTATAAATTATTGTAAAATGTGAAAATAAAACAATAAGTTGCCATCCAACGTACACTTTATTCCCAGATTTTAAACAAAGACGTAAAAATTAAAATCACAAAAATAAAAATTATTCTTGAATTTTCTCTTTATCTTTAAAACCATCATCAGGAGTTAATTTTCTGTAATACAAAACAGCAAAAAATATTTATATGTTGCATTACCGAAGCTATATTCAAATTGAAAAGAATCAGGAAGTACAGTAATTTCATAAAAGTATTTTTAAAAAAACTCAGTTGGAGTCATATCTTTTACTTTCATTTTTTTGCATAATATTTCCATTAATGTTGTTTTAATTTACCTTTAGATCAGAGAGGGCGGCACTCACTGTATTTTAAGTTTTTATGAAATTTCCGTTACCTTTCTGATTCTATTTGAGTATACAACGTAAAGTCGTTATTTATTATTTTAAAATACAGTGCATAATTTAATATTTACAGAAGTTACTGCTGATTACATTAAAAAAAATATTAAATATTTAACGGAGAGTATGCAGAGTTAATATTTGAATGCATCCATGATATCAAAAATGAGCACATAACATTTCATATTTGAACACATCCATGGAATAAAAAATGATCACATAACGGTTCATATTTGAACACATCCATAGAATCAAAAATGAGTACGTGTGTTTCTCAATTTTGAGTACATTTGGATCGGAGCTATTTTGAATATGCGACTATTTAAAATTGAGTACTTTTACTGAATTTTGAGAACCCATTTTTTTTTTTCAGTGTGTGGATCATACAGTAATGGAAATATTTTGTGCATCCCTGTATGTAAACTATAGATGCAACTTACTCTATACTCCCCAGAAAGCATGTTGTAGCCCCCCTCAGGGATGCATATCAATTTCAATATGTTTGGAGTACCATAACATCATTAAAATGCACCGCAAACGATTTTTCTCTATAGAATGTATCCCAACGGAAATATTTTGTGTGTCCCTATAAATGAACTATAAATTCTACACACTTCCGGTTTAATAGGGAACTTGCAGTAGTAAACCTCAATAAGATATATTAATGTCGTGAAAATCAAAGTATATACTCTCGAGAGTTAGAGCGCTAACATACGGCCAAACAAACCGAAATTATAAACACGTTTCAACTATATTGGAAAGAGTTGAAAACACAGAATTGCGCATTTATACACATAACTATCATTCTTTCGATATCTTCTATAACATTTTATAAAAAGTAATTTATTTCTAATTGTTTTTTTAAAATACTGCTGTCAATCATATATTTTAATTTTGGAGATAAAATATCCACTATTGAGAGAAAAAAAATTGTTGAGCCTTTGAAATGGTTAGTTAAAAGATGCCTGTAAATATTTCTTTCTTGCAATGATTCTTTTGTGTCGGAGAAGGTAAAATCTTGTTTCAGAATTTTGAAGACTCTTATTCTTCATTTGCTATTTTATGATTATTATTAATATTATTATTATTACTATGGAAACTAAAGTCATAAAATAAAATCAGATTTTCAAATTTTTGTTTGATTGATTTTTGTATAATGTTTAAGAACATTTTAAAATGTAGCATTAAGTAGCATTTTAAACATTAGTTAGCATTTTGTATTTAAGAAGATAGTTATTACTAGGCGAGTTCGGAAAGTAACCTCCATTTGGCTCTAAATATAAAATACCTGCAGAGAATTTATTTATTATTATTATATACATCTGAAAGCTACAGGTTTTCACTATTATTCCAAATTGTCGCCATACAACTTCCTTCTTCCTAAAATTCGACCTCCTGGGTAGGTAACCAGCCTTTCACTGCATTTAGAAGTTCATCATCGTCATCGAAGTGTTGCGATGTAAGCCACTTCTTCATGTGAGTGAATCGGCGCCAAGTCCGGGCTTTAAGGGGGATGATCAAAAACGTTCCATTTGAATTGATTCAAAAATTCTTGAGTTTTTAAAGCACTGTAAGGATGAGCGTTGTCATGACAATGACAACGATAAGTTGAATAGTCGTTGAATGTCTGCTGCTGAAACATTTTGTGGCCAAAGAAATCTTATTACAGCGCGCACCTCGCATTTGGCGAGATTTTCTATTGCAACACTCATGTTTTAAGGTTATAACAAGCGAATTGGCAAAAAAATGACTTACACTACCACAGCTGGATACTTATTGAGTCAAACATCACGCCGATGTAGCAATGGCGACTTTTACCAGTGTCACTCTACAACGGCGGAATTTTTGCCGAATTCGCCTCGTATTTTCATTAAGCTACACATATATCATTGATTCTAAAAACTACACATATACCATTCCTAGCTGTAGTTAGCTAATTGAACGTCCTTTTCTTAATATTTGCACCAGGCATCTTAGTTAACTTTGGCGCCAACATTTGGGCTTGGCGTGAAGTGGTGTTCATCTAACGAAAAAGTACCAATATAACAGCATCATGATATGACCAAATAATCATGATATGACCAAATATAATGAAATCTCTATAATAAAACCGTATGTCATGTGACTGTCCTCAACAGTTCTGGGATGCCGCTTCACTGTTTCATATGCCAGGCAGCCATTTTTATTCAAAATTATTTTTTCTAATAAAACTGCATAAAAGTTACATTTTTAGAAAGATCGTTCAAAATAAATTAATATTTGACAGATGACTTACGTTCAATTATGTATACATTCTGCAATAACTTCAGTTTCAATTAGGTTCGCTGTTCAAATTCTCTATCCATGAAAGTAAACAACAACAAAAAAAAAAGATTCATTCGTTGTGAACGTTTAAAATATTAAACCATGAATTTTTGGACCGCTGCCTGGTGTAAAAAAAAATAATCAGCACCAGTGAGACAGTCAAAGTTTACCATAATTCTGTTCCATACAACTCAACTTCCTTCGGATCTTTTCTTGATGTAAGTTGAACTCCGTGGTTGAACTCATGTAATAATATTTAATGGATCAAATTTCGAAACAAATTGTCAGCTTTTATTTTTCGTGTGTATTAATTAGAAACGATATTTTAATTTTGAAATCAAATGTTTTGATTTATGATAATATTTCTCATTTATCTATTTTCTATTTTAAAGAAAAATGTGAACGTCATGTATTTTAAATTGGAACAGCTGTCACGGACGCACCAGGGTTGGCGGAATTTTTGTTTTGCGCCATTTTGGCGAGAAAATCCCATTTTCAGGTACCTATTAGAGATTACTAAAACAGCATATACTTTTATTTTATTATGAAATAGTTTATTTTATATTAAAAACACACACACAATGATTAATTTATTATAAAGTGGGTTAAGCGGTTTTTGTCAAGAAAGATGAAATACATAACAACAAAAAATATGCGAAATGCCACCACGATCGCAAAAGTTCTTGATTTGTCTATTAGATTTTTCCGGTTTGGCGAAGGATTAAGGAAAAAAATAAATTATGAATAAAAATAATTTGTTACAATGCTTAACATACATTTAAGGGCGACCAAACTGGTCGCCAGTGGCGGCTAGTTAAATATAAGCTAGTCTGTACCCAAAGCAACTCCCATTCCCTCGTATGGCATCGCCCCTTGTCGCGAGTAGAGTTATAGTGTTACTCTTGCGATGCCACAGCGCCCCTTGTCGCGAGAGAGCATGTTTCTGGCGCGCAACCCTCTAGCTTATCTGCTGTCTGATAACCAGGTGCTGTGCGGCAAAACATTCTCAAACCAATTTCAAGAACCTCGGCACCTCGCTGCCCGCATTTTTGCCGATCCCACCGAAGCTAGCATAGGGAAGAAAATACGGGCTTCTGATTGGTTGAATAATTTGAAGAGTATTTTGTTTTGATTCATTTTTGAGTTTACGTTTATTTAATCATAGTTTCTGTTTGAAAACCTTTTGGAAGATATATTTTAATAAATTTCCTTCGGATTTTACATATTTATTAATAGATAAAAGAAAGATTTTCTGAAATTTAAAATTAGAGAAGTTAATGATGATGCTTCTGCTAAGGTAAGTTAAAAAGAGTTATGCAATATCTTTATTCCGTGATTAAATCTTGAAGGTAAAAAAAATGTTATCTACTTATTTCATTCCGATGTTTATAGCTATTAATATTTAAAATTTCAGCACGATTTGTATATGCATATAAACACAATAATCACATTTCCTTTTTATGGCGTCAATTTCGCGAGGTTTATAAACTCAATTGTTCTGTATTACTTAAAAAAGATTATAATAAAAATAAATTGCCATTTCTTCTTATTATTATTATTTTAACATGATATGCATTTGAGAACGATTTATTTACAAACAACAATTGCTCTTTAAATAATTCAACCAATCAGAAGCCTATATTTTCTTCCGTATGCTAGCGTCGGTGGGATCGGCAAAAAGGCTCGCTGCCCCTTGTCGCGAGGGAGATCTGTTCTCCGGCAGAGAGGGATTTGTTCCGTGAATTTCGGGCAATAATGGCCCAATGCATTTCACCCGCCACCTGTCGCGTTTTCCGGCGGGCTCAGCTCCAGCTGAAACTGTATTAGGTAGCTTTCAGTACAAAAAAGTCCTTCCGGCCTGTACCGGGAGGAAAAGGTAGCTTTCCTATATCTTCGTTTTAAAATTTTAGCTAATGTTACACGAAAACAGCAAGTTAAAATGCAAAGAAACGCTTACAAAAGATTCGTTAATACTGAATTTGAATAAGAAATTCGCCAAGTTATTGAGCAATAGCCAAATTGGCTTCATTTATGAAGACTTATTTTGGTCGCCAATTTTGGCGAGAATTTGACGCTAACGGATATGAATATATAGTTTTATGCGTATGATTGGGAAAATTATTACAACAATGAAAGACAATAATTTGCGAGTAATCGCGTTAATGTAATGTTTTGTTTCAAAATGTCAGCCACCCTAGAATTTCAAACTGTTCGTTGGCCAGCTTGATCCGTCATTTTGTTTCAAGATGGCGGCCACTTAAAATTTTAAAACTAAAATAAATATACAAAAAAGTTTAAAATTCAAATTTATTTTTTAATTAAGTGTTAGGCCTTGATACGAGGATTCCAGAGCATTTTTTGTTTTACCTCTATCTTAAAAAATGGCTGAGATAGAGCAGTTTGAAATTCTAGGGTGGCTGACATTTTGAGACAAGACAGCAAATTACAAAAAAACAATGATTAATTTATGAATTTTAGTGAACGCGATTTCTCGCAAATTGTTTTCTTTCATTGTTGTAATCATTTTCCCAATCATACGCATAAAACTATATATTCATATCCGTTAGCGCCAAATTCTCGCCAAAATTGGCGACATTTGGCGAAATATCGCCAAATCTGGTGACCATAATAAGACTTCATAAATGAAGCCAATTTGGCTATTGCTCAATAATTTGGCGAATTTCTTATTCAAATTCAGTATTAACGAATCTTTTTGTAAACGGTTTCTTTGCATTTTAGCTTGCTTTTTTCGAGTAACATTAGCTAAAATTTTAAAACGAAGATATAAGAAAGCTACCTTTTCCTCCCGGTACAGGCCGGAAGGACTTTTTTTAACCATAATAAAGGTATCCTGGAGGGACACGTATGCTCTACAGACTTGGCCTCCTCGTCTGAGCAGTCCCTCTTAGGCTGTGAAATTAAATATAACAATTACATGAGCGAATAAGACATTAATAGTAAAATTCGGTAACTAAAAATTTTAAGCTTCTCATTTTCTGTTCTACTTTGATACTGATGGCATGTAATTAAGGAAAAAAAATATTTTTACATTAAGCTCTATTGAATAATTAAAATTGTTGAAAACCATGCGTCGGAAAATCTGTCCGTAGTCAACCAATGATTATACCTTTTCATAACTTGGGTATTTTTAAATTTGAAAATATATTCTTCATTCTTTTCAGATTTTTGTTCGTCCCATTATACCATTTTTATAATAATCCTACGGAAAATCTATGTCATTTATAAACAGAACGTCTTCTCTTTTATTCAGTAAAAAGTTTTTCTGACTGTGTGTGTGTATGTATTCTCCTTAGAAAGATCTTGAAATTACCGTTATTCTTCTTAAGTGAAGAACTTTAATGTTTCTTTTTAAGCCTCCCTTCATTTATAAAAATAAATGTGGATAAAAATGAGGAAAATGCGAAAGAGAAAGAAATTGCAGTTTTTTCTGACATAGCCGATTGAATTCAAACCCTACAGAAAAAATAAGAATTTCACATATGTTCATGAATAAAAGAAAACTGCCTGAACAACTCATTAAAGTATATTTTAAGAACAATCAAATGTTGATAAAATTTGTCATCGTAAAAATTTATTACTAATAGAATAATTTTGAGTAAATACATACAGGGTGTCCCAAAAGTCTCCGTACAACTTCAAAAATTTATTAAAAAAAAATAATACGCCTACAGCAAAAATAATTACAACAGTGCATAGAGTAACTTATAAAGTTTTTTTCTACTGCCTTAATAAACTTCAACATGAGATCCTTTCGTAGCACGAAGAATATCAAGACCATATTCCAATTCAATCCACGAACATTTTTCATGCTAACTTCAACAGTAGCTACTGCTGTTTGGATCTTTTGTTTCAATTCCATGAGACTATTAACTTTTGTTCAGATTTCATCAAACAGTTGTAACTACTGTTGATGTTAGCATGCTGAAACGCACGCTTATGGAATTGGAATATTGACTTGATATTCTTCGTGCAACGAAAGGATCTCATGTACAAGTATACTAAGGTAGTAGAAAAAAAACTTTTTAAGTTACTCTATGTACTGTTGTAATTATTTTTGCTGTAGGCCTATTACTTTTTTTTTTTTTGTAATAAATTTTTGAAGTTGTACGGAGACTTTTGGGACACCCTATATAATGTTTGTCAAATATAACAATTGTATGATCAAAATATGATAAAAAAATAAGCATATTAATTATATATCTATAATAATGAAGATAGATGTTTGTGCGTCTGTGTGTGCTGTTTTCTTTCGAGACCGCTGAGCGCAGAGCTACACGATTTCGCAGGAAGGTACCTGTATGTTTGAATTTATGCATTTCGAAGACAGTTTTTGAATTTTTAAATTAGATTTATTTATGCGATCTTTAGCTTTTTCTTTTTCGCAGCGATTGTTCAACAGTAGGAAAAGTAATCCAGTTTCAATCTTTTAGCCCAAAATAGTAAATCTTGTACGTTACGATATTTTAATTTTTCATGGATTTTTTATGCGATTTTCAGAGTTTTAGCGCATTTTGCGGAGATTTTTTGACATCCGTAAAACTAATCCGGTTTCAAACTTTTAGTCCAATATAGTAAAGTTTGTCTTCTGTGACTTTTTAATTTTTTGCAAAATTGTTAAGCATTTTTTATCATCTTTTCCCGTTTTGAGATTATTTTTTGACATCTATAAAATAAATCAGGTTTCAAATTTTTAATCCAATATAGAAAATTTCGTTCTCTGCAATTTCCGAATTTTCCTCGAAATTTGTATGCGATTTTTTTTTTTTTGAGTTTTGCGGCGATTTTTTAAAAATTTTCTTTTTAAAACGGTACTAATTCACAAGGTAAATCTTGCTATTGCCGTAATTAAATTCTAATTGGAAGAATACCAAATTGGTTGCTATAACAAAGTGAACGACAATACTGAAAATTTGAATCAATCTTGCTCGAAAAAAAAAATCACAATAATTGAAGGTTCGTTGATTTGAGGCCGGGGTGGCCGTAGCCTACACGAATGTACGCCACCGAAGACAGTAGGGTCATCACACCCAAGTTTGTTTAATTCGAGGGTTTTTTTCCGGAAAAACCGACCAGCAAAGCTCTGCTAGTTAAGAATAGAATTTTAAAACTGAGACGGAAATTTTCTAAACTTTATTTTTTTGTGCTTCTTTGATAATAACAGTATGTAATTAAGCATATTTTTACATTAAGTTTCATTAAATACTTATATTTGTTGAAAATCATGCGTTTGAAAATCTTTTAGTAGCGTCTGTCTACTGATGCTTATACTTCTTCTCAGCATGAATGTTCTTTAATATCGAGAACTGTTCTTCAAAATTTTTAAGATTTCTATTTATTCTATTACCCCCAGACGTCAAATATATGACAATTATAATCATAACGCATCCAATTAGAACGTTTTTTAATGGTAAAAAGTATTTCTGTCTTTGTGTATGTGTGTTCGCCCAAGAAAAGTCTTGAAATTCCCCTGTATTGAAAGGGAAAATCTGTAATGTTTCTATAACAATAATAATTTCTTTAGTAATAATAAATGACAAAAATCTATTAAAAAGAAAAAGGAAAAAAAAACTAAAAATTCTAAGTTTTTGTTTTCTTGTGCTTTTCTGTTAATATGGCATATATATTTGTAGCCATAATAGCCATGGCATATATATTTGTAGCCATATATAACTCATAGCAGAAAGATTTGTACATTACGTTTTCTTGAGAATCAAAATTGCTGAAAATCGTACGGCGGGAAATTCGTTACTTTGTGTCTAATAATACGTTACTATCTCTACCGATGATGATACCTCTTTTCAAGTCACTATCTGTCGAATAATACGTTACCATCTCTACCGATGATTATACCTCTTTTCAAGTCGACTATCTGTCCAATAATACGGTACGATCTCTACCGGTGATTATACCTCTTTTCAAGTCGACTATCTGTCCAATAATACGTTACTATCTCTACCGATGATTATACCTCTTTTCACGTCGACTATCTGTCCAATAATACGTTACTATCTCTACCGATTATTACACCTCTTTTCAAGTCGACTATCTGTCCAATAATACGTTGCTATCTCTACCGATGATTATACCTCTTTTCAAGTCGACTATCTGTCCAATAATACGTTACTATCTCTACCGATGATTACACCTCTTTTAAAGTCGACTATCTGTTCAATAATACGTTACTATCTCTACCGATGATTATACCTCTTTTCAAGTCGACTATCTGTCCAATAATACGTTACTATCTCTACCGATTATTACACCTCTTTTCAAGTCGACTATCTGTCCAATAATACGTTACTATCTCTACCGATTATTACACCTCTTTTCAAGTCGACTATCTGTCCAATAATACGTTACTACCTCTACCGATGATTATACCTCTTTTCAAGTCGACTATCTGTCCAATAATACGTTACTATCTCTACCGATGATTATACCTCTTTTCACGTCGACTATCTGTCCAATAATACGTTACTATCTCTACCGATGATTATACCTCTTTTCAAGTCGACTATTCTTTCAGCTATAGAACAATTCTTCATTGGTTTAAGATTTCTATTCTGCTCATTGTATCATTTTTATAATTTGCTTATGGAAATCTGTATCATTTATAAACAATGTGTCTCTTCTTTTTTACTAAGCAAAAATTATTTCTGTCTGTATGTATACGTTTCCGCCATAGAAATTCTCCATCTTTCTTGGAACTGAAGAACATTAATGGCCTTTTTTTCAGGCTCATTTCATTTATAAAGATAATTAAGGATGAAAGTGAGGAGAATGTGAGAAAAAAATTACAGTTTTCTTTCCCCCATCCACTTGTACTCAAATATTAAAGAGAAATAACTGCGTCATATATTTTCCTGCACAGAAGAGTAATTTTCTTCTTCTGGACATCTTATAAAATATATTTTGAGGACTATGAAACGTTTATTAAATGTTTCTCGTAAAACAGTATTACTACTCTATACTAGTAAAAGAAAGATATTTATCCGTGTCTGTGCCTGTGTGTGTGTGTGTGTGTGTGTGTGTGTGTCGCTATGAGGGCTAGAAAAATGCAGGGGGCTGAAAGATGATGAGGATAGACGAAGGCAGATTCGAAAGCACCTGGCTCTCAGATTTTTTATTTTTCTGATAATTAGTCCAGATATTACTTAAAAACCATAATGAACCTGGCAAAATGGCGCATATGTTATTTAGATTTATGTTATTTAGAATTATGATAAATTTAGATTTTCTCACGTCTTATGTTATTTAGATTATCGCAGGAACTTTTTGTCAGAATTGAAAGTTTAAAATATCTAAATATCAGAAATTTAAATTCGCAATCTCTATAACGAGACCTCTTTAGCTCGTCTGGACAGATTTTCGTTGAAAAATATATAATCATACAGATTCGAGAGTGTACACTTCTAAAGGCAGCGGGGCCCCCAAGATTAGGTTCGTTTAGAAAGATTTTCGTTTAAAAACACAAAATCAAAACAGACCGGAGGGTTCCTAGCGCACCCGGTGTTCGCTGTCGAAGGCAATGAGGTCTACAACTGTAGGTTCGCTTGGATAGATTTTCATTTAAAAATATAAAATCATACAAATTCGAGGATGTACGCTGCCGAAGACAGAGCCACCTCCCCCAACATTAGGTTCGTTTCTATAGATTTTCTTTTCACAATACAAAATTATTCAACACAGATTTTAGGTGTATTTAAGGTTATTATCATGGGTGTGGTCAACGACGGAGGCGGATCAGTCAGTTGTTAGTATGTAATAAAAGTAAAAACAGTTTAAAAAATCTGTTTTACAAACTCTTAGTGTTTGTCTTAAGTATTACGCGTAATTTCATTACTGCAATTCTTGTTGTTTTTAAGAATTTTCGTTGTAATACGTTAATTTGGCGTGGGTCAGATCAAGGAAAATTCCCGCTTTCCCCTTGGTAAAAAGCGCGAACTAGTGAATGTATTTAAAAGAATAAACTTTTGCTCTGTTTCTTTTTTTAAGGTATGGCAACAGGAAATATAAAATGTATTATTTATAATACCCATTTAGGATTTCTATTTTCCCTTTAGGACTGTTTTCTCAACGAATAATTATAATTTAATTAATATAAAATATTAATTCATAAAAGCGCATTTAAAAAAGATACATATATTACACTCTTTATTTTTTATTTATATTTTACTGTCTACTGTTTTGTGTTTAAAATATTTTGTTGTCAGAGTTTTATAGCCAGTTGGCATAGAGCCAAGCGAGGCGTGGTTTAACGAATAAATAACTGCATTGTTGTTGTAAACCTACATAGTTGTAACCATTGAAAAATATTTAGCGATTAATCGCCTGCACCCGGTTAACGGAAAAATTCCTTTAAATTAATTAATTAATATACAATTAAGTTCTAAATACAATAAAATGTAGTGTTCTCGTTGGAAACGAACCTGTGAACATAGTTTTTTTTTTTATTCTAGCATATCAGGAAGTGAAAGAAAAATCGATTAAAAAATTCCATCTTTGCGTTACATGAATCAAGTTAAGTTAAACAAAAATGTAAAATCATGCAACACGGCATAGATCATAAAACACTCTCCAACACTATCGGAATATTGTTAAAAAAATTCATTTTTTTTTTTCATACAATGTAATGAGATATTTAAATAAAATAAAAATAAAAACACAAAGCAGCGAAAAGTTTATTTTCCGCCATGTTCAATTATTTCGTGCACCCCTGTATATGATCTAAATACCTCGTAATGCACAATAAATAAGTTAGTTTTAAAATGCATATGACAGCTGAAAACGCACATCCAGCAATTATAGCTACGATGAAGCGAATTCGCCAGTCCTATAAAGGTATTATTTTGAATGTCTCTGTAAATAACCGATAATTTCTATGTACTCAATAATCTATAGAAAACATGTTATAGTGTACCTCACTAATGTATATCAGTTTCATTATAATTGAAATAGTTTAACATCATTAAAATACGCTGCAAACGATTTCCCCCATAGATCAAAATATCTACCCTATTAAAATCCGTGCGCGTATCTATGTAACCTCAAAACCTCAGAAACCACAGGGCGCCGCAGGGCTACGAAATTTGGCACACGGGTTGCTGGTAGGGGTCCCATGAACGATTGGGGCAAAAAATTCGAAATTTTTAAATAGATTTTTTTTTAATATATATATTTGACGATTTTTTTGCTTTTTTTTATGTGCAACCCGTAATCGAGCGAGTTCTAAATGTTTACTGCAATGTGAGATATACATATTACGTACGCCACGCTGCAATACTAAGAATCTCTAGAAGATATTACGATAATTCTTTTGCCTCGCAGGCAAATATTTAGAGAATATTTAATTGCGCTTAATTATTACCTTTTTTTAAAAATAAAGGAAAGCATTTTATCACAAACATCAACAAAAATTTTTATTCTATTTATTCCCTTATTCCAAAGATATTGTTTTATCGTCTGCATCCATAGCAACATGATAAATTAAATTAAAAAAAATGCACAGTAGTAGACAACAAAATTTCTACATATTACCTAAATACATTTGGTTGTACTGATTTTTAGCACTTTCCAACCTAGTTGAAAAGTGCTTATGACTTCGGTTTGTCTGGCCGTATGGCCGGATGGCCGTCTGGCCGTCTGGCCGTCTGGCCGTGCTCTAACTCCCGTAAATATGCTCGGATTGCTCTGCAATTTTTATATGTTATTGTCGTTATCTATGGCACGTTCCCTATTTCAACTGAAGTGTGTAGCACTTATAGTTTTCTTACAGGGACACTCAAAAGAATTCCGTTACATTGCGGTCTATGGGGAAAAATCATTTGCGGTTTATTTTAAAAATGTTTCACTATTGTAAACGCATTGAAATTTATATAGATCACTAAGATGCATTAGAAGAAGCTTAATATGGAATAGTAGGTGTATAGCACTTAGAGTTACTTTACAGGGACAGTCAAAATAATTCCGTTACATTACGTCTATGGAGAAAAATCGTCTGCGGCTTATTTAAATAATGTTCCACTATTTTAAACGCATTGAAGTTTATATATATTACTAAGGTGCATTACAAGAGGCTTACTACAGAATAGTGTGTGTATAGCAGTCATCGTTCATTTACAGGGACACACAAAAGAATTCTCTACTGTCTGTTAACAATAATTCCTGGAAGTGCGTTTTAAGTTACTGAACGCGATTTTAATCTTAACTAGCTTTTTGTCTATTACGTGGTGTGTATAAATCCTGTAGATCCTATACAGGGCAGCACAAAAGTTCGTGAACACATTTCCGTTTATTGACAGAAACTCCAGAAGGAGAATTTAAACTGTGCTACGCGTTTCCTAACTAAACTAAAATTTAGCATCCTATGTATATATACAAATCTATAGATCATATACAGGGCTACATAAAAGTATTCGGATATTTTTCCGAATATTGTATATATTGAAAATTCCTGAAATTACGTTTTTAAATATGTTATGCGTTTTCCAAATTGTTTACTTAGATGTCATCTTTCAGCTTATTAAACGGTAATGATTTGTAAAATTATTTTAGAAGCGTTGGAAAGTGCTACATAATCTATGCTTGACGCATGAGTTTTCGTTCTTGTTATTTTTAATTTTGGTTTTAGAATTAAATTCATGAACTCCCGTACGTAGAACGGGTTAAACAGCTGATAATGGTATTATTTTGTGCGTCTCTGTAAACGAACTTTATAATTCCTAGTTACTCGTTACTTCATAGAAAATATCTTGCCTCCACCTAAATGAGGCATATCAATTTCATTATGTTTGAAACAGTGTAACATTATTAAAATGCACTAAAAACGATTTCCCCCCTATTGACTGTAATGTAACGGAATATTTTTGAGTATCCGTGTAAATAAACTATAACTGCTTGTTATTCCATACTCCATAGGTAACACGTTTTCATACAACTCAATGATACAAACCAATTTTATTACATTTGAAACAGTGTAACGACATTAAAATGCACCCAATAAATATTTTCCCCATTGACCGTAATTTAACGGAATACTTTTGAGTGTGCTTGTGAACTAACTATAAATGGTACACACTACATTTTCAGTATGGAACATGCCATGGTGAACCTCAATAACATATATCAAGTACATGGCGATTCGAGTGTAGTTACACGAGTTAGAGCACAGACGGACAGCTAGACAAACCGAATTCATAAACACCTATCAACTATCTTGGAGAGTATTAATAAAAGAGTGTAATAAAATACTGTTGAGTAAATAGGTATGATCAACATGTGCTAAAAAATATGTATAATAATCCTATAGAGAATCAGAAATTCAGAATAAAATTCTGTTACTAAAAGGAGAAATTTCTAAGCTTCTCTTTTCCCCCTGCTCCTTTTATAATAATGGTATGTAATTAAGCAAAGAGATTTTCAGTTTCAGTCAATAATTCAAAATTTGTTCAAAATCATGCGTTGGAAAAAAAAATTCGTTGAGCTTCACTATATAGTTATTTTTATTATCGTCTCAGTGATTCTTTAATCTGAAGAATTATTCTTTATTTCTTATTGCTCTTATTATACCATTTTTAAAGTAATCCTTCGGTGAATCGATGTCATTTATAAACAGAACGTCTCCTTTTTATATTCGAAAAAAAAGCACTTCGACCTGTGTGCATGTTTTGTTTAACTTAGATAAATCTCAAAATTCTCCTGCTTTCTCAAAAGTGAAAATATTTAATATTTTCTTTAAGACTCTTTTTATAATATAAAAGTAAATGAGGATAAAAGCGAGGAAATTGCGAAAGGGAAAAAATCATTTTTCTCTGACACAGTCGCTTGAATTCAGAACTTAAGGAGATATAGGAGTTTTATAAATATTCATTAACCGTAGAAAATAGCCTGGGCATCTTATAAAAATACATTTTGAAGACTTTGAAATGTTTAGGAAAAAAAAATTATCGTGAAATTTTATTACTACTTTCTATCATATAATATATTTTTACTCTAAATACATAGGGTCTTCCAAAAAATAGAAACTACTGAAAGTTATTTGCCTTCGTGTCACACTGTTTAAATTTTCAATAGAAGCTTATAAACGCATTTGAAAAACTAAAGAAAAATGAAATATCATGCGCCATGCATATGTTACGGTCAATATGATTAATCCGCTCATTATTAATAATAACAGGTTATTATTAATAATGACCAAGGTTTTTATTAATAATGACCACGGTTATTATTAATAATGACCGCGGTTATTATTAATAATGACCAGATTTATCATATTGTTCGTAACACATATATTATGCAACGCACTTCAGAATTAGAAATGATCACAAAAGTTACATATAAGTTACATATTATGCGCTTTCCCGCGTTAAAATGTTTAATATGATAATGTGACTGAACCGGATTTAATGCATAAGATTATTAATATGTCAGAAATCTATATTGTAAAGCAAAAACCATGTCCGTGAGCAACTTTGACGTCATATTGACGGTGGAATGGCCTGATCAAAAAATTTCTCTTATACTGTATTTTTTTTTTTAAACTTCTAAACATCACACAATTTAAATTTTTTACACCGTGGAATAAAAAAAAAGTACTTTCAAATGTAATTTAATTGAAAAACTATAGCTCATTACTGATTTTTTTATAGCTTTTAAAATAATTTTCAAACATGATTTTTTTAAATCTACCTCTATCGCGTGCAGTCCGATAACGGAGAATCAATACGCGTACACTTATGTAAAACAATATAAATTGCTCAGCATTTGTTTCCGAATAGTATTCCTTTATGAAATTAAAGCTTCACAAATAAATAAATTAATTAATTAATTAATGAAGCACAAGTTTAACAGATATGTATCGAATTACACGCTTAAACACTGACATAATCAGAATAAAAAAGTCTGCTATAAATAGTGAATTTTGTGCAATTTCTTTGGCTATTAACCCCTGGCGTGCAGCTAATACGAAAGTATCGTTTTTGATAAATTTCAAAACTTTATTTCATTATATAATGCATATTTGTTTCATATAAAAATGCTTTTTGATGTTGTTAGCAATCTAAAAATGCATAAAATGTATTTAAAAAAAAAAAAAGAAGAAGAAGAAAAAAAAATCAGAGTTTTCAATAATAAATTAATGTCACCTATGTTCTGTATTTCGGGAAGTATGTTTTGTAAATCCGGGAAGCCCGGGTTAGACCCCCTGGTATTAAGAAAGTAAACTTTAAGAGATTTGGAAAATGACCTGTTTATATACACATAAATCATCTTTTAATCACCTGAATAAGTCTTTATCTATATATGTAAAGCACTAAGGTACGTGGCGGCGAAAAAGCGGTTATTTCTCTTTTGCCGATGGCCACGAGTGGTTTGTTTAGAAAATCAAACCTGCTAAATTGTTTTCACGAATTTGCGAAAAGATTGTTATATTAAGTTGAGATTGTTATATTAAGAAAGGCATTTGAGGTATCGATTTAAAACTCACCACACATATGTAGAAAATTGTTCTGTACTCAAAAATCCAATTTCTGTAAAAATCGGCCGGTAATTTTTCCTAATTTTTTAAAAAGACTAACCCAGACATCTGAAAATGAAAGAAAATAAAGTGTGAAGTCAAACATAAAAAACGCGCCATTTCATTTCTGTTTCAAACGCGCCATTTTGTTTCTGTTTTAAAAATTACCGATATTTGTTAAATGTCATTGCTTAAATTTTGAGGGGTAGGAGGAGTTCGGTCGTAATTTAAATATCGCGTTAATGTTAAAGGTATATAGATCTAGAACCCCTTGGCGGTGGAAGGTGGAACTAATTTATTTTTGCAACACGTGAGCAGCACGCCTGTTATTCGGTGCTGTAGGCAGCGGGGACCCGTGGTAGAGGTTCGTTCAGAAAGAGATTTGTTTAGAACAGTATGAGCCACCTGACGGTGGAAGATGGAACTAAAACATATTTTAATTATTCGAGATTCGTTCAGAAAAATCGACCAGCGAAGCGGTCGTGGCCTGTTAGTAACAAATAAATTTACTATTTTTGAATTCTCCCATTTACCTTACCTCTCATAGATTCATTTAATATTTCGTTTAACCTCCACTATTCCAGGGATAAATTGGATGTCTTCTTTAAAAAAAGCCATTGGTCCTCTACAAGAAGAAAAGTTGGTTAAGCGTAAGAAAATAAAAATAAAAATATATATTTTTTAAAAAAACCTCTTTTATAAGCACTCAATGTTTATCTTAAAAATCACACAACATTTCATGACTGCAATTCATTTAGTCCCAAACAATTTCCGTTACAATACATTAGTTTGGCTTGAACCCTGATAATGAAAAAATCAGCGTTTTAATTTACGCTTTATAGAAAACGGGAACTAAGTGAATTTATGAAAAAATATATAATATTTATCTCTTTCTTTTTTAAGATACGGCAGCAAGAAAGAATAAAAGCATTATTTAAACTAACTATTCGGGATTTCCAAATTGTTTTCAGACCATATAATCAGAATCTACTTAATATTAAACTATTAAATGATAAAGAGTATTTTCATTTTAAAAATTTTTACATTCTTTTTTTTTAATTTGTAATTTCTTATTTTTAGCATGAAATATTTCGCTGTTGTAGTTTCACATTCAGTTGGCATACTTTGGTGAGCGTGGTTTGGCGTATAATTAACTCCATTGCTTATGTAATACTTAAGCAGTTGTAGTCGTAATGATTATTTGGCGATTTATCACTTGCGACTGGCTGAAAGAAAATACAATTTAAATTAATTTATCAATTTAACAATTTAAATTAATTTATTCATTTATAATTAAGTTCTAGAAATAATTAACCTTTGTATCGACATCAAAAGCACATCTGTGTACCTAATTTTTATAATTCTAGCCTATAAGGATCTGAGTGAAAAATAGATTACAAAATTCCAACTTTACATACAATAAATTATAAGTAAAAAAATGTTTTAAAGACAAGCATTTATTAAAATGTACTAAAAAGGTAAAAAATGTTTAAGCACAATTGATTGAAATAAATATATTTAAAAAAAATTAATTAAATTACGAATGATATTTTATCAGCTTGTTTTTAAACTTATTGATTAAAGATTTTGACTTGATACAATCTTGAAGAGTTTTGTATTTCCCTTTCTCTGCATCAAATTTCCTCGTGATTTGACTTTTGCATTTCGTTCTTACTAGCAACAATATGTATATTTTCGGGTTGTCTATTTTTTCTGTGTTACAATTTTTGTAAAATTTTTTAAAGCTTTTCTTCATTATATTCACGAAACTGGGCGCTAATGGGTGTTAAATCTACATCAACACTGTAATGTCCGTGGTAGCATATGTTACCATCAGTGTTACCAGTTGAGCAGGATTTCTTTTTATTCAGATTGCTTGATTACTACCACTGTTTTTGAAATAGAAATATTCGCCATATTTAAGTACAGATTAAATAGTAATATTTCAAGAAAGGGGTGGTAATCAAAAAATCTATATATATATATATATATATATATATATAGTTTAACAAATTACAATAACCTCTGGAAAAATGTTCCGAAAGCTTAAAAAAAATAAAAAATACCGTACTTTCATATTATAGCGGTCCCCACAATTATGACTATGCCAAGGTTGCAGTTATGATTCCGCCAAGATCCTCCCAAAGCTTATATATGCATCTTATATACGCATATATATATTCCAAACACTACTATATGTGCCATATACGTCAATATACACATATTATTAACGTCTTATATGTCGTATATACATCATATACACATGTTATATATATACATCCTATATGCATCATATATGCATCATATATGACTATAACTTGGCCACATACGTCAAGAAATGTGATATATATATATATCGTATATTATTATAATGTGATATATGCTTTATAATTTGGTGATAAATCTTGATCGCTTGGCGATTCATCCTTCGGGGCCTCTATAACACGAAAGTACCAAATTTACAACATATTAATGAAAACAGAAACAAAAATATTTTATCGGGTCCTTCATACAATAACTTTAACTATTGTGTTAACTCTCTCTTTAACTTGAACGTTTTTTGCTTTATAAGACGATTTCCCATCCGACGTCAATTTTTGAATTCGGCTTTTTTTCATACCTGATAATTTGCATCTATCCGTTTTGTAACTGTAATGATTTTATGCATTTTTCTTGCCTATCCAAAGAAAAATTATTCTAAAGTTACAGAAATTCGTTAAAAATTCTTCTGAAGTTACAGAATTTCGTCTAAAAAGCTTAAAAAGGCTTAAAAAAATAAAGTGACGACGTCAAGAGAATAACGAAGTCAAGATGGCCTTTCTCAACCGAAAACAACAAACATTTTCCCAATTGTTAAAAAAAACCCCACCCATCTGGGTACTATTATGGCTACTCAAGGACATTAGGGGATAAAAGTACTTTAGAAACGCAAATTCACTTTTCTCTCACTCATAGAAAAGATTAATTTGAGGATTTTTTTAATTCTGAATATATAATACAAAACCGCTTTTGCGAAAAATCATCCGTTCTTATACCTTGGAGTATGTTATATGCCATCCTTTCATGAAGATATATTGAGGCATTTTTTCTATGTATGCGCATAAACAACTAGAAGATATTTAACTTCTAATTTTTTGGAAATAAAACAACAAAAACTGGAGAAACTTCTTTCATCATTTTATAAATCTCAATTTCTTCGGAAATCATCATTTTGATAACAAAATTTCACCAGTACATTACAAGCAATTAGGTAGTTCATAATATCTGTTTCAGAAACGACAGACATAGAATTCAAAGCACAAAATGTTCTGTTTTCACATTTTTATTAAAATTTAATAAATGTTAGAATAATGA
Organism: Maratus michaelseni; assembly: GCA_963931845.1. NCBI lineage: Eukaryota > Metazoa > Arthropoda > Arachnida > Araneae > Salticidae > Maratus > Maratus michaelseni. The sequence continues at coordinate 224,904,921 of OZ007596.1, forward strand.
TTTTAAAATTCCACATAATTAGAGTCCGCTACTCAGTGCTATCTATAGCCGAAAAGATTCATCAGAAAAGTATGAATTTTGACATGCATCTAAATGAAGTTTAGTAAGGCATTTAAAACATTAAGACATTTAAACATTAAACATTTAGCATTAACATTAAACATTTAACATTAACATTAAACATTTAACATTAACATTAAAAATTTAACATTAACATTAGACATTTAAAGACATTTAGCAGAAAACGAAAATTTAATTTAAAAAATGACCACCAAAGAGCGCATTAGTGATTTTTTATATAATTTAACAAAATACAAACTTATACACTGTAGAATTTGTTCATCAAGACGAATACAGTTCAATGTGTTAACAATTATTCTCAAGTACCGTTTGTAACCACAAAATAGCATGTTCAGCAGTCACGCGAAGCAAATTCTTGAAAATTTTGAAAGCGTGACGGGAAATAGTGACCTTCATTTCTGGCAGTGTTCCGTTTTCAGTCACTGCACCTCTATGAACGTTTTTCAAAGATCGAAACTCCGCAAAGTTTCTGGTGCGGAATCACCATTTTGATAAAAAAAAAAAAATTCACTAGTAAACACCGATCCTGTAAACTGCACGACATTTTCCGTGGAAAAGGCACGAGACTGACAAGAATTTCGTTGCGTCTTTTTATTTAACATTTTCATTGCGTGTGAGCAGGTACATGGCATAGTTAATAAAACTTGCACATATGCTGACATTTTATCAGAAAACGCCCCCTGGTGGCCATTTTTTTCTGTTCAATGTCTTTCGCATACCTTAATTTAGATGCATTCCAAATTTCGCACACCTTAATTTAGATGAATTCCAAATTTCGCATACCTTAATTTACATGCATTCCAAATTTTGCATTTTTCTGATGAATAGTTTCGATTACAGACAACTCTAAGTAGATGAACTTTAAGTATGTACTGTACACCCTGTACATAAATACACATAACTACATTCAGCATATGAAAGTAATTACAAGACTGTAATTACTTGATTAATATTCGATAAGTGACCAAAATAAAGTAATTCGTTGCCTATGGAATGGCAAATATCTAACTAAAAAATTTGGTTAAATTGCGATAATGACATTTCCTGAGTGCCTTAGTGGCTTATAGTTCTAGAGCAGCGTCACATTTTTTAAAACAATTTTACCGTCCGTTAATTTTTGAACATACGGTAGCTTACACTGTAAAAAATGACCAATGTTTCTTATTTTATGAAAATATGCTATAACCACGAACGAAAATATAATATAATCTTCTGAGTTATCCGAAATTTCAAATAGCATGTTACATTGTTTTTTGAGTCCCCAGAAACGAATACATTTTCAAAATTTAAAGAATAATTTATAAAAACAAATTATTTTTAGCTGCCCGAATTTTTCAGAAACGTTTCCGAAGGGTTTTTATAGTGCATTAATTAGTGTCCTCAGCCTGGAATACCTGTTTTTCGAATGCTATCAATTCTGAAGTAAACATTTTCATGCTAAAAAAAAATGTTTAACAGACAAACATGAAAAAATTAACAGCGTTAACAATAACATTAAAATTAAGATTATTTCTTTACACTTTCATGTATAAATTAACTTATGCGGCTGAAAACGTGTACTTGAGAATAGATAACATTCGAAAAACAGATATTCCAGCCTGAGGACACTCATTAATACACTATAAAAACCCTCCGGAAACGTTTCTGAAAAATTCAGGCAGCTAAAAATAATTTGTTTTTATAAATTATTCTTTAAATTTTGAAAATGTATTCATTTCTGGGGATTCAAAAGACAGTGTAACATGCTATTTAAAATTTCGGATAACTCAGAAGATTATATTATATTTTCGTTCGTGGTTATAGCATATTTTCATAAAATAAGAAACATTGGTCATTTTTTACAGTGTAGGTGGTACAGATAACGAAACTTCCAGTCAGATGTCGCACTAGGGGCGGGAGGAAGGGTTGCCATAAACATCGTTCAGCCCTCTGCAAAGTAAAATGAACGGTATCCCGATTAAGGATGTTACCCAACTACAGCAGCATCTTCTGTAATAGAGTTGCCATTCATTTCGCATTGAAGCGGGTTGGACGATGTTGCTATGATCATCTATTCTATTATGTATACAAAAATGGGTGACATTAAAATGGAACGCTTCTTCGTGGACTATTAGTTTTGTGTACAATTTGAGCTTGCAAATATTTCGAGAGTTAACTGATTTCAAAATGTTTTAACTACAGTATTACGTACAGATAAATAAAACTCTTTCATCCTGTTTTTTTTTCTTTTAATTTAGTAGAAATGTAATATGCGTTGAATACAAATTAAATATGAAATGCGAAATAAATCGTGTTTAAAAGATTTTTATAATAAATTAACGAATACTAACTATGTGTTGCTTTAAAGTTATCTACTATCTATTATTTATTATTCAATTATCTATTGAAATACTTTTTATGTTAGGAAACATATAGATATATATGCATGTATGAATATACTTTGGAACAAAATGCACGTATAAATAAATAATTTTAACGTAATAATTTGCACGTAAAATAATTTTTTACATATACTTTTGAATATTTATTATTATTTAAAATTTTTATTATTTATAATTTTTTACATATTCTTTTGGATTTTTACATATTTTTTTTTAATTTTTACAAAATTCTTTTGAATTTTTATTATTTATTAATATTTAAAATTTTTATTAATTATAAATTTTTACGTATTCTTTTGAATTTTTATTATTTATTATTATTTTGAATTTTTATTATTTATAGTTTTTTACAGATTCTTTTGAATTTTTATTATTTATAATTTTTTACAGATTCTTTTGAATTTTTATTAATAATATGAATCTTTAACAACAAAATCTAGAGTGTAAAGAAAATTTTTAATATGACATGAAAAATAGTTTCAGGTCCGAAAAGAAATTTTTAATTTATGATTTGAGTAGTTTGCCAAACTTTTGTTTTAGACAAAAAATAATTTTGTACGTTTATGATTTAAAAGAAAAACTGAAAAATGATTATGAAATTTGTTTTTGTTTGGCCTATATCCAACTATAAATCATAACGAAAAAAAAAATTAAATGACGTTTGTCTTAAAACTCTTCTTAGAAGATTAAAAATATATATTATTATAAGAGTTAATATTTCTTGGCAACCTTTCATGAAATCTTAAAATCCATCATTTTTCTTTTGTTTTATTTTTACAATTTTTAAAGATATTCCTTTTTAAAGAAAAAAAAAACAGCTTAAGAAAGTTTTTATCATCTGTTTCTGTTAGTATTTGCATAAAGTGTTAAATTATTTTTAATTGGTTGTTTCAAAACTAAGGGAAATCCCACCACACTTTCATATTGAGATTAAAGCAATCATAATACTATTGTTGGCATTAAAGAACTTTAAATAAAATACGTATTTCAGATATATTTTATCAAAATTTATTCATGTGAAATTAATAGGGGAAACCAATTTACTTGAGCTTTTAATGTCCACAATTTTACAATTCGTTTCGAATTATATGTAAATAATAATGGTAAAAACTTACAAAATATCGATATTTCCATATGTCCGATCGTCCTAAAAAATCATCGATATTCTAAAATTATCGGACAGAAAATATTGATCAATCTATTTTTCGATATATTTCGGAATATTTTCATCGTTACTTAATGTTTTAATATACAGAGTGATTTATATCTGTTTATGTTAAGTATAATGTCTCATTTAAAAATGGATTTTCAGTTTTTTACCACATATTATTTTGCAATACGTTTATAACGTCGAGGAAACCATTTCCAGTATATTTGAGGCAATCCATTTAAAGATGATAATTTTAATAATAGCTGTCATTCAGATGATTTCTTTTTTTAGGTGCGTTCGTAATTACATAAATACGTAGCACCTATAGTTGTCGTCTGGTCCGTCCGTCTGTCCGCATATAACAGCGCAAAAACTACCCAACCGAATGGTTTGAAATTTAATATATAGAAAAGTTGTAGAATTTTGTCGAGTCATTTCAAATTTTGTGAAAATCGAATCAAAAGTTAAAAAGATATTAATAAAAGTTTTCTTTATTCTATTATATCCTATCGTATGTAATCTATATAATAAAAGCGCAAGTCATGTGACCGAGGAAAACAAATACGGGCAAACCACTTCTTTTTTTCATATGCCAGGAGGCCATTTTTATTCAAAATTATTTTTTCGAATAAAATTGCATAAAAGTTACATTTTTAGAAAGATCGTTGAAAAAAATTGTTTGTTTGAGAGATGAGTTACATGCAAAAATGTATAGATTCTGAGATAACTTCAGTAGAAATTACGTAAACAGCCGAATATCTCAATACATTAGAGTAAATAAACACGGGATATTCGTTCATTATGAGTCACAAAAATATTAAACCATGGAGGTAATCATTCGCAAAGCAAGATCTCCATGGTGAATTTTACAGTGCTGTAACAGCACAGCCAGTCGATGTGACGTCTCCTTGACATAACAAATGGTCACAAGCGTCACAGTCGTTACAATGAGCTGAAATGCAATATCTTTCATTCGTCTCATTTATACTCTCATTTGGTCACTCCACTGAGAAGTCACCACGACTGCTGCTTTTTGACGAGTCAGCAGGTGACTTTACAATGAAGTCACCTGGTGACCCTCATGTGACTGTCATTTGGAGATTCCATTGTAAAGTCATCATGATAGCTGTTCTGTGATGAGTTCTTAAGTGACAGAAAACGAAATCATCTCTTGTGACTTTTCACAAAGGGGTGCAATGGCGACTTCACAGTAGAATGTCGGGCACCTGAAAGTCACCATGCAACTTCATTGCGACATTATTTGATGACTCATCACAATGCAATGCTCACAATGACTTCGAAGTTGAGTCTTTAAATGACATTCACGTGAGAATCAAAAGTTGACTTCATTGTATTGTCATTTGGTGACCCATCACAAAGCAACAGTCACAGTGACTTTTCAGTGAAAACAATCATTTTGAGAGTAATAATGAGACGAGTGAAAGATTTCATATTTTGATTCACCGTAGTGACTGAAACACTTGTAACCATATGTGACGTCAAGGAGACTTCACATCGACTGGCTGTGCTGTTAGGGTAGCAACTATTTTCTACACTAGCCGCCACTGGCGACCAGTTTGGTCTCCCTTAAATGTATGTTAAGCCCTGTAACACGTTACTTTTATTCATAATTTATTTTTTTCCGTAATCCTTCGCCAAACCGGAAGATTCTAATAGACAAATCAAAAACTTTTTCGATCATGGTAGCATTTCGCATATTTTTTGTTGTTATGTATTTCATCTTTCTTGACAAAAACCGCTTAACCAACTTAAGCATTTATGCTTCATATCCGTTTGCTTATCAGTTGCAATATGCTTGCTAATGAGGAGATTCTTAAACATATTAAGTAGTTTTCCGTAATTGGATCCATTGCCAAATGGCGTATTTTAGTTAATACGATTTGATGCAATGAAGTCTATTTTGTGAAAGTCTTTAATGATATCCACCATTTACACTGAACCATATTGTTGCCAATATTTTTTTGTTTGTTTGTTTGTTTCTCGCTAACTTTGGCTGTAGACTTGATTACGGGAGAATCAAGAAGAAAATCTATCATTATTCCCATTTAAAACGTCTTGAATAATGTGACATAATCGGAGTGCATATTATAACACGTAATTTTCGAGTATGGTTTGGTGAAACATTGAACTTTTGGAAGCCAGTTTTGATAATCACGTAAATATGTTACACCAACATTACCGCCTATAATTCTAATTACAGCAACCCGTTTTTTCTCTCTATATTGCAACTCTATAGTTAATATAGTGCCCCGGTGCGTCTACGACAGCTGTTCCATCAGAACATTTGATTTCAAAATAAAAGTATCGTTTCTAATTTGCACACGCGAAAAATAAAAGCTGGTATTGGCGATTTTAAAAATTCTATTGGCGAGATTTGCGCCCAAATAACACAAAAGTACTTAATGATGTTATGTATTTTGTAAATGTATATTAAATTACTGTTTTGAAAGCGATTGGTCATTAATAATGGTAAATATCATTGGTGATTAACAATCATTTTCGGTGGTCTCTCTTCCTTTCACGTATAATACATAAATACCAAATTAACTGGCAATTTGTTTCGAAATTTGATTCATTAAATATCATTACATGAGTTGTATTTGTTTACATTCAGCTTACATCAAGAAAAGATAAAAATGAAGTTGAGTTGTATAGCACATAATTATGGTAAACTTTGATTGTGTCACTGGTACGAATTATTTTTTTGACACCAGGCAGCGCTCCAAAAAATCTTTCATGAAAACTAACTTTACGAACGATTATCTCCATGGTTTAATGGTTTAATATTTTAAACCTTCACGACGAATGAATCTTTTTTTTTTGTTTACTTTCATGGATAGAGAATTTGAATTGCGAAGCTAATTTCAACTGAAGTTATTGGAGAATATATACATAATTGAACGTAAGTCATCTCTCAAATATTAATTTATTTTGAACGATCTTTCTAAAAATGTCACATTTATGAAGTTTTATTCGAAAAAATAATTTTTAATAAAAATGGCCGCCTGGCATATGAAAAAGTGAAACGGACATTCCGGAACTGTTGATGACAGTCACATGACTTATGGTTTTATTATAGAGATTTGCTCTTTATAGAATTTCCTATTGAGTACTCGCGTGTTCAGAAATTAGTATTTTGCGTTTGTTGCTTAAGTTTTGCACACTACTGTATAACTGTACTTTAATGATAGTCTGAACATAATATAGGCAATAATATTGTCAGAATACAGTTAAATTACTATTATATAACCGATTTTTTAATATAAAAGCTGTCGAATGACTGTACAGTTTGCTGCAATTTTTTAACAGTGAAAGGTATCTCAGAATCCATATTGCAAAAAAGGTTTGAGATATAGCCACATGAAGTGATTAAACCTATTTTAATATCTAATTCCTTTGATATTGAAGGCGGAATAATTTCTTGTAATAACGTATCAGGTTTTTTTAATATTGGTATTTTTCGGTTTAAAAGGATCTTTAACACCAATCTTATTAATTTTGGTGAAGTATCGCCAAACATCGCTTTTAGAAGCCATGTTACTTCTATAATTTTACCTGTTCGACAGTAATAAAGAATGTTATTATGGAAACAAAATTACTACATTCGTGAAAAACAACAATCCACCTATGAGATTACACTCACAAACAAATAAATACAACAGATAAAGCACACCTAAATATCTTTGACACTATGGCGAACAGGAACGTCATTTGAGACAGTGGGATCGAGTGTATAGCACTTTCACTATTTTCTGATTTTACTACTAATGCTTAGTCAAAAATCATCTAAATTATGACGGGTGCTTTTCTGACTGCATGAAGGGTGTTTTTTCATTAATTAAAATTCTTAGCCATATTAACAGACTAAATCAATAAAAACAGTTTATTTTAATTAGGGGTTTTTTATGTAATAAAATAATTTAATTAGATTTATTTAGAAATGTACGTGAAAAATGCTTAAAAGTTGGTTTTTACATGTAAAATATTAATTTCTAAAAAGTATCGATATATCGGGTGTAAAAAACGATATATCGATATATTTACCGAGAGTGTCACATCGATGTTAAAAATTTGATATTTTTGGAGCCGAGATTTCGATATTTTTGAAATATTGATATTTTACTGTCTTCTTTATATGCAATATTATTATTATTATTATTTACTGTCACCTTTTAGACAAAAAATTGACAAAAGGGGGGGGGGGGAAGAGATTTCTCTTATATATATATTTATCTTATTTTTCTTTTATACCAAATGGATTCATTTTATATTCGGATTTTCTATAAAATTTTTCCTTTTCCAAAGTTGATTGATCGTAGTACTTGCCCCCGTATGATTCTAAATTTGTGGAAGAACCTTTAACATATTCATTTATATAACTCTATGAAGATTTAGAAAAAAGTGCATAAACTAATGAACTTAAAACTCTTGATCCTAAGAACGATAAATAGTGTCAAAATAAGGTGTTACTATTTTAAAAATGAAAGTTGGTATAATTTTTAGTGTGTAGACAACCACCAAAGCATAATATATAAACAAGATTTAATAGTAGACTGTTTAAACGCACGGGAGTTCATGAATTTAATTCTAAAACCAAAATTAAAAATAAAAATCAGTACAACCAAACAAACAACTTTAAAATATCTAAATAAGAAATAAAAATTCTGTTAAAGTTTTGAGTTGTTCAATAATTATTCGAATTAGAAAAATATTTTTCTACTACTGTGCATTTTTTTTTAATGAAATTTAATTTATCATGTTTTCAATGCAGAAGACGATATCTTTGGAATAAGGGAATAAATATAATAAAACGTTTTGTTGATGTTTGTGATAAATGATATATTTTTTAAAAAGTAATAATTAAGCGCTATTAAATAATCTCTAATTATTTGCATGCGGGATAAAAGAATTATCGTAATACCCGCTACAGATTCTTAGTATTGCAGCGTAGCGTACGTAATATGTATATCTCACTTTGCAGTAAACATTTAGAACTGGTTAGAACTCGCTCGATTACGGATTGAACATAAAAAAAAGCGAAAAATTCGTCAAAAACATAAAATAAAAAACATATATATTTAAAATTTTCGAATTTTTTGCTCCAATCGTTCATGGGCCCCCTACCAGCACACCGTGTGCCAAATTTTGTAGCCCTGCTCCTTGTGGTTTCCGAGTTATTGAGGTTACATGGATAGACACGCACAAGGATTTTAATAGGGTAGGTTATTTCCGGTCGATTGGTTCCTACATATTTTACGTAACATTAACTGCATCAGAATTAACAGGAGTGATTACCTTTTTGCTGCCATTCGGCCAAAAAAAGGTAGAATACTCCATACATTATTTTTTGTACTGAAAATGTACCAAACTCTGAAAATTTCAATACAAACACCTAATTTTGACTTCGTATTTGGTATTTTCGGGGAATTTTACCTTAAGGTATCCAAATGGGAAGTCATTTAGTCAAGTAGTTTTCGAATTATGAAGGCTTAAAGTTTGGAACTCGTAATGTTAAATTCATTTGTAATCGTTGCAAAACAGTTTACAACGTGGGCAGTTTTTTAAGCATAATTGAAAAACTACTTACCAGATTGAGCTGCAATTTTGGATTTGTATATTTGAAGCTTCTAGAAATCGATTTTTGTTGAAAATATCATAGGACAGAATTCATATTGGTTTTGAAAAAGTAATTTTTTAAAATATATGTTCTTTCGAAAAAATAATGAATTGTAACACACAATTTTTTTTTTTTTTTTTTTTTTTTTTTTTTTTTTTTTTTTTTAAGAAATCGATTTCTAGGAGTTTTAAATATATGAATCTAAAGTTACAGCTCCATCCAGCAAGTAGTTTTTCACTTGTACTTAATTTAACTGCCCGCATTATAAACTGTTTTGAAAAGATTACAAATGAATTTAACATTACGAGTTAAGCCTTCATAACGCTTAAAATATTTGACCAAATGACTTCCCGTTTAGTATCTTAAACTTAAATGTATCGAAAAAGTCAAATATAATTTCAAAAATAGTTGTTCGTATTGAAAATTTCCGAGTTTCTTACAATTTCCGTATAAAGACGACCTCGTCAGATTTTCTTTTTTTTTTACATAAATTGAAAGAAGACATACTTTCCAGTTGAATGGTTTTTCAGATTTTCTGGGACAATTTGATTATTAAAATATATGGGGTGCTCTTTTTTTTTTCTAAGCCTGACTGTACATTTAATAACTTCATATTGTGTACTAACTAATGTATGTGAGTGCATAAAAAAGTAAGTTTCAGTTCTTAAGAACTTCAAGTTTATAAAATATTTCAATAAACCTTAGTGTCAACCTGAGGTATACATTGTATGTTTAATTCATATCTCATTTCTACTTTTATTTGCAGTGCTCCGTTTAAGTTGAAGCTTTGTGTGATTACACAGCTTCGTAGAAAATATTCATTTCAGACAATGTTATTTGCTTGTTTGCAGTAATTATTTTTTTTAACCTTGTCAGTGTTGTATGTCATTGTTGTCGCTAATGGCTGTCCATTGTCTTCAACTGACAGCAGTGTTGCCAGTCCGCTATCTTTTTTATATTAAGATATTGCTTGATTGCCACCACTTTTTTAAAATAGTATAATTCGTCTCATTTTCACATTATTTAATCTGTCATTAAATTAGGCGAAAATTACTACTTCAAAAAACTAGTAGTTGGGGGCCACCATAATACTTACCCATCATGAATATGCATAATATAAAATAGGAAAATAAAACATGTGTAAACTATTTATAAAATGCATTGCAATTCGAATAAAATCGTGGCTCGATGGCGTCATAAACTTTAAAGGCTCTATTACTGAATTGCGTAAAAGAAACATCCTTATAACTCCAAAATTGATAATCCTATTAACTAACGGTTTACTGCGTCGGATTAAGCGTCTCATTTTTAATTAAAATATACCTTTGAATTGAAATTTGAATTAAATACAGGGTCATGAAAAATCGAAGAGTGTGGAAAATAGGATTACAAATTTCTCAGCAACTCATTATCCGATCGATTTCATTCTTTATGCAAAATTTATGTTTATTTATTGTCTTTTATATTCACTCCTTAAAATAAACAATTTTGAAAATTTTTATATACCTTTTATCAGAACGAATATTTCGAGAGTCCGAAAAAAATAGTTCCGGATAATCGAGGTTACTGAAATTCAATGAGCTTCTTCCCATTATTACATACTAAAGACATACCAAATTTCAAGTCTCTATCTCAGTTTCTTTGGGAGATAGAGCGTTTACAGACACACATACAGTCACACACACACACACACACACACACACACACACACACACACACAGACACACACACAATCACACAGACACACACACAGTCACGCAGACACACACACTCAGACAGACGGACGGCAAAAACTTTTTTCTAAAAATATGTTTTTCGGAATCTCCAGTGTCTGAAACGTGTAAATCCGTCAAATTTTTTTTTTCGATTTTCAAAAGGATTACAAGACTTACCCTATACTACGTATTATGGGTAATATACTACGTATGATGTGTAAGTAATAGGTTACAATCAAGCAGAAATTTAAAAAAGAAAAATGCCAACTGGCGACACTACTTGAACGCCAACTATTATCAATCTACGTGAACTATTTTCCAAGTACCTGTGCAAAAATGTTATATTTCTGTATACTTCGTGTTAAGCATTTTTGCTCACAAAACAGAGCTACAGCACGAAGTTCATAAATTGACGATGTATCCCTCTGATGTGATATCTTTAGCGCTTAAAACAAAGAGGTAACCAGTTACACAAATCTGATACACCTTTGAAACAAAAGTCTTGCCAATATTGTCACCAAACTAAATGAAAATATGATTTGTTAACTCAAAGTTCTTCCAAATTAGAAATATTTTTAATGATTTTCGTAGTTTCTAGCTTTTCATGTTTTATTTTTCCTTTATAGGTTAATAGCATTTTGACCGTTAGTTCACTTACACAAATCTGATACACCTTTGAAACAAAAGTCTTGCCAATATTGTCACAAAACAAAATGAAAATAAGATTTGTTAACTCAAAGTTCTTCCAAATTAGAAATATTTTTAATGATTTTCGTAGTTTCTAGCTTTTCATATTTTATTTTTCCTTTATAGGTTTTTTGACCGTTAGTTCAGTTACACAAATCTGATACACCTTTGAAACAAAAATCTTGCCAATATTGTCACCAAACTAAATGAAAATATGATTTGCCAACTCAAAGTTCTTCCAAATTAGAAATATTTTTAATGATTTTCGTAGTTTCTAGCTTTTTATATTTTATTTTTCCTTTATAGGTTAATAGCATTTTGACCTTTAGTTCAGTTACACAGATCAGTTACATCTGTGGATCTGATACATCTTTGGAACAAAAGTCTTGCCAACATTGTCACCAAACTAAATGAAAATATGATTTGCTAACTCAAAATTCTTCCAAATTAGAAATATTTTTAATGATTTTCGTGGTTTCTAGCTTTTTATATTTTATTTTTCCTTTATAGGTTAATAGCATTTTGACCTTTAGTTCAGTTACACAGATCAGTTACATCTGTGGACATCTGTGGATCTGATACATCTTTGGAACAAAAGTCTTGCCAACATTGTCACCAAACTAAATGAAAATATGATTTGCTAACTCAAAGTTCTTCCAAATTAGAAATATTTTTAATGATTTTCGTAGTTTCTAGCTTTTCATATTTTATTTTTCCTTTAAAGGTTAATAGCATTTTGACCGGTAGAAAATTACGAAAAGATTTTCGATTAAAGTGCACTTTATACACACGATATTGTGCGTAATTATAGTACATAATGTAACTAATTAAAGTATATTTTATTAGTTAGAAACCGATATCGAATTTGAAAGGGCAATTTTACAGCTATAGAAGTAAAGCACGTTATATTAGTACTGAAACAGTAATGGGAATTTTAAACGCCTTTTCTCAGATCAGCATTTTCAAAATCAGTAGGAACTCTACCTCCACCATTTTTCAATCACTAAATTTAATCTTTTAGTCGCACATTTTTCTAGTGAAATACGTAGGATGTTTTCGAAGGATTGATATCTCGTTTTTCTGTGCAACTTTATGATATATCATTGTTTTAAATATTCAGAAAAGTGAATATATATACTTTTAATAAGTAAATAAAAATTAAAATATTCTTTTTTTTTTTCAATTAATTTTAAGTATGAATAAGAAGGATATATAACAATAGAAAATTTAAAAACAAATTTCCTTAAAGCCATTTTTTAAAATAAAAGGGGAAGAAGTGTCAAAATATGTTAAGGTTATCGTAAAATCTTACCTATTATCTTTTATTTCCATAAACCCTTGCTGTTTTCTCATTTATCATTATACATTTTAGAAAAGCCGGCGAAAATATGTGGAATTTCAAAACAAGAGGTAGTAGTCATGCCTAATTAAAGCCGTTGGTGGAATTTCAAGGGGGAAACTAATCCTATTAAAACGATTAATCTTGATATTTTGGAAAGAAGAATGTCCTTATCTTTTAAGAGAAAAAGAGATTTTTGGAAAATGTCACATCAGTAGAAAATGTTAAATATTTTAGTTTCGTTAAAATAACGTTAAATTGACTAATTTTAATAAATCGACATATTTTTAATTATCGATCTAAAGGTGTGATTTTCTATAACTTTAAAAGTACCTCTAATTATTAAAAAGTTCGTTTATCCAGAAATATATCTAGAAAAGAAAGCCTGTGTGCGCAGTTTAACCCGCTTATAATAATACAATTAAAAAGTATAATCCGTCTATGGTAAGTTGGCCGATGAGTAATAACACTAGCTTAGATAATTTATTAGTTAATAACGGTGACGATCATTACTAGCGACAAGTACAATGTAGGTTTTAATTAAAAAATGAGTTTCCTGCATTATTTGTGTCTTTTAACCGCTTTCTTTCTCCGTAGCATCACAAATTATTTCCAGGTCATCCGTCCTCTTATCGTGGAAAGACCTAAAAAATGACCCTGTGACCCCAAAAGAACAAATAAAAAATATTCACTATTTCAAAATATATACACAGTGGAAAAGCTCAGTAACTTAGAGGTCAGTGCCTCGCGCTACCACGCTACAATACCCCGTCGCTCTACCACGCGGTTCTGGACGCGCGTCCGTTCAGGGTTCGACTCCATAATAGGCAAGTTTCACTAAACCTGTCATCCCTTTGAGGTCGCTAAAATGAGTATCAAGCTAGCTTGGTAACTAAACACTGGGGGTCCCGCGTTAGATTGACTACCTTAGCGGCACATATGCACACCAGAGCCATGTTAAAAAAAATTAAAAATTAAAAAAAAACAGGGCACTGTAGGTCAAGATTTATAGGGATTCTAGCGCCATAGAGTTTAGTTTAGACAGTGGCATGGTACGGTTTTTAACGATTTTTTCAAAGCATGGATTAATTCAATAACTAAAGTTTTTACTGCAAGAATAGTTACAGTTGCACCAACAAGTAGCCATTCTGTTGTACGAGTAGTTTGTACAGTGGCGTAGTTACGATTACAAATGTTGAATGTGACGACTACCATTAACCCTTTGATTACGAGGCAGAACTGGAGACTATTTTTTATATTCAATCGTATCAAAATTAACATAAATGCTTCTTTCTGGAAGATTTCTCTTGAAAATATCCTACTATAAGTGTATGGGAGAAATTATTTTTCAAAAAAGTAGTACGCATGGAATAAGAAATAGTCCATTGGGACGTATCCTAAGCCGTAATCAAAGGGTTAACAAGAATGATCGTCAATCGTTGCATGACCCTCGAAAAGATTTTCTGTTCTAATTCTTATCCCATGGTAGATTAAATAGCAGCAGACTGTATTTGTCGGTGACAAATCAACCAACCTATTAAAAAAACTTTTCTTTCTGAAAAGATCCCGCGCTTTTCTGCCCATTTCTCTGAAACTGCATCGCTTTAATCTCAATAGTTTTAAAATTACGCGTTTTTTACTCTTTTCATACTTTTGAATCACTCAGTAATGTAAAACTTTAGATCCTTGGGGTAAAATGGCAACCCTTCTGTTTTTGTCGTTTTTTTTTTTTTTTTTTTGCATTTTAAACAGAGTCTCTTTTTTGAGTAAAAATAAATTTACTTCTAATGTTAAACTGAAAAGTATATCATAATCATTCTTTTAAAAGAAATTATCTACTCTCCATTGCAATAACATACACATTGAGAAATACCCCTCGTTATGTCGGGCATGCCGAAAGACATGCCCTCAAGAAAAACAGGGCTAAACGAAAAGAAAAATAGGGCTATGAATCTGAAACTGCGATTTAAACGTCTGACTGTCCAGCAAAAAGGCAAGATTATAATTTTGTTTTCACCGTAAATTTTTTTAAATGTTAAAAAAAGATGATTATTTCAACATGATACAAAAAAAATATATATATTATGTACATGGAGATAACGCTTGGAAGTATTAATAATTACTTAATGTTTTAAAACAGTGCAAAATCTGTTAAAAATATATCAATTTAAATAATGCATGCATTGAAAGGAAGCCGGCAGCTCAGTGAACGAGTTACCTCGGGCTTGACAATCAGAGGATTAATTGAGAGTATTAGTTCTTTTTTAATGATAACCTACAAGTAATTGTTTATATTAGTCTTCAATAGTTTTATACTCATATTACAATTTATCTTTTACACGTCAGTTTTTTAAAATTGAAGATATCAAATTCAAAAATCATCTAAAATTTAAATTACATTTAGATTGACTTGTAAAATTAAGTCTCGATTGACTCGATGTTTTCAAAAGGAAACTATACTTCTATATTTACAAGGGAATCGTGTAGAGAGAAAAAAGACCTTTTTGTCAATTTAGAAAGTTAATAAAAAAAGGTAAACCGATCTAATATTTCTACATTTTGAAAGACGTATTTAAGCTGATTCACATTACTAAATAAAGAAAAGAAATAAGATATGTACTTGTTGTAAACTTACTTGCTGTTAAACTTTTATGTACTCAGTTAGAAACATTAGTCTGCAAATGCAAGGTTAGTTCGAAATAAGAGTAAAAACTCTTATATTTAAGTACACTTTCATAAGTACCATCTTATAAATTTAAACTTTATGATTTTTTTTATTTCAAATCATTTTCTTTTAACTTATTCTATCTAATTTATATATGTGCTTAAATTGAATCAATCTTCAAAATGTCTTGCTACTTCTTCAGCAGCAAGTCAATATTGACGCAGTATTGAGCCAGTGTTGCATTCATCATCATCAAGTATTTACACAGTATTAGGGTGTTGACAACTTTTCAATATTCACAAAAGTATTTCGCCAGTGTAAAGCTAACAAAGCCAATATTGGCTTTACACTAGAAATATTTGAAATGAGGCTTTATTGGTGTTACATTGGAACTGTATTGAATGAAACGTAACTATTACACAAACATTGGCTTTAGTTTGGAAATATTTTCAATGAAGTGTCAATATTTCCCCAATATTGGCTTTTATTGCTTTTACATTGACGAAATATTGAGCTGGCAAAAAAATAATTTCGGTTTTGAAGCATGAACTAAAACTCAAATTTTTTTTATGCAAATGAACATTAATCAATTGTATACTTTCGAATTTGTTCGGTGACTTTTTGCTGTCTTTCTCGTAACTTTATGATTCCGCGTTCATATAACTTCTGGCCCAAATCAGTAAAAAACTGAATCCAGTAAAATTTTAGGTCATCATCATTTCTAAAAAATTTATCATTCAAAGAGTTTTGCAAGCTTCGAAGTAAATAGTAATCTGATCCCGCATGGTGAGGACTACATGGGGTATGCGACGACACTTCCCAACCAAGCTCATATCATTCTCCATGAGTTACCAAATATGGGTGATGTATTATCTTGTGAATGTATGTTGTCTTAGTGGAACACGATTCCTTTTCGATTCGCTAATTCTGACAGTTTTTCTTTTATTTACTTGTTCAGTTGAATTAGTTGTTTACAGTAAACATCTGAAATGATCGTTTGGATACTTGGAAGCAGCTCAAGTTACTTTGTAATTTCGCGAAATAGTTTTTGATGTAATTGTGCTTTCGATGTGGTTTGTTCTGGTTTATCACACTTGGACTATTATGGTTGTAAATTGATGTTATTGTAGACGGTTCATTTTTCCTCTCCAGTGATTATTCGTTCAAAAAAAGGATCGATTTCAAAAATTGATTCGTTCTGTTACGTGAATCTCTTTCACACGCGGATCCAAAATGTCAAGCTACTTATCGAATCCAGGACATTTTGTGTGCGATACATTTAATCGCTCTACAATCTCTCGCACTCGTCATTTGACGATCCGGTTCTATTATGCTTTGATTCGTTTATCATCAATTTCAGTATGTCGACCAGAACGTCGATCATCTTTGAATTTGAAATCAACAGAATGAAAATTTTAAATCCTGTCACGTGCATTCTGTTAAGCAATCAACATCATAAGCCTCACATACCTGTTTGTGAGCCTCAGCAACTTTCTTGACTTTACAAACATTAAAATGTAAAATATGCCGATAATGTTTGTTTTTGCAGTCCATGTTAGTACTTTTCAGAACCAACATCGAAAAATAAAATTATCCACAATTTGCTTATAAAGTATGCTAAAGGGGATAGTTATCAAATCACTTTCAGAAGTCCTTCAAAACAACTGTAATGGCATCTATTTTTGAAAGACGGAATTACTTTTTTAACAACCCAATATATCATGCCAATATCGGCGCAATATGGACAAAATGTCAACACCGCTGTATTAGGACAATATTTCATAACAATATTTAGCGAAGGATCTGATATTTACACAACATTGGCCTAATTTTGGTAGTCTGTTAGAGCTTGCTCTTTTTTATCTACTCGTTAATGTATTCCATTTTGCAATCCAGTTAGTCTCAATGTCTCCAATTAATAACCCCCAATAACCCTCAACACCATAAAAATCATAAACATTTCTTTCTTCTTATTTTAATGATGGATTTGTTTAAATATAAGCATTATGAGGCAAAATGTAGAAAATAAATTCACATTCTAAAAAAATAGTCACATTCTACCTAAATTTATTTTATACCATCTACAAATTTTAATAAAATTGCATTTACAAAAATTAGCGCATCCAATTCTATAGTCAAATCAGCACGCTCAAATCTATAGTTAAAACAGAATGCCAATTCTGATGCAATATATAGATATAAATAGGCAACAGCAATAACAAAAAGCATACAGAGCTTTCCAACTGATTTGAAGGAAAATAAATAAATTTAATCTTTTACAGAAATGAATAAATAAATAAATAAAAATGCATCTATACGAATTTATTTTCAAAAGCATGTTGAGCTTAGTGCAACGAGAAAGACTATTACAATTCGACAAAACCAAACGCAGATAACATAGCAATAAATCATTCACAGTTTCCAATTGTTACGAAACAACACCTCTCAGAAAAAATATTATCTCCTTTAACAAATAAGTATTCTATAGATCTTGGACAGTCAACACTAGCCAAAAGAACGACAAAGAACTTTCAATAAAGCCTTGAGGGATGCTTCGTTACAAGTTTACTTTCACGTTTGCGTTTAACGAATAGCTATTACTTATTGTACCGTGAACCGCCATTCATCATTTTCAAAATCGGAAGGATGAAATATTTCATCGTTAATAAGAATTATGGATTCTCTTTGCTAATTAAAGAGATCGATGGATTTTTTAAAGCAGGGACAGTCCCTTGTCTGCAATTAATCTTAATGGCTTGTTATGGAGAAACGATTCCAAGCTTTTGTAACTGATATTTGTATTTTTACTTATTTAATATTTTTTTCTAGAACCATTTTATTATCCTTGATTATAAAAGTTTTAAGGAGTAATCAATTCTTACATTTACATGCAAATAAAGGCTTTCTCCAATAACTTTCACTTACTTTTATGAGCTGCGAATAGAAATTAAGACCATGTTGCAAAAGATGCTTCAACGTTACTGTATAAAAACTCTCTGATTTTCACAAAATTTAAATATGCTGTTCACATAAAGTACAGTATTTTTTTTTATAGGTTATGAAAAGAAAGTACTGTACTTATCTGAGCAGCTTATTTAAATTTAGTGATGAGCAGATAATTTTGATAAAGTTAAAGCACAAATAAACTCATAAAGAAACATAAAAGCTATAGTATTCATATTGTATAAAATTTTAGTTGGGACTACATAAAAAACTAACAACATATTCTTGATACGAAAATCATCAAAATAAGCAATCCTTTACAAAAATAAAACATATAATGTTTCACGACTGATTTTCAAGGATAAATAAGATTTTACACATTCTGAAACACAATATTTTTATACCTATCATTTTTTTTTTCAAAACAATTAAACAACTAAGTAATATTTCTATCCAACAAAAGCAAACATAGATAACCCACTAATAAATCATCTACTTTTTTCTATTTTTTACGAAACAATGCTTCTCAGAGACAATACCACCATCTGTATAACAAATAATTTTTCTATAGAAATTGAACAGTCAAAACTAGCCAAAAAATCGACAAAGAAATCTGAAAGAAAGCCCTGAATGTTGCTTTTCACAAACTTACTTTCAGTATGTGTCTGTTTAACGAGCAACTCTCCATTACGTATTGTACTTTGAACCGCCATTCATTATTTTTAAAATTCGAAAGATGAAATATTTCATCGGTAATAAGAACTATGCGTATCCTTTGTTAATTAAAACAAGGAATTGAATTTTTAAAGAAAGATAAGTCCCTTGTTGGACATTAATCGGCTTGAAAAGTAGAAGAGAATCGAAGTTTTTTAAAATTATAACTGTATTTTCACCTGTTTAGTATTTCTTTTAATTTTTCTCATAATTATTTCACTATTCTTAATAATCTTAACTCCTGACCGCCGAGCAAAAGGGCAAATTTGTAATGTTGTTTTCTCTGTAATGTTTTAAAAATGCTATAAAAAGTTTAATTTTCAAACTTGATGTAAAAATCGTAATTACGTATATAAGTATAATCCCTGAGAGTATTAATCATTAGTCGGTGTTTTAAAAATGCATTGTATTTGTAGAGTTATTTTAATTTAAACAATGCTTTTCTTGCTGTGAAACCTACAGCATAGTGAACGGATATATCAGTTTACGGCGGTCAGAAGGTTAAACATTCTAAATATAAAAGTTTTTAATAGAAATGAATTCATATATATAAATATGGTCTTTGTACAATAGATTTCATTCTTTTTTCAGCTGTGAATAGAAATTAAGATGATATTGCGAGAAAATGTCCGAGATGTTAATACATTTCTGTACTCTTCGATTGCTACTAAATTTAAATATACTGTTCAGAGAAAAATATTTTCTTATATAAAATATATTTCGTAAGAAGAAACAATTGTACTTTATCTGACTGGAACATTTAAATTCTTTTCCCATCGAGAATGTTTTTATGAAATCGGAACGGAACAAACAATATACAATGTATTATCATATTATCTAATAAACATATTTGCACGAAAACGGCTTTATCAAAATCAGCACGTCCATTCTAAAACATATGTAAATATATAGGCGAAAGAGAGTCACATGTAAGCAACAGTACATTTCATCTAATTAACTCCAGATAAAAATATTTGCAAATTGTCACTAATTGTCAGTATTAACACCACCTTTTGGTCAAACTTGTAGAATAATCTGCCATTTTGTTTTGCAATCACAGCAATTTATTTGTTTCAGAAGTTGTGTTGTAACAAAAACTTCTTAAGATACTGAAATAAAAACAAGTTCTCTAAATGTTTCATTTGTTAAAGATCATATTACAAAATGTCGCGCCATGAATAAGGTAAACTCTTGATAGGATTTGTGTTTGTATTTCAGTTTAAAATATTTGATTTTTACAGGTAAAGTCTCAGTAGATAGATGTGATACTTGTGAATAAAAAATGTGACGCAGACGTGAACAGTTCACGAGTGTTCGAATTGCAACAGAAATGCTTGGTTTGAAAACTTGAAAATCACCATATTTTTCAAAAGTAGCAAAGTTGTAGCCTGTTTTCCAAAGCCATTTGTTTAGTAGTTACAGCTTGTTAAAGTAAGGAAGAAATACATCATGGCAAACTGTAGGCCTAGTTTGTGGTTAAGGGATGATGAATGTTTTTATTTATGATCTTTAATGCTGCAATTATGTTCTTCAGCACAAAAAGGTCAACTAGAAACCAAGTTTTCAACTAAAGTTTCTTGTATCATGAGCTGTACGAGGGCAAACTTGATGATATATTCATGTTTGCAGCGACGGTGAAAAAAGTGAACTTTATAAAAGCACCACCGATGACCCAACCATACTACTTGTGACTCTGACAGCTTGCAGGTATCCATTTTAGTCCTACATCTAGGTACTATAACGATTTCATCAAACTTGAAGAGGGTCTACGAGGGACCGTATCCAAATTTAAGCCAATTGACATGAAATAACCCCAAAGCAAATATTAAGCAAAAATACAAGCCTTCTTTCTAAAAGGAACACTTTTTGAAAGTTTGGACCGTGCATTTACAGCAAGGCAAATGGCTTGCTCTTTACCTTTCCTTAATTTGAAAATGTTTTTGTAATTGAGGTTAAATACGTCCTGGTGTAAATATACTTGACCAAATATCATTATTTATTATTGTGTACTGAAATGGAAATATCGCTCACTCGCAAGAAAAGAGATACAACTAAAAAAAATCTCTTTGCGTATTATTACACTAATAAGCCTGACTTAGGTGCGTCTTGCTACAGGAGAAGTGTCATAAGGGTAATTATATGGAAAATAACTAGGTTACGCTATATGACATTTTGCCACCACAGAAAGGGGGCCAAATTGTGTGGGGGATAAATTTACTCAATCCTTCCTATCTCTTCTACGTCTTGATTCTTAAGGATTCTTAAGTGGCATAATTTTATGTTTCCCTAAAAAATGTATGATCTAATTTTGCCTCTCCTGTGAAATGTTGTATTTTTCGATTGTGTCACTTTTCTTGCAGGTGAGCGATATATACTGTTTTTTTTGGGGGGAAAGGATTATTGTTTTGTATGCTTTGGTCACTTATGCTCCAAGTATGTTCCCAACTACCCCCTCGGTGAGGCACATGTGAGCAATTTTAATCATTCTTTAAAATGAGCATAAAGCTTAAAAATTTCCTATAAATAATTAAAGTCCCCAAAAGCAGAAAAAAATGTAAATATCAGTATGAATTGATTTTCTTTTGATTAGTTTAAAATAACATTGAGAGACAATCAAAAAAGTAAAAATTGTTCACATCCTCTATATTAAAAAAAAGTACTTTGGAATAGTCTTACGTAATCAGTGATGACTAGATTTTATTTTTTTATGAAAAATATTATTTTATATTCAGTGGTTGGAGTTCATAGTTGAGATTTATTCCAACACAGTGAAAACTGTCAGGACCAGGTCTCGAACCTGGGTATTTTGGCTTGCTGTGCCAACACTCTTCCTCCTGAGCTATACCAACGATATCCTGGCTGGCATATTTCACTCTTATTTCTTGGACAAGATTGCGAACTGCAGCACTAATTTCATTCATCCGAGCTATAAATATAGCA
Organism: Maratus michaelseni; assembly: GCA_963931845.1. Taxonomy (NCBI): domain Eukaryota; kingdom Metazoa; phylum Arthropoda; class Arachnida; order Araneae; family Salticidae; genus Maratus; species Maratus michaelseni. The sequence goes on from OZ007596.1 coordinate 224,927,174, forward strand.
TTTTGTATGATGAATCTGAAATAACACGGAAACTCCTGTATACCATGTAATAATGTAATAAGTTATGCAGGTTCGAGTCCTGGTCCCGGCAGTTTTCACTCTGTTGGAATAAATCTCAACTATGATACTCCAATCATTGAATATAATTTACCTAGTTGAAAATACTTTATTCTGTTCATTTTATGACCTAATATTTTATATATATCACAATTTTTTAAAAAGATTTTAACATCTAAGGTATATTTCTAACCAACGAAACCAAACACAGATAACCTAATAATAAATCGTTTATTGTTTTTAATATTTTCAAAATATCATTTCTCAGAAATCTTACCACTATCTGCCTAGCAAATATTTTTTCTATATATCTTGGACAATCAAAACTAGTCAAAAGAAAGACAGGCAGCTCTGATCAAATGTTTTAATTATGCTTCTTTACAAATTTATTTTCAGCATGTATCCGCTTAACGAAATGCCCTCGATTACTTATTATGCTTTTAATAGCCATTCATCATTTTCAAAATCCCAAAGATGAAATATTTTATCGTTAATAAAGACTATGCGTACTCTTTGCTAATTAAAGAGAGTGATGGATTTTAAAAGAAGAGTATGTCCCTTGTCGGCCATTGTCTGAACGGCTAATTAAGGATAAGATAAATGCCATGTTTTCTGAACTGATATCTGTATTTTCAACTGTTTATCATTTTTCTAACATTTCTCGGAATCAATTTACTAAAGAACATACATACATAAAGGAGAATACTGGGAGAAAATACCTTCGAATTTTTTCTAACCTAAGAAATTCTATTTTTTTTTTCTGTTTCCAACCCGTCTTGCTCAACACTCAATTTTAAAAAACCGCGCTTCTATAGTCTTTTTTTTGTGTCGTCTATCAAAACGTCAATATCGCTTCGAAAATTTGTATAAGCGGTTTTCTCGTATTTAGTGTTTCTTGAAGTGGTCAGCGTTGTGGAAAAGTTCGTAATTAAGCTATCAACTTCAAATATGGTGTGAAACTATGTAACGAATGTACCTATCCGGTGAATCATCAAATTTATCTTACCGCATCCCCCTTTTTTTTCCTTTTGAGAAGCATGGCTTTTACGAAAAGTTTATATATATATATATATATATATATATATATATATATATATATATATATATATGAAACAAATTCAAAAATTTTCGCCGTTGACCTCATTAAAACTATAATTCTGTGTAAATCCCATTATTCTAAATTATTTTCTCGCTCCAGTATTTCGATTGTCAAATTTACACCTAGCAAAATATAGTTTATTCCAAATTCATTCTCTTAAAAAATGGCGCTGATAGATGCTCTATTAAAATTACGCACTTTTATTTCTTTAAATAAAATGCATCCTAGAATTTAATTCTTCTAAAAAACACCAATCTCCCAGCTAAAAATATTTTACTCTTTTGAAATAACAACCTATGAATTTCTTTTCTTTATTTTTTATTTCCCTACGATTCCTGACATAATATTACTCCTCAAATTATGAAGGACTTTAGTCTCAATGTAAAAATTATCTTGGCATCTTGCCATACTTGATAAAACCTATGTTTTTCTTTGCTTCTCTTCTTATTTATTCGAAAGAAGTAGATTTCACGAGATTGTTCTCGAAGCATTTGTTGCCGCGCTTTTTCCAACTCACGATAAAATCGCTTCCATATAAGAGCGCCGGAGAAATTAATCCGAACGCGCTGATTGGTCGAGAGACTTTTTAGATAGCATGTATTCTGGAGCGTTGAAAAAATGATATACGGTGTTTTCCCGCGTTTTGAGTCAGACTGTTCCGGGATCTGGCAGTGTATGCAGCCCCGTCATGTACTTCCTAATCTTCGAATGTTCTCCTTGGCCGCCGATAGATTCGATAAAATACCTGCCTATACGAACCAAAGATGTCTTCTTAATATAATAATTTAAATTATCAAGTCTTCTTCACGGTCTTAAAATAGATTTAGCTACGTGGAAAGTAAAGCATAGCCAATCTCTTTTGATTTTCGAATAAAATGTGAACCGGAACGAACTGTCTCTTATTTTGAGTTCTATACGTAAAAATGAAGTGGTTTTTCGGTGCTCGACTGTAAAATTCCTCGGAGAAACCTTTGCCTTGAGTATGAGTTTACAAAAAGTATGGTGATGCAAGTAGAAGCGTCACATTATAAATTTTAGTCGACCAGGATTTCGAGATATTTTTAAAAGCCTAGTGGATATGCCAGGTGTTCTTGTTCCACCGATTTTGCTCGATGCTTATGATGCTGGTGTATGGACTTCAGCTGTGACGGATGGTACATCGTTTTGGTATGTGATAATCTAGATCGAAATATGTAATGTCACCGATTTGGAATGTGTTATCATCGGATGAAATTAAATGGAACTTTAATGACTTATTGTTTTGACGCTGATTTATTCTATGAGATGCGGCCAAGTAAATAAAAGGACACGGCAGTGTAAGTTATTTTTTCATGGTTGATATTTTTATTTTGTGACTTTCTGCTATTTGAATATTTTTATGTGATTTTATTTTATTGTTAATGATTATTTAAATTCTATTGTTATTTAAATGCTACTGAGATCGGGGCTTTGTAAAGATAATAGAGTACCTTCTTATATTTATATTGATAAAAGTAATAAGAATATGGATGAAATTAAGATGATTGCATTTGACCCTGATTCGGGAATGGGGATTCAGCAGTCGCTAGAATATTTCAACAAAATTTGTAGAAGAGAAAATAAGAATGAGGGATGGAAATTTAATCATATATCTCAATATCTTAAAGGTGAAGCTCTTAAAGTGTATGTTAATGATTGTTTAAATTGTGATGATTATGAACAAATTGTAAATATTTTAATAGAGAGATTTATTGACTTAAAATGCCCAAAATTTTCTGAATTTACTACACTTAAACTTGATAAATTGAGTGATTTAGAAGATTATTTTAGAAAAAAGGTAGAGATAGGTAGGCAGTTAAAATTATGTGAAACTATTCTGTTACAAGGATTGACTGATGGATTACGACCAGAATATCAGAATTCCATCAATGTAAATCCTCCTGAAAATACCACTGACTGGTATAGAGTTGTAAAACAATTTGTTGAAATTTCTCCAACGCTCAATACTAAACAACCAATCAATCAACCGTATCGTCAGCCAAATTTTTCTGCTCCCCGTTTCCCAATGCAATCTTTTCGACAATATTATCAGCCTTTCCGACCACCTAGGCAAGAATATGCTCCTCGGAATTGGCTACCAGCACGACAATTTAATCAGAGATCTCCTAATTATAGGAATCCTGTACAAAACAATCATTTTCAAAACCTTTATCCAAGCAGACCATGCAGAATTTGCACCAATAAGGGGGTCAGAAATGTTTACCATTGGGAAAGAGAGTGTGTTTTTATAAGTAATACTATTCCCTCTGATACTCATAATGCTTCTTCTTTTGATTGTAATCCTGGTAATGAATGACAATTAATAGTGTATAGATACACCCCTCGTTATAATTTACCTTGTATTGTGGATAGTGGCTCCCCAATTGCCATTTTACCATTGAAATTTGTAAGAAAACTTAATGCTAAAATTGAAAAAATTCCTACTACTATTATTGGTCAGGCAAAAGGGTTTATGGAAATTAATCAGAAGTGCAGAGTGCTCATCAGGGTTGGGAAAATTAGTAAATGGGTGGATTTTCTAGTATGTAATATCGATCTAAATTATGCAATATTGGGGTTAAGAGAATGTTCAAAATTTGATTTAACAATTAATTGTAAACATTGTATTGTCAAACAAGGGAAAAGAATTGTAAATAGAGGTGTAGCCATACAAAATGAGAAAGCACTCCATTTTCATGTTATTGATGTTAATAAAGTACAACAAGTGAATAATGAAAGTATAAAATGTGAAAATGACAGTAGTAATTTTGGAAATAAGTATGATCATTATAACAAGTTTAATTTTTATTAAGTAAATAACAATTTTGAAAGTAATGAAGAGCAGAGTGATTTGGATTTTTATCATGATGAACAACAAAATTTTGAGAACTGTGGTAATAATATAATTATGCAGTCAAATGAGGAAAATAATGACTATGAAGTGCAACCAGATTATAGAAGACTCATGACTCCTCAAATTTCTCGCGAAGTTAATAATTCTAATTGTGAACTAATGGGGGAGATAAATTTGATTCAAAATGGGGATTTAAGGGAATTAATTCAAGATTACATGGATATTTTTGCTAAACATAAATATGATGTGGGTAGAATTAATATTGAACTACAACGCGTTTATCTTAAATCTGACCTACCAATATCTTTGAGGCCCTACAGAACATCACCTGCTGAGGGAAAAGAAATTCAAAATCAAATTCAAGGGTTGTTAGAAGCAGGATTAATTAAAGAGAGCAATAGTCCTTATTCGGCTCCTGTCACTTTGGCTATGAAAAGAGAGGAAGGCAAAAAGACTAAATTATGTATTGATTATCGAAAATTAAATTCAATAGTAAAAAATGATGCCGAGCCATTACCTCGTATCGATGGGATCTTGGATAAATTGAGTGGTGCTCAGTATTTTTCAACTTCGGACTTAGCCTCCGGCTACTGGCACATACCCATACATCCCGCAGATACTGAGAAGTTAGCTTTTGCTACTAGCTCTGGGTTATTCGAATGGTTAGTCCTCCCATTCGGGATAAAAACGTGGCCCCCGATTTTCAATAGAACTATTAGAAAAATCCTAAATAAATACAAAGTAGATTTTGCTTGCCACTATTTCGATGATATTATAATTTTCTCCTCCTCTCTAAAAGAACATCTTGATCATTTAAATCAAATATTCAAAATTTGTCAATTAGAAAACATTAAACTCAAATTATCCAAATGTAAATTGGCTCAGACTAAGATTAACTTTTTAGGATATGAAATTTATGATGGAATTCTAACTCCTGCAAATGCAAATATTGAAACTATAAAGAAATTAAAACCGCCAACAAATATTAAACAATTGCAAAGTTTCCTAGGATCAATAAATTTTTATCATAAATGTATAGATAAATATGCTCAAATTCGACAACCTCTTAATAAATTACTTAGAAAAAATACAATATGGGAATGGACTCCAGAATGTCAAGATTCTTTTAATAAATTGAAAGATGCTTTAATCCAAAAACCTATCCTTAAAATTTATGATGCAAAATTACCACTTCATATGTTTGTTGACGCCTCACGGATGACAGTAGGTGCAGTGCTTAAACAACCAGATAAAGAGGGGTTTCTGCATCCAATTGCTTACCATTCAAGGAATTTGAAGAGTTATGAACAGAATTACTTCATTACAGAGTTAGAGTGTTTAGCGATTATTGACACTCTTGATAAATTTTATCATTACTTCCATGGAGTCAGATTTATCATCCATACTGACCATGCATCTCTAGTTTTGTTAAAAAATGTTAAGAATCCTAGAGGAAGATTATTCAGGTGGTCTTTAAAATTAAGCATGTTTGAGTATGAAATTAAGTATGAAAAAGAGTCAACAAATGTCGAAGCTGACATGTTGTCCAGAAACCCTGTAACTTTTTTCAACCAGCATATTAATTTATTGTTAGATAAAGATGAAATAATAGAGATGCAAAATAAGGAAAATGTAAATGATAGGAAATATCGATCAGAGAATGGAATAATCATACTTAAAAAACATGGATTTCGAAAAGTGGTCGTACCAATAGCTTTAAGAAAAAAATTATTACACATTGCACATGAGAATTATGGACATTCAGGTATACAAAAAATGCAAAATTTAATTTCTCCAAACTATTATTGGCCTAATATGACAATAGATATAACCCAGTATGTAAAACATTGCGACACTTGTCAAAAAAATAAAAAACCCAAAACAAAAAGATTTGGCTTATTACAAGCTTTACCAGCCACAGATCAACCTTTTGAGTGCCTCTCTATTGATACTGTGGGTGGATTTAATTATTATAACTCAACAAAGAAATTTTTACACATAATCATAGATCATGCCACAAGATATGTCTGGGCTTTTCCATCAAAAAATGTTACATCAGCAACATATATTAATTGCTTGAAACAAATTTTCAATAGTCAGGTTCCCCAAACAATACTCAGTGATCGGCACAAGGCATTCCGGTCACCTCAATTCAAAAAATTTCTCAAGACACATAACATTAAACAAAGATTTACCTCTTCACATCATCCACAAACGAATGGGAAGGTTGAAAGGGTTAACCAGACAATAGTCACTAGATTAAAATGTAAAGTAAACTCAATCTCATCTAAAATTCCATGGACTCGGTTATTAGAGCAAGTCATTCAAGAATACAATAATACTCCTCATTCCATAACTAATTTCCCACCAGCATATCTATTTTATGGCAAATTACCTTATAACTGTCCTTTAAATCAAAATTATTATCTACCTGTTCAAGAAGCACTAAAAATTGCTAAAGAGCGTACTAAAGAATTTCATTTCAAAAATAAAAGGTTATATGATAGAAAATTTGTTGAGTGTCCTTTAAAAGTAAATGATTTTGTAATTTATGAAGAATTTAAATATCCCAATACTAGGAAGTTGGAACCTACTTTTTCAGGTCCATACAAAATCATAAACAAATTTTCAGAAGTGACTTATGAAATAGACAGATTTAATTATCAAACTAAAGCCAATTCAGTAATTGTACACGTTTCTAAATTGAGATCATATTATTTTCCAGATGATTTCAAATTATTTCATGAAAACACACAAAAAACAACACAAACAACTTCACATACAGGTTCACAACACCAAACATTAGTAAAAACAATATATTAATTTCTTCCAAAAGTTTTTATTTACAATTAAAAAAAAAACCTTTTCTAAAATTAAAAAATAAATTCTTTTTACCAGGTATATTCTTTGGTCGACACAGGGATACTACTTGTGTAATTCAATTAACTTAAAGGTAAACAATAACTTCTCAACATTACTAGGTGTCTTCTAGCCTGATCAACTAGTTTTAGTACTTATTTTTGTTGAGTCTATTAAATTTAAATTAAATATTCCATATAATTACAGTTTTTTAGTAAATATTATTTATATTATTTGATGTATTCGCAATAGCTATATTTATTTTGTTTAATACAATAAATGTCTTGAATTATTCTTGAATGCTGATGTTCTGTATTAGTCTAAAAGTTGATATTGTAGTGAAATATTTTGAAGAGATTAGTTGAAAAATAAGTATCGCAATAGTGTAACTATAATAGTTTTGTATTCCAATTCTCTGTCATATATCTATCTAACAACTATTATTATTATTATTATTATTGTTATTATTATTAATATTTTGCTTATTACTTAAAAAGTGTAAAAAGAAGTAGATGATTCTACACTTAAATTTTGGTAATTAGCTATACCCGATTATGTCATAGATTGTAATAGTTAAAAGAAGAGTATCAGAAAGGGATATTATTGTTCACAATTGTTGGTTGAGTGAATTCTATCTAAATATTTGGGCATCTAAATTATTTAGTATTGGAAAAATAATATATTGTTATTTTTTTTTTTTTTTTGCACAATTCGGCTAGCAAAAAATTATTTCCTTATCTTTTCAAGTAAGGAAACAAACAGATTTTGCTATGTATTTTTTTTTCCTCAACCAAGAATTTTATATGGAATGTAATATTTACTGTGATATATTACTAGAGTAGTTATTGAAGTTTTTATTATTTGAAGAGATTTATTAATGTTATTATTTATTAAGAGAATATATTAGAAAAAATGTTGAGAGATATTATTAGTAAGACAAATAGAATTATATTAACAAATTGTTGACAAATTGATTAAACTGCTTACAATGAATTGTAGTTATAAAATATATGATGAATTTGAATTTTGGTACCAAGACTGTGATATACCAAAGTAGTGTGTATACCATGAAGTGCAATATGGACATTTATTATTTCAAAAAATTTTACTGATTGTGACAAAAGATAGCTATCGCATGGAATAAATAAGTTAGCTCTGATCTTTAGTGTGACCACAAAAAGAGTGGCACCACAGATTAGAGTGGGGTCAATCCCAAAACCACAATGGAGAAAGACTGAAATTTAGTCAGAACTGTTTAAGAGACTATTGAAGCTTCAGTATTCAGCTACTCAGTATCAATGTAATTAAGTTTTTTTTTATGTAATTAATTTCCAGCTTTATTATTTATTATTTATTATATTGAATTCTTTATATAGTATGTTATTAATATTATTTATTATGTTAGTTATTTCTTAGTTTATATTGATGTATTCTCATTTATTTTACACTTACAAAAAGTAAGTGTTGTTGTAAAATTTATGTATTTTAGGTTATGCTTTACCCTAGAATTTTTTTAAATTTTTATTCTTCCAAATTTTTAAGGCAATTGCTTTGTTTGTGATTCTTGGTGATTTAAATTTTAAATTTTTAGAATTTTTAGAATTTAGGAAAATTTACAATTTTTATTTTTTGTTTTGTCACTTATCTGAACTACTGTTAGGGAACTGCTGTTCAGATAAGCTTGATTTTTCTTTTTTTTTTTTTTTGGGATGGGGGGATATTGAAACAAATTAAAAAATTTTCGCCGTTGACCTCGTTAAAACTATAATTCTGTGTAAATCCCATTATTCTAAATTATTCTCTCGCTCCAGTATTTCGATTGTCAAATTTACACCTAGCAAAATATAGTTTATTCCAAATTCATTCTCTTAAAAAATGGCGCTGATAGATGCTCTATTAAAATTAGGCACTTTTATTTCTTTAAATAAAATGCATCCTAGAATTTAATTCTTCTAAAAAATACCAATCTCCCAGCTAAAAATATTTTACTCTTTTGAAATAACAACCTATGAATTTCTTTTCTTTATTTTTTATTTCCCTATGATTCCTGACATAATATTACTCCTCAAATTCTGAAAGACTTTAGTCTCAATGTAAAAATTATCTTGGCATCTTGCCATACTTGATAAAACCTATGTATTCGTTTTTCTTTGCTTCTCTTCTTATTTATTCGAAAGGAGTAGATCTCACGAGATTGTTCTCGAAGCATTTGTTGCCGCGCTTTTTCCAACTCACGGTAAAATCGCTTCCATATAAGAGCGCCGGAGAAATTAATCCGAACGCGCTGATTGGTCGAGAGACTTTTTAGATAGCATGTATTCTGGAGCGTTGAAAAAATGATATACGGCATTTTCCCGCGTTTTGAGTCAGACTGTTCCGGGATCTGGCGGTGTATGCAGCCCCGTCATGTACTTCCTAATCTTCGAATGTTCTCCTTAGCCGCCGATAGATTCGATAAAATACCTGCCTATACGAACCAAAGATGTCTTCTTAGTATAATAATTTAAATCATCAAGTCTTCTTCACGTTCTTAAAATCAGCATGGATAGATTTAGCTACGTGGAAAGTAAAGCATAGACAATCTCTTTTGATTTTCGAATAAAATGTGAACCGGAACGAACTGCCTCTTATTTTGAGTTCTATACGTACACAATGAAGTGGTTTTTCGGTGCTCGACTGTAAAATTCCTCGGAGAAACCTTTGCCTTGAGTATGAGTCTACAAAAAGTATGGTGATGCAAGTAGAAGCGTCACATTATAAATATATATATATATATATTTAAATGTATAGTTTGAAAGTTTTCTACATTCGATTAAAAAAAATTTAAAGTTTTTTTTTCTTTTTTTTTTTTGTTACAGAGACAAGTACCAAACAGTAGTGTCAACCAGTTCGAAAGGAGACTATGAATCAGTTTCTTATTTTCAGCCCTCTGTTGGTGAAATTAATTATATTTTTATGGAACTTTTCTTTAGTCTAATCTAATGGTAAGATTCCATTTGTAAATCTTTCCCCCGAAACCTACAAAAGTGATCTTAAATTAACAGATGTTACACCAGCATCTCTACTTAAATATAAAAAAAAATTAGGAAAAAAGAAATCCCATATTTAATTATAAATATGGGCTTTGCATGGTAAATTACATTCTTTTTGCCAAGCTGGCAAACGAACTCGGTCGAGACATTGGTGAGCACACACAATTAGTTTCATCAAAATTGATTTATAAATACGAGCGTTATCGTATGACATAGGTCAGATATACATATATATATATATGGAGATATATATATATATATATATATATATATATATATATATATATATATATATATATATAAATCAACATTTGAACGGAGGGTGGTTTTGGGGTCTGGGGGTCATGATCGGTGAAAATATATCGAAATTTTCCGGAACTGCTTTCCTCCGAACGGCTGCAATAAGTAGCTTTATACTTTTTTGTATTGAAAGCTACCTAAAATTGTATTTATTAAAGTACAAATCCAAAATGAACAATCTTTATACCAATGAAAAGGGGAAGTTTCAAAGTTTTTTTTAAGACATTATAAATGTTTAATTTGTCCACCGTTTGCTGCACGGCAAACATCTACGCGACAGCCAAACTCGTCCCACACATGAGAAAGCGTATCTGTTGTTACTGAGTGCACGGCAGCAGTGATACGGTTCCGCAGATCGTTCGGAGTTGCTGGTAGCGGGACGTACACAGGACGTACACAGGACGTACAAGCCGTGTACTCAGTAACAACAGATACGCTTTCTCGTGTGTGGGACGAGTTTGGCTATCGCGTAGATGCTTGCCGTGCAGCAAACGGTGGATACATTGAACAGTTATAATGTCTTAAAAAAACTTTGAAACTTCCTCTTTCAATTGGTATAAAGATTGTTCAATTTGGATTTGTACTTTAATAAATACAATTTTTTGAAAATGGGTCTATCATTTAGAATAACCCTGTATTTTAAAAATATTTTTTAATTGTTTATTTTACAATATTTCCGAAACAAAACCTTAAAATTAAAAGAAAATTTACACTTTCAATTAGGGTTTTTTTGGTTGTCGAGAAACAGAAATATTAACTAAAGTAAAAAACAACATTTTATCTTTTTCATTTATAGTTAGGGAAAAATAGACTTCTTTGCATAGTTTTTGAGCGATAAATAACCATCAAATAACGATATTGTTCATTCATGTTGTACAGCATAAACATACTTAATTTCTAAAAAGATTTTTCTAACGCTTTCAATATTTTACGAAAAATAATATTCTATGTCTATCACTTACCTGCCCATCTTCCACCATTCTTCCGTAAAATGTGGATTAATTTGACCCAGTTAAACACGTTTCGAATCCGAACATTTTTTTAAAGAAATGAAATGAAATAACTTCCACTACAACCGCGAAATTTTATAAATACTGATACATCAAATAAATTTTCTCTTTGAAACGTCCATAATCTGGATCAAATTAATCCACATTTTACGGAAATCTGTTGGAGGTTGTAAAGTATGCTATAAGAGCTTTAAAAAAATATAATTTTATCGTCACAGGAACATTACTATCAAACAAAACCAAGCATAGATAATCTAGTAATAAATCATCTATTGTTTCCATATTTTTTACGAAACAACGCCTCTCATAAAAAAACATCTGTATATTAAATATTTTTTCTATAGAACTTGAGCTGTCAAAACTAGCCAAAAGAATGACAAAGAACTATTAAGAAAGCCTTGAGTGTAGTGATGTTTCTTTACAAATTTATTTTCAGTATGTCTCTGTTTAACTATTACCCCTCCATTACTTATTCTATCCTGAACCGCCATTTATCATTTTCAAAATCCGAAAGATGAAATATTTCATTCTTAATAAAAGCTATACGTATTATTTGCTAATTAAACTGGGGGATCGATTTTTTAAAGAATAAAAAGCCCCTTGTCGACCATTAATTTTAATGGCTTGTTACGAAGAAGATATCCCAAGTTTTTGAGACTGAACCTGTTTTTAACCTGTTTGTTATTTCTTCAAACTTTTTCTGAAAACATTTCACTATCCTTAAATATGAAGAAGTAATTAATATTTGTAATTACATACAAATATGAGCTTCGCACGGTGAATCACATTTTTTTATCTGTGATTTCAGGCGATATTGCCTGATATGATCTAATCCCTGGCAACACACTGTCATCCTCAAAACATACAGTGCATATCATATTCAGGATAAAAGATATCATTTGTATGGTCGAAATTGTCCTCCAAACAATCACAGGATAGACTCTGGATATCAAAATGTCGCATCGACAGACGTTCTACGGATGACTTTTTATGACGTTTCTAGGACAATTATAGGATAAAGGAAGACGGAAAGAAATTAGGGAAGAAGTATGACGCATATAATGTCCCTTAAGAGAAAACACGGGATTTTCTACGGAGAATGTAACTTAAAAATTCGTTACCTGTATCCTCTGGATATCTGATAGATGTTTATTAAACGATATGACCACTGCAGGATCTGTAGGAGCACTATAGGATGTCCGAAGAAGAATTGTGATTGTATGCAAATGTTCTAAAAGGCCAGAAGTCGTTAGAAAAATTTATTTTCCCTATAATAACTTTTTGTGACGTTAAAGTTGTTTGCGTATTCTTATATAACAATAAATATACTTTGAATTACTTTCATAATAGTTAAAATTTAGAATTTTTTTAAATAAATAAAATAAACTTAATTTAATTTTTGTGCATTCAATATGAATTTAAACTTGTTTAACTGTATGATCTCTATTCATTATGTTAATCGGTGAAAGTTTATGATGTTAAAAAATGATAGTGGTTTTTTAAGATATTTCCTAAAATTTATAAAATTCCTTGTTTAGGGTTTGTATACTACTGTTATAATTAAGTTTCCTTGAGGAATGTAATAAAATCCAATAATAACATAAGTTTGAAAGGGACGCGATTTCACTTTATTTTGTCAGAAAATGTAAACAGTATAACATATGCAACAAGAATAAACATTAGATTATAACATATAAAATATACATAAAAAATAGACAAAGCCTTGAAATTATGAGCCAAAACTATTTTGAACTGTTGAATTACATTCGTTTTTGATAGATTTTCGCTTATCACAGTTTTTAACATAACTTCCTCTTTGTTTATCCGCTTGCTGATAAAGTCTCATATCATGTTCTTTAATGCACACTTCTTTTGATTGCAAAATCACAGAATCATGAAAATAGTTTATCGCATCAAGTTCTGTAAATGGAAAATATTAGATGTTTAACATTTTTTTTTTCAAAATGCGAGAGAAAACAGAGAAATAGCAGTTAACTTATATCCTTCACTAGAAAAATTGCCTTATCCACAAAATAAATAACAAGTGGGTAAGTGTGATTGAAGATCGCTCAAAGGGTTTCGTTTAATATTCCTTTCGTCACTGTCGTAACGACCTGTGTCGTCGACACTTGGTAAATTGGCTTGGGGGTCCGCAGTGCGGAGCGGCCCCAGGCCGATCGCAGTGCTGAGGCGAGACAAAGATTCTGGTGCGATATAAGTCCTTTAGTGACTTTGGCGCGATGGTCGGAACGCGCGCCGGCGACCCCCGTGGGCTCCTGGCGGCGCGAGCTCATTTTATCCTTTCTTTAATAAATTTCATTTAACAACAACAAAAAAAAGTCATGTTTTTTATAAAGTAAAAATTTACCAGTCTATTTTTCTCGTTTTTTCGAATATCTAAAACAACCCGATAGCGGGCGAAGCCCGTTATTATATTCTGTCATAATAATATCTGTCTTGTGGACTAAATGCGATATTTAAAAAAAATAATTTCAAAATGAAACATGTTGTGCACCTTCAAAATGTTAAATTATGCGAATATTTCCGTAATCTGGTTTTTATCATGATTCAATACGTTCCTCAAACGCATATATTTACTACATTAAAGACGTGAGTATAAAACATCACAAATTTACTGAATGGTGTATACAAACGTTTTGTATACACCATTCAGTAAATTTGTGATGTTTTATATTCACGTCTTTAATGTAGTAATGTTTCATGGTGTAATCGTCCAGCATTTATATCTTATATTTACTAGTCTCTATTACTCATGTTGATACTCGCTTTGTATTATTCTGAAACTTTTGAAAAATTCGTTAAACTTCCGATATGACGTCAGATTTTCTTTTTAATTTTCTAATGACGTGATATTAATCTGCTTTGTTTGTACATACACATACTCATACTCCTTATATTATAGAGAAATCTTTCCGTTTTTTTTACCACTATGACGTCAATCAATTTTATTTCATATTAATATTTTTTTCAATTGGTGAAACTTTTTATTTCATTTTCTTTTTCACCTGGAAATCGTCTGATAGAAAAATAATTATTGTAGAAAGAATTTCATCGTGGATTTTAATTTTTTGGCATGTGCTATAACGAAAAATGTTTAAATTTAATAGGAAAAGGCTGTTAGAAGTTTGGTTTTTTATCTCTATTTATTAAAATAATACGAATTTTTCAAATTTTAATATTTTGAGCTCTTCATAGTTGGTATTCAGATTTATACACAAAGTTTCAACTCTGTAAGTTACATAGTTTTTGAGAATGGCTCTGTGACAGACAGACAACGCAGCGGGAGTAATAGGGTTTCGTGAGATGAACGAAACCCTACAAATGGAATAGATACATCGCGTGCTAGCACTGATTTGAAATCAAACGTGACGTCACGCTTTTGTATTATTGGCGTTCAATCCGGTTGTTTGGCGATAGTTTTTTTTTATTTTATTAAAAGTGGTCGAAAGGAAAGTTGATAAATGCCGTTTTGATACTTCTTTGTCACAGCTATCCCCCACAATTACGATTACGCCAAGTTTGCAGTCAATTTCGCCAAACTCGGAAAGCATGAACTAAATAAATAAACGCCCACGTATAATCGAGATACAAAAATAAATACCATAGCATTAAATAATATAATATTTCATGTTAATAAGAATATATATTACAATGTTTCATAACAAATTCATACCAACGTTTCATAACAAATTCGTACCAATGTTTCATAACAATTTCTTACAATGCTTTATAATAATAATAATTTTTTGATATTACGCCTTACATTATAGAGCATATTTCTAAAATTGCTTTCAATAGTTCATAAAAAAAAATTAAGTATTTTCCCCACATAAATTCCGTAAGATATGATTCGAGGTGATGGCAAGCCTCGTTGTTTTTTATTGCACCACTTAGCAGAACTCATATTTTTTTTCAACATTCTGTGAGTGAACAACCGTTCTTGGATGAACAAAAATGTAGTTATGGTTCACAGTAAAGTGTGCTTATAACCTATTGTATCAAGCTCCTCTGAGTGCTATCCTTTCCAGCATTTAGTGTAGATTGTGGATCCATTTCCATTGATTCACAGATTTTTTTTTCCATGAATGTACTAACATCTCTATTTCATATTTGAACGAGATAATGTTCGCTATTTTTCCGACATATGCCTCCAAATATCCATCGTTGTGGGAGTACCCTGCCGCTATTGTTTTTTCGACGTAAGAACAAATTTTCGTAAGTCTCAACAATGTTATTGGCACCACTAATCCGACCATTAATTATTTTTAGTAACAGTAGGGTACACATTTTTCTCATGCAACTATTCCAATCAATTGTTGGATTTACAACCATATTTAGTTCTTTTTTACACCGTTTTATGAATGTTAATTTTTATGCCCAACAGTACATAAACCTTGCGAACAAACTTTCACAGGTCTCAACAATTTTATTGGCACCATCAATTCGACCATTAAAACTTTTTATTAACAGTGGGGAACACACTTCTCTCATGTACCAATTCAATCAATTGTCGGATTTTCAACCATATTTAGTTGTTTCTTACACCATTTTATGAATGTTAATTTTTATGTCCAACAGTACCTTGCGAATAAACTTTCGCAGGTCTCAAACATTTTATTGGCACCACCAATCCGACCATTAAATCTTTGGATTAACAGTAGAGAACACACTTCTCTCATGTAAACATTCTCTCCAAACAATTGTCGCATTTTCAACCATATTTAGTTGTTTCATACACCATTTTATGGATGTTAATTTTAATGCCCAACAGTACGTAAATCTTAGGTTTTAGGTTCCTAAGGTTTATGTTCATAAGCCTTATGAACAAACTTTTGTAGGTCTCAACAATTTTATTAGCTCCTCCAATCCGACCACTAAATCTTTTTATTAACAGTGGGGAACACACTTCTTCTCATATATCAATTCAATCAATTGTTGGATTTTCAACCATATTTAGTTGTTTCTTACACCATTTTATATATGTTAATTTTAATGAACAAGAGTACATAAACCTTACGAACAAACTTTCGTAGGTCTCAACAATGTTATTGGCAGCACCATTCAGATCATTAAATATTTGTATTAACAGTATGGAACACATTTCTCTCACTTAACTATTCCAGTCAATTGTCGCATTTTCAACCATATTTAGTTGTTTTTTACACCATTTTATGGATGTTAATTTTTATGCCTAACAATACATAAATATTAAAGCGGTTACAAACGGTTTTCTCGAAGCAATAAACCAATTTCCAACCCGGAGGCCTCTTTTTCTTTTACAACGTTTTACGTTGCATCTCCATAGAGTTTCATCAATAGTAACATACAGTTTCATATCATGGTCATTTTCGCATAGTTACTTGTTGGGTGAAAGTCCTCACTTTTGAAACAATGAGATTGCATCCATCTCAGTGGAATGTAAATCAAAGATTATTCCCATATTTATGAGAATAAATACAGGTGTTTTAAGAAAAAAAAATTACAACATGCAATTAAATAAATATATATAAATATATGTTCTGGAACATTAACGAAAAAGCAGTAGGACGACAACATAAACACCTGCTGTCTCTTTAGGACTTCAAGTCATTTGACGAGATTTTATAATCTCGTCAAATGATGTCGTCGTACAAACTCGATATATCTCTAGCACTTGGCGATTCAACCTCGGTTGCCGCTATAACAAAGAAGTACCCACCTTTTTTTTCTAAGATATTTAATGGTATTTAATTAAGATAATCCTGAAATATATTTGTATTGAATTAAAGGTATTTTAAAAGTAGTTATATAGCCTACGTGTGTTGTATGCTTTGAATAATTGTTTTTCTGACGATAAAATTTCTTAATCAAATTTAGTTTATTTGCGCTTTGCTAAAGAGTATCCTTAAATGTACTCAAATACATTGTCATCTTTTTAAATTAAAATATTACCCGATCTTTAGGAATCATACGGTTTGTTTTCTGTAAAATTTAAATATTCGGCTTCCGACTAAAGAAAAAAAAAGAAAGAAAGAAAAGAAAAGAAAAAAAAAGGAAACCGACGATCCTTCAATTAATTTTACATAAAGAAGGAATCTACAAATAATTTTAAGATAAACATTCTGTCAAATAATTTCTTTTGTCTGTGATTCCATTTCAGTCGATGGAAGCTTTTATTTCTTTATACATATGTTTTAATGAAGTTCACAGCTTTTGGCGATTTTCTGGGGATGCTTTTCGGTAGAGAAATAAATTTTGATCCTTTTTTAAAAACTACAGAACTCGCAAATTTTCAAATGCTGTAGGATAAATCAACTCGTTTTTATATTTTTTCAGATTTATGTATATAATTTATTCAAGCCATACAAATACAACATGATTTTCCCTTTTCATTGTTGTTTTGATATATTTTCCATTCTGTTGGTTTTAATATTTAACAGATCAAAATAAGTAATATTTTCACTCTTAATAACGATAAAAGAAATTTTAAATTCCGTGTGCTCTTGCTCGTTCATCAAGACAAAATTCGGTGAAAAATTCTATCTGTAAGTACTATGATTGAAAATGTTCATTTGTCCGTTAGTATAAAATAAAGTATAAGTTTTCAAATGCTGAAAACATAATAATAGTATGTTTGTTGAAATTTAATATTTAAAGAAGATCATACAAATTTTTAGTCAAAATGAAAATTTCTTTGGATTACAAATATTTTTAATGCTTTTTTTTTTTTTGACTAGAAAACTGATTGTATGGCAATATTTTTAGCTACCACTGCGTATTACTGTTCTTATAAGCAGTGACACATATATAGATAGAACTAGCTACTACGTCATCATTTAAGGGACACTGGATAATAATTATACGAGAGTTACATTTAAAAAAGATTTTGTTAGAAGACCAACATTATAGTACGAGGGAAAGTCATTAAGTAAGTCGCAAAAGATAATTAAATAATAACTTACAATGATATTCACTTCGAAACTATTTTTATTTCTCAACATATTCTCCACCCATATTTATGCACTTATATCGCCATTTTATCAGTGCCCCAACACCAGCTGCATAATGTTCTTTGGGTTGCTGTCTCAGCCACATTGGGACTTCAAGTTGAACATAGGAGACAATTCAAAAGTTTGGTTGGCAATTTCTTCAACATCCACCATACAGCTTCGACTTAGCCCCAAGCGATTTTCATCTGTTTAGTCCACTAAAAAACCATCTTGGAAGCAAGATGATGATCACAGATGATGAAAAGGTTCAACTTGAAGTTCTAATGTGGTTGAGACAGCAACCCAAAGAATTGTATGCAGCTGGTGTTGGGGCACTGATAAACAGTGATATAAATGCATAGATATTAGTGGAGAATATGTTGAGAAATAAAAATAGTTTTGAAGTGAATATCATTGTAAGTTATTATTTAATTATATTTTATGATTTACTTAATGACTTTCCCTCGTAATATATCTATAAAAATTAAACAAGTTGTCATTTTGTGAAAATCCTACATCCCATTCTTCATTATTTATTATTTTTGGTATGAACTATACATTTTACTTGCTTTTGCGTAAATTATTTATTTTCGCAAATAAATACCCTGCCAATATCTTGCTAATACTTTAAATATTTTTACTGATTATTCTGCAGAAAAACATATCCCTTTTTTTTTCTTTGATATTATACACTTGAATAAAAACATATGTAAACAAGTGAAAGAATTTAAAATAACAACTTAAAAAAATCCAAAATCACATGTTGACATAATAATAATAAAATAATAATAATAATATTAATAATAATAAATACCAAATTATTTAAATAGAAACTAAATTACTGATGATTTTTCACAAATAGTTATTAGTTTTTTAAATAGACTATTCTCTTTACGTGGAAAAAAAATTCGAATTCTCTCTTTTTATATTTATTTTCCCTTTTTTGTGAAATTTTGACCTAGAAATTACACTCTCTGTCTTCAAAGAATCGAATAGTTTTTTGCTTTAAACGAAAAATAAACTTTTTTTTTTTTTTAATAATTACCGAGTAAACAGATTAAAATAATATTTTGAGAATGAAAAAAAATTCTAATGTAGAAAAGTAATTGATCTTTTATTGCAATTTTCTTAATTTAAATCTATGGACATGAAAAACATTTTAATGGAGCATCATTTCTTAGAAACGTATTTTCATTTTTTTTTTAACCTGGAAACACGAACATAATGTAGGCAATTTCAATTGCCTGATGATTTTTGTAATTAGATCTGTAGTTTTCATTGCGCAGTTTTTTTGAGAATCAGTTTTAAAAACAAATATATACTGATTTAATTAAACATTCTGTCAAAATTTAATTTTTCAGATTTCAGATTATAGTTTTCTACATCTTTCAAATTATTCTTGATTGCGTCATCTTTAAACATGATATTTATGTATAGATCTAAATTATTCTTAATCTAATCTAATCTTGCACGATCTTAAAACTAAAAGTTTTCAACTTTTTTTATGAAACAAAATAAAAAAGAGATTTATCAATTTCTACCTTTAAGAAGAATTATACACTGTAAAAAATGTTGGTCAACAATTACGGTACATATACTGGCAACTTTGTGGCCAGTAATTTAACTGGACGGTATATGTACCGTAAAATATTTAAAGTATATGTATCGGCTGCAGTCCCCCCTCTCCTCAGGCCTGCACGCATTACGTAACAAGAGCAAGAGCATCACTTCAGAGGTTGCCGTACACCGAGGCGGGGCTACCAGCTTTTTTCTTACTGAAAAATAATTATTTTACAGTATAAGTAGCGAGTTTTTACTGAAAAACAATCATTTTACTGTATAAATACCGTTTATAATCGAAATGGGACATATACGGTTTTATTACGGTTAATATACCTTAGAAGTACGATACTCATACCGTAAAGAGTGAAAACGGTACAACTACCGTTAATTTACGGTACATCTACTGAAATTTTACGAAATTTCTTTACAGTATATTATCAGAACCCTAATGGACTTGGTATTACTAATGGAGATAGTTTCTATGATTCAATGTTGAATTCAAGGAGTGCTCCGGGGTAAACATGCCCTCGGAGCTTCGTTGCCCCCTTCCGGAAGATTTCGAATTTTATGCTTATTAATGGTTAAGAACTCTACTGTATTTCCCCTTCCAGAACCGCAGAAATCCCTCCCTGAGAAAAATCTCTGAATTTAACACTGCTATGTTTGTTTTTGTGTGATTGCTGTTTAAATCTCATAAACAAGATTTGATACATAAGGTATTTAGCCAGTTTAAAATAGTGTTGAATTCAAGCATTTTTCTCTGTGAGGGGTGGGGAGGGGGAAGATTTATGCAATTCTAGGGTGGAGCACATTTTAAAATCCCGAAAGGGAAATTTATATTTTTTTAAACATGAATTAAGCATAAATCTTCCGATCGAAGTTTTCAATGTAAAATTACCCAGAGGGGATGTCTCCACGGGCCAGACCCTAAATTCATCGCTGGTTTTAATGCAGTTCGGAATTTTTTAATCAGTTTGATATTAGGTACACTGTTAAAATTTGCAGCAAACTGTCCAGTCATTTGACCGTTTTTGTAGAAAACGGTTACATAAGCGTAATTTAACTCTATTCTGACCATAATATGGGCAATAATATGGTCAGAATATCGCTAAATTACGGTTATGTAACCGTTTTCTATAAAAACGGTCAAATGACCGGACAGTTTGCTGCAAATTTTTAACAGTGTAGATTTCGTAAGAAATACTACCTATTACATTCTCCCCTAAGATGGAATTTTTGAAAAAATTTTGCAGATCTACGCCGATCATGACTTTCAGAACCCAAAACCATCCCAGTTCGAAACTTTATATATATATATATATATATATATATTTGTCACTTTTTTATGGACATGATAACGTCAATAATTCTGCACAAATCTCTTCCAAACTGATACATAAAATCAAGGGGCATAAAATCTCGGTCCAGTTCGTTAATGGACAAAATCAAACCAAGGGGGGAAATGGGGGAGGGGCTTTTTGTGAACTTCTTAATTATGATGCGTATCGAATCCGTTTAAAGTTATTATTACTTTTAGGAAAAGGGCCGAAAACTTATGTATGACAGATTTTTGATATCATTAAAAATGGCTCCAAGAAGGGAAAAAAAGGGGGGTTTCAGAAGAAAAAAATTCATAACTTCGTCCATTCACAAGATCTGCTTAAATTTATTATAAATTATCTTAATATTATCTAAAACTTTTATATTGACAAGTTTTTTATAAGACCAACCATTATAGCAAAAAAAAAAAAAGATCATTGCCGGCTCCGCCTGCAAACAAGGATTTATTTTTTCAATAAGAAGCGCTTATAACACCTTCATAGTTTCTACACATGTTACTATTCGAATTATATATATATATATATATATATATATCAGATTGGTTTTATGACCAATTTTCATGGGGAAAAAATCGAATTCATTGAAAACTGTTTCGTGGACGAAAAAAGTCTAACGTAAAAAAGTAATTACTTTTTTTCATTATCATAACTTAGTTAAATGAACACAAGGAATATTTTTATGGAACATTATTCCTTAGAAACATATTTGTAAATTTTTATGCTTCAAGCGAGAATATAAAATGATAATTTTAATTTTCAGATGATTTTTGTAATTAGGTTTTTAGTTTTCATCACTCTACTTTTTTTTTCTTTTTGAACTGAGACAAAAACAAAATTTATGCTCATCTAATTAGGCAGTCTGTTAAAAATTAATTTACAAATCACGTACATAATTTTATTTCCTTTTCTTTCTTTCAAATTATTTTCGATTGTGCTATCCCGTAATAATATTTTTAAGTAGATATCAATTTTTCTTGACGTTTGTAATAATTCAAGGCTTTCGCAAATAATACATAAGGTAAATAAGTAATAAGAATGAAAATAACACTATTTTATAAGCACAATATGTATAAGCATAATATGTTTATATATATATATATACATATATATTTAAAAATCACGCCTAATTTCATGAATGCCAATTCATGTTGTTCAAAAAATATTGCGGAACAATACTTGGCGTGTTACAAAGTGGTTATATAGCGGTGATTTTGAAAAATTCACCGCTTGATAAAGCGCAGGAACAATTATATTAAAAAATTATAATTTTTGCTCTGTTTCTTTTTTTTTTTTAAGATAGGGCAATAGGAGCAAAAAAATCATTATTTAAACTATCTATTTCCGATTTCTAAATTATTTTCTCAACGTATATTTAAAATTTAATTACTATTAAACTATTAATTAATAGAAACTTTTTTTTAATATATTACAATCTTTTCCTTTTATCATTTTCTTTTGCTTTATTTTATTTTTAGAGTTTAAAATTTTTAATTGTTGCAGATTTACTACCAATTAGCTTATTTTGTCGAGCGGGTTTCGGCGCATAATTCACTCCACTGTTGTTCTTACTCATAAACAGTTGTAACCCTAAAGAATATTGGGCGATTTATCACCTACGCACGGATAACGGGGTAATGCCTTAGCATTAATTTATTAATTTATAATTAAGTTCTAAAACTATTAAAATGGTGTACTATCATCGGAAACACAGCTGTATACATATTTTTTTATAATTGCAGTCTATCAGTAAGTGTATGAAATATCGATTACAAAATTCCATCTTTACATACAAAAAACAAGTTGAGTTATATAAAAGAGTGTAAAAAGAAATGCAATTTAAATTAACAACTTTATAAAAAGATTAATTTAATAATGATTTGTTGCATATATATATATATATATATATATATATATATATATACGAGTATACAGTCCCTGGCCAAATTATTAGACGCAGTTGTTTTTATTATAATTTGTTAAATATCTGGAAAGATACATGAGGTTTTATATTGAAACTTTAGGAGTGTAAACAACATGATAAACGTCATATATTTCCGAGAAGATTTTTTCTTGAAACCCCATAAGGGGCACGAATACGTTTTTGATAACCCTGTAAAAACCAATATCACAAAAGCGTTGAAACGGTATCACACGCTTAGGAAGCTTATTGTAATAATTTGGGTTCATTTTTATGAAGATAGCATGTATACTCGAAGAGAAATTCAAGTTTATATAAAAACAGTCCCCAATTTTACGAAGTTTTTTGCTTATGATTTGCAGAGTTTTTAATATAAAAACAAGTTTTTTTCAGAAAATATGACAAACAAAATTATACACAATACCCTGCAATCAGAATTCAAAAATAATAATAATTGCATACAAAATGAGCAGGTTTACTAAATATTTTTTCACTGCGCATGCGCGAATTCAATCAAAATATACTGTGCATAATATATTAGCTAAATATATAGACCAACTTTTATGAAAGTCTCAAAAACATAGCTTGAAAATTCTGATAGTGATCGTCGATAGAATAAGCTCGAAATTCGCTGTTCCCAAAAGGAAGCAAAAAAGATGAGGGGTTGTATCCAAATATACTAGCTTATGAAAGTTGACATAATAAGAATGAAGTGTTTCTCATTCTATATTTGATACAACCCCTCATCTTTTTGCTTCCTTTTGGGAACAGCGAATTTCGAGCTTATTCTATCGACGATCACTATCAGAATTTTCAAGCTATGTTTTTGAGACTTTCATAAAAGTTGGTCTATATATTTAGCTAATATATTATGCACAGTATATTTTGATTGAATTCGCGCATGCGCAGTGAAAAAATATTTAGTAAACCTGCTCATTTTTCATGCAATTTTTATTACTTTTTAATTCTGATTTCAGGGTATTGTGTATAATTTTGCTTGTCAGATTTTCTGAAAATAACTTGTTTTTATATTAAAAACTCTGCAAATTATAAGCAAAAAACTTCGTAAAATTTGGGACTGTTTTTATAAAAACCTGAATTTCTCTTCGAGTATACATGCTATCTTCATAATAATGAACCCAAATTATTACAATAAGCCTCCTAAGCGTGTGATACCGTTTCAACGCTTATGTGATATTGGTTTTTACAGGGTTATCAAAAAAGTATTCGTTTTTCATCAATTTGTTGACGGCCCCTTATGGGGTTTCAAGAAAAAATCTTCTCGGAAATATATGACGTTTATCATGTTGTTTACACTCCTAAAGTTTCAAGATAATTCCTCATGTATCTTTCCAGATATTTAACAAATTATAATAAAAACAACTGCGTCTAATAATTTGGCCAGTGACTGTATATATATATATATATATACAAACAGAGATTAACAAACTATTCCCTTCAAATTGGTAAAAACTTTAGCATTCTCTTTTATTTATGTTTTTCTTTCTTTCTTTTTTTTTTTTTTTTTGGTGTGTGTGTGTGTGCATGCAAGAGGGAGAAATTTCGCCTTTGCAATCACGTGCTCTTTCAACAATCACAAAGTGGAATTGTTTTTCACTTCAAATAAAAAAAAAATCCTTCCGGCCTGTACCAAAAGGAAAAGGTAGCTTTCCTATATCTTCGTTTTAAAATTTTAGCTAATGTTACACGAAAACAGCAAGTTAAAATGCAAAGAAAAAGTTTACAAAAGATTCGTTAATACTGAATTTGAATAAGAAATTCGCCAAATTATTGAGCAATAGCCAAATTGGCTTCATTTATGACGACTTATTTTGGTCGCCAAATTTGGCGATATTTCGCCAAATGTCGCCAAGTTTGGCGAGAATTTGGCGCTAACGGATATGAATATATAGTTTTATGCGTATGATTGGGAAAACTATTACAACAATGAAAATTTTTGTAATATGCTGTCTTGTTTCAAAATGTCAGCCACCCTAGAATTTCAAACTGCTCTATCTCAGCCATTTTTTAAGATAGAGGTAAACCAAAAAATGCTCTGAAATCCTCGTATCAAGGCCTAACACTTAATTAAAAAAATAAATTTGAATTTTTAACTTTTTTGTATATTTATTTTAGTTATAAATTTTTAAATGGCCGCCATCTTGAAACAAAATGGCGGACCAAGCTGGTCAACGAACTCGGTCGAGACATTGGTGAGCTTAATACACAAAATTAGTTTCATAAAAATTGATTTATAAATACGAGCGTTATCGTATGACATAGGTCAGATATATATATATATATATATATATATATATATATATCAACATTTGAACGGAGGGTGGATTTGAGGTCTGAGGGTCATGATCGGTGAAAATATATCGAAATTTTCCGGAACTGCTTTCCTCCGAACGGCTGCAATAGGTAGCTTTATACTTTTTTGTATTGAAAGCTACCTAAAAATACTTTTAAGATTTTTTTTCTTTGTAATCATGGAGTAAGTAGATTAAATTTATTCTGTTGTAGAAAATAAAAAAAAATAAAAAAATAGAAGAAAAATTAATTTATCTAGTATTCTAGCAAAAACATAGGTATTTATTTATTTTAAAAAAGGAAAGAAGAGAGATGGTTATTTTTTTTTATTGACAAAGCCACCTTAAGACGTTGTACGTGATTTTTTTTTTATGAATATACGATCGCGCTATATTAAGGCGATAGCACAAAGAAGATGACGTGCTAGCCGCCATTGACGACGATTTTTCATTTTTTTTTCTCTTGTTCATTTTTACTTTCTTCTATTTTTACAAGAAGAAAGTATTGGATTCATGAAAATGTTCGACTTCTGGTTTTCATCGGATTTATACGTTTTAGAAGGTTTTGAACACGATTTGACTGTTTTTAGAAAATGTCTGTCCGTGAGTCTGTGAATCTGTTTGTCTGTATGTGACAAAAAATTTGTGGGAGCTCTATCTCAAGTCTAATGCACCGAATTTAATAAAACTTTAGATTCAGTTAGTCTGGATATAAGGTGCTGCTGATTAGTTTTTGATGTAAATTGCGCTATAAGTGGCGCTGCTATGCTACATTTTTCACGATTTTCACAATAGCTATATCTGAAGAACTAAAGCAGAAAATTTCATCAAACTTCAGATTCTGTTCGATTATGACATAAATAGACGCCGATTACGTTTTGGTGTACATAGAGCAACAGGTGGTGCTGCTATGCTACTTTTTTCACGATTTTCACGGTAGCTATATATCAAGAACTAATGCAGAGAATTTCATCAAACTACAGATTTTGTTAGACCATGACATAAATAGACTCTGATTACCTTTTGCTATGTACATAGACCAACAGGTGGTGCTGCTATGTTTACTTTTTCCTCGATTTTCACGATAGCTATATCTCAAGAACTAATACACAGAATTTCACTAAACTCCAGATTCAGTTAGATGTTGACATAAGTTGTTGTGGATTTGATTTTGGTGTGAATCTCCCAACAGGTGGTAAATATTCTGCATTTTTCAGAATTTACACGATTTTAGCTATATATATATTAGAACTATTGCACGGAATTTAATAAAACTTTAGATTCAGTTAAAACTTGATAAAAATTGGTGTTGAGATACGTTTTATGTGTATGTGAAACCTGTATGAGATAGAAGAAAGTTTTGGGATTGGCACATTCGACTAGTTGTTAGTTGTATTTTGATGCTGATTCTGTCTATCATAAGATATGTTTTCCTTTCCTTTTTTTAAGTTTCGTTTTCACGTGCTTCGTGCACACGACGACGTGGCGCAACCAAGATGGCTGGATGTCGGGTAGTTCGATAGATGTAGGTCTTTTGTTTGAAGTGTAATTTAATACCTCATGAACATGCCTGAAACAAAATTCAAAACTGTTACCAGTGGTCTTGAAGCCAGAGTCTTAACCGTTATACCAGTCGCATACAGATTTTATACATCCGCTGTAAGATGTAATTATTTAAATCTGAAGTGCGTATTTTTTATTCTTCCAACTATCTGGACAAATTACTTCCAATACTTCCAATCTTGAATAAACATTCTTGAAATCTATAATACATAAAAATAAAGTTATTCAAAATCATACAGGATGCTTAAAAAAATGTATGCACAATTTATTCGCTAATAACTAGCATTTTTTTACGTTTAACTAACTTGAAATGAAGACTGAAAATAAGCTTTGATCAAAGATATTTTTTCCTAAAGTGTTACTGGAAGTTCAAAAACGTAGCTGAAGTGCAAAGACAGTTTAGGAAAGAATTTCAAACAGATCTTTCTACGCGACTTGTTGTTGTTATCGTGTCAGAGAAAGTGCCATGGCACTTCTCTGAAAGAAGGGGTGCCAGGACCTCAAGAGAGGTTGGACTTCTAGAACTGGTTTCCTAATTTTTAACCAATTCCAGATGAGAGACCTGCACCTATATTGGCACCCCCAGTAGTATTGTTTTCAAACTTGGAAGACATTGGAGCCGCGAACAGATTTAACGTACATCAGCTCCCATTAACGTACACGGTCCCACAGCAGCTGCAGTCGAGAGAGGTTGTCACCCTCCCAAGCACTGATGGTCGATGCTGCTTTACTTTCGGTGATCTTGACGGGAACCGAGCTTAATCTTCTGCGCCACTGTGGGACTATGCGACCTACAATTGCTAATATTACAGTTAAGTTTGAGGCGGATGAAACTGTTCAAAATGTTCACTAACAACGTTCAGGAAGGCCGCGGTCGTCAACAAACGCCAAAGAGGAACAGGCAGTGGTAGGTGGAAGTTTGCAAATCTATTGCCTCACATATTCAGCAATGCCTGCACCAGAACATCAGCCAGTTTGAATATATGCGCGAATTTTATAAAGACGTTCATTATTGTGTGGCGACTCATCCGTGCAGTGCTCTCTAGCTGTTGCCGCTGTGGACAAACTCTAGAATCTAACTACCCTAGATTCGAGCAACTCATTCATCCAGTCACTCCAGTTGTTTCGACAGTGGACAAATTTCACCAGCGAGACCTACTGGTACTGAGATATGTAAGTACTCTACTTCTCGACACCCACTTCGATGGCTCGGCTTTCCGATACGAATTATTTGATGACAGAATCGGACGGGTTGATAAGATGCAAGATCTCTCAAACAGGACTGTATTCATTAATTCTTTTCACAATGGCAACAGGCAAATGCTCTTGTATTTAAACTGGAAGTTATTGACAAGAAGCGAGTCTAATGAAGTCGGGAGAGCATAACAGTGCCTTCTAAGCAAGCTGGCTATTATAGCCTTATGTGTGTCTTTAGCAGTGCAAAAAGCACGTTACTTTAATTTATAAATTTCTTAACTTATGTTTGTTAGGTTAATAAAAGAATTGGTTAACCTTCATTGTTCTAGCTATTCGTCTACATACTTTCACATGCAACAATATTAAGCTGACGGCTGACCCCTCTACAGATCTGGTGACCCTAGTGAAAAGTTTTCTTGACGACTGACCGTTCTGGACTAATCTGAAACATATCTGTTTTCAAGTGAGTATGTTACAATTCTTATTACATTAAGTATTTATTGTACCATATGCTGTCGCTATGCCTGACGACGAAGTTTCCCGTATCGTATTTCGTGCACCCCCCGTTTGGAAATCTGATATAGACTTGTGGTTTCTTCAAGTAGAATCTGGATTTGTTACGGCAGGAATTGCTAACGACGATACAAAGTTTCATTGCGTTGTGGCTGCATTAGACACAGAGATTTTGTCTTATGTACGTGATCTAATCCGTACACCCCCAGCCACAAACGCGTATGGAACGTTAAAATCTCGCATTACGGAACAATTTTCTCAATCTGAGAGTGTTCGTTTGAGAACGCTTTTACAAGATTTGCAATTAGGCGATAAACGCCCCTCTCAGCTGTTACATAAAATGAAAACTCTTGCTACTGATAAAATATCAGAAGATGTTCTGCGTACACTTTGGCTTCAGCGTTTGCCAGTATCCGTTCAGCAAATTTTGTCTATAAGTAAAGATAATCTAACCGATTTGTCTAAAATAGCTGATAAAATTTGTGACATTCCTGGTTTAGCACCAATATTATCTGAAGTGAAAATATCTGGTATTTCCTCAGAACTTGATGGATTAAAACGTCAAATTGACATAATCCATAAACGTTTGGATGACTTAACTCGGTCTACTACACGGACACGTAGTTTGAGTAAGAATAAACCTCTTACATGTAATTGTTCCAGAAGTGGTTCTCGTGAAGCCAGGAACCAGAAATTATGTTGGTACCATTTTCGATTCGGAAACAAAGCTAAAAAATGCACAGGATTGTGTAACTTCGCTAAGGAATTAGATACCACTTCGTGATTTTTGGAAAATAATGGCAAGTGTGCAACTCGTCTGTTTTTGTCAGATAGGAAATCAGGTTTCCGCTATTTGGTGGATACCGGTGCAGCTTGTAGTACGTTTCCCCGAGACCCTTTAGTGCATAAAACACCTGAAACACATTTATCCTTATACGCTGCTAATGGATCAAAAATCTTAACTTATGGTACATGTCAGTTAACGCTGGATCTTGGGTTACACAAACCACTAAAATGGAATTTTGTAATAGCAGAAGTGGATCGCCCTATCTTAGGTGCAGATTTTTTACAACATTTTGGGTTAATAGTGTATATGAAAAACCGGAGAATCATTGATAGCATATCTAAAAAATCCTCGAAAGGTGTTTTTACGTCTGGAAATGCCCTCGGATTAAAAACAGTTTCCGGCATTTCGTTTTATCATAAGCTATTGCAGAAATACCCCAGCATTACTAACCCGGCTATGCTTCATGTCACTCGCAAACCTCATTCTGTTACGCACACAATTTTGACAAAAGGTCCCCCTATTTTTTCGAGACCCAGAAGATTATCTTATGAAAAGCTGCAAGCCGCCAAGAAAGAGTTTAAATCCTTAATGGATCAAGGTTTAATTAGACCATCAAAAAGTCCATGGGCGAGTCCAATCCATATGATACCTAAAAAGAATGGGGAATGGAGAATTTGTGGCGATTTTCGCCGCTTAAACTCTGTCACTGTTCCTGACCGTTATCCCCTCCCCCACATTCATGATTTTTCTTACGGCTTAACTGGAAAAAGTGTTTTTTCTAAATTGGATCTTATTAAAGCCTACCACCAAATTCCTTTAGACGAAGCGTTCATCCAAAAGAGTGCCGTTACTACACCTTTTGGACTTTTTGAATATTTATTCATGTGTTTTGGTTTATCGAATGCAGCGCAAAGTTTCCAGCTCTTTATGGACGAAGTATTAAGAGGTCTTAATTGTTTCGTTTATCTAGATGATGTCTTAGTAGCCTCGGAAAACGAGGAAACACATTTAAAAGATCATGACAAGATATTTGAACGTTTGCATTCTTATGGTTTAGTGCTTAACGTCGAAAAATGCATCTTTGGCGTGAAGGAGTTACCATACTTAGAATTTTTAGTCAACAGTAAAGGAATAGCTCCCTTGCCAGAAAAAGTCGATAAATTACTTAATTTTCCACTACCCAAAACTGTTAACGAGTTACGCAGATTTTTAGCTATGATAAATTTTTATCATAAACATTTTAAATGAACGGCATCTATTCAGGCTCAATTACACGAATTGTGTAAAGGAAAGAGAAAAAATGACAATACTCCCATTCATTGCACTGATGCAACTACGCAGTCTTTTGAACAATGTAAGAAAAGCATTGCAGACTCAACTTTGCTATTTCACTATGTGCCTGGGGCACAAGTTTCGTTACATGTTGATGCTTTGGATATCGGTATCGGTTCCGTATTACAACAAACTGTTAATGGTGATATTCAACCTCTCGCATTTTTTTCCCGTAAATTGACACTTACTGAACAGAAGTATAGTACCTATGATCGCGAATTGCTTGCAATTTATTGTTCTATTAAGCATTTTCGGCATATAATTGAAGGTCGTCAATTTACTGTATTTACTGACCACGAGCAGAGAAGACCGAGCCATGCTCGGTCAAAATTAAATTTGAGTTCAAATATCATGACCCATGACCAAAATGACCCACTAATTGAGTTTTCTCGAACATGTGACTTAGCCCAACAGTCTTCTCGTGCCGGAAAACCATAGGATGCAAAATTTAGTGTAAATTGAGCCGCTTTTTAGATATTGACCCACAATGACCCAGAAATGACCCACTAATCGAATTTCTCGAACATGTGACCTAGTCTAATGATTTTCGCGTGCCCGAAACTCGTAAAATACAAAATTTAATCAAAATCGTTAGGGCCGTTTTTAGATAAAATTAATTTGACCCGCTTTGACCCAAAAATGACCCCCTAATCCAAAGTTCTCGAACATGTGACCCAGCCCAATAGTCTTCTCGTGCCCGAAAATAGTGGGATACAAAATTTCGTCAAAATCGTTTGGACCGTTTTTTAGATACAATTAGCTTGACCATGACCCAAAATGACCCAAAATGACCCACTAATTGAATTTTCTCGGACATGCGACCTAGCCCAATGCTTTTATCGTGCTCGAAACTCGTAGGACACAAAATTTAATCAAAATCGTTAGAGCCGTTCTTTAGATAAAATTAATTTGACCCGCGTTGACCCAAAAATGACCCACTAATCGAAAGTTCTCGAACATGTGACCCAGCCCAATTGACTTCTCATGCCCGAAAATGGTCGGATAAAAAATTTCGTCAAAATCGCTTGAACCGTTTTTTAGATACAATTAGCTTGACCATGACCCAAAATGACCCACTAATTGAATTTTCTCGAACATGTGACCTAGCCCAACAGTCTTCTCGTGCCCGAAAACCATTGGATGCAAAATTTAGTGTAAATTGAGCCGCTTTTTAGATCTTGACCCACAATGACCCAGAAATGACCCACTAATCGAATTTTCTCGGACATGCGACCTAGCCCAATGCTTTTATCGTGCTCGAAACACGTAGGACACAAAATTTAATCAAGATCGTTAGAGCCGTTTTTTAGATAAAATTAATTTGACCCGCGTTGACCCAAAAATGACCCACTAATCGAAAGTTCTCGAACATGTGACCCAGCCCAATTGACTTCTCATGCCCGAAAATGGTCGGATACAAAATTTCGTCAAAATCGTTTGAACCGTTTTTTAGATACAATTAGCTAGACCATGACCCAAAATGACCCAAAATGACCCACTAATCGAATTTTCTCGAGTATGTGACCTAGCCCAATGGTTTTCTGGTGCCCCAAAACGGTAGGATACGAAATTTCGTCAAAATCGTTAGAGCCGTTTTTAAGATAATTTTTGCATATATATATATATATATATATAACCACCCACAAGATTTGCTCGTATTAGAATATATGATAAGCCACTAACTTTCGCATTTGTAAACCAGAGTGACAATTGCTCACCTCGACAACAGCGACATTTGGAATACATTTCCCAATTTACTACAGACATTCGCTACATCCCTGGAAAGGATAATATAGTGGCTGACGCCTTTTCCCGTATTTCGGAAATTAAAGTACCTGAGAGTATTGATTATCTCGATCTTGCAAAAGCCTAATGTGACGATGCTGAATTGCGTTTATTTCGGGATTCTGACACCCTCAAAATGATTCCCCTTGAACTTGCTCCTTCCAAACTACAACTTTGGTGTGATATATCGACAGGAACTGTGAGACCTTACGTACCGCCAAAATTGTATTTCCATTTCTCAATTAGAAGTGAAGTGCTTGTTAATTTGATAAAAAAAAGTTACAATTCCTTTAATTGTGTATACATTTTTTGGAACATCCTGTACATATATTTACAGTCAAATACTATTTTTAAAAATACGTAGAGTTACTAATATTTCAGCATGTCGTTCATGATAAAATTGTCCTAAAAAAATAGCTGCAGGATCTCTTTTTCGATTAGTTTTTTAACAGTATAAAAATCTTAATAAACATGATAGGTCGACGAACATATGGCACGCGTGCCATAAGTGACACGCGATAGAACATTTTCTGCATGGTATTGATTGAGGTTCAAAATACAGTGAAATTACACAAAATACGCAAATTTGGACTAGCTGATCTTGTCTAAACTCGATTGGTCGATTGATTGGACATTGAAGATATTGAAATGCAACATATTTAAGTTTAATCTACTTAAACGTGAGATCAAAAATTTAATGAATTAAAAGAAATTTTGAGATTTATCTTAAAAGAGAGATTATTAAAAAAATGTCGCTGGTAAAATTATCGCAACATGGAATTTAATTCCAAAGACTTAGAGCTGTTTAAGGAAGCTGGTGTTTGCCACTTTGCCCCTCTACACATACCTGCCAGTGATTATTTTCGAAATTGAATAATGGGAAAACTCAAATAGTTCATTCAAGTTCAGTTTGCACTCCGTTAAAAGTAACTATAATTGAATCTGACATCAATTATGTTTGGCATTCTAGATTCAACAATAGAAAGAAATCACATTAAATATTTTTATTATTTTCTAAATTGTAATTCCTGCATATATCTTACTTATACTTTTAAAATCCTCTGAATATCTCAATTTCAAGTAATTTAATTTTTTATTGTTTGTTTGTTTCTTTTTTTTTCGGGGGGGGGGGGGGAGGAGGGTATGGGCACGCCATAGTTTTGTATAATATTTTTCGGAAACATTTGGCATGTGAATATGAAAAAGCATGACATCCCATATCTAAACGCTCGATATTCTTAAAATTCTTTATAAAAGTCATTCTATCAACATTTGATAATACTTGCATGATATTAAAAAAGAATATTACAAAACGTTTTATTCTTGAATAATTAAAATTATAGAAACTAATGGGTTTTATAAGTGTAGTTGTCATCTATCGGTGATTATCCTTATTCGAGACTCAATTACTTTTTAATGTGGACATAATTCTTTATCATTCTAGAGATTTCTAGAAACCCAATGCTCCCTTTTCAGAGTAATCCTACACTAAATCTATGTCATTTATAAACAGAATGGGCTTTCTCTTTCTGTAGAAAAAAA
This sequence comes from Maratus michaelseni, assembly GCA_963931845.1. Lineage (NCBI taxonomy): Eukaryota > Metazoa > Arthropoda > Arachnida > Araneae > Salticidae > Maratus > Maratus michaelseni. The sequence continues at coordinate 224,961,244 of OZ007596.1, forward strand.
ATGTTGCTGTTTTATGTATCTGCGTCCCTTCTAAGAAGATCCCAAAATTCTCCCTTTCTTTCTAAAAAGTAAAAAGCCCTTTAATGTTTCTTTTTAAGTTTTCTACCATTTATAAAAATAAATGAGGATAAAGATGAAAAAAATACACTCTGTTTTTCCCATACGTGATTATTTGACGTTCGATCGTAAATGAAAAGAAAAAGAGTTTCGTCTCGTCTACGAGAATGAAATAAAAAATATTATAGAATGGATATTCACATATACTTTAAAGTATATGAAATTTTGATGACAAACCTTAATGTAAAATGGTTAAAACATACTTTCAGTACTTTCATACGTAAATTCTGCCAAAAGACTTTAGTTGTTGAAAATCACTTGCTTTTCTGAATATAAAAGTAGATATAGTAAATGAAAAATAATTACAAAAATAAAAATGTATATATGTATTGCTTAAAACGCTTATGAATATTACAGAATTATGAGTTGAATGGTAATTCATATACAAGGTACCTTTGGAATGAGTTAATCTACATCAAAATTCACATATATAACAACACATGTCGTGTTATCTGCAAAAAATTGAGCCTTGCAACAAAAATACACGGTCTCCAGTTCAGCGTAGCTGGCAGCAAAGTTGTTCGGTATTAAAAGATCAGTTTTGACAAAACTTTGCTACGCTGTTTCTTGCTTGGCATTATAATATAAAGCTTGTTACATTCATCACATGTAATAGACTTTTATGGTTTTAATGTAATAGTGTTTTTAGAATAACAAACGTTTCAATTTTCGGTAATGAAAGAAGCAATATTTTTTTTTTCGAACACACAAGCATTTTCTCAGCATCGAATAAAAGAAAGATACCGTAATTTCCGCCATATAGTCTACGGATCAAACAACCCTGTTTCGACACAGAAATTTTATTTTGTAAAATAAAGCTTATTAAATCTCTGTTAATATTTGATTTAATTTTACATGAAATTTCTGGGTATAAAGATGACTATTTGATCCGCGAATTATACGCCAGAAATTACGGTAATTGAAAATCAAATCACATTAAGATAAATTTCAACGTTGATAAGTATAGAAATGATTTGAAACTAATAAAATAGATGTAAAACTAATAGCGAAGGGAAAAAAACGTATTAAGTATGTTTGATTGTATTACATGTTTATCACTTTCTAACAATATTGAAAGAGTTTATTACCTCGGTTCATCTGTCTGTCTGCCTGTTCGGCGTCCAACTTTCGTAAATATGTTTCATTTGAAATGAAATTCATTTTTTTTAAAAGTTTTCTGCGTTGAAAATGGAGTGCAATTACAGATCGTTTACAAGACACATCAAATAATTCTGATACATCATGTTCTATATATGGATTGCAGACGCATATGAATTATGGACGTACAGAAAATTGTACGTATAACATTTAATATTCTTTTACTGGGTCGCACGAAAAAATCAAATATATTGTCATTTAAGAGCCATAATTTCTGGAAGTATACGTTTCAATTTGTGTATGCGTTTTCAAGAAATTTTAGTTTGTTATGAAATATTATATAAATACTATAGATGATATATAGGACTGCACAAAATAATTTGTACACATTAAAGTACATGGATGTAGATAACTAAAACTGTGTTTTCAATAGTTTTGCGCATTTTCCATCTGAACTAAATTTATGTATATTATTGAACATATGTGAAAAATATAAATAGATTCCTATATACACTATCTACCAATAAGTATTTGGACACCTATGATCGAAAAGAAAAACAATATTTATTCACATTCAATAGTTAGAGTAGAGCCTCCACGAGAAGCAATTACAGCCGCAATCCTCCTGGGAGTGCTTTCTACAAGTCCTTGTATGACAGCTAGTGGTATTTTTTTCCATTCGGTTTGGAGAAGAAAGGTAAGTTCCTTCACTGATTTTGGACGGTTGTCGCACCTTTTAATTCGACGATCCAACTCGTCCCAGAGATTTTCGATTGGATTCCGTGCTGGGCTCTGGTCAGACCTGTCCAGTCTATCAACCTCATTGTCACCACACCAAACCATGGTGGGCCTCGCAACATGACTGCTGGCGTTGTCATCCTGGAAGTAACGTGGGTCCAACCCGTAGATCCAATCCACTTCCACAACGTAGGAAGCACACTGTCATACAGAAAAGTGCAGTAGTTGTCGGTGTTGAGCTTACCATGAATTGGGACCAAGGGTCCCAGACCAAACCAGGAAAAACATTCCCGTACCATAATTGTCCCTACGCCGAACTTAACTGTGGGCAAATGCATTCTGGCAGGAGCCGTTCTCCAGGCAGACGCCAGACCCAACCCATACCAACGGTAGAGGGTGAACCTTGATTCATCACTCCAGAGAACCCGTTTCCACTGCTGTACGGTCCACTCTCGAAGTGCTTTGAATCACCATAACCGAGCAGCGCGGTTGGACTTGGTGATCAAAGGCTAATGTCCGCAGGGGCTGTTTACTGAATAGGCCCGTGAAGACCGAGCTTACCCACTGAAGTACAAAGGGGCCCCAAATTTACTTTTCAAAACTAATTTTTAGGGAAAAAAATTTCAGTCAGGGTAAAAAAATGTATTTTATTTTCTTAATTATAGCTACTAAATTTTCCTTCAGACTATTACTGGCACATTTATACTCTATTTTTTTAATCTGTTGATATAGTAAATGGTATAAAAACAGTGATTAAATGCTATTTATCACTTATTTTCATTTTTCATACATTTTACATTTTAATTTCAAACATGCTAAAAGTAACAGAAAATTTAATTTGTATAATTATATTATGTTTATATTTATAAAGAGTGAAGAAATGATATAAAATATGGAGAATAGGTTATCTAAATAAAGGGGGAAGTAATTAGCTTTCAGGTGATACCAAATTTCTGTTTATAAAATAGAAGCAAAATTGTGTTGCAACCAAGCATAAATTTAAGTCAAATATTTGTTGTCCCTGCACTTTCCTTAGCACTGGCAAATCCTGCAATTTGTAAAGCATAAAATATATTTTGAAGTTCAAATATTCGCACCTGTTCCATATTTCTAAATTTATTTACAAAATCAATTTGTTATGTATAGTTATGTATAAAATAAAATATTTTTTATATCTATATAGGTAGTTAGTTTTAGTTTAATATTAAAAGTGTTGTTTACTTGAAATTTTGATGGTAAAATTTCAAATTGTTGAAGCATAATTGGCAGAGTAAAAGGGGGCCCCCCTGTGTGACATCGGGCTTCCCCTACCTCTAAGTCTTAAGCGGGCCCTGAATGTCCGGCAGCACGACCATAAAAACCAAGCAGGTGAGCTTCCTTACGGATGGTATTCATCGAAACAACACACCCGGATGCCTGTTGAAACTCTTGGCGTATGTGTGCTATTGCTTGGGTGCGGTTCCTTCCGAATTTCTCTGGACAGCACCCGTTGGTCTCTATCTCCCAGTTTCGTGGGTCTGTCGACTCTGGGAATATTCCGACAATCACCGCTCACCTTCCACTTCTGAATCACATAGGCCACAGTCGATTTTGTGTAATTCAGCTCGCTAGATATGTATGATCCTTAAGGATCGGCCTTTTTTGTGGTGCCCGATGATTACACCTTTCTCGAAATCAGATAACTTTGTACTTTGTGGCACCTTGCATGCGACTAATGCCAATGTTGTTTCCTACAGCCTATTTAACGATGGAGAGCATGACGTGTATCAGTACCGCAGATATCGGCATTTGCATAGGTGTCCAAATACTTATTGGTAGTTAGTGTACATGGTTATAGAAAAGAATTCGGATACACTGCCGTCTATGAATAGTAATTGCCGAAAGCGCGTTTTCCAGTTGGATTAAATTTTAGAACAGTGTGTGCTGCATAAGTACATAGTTAAAACACTAAAATACGTATAATAGATATGCTAAAACACTATTTCAAACATATTGAAATTTATATACATCACTGGAATGCAATACAATATATTTACTGTAGAATATAATGTGCATAGCATTTATCGTTCATTTATAGTGATAAAAAGGAAAATAATTCGGGTATGAGCTATAATTGCTGGAAGTGCATTTTCAATTGTGGTATGCGTTTTTAAATTTAACTAGCTTTTTACATATTACTTGGTGTATATAAATTATATAGATCATATAAAAGGCTGCACAAAATAATTAAAGTGCATTTCCGTTTATTGACGAAAATTTCTGAAGGAGGATAAGTAGGTATAACGTGGGGGTGCCGGCCCACCAAATCTGAGAAGGAAGTGAGGAGTGAGGAGGTTCTTCTTCCCCCACCCACGTTTTTTAATTTTAGTTTTTAAAAAATATAGTTTTTCGAATTTATACCCATCCGCGACGAAAAAAAAAATTAGAACGCTACAATTTAGAAGAAAAAAATTTCATATTAAAGAATTTGGCCAAAAATGTGATCTTCGCTAAGAACTTCACTAAAGTCGTAATGACTATAGTCAAAGGTCTCATTGCCCAGGGTGCACCGCGGGAGGTTCATCACTGACACCCCATCACGCTTGCATCCACACACGCATGCACACACTTTTTATTTATTTTATTTATTTATTTATTTATTTTATTTATTTATTTATTTATTTATTTTTTTTTTTTTTTTTTTTTTTTTTTTTTTGCTATTTAGAAGATTTTTTTTATTAAATATATGAAATATTTCAGATTCTATTTATAAATTTAAGTAATTTCTTAAAAGGGAATGATGTCTTTATGGCCTAAAGCTAGTGTATCAATTTTATTTTCCAAAATATAGCGCTTATCATCATAAGCTGACAAAGCTAATTTTTTTCTACGATGGTGAACAAGTTATGATCATTACTAGTTATTTTTTTTCGCGCTTACTCTAATTAATTGATTGTTAAAGAGAACATCCTTATAATTCTGATGTTTGAGAATATATTGAACAACGTATCGGTTAACACCTTTTGCATGCTTTCTTTCATCTTCTTTTGTTAAAGTGCTATACATCTTGGAACGTAAACCGTCAAATTCTAATATGGTTTCACCAGAAAGTTCGTCTTTCATTTTTACAACAACATTTTTATTTTCAAGGTTAAATGATTTATGGTTTCCCGGGTAATCCGACATGTCGAACAAGCTATGATCTTGTCGCATATCATCGTATAGATCGTCTGTATGGATCTCATAACAAAGGCTGTATGTATCTTTGAAAAGTAACGAAGCCTTCTCGGAGTATTTTTTTATATATGTATTTATAGCGAAATTTGTACATAAGGGTTTTACTAAGTAATTATAACTTTAAACTGATTCGAAATGTATCTTAATTAAGAATGTATGGGGTTTTTCTGTTTAAAAAAAACCCTCCGCATTTCTACCCCCCTTCATCCGATTTTGCACATTAACGAACTTGATCGAGATTTTCTGCCCCTTGATTTTATGTATTAGTTTAGTAGAGATTTGTGTAGAATTATGGAAGTTATCATGTATATAAAATGTGATAGATAGATAGATAGATAGATAGATAGATAAAATTTTGAACTGGGTGTGGTTTTGGGTTCTAGGAGTCATGATCGGCGAAGATATGCAAAAAAATAATCAGAAATTCCAACATACGGGAGAATGTAATAGGTAGTATTTCTTACAAAATCTACCTAAAAATAAAACCGATACAAACAATATTGGTCTAATATTGTTTTATTATTAGTGTGAAGTTGGATAATGAAAATTTAATTTCCAGGAGCAAAACATTGTTAAATGACTATTTTTACCGAATGTTTCAATTTCATTTATCATGTTTTGATATTTTTTCTTAAACTGTTACAAAAATAATGACATTTTTATCTATTCTAGTGAAGTAAATGCACACATAAATATTCTCTCATTTTCCTATGTACAAAGTATTGTATAGTATGTATCATGGATTATGTTATTTTTTTACCTTCAATGAAGTATCCTTAATGAAAAAAAAATTAAGCACAGAGTGAAAAAGTAAAATTTCATAAGATCAATAAATTGTTATCTTAAAAACAGCAGTTCACTGAAAGACTTTTAAAAGGACAAAATCAATACTATGAAATGCTTTTAATAACCGTATGTTTTTCAGTTCATTAAATACTAAAATAATATCTTTTCGGTAACAACGCGTTATTCATGCTTACAAAACAAAATAGCATATTGATTATAACGGTTTAAAATTGTAGTGATATTACCTGATACTGTTTTACATTTTACATAATTTAATCAAGTAAATGGTTAATGCATTTATTTTGCTTTATTTTCAAAGTTGCAAATTATTGTTTATACTGGTAAAAAATGTCGTTGTTAAGGCTACCAATATTTTTTTTCGGCTTCAGCATTTACCTAACAAAAGATAAATGGTTATATGATATGATATTGTTACATCACACATATACAGTGAAACTGATTCATCTCAGAAATTTAAGAAGCAAATATTCGCGATATTCTTCTTATGTTCTTTTTATGTTACGGAGGCAACACTAAATCTTCGAATGTTCTGAGAGAAGTAGCTCATCAAACAATAAAATGCCTACAATAAAAAAAAAACTCTTTTATTTTAAACGTTAACTAAGCAAATATTCATTATGTGATTTACATTGTAGAAGAGATAATTATCTTGTAATTTTTTCTGATAAGGAAAATTCCATTCAACGGAAGAATACTTAGATATTAAGTAAATAAGTAACCTCCAAGACAAGCAAATAATAATCATGAAACTTGCATTGCTTAACTAATAATGAATCTTCGAAAGATATAGTTGATAAGATGAAGCTCATTCAACATCAAATGCTTACATATAAAGTAAAATAGCTTCTTTGTATTCTAAAAAAAGGGTAACTAACACTGTTGCTGCTGCCGTAATTGAATTTATTGTGACCGGAGCTCTTTCTCGGCTTATATTTAAATAAAATAACTATTGCATATAAAAACATGAAAAAGTGTAGTTCTATTGATAAATGTATTATAAACACGATGAAGTGAACAGTTTTTAAATCGAAGAAATATCTTAAGCGATATTTAATGTTGAAATCAGTCAAGATAGTTACGTAAGTTTTATAGGATCAAAAACTGTGCATAGCTATTTCATCATATTTTTCAATCATATACGTAATTGTGGTGTGCACTATGCAATCATTTTTTTAAAATTGTCTAATATTTTGTGTTTGTTTTCGAATTTTTTATTCAAAATTTCATTATCTGAATAGAGATTTATTTCATATTACGAAAAAGCCGTTTTTTACCTACTGTTGCCAGATTTTTAAAAAGCCCAAATAAGAGTATTTCCAAATATTTTTCAATCGAAAAATATGTTTTCCGTGAATATTAAAAAGGAAAAGAAAATTTAAAATAATTAAATTATTGCGTGCGAAAAGTATTTTATGGTGAAAATTACGTCATATTTAAACAGCCCAAGTAATAATATTTCCAAACACTTTTCATTCGAAAAATATATTTACATTTAAATATTAAAAGAGGGAAAAAAACTTTTGAAAAGTTATATTATTACGTGCGAAAAGCATTTAATGGGACAAATAAACATTTATTTTAAAAGTCATATTTAAAAAGATTTTCTTATAGCGTTTCAGAGAAAATATTTCTGCTAGACGTCATTATGTAAGTCCAGGAGATAACAACTTTCTTTACTTAGCCATTTTATGCAAGCTAATTTTCAAATGTACGACAAATCTTACATAATCAATCACAAAAACAGCCGTCAGCTGTCGCGAAAGCGGTGGATGCGGTTTTGGTAGCGAACAATCCCCCAGTCAAAGGGAAATAAATGGCAACCAGATTACTGAAGATCGCCTTTGGTCTAGATAATGTCATTCAATCTTCCGTAATCCGGTAATATTTTAAAACAGGGTGAATTGGCGTGATTTTACAGTCTGCGGGGTCTGGATAGAGTTGGCTAGCGTAGCTCGTAGGGTGGACAGTATAATATTTACATTTAAAGTCATGCAGTTACATCTTGGAAGTTAAACAAGCAAATACTCATGAGATACTTTACATTGAGAAAAAGATAATGAATCTTCAATTATTTTCTGATCAGAAGGAAATCATCAAAGAGTTAAATGCCTGATAAAATAAATCAATTTCATCTTATAGGTTAAACAAGGTAACATTTGCGATATAAGTTGCACTGTAAAAACAACAATGGATCTTTGAGTGGTCCTTGGTAAGAAAAAACTCATCAAACTGAATGAGCTTAAATGCCTAAATATAAAGTAAAGCAATTTCGTCTTATAGGTTAAACAAGCATATAACTATGCAATAACTTGCATTGTAAAAACAACAATGGATCTTCGAGTGGTCCTTGAAAAATAAAACATCATAAAAATTTAAGCTCATCAAAGTGAATGAGCTTAAATGCCTACATATAAAGTAAAGCAATTTCTTATAGGTTAAACAAGCATATAACAATGCAATAACTTGCATTGTAAAATCAACAATGGATCTTCGAGTGGTAATTGAAAAGTAAAAGTTCATCAAACTGAATGAGCTTAAATGCCTACATATAAAGTAAAGCAGTTTCATCTTATAGGTTAAACAAGGTAATATTTGTAATATAACTTGCAAGTGTAAAAACAACAGGGGATCTTCAAGTGGTCCTTGAAAAGTAAAAGCGTATCAAATTTAATGAGCTTAAATGCCTACATATAAAGTAAAGAAATTCCATCTCATAGGTTAAACAAGGTAATATTTGCAATATAACTTACAAGTGTAAAAACAACAGGGGATCTTCGAGTGGTCCTTGAAAAGTAAAAGCTCATCAAATTGAATGAGCTTAAATGCCTACATATAAAGCAAAGCAATTTCATCTTATAGGTTAAACAAGGTAATATTTGCAATATAACTTTCAAGTGTAAAAACAACAGGGGATCTTCGAGTGGTCCTTGAAAAGTAAAAGCTCATCAAATTGAATGAGCTTAAATGCCTACATATAAAGCAAAGCAATTTTATCTTATAGGTTAAACAAGGTAATATTTGCAATATAACTTGCAAGTGTAAAAACAACAGGGGATCTTCGAGTGGTCCTTGAAAAGTAAAAGCTCATCAAATTGAATGAGCTTAAATGCCTACATATAAAGTAAAGAAATTTCATCTTATAAGTTAAACAAGGTAATATTTGCACTATAACTTGCAAGTGTAAAAACAACAGGGGATCTTCGAGTGGTCCTTCAAAAGTAAAAGCTCATCAAATTGAATGAGCTTAAATGCCTACATATAAAGTAAAGCAATTTCATCTTATAGGTTAAACAAGGTAATATTTGCAATATAACTTGCAAGTGTAAAAATAACAGGGGATCTTCGAGTGGTCCTTGAAAAGTAAAATCTCATCAAATTGAATGAGCTTAAATGCCTACATATAAAGTAAAGAAATTTCATCTTATAAGTTAAACAAGGTAATATTTGCAATATAACTTACAAGTGTAAAAACAACAGGGGATCTTCGAGTGGTCCTTCAAAAGTAAAAGCTCATCAAATTGAATGAGTTTAAATGCCTACATGTAAAGTAAAGCAATTTCATCTTATAAGTTAAACAAGGTAATATTTGCAATATAACTTGCAAGTGTAAAAACAACAGGGGATCTTCGAGTGGTCCTTCAAAAGTAAAAGTTCATCAAACTGAATGAGCTTAAATGCCTACATATAAAGTAAAGAAATTTCATCTTATAAGTTAAACAAGGTAATATTTGCACTATAACTTGCAAGTGTAAAAACAACAGGGGATCTTCGAGTGGTCCTTCAAAAGTAAAAGCTCATCAAATTGAATGAGCTTAAATGCCTACATATAAAGTAAAGCAATTTCATCTTATAGGTTAAACAAGGTAATATTTGCAATATAACTTGCAAGTGTAAAAATAACAGGGGATCTTCGAGTGGTCCTTGAAAAGTAAAAGCTCATCAAATTGAATGAGTTTACATGCCTACATATAAAGTAAAGAAATTTCATCTTATAAGTTAAACAAGGTAATATTTGCAATATAACTTGCAAGTGTAAAAACAACAGGGGATCTTCGAGTGGTCCTTGAAAAGTAAAAGCTAATCAAATTGAATGAGCTTAAATGCCTACATATAAAGTAAAGAAATTTCATCTTATAGATTAAACAAGGTAATATTTGCAATATAACTTGCAAGTGTTAAAACAACAGGGGATTTTCGAGTGGTCCTTGAAAAGTAAAAGCTCATCAAATTGAATGAGCTTAAATGCCTACATATAAAGCAAAACAATTTCACCTTATAGGTTAAACAAGGTAATATTTGCAATATAACTTTGTGAAATATTATATTATATGCAATATAACTTTGTAACAAGTGTGAAAACAATAATGGATCTCCGAGTGCTGCGTGATAAGAAAAAGCTCATCAAACTGCAGAATGCCCGCACAATTAACAAAAGAAAAAACTCCTATGCAAGTTTAATTACATATATGAAATTATTTCAGATATTTGGTGTTAATATAAGTTATTCAAATAACAAGAAAACACAAAGAATTGTTGTATATATAACGAAATGCTTAATGTATGTTTTGGGGATACTATTGCTGTTATCGGTAATATCTAAAGCTTACCTAACAGTTAAAGACAGAGAAAATCCTAAGAGCCTTTTAGTAGTTGCAGTACTTCATTCTGCGGCATACGTAATGTGGTATCATGTAATTAAATATCAATCACAACTGATAAAAACACTAAACAAATTACACAAATTGGAGAAATTTCTTGAAATTTCATCGCCTAGAAAATTAATTGTTATTTCTTACTTGCTATTTGCATTAATAGGCATTTTGTCATTATGTTCAAACACATATGATTATGACGTTTCAAGTTCTGAGAAGGAGGCTCGGTTGTTTACTTTCGATAGCATAGATTTACATTACGTTCACAGGAGTGTAATATTTATTATTTGTCAAATTAGATATTTTGAATGGTTTTATATTTACTTCTTTACATGTTATTTTGCATTGTTTTACATCATCATTTGTCGTTACATGACCATCATCTTAACCGAACATGTCAATATCAACGACAGAACCGTTAAGCGACGTTCGGCAACATCCACAGATTGTGATTCGTGTTTCATTCGTTATGATGGCATGATTGAACTTTTTGACGATATTAATTCAATATTGTCTTTTCCCATTTTTCTCGAGAGCAGTTATACTTATTGTGGAATGCTCTGGGTATCATTGCAGATTTGGAAATCTCCAAAGGATCTTTTTCTGAATGATATTTTATTCTCGATATTCAATTTTATCTTATTTACTGCTACGACATTTAATGCTTCAAGTGTTTATGAAGCTGATAAAATAGCGAAGAAATCAAACTTTACAATATTGCGATCATTAAGCGACAAAGACTCCAAACAGACGAAGGAAAGCGTCGAAATTTTGTCTCAAATGTGCCTTTTACCTCCGTTTGCATTGACAGGGTGGACTTTCTTTGAATTTACGTATGGATTTTACCTTACAGCTATTGGATGTTTCGTAACTTACTCTTTGCTTATAATAGATTTGTAAGCAATTTACAAAGAAGCGCATAAACTTATTGTAATGCAGTCGGACCCGGTTAAGACACTCACGGTTAATACGCGATTTCACTTAGTACGATAATTTTTCCCAGTTCTTTAACATCGCTTATAAGACTAATGCAAAAATATCACGTTTAATGAGAGAATGGTTATTACACGATCCTGCTTAATACGCGATAGTTTCAGTTTCTTGTGGCATAAAATCTCGTACAACACAAATTTATACCAAAAATATGAATTTTATCTCTCTTCTCCACTGTTGCCAATTTAGAGCATTCTTTTATTCTAAATATCTACCACTATTTTCGAATAGTAATAGCCGCTAATTATGGGCTAAATATAATAGTACTCATTATTTCAAGTACTAAATATGGTTTTAATGACTGTGTTATGCTGTAAAGTTTTAATATGTTTTTTTTTGTGCTAAAAAAAATAGCCTAGTAGAAAAAATATTCTTGTTGTTTTATTTTTGGTTGTAACGTATTAGTAGATGATAAAATCATACTTGAATCCATATTTATTTTCAGTTATTATCCCAGTCGGTCCTATAAAATCAAACAATGATGTAAACTTGAATACAGTTAAATTTTAATGTAAGTATGCGTAAAAGTTCTCCGTAAACATCTAAACAAAAAAGCTGTAAATTTCATTTAGACGATCAGATGCATGAATAAGCTCAGCTCCTGTAACATTTTGGAAATCCCGTTTAATACGCGATCCCATTTAATACACGGTTTTTGTTCAGTCCCCTGAAACGCGTCTAAACTGTGTTCCACTGTACTTAAATAAGTGAATTTAAGAAAATAGTTATTTTCTTTTCAATGCAAGAGGCATTACAGAAAAAAAGAAATCGCTGAACGTATGTCACATTCCCTCCCCCACCCCCCCTTAATTGGGCATAAACAATAAATCGCCGAGTATTGTGTCAAAGACCATTAATCACAATGTAGCCATTTTATGTCTCCCATACATGCATTACAAACGTTGCTTTTGCTTTACGATTAAATTTCCGGTGTTTATGAAATTATTTCTCATTAATTTGTTAGTTTTTGCTAGTTGAAAAATTAAAATAAAGTGAAAGATGTTTTTGACTTATGTTTCGAATATATTTGCAGATTCCTTACTGAAGTAATCCAGTGAAGAATTCAGGGAATTGCCTGGAGGACCCCCCCCCCCCCCCCCAACACACACGAAAAATAAAAATATTCCCCGACTTGAGATTTTCTGATTGGTAGTGGTTAATGGTTCGAAAATGCAAATCCCCCCCGGGGGAAAATGTCTGAATTCAACACTGATGTAAGCCTGTCTATTCTTTAATAAAGGGTGTTATGGTCTATGCCACCTAAACGTAAAAAATTTGCTGTTGGCAACAGTTGTGCCCGCATAAAAGAAAAGTACACATTTATAAATCACTCAACTTTTAAGTTTGAATATGAAAATTTTATATGAAAGGAGATCTGTCAGTTTAAAAAAACAGGGTGGGCCAAAAGTCCTTGAAAAGTCAAGTAATTTCCGCACGAGAGTGCTGCTTGGAAAAAAATGCTTCTTATGATGTAAAGTTTTGTTTATGAAATTGCAAAAAATTGGTTTTTTTAACTGTTTATAGATGGTGCTACACCTGCAAAACTACAAAAAATGCATGAAAATCAAGTAATGATAAGCAAGTGTTTAATGACAGATGACGCCACCAGATGCGCTTCTAGAGAAAAAAATTAAACTAAAATGCCACAACCACAACTTAAATTAAAGCAGAGATTGCGGGAATCATGCAGAAATAAATCGGATTAAAAATGAGAATTTATTCTTACTGAAACTAGTCATCGAAATATTTTTTGTTTAGTATTTAAAAGATTAATTAAAGAATTGGTGTAAAGCATGGACACATTATACCAACCAAAGACTAACACGCCATCTGTGATCAGTTGTTTGCTTATATTAAATTTTTGATGCATTTTTGGGTAGGTTATCAGGTGTAGGGGTTACAAACTATGTACAATGTATGTACTATGTGATGTACAAACAATGTAGTACAAACTATGGGCAGTTATTGGGACTACTTTTTTATTTGCTTAAACAATACTTAAGATCATGATAAGTATTTTCGACCAAACCGCACTTTGGTACGTTAATAACTTGAATTGTTCTTGAATTTTAAATTGCGCGAAAGACTTTTGCCCTCCCTGAATTATCCATTGCACGCTCCTCTAATATTCTACATATAAGATGCGAAATAGAAGTTTTAACTTCATTTGATTTATCTTATATGAAAAACACGCACTGTTAAAAATTTGTTTCAACATTTCACTAAATCATGGTGTCGAAAATGTTGCCACGATAAAATGACGAAACCTTGTTCCGAAATTTGGCGCTCCTTTGAACCATTATCTTGTGCAGGTTGAACCATGAACTGTTAAAATGCTGAACTATAACCAAGTGAAACGCTAAACCAAAAAATGGTTACAGTTACCCTTTGCAAATAAATGCTAATCCGACCGGGTCCTCATTTTAAAGTGAAATTCGATACACTAAGGACATCCATCTCTTCACCAAGCTTAAATGTGACACATTTTGACTTGGAGCTCTTGCATTATAACCACTACACAATCAGGCAGTTGCAATCATGCTCTAAAGAAAGCAGGACTGTCCAATGCGGCGTCCTTTGAAGGTTCTCTTGGAGCTCCTGCTATTGTTTCATTTTTCTAGATTAGTAGAAACATGGTATTAGAAATGTTGCCACCATAAGATGATAAAACCTTGTTCCAAAATTTGGTGCTCTTTTGAACCCTAAACTTCTGCAGGTTGAACCATGAACTGTTAAAATGCTGAACTATGATCAAGTAAAACATTAAACACAAAAGTGGTAATAGTTATCCTTTGCAAACAAATGTCAATCCTACCGGGTTCTCATTTTAAAGTGGTATTCGATACACTAAGGACATCCAACTCTGCACCAAGATTGAATGTGACACCTCTTGACTTGGAGCTGTTGCATTATAACCACAACACAAGCAGGCAGTTGCAATCATGCTCTAACGAAAGCAGGACTGTCCAACACGGCGTCATTTGAAGGTTCTCTTGGAGCTCCTGCTATTGGTTCCTTTTCTAGATTAGTAGAAACATGGTATTGGAAATGTTGCCACCATAAGATGATAAAACCTTTGGTGGAAAGTATTCACCACCTTGTTTTTTTGTGTTACACACTTAGAAATGTATATGTAAATATTGAGTGTTCTTCTTTTCTTTAAATTCTATAATTAGTAAATATTTCTCCTTGCATTTATATATAATTATTTAGACATCAGAGCGGTACAATGGTTGGTATAAATTTAGCTAACAAAGTGACAGACATTTTTATGAGCTCTGTCTGACGAAAAAAAGTGCACTGGAACCATGTTGTGAAGTTTTTATGACTGTAAATTTATGAGGGGTGTCAGTCACACTTCGTGTGTGGTACCTTGAGTTCGAAGCTAGAGGACTCAGGGTAGACCCATAGGCGCCTGGCTAATTTAGGGGGCCAGATAGCTTGTGGTCATTGGCTGGATAGTTCTCCTATGAGCAGCGAAGGTAGGTGTGGTTATTGACACACTGGGCCATTTAGGCACAAGGTCGTAAAAAAGTCGAGTGGGAGGTGCCATCACCGACTGGTAAAAAGCCAGAACTTGGAGAAAAAGACAGTCGATACAAAAATGTGAACGAGTGCGGTTGAAAAGAATTAGTAAAAGAGAGTGCAGAAGTGCTATAGTTGGAAAATAATATGAGAGTGTGCTGCAGATAATTCCTGTACAAAATATGCTACCGGGCTTGTCGATGAGGGTATGCCCATAAGGAGTCACTTACCCTAGCCTGCATCAGTGTCCGACCTGGGACCAGTGAATCCCCTAATAACTGGAGTTGAGTCTGTCTTTTAACGACTCAGGTATGATGTTTTCTTATATAAGTACCAACCTAATTGTGTTTGTACCGCTCGAATTTAATTGTAAGTTTTGTTCGGCAGGAGAACTTGATCATATAGTAATTAAGAATGTTTAATGTTTAAAGTAAATTGTAAAGAAAAAAAAAGGATTGATTTATATATCCTTACTATGTTTTTTTTATATGTTTTTTTTATGTAAATAAAGTAATTGATTTTTTAGTTTAAAAAATGTGTTCTTAATTTAGTGTTTGCATAATTACTTCTAAAAACCTAAATATTTCTCTAGAATTTTCTTAACTTTAATCTTAGAAAGTTTTTTTACTTAAAATTATCTGTAGGGTTATTTTGGTAAGTGTCTTATGGAACTCTATACACTCCATCCCCAAAACCAAATTGCCATATATTAGATACTCTACACACAACGCAACAATTTATTTTCTTTAGATAAACAATTCTCTAGTATCTAGTTTGGCAACGATCACGGAGTCTTCTGCAATTTGAAGCCCCTATAGATAATTAATGAGTGATGGTAAAGGTGCACCCCACACCTGATTTTCTTTATGTATGATGATAAACTTTTAATTGACAGGTGTAACTGGTCTTTAGTAGGATCTGTCGGTAAATCACCTTTGCATTCGGGGGAAGAAGATGGTGGAAAGTATTCACCACCTTGTTTTTTTTGTGTTACACACTTAGAAATGTATATGTAAATATTGAGTGTTCTTCTTTTCTTTAAATTCTATAATTAGTAAATATTTCTCCTTGCATTTATATATAACTAGCATGCTACACCCGCTGCGGTGGGCCATTTTTCTAAATGTACCTTAAATCATACGAAGTGGCCTTTTATTTTAAAGGAATATGGATCTTCACCTACGGATGCTACCCTAGTCAAAATTTTCAAACGAATTATATCAATAGATTTGAGCATGTATTTTAAAGCAATAGGGACGTTCACTTGGTTTTTCCTACAATATTGCTGTAAACGTTGCGAACGACATTGCGTTATATTATATCATACATTGGACAAAATTTGGGCTAATAAGAAGCAACTCATTTAGTTGATCATTTGTAGTAGAGATTGGTAGGGAAATGAGGCCATTATGAGATTATGGCAACAGGAACTAAAACGTTCTCTAGTCAACATATTAGTAAAAAGAGAGCATTACAATGATTGCATAGATTGACCGTTGAACTTAAATAATGTTCGGGTGATGCATTTTCGTCTGTAAGTTCTTGCCTCTATGTGAGGTTCTGGTAACGTAAGTACAATCTCACTCTATGTTACGTTATACTGCGTAATGTACGTCCTCTTCAGTCAAGTCTACTACCGTTTTTCATCTTTCGATTCCAGCAGAGTAAATACAGTCAAAAACGTAATAAATTGCTTGCACATAAAGAACAGTGTTTAACTTTCCTATTTAAAAAAACTGGTGAAACACAAAAAAGTGCATTTTTAAAGCTGAATAGTTTGAATAAAATTGAAATGACGCCATTTTCACTGTATTTCCATTTTTTAGACCAGTTGCATTCGTGTAACCGTTAACCTGAAAAAAAACCCGATGATTAAATCCGGTAGAAGAATAAACCTCTAGTTTGCATCCAATAAAATCTTCCTTATCTTCCTTAATCTTGTTGATATCCAAGTTTGACGTCAAACATTAGAAGTGCTTGAAACGATATGGTTACTAATGTACCAGAGTTACTTACAAAACGAAGTTATTGACACGCCAAACTATGTTCCATTAAATAATGTCAAATTACTGTTAATTGAATTATAGATCTTTCATTAGCAAAACTCCATACCTTATACAAAACTAACAATGATAAAGTCAGTTATGCAAAATGTTTAGTAATAATCTTTTTGGTGAATACTTAAACCGAATATTTTCTTTGCATTTCACTAAAGAGCATAATAACAGGCAGAAATAAATTCATTTGTTACTATGTTTAGCTGCTAGGGATGTGTGTAACTCGAAAATGCTTTATAATGATCGAAAAATTATCTAATCAGAATTTCAGCTACTCGTTTCTCTTATCCAGGCTGAAATGATAAATCGACAAATATTATTTATTCCATTCACCACCATTGACATTACAAAGTTTTTTCCGTACATGGATTGGAAGCATTGCTTTTTTGGTAAAACTTTGCTTCATAATGAAAAAAAACCCCATAAATTTAGCAATCGCTAATTTCAAAAGTCGTCTAATCTTCTGTAATCTGAATCGTCGTCCAGACTAACTTTGAAACATAAACGAAACTTCCAACAATATAGTAAAATTGCCAACTGGCAGGTTACCGGAATACGGACGATTAGTCCAATATCTTTTAAAAATAATGACGAATCAAAAAGAGCATCGAAAATTTATTTCAGCACGCAATTTGTATTACAAAATGTTGCGTTTCGTGATAGTAATAACGCATAATTGCACACATCTCCTTAAGAATATTCTTTAGTTCCTAACTTTTGACGCAGTGAATATTTCTATAGGTGAAATTGGCGATTTATTAAAAAAACAAAAATAAAAGAATAGACAATATTCGCTGATCTGAATTCGAGTCTATAAAAATCATATGTTTGGTGAAAACAACAAAAAAATGGTAACATTTAACTATTTTACAATATGTGTTTGGGTGGCAGACATTCACTAAAATTTAAATATTTGATCGCATATTTATAACAATAACTGCTATTTATATAATTTGCATCTCTATAATAAAACCGTAAGTCTTGTGACTGTCATCAACAGTTCCGGAATGCCCGTTTTACTTTTTCATATGCCAGGCGGCCATTTTTATTCAAAATTATTTTTTCGAATAAAACTTCATAAATATGACATTTTTAGAAAGAACGTTCAAAATAAATTAATAATTGAGAGATGACTTACGTTCAGTTATGTATATATTCTCCAATAACTTCAGTTGAAATTAGCTTCGCAGTTCAAATTCTCTATCTATGAAAGTAAACAAAAAAAGATTCATTCGTCGTGAAGGTTTAAAATATTAACCCATTAAACCATGGAGATGATCGTTCGTAAAGTTAGTTTTCCGTGAAAGATTTTTTGGAGCGCTGCCTGGTGTCAAAAAAATAATTCGTACCAGTGACACAATCAAAGTTTACCATAATTAAGTGCTATACAACTCAACTTCATTCTTTATCTTTTCTTGATGTAAGCTGAATGTAAACAAATACAACTCATGTAATGATATTTAATGAATCAAATTTCGAAACAAATAGTCAGTTAATTTGGTATTTATGTATTATACGTGCAAGGAAGAGAGACCACCGAAAATGATTGTTAATCACCAATCATATTTACCATTATTAATGAACAATCGCTTTCAAAAGAGTAATTTAATATACATTTACAAAATACATAACATCATTAAGTACTTTTATGTTATTTGGGCGCAAATCTCGCCAATAGAATTTTTAAAATCGCCAATACCAGCTTTTATTTTTCGCGTGTGCAAATTAGAAACGATACTTTTATTTTGAAATCAAATGTTCTGATGGAACAGCTGTCATAGACGCACCGGGGCACTATATTAACTATAGAGTTGCAATATAGAGAGAAAAAACGGGTTGCTGTAATTAGAATTATAGGCGGTAATGTTGGCGTGGCGTATTTACAAGTTACGGATCTTAATAGTCAGTAGACGTTAAGCAGAAATGCCAAAGTAAGGGAATTATGCAGTTATGAAAACTCCTGAACTATATCAAAATAGGAGAGCAGAGAAAAACAGAGTCCAACAGAGATCGGCATATAGAAGAAAGTTCGTGAATTTTAATCAGATTCTACGCCACGGGTCAAAAGTGCTGACAGCATATATGGTTTAAAAGGAATGAGATTATCAAAACTGGCTTCCAAAACTTTAATGTTTCCCCAAACCATACTCGAAAATTACGAGTTATAATATGTACTCCGATTATATCACATTATCCAAGACGTTTTAAATGAGAATAAGGATAAATTTTCTAATCTCCCGTAATCAAGTCTACAGCCAAAGTTAGCGAGAAACAAACACACAAACAAAAAATATTGGCAACAATATGGTTCAGTGTAAATGTGGATATCATTAAAGACTTTCACAAAATAGACTTCATTGCACCAAATCGTATTAACTAAAATACGCCATTTGGCCATGGATCCAATTACGGAAAACTACTTAATATGTTTAAAAATCTCCTCATTAGCAAACATATTGCAACTAATAAGCAAACGGATATGAAGCATAAATGCTTAAGTTGGTTATGCGGTTTTTGTCAAGAAAGATGAAATACATAACAACAAAAAATATGCGAAATGCTACCATGATCGCAAAAGTTTTTGATTTGTCTATTAGAATCTTCCGGTTTGGCGAAGGATTACGGAAAAAAAAATTATGAATAAAAGTAACGTGTTACATACATTTAAAGGAGACCAAACTGGTCGCCAGTGGCGGCTAGTTTGGATATAAACATTTATTCAAAAAAGGATTTTGTATACCCAAACAAACACTATTGTTGCAAATAAAGCTCAAACTGATGTCACGCTTATGCATTTTTGGCTTACAATCACATTGTTTGGCGCCTAAGGTAAAGTCAAAATCGTAAATAAACAAATAACATGTAACTCATAAATGCAGTCATTTTTACAATTACATCTGCTCTGCTAATTCTTCCTGTAAGTCACATGATAGGGGAGTTATGTATATAAAAAAAATAACAGAACGACAAAAAAATGAAAAACAAAAAAAAATTATCACTCATATAATACCTATCTATTCAAAATATCAGATTTTGTTAACCTGATGCAAACGATAAACCGCCAAATATTGACTTAATTGGAATCTCATGCATTGCAAATATTTTTAAGCATTTCAAACATTCCTTTGGGGTTTAAATTAAATATTTTCGCTTTATAATATTATCATCCCTCATTAAAACAGTTTTTTTCTTTTTCTTTTTTTTTGCGGGGGGGGGGGGGGGGGTGGTATTTTAAATAAAATTAATAAGAGAATTTTTCTTTTAGTTTTCTATGTGTTTGAATTATTTTCTGATACAGCCGTTTCAATTCTTTCGCCAACGATAACGGTCGCCAAAAAACATGACCTATGGTAACCTTATCGTCCAAAATAACAGAACTTTCCATCATAATTGTGTAACTAATCTACGTAGAACGTTGTGTTATATACTAAAACCTTCCCTGAAAAATTATCTATCGAACAGTGCAAGTTCCATCAAATTCCATTCAGCGGAACTCGAGTTATAAAGGAACGGAATGAAATTTCCCTTTGTGTTTTATATATATAGTAGATTATTTAGACATCAGAGCGGCACAATGGTTGGTATAAATTTAGCTAACAAAGTGACGGACATTTTTATGAGCGCTGTCTAACGAAAAAAAAGTGCACTGGAACCATGTTGTGAAGTTTTTGTGACTGTAAATTTATGAGGGGTGTCAGTCACACTTCGTATGTGGTACCTTGAGTTCGAAGCTAGAGGACTCAGGGTAGACCCATAGGCGCCTGGCTAATTTAGCGGGCCAGATAGCTTGTGGTCATTGGCTGGATAGTTCTCCTATGAGCAGCGAAGGTAAGTGTGGTTATTGACACACTGGGCCATTTAGGCACAAGGTCGTAAAAAAGTCAAGTAGAGTGGAGGTGCCATCACCGACTGGTAAAAAGCCAGAACTTGGAGAAAAAGACAGTTGATACAAAAATGTGAACGAGTGCGGTTGAAAAGAATTAGTAAATAGTTGGAAAATAATATGAGAGTGTGCTGCAGATAATTCCTGTACAAAATATGCTACCGGGCTTGTCGATGAGGGTATGCCCATAAGGAGTCACTTACCCTAGCCTGCATCAGTGTCCGACCTGGGACCAGTGAATCCCCTAATAACTGGAGTTGAGTCTGTCTTTTAACGACTCAGGTATGATGTTTTCTTATATAAGTACCAACCTAATTGTGTTTGTACCGCTCGAATTTAATTGTAAGTTTTGTTCGGCAGGAGAACATGATCATATAGTAATTAAGAATGTTTAATGTTCAAAGTAAATTGTAAAGAAAAAAAGGATTGATTTATATATCCTTACTATGTTTTTTTTATATGTTTTATTTTTTTTATGTAAATAAAGTAATTGATTTTTTAGTTTAAAAAATGTGGTCTTAATTTAGTGTTTGCATAATTACTTCTAAAAACCTAAATATTTCGCTAGAATTTTCTTAACTTTAATCTTAGAAAGTTTTTTTACTTAAAATTATCTGTAGGGTTATTTTGGTAAGTGTCTTATGGAACTCTATACACTCCATCCCCAAAACCAAATGCCATATATTAGATACTCTACACACAACGCAACAATTTATTTTCTTTAGATAAACAATTCTCTAGTATCTAATTAGGCAACGATCACGGAGTCTTCTGCAATTTGAAGCCCCTATAGATAATTAATGAGTGATGGTAAAGGTGCACCCCACACCTGATTTTCTTTATGTATGATGATAAACTTTTAATTGACAGGTGTAACTGGTCTTTAGTAGGATCTGTCGGTAAATCATCAGCACCTTGTCCCAAAATTTGGTGCTCTTTTGAACCATAAACTTGTGCAGGTTGAACCATGAACTGTTAAAATGCTGAACTATGATCAAGTAAAACGTTAAACCAAAAAGTGATAAAAGTTATTCTTTGCAAACAAATGCTAATCCTACCGGGTTCTCACTTTAAAGTGGTATTCGATACACTAAGGACATCCAACTCTGCACCAAGATTGAATGTGATACCTCTTGACTTGGAGCTGTTCAATTATAACCGCTACACAAGCAGGCAGTTGCAATCATGCGCTAAAGAAAGCAGGGGTGTCCGACGCGGCGCTCTTTGAAGGTTCTCTTGGCGACTCTTCGAAAGTTTCACTTCTCTAGATTTCTTTAAAACCAAAATTCATCTCCAAAGTTACTTTGTCTTAAAAAAATTAATATTTGTATGTTTTTTCTAATTACAAGTGTTAAGGTTTTTGGCTGCTTTACCTGCTAAAATTCCTGAGATACCCCCCTCCATCTCCAAACCTCAGGAAAATGTAACGTTAAATTTACTATATGTTTTTGAGCTGAGACACTTCCACCATAGTTCGACAATTATTACCACTATGAAATATATGTGTATCATGCAGACGTGTAGGTATCCCTACCACTGCTAATGTGAGAAGAAATTCTTGGATTTTTCGAATTATGTGAATAATGGCACTCTTCATTGTGTGCTACAAACTAAGGTGCGCCCTTGCTTACTGGGAGATTAGACAGACCTGCTCTAAAGCAAGATATTGAGAATACTTATAACTATTTGCTTTGATAGGTTGTTACATATTATCATAGGATGGTGAAAAGTAGGATCCACAAGAAAGCAAAGGTGCTCAGTTGTCATTGTGGTTGTGCTTGGTTAGACTCCAGGTGGCTGCCGGCTGTAATCCTTCTTGTTCGTCGAGTCGTAATTCTGTCTTGTGCTATCTGTCCTGTGGATCATGTGTAATAAGGACTGTCAGCTTATGTATGGATTTCTGAAGATTCGAAAATATGTAGAAAAAAAATTGTAGCAAGTGTGTGCATTGTACGGATTTAATAAGGATTACGTAATAAAGATCATTCGAGACAACAACCTTGGTAACTAAAAGTTACAAAACAACTCCTCAAATTGACAAATTGGTAAAAATCTGAGCTATTGTTAAAGTTTCACCCTAATCAGGAGTTTTGAGAAATCAGGGGAACCATATTTTCTGCTTCTACCTTTATTGTATTATTATCAAATGCTTTAACTTTGAATGGAGATATTTACTGTTGTTCCACATTTATTATTATGTGTCTGGCCAATCTTGTTCCGTGGTTAGATGTCTGAATTTCGAAAATCTCAGAGAATTTTAAATCGTGAAGCATATCTTTGCAGGCTAGTTTTTCTATGGTCCGAGCAAGAAGTCATAGGGATTCATTCATTTTGTTCACCTATAAAAACAGGTAAATTCACAAATTTTGGAAATGCTGAAGATATAATTTTGTAAATAGCTATCTTGATTCTCCATGGAGGCTAGATTTTTTTACCCAGCTTATTGGAAAATATCCATCCAAATAGCCAAAACTCTAAAAGTGAACACTTTTTTATGGAAATAAACCTGTATAATAAGATAATAATGTTTATAAGATAGTAATGCCAGACTATCTATTCTACATAGTATGTGTAGTGCATTATTTTAAATAAAATTATGTGTGATTAAAACAAAACAGTGAAATGTACTACTCAGTTCTTGATCAGTTTTTTTTTATATTGCACTAACGGTATTTATTAATTACAAAATATATATACTTTAAAAAACGGGATTTTTTTAGATTCTCAAATTTTATACTATACATAATTTTCTTCAATTAATACTGATTATATGAAAGTTAAATTAAGACTTAGCGCTATACAGTATAAATAAATAAAACACCGTTTTGAGTACTAAAATATTTACCAGGTATTGCATACTGGTTTCGGCAGCATTCAGTGTACCGTCATCAATGCTAAAACATAATAGAATTTGGCTAATATATATACAGTGGAGAAGTGGATTCGAGAGTAGGTTTATTGGCCAATAGAATTGCAGGAAATTTCTGGGGGCAGTAAAATAGCTAGGTCTCTAAATATTTTTTTCTATTGGCTGACGTTTCAATTTTCTTGATATTCTATTGATCAATAAACCTATCTCTCTAGTAACTGACTTCGCCACTATATATATATAAACAAATTTTCATTACTTTTTGTTACTCTAAGTTGTTTTTATAAATATAATTTATTTTAATACTTTAATAATAAATTTAATTTATTTACATGTGGCGCTAAAAATGACATATTTTTAATAAACTCTTAGGTCCCTTAAAGGCCCCTTCTTTCGGTTTCCATAATTCTTGCACTGAACATTGTTTCGGTCAACGCCCCCTAGATAAGGGAGAAAACCTAGACACGTAATTATGACGTCATCCAAAGCAGGGAACTCTGACAACATATAACGGATCAGCCGATCAAAATATAGTTACATAGTTTTTCACTTCTGATGAAATTAATATAGTTACATATTTTTTCACTTCTGATGAAATTAATATAGTTACATATTTTTTTTACTTCTGATGAAATTAATTTAATTAAATTACTTGATTATACATACATTATTTAATTCAATTATTTGATTATTAAATATATATTTTTTTTACATATTTACATGGCAGTTTAATTAAAGTTATAACTATTAGAAGATTAAATTAATTATTAATGGGAGGAAAATTCACAGATGAAAACAAATATAAACATATTAAAAGACTGAAATAAATAAATACGTAAACGGTAACAAAATATGGAAGATAAAAATAAAAGTTTTTTTTTTTTTTAGCCAAAACTACCTACATATTTTTTAATTAAAAAAATGAAAGAAAACATATTATAAATTATTTACTTTTGCTTATTTTAAATGCGTTGTAGAATGTACACAATTACACACACACATAAGGTAAAAAAGCCAGGAGAGATAACGCAGTCGGAGAGATTGCGCACATAGAGGTTCAGGGGGAAGGAGTAGAGTGAGCGCGCAGCGACTCCAAGTAGTTGTACAACAACAGTAGTGGAGTGTCTACTTGAAAGTGCACGTTGATTGCTTTGAGCGTTTAAGAGAAAGTATTGCTATTTTGTTTTGTTTTCCCAAAGTAAGTGCTTGAATTTTCATAGCTCTTGATCAGAATTTCTATGCAATGTCAATAGTACAAAATATTTTAAACTTAAACGATTTCTCATAAGCTACGAATCTAGACTAACAATGTGAACATCAACGGTCCGTTTTAGAAGATTTCATCTCGCGCAATCTCGCCTACCGAAATTGGAGAGTTTGCGCATCTGCTACTTAGGAGAGATGGCGCAGTGTTCCTATTAGTTTCCATGCTAGGAGAGATTACGTAGCTTATTGGTAAATTTGCATAAAAAAATAAAAATGGAAAATGGACTAATTTTAAGTTAAACGTGTTATCAAGTAACATAATTTTATTTTGTAATCTTATCTGGACTTGCTTTTTCATATTCTTTATTTTTTTTTCCTTTAATTAAATTTTTTTAATAGTTTTTTTAATTATTTCCTTTTTCTGATTCTTTAATCATTAGGTTGAAATATTCAATCCTAATACAATAATATTTGTTCACAAAATCCTTACAGCAATGTCATTTGAGTGTAATTATTATTGTTAACAATTTAATTGTAGTTATTATTAGTAACAATCTCTCCTACCCATGTGAGCAATCACACCAACCCTGTAAGGACAGATTGCGCAAAATAACTTTCTTAGTTTTATTACAACTGTTCTATTAAATTGCAACATAACAACAAAATAGCAATGGAAATGCATAAAAAACAAATGAAGTAAAAATTATTCATGAATAGTTTAGCAAAAAATTAATATTTAGATTTTTTATTGCTATTCTTTTGAATTGTCCGCAGACTATCCTAGCTTTACCTTATATGAACATAAGTTTGCATTTGTTTTATATTTTTAAATTAAATATTTATTGTTTGAAAGTAAGAAAAGTGCATTAAAATTTGCGAAAACGAAACAATTTCATGGTCCCGACAATTCAGTAACTATTCCTGCTAAGAAAGAAGGCGTATAAAACGACAAACTTTCCCAATTTCTTGTAATTCCGTTTTAGCAGGTATTAACTGTTTATACTTTTCACAACAACTGTGTACATTGGTTTAAAAGTTGGATAAAAACAAATTAAATTCAAAATATTAAGATCTGTCTGTATATAAAATATCCATTACAAGTTTTGAATTAATAAACTTCCAATGTTTGATAATTCAAAACTTTCTTCCACATTATCATTTAAAACATTTATCTTATATAGTTTTAACTGTGAAATCTACATTTTAAAACACTTTTAATTTACTTTAAAACCATTTAAAAAAAGAAATTTTGTGATATCATTTTACTAAAACACAATAGTATTACGCAAACTTTATCGTGAAATCTCATAAATGAAATTACTTATTTTAAAACACTTTTAATTTATGTTTAAACCAGTTAAGGAATAAATTCTGTAGTTTATATTAAATTTAAAAAAAAGTGACTTGACATAATTTGTTTTTAAAAAAATTATTTGCTTTTTTTACATAGTGATTTATTAAAATAATATAAACTACAGAATTTTTAGACAAATTTTAACAATCATTGGTTTAATATTTCTTCAAGTTTCTTATATTTTATGCAGAAAAAAACTAAAGTAATATTTAGTATAATATCACTTATATCTTTGTCATGTCTGTTGTTGTTCATATTTTGATTGTTAAAATACTATACATAATTTTTTTAATTCAAATGCTTAAAACATGTAATGAATTTCTAAGTATTTTTTAAAATGTTAGTTCATTATAATTACAAAAACTTGCCTTGCTCCTCCTGTCTGATAAAAAATTCAATAAATGAAAATACTTGAAAGAAATTAAAAAAAAAAAAAAAAAAAAAAAAAAAAAAAAAAAACATGCATGCATTCATCTCCAGCTAAAAATACGTTTATGAAGTAAGAACAAAAATGTAGAACCACATTTTTGTTTTTATTAATGAGTAACAAATATTACGATCAACAGAAACATTGCAAAGCTCTTATTACAAAACTGTTATATATCAAAGCTAATTTTCAGTCCGAATTCAAATATATTTTGGTGCATAATTGATAGACATTTTTTTTTAAAACTCAGTTCCAAACGGATTTATATTTGTCTACCGAATCAATTATAGTATTAAAAAAAGTGGCTTACCTTTCCAAATAGGTGATTCAGAACAATTTTTAAATATTGAAGTTTACTAATAATTTATGGTCACTTTCTACAGCTGCTACAGAAAAACTAGATTTTGCTTTTCAATTTTAATTTATGCTGTAACCCTATATTTAACATGTTGCACTCGAATTATTTTTAAAAGTCTTGTATATGTAGAAAAAAATAATTTCCACATGCAGCACCATTGTTTGCATTGCTATAGCCGTTGATTATTATTTGTCCGTGAGATATTTTTTGCCGATAATACCAGAATTTTTGCAGCTTTCGATAATTTTCTTGACACAATGGAATTTAGCAAGAGTACACCATATTTTATGTACAAATATTTCATATTCAAACAAGATAAACATCAGTAATAATTGTCGACTACGACAATAAAGTGGACTGTAAATTATACAACTATCGATAAAATTTCAACTCTGTTTACATCAACGAACCATTTTTTTTATTTACGACGTATTGGTTTTCGGAGCTCCCCATGGAGACAACCGAACGAAGCAAGAACAAACGACTTCTGATTTACATTTATCGCCAAGCGATATTAGAAGCCAAGAGTGGCGCCAACATACCGGCCACCACTGAAATATTTATTTCAGCAACATATCTTAAACAAATGTCCTTCGTTGTAAACAATTATTATTTTTTTAACAATAAATCTTCAATTATAATACAAGTTTCAGTTCAATCAATAATACAAATATACAATTCAATTCAATTATAATATTAAAATACAAAGTTACTGCAAAAAATTTTCAAATATAAATGCACATGAAATATAAGAAAAATAAATATTTACATTATAATAAAGGATCATTTATGGGCAAAATGCAAATATTAGAAATTGCTCGTTTGAATATACCATTTGGAGTTTTTACAAGCACAACCCTAATTTTACCATAGCTCCCATAAATAACGTCTTGAATGCGACCGACTGACCAGGTACACATGAACAAATTACTATCCTTTAATAAAACCATAGTTCCAATTTTAATATTTTCTTTTTCAAATAACCATTTTGTTCGCTGTTGTAGATTATTTAAATAATCTTTATTCTATTTTTTCCAAATTAATTGATTAATTTTTGTAATATGCTGCCAATGACTAAGTTTATTATTGGCAAGGTCAGTCAAGTTTGGTTCACAGATGCTATTTATAGGGCGGCCTATTAAAAAATGTCCTGGGGTTAACATTTCGTAATCGTTTGGATCCGAAGATAAAGGTATTAGGGGCCTACTGTTTAAAATACCTTCGATTTGATTAACTACAGTTAAAAATACCTCAAAAGTTAGTTTTAAATCTCCAATAGTTCTTTTTAAATGGTGCTTAAAGGATTTTACTCCTGCCTCCCACAAGCCACCAAAATTAGGGGATCTAGGAGAAAGGAATTTCCAAGAAATTGAATTAGCCAATAAGTAAGCAGCCAATTCCTCGGATTGATTTTTTACAATTTTATGCAATTTTTTCAATTCTGAATTGGCACCAATAAAATTAGAGGCATTATCGGAAAAGATGGTGGCAAAAATTCCGCGCCTAGCTACAAATCTTTTTAAGGTAGCTATTAAGGCTTCAGAAGTTAAATCTGTTATTATTTCTAAATGAATTGCACTAGTAGCAAAACAGACGAAAATTGCGACATAAATTTTACTAAAAATTCCCTTACGTTGGTTTTTGTATTTTATATAAAATGGGCCACATAAATCAATGCCTGAATTTGTAAAAGGGGGATTGATATTTATCCTTTCTTTAGGTAACGAGGCCATGATTTGTTCTGCGATTTTAGGTTTGTTTTTAAAACAAACAATGCAATTATGCACGATTTTTCTAGGTATGTTTCTGCCATTTAAGGGCCAGAATTCTTGTCTCACAAAATAAAGCAATGTTTGAGCACCAACATGCAAATTTTTTAAGTGAAAATACTGGAAAATTAAAAGTGTAAGTAAACTGTGATCTTTGGCTAAAAGAATCGGATGTTTTTTATCATAAGATAAATTTCATTGATCTAAACGACCACCAACCCTAATTATTTCATCCCTATCAAGAAAAGGATTTAAATTACTTACTCGACTATCCTTTAGTTTCTCACCTTTCTTGAGCGCCTTCATTTCCCTGGTGAAGTACATTACCTGAACCAATTTAACTAATTTTAGTTTTGCTTGGTGAAATTCTTCTTTTGTAATAGGCCCTACAATCCTTTCTTTGTGCTTGCAATTATAAATAAATCTATAAATATAAACTAAAATACAAATTAACTTAAAATAACTGTTACTTAAACCACAAAATTGGTTAAGAAAATGATTAAAGTCCTGGTTAATTAGATACAAATTAATATTACAGTTAGATTTAAGTTCGTTTAAATATGCAACATCATTTGGAAAGTCAGTTTTTTTCCCTTTTCTGTCAAGTCGAAGATATTATTAGTCAATAATGGACCTTTCCACCACAGTTCCATATCTAAGAGTTCTTGAGGAAAAGTTCCACGAGATATTATATCAGCTGGATTATCACTAGAAGGAATGTGTTTCCAATAAAATTGTTCAGTGAGAGACTGAATCTTTGAGACTTTATTTGCGATGAAAGTTTTTAATAGATGAGCAGAGGTTTTTATCCATGCCAATGCTATAGTTGAGTCTGAGAATAAAATTACTCCTTGAATGTCTAGTTGTAAGGAAGGGAGAATTTTGGAGACAAGTTGAGAAAGAAGCAAACAGGAACATAGTTCCAGTCTTGGCACAGAAATGGTCTTTAGAGATGACACTCTTGATTTACTCGCAATGAGGTTTGATGTGGTCGATTTGGATGAATTTAAACAATATACATAAACTGCAGTACCAAAAGCTGTTATGGAAGCGTCAGCGAAACCAAGAACAAATATTGCTTCTGTGGAAGGAGTTAAAATGTATCGACTAATTGTTATATTTTCTATAGTTTTTAGTTGACTTACGAAGTTACACCAATCACTAGCAAGGGGTTCCGGAATGTTTTCGTCCCATCCTATTTTACACAACCACAATTTTTGAAGATAACACTTGGCCTTGGAAATAATTGGGCCAATGAGCCCAAGAGGATCATACAATTTTGCTATGACAGAAAGAACCTGTCTTTTGGTGTATGATTCTTGTTCTTTCACCGAAACTCTAAACACAAATTGGTCTTTATTGGATTGCCAAACCATACCTAAAGTTTTAGCTGAAGTGTCAGACTTAGTGCAAAAGGAAACATCTTCGACTTCGTTATGATTTAAAAGCTCATTCAAATTTGAATTCCACTTGTGCAAAGCCATTCCAAAAGTACGAAATATGTTAATTAATTGATTTTTCAGGGCTATTGCCGACTCTGAACCTGGGGATCCAGTCATAATGTCGTCCATGTAGCTATCAGATAGGATAGCTTTTGCCGCAAGAGGAAATTTATCCTTCTCATTTAAAGCCAAATGTTTGATGCACCTTATGGCCAAAAAAGGGACGCATTTAGTTCCATAAGTGACCGTGTTCAATTTAAAGGCAATTGTGGAATTATTTTCGTAATCCTTCCAAAGAATGCGTAGAAGGTTCCTTTGTGAAGGATCTATCAAAATCTGCCGAAACATTTTTTTAATGTCCGCAGTTAAAGCAACTTTATATTTTCGAAATCTTAACAAAATATCAATAAGATCTGCCTTAACTTCACCGGAAAGCAAAATATCATTCAAGCTTTTTCCGGTTGTGGTAGGGGCAGATGCATTAAAGACAACCCTTAATTTAGTAGAGGATTTATCTGGTTTAAAAATGCCATGATGAGGCATGTAATAAACTACTGAGCGAGAGTCTTCGACTGAAATTCTTTCCATATGCTCCAATGCTTCATATTCATTTAAAAATTCGCAATAAAGTTTTTTCATAGTACTATTATTTTCCAATCTCTTTATTGTTTGTTGTAAACGCCTTTCTGCTAAATTTCTCGAATTTCCCAATGAATTTAATTGATCAGTTTGAATCGGCATTTCGACAATAAACCTTCCGGTATCATTCCGTTTGTGCGTTTTTTGAAAATGAGATTCACAAAATTCTTCTTCTTTACTTAGAAAACGGTCAGGTGAAATATTTCCTATTTCCCAAAATTTTTTAAGATTAGATTCAATGTTCTCAATTTCAGAATTAAATGTTAATCCACAATATGAGTTAGAACTCTTGATTTTAACAGTTCCAGTAGCAATAAGACCAAACAACGAATTTTGAAACATTAAATTTGGTGAAATGCGATTTTTTCCTTCTTTTATTATCTCATAAAAGAGTTCTGTCCCAATTATTAAATGAATCTTTCCCGGTATGTCAAAAGTAGGATCAGCTAACAAAACCCTATTTGATAACAATGCTTTATTAATTTTAATATTTGAAGAAGGTACAAAGTCAGTTATTTTAGAAACAACGAAAAATTCACTAGATGAAGAGAAGGAAGAATTCTTATTACGAATTATCGTATTAACCTTCCCTTTCACATTAAAGGCATTTCCACCTAATCCACTAACGGAAACATTTATTCTTTCTTTTTTCAAGCCCAAATAGGAGGACATTTCTTTCGTAATATAGTTAGCTTGGCTCGCGCTGTCGAGAATTCCCCTGGCCTGTACGAAACATTTATGTAACGGACTATAAATATAAATATATGCCGTAGACAAAAGAACTGCTTTTTTACTTTCCTTATTATGTGATGAAAAACTCTGAGATATTTCCGATGAATTTTGTTTATTTGATTTATCATTTTCTTTACCAGAACGAAGCCTGTCTGGCGCTGATAATATTTCAACTTCAGAATCGGAGCTTTTTAATGACGTTTTATATTAAAACGACTTATTTTTATCTCGATGAAGTAATACGTTATGTCTGAGATTGCACAGGTGACAGTTATATTTCGAACCGCATTTCGAAAGCAGATGCGAGTCATTTAAACAATTTATACAAAGTTTATTCTTTTTTACTTCATCAAATCTTTGAATTGGAGTCATTTTTAGAAAAACAGGGCACTGGTGTAATGCATGTATTTTTTTACAAACAAGGCAGGAATTAGATTTCAGAACAAAAGTTTTTTGTTTGTTCTGGGTTTTAAATTTTTGCGAATTTATTTGTGTTCCTTGAAGGTTTTCTAATATTTGAACACGATTTTGCAAGAATTCGATAAAGGTATCCCATCGAGGTAAATCTGTCGTTGTTAATGTCATTTCGAATTCATTACATGTTGTTCTATCCAATTTTGTCAAAATAATATTAAT
Source organism: Maratus michaelseni (assembly GCA_963931845.1). Lineage (NCBI taxonomy): Eukaryota > Metazoa > Arthropoda > Arachnida > Araneae > Salticidae > Maratus > Maratus michaelseni. The sequence continues at coordinate 224,993,762 of OZ007596.1, forward strand.
CAATAAATTTTCACTAAAATTGTTCATTTCGACATTTAACACCTTTAAAGCTCTTACATGCTTTAAAATACAATCAAGCAGCATTCTTAATTTTTCAGCTGATTCAGTAGAAATATTATCTAACATTAATAAAGATTTAATATGACTGTTAACTATTAATCTTTTATTGTCAAATCTTTTTTTAAGTTCTTCAAATAATGACTCATATGTGTCATCAGTACTTTGGATTTGTTTCGCTGTCCCCACAAGAGAGGATTGCAAATACAAAAGTTTCTGATCATTAGTTAACAATTCGTTCGAATCAATTATACTATTAAATTGAGTCTTAAAGTTCCAATTTTCATACGAACCATTAAATTTCGGCAATGGAATTTCGGGTAATTTAACATTTAAATTTTTTGAATTAACACCATTATTTTCCTTTATTAGATCAACATTTTTAGTTTTAGATATCTCAATAAGTCTTTTAAATCTTACCTTGAGATTTTGGAGATCTTGCTCGATTTCTTCAAATTCAGCCTCACACTTATCGATTTCTTCGTCTTTCAAAATTTTATAGAACTCCATTTTCAAGTCGTCTAATTTATCTTCTAATTTGTTCAAATTTTCGATTTTATTTAAAATATCCACTGAGTCTATTTCCTCATGTGCCATATGTGCCTCATTGGCTACAAAATTTGTTAACTTCGTAATTTGGGCTTTTATATTGCCCCTTCTTCGATTCAAAAATTTTACATCCATTCTTTCGATTTTTTTTTTAACAAAAACGCAATGTAATCCTATGATCGCTGATTATTCTCCGCGAGCGGTACCATAATGTCGACTACGACAATAGGGTGGAGTGTAAATTATACAACTATCGATAAAATTTCAACTCTGTTTACATCAACGAACCATTTTTTTTTTATTTACGCCATATTGGTTTTCGGAGCTCCCCATGGAGACAACCGAACGAAGCAAGAACAAACGACTTCTGATTTACATTTATCGCCAAGCGATATTAGAAACCAAGAGTGGCGCCAACAATAATTAATAATTACATCAACTAACGAAATCAAAACATACACGCTATTCGAACATTCACTGTTTGTTTTACCTGCTTCTGGTGATGTAGCGTGACGTCAAAACAAAGAGTGTCCGGGCTTTCTCCATTATCTAGGGGGTGTTGGTTCGGTTCATAATCTAATTTGAAAAACTATTATACCAGACATAAAGGGCTTTGCTCTAGTTATTTTAAAAAAGCACTCATCCATGTTCCATATTATGCTGATATATTATATGCTATATTATTTGCTGATATCTTATAGGATATATGTGCTATGCTATTATATTTCATATATCGCTGAATACTGTCAAAATATGTATCCAATGCCTAAGTAGCCGTACCAGTGACTGAGAAGTTCTGCTGCCAAAGCTGGTAGACGGAAGGTGCTGGGTTCAAACACCTGTCGCGCTCGTCGACCTAACCATTCGGAGTTTTCCGTGGTTTTCTTCGAACCTTGTCGTAAATACGGGTTAGGATTTCTTAGAAAGACCCCCACGGAGGTCACTCGCCCCTAGGGCCTATATCCCTTGCGTAGATAATCTACCCGTCATAAATCAACCCAAGCCAATTGCTAAGTAAATTGTTTGGTGCTCAAACTGTTGTTCTAATTACATATTATTACTGTACAATGTATTATAAATCTGTGTTTTAATGTTGCGTATTCGTTTATTTAAATAAATAAAATACTGGGACAATAAATCAATGACAATAAAAACTATAAAATAATAAATACTATTTGTAAATCAAAATTCAATTTTCACAAAAAACTTAGATAAGCGTAAAAAATATTATTTCATTAAATATTAGTAAAAAGTTGTAAAATTAAAAGGATGAATCTAATTAGAGTTAAATATGAAATTACCATTGTTTCAAGAATTTTTAAAATATGGTTCTAAGATACCATCCTAAAACATTTCCTGGTGTTCATTTATTTAAATAAATATAAACTAAGATAGAAGATCAGTAACTTTTTTTATGAATTTTTTATTATTTTCTTTCATATTTTTTCTTCTTTTTAAGCTGATGCTTCGGCAATTACATAGAAAAAAAAAATGTTAAAACTTCATTTTATCAATGTAGGAAAAAAGGAATTATTCACCGTTCTGGAGACGTGGGGGGGGGGGTTGATTGCTAGGGTAAAGTAACACCAAACAATGAAAAAATATCCTTTTTTTAAAAAAAGGGAATTATTCTGTATAAAAAAAATACGTAAATATTTGTATCACTCCGTTAATAATTTAGTTTCCTATTTACTAACTTAATATTTTTATTATTTGCTATTATTCTGACAACACGGTTTTTGTGATTAAAAAAAGTTTTTTTATTTTTATTTATTTCCTTCAATTTAATCTGTATTTTTTTTTTTTTTTTTTTTTTTTTTTTTGGTGTGAATAACATCTCAGCAAAATGTGTACAATAAATCATGAGTAAAACTATTCAGAGATTAACTGGCTTCTGGAATGAAGGAATGATTTAAAGAAATCCAGGAGCTTCTCAAAAAAATAAATAAAAACTACTCATAAATATCCCAAGATTTTTTTTTTCTATAAAAGGATAAAATATCGTTAAGGAGTAGCAATAATCAATGTTAAAAGTACAGAAGCATCACCGTTTATTTATTAACTTGTAGGTGAGGCTCCATAAAGTATGACATGTAGTAAAAAATAATTAAAAATGAATTAACAAAAATATCTCAAAATTGCATTTACCGAGACTTGAAGATATTTGAAAATTTTGCAATCGATTTTGAATCTATTATTTCATTTCAGGAAAATACAAAGCTTTTTATTTTTCATTTATTGCCTAGTAAGGAGACTGTGGAATTAAAAAGAAATTGCTTTTGTGTCAAAAATTTAAAAATATATTAATATAATACCATATACTTAACAGAGAGTATATTCTCATATTTTTTTATAAATGTAATTAATAAAATTAACACATTAAAGTATATATCAGATGTATTTTTCTCAAAACAAAATTTCCACAGTTTATGCAAATTTAAAAACAACGAAGTTGTAAAGTGTTAAAAATAATAAATGTAATATATAGTAATTTTAAAATGTAATATAATATTAATAAATGATGTTTAAAATAAATAAAAATAATATTTATTAATTACATTTTAATTAATTTTTAATTAAATTAGATCAATTAAAAGTTAATTAAATAATGAAAAGTAACTGAAACTTAATAACAATTATATAATGTACAAAAAGATAACAATTAGCAACATAAGTTTTATTCATTAACAAATCGAACCCAAGCAAATCAAACTTAAAATTAATTTATCTTTTTTATAAAAACTTTAAAAAATATTAAATGACTTCCTAGGTGCGTCTTCAGGAATGTCTTCCAAGGATGTGACTAAATTAAAACAATTTAAAGTTACAAAACGAGTAATAATTAAACTGTAGAAGATAATTTTTCAAAAATATGAAACAAAATAAACAATTAAAATTTATATTTAAATATTAATTAAAAATAAAAAATAGTTTTTTAATTGTAATAATTAATTAATTAAAATATTAAATTAAGTTTAATAATTACACTATTTAATTAAATTTAAAAAGTTTAAAATTTAATAAAATACTAAAAAAATTATTTAAAGTTAATTAACATTAATCTGATGTACTAAAGCTTAAAATAAACCTAATAATTAGTCCAGAATCCATTTATTAAATGGCACCATCACTGTGTCTTCCTAGGTACGTTCTCAGGATTGACATCTTAAAAGGTCGCTCCGCAGGACGTACAGAGGAGTTCAATTCTGAGGAAATCCTTAAAGTATCTTCCTCAAGAGGTCCTGATTGGGTCATTTCAGCATCAGGAAAATTTTCGGATGTCTTGGAGCTCCTGGGGAAGTTTTCCTGTGCTTTTATATTACATGAGATTGGCGGGAGTGATGAATTTGGTGATGTATATTCGCGCGCTAGACTCTGACTGACCCCATTCACTTAGTCGGCACAAGAGGACACATATGTTGAAGGAGTAGGAGATGCCGCAACAGTAGTGAAGCACTTATTTTGCAATAATATTAACTTTACATTGACAATGAAGTGGCGAAATATTTGTTGCCAATTTCTGCAAAATGTAAATATTTGAAATTTAGAGCAATATTTCATGCCAGTATTAGTCAAGATACAGCTAATGTAAACCAAAATATAACCAATACAAACAATATTGGTTTAAATTGTTTTACCATTAGAATAGGGATGAATAATGAAAGTTGAATTTCCAAGAATAAAAAATTCGTCAATCAATATATCTACAAACGTTTACATTTTCATTTGATTTTGTTATTGTATTCACTTAGGCTTTTTATAAAATTGGTGATTTTTTATCTATCCTGGTTAAGTGAATGTACACATATATATTCTCTCATTTTCCTGTGCGCAAAGTATTATATTATGTATCATGTATTATATATTTCTTAACTTCAATAAAAAAAAATATCGTTTATGAAAAAAATAAGCGCATAAGCGAATTAAAAACGAAAATTCATGAGAACAAATAATTGTAATTTTATAAAAAATATTTCTTTGAAAGAAATGAGTGCTATGAAATACTTTTATAATCGTGTGTTTTTCAATTCTTTCATCGTCTTTGTAGTTACAACACATTATTCATGCTTACAAAACGCGATAACATATTCATTAATTCTGATTAATATAATAAAAATAATATCTGGTATTTCTTTCTTTTTCACAAAATTTAATCAAGTAAATGGTTTGCATAATATTTATTTTTCTTCATTTTCAAAGGTGCAAATTAGTGTTTACTTTAACACAGAATGACGTTGTTAAGGTTACCAATACTTTTTTCCGCTTTAATGTTTATCTTGAAAGAGATAAGTTGTTATGATATTATAATAGCTCACAAATACAATAAAGCAGTTTAATCTTATAGAAATGAAAGAAGTAAATATTCGTGATATAACTTATATTATGGAAGCAACAATGAATCTTTGGATGTTCTGGACAAGAATGTCATCGAAAAGCAGAATAGCTACATATAAAGATAAACAGTTCTATTTTAAAAGCTAAACAAGCAAATAATCATTATATATATAAGCGATAAAGAATGTTATAATTTTCCCTAATAAGAAGACGATCATTGAATACTTACATATAAAATAAAGAGTTTTCTCTTAAAAGTTACACAAGCAAATATTCGTGGTATAACTTACTCTGTGGAAGCAACAATAAATCTTCGAATGTTCTTTGATAAGAAGAAGCTCATCGAACAAAAGAACACCAACATATAAAGTCAAACAATTTCATCTTGGAAGTTAAACAAAAAATGCTCGTGATATAACTTACATTGTGGAAGCGGCAATTAATCTCCGGATATTCTTGACAAGAAGAAGCTGATAAAACAGCAGAACATCTACACCTAAAGTAAAACAGTATCATCTTATAAATTAACCAAACAAATATTCATTGTGCAACTAAAATTATTAAAACGAAAATGTATCTTCAAGTGATCCGTGATAAGAAAAAAATCATTGAACCACAGAATGCCCGCTCAAATGAAAGTAAAAGCGCCTATGCAAGTTTACTTACATATATGAAAATATTTCAGATATTTGGTGTTGATATAAGTTATTCAAATAGACGCAGAATCAAAGACGCAGAATCGTTCAAAAGACACAGAATCGTTACTTCTGTAACAAAATACTTAATGATTTTTTGGAGTATATTAGTGCTGTTATCAATAATATTCAGAGCTTATCTAACAGTTAAAGATCAAGAAAACCCCAAGAGCCTTTTAGTATCTGCAGTACTTTATCTGGGAGCATACTTAATGTGGTATCACATAATTAAATATCAATCAAAATTGGTAAAAACTCTAAACAAACTACAAAAATTGTTGAAATTGATGGAAATTTCCTCACCTGAAAAATTTATTGTGATTTTTTACTTGTTATTTACATTAATATGCATTTTTTCAGTATGTTCATATACATATGATTATGACGTTTCAAGGTCTAAAGAGATAGTTCGGTTATTTACTTTCGATATAGTAGATTTGCATTACATTCACTGGAGTGTATCAGTTATTATTTGGAAAATTTATCATTTTGTGTGGTTTTATATTTACTTTTTTACATGTTACTTTGCATTGTTTTACATCATCATTTGTCGTTACATGATGATCATATTAACTGAACATGTCAAATACCACCGTAAAGCGACGCTTGATAGCATCTACAGATTGTGATTCGTGTTTCATTCGTTATGATGCAATTTTAGAAACTTTTGACAATTTTAATTCAATATTGTCATTTCCCATTTTTCTCGAGATCAGTTATTTATCTTGTGGAATGCTCTGGGTGACCCTACAGATTTGGGAAACGCCAATAAATCTTTTTCTAAAGGATATTTTCTTCTTGATATTCAATTTCATCTTATTTACAGCTACGATACTTGCTGCTTCGTGTGTTAATGAAGCTGATAAATTAGCGAAGAAATCAAATCTTAGAATTTTGCGATGATTAAGCGACAAAGACTCAAAACAAATAAAGGAAACCGCCGAAATTCTATCTCAAATGTGCCATGCTCCTCCGTTTGCATTAACAGGATGGAATTCCTTCGAATTTACCAGAGGATTTTACTTCACAGCTCTTGGGTGTTTTGCAACGTACTCTTTACTTATAGTAAATTTGTGAGTTTGATAACAATTTACGGCTATGATGTCTTACACTCACGCACCGGTTTTTTTTTTAAATCGGTTATAAAAAGTAAAAAAGTCGCCAAACTTTGGGGATTTTTTCCTTTAATGGTAACCTGGCTATTGTATTAAGTTATTGGTTTGGAACCGGCTTGGACATGTCGCCAAACAACAGTGCGTGAGTGTAACACATTTGTCGCATTTAACGGCGGGTCCAGCTTCGGCTGTAGATTGTAATTTTTTTAAGACCTTAAAAGGGGACCGGGAGGGACACTATGCTCTACAGACTTCTACTAGTCTGAGCAGTCTCTCTTCAGCTATCAAATCAAAATCTGTTCCCAATTTACAAACAAACTTATAACATGTTTATATTATGGGGGATATTGGGAAATAAATTCCAAAACATAATTAATTATATTTGTTTGCATTTGAAAGATGGAGCTACTCTGCCCACGTGGAATCGTATTCTCAATGGCTCATGACTGCGTCATAACACCACAGTTTCTACGGTGCAAAGCTGACACGTGTACTCGTGCGCAAAAGATATTTAAGACGCTAGAAACTCCCGAAAGTTGTGAATGAACATCGCACTAATTACATGGAAAAAGGTTCCAGTGTAATTGGCTGAAATTTTGATATGTTTCTGTTCGCGTGATGCTGACCAAACGTCGCAATGAGCATAACTCTGAAAAATGGCTAGTTTTGAATGCTATGACCTTCGAAATATTTAATATTATGATGCATGATAATGAAATGGATACACTATGGTGTGCAATTGTTTTTAAGCAGTTTTCGATTTTTGTTGAAATAAAAAATAGTTGTGTATGGCTTTGGAAAATTGATATATGGTCATGGCTAATGGTCATCGTGGTCTTGCGTAATCAGTTATTCGCCATTGATCATTAGATTAAGGCTTTATAGGCTGTGCTAAGGCTCTGTAGGCAGAAAATCAATGCTTTTTCTAACTAAAGCCAATTGCCAAAAACTATTTACTGAAGTCCGATGACCGAAAGTAACTTTTAACAGGTGACAAACCTTTATTATGAATAATCGAATGATCATATTACTTGATTCATGACCAGTTGTTCAAAACTAAATACTCTATGACTATCAACAATGACAAAACAACAATTAAATACTAAACTATTACTTGTGTTAGAAAAAAAAATACAAACATAATTATAAACTTAACTGTATATAAAGAATAATACACAATGCGCATATATTGCATCATTATGCATCATTCTTGCATAAGATCTTTAGACCAGGAGTGGAGCAGTTGGAGCAAATTGCTCCAGGTGTACGAATCACAAAGACTCAAAATCCGAAAGAGCGAAATAAAGATTTGTAAAAATATTTGAACATTTTTGAACATATGATTAACAAGTTATTATGGATTACAAACAGTATAGTCCTATGATACTTTGCATTGTTGTGGTTCCCAACTGCTTCGATTTAAAACGTCTTTTTATACTCGTTTAAAAAAGAATTACTTCTGTTCCCAAAGTTTTAATTCACACCACCAGACTACCGCCTACAGTAACTGCTCCAAGATTATTTCAGAATAATGCCTGATTTTTGTTTTTTTCTTATCATTAAACCGTTGGCGACAATGACAAAAGAACAAAATTTTTAAAAGTTTTTTAACCCTTGACGACTGTGACTCGTCATACACTTACTTTGCCTAAATTCTAGATGAGGAATCTCAGTCGTCATTCGAGTGATCACAAGTACCTTCACATGGATCAATTAGACGACACGAGCCACCGCATTACCACTATTATGAAAATACATGTACGTCGCACTGCCCGAAAACAGAGCTGCCACTGATGGGTTTTTTTATATTCTATTCGTACCACTATTTACGAAAAATTTTCTTTGTGGTGGGTTTCTCTTAAGATCCCCCTAGAAATTTATGACTAAGAATATGTTTTTTAAAAAATGGTGCAATTATAATACAAAAATAATTCCCAGTTACAGCAGTTTCTAATAAAAGATAAATTCGTAATCAAAGGATTAAGAATCATCACGTCACAACATCGTTTTAACTCTTTGGTCACAATATTAATTTTAAAAAAACAATTGCTTATTAATTGGATCTGAAGAAAGTTATTGATCATCTTACGAACGAGAAAGCAAGAAAAAAAAATATCGAAAAAAATTGTATGTATAAATTAAACATGCATTTTCAATGCTCTTTATAAAACACGTAGTCAGAGTCTTATTTGGGCATATGCCACATGGTCTCAGGCCCAGTGTGGCTACTGAAATTTTGAGAATATTGTTTTCAATATCTCATTAAATTTTTAGCTGAGCTGAAATTACGCTGTAAATTAATGAATAAAAAGGATGTGAATTATCCCTTTACTACACAGCGTAGAACTGACTTTCAGCTCAGCTGAAAATTTAATTAGATATATAAATATTCACCGATACTGGGTTTAATTTGTCTCACACATGCCACTGAAGTTGTGCTCATGATTTACGTTCCATCTTGTGCTGCAGAAGTTGTAGCCTTACCATATAAGAGTGAGAGAATTCTAGACTGGATGTCATCCTGGTGGCTTAAATGGTAAAGCACTTGGTGCGCTATACCAAAGTATCCTGGTTCGATCCCCGGTCTGTACATTTCTTCACTCTGTTGGCTGTACGCTATGTAGTAAAGTGATTTACATCCTTTGTATTTATTGTTTTTAATTTTGAAGATATGACAAATTTTAAATGAACATTGAACAATTCATAAGCAAGCATTTTCTATCAAAAACAGAGAAAAGATTTCTTTAGAAAATAGTGATTGTAATTAAGCAACTATCGTCACATGATTCCAAAAAAATTAAATATTTAGCTTCTCAAATGTCGGAAACTTCATGATATTGCTTACACTTCAGCGTAGAATTTGACTCTTTTTACCGAAATAGAACACATATATGTGAAACTGGCTAAGTCCCTTAAAATTACTTGATTACTATGAAGGATAAAAACTTTGGATGACTGTACACTCACTTAAAACTCCATTGTGAAGGTTCACTTATACTATGATATGATTTTATTTTTGAAAACAACTTGTTATGCACGAGATTTTATGCAAGATTTACTCAATTCATCAAATAAACCTCCAGTAAAATCTCGTTAGTCATATGAATACTGAATAAATAGGTTCTATGGTGTAAGGTTGAATTTATTCTGGACCAAAAAAAATTTAAATAAGTAAAATAAAGTATATTTCTCAAAATACTTTTTTTTTTAAATGAAACGTAAAAAAATACTTCATGTTTTTGGAACTGATAATGCATGATAAAAAGAAATGCCTATTGGTGAAAAAATGATTTTCTCAAAATATTGTTTTCTATTATTAATGCATGTTGTTTATATATATATATATATATATATATATTAAAAGATTCTTTAATAAATCTGTGAGAAATACTTTGAGCAATTATTTTTCATGTGAATTCAATATATGTCTTTATATTTCATTTCGAACTGAATTTTTTTAAGTCTATTGTACAGGGCCCTATTATGAGCAAATCATGGCGAGCCCTTTCTCACCACAAATTACATTAAGGATTATATGTAATTTGGGGAGCTTCTAATATATCCGGTTTGCTCCATTATGTTAACTAGGGCATCCAACCCGGGGTTCCCGGGATAGATAGTATATGTGATTTTATTTATTTTATTTTTTTTTTTTTTATTTTTTTTTTTTTTTTTTTTGGAAAACTGTAACAGATTTATTACAGTTGATATTTTTTAGATTGCCCCTTAACAACACCAAAGGACATTTTTATATGAAATGTGTCAATTTTTAAAAGTGATAATTTCGTATTAGCCTCGTGCCAGAAGTTAATAGATTAGAAGATTAAAAAAAAATTACTAAAAATTTCTTTTTCTACAGCAGTTTTTATTTTAATTCTCATAATTTCAGCGGTTTTAAGCGCTTATTTAAATTAAATGTCTGTTAAAATTGTCAATTTGTCAATATTACGTCAACAATTGTTAAATTTGTCAATATTACGTCAGCGTTATTTATACTATTTTACTTATTGCTTAATCTATATATTTAAAACGCTAAGCGTCTTCTTTTGACAATCCGTAAGAACAAACTACTGCATCAACTTACATCATTCTTTTTTTAAATGAAAGATATTTGGACACAGATTTGTTATCGTGCATTCGTTTGTTCGAAAATTTAATTAATTAGTCGTAATTTTCAATTAAACTTTTACTTCTGCTAATGACGTCATAAAGTCGGCAATTCGGATAACGCCCACTGTTGCGAAGCACAGACTCTATGGTTACGAGGATAAAAGATAAATAATAAATATTAAAAGCACGTGGCTTTTAGGCCGAATTTTTTTATTTGCAAGTTAAATTTCGGTAAAAATATTTATCCGCGTGTTTTATAAGCGAATAAAAATTCATATTTATTGTGACGTCACGGGAATATTGTCCATTGGGTTTATTTTATCATTATGCATTATAACTTTGTTGATGCCATTTTTTCATTACAATTAAATACAAAATATATTTTTATTTGTATACATGGTGTTTAAGCATTAAAGTAACGTATATAAAGTACGTGTGAAAAGTTTGCGCCGGTGAAAATGACGTTATGCTTAGCTTGAAATGCATTTTAACATGTATAAAACTAAAGAGAAAAATGTATATGATTGTGTCAACGTGACGTAATTTTAACTGATTTTTTTCCATTCTTAATTATAAAGATTATAATTGGATTGGAGCCGTCATTGATTGCTTCATCTTGATTGCATACCTTGATTACATGTTACCAATTACTTTTTTTTTTTTTTACTATAGGTTAGAATATTTCCTTTTTTAATAAAAAATTCTAAAGGATTTCAGGAAATTTAAAATTATTAAAAATAGTGTTACGGTAGGAAAAAAAAACCTTGAAATAATGATTGTATTTTTAGCTAGAATAAACTATGTAAGACTAATATTTCATAGGAATTATTTTGGTAGGTTTATTATAAGTTCATTTAGCAGTTCCTTATTTGCGCAAAGTCCTATTTCTTTCACTGTGAATTTCTCTTTCGATGTCAAAGATGTTTTTCTACTTTTTGACGCCAGCCAAAATACAGTAGCAATTTTTAGAAATGTACAACGGTTGCGACAACAAACGGCGCTATCACTTTAGCTTTCATCTCGCATACAACCCTTCTAAATACAGTAATCCCTTAACATTCGCGAGGGTAACGTTCCAGGTAAACCTCGCGAATGTGAAATTCGCGAATGTTGAGTCTATCTCTCGGCACTAAAAAGGGAGTTACGTTATATGAAATTTTAATTAGAGTGGCGCAGTATTTAAAAAACAAAAAACTATATTAATACGTTATGCGTAAAATATATGTAGAAGTTAAATGTACGCACATATTCATAAACAGATAATTTGAAAGATAATTCAAATTAACTGACTAGATAAATAATTACAGCTAAGAAAATCAATGCTTTTGTATAAAGTAGTTTCGACTCTCTGCTCACAAAGAGATGATAATGTATTAGTGGGTCGGTATGCGATACAATATTAAAATACGATATTTAAATACAGCTAAGTGCTTCAGAAATGCTTTCATTCATTTTTCATCTAAGAGCAGTTTCAGCTGTAATCTCTACGAGAACCTGAGCGTGGTAAATTAATACTAGATTAAAGATGCTGTTACCACTTATAATATCACCATCGCATTGAATATTCTGCTGTTGTTATTATTTTACTTTTCTACAATACTCACTCCTTTTTCAGTTGACAAGAGAAAATTTATTTGAAAATAGATACTAAGAAAACACAGGGGAAATAATCTTTAACCACTATAAGTTCTGAAAAAGAAAGAGATAATTAAAAAAAAAATCGCGAATGATCAAAACAGATTCTCGCGAATGTTAAGTTTTTCCACATTTTCATGTTCGCGAATAATCAAAACTCGCGAATGTTAAAACCGCGAATATTGAGGGATCACTGTACTACAAATTTCTATTTTTTACTACATTTTTTACTACATACAGTTGCATAATCACAGGGTGGGGGGGGGGGTGGGGGGAGATGTGTGCTTTTTTTACTATGTTCTTTTATTTATTGAATATAAGATGAACGTAGGAATATACTATTTGTATGATACTTCATAAGTCCATGAAATTTTTTTCTTGACGAGGGAATATGGCGGTAATGTCAAACTGGTTTGCATTACACAGTTGTTTACGGATTGTTTGTTTGGAATTTGCATCGGATATAGTACCGTATTTGACTGGGGGAAAAAAACTTTTAAAATAAAATATTTAAAAGACTGTTTTATACGCACCCCTTCTTAAATAATAAAGAAACTTATTTTACTGATATTGTTATAATATTTTTTTCCGTCAAGTTTTGACGGGTTCTATCTAGTAAAGTTTTAATTTCTTTATTGATTATTATCTGGAAACAAATGCTAAACTTTTTGTATTGTTTAAAGTACGGATCAATATTTTGTAATGGTCTGCAAACGATATACATTTTTTAAAAAAATCATGTTTGAAGTTTAATTTAAATGCTGTAGTAAATGAGTATATTGCGATACAGTTTTCAAACAGATTGCATTTGGAAGAAGAGTTTTTTCCCTATCTAACGGTGTTTAAAATTAACAAGAACGAAAAATCATGCGTCAAGCATACATTATGTAACACTTTCCAACGCTTCCAAAATAATTTTACAAATCATTACCGTTTAATAAGCTGAAAGATAACATCTAAGTAAACAGTTTGGAAAACGCATAACATATTTAAAAACGTAATTTCAGGAATTTCCAACATATATTTCCAACATATACAATATTCGGAAAAATATTCGAATACTTTTATTCAGCCCTGTATAGGATCTATAGATTTGTATATATACTACATAGGATGCTAAATTTTAGTTTAGTTAGGAAACGCGTAGCACAGTTTAAAATTCTCCTTCTGGAGTTTCTGTCATCAAACGGAACGCGAAATGTGTTCGCGATCTTTTGTGCTGCCCTGTATATGATCTACAGAATTTATACACACCAAGTAATAAACAAATTGAGTTACATTTAAAATCGCGTTTAGCAACTTAAAACGCACTTCCAGGAATTATTGTTAACAGACAGTAGAGAATTATTTTGTGTGTCCCTGTAAATGAACGATGACTGCTATACACACAATATTCTGTAATAAGCCTCTTGTAATGCACCTTAGTGATACATATAAATTACAATGCGTTTAAAATAGTGAAACATTATTTAATTTAACCGCAAACGATTTTTTTCCATAGACGTAATATAACGGAATTCTTTTGACTGTCCCTGTAAAGTAACTATAAGTTCTATGTACACCCTATTCCATATTAAGATTTTTGTAATGCACCTTAATGATATATATCAATTACAATGTGTTTGAAATTGTGTAACATCATTAAAATAAATCGCAAGTGATTTTTCCCCATAGACCGTAATGTAACGGAATTCTTTTGAGTGTCCCTGTAAAAAACTATAAGTGCTACACACTTCAGTTGAAATAGGGAACATGCTACAGATAACGACAATAACATATAAAAATTGCAGGGCAATCCGAGCATATTTACGGGAGTTAGAGCACGGCCAGACGGCAGACGGCAGACGGCCATACGGCAGACAAATCGAAGTCATAAACACTTTTCAACTAGGTTGGAATTGTGTTAAAAATATGCGATCTTTAGAAATAAAAAAAATTGCAGTAGCAAAAATCGCAAAACCAAAATTTCATCGTCCAGTGTTGCCATTCGCAAAATGATGTCAGCGTTACGCACGAACACGTTTGTCCTTATAATATAGATATGGACCTGCTAGGTGCTTTAAAAAATAAATTCGAATTAAAAAAAAAAAAAAAAAAGTTTGGATTATACTATTTCTGAAAATTTTACCATTAGTAGTCTAGGAGAAGAAGGGGGTGGGGTGGGGGAAAGGGGAAAAAAGATGAGGTTGGCGTTTAGTTATAGTATAAGTTGGGAAAGAATACGGATCCAATCCCTTCAAAGTGTCTTAATCAGGCTGAGACACCTATGCCTTAATCGGGCTTTGACAGAGTGAAACAATCTGTATATTAAAATGATTTGTTTCTGTAGTCATAGTTACAATCATAGCTACATTGTAATAATGCATAGACACGTATTTTTCCCTTTTCTTTTCTTTTTTCTTTTCCTTCTTTTAGGTAGCTTTCAATACAAAAAAGTATAAAGCTACCTATTGCAGCCGTTCGGAGGAAAGCAGTTCCGGAAAATTTCGATATATTTTCACCGATCATGACCCCCAGACCCCAAAACCACCCTCCGTTCAAATGTTGATTTATATATATATATATATATCTGACCTATGTCATACGATAACGCTCGTATTTATAAATCGATTTTGATGAAACTAATTGTGTGTATTAAGGTCACCAATGTCTCGACCGAGTTCGTTGGCCAGCTTGGTCCGCCATTTTGTTTCGAGATGGCGGCCATTTAAAAATTTAAAACTAAAATAAATATACAAAAAAATCAAAAATTCAAATTTATTTTTTAATTACCTGTTAGGCCTTGATACAAGGATTCCAGAGTATTTTTTGGTTTACCTCTATCTTAAAAAATGGCTGAGATAGAGCAGTTTGAAATTCTAGGGTGGCTGACATTTTGAAACAAAACAGCACATTAACGCAAATTACTCGCACATTACTCGCAAATTATTTTATTTCATTGTTGTAATAATTTTCCAAATTATACGCATAAAACTATATATTCATATCCGTTAGCGCCAAAATTGGCGACATTGGCGACAAAATTGGCGACAAAATTAGCAAAATTTGTTTCATTTGGCGAAATATCGCCAAATTTGGCGACCAAAATAAGTCTTTATAAATGAAGCCAATTTGGCTATTGCTCAATAATTTGGCGAAATTCTTATTCAAATTCAGTATTAACGAAACTTTTGTAAACGTTTCTTTGCATTTTAACTTGCTGTCTTCGTGTAACATTAGCTAAAATTTTAAAACGAAGATATAAGAAAGCTACTTTTTCCTCCCGGTACAGGCCGGAAGGACTTTTTCTTTTTCTTTTAAACTTTTTGTAGAAATGTTTCAAGTAATGTGCTGTCAAAATTAAAAATTTCTTCACGATAGTGGAACTCCAGATCTACTCTCTCTATTCTAAAAAGTCCTTCCGGCCTGTACCGGGAGGAAAAGGTAGCTTTCCTATATCTTCGTTTTAAAATTTTAGCTAATGTTACACGAAAACAGCAACTTAAAATGCAAATAAAACGTTTACAAAAGATTCGTTAATACTGAATTTGAATAAGAAATTCGCCAAATTATTGAGCAATAGCCAAATTGGCTTCATTTGTGAAGACTTATTTTGGTCGCCAAATTTGGCGATATTTCGCCAAATGTCGCCAAGTTTGGCGAGAATTTGGCGCTAACGGATATGAATATATAGTTTTATGCGTTTGATTGAGAAAATTATTACAACAATGAAAATTTTTGTAATGGGCTGTCTTGTTTCAAAATGTCAGCCACCCTAGTATTTCATACTGCTCTATCTCAGCCGTTTTGTAAGATAGAGGTAAAACAAAAAATGCTCTGGAATCCTCGTTTCAAGGCCTAACACTGAATTAAAAAATAAATTTTAATTTTTAATTTTTTTGTATATTTATTTTAGTTTTAAATTTTTAATTGGCCGCCATCTTGAAACAAAATGGCGGACCAAGCTGTCCAACGAACTCGGTCGAGACATTGGTGAGCTTAATACACACAATTAGTTTCATCAAAATTGATTTATAAATACGAGCGTTATCGTATGACATAGATCAGATATATATATATATATATATATATATAAATCAACATTTGAACGGAGGGTGTTTTGGGGTCTGGGGGTCATGATCGGTGAAAATATATCGAAATTTTCCAGAACTGCTTTCCTCCGAACGGCTGCAATAGGTAGCTTTATACTTTTTTGTATTGAAAGCTACCTAAAAAAGAATAACTAATGCTGCTGTCGCTACCATAATTGGCTTTTTCTGATCTTTTTCTTTCTTACTTTTCCCTTTTCTTTTCTTTTTTCTTTTTTTTCTTTTTCTTTTTCTTTTAAACTTTTTGTAGAAATGTTTCAAGTAATGTGCTGTCAAAATTAAAAATTTCTGCACGATAGTGGAACTCCAGATCTACATCTCTCTATTTTAAAAAAGAGAGTAACTAATGCTGCTGTCGCTACCATAATTGACGTTTTCTAATCTTTTTCTTTCTCACTTTTCCCTTTTCTTTTCTTTGTTTTTCTTTTTCTTTTAAACTTTCTGTAGAAATGTTTCAAATAATGTGCTGTCAAAATTAAAAATTTCTGCACGATGGTGGAACTCCAGATCTACATCTCTCTATTCTAAAAAAAAAAAAAAGTCCTTCCGGCCTGTACCGGGAGGAAAAGGTAGCTTTCCTATGTCTTCGTTTTAAAATTTTAGCTAATGTTACACGAAAACAGCAAGTTAAAATGCAAAGAAAATGTTTACAAAAGATTCGTTAATACTGAATTTGAATAAGAAAATCGTCAAATTATTGAGCAATAGCCAAATTGGCTTCATTTATGAAGACTTATTTTGATCGCCAAATTTGGCGATATTTCGCCAAATGTCGCCAATTTTGGCGTTAACGGATATGAATATATAGTTTTATGCGTATGATTGGGAAAATTATTACAACAATGAAAGAAAATAATTTGCGAGTAATCGCGTTAATGTGCTGTTTTGTTTCAAAATGTCAGCCACCCTAGAATTTCAAACTGCTCTATCTCAGCCATTTTTTAAGATAGAGGTAAACCAAAAAAAGCTCTGGAATCCTTGCATCAAGGCCTAACACGTAATTAACGTTATTGAAAGCTATACCTAATACTTTTAGGTAGCTTTCAATACAAAAAAGTATAAAGCTACCTATTGCAGCCGTTCGGAGGAAAGCAGTTCCGGAAAATTTCGATATATTTTCACCGATCATGACCCCCAGACCCCAAAACCACCCTCCGTCCAAATGTTGATTTATATATATAGATATATCCATATATATATATATATATATATATATATATATATCTGACCTATGTCATACGATAACGCCCGTAATTATGAATCGATTTTGATGAAACTAATTGTGTGTATTAAGGTCACTAATGTCTCGACCGAGTTCGTTGGCCAGCTTGGTCCGCCATCTTGTTTCAAGATGGCGGCCATTTAAAGATGTAAAATAACTTAAAATCTAAAATAAATATACAAAAAATTTAAAAATTCAAATTTATTTTTTAGTTACGTGTTAGGCCTTGATGCAAGGATTCCAGAGCTTTTTTTGGTTTACCTCTATCTTAAAAAATGGCTGAGATAGAGCAGTTTGAAATTCTAGGGTGGCTGACATTTTGAAACAAAACAGCACATTAACGCGATTACTCGCAAATTATTTTCTTTCATTGTTGTAATAATTTTCCCAATCATACGCATAAAACTATATATTCATATCCGTTAACGCCAAAATTGGCGACAAAATTGGCGACATTTGGCGAAATATCGCCAAATTTGGCGATCAAAATAAGTCTTCATAAATGAAGCCAATTTGGCTATTGCTCAATAATTTGACGATTTTCTTATTCAAATTCAGTATTAACGAATCTTTTGTAAACATTTTCTTTGCATTTTAACTTGCTGTTTTCGTGTAACATTAGCTAAAATTTTAAAACGAAGACATAGGAAAGCTACCTTTTCCTCCCGGTACAGGCCGGAAGGACACTTTTTTTTTTTTTAGAATAGACAGATGTAGATCTGGAGTTCCACCATCGTGCAGAAATTTTTAATTTTGACAGCACATTATTTGAAACATTTCTACAGAAAGTTTAAAAGAAAAAGAAAAAGAAAGAAAAGAAAAGGGAAAAGTGAGAAAGAAAAAGATTAGAAAACGTCAATTATGGTAGCGACAGCAGCATTAGTTACTCTCTTTTTTAAAATAGAGAGATGTAGATCTGGAGTTCCACTATCGTGCAGAAATTTTTAATTTTGACAGCACATTACTTGAAACATTTCTACAAAAAGTTTAAAAGAAAAAGAAAAAGAAAGAAAAGAAAAAAGAAAAGAAAAGGGAAAAGTAAGAAAGAAAAAGATCAGAAAAAGCCAATTATGGTAGCGACAGCAGCATTAGTTATTCTTTTTTAGGTAGCTTTCAATACAAAAAAGTATAAAGCTACCTATTGCAGCCGTTCGGAGGAAAGCAGTTCCGGAAAATTTCGATATATTTTCACCGATCATGACCCCCAGACCCCAAAACCACCCTCCGTTCAAATGTTGATTTATATATATATATATATATATATATATATATATATCTGATCTATGTCATACGATAACGCTCGTATTTATAAATCAATTTTGATGAAACTAATTGTGTGTATTAAGCTCACCAATGTCTCGACCGAGTTCGTTGGACAGCTTGGTCCGCCATTTTGTTTCAAGATGGCGGCCAATTAAAAATTTAAAACTAAAATAAATATACAAAAAAATTAAAAATTAAAATTTATTTTTTAATTCACTGTTAGGCCTTGATACAAGGATTCCAGAGCTTTTTTTGGTTTACCTCTATCTTAAAAAATAGCTGAGATAGAGCAGTTTGAAATTCTAGGGTGGCTGACATTTTGAAACAAAACAGCACATTAACGCGATTACTCGCAAATTATTTTCTTTCATTGTTGTAATAATTTTCCCAATCATACGCATAAAACTATATATTCATATCCGTTAACGCCAAAATTGGCGACATTGGCGACAAAATTGGCAAAATTGGGCGACATTTGGCGAAACATCGCCAAATTTGGCGATCAAAATAAGTCTTCATAAATGAAGCCAATTTGGCTATTGCTCAATAATTTGGCGAATTTCTTATTCAAATTCAGTATTAACGAATCTTTTGTAAACGTTTCTTTGCATTTTAGCTTGCTGTTTTCGTGTAACATTAGCTAAAATTTTAAAACGAAGATATAGGAAAGCTACCTTTTCCTCCCGGTACAGGCCGGAAGGACTTTTTAGGTAGCTTTCAATACAAAAAAGTATAAAGCTACCTATTGCAGCCGTTCGGAGGAAAGCAGTTCCGGAAAATTTCGATATATTTTCACCGATCATGACCCCCAGACCCCAAAACCACCCTCCGTCCAAATGTTGATTTATATATATAGATATATCCATATATATATATATATATACACTGCTCAAAACAATTAAAGGATATTTGAAGTTTTATATAAAATAAAGACATAAACGAATTTTTTTTGTCGAAAATAGAAGAAGAGAATCACAAATGCAAATTTTTCTGGTTTTCAAACTGTGGAGTATGCAAATTTTGAGTTCGACGTCAAAAACGTCGCTTCAGCGGCAGCGAATGAAATTTGACTTTCAACTGGATAAAAGAAAATGAAGACAAGGATGATCGGCATTCAGTGATTACTTTGTTTCGATGAGTACGATGTCTCAGCGAAGTCATTTGACAGATTCAGAAGCTTGGAGAATTGTTGGTAGGTTAGAAGGGGGCCAAACTCAAGCCGAAGTAGCGCAAGTCATTGGAGTGTCACAAAGTGTCATTTCCAGGATCTGGAACCGTTTTTTGGAGAGTGGATGTGCAGGCCGAAGACCAGGGCAAGGTCGTAGACGGGCAACAACGCCCAATGAAGATCGGTATTTAGCGTTAACAGCTCGGAGACACCGAAACATGAACGCTACTCTTCTCCAACAACACCTTCGCTCGGCTACAGGCACCACGATTTCAACTCAGACTGTCCGAAACCGGCTCCATGCTGTAGGTCTGTATGCTCGCCGACCGATGGTATGTGTTAGATTAACATCAAGGCATCGTCGCGACCGCAGGGAGTGGGCAACCGAGCATGTCAACTGGAGGAGAAATGAATGGAGCAATATTCTGTTTTCTGACGAGTCCCGTTTTTCTGTGCATCCGGATAATAGGCGTATTTTCATCTGGAGGGACCGTGGCAGTAGGAATAATCCTGCGTTCGTGCACGAAAGTGTCAGATTTGGCGGTGGAGGAGTGTTGGTGTATGGTGGCATCTCCATTGACGGGCGCACTGACCTCTACATCATTCGAGATGGAGCTCTGACTGGTCGCCGATATAGGGATGAGATCCTCAGACCTATTGTAGTCCCTTAAGCTGCAGCAATCGGAGATAACTTCATTTTAATGGACGATAACTGCAGGCCACATCGTGCAAACCTGGTGGAGGATTTCCTTTTCGAGGAAGGAATCGTTCGAATGGAATGGACAGCGTGTTCTCCAGACATGAATCCAATCGAGCACGTTTGGGATGCTCTAGGAAGACGAGTTTCTGGCCGCCAACAACCCCCACAAACTCTCCAAGAACTGGAAAGAGCTCTTCTGGAAGAGTGGGGCAGAATACCCCAACTGGTCATTAATAGCCTCATTGAGTCCATGCCTCAAAGGTGTTCAACGTTGCTGGCCGCCCGTGGAAACCATACCCCCTACTGAAAATGATTTTCTTTGAAGAAAACACCTTTTCTTATTCTTTTTTTCTCATATGCACAAATTGTGTTTTTTTCCTTTTGTACACAAATGCGCAATAAAATGCATTTTTTTCTGCCAAACATGTGTAATTTATTCTCCTATAACCTACTATGTCTGTCGACCATCTATCAATCAGCTAAAAAGTTTCCCAGATACAAAATCCACCTAAAACTGCAATATCCTTTAATTGTTTTGAGCAGTGTATATATATATATATATATATATATCTGAGGTCACTAATGTCTCGACCGAGTTCGTTGGCCAGCTTGGTCCGCCATCTTGTTTCAAGATGGCGGCCATTTAAAGATGTAAAATAACTTAAAATCTAAAATAAATATACAAAAAATTTAAAAATTCAAATTTATTTTTTAATTACGTGTTAGGCCTTGATACAAGGATTCCAGAGCTTTTTTTGGTTTACCTCTATCTTAAAAAATAGCTGAGATAGAGCAGTTTGAAATTCTAGGGTGGCTGACATTTTGAAACAAAACTGCACATTAACGCGATTACTCGCAAATTATTTTCTTTCATTGTTGTAATAATTTTCCCAATCATACGCATAAAACTATATATTCATATTCGTTAACGCCAAAATTGGCGACATTGGCGACAAAATTGGCAAAATTGGGCGACATTTGGCGAAATATCGCCAAATTTGGCGATCAAAATAAGTCTTCATAAATGAAGCCAATTTGGCTATTGCTCAATAATTTGGCGAATTTCTTATTCAAATTCAGTATTAACGAATCTTTTGTAAACGTTTCTTTGCATTTTAGCTTGCTGTTTTCGTGTAACATTAGCTAAAATTTTAAAACGAAGATATAGGAAAGCTACCTTTTCCTCCCGGTACAGGCCGGAAGGACTTTTTTAATGTTAAATTTGGTCATAATAGTTCAGTTAAAAATGTTTTATAGGATCAAAAACTATGCATAGCAATTTAACTATTTTTCGCGGGCACATACTTGAGTAGATTGTGGTGCACAATATGCAATCATTTTTTTAATTTGTCTGATTTTTGGGGGGTTTTTTTAATTTTTTATTCAAAATTTCATTATTTAAATAGAGATTTAATTCATAGTTTGAAATAGCCAGTTTTTACTTCCTGTTGCCAGATTTCAAAAACTTTTCAATTGAAAAATATATTTACAGGTGATTTTTTTAAAAGAAGATTTTTAAATAAATAAGCTATTTTGTGCGAAAAGCATTAAATAGTGAAAATTATGTCATACTTAAAACGATATATTTAAAATATAATGTTTAAAACCATTTTCTTATAGCCTTTGCAAACACTGTACTTTTAATTGAAATATATACATTATACATAATTACACGTGAATACTTTTTTTTAATGAAAAACTTTAAAATAATTAAATTATCAAGTGCGAAAAGCATTTAATGGCGAAGATTACGTTACATTTAAAACGATATATATTCAAAATGTCATACTTAAAATCATTTTATTATAGCCCATAAAAGAAAAACTTTCTTCTAAACGTTATAAAAATCTAAAAGGCTACAACTTTTTTATTAAATCATTTTACACAATATGGTTTTCAAATATGTAATTGATCTTTCTTAATCAATCACGAAAACAGCCGTCAGCTGTCACGACAACGGTATATGCACTCTTGAGCACCAAAAGATTTCCCAGTCAAAAGGAAATGAATGGGAAGCCGATTACAGAAGATCGCCACTGGTCGTGATAATATCATTTAATCTTTCGTATTCGGGTAATCGTTTTTAAAACAGAACGAATCGGCGGGGTTTTAGAACCTGTGCAGTCTGGACGGAGGGTTGGCGAGCATTATTTTTCTTTCTCGGCATTCATGCATTAGAAACACTGCTTTTGTGCTTAAATTAAATGTTTTCGGTTTATGATATTATTTCTCATTAAAGTGGTTACTGGTTTTTGCTATTTGAAATAAAAAGAGCGATAGTTGTTTGTGTCTTATTTTTGGAATAAATTCGTATTTTTCTTTATGATGTAGGCATTTCTATTCTTTAACAAAGGATGGTATGGTGTGCGTCATCAAAACAAGAAACACCTTTTTCACACATTTTCGCCCGGATAAAGAAAATGTTTAACCTTTATTTTAATACTCAGCTTTTAAGAATGAATATTCGTGTTATATTACAAGTCTCTGAGTTTGAAAATGCGTTTAGCCATTGCATTATCATAAATTACCAAATATCAGTTACGAAACAGAAGCTTTAACTTTATTTCATATGTCTTAAATGAAAAATATGGATCGATTTCATCTTACTGTATAATATCTAATATCACATTTTTATTCATAAGCAGTGGTGAACTGCAGGACGCTCACGCACCCTTTGTGAGATTTGTCGCTAATTTCCGAACTATTTGTTTATCAACAATTATTTGTACAGTAAAATCTTTGGAAACAGAACTTATTTATAACGGAATCCTGTTTTAAGCAGAAAATGTTTACAGATTTGACGAACAAAGTACCATAAATTATACCCACTAAGGCAAAAACCTGTCTAAAACGACAGTTTTCTCAAATTTCTTGAGATTCCATCTTAAGAGGTTTTATTGACTTATTCCTCTTTGCAAAAAATAAACAGTTTAATGCAATAACACCTGTCAAAAAGGGACTTGCCTATAACGGAATCCTACCTAACGGAAAACTTTCCTGGTTATAATGAAAAGAAAATCATAGATATATAATTGCTAAGTCCTCTTCCGGTCCCCTGTGATGCTGTCTTAAAAAGTTTTACTGTATTTTTGTTTTATAAGATAAAGTGAAAGCCCTTTTGTAATGGTTACGTCGCATTGTTCGGTCATCGTAATTATATTCCTAGAATGGATACCTTAGTTCTATGGTATTTTGCTGCCACCACCGGTAATAAAGTGATACCGGACACGTTGAGAAAAAAAGAAGTTCTCATAAAATAACCAATTAATAATTTATTGATTAAAATTATTATACAAGAAAATTGTTACAGTGATATTTATTATATTGTCACTAGCCGTATGTGACTGTCATATGGCAATCTTTCTGATCACCCGTTTTACTATATACCTCAAATGTACTACTCGTACATATAATTCTGTCTAAGTAATAATTAGTTTTACTCTGGACCAAACTGTCCAATACACATTATCTCTGTAATTCAACACAATTCTCTACGCTTTTAACTCTACACGTCTATATCCAACGCTGTGCACTGACGACCCTTGCGTCTTACGCTATCTGCTACACATCAACCATACACCTCCTTCACTCTTCACCGCACACCAACGACTCTCTGGCGTCCTACCCTCTCGACTGCACTTCCACGAGTGACCTGTCTCTCACTGTCCCCTCACACTACAAATTGAAGGGGCTGTCATTCTTCATTCACGGAGCTTCCATCCACGTGGGACCGTTTTCCTAGATCTTCCCACCCAGGCCTTCGTCTCGATCATCTTCCATTTGCATTCTTTTGTGAAATCCAGCTCCCTAGGAATGTGGTGTTCATTGCATTTCTTTCAGTGTGTTTCTTTCCAAAACCGGATTAGTACTTTACAAAGAAATCGAGAACCTCCCTCAAATAGATAATAGGATCAGGGGAAATTCCACTGTCAATCACATACGGCAGTTTTACAGCAAAAGAAATTACATATTGGAATACAGTAATATAATAATGAATAAAAATAATTACTTAAATTAATTATAAATATAAAATATGAGTCTTGCTAAAGTCAGAAACCTGACACCTTTATTAAATTTTACAAAGCTCACTACAAATTTTACAAAGCTTCATAAGTAGACTTTATGCTCCAACTATGCTACAATAAAAACTAACTTCAGATTAAGCCTAACATCATTCCCTGTACTAATACGGTGAAAAAATATGTATTTATATTGCTACAGATTCATTATTATATACCAGAAGACCAGTCTTGTTCATTGGTTATAGTGGTCTTAAAATTTCAGAGCATTTGAGCTCTTGGAACATAAGTTTGTGGGCTTCATTTCGTATGGTCCGAACAAATTTGCATATAAGATTTCTTTCAATTTCTTTCTTATATGCGCAGTGATGTATATATGAATCAATTAAAATTTAACTTTTAATAAATAAATTCCATTCCCGGCTACCACTATATTTAAATAAAAAATTTCATCAATTCATAAAAATAAAGATTTACGCTTCAAAATTTGTAGTATCTAGTCCTAAATATGAATATTAAAAAATATTTAAAAAAAGAAAAATTTGCGCAGTGCAAGATTAATCATGAAAAAAATTCAAATCACAAATTTTGGAAATGCTGGAGATACCATTAACTAACATTGTAAATTGTTATCACAATTCTCCATAATAACTAGATTGTCTTAAAAAGTTTCCTACAAAATATTCGTCCAAATATTCAAAACTCAAAGTAACTCGTTTTTTACGAGGCAAATAAACAAGTATTATAAGGTAATATTACTTACAAGATGGCAATATCAGTCTAAGCATTTTACTTTAAAGTATGTGTAATACATTATCCTAAGTAAAATTATGTCTTATTAAAATATAAATGAACATTTTTGCTTGGTTCCGTGCCCCCTACAAGCTACGCTAACCAATATCCGACCAGACCCCGCAGCGTCTAAAAACACACTATTAGTGTGTTTACGTTCGCACGTAATACGTTACGTTCGCACAATTACGTTCGCACGTAATACGTTACGTTCGCACAATTACGTTCGAACGTTACAATTACGTTCGCACGTAATAATTTAATTATTTTAAAGTTTCCTTTTTCTTTTAATATTCACGTGTAAATATTTTTTCATTTGAAAAGTGTTTGGAAATATTATTATTTCGGATTTTAAAATATGACATAATTTACACCATTAATTACTTTTTGCACGCAATAATTTTACAGTTTTCTTTATCTTTTAATATTTAGGTGTAAATATATTTTTCAATTGTAAAATGTTTAAAAATATTATTATTTGCGTTTTTTTTTTTTTTTTTTAGAATAGAGAGAAACCAATTACTACATTAACAAGATTTATCACTCACAAAAATATATGCCAACTAAAGAAAAGAGATTTTATAGCGTTTCTTTTTTTTTTACAAGGTGACCCGAATTAAACTACACATTTCTAAGGCTAGAACAAGCACTATTCATCAGAAAGTCATGATATTTATGTCATAATATTTACGTAAGAAGATGGTGAGAATTTCTTCTAGGAAGAAATAAATGTTAGACTCTCTTTTCACAGATGCGGTCTACCATGATTCCGCAAGATCTCTATCCGATCGTAAATACTGCATAGCATGCTATGTGTGTAACATTCCGACGCATATACTGCAATCAATCATTGAACATGCTATTTTACGATTCCATTTGGTAGCAGACAATGGTGGTCATGCTACTAAATATGTTTTGTCCTCATTAGACTGATAAGTTGTTTAATTTATCTTATATATCTATACTAATATATAAAATTGGATATTTTGTGATTTTCAGGAAAGTGCCTATTTCTAAGATCAATCGACTGTTTAAAGGATGTAGTAAAAAAACATTAAAAAAATTGTCTGTCTGTCTGTTTGGCCGGAATAGGCTCCGAAACGATTACCTAACAAACACTAAACTTATCCGGATTAGATAGAAAATGTTTCTGGCTACAATCTGCAGTTTGTCACATTCCAATATCTAAAATAGTTTTTTGGGAAAAACTGGGAAACACTGGGAGAATCAATCAATCAACTAATCTTTCAATACTTAAAAGCTCGGGAACTAATTGATCAATTGTAAGAAATCTTACGGCGATAGAAATTTCTAATTGTGAATTATAAATGATAACTCGGGCTACAATCTACAGTTTGTAGCATTTTGATAGCTAAAATAGTTTTTAAGAAAACAAAGAAAAGCCTTGAGAATCTATCAACCAACTAAAATTTTAATGCATAAAAGCTCGGAAACTAATTGATCAATTTTCAGGAATATTACGGCGATTGAAAGGTATATTTAACATTTAAAAATGATAATAATTACGTTATTAGCTTATGATATACATTTTAATTTAAAAACTGGATTGGTAAGTATTTTTCCCCAAAAACTCGAAAGATCTTTTAAAATACAAATACAACCCACACTGTAAAAAATGTTGGTCAAAAATTACGGTACTGGCAACTTTGTGATCAGTATGTATACCGTAATTTAACTGGACGGTATATGTACCGTAAAATATTTAAAGTATATGTACCGGCTGCACTCCCCCTCTCCTTAGGCCTACACGCATTACGTAACAAGAGCAAGAGCATCACTTCAGTGGTTGCCGTACCCCGAGGCGGGGCTACCAGCTTTTTCCTTACAGAAAAATAATTATTTTACGGTATAAATAGCAATTTTTTACTGAAAAACAATCATTTTACGGTATAAATACCGTTTATAATAGAAATGGCACCTATACGGTTTTTTTTACGCTTAATATACCTTAGACGTACCGTATGAGTACCGTAAAGAGAGAAAACGGTACAAGTACTGTTAATTTGCGGTACATCAACTAAAATTTTACGAAATTTTTTTACAGTGCAGTGCGTGCTACGCAGCTAGTTGTATATAAATATATTGTAATTCCTCTATTGGTAGTTTTTGGAATTGATGTTTTTTACTCTGGTAAAATTTTTTATTCTTTTTTTTTACGACACTCGCCATTCATGATTTTCTGATGAACAGTTTTTGCAGTATCCCTCTCAGAAATGTATAGTTTATTTTGGGACATACATAATTTTCTAAATTAATTTTGGTGAATTATTATTAATATAGTCTGTATAGTATACTTATATTTTATTGATGCATGTTCTTTTATTTAAAACAATAAATATGTCCTCGGATAGAAGATCAATAACAATAAAAAAAATAATACGTATAATAATAATTGTGACACGCAAATCGAAATTCAGCTTTCACAGAGTACTTGGTTATATAGGCGTAAAAAAATATAATTTTATTAAGGGTTAGCAAACAAGTTGTAAAATGAAAGGCATGAATCTACAAATGCAGAAAACTTGTAATGATTGTAATTTTCAGAGATTATTGTAATTTTAATTAAAATTTAAATTACAAGCATCTCAAGAATAAGTATTTAATTTTTTTTTCAAAGAAAGCACCATAAAACTATTCCTAGTGTTCTTTTATTTGAATAAATAAATAAACTAGGATAGAACATCAATGGCTTACGCGCATTAGATTTTTTTTCCCTTTTTACAAAATCTTCTCTTTTTAAAAGCAGATGCTTCCGTAATTAGATAGAAAAAAATGTTAAAATGTCGTTTTATCAATTTAGAAAAAAGAAATATTCAATGTTTCGGAGACAGAGGGGTGATCGCTGGGGTAGAATAATACCAAACAATGAAAAAATATCCTTTTTTAATTTACAGAAAATTATTCTATAAAAAAATCTTTAATATTTGTATCACTCCATTAATAATTTAGTTTCTTATTCAACTAACCTTTTTTATTTTTGTCATTACTCTGTTAACACGGTTTTTGTTATTAAAAAAATATTTTGTTAAATTAGTTTCTTTAATATTTTTTTTACTGCATATGAATAACATCTCAGAAAAATATGTACAATTGTGAATAAAACTATTTAAAGATTAGCTGGCTTATGGGATGTATGAACAAAAAAAAAAATTCCACGAGCTTTCCAAAATGAGAAATGAAAACTACTCATAAATATCCGAAGGCAAATATCTTTTGTATAAAAGAATAAAACATCGCGAAGGATTGAGTGCTAAAATTACACAAGTATCGTGATTTACTTATTAACTAGGTGAAACTCCATCTTCAATGTTAAAAAAAGTAAATTTTTCTTAATCTACGAAAATATAATATAACCACGAGAGAAAATACACAATTACTCTTCCGAGTTACCCAAGATTTCGAAAAGTGTTCTTTATGTTTAGAAACCTCAGAAACCAATATATTTCCGAGATTTAAAGAAGCATTTATAAAAACAAAGTTTGTTTTGCTGCCACTGATTTTCGGAAACGTTTCTGAGCAGATTTTAGTGTGTTAATCAGTTTTCTTGAATCGGAATGTCGGTTTTAACTAACCCTCTGACGCTCAAAGAGTTAGTGAAAAATCCTCGTAATACACAATTGAATTACAAAAATACACACAATAATTATTCTCTCCTTGAATTTTTCAGTATAATATTATTGCAAAGATTATAGGAAACTTATTTCAATATGAACAAATTTTACATCATGCTAAGTTTTTTTTAACTTAATATATTATATACATTTCAGATAGTAAGACATTTAAATTTACAATAAGTTACTTTCGTTTTCTATAGAAATTTTCAAAAAATCCCGCAAACACGTTTAAAACATAGATGATTCAGAAACTTTAATAGCTAATTTATCTTTTTGAGTGAAAAATCTTTATAATACAAAACTGTAAAAGAAAATTTCACAGAGTAATTATTTTCTCTTTGACTTTTTTTTAATAGTTTTATTGCAAGGATTTATATTACAACTTGAACAAAACGTACTACTTACGGAAATATCTTAATTTCAAATTATCCTCATAGGACGAGGTTTTTACAATTTAGTTATATCTTCAAAGAATAGTTCTTATTTCGCTTTTTTTATTTTAAAAGAAGAATAATTTCAACAATTCTTTTCATTAAATCTAGAAAACATTAAGTCATACATTAAAGTTCAAAAGGGATGCATCGAACGTAATCATATCAGTTAAATTGTTTTGTAATATACATAATATTTCTTTCCTTATAAAATGAGTGTTTTGTTTAAGCTGTTAATCATAATAGTTGTTTTATCCTTTCAGTAAGGCATCAGTTATATCTTCAAAGAATAGCTTTTATTTTACAAAATGATTTCTCAAAGAATGATTTCAACAACTGTTTGCGTGTAAAATTCAACAAAAATGAACTGGAATTAATGTTATAAGTCGTATAACTTTGTAATATTCACAATATCTTTCTCCTCGTAAAATGACTTTTTTTGTTGCAGCTGTTAGTCATAATAGTTATTTTATCATTTCAGTAGACATGTTACAAATCACTTATATCCTCAAAGAATAGCTTTTATTTCACAAATTGATTTTTCAAAGAATCATTTCAGCAATAATTTGCTTGTAAACTGCATAAACTAGAAAGCGTTTAGTCATGCGTTAACTAGTTCAATAAAGAGAAAATAAAGCTATTATTATCAATCTAATTACTTTGTGTGTATTCAAAATATCTCTCCCTTCATAAATGACTGTTTTGCTTAGATTTTAATCGTAATAGTCTTTTATTAATTTCAATAAGGCTCTTACAAATCACTTATATCTTCAAAAAATAGCTTTTATTTCACGTTTTCTTTGTTCAAAGAATGATGTCAACATTTGTTTGCATTTAATCTAAAAAGCGTTGAGTTATACGTTAAAGGTCAACAAAGATGAATTAAAGTTAATCTTATCAGTGCAATTACTTTGCAATATTAAAAAAAAAAATCTCTCTCCTCATAAAAGGACTGTTTTGTTTAAGAGGTTAAT
Source organism: Maratus michaelseni (assembly GCA_963931845.1). Taxonomy (NCBI): domain Eukaryota; kingdom Metazoa; phylum Arthropoda; class Arachnida; order Araneae; family Salticidae; genus Maratus; species Maratus michaelseni. The sequence goes on from OZ007596.1 coordinate 225,024,550, forward strand.
CATAATAATTGTTTTGTTATTTTATTTGAGTAAGGCTCTTGCAAATCACTTATATCCTCAAAGAATAGCTTTGATACCCCATGTTAATTTGTGTAAACTAGAAAGCGGTGAGTCATGTATTAAATTTCGAGAAAGGCGAATTTAAATTAACAGATCTGTAAAAACCAACAACATCTCAATAATAACGCTTCCATAAAATAGTATAATAAAATATGAAAAAAAATAAGTTCAACAAATTAGTTATTGTCTTTATTTTTCATACTTGTAAAATATTTTATAGTTCTGGAAATTTTTAGTTGAGTGAGGTCCCTTCTTTCAGCTGTTACATAAAACAAATGACTTGATAAATATTGCATTTTAATAGTCATAGTTTTTAATATTTTTATAGTTTTTAAAAATCTAGTTCAATTAAGTCCTTACTTTCAACTATCTTATAAGCCTAATGAACGGTGAGTTATTGCATTTATTACTCACACTTGTTTTTATAATTCTTAAAATATCTACTTCAATTAGTTTCTTACTTTCAATTTTTTAAGACAAATGAATTGACAATTAGTGCATTTATTAGTCATGTGAATAGTTTTCTAATTCTGAAAAACTTCAATTAAATCCTTACTTTCAGCTGTTTTCAAACTTGTAGCTTATAATAGCCTTATAACATAGAATAATTTTCCATAAATAAGGATGATACAACCAGCATATAATATGACAGACCCATTTCGTATTTTGCGTATCTTGCTAATAACTTAATACGAAACAACGTGTAAAATGGATTGTTTTTCTTAAATTCATTTAAAATGAATTAAATAAATTTTGGAGACATTTTTTTCGCATATTCCAAAGAATATTATGAATAGAAGCAATAGACTCGATTTCTTGCGTTTTAATATTATATGCTACTAAAAAGAGAAATATTACATAATATAATAAAATAGTATCCGCTAATAAAAGAAAAAAGGTGACTGTTAAAAATTTTCTTTCTATGAAAGACGAACCCTTTCTTGTCAAATTATTCTGACATCCATTCAGATTTGACAACTTCCGATAAATGAAACTAAACTAGAATGCTTTTTCATACATGGTTATGCATTCGAATTGAAAAACAGAGTTAAACTGAAAACAATTATTTTAATGAAAAATCTGTAACTTTCTAATCGTATAAATTTTGATACATCAAAATAGATACATCATAAGTACATAGATACATCATAGGTACATAAATACATCATTAGATACATCATAGGTGAAATTATGAAAATTAAATTAGAAATCAATAAAGAATATAAACATTTAAACTGAAAATATCAATATTTAATTTCAAAAGCGTCTTACTCCTATAATCAAGTTCATGTACAAAATCTACAGTTTATAAAGTAAAGATTCATTTGTTTTCCTTTGTTGTCATTTTCTGAATAGCAAAAAACATTACGGGAACAGACACATCTAAATTTTAAAATGATAAAGCTACTTATTGGTTTCAATTGCCAGAAAAATGTGGCTATGATGTCTTACACTCACGCACAGTCTTTTTAACACTTTCCAACCTAGTTGAAAAGCGTTTATGACTTCGGTTTGTATGCCGTATGGCCGTCTGGCCATCTGTCCGTGCTCTAACTCCCGTAAATATGCTCGGATTGCTCTGCAATTTTTATATGTTATTGTTGTTATCTATAGCATGTTCCCTATTTCAACGGAATTGTGTAACACTTAAATTTTTTTTGCAGGCACACTCAAAAAATTCCGTTACATTGCGGTCTATGGGGAAAAATCATTTACGGTTTATTTAAATAATGTTTCACTATTTTAAACGCATTGAAATTTATATATATCACTAAGGTGCATTACAAGAAGCTTAATATGGAATAGGGTGTGCATAACACTTATAGTTACTTTACAGGGACAGTCAAAAGAATTCCGTTACATTTTGTCTATGGGAGAAAAATCGTCTGCGGTTTATTTAAATAATGTTTCACTATTTTAAACGCATTGAAATTTATATATATCACTAAGGTGCATTACAAGAGGCTTACTACAGAATAGTGTGTGGATAGCAGTCATCGTTCATTGACAGGGACACACAAAAGAATTCTCTACTGTCTGTTAACAATAATTCCTGGAAGTGCGTTTTAAGTTACTGAACGCGATTTTAAATTTAACTCGCTTTTTGTCTATTACGTGGTGTGTATAAATTCTGTAGATCCTATACAGGGAAGCACAAAAGTTCGCGAACACATTTCCGTTTATTGACAGAAACTCCAGAAGGAGAATTTTAAACTGTGCTACGCGTTTCCTAACTGAACTAAAATTTAGCATCCTATGTAGTATATATACAAATCTATAGATCCTATACAGGGCTGAATAAAAGTATTCGGATATTTTTCCGAATATTGTATATGTTGGAAATTCCTGAAATTACGTTTTTAAATATGTTATGCGTTTTCCAAATTGTTTACTTAGATGTTATCTTTCAGCTTATTAAACGGAATGATTTGTAAAGTTATTTTGGAAGCGTTGGAAAGTGTTACATAATCTATGCTTGACGCATGATTTTTCGCTCTTGTTTTTTTTTTTTTTAATGTGTTATAAAAACGAAAAAAGTCGCCAAATTTCGGGGATTTTTTACTTTATACAGCAACTTTGGCTATTGTATTAAGTTATTGGTTTGGCGCGGGCTTGGAAATCGCGCCAATCAAAAAGTCTCCAAACATCGGTGCGTGAGTGTAAAACATCTGTTCCAAAAACGTATTAGGTGCTGCGGAACTGCAGAAATTTCCTTTCCTTCTCTAATTCATAATATAAATATTTATTTATTTATTTATTTTCGTACAATATTTAATTTTAAAACAGAAAATTCAACTATATCACTTGATTTAGTAAGAGTAATACATATAAGTAGCACTCAACAAAGCGAAAGACTCTAGCACTACTGTGTTTATTACAGTACCATAATGATACATGAGAAAGAATACATACCGGGTGTCCCAAAAATGATTGATGGATTTTAAAATTCAATAACTTACAAACGATAACAGATATTAAAAAAATTCTTGCAGGAGGGTTATGTATGATGTCAGGAGTTTTTGCACTGTGATTCTTGATTTTAGTTCGAATTTCAAACAATCGATGGCGCTGACAGCGATTGGCGTTCACTTGATGCGTTCACTTGAAACTGACGCCACTTAGCATTGATGCACCTCCCCCTGAATGCACCGCCCGGGTTTTGTTTTCAGCGTTTGAACGGACCCTCGAACTTCAACACCAATAATTTCTAAAAGTTTTCTTCGCCTAGTTTTTCTGAGGTCAAATAAGTCAAAGAAAACTTTTAGATATTATTGGTGTTAAAGTTCGAGGGACCGTACAAACGATGAAAAAAAAATCCGCCTGCGACAGCCGCCATTTTTGTCAGCTCGCAGGCTCTTCAGGGCGCAGTGCATCAATGCTGAGGGGCGTCAGTTTCGGCCTCGAGTGCGCGCCAATCGCTATCAGTGCCACCTATTGTTTGAAATTCGAACTAAAATCAAGAATCACAGTAAGAAAACTCCTGACATCATACATAACCCTCTTGCAAGAATTTTTTTAATATCGGTCACCGTTTGCAAGTTATTGAATTTTAAAATCCATCAGTCATTTTTGGGACACCCGGTATAAGCAATCGGAAGCTATTAGCATAGAATGGTACTGTCGGTCTCAAAAAAATTACAGTTTTAGGTAGCTTTCAATACAAAAAAGTATAAAGCTACCTATTGCAGCCGTTCGGAGGAAAGCAGTTCCGGATAATTTCGATATATTTTCACCGATCATGACCCCCAGACCCCAAAACCACCCTCCGTTCAAATGTTGATTTATATATATATATATATATATATATCTGACCTATGTCATACGATAACGCTCGTATTTATAAATCAATTTTGATGAAACTAATTGTGTGTATTAAGCTAACCAATGTCTCGACCGAGTTGGTTGGCCAGCTTGGTCCGCCATTTTGTTTCAAGATGGCGGCCATTTAAAAATTTAAAACTAAAATAAATATACAAAAAAAATAAAAATTCAAATTGATTTTTTAATTACGTTTTAGGCCTTGATACAAGGATTCCAGAGCATTTTTTGGTTTACCTCTATCTTAAAAAATGGCTGAGATAGAGCAGTTTGAAATTCTAGGTAGGCTGACATTTTGAAACAAAACAGCACATTAACGCGATTACTCGCAAAATATTTTCTTTCATTGTTGTAATAATTTTCCCAATCATACGCATAAAACTATATATTCATATCCATTAGCGCCAAAATTGGCGACATTGGCGACAAAATTGGCAAAATTGGTGACACTTGGCGAAAAATCGCCAAATTTGGCGACCAAAATAAGTCTTCATAAATGAAGCCAATTTGGCTATTGCTCAATAATTTGGCGAATTTCTTATTCAAATTCAGTATTAACGAATCTTTTGTAAACGTTTCTTTGCATTTTAACTTGCTGTTTTCGTGTAACATTAGCTAAAATTTTAAAACGAAGATATAGGAAAGCTACCTTTTCCTCCCGGTACAGGCCGGAAGGACTTTTTTATGATACGCCAGGAGCAAATTCACTTCGTTAATATTTGGGTTGATGTAGAGAAAAATTGTATGCACCGAGTGGCTTTTACAATGCAATTATTTTTTTTTTAATCTAAAGAAGAGATTTGAAATAGCTACCTAACTTAAGGATTACAAAAATAAACAAATTGGAAATTGTATGTTAAACGTGGCATATGAGGTGCGTTCGTTTTATAACTAGTTTCACAATGTAAAAATATCATCCTTATTATTTCAGTGAAATGGATTATATCGTCTGCTATGAGCGAAATAAGCATGCTCTTTTTTTTTTCTTATTACGTATGCCAATCTCACAAATGCGATTTTTTTTCTACACCAGACAGCGCTGCAAAATTCGCCATGGAGATCTTGCTTTGTGAATGATTACCTCCATGGTTTAATATTTTTATGACTCATAATGAACGAATCTCCTCTGTTTATTTACTCTAATGGATTGAGGTATTCGGTTAAAATAATTTCCACTGAAGTTATCTTAGAACCTACACATTTCTTTAATGTAACTCATCTCTCAAGCAAACAATTTTTTGAATGATCTTTCTAAAAATGTAACTTTTATGCAATTTTATTTTTAAAAATAATTTTGAATAAAAATGGCCGCCTGGCGTATGAAAAGAGAAGTGGTTTGCCCGTATTTGTTTTCCTCAGTCACATGACTTGCGCTTTTATTATATAGATTACGTACGATAAGATTTAATAGAATAAAGAAAACTTTTATTAATATCTTTTTAAGTTTTGATTCGATTTTTATAAAATTTGAAATGACTCGACAAAATTATGCAATGATTATATATATTAAATTTTAAACCATTCGGTTGGGTAGTTTTTGCGCTGTTATATGAGGACGGACGGACGGACCAGACGTCGACTATAGGTGCTACGTATTTATATAATTACGAACGCACCTAAAAAAAGGTAACATAGCCATTTTGAACTAGAAGTTTTACTTTATAAATAACACTAATTTATGTACCGCTAAGAGCGAGGAACATTTTATTGAATAAATTTTCTGAGCCAAAACAAGTTTTTTCAAATCTGTTGCTTTTTGAACGTTGAAGGCTTTGGCACCTAAAGCAACAAGCCTGTTGTCGAAACTACTCAAGTCTTGCTGAACAGAAGCACTAGGGCGTCTAATGTTAGGCATAAACTGAAAAGTGAACAGACGGAAGACCCTGGTCTCGCCAAAAAACTGAGCACACACAATAATTATTCCTTATGATTTTCACTGTACCAGAGACAAGATATAACTGACAATTTGCTATCATTCTTGTTGTTAGACTTATTACAACTTCGAGAGATTATCATCAGCAGCTTGACCTCAACAGAACATCAACACTTAAAATATCTCAAAAAATACCCCAGCGTGCAGGTGCAATGAGGCCCTTTCACTGATAATTACCGAATACCGACATCAATTCAAGATATACAAAAAACTAAAAGATATTTCCGATGACTCATCGTATCCTGTCTATGTGTCATGCACCAAAATCCGTAATCAATAACGACCCGCAACAAAACGTTCAATCGCTATCTGAGTTCCTTTCTCTAATTGTGCTGATTTTGCTAAGCGCTTTGCCCTGTCTGCTTGAAACTGTGCGAGTAGTGCATTGACTGATTGATCGGTATGGCCGATGCCCTAAGATATTTCCGGGTTATGCTTGGATACTTTTGAAGTAGCGTGCTGCTCGTCCACAGCATCCTGAATCAAAATTTCGATATAAGCTGATGACATCTTCTCGCGGTCTACCGCTGATGGATAGACCTATGTTCTGGGCACCTTCCTTGCAGGAACAATCATGCTGCCAAACTTTAAAATAGATGCCAGAACTTTGTCTGACTGCGTGGTGGTAACTTCAATAATTATCTTCAACAGGGCATTTGTATGTTTATCTATTATTTTTTTATCTCTTCATGATCCGTCTTTTGTGCACTCGTTACCTTAGCATAGGTTCTGGGTCCTTCTTTCTTGGAAAATTGTCTCCGAGCATCAACAAATAAAAAAAAACTGGAAATTTGAATCTCAGGAATTCCATTGAAATGAGGCAAGAAGGACATTGGTTGTAATCTGCTCTATGCTTTGATCCACAATTACTACACTTTACAGGGTCTTTGCACAGCCCGTTATGTTGGTTACCACACGTGGCACATAGGTGCTCAGCTTTGCATCTTAGGGTAGAATGATTAAACCTATAACACCTCACACATTGGCGGGGGCGATCGATAAACTGCCCTATCTGTTGTATTGAGAACCAGAGCTTCACATCTGTAAAGAAGCAGGTATCCAGAACTCTAATCAGGACCGGGGAAACCTCATTTTTACTACCCTTCTTTATAAACCGACACAATTCCAGAAGTTGGATGTTATTCATATCCGAGATTTCCTGACCAACCTCCGTGATTGGAATATCAACCGGGATGTTAAAAATAAGGAATCTATTCGTGATATTTTCCCAAACTACTCTTGAAGTAACTTGAACTCCAAGAAATGTAGAAATGTTACATATCTCGATAGCGCATGCAACATCACTTGTACGAAATATAATGCTTCCCGTTCTGGTAAATCTAACATTTTCAGCGTTCTTAAACTGGTCTATTTTTATTTTAATCTCAGCTTGAACAGCACGAGAATCCCTGCGAGAATTTTCTGCTGCCCTTTTTAACACATAGTCCACATTTGCTGATGTACGAGCCACATTTGGGTTACTCATTATCCTCAGGTAAAGTTGCAAAGGCTAGAAAAAACCCGGTTTAAACCTGGGAATAAACCGGCTTTTTTGGGAATAAACTTGGTTTTTTGAAAATAAACCAGGTCTTTTGGGAATAAAACCTGGAAATAAACCGGGTCAATTGGAAATAAACCTGGGAATAAACCGGTTTTTTGCAACTCTACCCTCAGGTTCCAACATTTCGACATTAACCGGTGGTATTCCCAAAATATCGTCGGAAACTATCTTAATTATACAGTTCGCCTTACTTGAATGAACTAACCCATGACAGCTGAAATATAAACTGCTCCCGGGTATATAAAAACTAAGAACGCTACTAACGAAGTCTGTGTATCGCACCGACTCGAAGATACTAAAAACCCTTTGTATCAAAACTAAATATTTTGATGTCAGAAACTTTAAGCCACACATGCAGCTAACCGAATCAACGAATCTCTTCATAACAGAAAGATCCATGGAATCTCTAATCTGTAGCTTATTATTGCAAATTATAATATTCTACATATTATTTGTTTCTAATGTCACTTGGTAGCAGCATATGTCCCAGATTTCGTTTTTGCCCTAGACGTTTATGGCCCCTATGAAGATAGCTAATTTAAAAAGAACGTAATAGTAATATCATTAAAGTAATGCCACATTCAGAATATCTCAAATGTTACTAAACCATTGGCAAAAACACTTTATGTTTATAGATCTTGATTTGAGTATTTTATCTAACTTTCAATCAGATATGTCTCAGAAGTTTACAAATGTGGTTTAGCACTTTCTTGTCCCGACGCCCTCAATTCAATGACGCATTTTTTACTTTCACGACTTTGTAATATTACATGCGTAAAGAAAAATCGGTATTTTTATTTTAGCTGGGCGCCAATGATAACTCGCCAAATCTTATTTTATTTAGCATCATTTGAATTACAAATAATTAACGATCCATTAAACAAGATTTGAACTAACGATACATTTTTACAAATTCTAAATGATACTAAACGAATTTGGGATCTTATTTATCTATATACATAAATAAAACGCTTAGGTACGTGGCGGCGTACCGTACATAAGTAGAAAAAATTTCTGCATCCTAAAATCCAATTTTTGTAAAAATCGGCCGGTAATTTTTCTTAATTTTTGAAAAAAACTAGCTATTTTTTGAAAAGGAAATAAAATAAAGTGCGAAGTCAAACCGATATTTTGTTTCTGTTTCAAAAGTTACCGATATTTGTTGATGTTAAAGTTCCATTGTTGTAACTTATGCATTTTAACCTCATTGTTGTCCGCTTCGTTATGACGTCGACGTTACTAACACACACATTTGTAATTTACGATATAGATTGACTTTTAAAAGCTTTACATCTTACGTAACAACCACTTTTTTTTCTTTAAAATGTGAATTCATAGGTAGCCAAATTACACCGGACATTCTTTGTTAAAGGTCATTGGTTAAATTTTGAGGGTGGTCGGTCGTACTTTAAAAATCACCTTAATGTTAAAGGTTAGATAGATCTGGTGTCTTTTGGCAGTGGATAGTAGAACTAATTTATCTTTGCAGCACGTACGCAACACGCTTGCTATACCGTGTCGTAAGCAGCGGAGACCCGTTCCGGAGGTTCATTCGGAAAGAGGTTTGTTTAGAACAGAATGAGCCCCCTGGCGGTGGAAGGTATAACTACAAGATGTTTTAATCATTCGAAGTTCGCTTGGAAAAATCGACCAGCGAAGCGGGCGTAGCCTGCTAGTATAACGTAAATTTCTATTTTTGTGTATGTAAAATTAAATATGAAGCTTTCATTATGAAATAAAATGTTTCTAATTTATGTTATATCTTATTTTAACATTTTTGTATTAGACAAAACCTAATTATTAATAGACTGGATTACGTGAGATTTTATTGATATGTTCGTTTTTACGTATTTTATCATGATTATATTTTAGCTATTTTTGAGTAAGTTTTTTGAGGTACTATATTACAATGTTAAAATATTGGCTATTTGTTATTAGCTAATGTTAAAAGATTGGCGAAAAAAAAAGTTTGGCAAGATTCAAAAAATTTTACCGATTACTCGCACCCGGCTAACATAAAAGTACCGAAAAATCTGGCGCTCTGTACAAAAATACATAATAATATGATGCAATAAAAAATAAGATAATAAACGATATAAACCAGCAATAAAATAAGCAATAAAAAACTATAAATACGTCAATTCGACACGTACCTGCTTTTACAAAACGCTTTTTTAATTAGCATAAGAAATATGATTTTATTAAAGATTCGCAAAAATGCGTAATTAAAACAATGAATCTAATTCAAAATTAATCTGATTAGAATAAGAAGTAATTTTATATCGTTTCAACAAGAAGTATTAAAATATAAATTTCTAAAGAAGGATCATTCGTTTAAAAAATATTTAAATTATATAAAACAAGTCATTCATCTGTTTAACTTATAAAAAGAAAACAATGATATAAGATCTCTCTTGTGTATTTTTTTTTTCTTTCACAAAATAAATCATTTTTTTCTTTCGATACCGCAATTATACATTTAAAAAAAAACTGTTAAAACATTTTATGAGGGAGATAGTGATTGCCTGGTTAAATTTTCACAAAACGAAAAAGGCAAATTAATCAAAAAAAAATTTCAGCTTAAGAGAATTAATCGTTTTTTTAATACGCAAAATATTTGTATCCTATCATTAATAATTCAATCTCTGTTTACTTAACACTGCTATTTTGATCGGTATTTTTATTATGTAACAACATGCAAGTTTCGTTTTCAAAAGTGTTGTTACTTTAAATTGTTTTAATTGTCTAAATAAACGTTTATTTTTTATTTGTTTTATTTTTGTTTGTAATATTTATTAAAGGTTCGCAAAGAAATGAGTAATTAAAAAGATGAATCTAATTTGAAAATAATATAATTATAGAATTAGAATTAACATTTTATATCGTTTCAATAGTAAGTATTGAAAACAAAAGTAAAAAAAAAAAATAACATCTTTTTAAAAAAGAAGTAAAGAAAGAAAATTAATCATTTGTCTATTTAACTTTTTTTTTTTAAATAATGATATATAAGATCACTTTTTGTCGGCAATTAAACTGCATCTCGATTTCCCTACTCAATTTTTTTTTTTTTTTTTTTTTTTTTTTTTTTAAATGTCTGCGAGATTTTAGCGAAATGGACTTTTTAATGACAATCAACTCAAGAGTGAAACCACTTACAGAAAATATCCTATATTATTGGTGTACACATCGAGTTACATATGTGATTTAAATTGTATGTTATTTCATTAATAATAAGTATATGTTTCATATTTTATTCATATTTCTCATTCAGGTATGATGTAAAGGAAAAATAATTTTTCTAGCAATGTAAACAAGAAGTCTGGACTTAAACTTTGAGGAACAATGCTTCTAATATGTACCGGGTGGTTATAATATAAGTATCTCTATTTGGAGCTGACTGTAGCTTGAAAGAATAACCCAAATGAAACCAAAATCGGTGCACTTACTATTCGAGAAGGGGGAAGAAGAATGGAACAATAAAAAAATAGTTGCAATAATCGCCAACAGATGGCACTACGGGGTCTGTCGGTGTAAACGCCGTTGTGTACCGTGGAGGTGTCTCAAACCTCAATCACTTAACAGATCGCATGTCATAACATGTGCGAAATATCACTCCTGATGTGGTACATTCCGCAGTTGAACACGTCGTGCACCGCCTGCATTGTGTCCTCCAGCACAATAACCATGTGGTATCTGAACTTGATCGGCACCGCCATGCGAAAGCGTAACCGCATTCATTGTGACATTTTCCAATAAATTAGGTACGCCATCCGGTTTTACATCTTAATTCTTTGATCTTGTATTACCACTCAAAAGCGCCATCCGTCGGCGATTTTTGCAACTATTTGTTTTATTGTTCCATTCTTCTTCCCCTTTCTTGAACAGTATGTGTACCGATTTTGTTTTCATTCGGGATATTCCTTCAAGCTACAGACAGCTCCAAATAGAGATACTTATATTGTAACCACCTTGTATGGCCTGCTCCTTTACGCCCAGATCATAGATTAAATGGAGAGCTCGAAATAGGAGTCTCCGAAGAAAAAAGATGGCCCAAGTTTATAAGAAGCCTTTCCTATCTCTAATCCTCATTCAGGGGCTGTACGATTGGATATCGGCCAGGTGCTTAGCCAATGAAAACTTCTTATGACAGGAGGGAGAGGGGGTAATTCTAGAATACCCCCAGATATCCCCATGGGCGTAATCAGAATTTTCGTTAAAAGGGCGTCAAACGGTTAAAAATGGCCAAATGAGACCAAAATTCTTTCATTTTCGAAGATTTAGTAAGGGGGTGTGCCCTCTGCCGTTCCCCTCTATGGTTTCTTTATCCAAGAGTGACTGAAAGACCCGTATTTACACTTCAAAGGCTGACATGAGCCCTTATATTCCTATTGCTGTTCGCCTCACTTGCTCAAAAATATATATGCTATCACTCCTGCTTCAAATCAAGTACAAATTTTTATAGATATTTAACACAATTCTGAGAAAGTACTTAATTCTTTTGCATAAAATTTCTTTAATAATAAAAAAAAAAATACTGTAAATGTACAGTAATTTTATATAGAATTTTCTCTAACACCCCCTACAAAGAAAGTTTTCTTACAGTAGTTATTTAACCCCTTAAGCACCGTATTCAATTTAGTGATAGTATGTCGAATACAAGATATATTAAATTTTCTTAAAAGTAGTTTATGCCATTATTTTTAATTACATGTAATGTAAGGAGATGAAATAAAGGTTTATTTATATTATAACAAGCAGAAATAAGATTCGAAGTTCCAATCTTCATCGCTTCATTCCAATGCTCTACCAACTGAGCCATCCCGGTCGAATCGGGAGGACCTAAATCATCCAGTAAACCTTATTGATCATAACATCTGGTCTAATATCTGAATCAGCTCAACAGAATAAATCGCAGGTAATTTGGAACTCCAGTAAACGCTGGATACGTGATTACACAAGATTAATTTTAACACAATTTTTCAAACTGGTAAAGAAATCATATGAGTTGTTATTTTCCAACTGGGCGAAAAATCATATTATTTCATTACCAATTTAAATAATTGTGTTAAAATTAATCTAGGGCAATTAATAGTAATTAATTATTAATAAATTTTAAAACATGTACGTATTACAAAAGGCCTCACAAAAAACCGAAAGGATTTCTTAGCGCCGGGCCTTTTTTCCTCAGGACCCCTAGGCTTCGGCCTACTCAGCCTATTTGATAATCTGCCTCTGCATAAATTAAGTATGAAGTTTAGTACTAGTCACTACAGCATAATTAAGCAATTTCAATGGATGGATAGAAGAAGGGGAGGGGGGCAGAAAGATGCTTGCCCCGGGGCGCTGTCGAGTTGAACCTGGTTTGAGTCGGGCCCTGACTCAACCTGAATGAAAGCATTTCACAGCAGAATTTTTATTTAAAACTATTTAACATATTTATTTAACTTAGTGGTTTTACTTAACTTAATTTATGAAGAAATTTCTGGTTCGAATCCGAGTGAAATAAATTATAGAAACGGGTTCATTAGACCCATTCAAGGTAGGAAGGTTAAAGGAGATAAAGAGTGATTGTGGTAGACTGTGAGCGCCAAGTTAAATTTTCATACGAAAGAAAAAGTAAATTAATCCAAAACTTTTTCAACATAATGTATTTAATTGGTTTAAAAAATACTCAAATAGTTGTACCATATCATACAACATGCCATTTTTGTTTTCAAAAAAGTTATATTTTAATTGGTTAAATTGCTTAAATAAACTTATATATATATATATATATATATATACAGGGTGTCCCAGGATTATTGGGACAAACTTTAAGAGGAGGTAAGGGACATCACAAGATTTCAGATTTGCATAGCAACCTATGGTCGGAAACGGCTTCGTTCGCCGTTAGGTGGTGTTGTTCACAATAGCATTGGAGCACCTCTAACATCTGCATATTATCGCATCTTTTTGAAAGAGGTGGTACCAAGCTTACTTGACACTATGCCACAACATGTCAGAAGCCATATGTGGTTTCAACGTCATGGGGCACCTCCCTATTACGGCAGATAGATGTGTTCGTGAACATTTGAATCAGGTGTTTGGTCACCGATGGATTGGCCGTGGTGGACCAATTCCCTGGCCACCACGCTCTCCTGATTTACGCAGCATAGATTTCTTTCTTTTGGTTGCAAGACTCGTCTGTGCTGCTGCGGATATCCAACAAAATCTAGGTGTATTTGAGCGAGTCAGCCAATCCATGGTCCGACGGTGTAATGCATGCATCACTAGCAATGGTGAAAACTTTGAACATCTTCTGTGACGTTTTCACATATCATATACTACAGTACATGCAATATCTTTGACCAATAAATTATTTCAGATGATCTCAGTCTTGTGCGCTTCTTATCCCTGTCATACTACTTTCCCATGCCGTTTCGGATCATGTTGAAACCACATATGGCGTCTGAAATGTTGTGGCATAGTGTCAAGTAAGCTTGGTAGCACCTCTTACAAATAGATGCGATAATATGCAGATGTTAGAGGTGCTCCAATGCTCTTCTGAACAACAATACCTAACGGCGAACGAAGCCGTTTCCGACCATGGGTTGCTATGCAAATCTGAATCCTTGTGATGTCCCCTACCTCCCCTTAAAGTTTGTTAATGCGTAGTTAACAAGTTGGAAATTGTACGTCAAACGTTACAAACGAGGTGCGTTCGTACGCACGTTTTAGAATTAAATTCATGATATCCCGTGCGTAGAACGGGTTAAACAGCTAGTTAGTATATATTTTATGACACTGTTCATACAAATATCTTAACTAGTTATATAAATATTCAGATATATATGTATCAGCTAGTTATATAAATATTCAGATCTTGATGATTTTTAATTCTGTGAAATGAATTATATCGTCTGCAGATTAATTTCTGTCATAAAATAAGTATCTCGGTCGCTTGACGATTAAACTTCGGAAGCTCCTATAACAAAAAAGCACCGATTTAAAAAAAAATTCAAATTTCTTAATAAATATTTTTATTAATATCTCCTAAAGTTTTGATTCGATTTTAATAAAATTTGAAATGTCTCGACAAAATTCTGCCAAGATAATATATTTTAAATTTCAAACCATTTGGTTGGGTAGTTTTTGCGTTGTTATATGCGGACAGACAGACAGACGGACGGACAGACAGACAGACGGACGGACAGACGGACGGACCAAACGACGACTATAGGTGCTACGTATTTATATAATTACGAACGCACCTAAAAAGATTAATATAATTAAAGAAATGATCTAAATACAATTAATGTTTTATATTGTTTCAATAATAAGTATTAAAAAATAAGTTTCCAACGAAATGTCATATGTTTAAAAAAAATTAATAAATAAATAAATAAAAGAACTCATTCATCTAAAAAAGCAATAATATAAGATCACATTTTGTAGGATATTTTTTTCTCTTTCACATTTTTTTTCCTTTTTTTTATATCTAAAGTGAATTCTATAGAAAAAAAACATGCTAAAACATCTTGTTTTTTAAGGAGATACTGATTACCAGATTAAAAACTTCACAAGAAAAATAAAATTAATCCAAAAAATTTTCAACTTAAAGAAATAATTATTTTTCGTTTAAATCTTCTTTCTTTTAAATATTTATATCATATCAATAATATTTTAATCTTTGCTTATCTGACCTGATATTTTTTATCGACATTTATTACAACAGCATTTATTCAGTTAACGCATACAATTTTAAGCTTTTATTCTAAATTATTTTAAATGGTCAAATAAGCTTTTATCTATTTATTTTTTTATTTGATTTGATTTAAACTAACTTTGATAAATCCTGTATTATTAAAGCGAAATGGGGTTTGAGAAAGACTCCGATAAGATTTTCCACACCAAATTGACCTTAATGCGCATGCGTCAACTTTTTTGAACAGTGAATAAAGAAGAAAATAAAATTAAGAAGAATCAAGAGCGCTAGGGAAAGAATAGCTCGCCTATTGGCCTGCACTGCTCGCAATCCTACCGCTTTTTAATACTCCTTCTAAATTCTTCTTAATTCTATGTATATTTCTCCTTCCCGGAGTGAGCATCCATTCATCCACCTGCTTTGTTTGAGAGAGGGATGAACAAAAGGGAATTGGGGTTTGCAAGGTGAAGGGAGGGATTGAAAAGGAAGTGAGGTGCTTTCACTTTTTTAAGGCAGATATGGAAAGGGAAATGTGAAGGGTAAGTTCTCCCCTTCTATAGTATTTTAAAAAGAATATTTTCCCCGGAAGAAAACATATTTATTTTACAAGCAGATAACAATATTTCTGACGTAATTTTTACACGGGCTGTAAAATCTTTATATTTATAACCATTAAAAATTTCAAAGGGTTTGGACAACAAAAGCTTTTTTTAATGTTTTCTAATGAGCACTTTTATCCCTAATTATAATAATTTTTTATTTGGGGTTCATTTAAGGTTTTATCACGAACCCGGGCAACGCCGGGAAGGTCAACTAGTGATTAGTAAAATTACTCAAACAATTAACAAGATAATCGAACAAATTAACAGAACAAGTCTAGATGTTCAATACCCAAATGACAAAAAAAAATGAAGATGTGGTAAACATACACTCATATGTTCCTATTTTTAAAATATACAAATTTTTATACGTCTAAAAATGAAGATTTGCCTATTTTTAATTTTACAAAAACATCTTTGCCAAACATAATTCTATTGTTTTCGTGTATCGTTTGTATTTACATATAGCACATTTTTGTCTCATACAATCTTGTAATTTTACATGAGTAAAGAAAACAATACAAAAACATATTAGAATACAGGCAGTAAAAAGTGGGATAATAGGCCCCACCAGTGGCTGAGAGGTTGTGCTCTCGAAGCTGGTAGACGGGAGGTGCTGGGTTCGATCCTAATCGCGCCCGTCAGCCTAATCGTTCGGAGTTTTCGTGGTTTTCTTCGAGCCGTGGATTTATCCATGCGTAAATACGGATTAGGTTCCCTTAGAAAGACCCCCAGGAAGGGCACTCCCCCCGGGCCTATATCCCTAGTGTAGATAATTGGCCGTCAATAATCAACCAACCAAAAGTGGGATAAAAACAAGCTATAGAACAACAGCAATAATATAAGTGATAAAAAAGTCAATGTGATATGTTAATCAAAATTTTGTTTTCATAGAACGCTTTTTTAAATTAGCATTAACAAAATAATTTTATTAAAGAATCGCAAAAAAAAAAAAAAAAAAAAAAAAATGTAATTAAAAAGATGAATCTAATTATAAAATTATCTAAATAGAATTAACAATAAAATAAATTTTCTAAGGACGGATCATCTGTTAAAAAAAAATAAACAAATAAATAAAACAAGTCATTCTAGCTATTCAACTTACAAAAAATAAAAATAAACAATGATATAAGATCCCTTCTGTGTAATCCTATATATATTTTTTTCCTTTCATAAAATATTTTTTTTTCGATACCGCAGTTACATAGAAAAAAACAATTTATGTTAAACCATCTTCCTTTTTTTTTTTTTTTTTTTTTTTAAAGAAAAGAAAAACAAATTAATCTAAAAAATTTTCAACTTAAAGGGGCTAATTAATCATTTTAAAAAAAATACGTAAATATTTGTATCATATCATTAATAATTTAACTGCTGTTTAACTGATGTATTTTTATAACAGTAATATGCAATACTAATAGAAATTTATTTAACTTACTAAATCAGAAGTGAAACCAAAGGAGTGAAACAGTGTGTCCAAGCCTGGATTCGAACCGGGGTTCTTGGCATTGTGTGTCAATGCTCTACCAATGGGCTACCTGGACGATATCCAGCCTGGCACTCTTTATTCTTACGGTACTCCAAATTGGCAGGCTGCAACTTTGCAGCACAAAATGGAATGTCTTCATCCCCAACTCCTGCGGCAAACATGAGACGCAAATTGCCAATGAATCCAGCATCGATGAATATATCATATATAATTTGTAGAAATAGTGTAAGCCAGTGGAAATCTATACTAATAAAAGAAAGTTTCGCTCTGTGTGTGTGTCTGTTGGCGATGGCTAGGAAAATTTAGCCCACCTAGAAAGTTGGAAATTTAGATTTAGGTAGTCCAAACCCTCTCCTGGTGCACCATTACGTCAGAATTTTAATATTTTAATTACTTTCTGAAATATTAATTAAAATGCACAAAGAACTCGCATTAAAAATACGCTTTTTTCTTCGGTTGGTTGGTTGTGTAGAATATCTTCTCAGAACACATTAAATAAATCAGAGTAACGATGAATAGATAAGGACTTATAACGAAATAGTGCCAACATGGATTGCAGTTACCTGCATATAGCCAAGTTTGTAGCGCCATCTACTCACGGCAAAGACATTTACAGGCACGTTTTTCTTCATTATAATTGTCTGGGTCTAAGGTTTTTTTAAAACAGGACATATATTATATGATAGAGACTATTAATACAGAAAACTTTATTTAACAGATTATTCGTTATATAATTGCGGGAATGGCGAGGGCTAATTACATTGAACAATTTTAACCCGTTAGCGTTTAATTGTTGTTTTATATACAGAATACCGCTATTTTAAATCTCAGTTTCTCAGTAATATCTCAGTAATAATGCTCCGAACTTCTCCATTTAGTTCCATTTTTACTAAATTACCGTAAAAATCAGCATTCATTGCTTCAAGGTGTATTTCTAAAAAGCAATTACCAGTATTTCCGAATAATATCCTAAGCCAAATTTCAAATTAAGTTCCTAGCTTAACTATGATTCAATCTTTAAAGATGTATAGTGATCCTACTAATTAGTTATTTGCTGAAGGTCACTTGAACATTCGCCACCCCCTTCCCTCCGGGGCCTTCCTTCAAAGTTTTCTCTAACTATTCCCCGTTTCCATATCTCAGCAACTAGCTTTCCGATTTCAACGTAAGTGATTCCAAACATTATAATTAACTTAATAGTCACCCTTTATAACATTAAACTAAATTTATGAGTAGCGGTTACCACTATTTCTGAATAATAGTTTAAGCCAAATTTCTAATTAAGTTCCTAGCTTAACCAAACGAGCGAATTTTTAAAGATGCATTGTTGGTTGTCTTAATAAGTCATTTGCTGAACGGCACTTGAGCATCCCCTCCCCCCTCGACCCCTCCTTCAAAGTTTTTTCTCTAACTATGCCCCGTTTCCGTATCTCCGCAACTACTTTCCGATTTCAACGCAACTGACTCCAAACATTATAATTAACTAAATAGTCACCTTCTATAACATTAAAGTAAATTTATGAGTAGCGGTTACCACTATTTCCAAATTATAGTTTAAGGCAAATTTGTAATTAAGTTCCTAGCTTAAGCAAACGAACGAATTTTTAAAGATGCATCGTAGTCCTCCTAATTAGTCATTTTCTGAAGGACACTTGAACATCCCCTTCACCCGGCACCTCACTCATGATTATTTTCTCTAACTGTGCCTTATTTCAATAACTCGGCTTATAATGTTCCCATCTTCTCGAAACCAACTCGATTTTGTCGCACGCCTACTATACAGTACCGTAGGCAACGTTAACCTGTCTCAGAGGTTCTTTCCGAAAGAGGTTGCTCCCCTGGCGGTGGAAGGAGGAAATAAAAGATTTTCCGGAGCATGCGAGCGTGCCCGGTATACGGTGTCGAAGCCATCGGAGACCTTGGCCAGAGTTTCGTTTTTTAAAAGATTTGAGTTTATTACACGGGCTCGGGCAACGTCGGGCGGGTCAGTTAGTATCATATATAATTTGTAGAAATAGTGTACGCCAGTAGAAATATTGATATAAATTATTCAATTTGCTAAACAAGGCGTAAAACCTACAGAGTAAAAAAGTGTCTAAGCCTGGATTTAAACCAGGGTCCTTGGCATTAAGGCACCTCAATGCGCCTTGGCATAAGGGAAGCTGACGCATATCCATCTTGTTGCCTAAAATAACCCCGCTATATTGTAACCCAGCTCAGCATTAGCTTATCGCCAGAGCAGGGGTTTACCGTCCCTGTCACGCGATTTTACAAACCATCACGTGTAGAACGATTGGAGACGATGTCGAATGGTGATTGGTCGACTGCCCGAGACGAGGTAGGAGGAGCTTAATGCGCTTGAAGAGGATATTTTTCATTTCGTTCAAGATTCATAAGAAAGTCTGATCTTGCATTTTGCATATTCATGTTTGCTTTATTTTTAATGATGCTTAGGACATATTTAACGTGTCTAACAAAAAATTATTAACTTAATCCAATTAAAAGAAAACAATCCATATGTACAAGTATAATTTGAAACAGCAAATCAAATACTTCTAGCCCTTGTATTTTCAGAGGTCATTATCTAATTCAACTCTTGTTTTTTTTTTTTTGTTTTTTTTTTTTCAAGAAAAATAAAACATATTTTAATTTTAAAGGTTGGTGAAAACTAATTTAAATTTGTAGTAGCTTGTGTGCATTTTTTAAGGGAAAAAACTTTACGTCCAGCATAATTTATTGATACATAACAAACCTTACATAAAGTTAAACATATTTAATTTATAAATTATTATATTCTTTAATATCTATAATCTATAACTTCCAATTTTTAAATAAAGATTACATGTTTACATTTTTTTTTTTTTTTGTAATTTTTATTTTAAATTTTATTTATAGTAAATACTAAGTACAATTAGCTAGAATTAAACAAAGAAAAACATATTAAACATTATTTCACAAGAATAAACTGAAAGCACAGCAAATAAATGTTAGCTTTCTGAATGGATATTATTATTTTTTTAATAATCATAATTGAATTAATAAACGAAAATAAAATTGCTAGGTTGTTAAAAACTTTTTGAACTGTGCTATTTTATAAAATCAACATATACTTAAGCAATGCAGTTTACAGATTTTTATATAGTTATTTATTTCATAAAATCAATATATACTTAAGGAATGAAGATTTCGAATTTATATATACTAGTTTTAAAATTTTTACTGAACTTAAAGGTTTATTAAACAAACTATTTCCTTCATATCTCTAAGTCAAGACAGCGTAAAATACAAAATTTTCATACAAATTCATTTAATTTTGGAATTATTTTTTTCTTTTTACAATTAAAAGCTTGCAAACATTGCATGTATCCACTGCCAAAATTTAACTGAAAAAAAAATCATTCAGTATTTAAATAATTTAAAAAGCTATACAAATTACACTTAAACACCTAAAATCCATGCAACTTCTAAACCGTTAAAAATACACATACACATATAAATTTATTTTTTTATTTAAATAATTTAAATGGTTTATTACAAAACACACATAAATCCTCCAACATGTAATAATAATGGTCACAAAATGTGTAGTGGCGCCATCTGTTCGTAAAATAAGCAATTAATCATTCAACATTTTTTTTTTTTTTGCAAAATAAAAATAATGATAACTATATTTATTATTACTAGTGTTAGATAGATTTATCTTCTTTACTTTCACTATTATTATTTGTAATACAGTTATGAAATGATGCCATTGTTTGCTTTATTTAATCTATTTATAATAATTTTGTTTGGTTGTTATTGTTTTTAGCCTAAATGTACCAAAATTAACATGTAAAATCATGAAATCAATACAATCCCTGTACATGATTTTCTGCTATTCCAATTTTCACAAAATTCTTGGGATCATGATGACATTAAAATATATATTACTGATGTAGACGACATATACAATTTTTTTTTTAAATAAATAGATTACTGATGTAGACGACATATACAAAAAAATAAAAATAAATAAATAAATAAATAAAAAGAAGAAGAAGCAGAAACAGAAATAAAAACAAAAAAGTCCTAGCTTCCGGATTTTAATAGTTACCAAAAACGTTTTGTTTCTATTACACATTATTAATAACAAATAACATTAACATACATGTGATGTTTGGGTTTGTACAAAATGTATCAACCGAAACATAAGATCATATTTCAAGCTATGTCTACAAAACCCAAGCTTCTCTTTAACATAGATTGGTTTATTTTTCTCATAGTTTATATATTTCTAATTAATCACAAGAGAATGTATAACAAACCTTTACGCAAAAATATTAATTATATAATAATAATATTAATTATATATTTTAATAATATTATTAATTATATATTTAAATAATAATATTTATTTATATTAATTATATATTTAAATAATAACATTTATTTATATTAATTATACGTTTAAATAATTATACTTATATAATATATTAATTTAATATATTTAAATAAAAATATTAATTAATATTAATTATACTTATTTAAATAAAAATAATAATAATAATTTTAAATAATAAAATAATAGAAAAAAAACTTTAAATATGGTAATCTTCCAGAACTTTATCACTACAGATCAACCAGTAATTGGTAAAAAGAATTTTAGTAAACTAATCGAGATTTTTAAGAATAATGCTTAAGTTTAAAAGTTGAAAACTTTAATTAATTAATTCTGCTAATTTGATAATAATCTGTTACTAAAGTTCTAATAAAAAAAAATTAATGAAAGTTTAGGAGTTATTGCATTTTAATAAATGTTCGTATAGTTATTAAAAAATAGCTTATATGAATTAAAATTTAATTTAATTCTTGAAATTATCTGATATTAAATTTCATTGTATGTAATAAAAAATTTTATTTTTATTTACCTTAATTATAATTATAATTTAACATTGTTTAACTTAATTCTAATTAAAATTTAATTATCTAATTGACAATAAAATATTGCAGAGCAATTGATAAAGATCAACTGATCTTTACATCAATGCTTAAGAAACACTGCTAATAAATATTCTTTATTAACTAATTCAATAAAGATCAAAGCAAAACTCCAAAAATGTAAAAAAATTGGAAAGGACACAACTCGATACATCAAAATTACGAGCCTGGTGCTTTAACCACTATACAAGATCTGACACAAGAAGATTTGCTTTTATTACACTTATTCATTTAATACGCTTTAACTCCTCCCCTCACCAACTACGTAACCATCTTTTAGCCAATCATCATTCGACACCGCCTACAATCGCTATACGCGTGATGGTTTGTAAAATCGCCCCTGGCACTGCCTCTCGCTGTCCACCATTGCGGTAAACTAACCGGTTTTAGCTTGGTTTTTGGTCACGGGTAATTAAATGGCTGGGATGATTCAGCCGGTAGTATATGTGCTGTATTTGGCATATGCCGTGCGTGATGCCAATGAACCTGGGTCGAATCCAGGCTCGGACATTTTTTTACTTTGTTGGTTTTCGCCAAAGTGAAAAAATGTCCAGGCCTGGATTCGAACCAGGGTTCTTCGCATCACGCAAGGCATATGCCAAAAACATTTCCGCTTGGGCGGGGCTAGTTGAGCCTAAGCCGAAAGGTAGGTCTCCCCGCTCGGTTTGATTTTGACTTTGACTTTATTGGTTTCCATCTGATTTAGCAACTTAAATAATTAATATTAGTATTTCTACTAAATGGGGTATGCCATTTCTACAAATTATATATTATATATTCATCGATGCCGGATTAATTGACAATTTGGGCCTCATGTTTGCTTAAGTAGTTGTGGCTCATGAAGACATTTCATCTTGTGATGCGAGGTTGCAGCCTGTCAATTTATAAGAGGGAAGACTGCCAGGCTGGATATAGTCCAGGTAGTTCAGTGGTAGAGCATTGACGCGCAATGCCAAGGACCCTGGTTCGAATCCAGGGTTGGACTTTTTTCCACTCTGTTCATTTCACGCCTGATTTAGCAGCTTAAATAATTTCTATAAGTATTTCGTAGGGGCTATATCCCTCGAGTAGATAATCGGCCGTCATAAATCAACCAATGAAACCAACCAACCTATTAGTATTTCTACAGGCATATGCCATTTCTACAAATTATACATAAAGTAATATATAACTTTCGTTTTTTTTCTTTTTTTTTTTTTTTTTTTTTTTTTAAGTTGTTATTTTGAATTGTTTTATCTGCTTAAATAAATGTTTATTTATTGTATTTTTATTTGTTAACTGATTTCAAAGAAAGGAAGTTATACAATTCGTTTGTATATAGATCTTTTTTTAATGTATGTTCATGCATAACTTTTAAAGCTCCGATTTTTTATAATTCTTTTTTTTATGCTCGTTTCGGTAGTTTATCCATTCTGTATCAATTTTATCACAACTTAAAAATAGTATGTCAGTCTGACTGTTCTTGTTTTACTTTTATCGACTGTCTAGGTTCTAAGTTTCTTAAACACTGGACAATCGCCCCGAAATATCAATGCGTTGTTAAACAAAATACTACTACTTTAAATTTTTTTAAATAGCCATAGTATTTTGCTTCTTTTTTTTACAGAGATACGTAACAAATTTTAGTATATGATTGTGTCTATTGGTCGTCAAAATGAGCGATATTGGCAGCAATGTAATTAAAAATGAATGTGGGTAACAATGGAGGATTGCCACAAAATACTTTCTTGTAGCAAACTGTTCTCGCTAAAATGCATCAACAAACGTCCATTAAGAACCTACGTTAGTCCCAATACAAAACTAGAAAGCTAATTTTAAACCTACAAGAGCGTTATTTTCAAATTTCTCGTTTACATTTCGATATTTTTAAATTATTATTATTAGTAGTAGTAGTAGTAGTATCATTATTAATGTTTAATAGGATAGTAGAGAGGCTCTAACCAGACTCTTTTTTTACTTTTTCGATTTTGGTTGCAGAGTCTTTTTATGAAGGTACACTCAATTTCGAAATCGGTTCTGAAATAGAAGAAATCTGCAACCAAAATCAAAAAAGTAAAAAAGGGCTCAGTTTAAAGACAGATCTCGGCTAAACCCTGTGCAAAAAAAGAAATAAATAAATAAAATAAAATAAATGCAAACGAGAAAATTGAAAAGAACACTCCCATAGGTTTAACATTAGCTTGCAAGTGCCGTCGCGTGACTATAACTGCTGGTCAGTGATATCTCAAATTCCCCCCGCGAATGTTGCAGCTATAGGCGTGTATGCGTTCGTACTTTTCAATAAATTAATATTTTTAACTTCATTTTGTATGTACTGTTTTTAAAGGATGTCTCTCTCTCTCTCTCTTTTATTTACCCATCATACGTAGTACAGTGGAACTCCAGTTATACGTTTTGCTTGGGACCGGACAACAAAACGTATAACTCAGTAAAACGTACAACTCAATTAATAGTTTACCGGAACAATTTTTTAAATATATCGTGAAAACTTTGATCTGCTGAGGAGTTTGTTACATTTTATATTGAAAACAGAAGTTTTCTAAGTAATACTGCACCCATGGCATAAATTTTCGGAAATGGAACAGAGTAGAAAAACGTACATAAGAAAAGTACACATGAAGTTGTTTTATCATAAAAGCTTTAATAAAATTATTTTTGATACACATAGAGTACTTAAAAGATATCATTGGAATCGCCTTGGCATATAAATCATTTATCAGAAGACATTTCAGTAGTTTACTGAATCTTGTTGAAATAATCACTAATCATCGCTTGCTTCTTTTCGGCAGAGTCGACACTGAACAGCAAACTTTGCTTTCGTGTTAATATTACAGCCGCTTTAGCGTCACTTGCTTTTGCTACTGATGAATCGCTTTACTATAGCAAAAGCCTTCACAGCAGCTCTGAAGTAGGGCTGGGCGATATATCGATAAAACCTATATAAAATGCATACCGTGATACCGATATAAAAAAATCCTACCCAACGGTATATCGCAAATATCATAAATTTGACGAAAACCATGAAAACCACGATATTAAATCTCTTCCTCGTCTTCGAGTATTCATGAATACGAACGGTGTGAGCTCCCCCAGCCTAAACCATGATACACCGGATACAGCCTAACCATGATACTAAACCATGATACTAAACCATGATACAGCCTAAACCATGATACTAACGGTGTGGATTCTCGCAGCTGATAAGGTTTTTGAAAAGAGGAAGGGTGATTTTCTCCAGCTCTGAGCGCATGCGTGGGATATCGCCTATTCTTTCATTTCATTATGATATTCAGTGGCACCGGTGTGGATGAATATTCGAAGTTATTGAATGATGCGTAAATTTAGGGCGATAAAGAAAGGAAGTATTTTATTTGCAACAGTTGATTTAATGAGACAAATGAGCAAAGAATAATTCAGACATGTTTTTATTTGTTTTTTATAATTATTATTTTATGAAAAAAAATATTAATTCCTTAGTAGTATTTATTAATGCATATTCTAGGGTAAAGAAGGATTTTTAAAAATGCAACTATTTTTACTTCTATACCGCGAGTTTTTTTCTCCCCAGAATTTATTTTTAAAATCGCGTTCGCGTGACAGAGAGAGAGAGAGAGATGAGTATTTGGTATTTGATTGCCTCTGTATATATGACCACTGGTCACTGCCAAAAATCATTTGGTGGTAATTTTGCATTTAAAATTTTAAAACCATTAACCATTATTATATTTTATTTGCAACGGTGGAAATGAATATCATGCAATTTTAATTTTAATCGAATAAAATATGTTGAAATGTTTCTTCCCTATTTTTATGCGATTCCCCCCCCCCCTTCTACACAAATGAGATATTAAAAAACACTTTAGGCGATGGCGCGGCAAACAAGAAAAAGATAATATATATTTATTTCTTCAAAATTTTAGTTGTAAAATATTAATGTACTATCTGATAAAAGAATAATCGACCATGCAGATTATTCATTTTTTAATTATTTTTCATATTTCCATCCATTTTTTAAATTTTCTTCGTGTTTTTTAGGTGCGTTCGTAATTATATAAATACGTAGCACCTATTGTCGTCGTCTGGTCCGTCCGTCTGTCCGCATATAACAACGCAAAAACTACCCAAACGAATGGTTTGAAATTTGAAATTTAAGATATATTATCTTTGCAGAATTTTGTCGAGACATTTCAAATTTTATGAAAATCGAATCAAAACTTTAGCAGATATTGATAAAAATATTTATTAAGAAATTTGATTTTTTTTTTTAAATCGGTGCTTTCTTGTCAGAGCCGTCCTTAGGGGTGTGCGACAGGTGCGGCCGCACAGGGCCTCGCGCCCGAAAAACAAATTAATGTAAAATAGCTAAATAATTATTTTGTTGTGAGTTATGTATTTCACAATAAAATTTAGAGTACTTGACACTTCGGTTCCGTCGATGCCATTTCGCCCCCCCCCCCCCCCTATAACTCGGACTCTAATTGTCGCAGTGTTTATCAAATGTTGTATGGCTCAGGTTGTTGTACATCAGGAGGGCCATTATCATTTTCTTATCAAACCACTAAATTTTTATAAAAAGCTGAATATAAGAGCCCGACAAAGTTAAAATCTCGTAACTCGTGATCAAATTGTGACAGCGCGCTCAAATTTTACGTGCGTGAACAAAGTAACATAATTTTACTGGAGTCATTGACGGTTATTTTTTAAAAACAGAAGCCTCTAAATTTTATAAAAAGCTTAATATAACAGCCCGACAAATTTAAACTCTTTTAACTCGTGATCAGATTGTCACAGTGGGCTCAAATTTTGTGTGCATGAACAAAGTGACATAATTTTACAGGACACATTGTAGGTTTTTTAACAGAAGCCCCTAAATTTTACTATACTGCAAATATAGGGTTCGATAACCACAAACACTTATAACTCGGATCCAAATTTCGCAGCCCATATCATTTTAAGGGAGGGAGTGGGGTTCAGTCGGTTTTTTATCGAAGCCACCCATATTTTAGTGTATTATAAATATAAGGTATTGACAACTTAAAACACTTTTAACTCGAGATGTAATTACACTAGTCAGCAAAAAAATTAAATTTTCTCCTCCCTGCAAAACAAGTATGTAAACTATACAGATTTAATATTCCTAAATCTAAATATGACATCCAAATTTCCTCAGCACGTATCATTTTTCGGTTTTATAAAATAGTTTTATAAAATAACAAATAGTGAAGGATTATCGCATTATTTTTCGATGATAGTTAAATTGAAATCATGAAAAAAGTATTTTCACTGCTGTCTTAGATGACAAATCGATAAAATATAGCATGAAAATCTAGAATATTGACACTTGTATGTTTTATTGTGCATTTTTCTTTTGGTATCTCCCCCCTTTCGTTTCCGAATTTATTATTTGCTATCGTGTATTATGTTTTTATTCCTTATGCCACTGTAACACGGGTGATGTTTTTAATACATTTATTTATAGGTAATTTATATATAATTACATACATTTTATTATTTACACAATTTCCACTTATGTTTTAGCAAGAAATAAAATACCTTAATTTTAAAAGCTAACTATCCTACCTAAAAAATGGCCTAAAAAATGGTTTCATTGCCATATTTTGATTTAGTAGCATGAAATCTATAAGAATCAACGATTATTTTTACAAGGAGAATTTTGGTGCCGACCAGTGTTGTCGTAGAATATTCATATTTTGTATGGTAAACTTAATCTTTACAAAGAGGGGGGGGGGGGGGGACTTTGTCAGTTTTTTTAACCATAAGCCCCCTAAAGTTTAGTATAGCGTGAATATAAGGGCCCAATAACCACAAACACTTATAACTCGGATCGAAATTGTCACAGATTTTCTATTTAAGATTTTCTAGAATTTTCTATTAAAAACGCATTCGTTTTAAAGAAGGGGAGGGGGGGGGGGGTGTTCTGTCGATTTTTTATAAAAATACCCATATTTCAGTGTATTATAATTATAAGGTGCTAACAACTTAAAACACTTATAACTCTATCTGTAATTATCGTAGAACACTCTTATTTTGTATGGGAAACGTAATATTTATAAAGGGGGGGGGGGACTTTGTCGCCCCAATATATAATAAATAAAAAAAATGCCACACAAAATATCAGTGTATCACAACAACTATATCTTGATTTATAATTGTTTAATTTGTTACTACCTTATGTTTGTAATACACTTAAATATGGCTTGCTTCGAAAAAAAATCGACAGAGGTCCTTACCTCCTCCAAAAAGGTTTACCATACAAAATTTGTTTTAACTACGACAATTTGGATCTGATTTATACGTGTTTTTTGTTAACGAGCTCTTATATCCGTGCTATACTAAACTTTAGGGGCTTCGGTTAAAAAACCCAACAAAGTCCCTGCTTTATAAAGATTATATTTATCATACAAAATATGATAGTATTCTACGATAATTACGGATCGCGTTATAAGTTTTTTAAATTGTCAGCCCTTTAAATTTATGATACACTAAAATATAGGGGGGGGGCTTCGATAAAAAATTGACAGAACCAGGAAGATGACGGATGAAAAGATTTTTATTTCTAAGTCGATACAATTTTTAATACGTAGATGTCTCCACTTTCAAATTTTGTATTCAAATTTGAAAAATAGACACAATTCGCAGTCTAATAGTATATTTCACATCACTCTGCGGCAATTTGGCGATTAAAAAGTATGAGGGTGTTATATCTTTCTTTTTTTTTAACGGCTGTACAATATTACTAATTTACCCCTCCCCCCTCCCACAAATAAGAAATAAAGAAAAATCCGCTCCATCATGACACGTTCAGATTGAATTCTCCGCCCGTACCAAATCTGCTGAAAAAAGAATAGACCGTACAAGTTTTATGAAAGAAAATTGGTCTGAGTGTCTATAAACCTTTACTAAAACATACTACCTCCCCCCCCCCCCCCACACACACACACCCATAAAAAAAGCGTAATCCTTGAAGCACCACTGTATGTCATTTGAGCGCAAGTTTTTTCAAAACCTGATTACGTTGTGAGAAGTAATGTTGCCAATTTGGAGGATTTTTTAATTCAAAATATCTACCCGAATTTATGAATAGTTACCTTCACTTTAATCACATAATATCTGTCATTAAATAATGCAAAAATTACTATTAACAATTTCTGGTAGATGAATAAAAATACATCTAAACTGGCAACATTGGTCGGAATGAAAGGGCCTCGCAAAAGTTCTTGCACCCGGCCTCGCTTTCGGTAAGGACGGCTCTGTTTCTTGTTATAGGAGTTTCCGAAGTTTAATTGTCAAGCGATCGAGATACTTATTTTATAACAGAAATGAATCTGCAGACGATGTAATTCATTTCACAGAATTAAAAATCATCAAGATCGGAATATTTATATAACTAGCTATAGTACGAACGCACCTCATTTGTCACGTTTGACGTACAATTTCCAACTTGTTTCCATTATTATGAAAAAATGTGCTTGATGACCATTTAATACTCTAACCAGTCTTGAATTCCGATATTTTTCTCAAGGAGGTATTTCGAAGGTTGGGGATGGCGGGTAGCTGTATGGGTGTGGAGGGGGGGGGGATTATCATGGGCGCCTGCAAGGGAGGACAATTGCCTCTCCCTGAATTTTGAAATTTAAATCTGTATTTTTTTTATGTTGAATAAAATATATAATTTACTTATCCCCAAGTAGCATGATTAATTACGCACTGACAGAAGAAAGAACTATGAAGTTTTGCGGTCACTGGGGATCTGCCCGCTAAAACTCTCAAGGAACAAAGTTTTTATTATTATTATTATTTTTTTTTTTTTTTTTTTGAGTTTATGTGTTGAAAAATTATCTCATCTGACGAAAAAGAGATGTAAAAAAAAATGATATTTTTTATTTGTTAAATTTCTGTATTGCATGTTGAGGACTATAGCAGCACAACTGTTTCAATATCTTACACCCCCTGTGTTTCGTCGGCGTCCATGGCATCAGCGTGTGTCTGAGAGGGAGGGGGGGGGGAGAGAGATTTGCACTTTCGGGACATCAATTAACCGAAAATGTGGAGACTCTAGGGACTCAGTATCACTCCTGAATTTCTCACTGACTGTAATGTTAAAGTAAAATAATTTCTGTTGAAATATTTTACATGATAGATAATGTTTCTCTGAAGTGTTTATTTCAGTCATTTGGGATTTTGAATATATCAGTACAGGAAATTGCTGATTGTTTTAATGTAATATATGCTGTTAAATTTATTATATTATAAATTGAGGGGAGGAGGGTGCGAAGCGAACCAATAATTACGACGAGCAAACCGAAAATTTTTGTTTGAATTGTTGTAATAATCAGTCTCATTACTTTGTTAGAGATTTTCACAAGAAGCCTAAATTTCATAAAGCGCAAAATGGCGAATAATTTAGTAAAACTTATTTTATATTATTTATAAATTTTTTTATGCAAGTAATGCTTTTTAAAAGATGTTATATTATAGCAATTGTTTTAATAATGGAATATGGAAGTATTTAAAATTTCCATGTTTGTTGCCAGATGCGATTTTACTATACCCGTGTCCCTTGAAGGCGAAATTTTTATTCATTGCTACGAATATCTTTTAAATATATTTAAGTTTAAACCAAATATTTTGTCTATTTCCCGCTAGTTTGATTTTAGCGACTCAAACGGTCGCCTAAATTCGCTTTCGTCTAAAGCCAGCCCTATTGTGGAAATACGAGTAAAACTGATTTTTAGGTAGATTTCGTAAGAAATACTACCTATTATATTCTCCCCTAAGTTGGTATTTTTGAAACATTTTTGCAGATCTACGCCGATCATGACTCCCAAAACCCAAAACCACCCCCCAGTTCAAAACTTTATCTATCTATCTATCTATCTATGTCACTTTTTTATGGACACGATAACTGCAATAATTCTGCACGAATCTCTTCCAAACTGATACATAAAATTAAGGGGCATAAAATCTCGGTCAAGCTCGTTAATGGGCAAAATCGAACCAGGAGGGGGAAGAGGAGTGCTTTTTGTGAAAACAGAAAAAACCCCATAACTTCTTAATTATGATTCTTAATATTATCTAAAACTTTTATATTGACAAGTTTTTTTTATAAGACCAACACTTATATAAAAAAAAACAAAAAAAATCCCTGCCGGCTCCGCCTGCAAACAAGTTGGAAACAAGTCTGAAAACAAGTAAGATTGTGGGCGGTCCCAACTGCGGCATCATGGCAAAAAGGTCATTTCTTTCGCAATTCCCAACAAACAGGTGCCCCGCGGTCTGCGTCTTTGAAATCTACCTGTGCCTGTAGGCCAAGCCGTCAGGGATTTTTTCCTTTCTTTCTTCTTCTCAAAATATTCTTTTATTTATTCTGTATATTTAGTTTTAATATCACGATATATCGTCATATCGCGATATTTAGCTGACGATATACCACGATATTGAAATTGAGATATCGCCCAGCCCTACTCTGAAGTGCGTCGTCTGTGTTTCCGGTTTCAAAATGTACAAGTGAAAAAAAAATATCCGGGGACGCAAAAACATAACGTATAACTGAGGGAAATGTGTTATTAAAAACGTATAACTCAGCTAATTCTTAATGACAAGCGGTTGGGACCGCTAAGTTGAAACGTATAACTGAGGGAAACGTACAACTCAGGTAACGTATATCTGGAGTTCCACTGTATAGGGTAAATCTTGTAACCGTTTTGAAAATCGAAAAAAACTTTTTAGCGGATTTACACGTTTCAGACACTGGAGATTCCGTAAAACATATTTTTAGGAAAAAAAAAATTGCCGTCCGTCTGTCTGTGTGTTTGTAAACGCTCTATCTCCCAAACAAATTGAGATAGACTTGAAATTTGGTATGTACTTAGTATGTAATAATGGAAAGAAGCTTATTGAATTTCAGTAACCTCGATTATCCGGAACTAGTTTCTTCGGACTCTCGAAATATTCTTTCTGGTAAAAGGTATATAAAAATTTTCGAAATAGTTTATTTTAAGGAGTGAATATAAAAGACAATAAAAACATAAATTTTACATATCGGATAATGAGTTACCGAGACATTTGTAATCCTACTTTCCACACTCTTCGATTTTTCATGACCCTGTATTTCATTCAAATTTCAATTGAAAGCTATATTTTAATTGGAAATGAGACGCTTCACCCGACGCAGTAAACCGTTAGTTAATAGGAATCTCAATTTTGGAGTTATAAAGATGTTTCTTTTACGCAATTCAGTAATAGAGCCTTTAAAGTTTATGACGTCATCAAGCCACGATTTTATTCGAATTGCAATGCATTTTATAAATAGTTTACACATGTTTTATTTTCATATTTTATAGTATGCATATCCATAATGGGTAAGTATTACGGTGGCCCCTAACGACTATTTTTAATTTCAAAATATTTCTAAAATATATACTTAATTTATAATTTTACATGTTAAATTTTAGCGAAACTGAATAAGATGTTAACACTTCACATAAGTAAATGTTAAAATGTGTTCAACAATAATTTCTCAATGAAGTAAGAATATCCATCAGGAAATCCATAAATATATCGTTTACTTCGATATTTAAAGAGTTTGAAGTAAGTCGAAAAGATATTTTCAACATAAATATATCCTTTATTTCTATATTTATCGCATTTGAAGTAGTCGAAAAGATATTTTCAACATAGATATATACTTCTATTTTTATTGTGTTTGAAGTAAAGTCGAAACACAGTCAGTTTGTGTCAAAAAGATATTTTCAACTTTATTCTTATGTATAACTCCTTAAATTTGCCATTTTTACCTATCTACTGATAATTTACTAACTAAAAAAAGGGGAAAGAAAATTTATATTGAGGTATTTTCGATCATGTAGATTCTAAGTTGACAAAGGTATAGTAAAGAATCCTAAGGTATATATATATATATAATCGCATTATTAATCATCCTCTTTAATAAAAAGGTATGTGTTGCTGACGACTGGGATCGTTGCCACAGATTAAGCTCAGAAAATGAAACATTTGAAGTTACTGAAAAAATTAATTGCTCGAAAAGTATTTGTCAGAAAATTGTTAGACAAACTGCGTTAAGGAAGGTAAAAAATTGTATTTTTCTTGATATAAATTTCAAATCCACTGATTATGCCATTTTTCAAATATTGAATTTCAAAAATGACCAAATTTCACAATGCATTACCGTAGCGAAAACTTCACGTGTAAAAAAAATAATAATAACAGCAATATGTCAGCACGAGTGACAAATTATAGTAACCGTATTATTCTGTTAAAATATTAAAGTGAATTATGATGTCACGAGTGCATGATTTTTATTTAATTCTCGACTACTACTAGATGCGCCATTTCTATTTAGTTGTGAATAATATAGGTTTATTTCCGTTATTAAAATATGTAGCTATAAAACATATAAATCAATGGAAAACGGTAGGTAATAGATTGTAAACGTAATAATAAATCGTATTAAAAAAACATAACTTAGTGAAATAAGTATCCGTTTTTATGTTATTATAGGATATCTAGGTAAAGATGCAGATTACTTTAAAATACAAGGTTAAATTCACAGATATATTTCGTTTGATTCAAGGTTCTTTTGGAGAAACCGACCAGCGCAGCGGGCGTAGTCTGCTAGTTAATTAATATTATAGAAAAATATTTTTACAAAATATGCATGTTACGTTACGTATGCGCTTTTGCAAAGTATCATGTAAGACAAAAGTTAATGAAATGCTCAAATTATTATTCGAATTAAGCCTAAATAACGGTCTATAACTTATATCTCAATAACGTATCATTAAACATTTATGCCAATTTGTGTTTCCTGCATTTTTTAGTATGTGGAATTTAAATATTCAATAAATTTATGATGTTGAACTTTTAAGAGTTATAGGCTCAAAATTATTATATAGATAACCACTTACGGTAAAAATAAACTGCATACAATTATAAAAAACTTTATACGAATTAAAACGACACTTTCCTGTTTTAATTTTCTGGCATTAATTAAAACTGAAGTTATAGCCATCGTACGTTTTTTTAACGTATCTGCAATCAGGGCTGTAGTGGAGGGTATATGGTGGTATACCGTGACCTACGTTATACATGGCCGCATCATGTCTCTGGCAAGATGAAACACGAATAACGAAATACATGGTTTTGGGATGGACACAACTAAAAAGTTTACAAATATGCAACAGGTTTTTTTTTTTTAAATCTCTTAAATTTACTAATGGCGATCTACAAGTAATCCCATGTGTTGGTTACTAGATAGCAGATTAAACAAATTAGATATATTGTTTAAATTTTTTCAATTTACCAGCATCTGATAATACTTTAAAAGGTACAACTGTTTCATATACAGCGGGGTTGGCGCGATTTTTGTTTTGCGCCATTTTGGCGAGAAAAATCCCGCTTTCGAGTACCTGTTACAGCTAGCTTGCTTAACAGCTTGTTAGTTTCATTTTATTATGAAACAATTTATTTTATTACACACAAAATTTTTTATTATAAAGACTCGCAAATTATTTTATTATAAAACGTACCCAATGCTTAATTTATTGTAAAATACACAATGTTTAATTTAATATAAAACAGACGCAAATTGCTCTAACAGGTTGCCATACCAAAACGAAATCTAGCCAATGTCGCCGGGTTATATTTTTATATTGTATTTGGTACTTTTCCGTTATACGGACATCATTGTCGCCAAGCATACATTTACATATACATTTAATACATACATTTACATACATATACATTTACATACATACAT
This sequence comes from Maratus michaelseni, assembly GCA_963931845.1. Taxonomy (NCBI): domain Eukaryota; kingdom Metazoa; phylum Arthropoda; class Arachnida; order Araneae; family Salticidae; genus Maratus; species Maratus michaelseni. The sequence goes on from OZ007596.1 coordinate 225,059,468, forward strand.
TCACATACATACATTCACATACATACATACATTTACATACATTATGCATTAGCATACATTTTGGCATGGTGTCCGTATAACGGAAAAGTACCTTGTATTTTTATATTTTTATATTATCAAATATATTTTTATGACACATATTTTTTTACAAATTTTAGGCTTTTAAAGACCAACTCGTTTATTTAATCATTTACAGTAATATTTCCCAAAGAACGATAAGCAATATACTAAAACTATCCCTGAAAAAATAGCAATGCCGGTTCCATCGAAATTCATTCAGCAGAATCTTTTAATAAGGCTAATGTTTCATAATCGGGTTCAATTGATCATAGAAATTCCCCCCCCCCTAATTCTATAACTAAGCAAATATAAATATATAATAACAAATAACTTTATAAATATAGATGTGTAACAAAATGTATATGACCTGTATATATTATAACATGTAACAAAAGTGAAAAATCATAAGAAGGTCAAAGATTTATTTTGTTGATACAGTACATACAGCTTATGGAATTTTGCACGATAAAACAATAATGAATTGTATTATAAGACTGTAAAGAATATTTTTTGAGCCATAATCAGAAATTTTGGTACTGTTTACGTATAGCGCACCCTGAGAAATAATTACAAAACAAATGGTTAATACATTTTAACGTCACACTTTCATCAACTTTACCATGAACTTAAAACATTTTTTATAACATTCAGCTACTAATTAATGATCTGTAACACATATCTACGAAATAATCTCTCTAAAACTATCTCTCATTCACATTTTCAATAACAGATTTTGCTTTGCTCATCTTCGGTTTTCGGTATTATAAACACAATACGTAAAAGAACGATAAAATAATTATTTTGTCTCTGCACAATACTAATTTCCATCTCAAAACTACAATTGAAAGCAAACTCCCTGAAAAATGTTTTGTTCCACCACAAAATCTCGGAATAAACAAATCAAAGTGTCTATTTCCCTTAGTATAAAAACGAATTTAATTGCAATTGCGCTATGAGGATACATCTAAAGTCTGTTTTAACAAACCATCACGCATGCATTGAAAGCAATTTTTAATTGCAAATTATTGCTAATTAACTGCATAAATATAATAATACTTTATACATATAGTAGATGATGATGACATGATTTCTGTAATCGGATTCGTTGTCAAGTTTTCGTTTCAGAAAAAAAAACATAGACGAAAACTTTGCTGCAAACAATTCCTTAATTTAACAGTAATATAATAGAAATATGATAATAAAGAAAAACTTTAGAAACTTACCTTGCTTTACAGGAAGCAATACAATTTCCAAAGCTTTATTTCATCGATAAGACATGTTTTTAAATGTAAACACACATTTCATTACGCAAAAGCAGATTCAAAATTTGTTTTCTGTTCTCTGAGAAGTTTGATCCAATTATCGTGATGTCATTACCCTGACGTCAGACCGTGAGCGGGCCATGTATAACGTAGGTCACGGGTATACGCAGTATACTTTCTGTATATTTAAAAAGAACTCCATATAACTCTGTATTTCTCCAGTTAAGCTAGAGCATATACTCTCTAGCATATACCCCCTGGTTGTTTTACGACTACAGAACTGTCTACAATACTTTATCATGGCATTAGTGCTCCAGCACTTGTGTGTAATAAGATGTAATCGATGTTATTTTAAATACATCTGCTTTTCCAACTTAAAAGAAACTCCATATAACTTTCAATTTCTCAAGTAAAGCTATACCATATACTCTCTAGCGTATACCGCCTGGTTGTTTTACCACTACAGCACTGCCTATAATACTTTATCATGGCTATTATTAGTGCTTTATTTGCTGTAGTTGGATTTCGCAAGAACATTTATGTTCGACATAAAGTAGTATCCAGTCAATCGCATTTTTTTTTATGTTCTTATGCAAGTATTATAGCAACAAGCATCTTTTAATGAAATAATTTTAATTACTATTATATGTGTGTTTTTGCTACTTTTATAAGCTGAAACAAAACTGATAAGTTAAAAAAAAAAGAAAAGACGTTTATTATTATTATTATTATTATTATTATTATGTATTTCGACGATTTATTGTAGAAAGTTTGACCAATGTCAAGCTTTTTTATTCTTATAAATTATATATACAAGTATTATAATAATAATAATAACAATAATAGTAAAAACGAAATATCAATCTGTTATCTCATGATAAAATTTGTATAATATCTAAGAAAAAGATTTATGCACGAAAATTTTATTCCTAGTAATTAAATATATTGAAAATTGTAGGTTAAAAGAAAAAAAAAAAATCTGGTCTCAGTTGCCATCTAACTGGCGATTAAACCTTCTTTTAAATTCAAACATTCTTTAATCTGGAGCATTACATCTTGTCGCATTAAGATTTCTACGAGACCACCGTGTGTCTTTTCCATAGCAATCCCACACTAAATCTATGTCATTTATGAAAAGAATATTTTTTCTTTTACAATTTTTTTTTTCTTTCTGTTTTCTCCCTTTCCTTCTCTCTTTCTCACACAGGAAAAAGAAAAACGTAAAAATGTTTGTAATCCTCTTCCTTCCCTCCTTTCTTGAACAGGTCTTTAATGTTCCTTTTTAAGCCTCCCTCCATTTATAAAAATGAATGAAGATAAAAGTAGAGCGTGAGAGGGGAAAAAAATATATTGCATTATTATTTTTTTTTTCCATTCTTCTCTCTAACTTTACCGTTGAGTCTTATAGGAAAATAAGAATTTCTTATTTTCATGAGCAAAATACTTGTGGAGGGAGAAACGCATATTATATATATATATATATATATATATATATATATATATATATATATATATATATATTGAAGAACATAAAACGGTATCGATAACATTTATATTTTTGTTGTTGTTGTTGTTCCCAGCGTAAATACATAGAATTCGCAAGTGTTAACCTATTAAAATTCACCCGAGTTTACAGCCATTAAGCTAAATTTGAAAATGAAAAATGATATCTATATTATAAAGCAAAAACATGTCCATGAGTAACGCTTACGTCATAGCGACGGTGGCAACGATTTATGTAATCCATTTATCTTTTCTTTTTTCTTTGCAAATTTATTTATTTCTAAACATTGCCCAATTTCAATTTTTACACCGTCGAATTGTTGCGAATTTGCGAGATACAAAGCATTAAAACTAAATATCATCAGGAAACTCAGTAGCGCGCACTAATCTTTAATACTTCAGAAAACAAACAAATGGTAAGGAAAGTTTTTCAGCTTACCTATTTCGGCGTAAGAGCAGGGTCAGGCACATCGAGCGTTTTAATCCAATAGCGTAAATCCTGGGTGTATCCATAACGAAAATGCACTAAAATATTTCTTTGCTATTTCCTACATTACCTTAAGATAAAATTGTAATTAGTAAAGATTTTATAAACAAAATGCATGGTTTCGTATTGAGTTTAAAACTTGTTAACTGGTTAAAGAATTACTTTAATAAGTATTAGATCTATACAAAAAATTGAGGAGATTAACATTTTTGCTCCTCGTAATTATTTAGTTTTTTTACATTCTGATCCGTTCAGATCAAGAGAGAGATGAAAAGTGAGTTTATTAGTCCTTTGGAGGAGAAAGTTCAGTTTTTGAATGATGCAATTGTCTCTGGTTATTACAGGTAGAGAAAAACAGTCATGTCGTCATCCGTTGCGCTTTAGGATGATGCAATACACACTTCCTATTACGATTCTCGGTTGAAGATCACTGATGTAACATATTTCTTTCTTAAATTGGGTGATTATTTATTAGGGTTTTCCAATATTCCCCCTTAATCGCCCAATGATGGAAAGTTCTGGAGTTTTAGTTTCAGTCTGTTCCGCAGAAAGTCAGGTTTAGGCGCGGGCTTGGTCATGATATCGGCTATCATCTCTTTACTTGGGCAATAGATTAGTTCTATAGTTCCTGATTCTTTGAGATGTTTTATTACATGCTACTTTATATCGATATGCTTGCTTCTATTTGTATGTTTATCTGATTCTATCATTTTGATGCAAGATGTATTGTCCTCATGTAATTTGATAGGGAGTTTTTGTGGTAAATTTAAGTCTTCAAGAAGTTTAATGATCCATACAATTTCTTGAGTAGCATTTGCGGCAGAAATATACTCCGCTTCCGCAGACGATTGGGCTATGCAAGTCTGTCTTTTTGAATTCCACTGAATAGGATTTTTCCCTAGTAGGAAAATGTTGCCGCTAGTTGATTTTCTCGTTTTAACGTTGCCTGCCCAGTCAGCATCAGAGTATGCTTCGAAGATTGGATCTGATTCGGTGCTTAAAATTAAGTTTAAATCTTTTGTTGAGTTCAAGTATCTTATTATTCGTTTTACAGCCTTCCAATCCCTTTCGGTGGGACTTTCACATTTTCTGCTTAATATATTAGTGGCTGTGGTAATGTCGAGTCTTGTTATGGTTGCTATGTAAAGTAATCCTCCAATGGCCTTTCTATATTGTGTATTGTTGGGCATTTGTTTGTCGTCGTTTTCAAGACGTAAGTACCCTGTATCCATAGGTGTACTATAGGGTTTGGATTCTTCAATATTAAATTTTCTCGCGATTTCTTCAATTTTAGATTTTTGGTTCAGAGTAAATCCGTTTTCGATTTTGTCGATTTTAATTCCTAAATAATTGTTTACCTGTCCTAAATCATTTAATGTATATTGTGATTTTAGGCTTAGAATTATTTCTTCGATTTGTTTCTCTTTTCCAGCTATGAGGATGTCATCCACATATACAATTATGTAAACTGTGTTTTCCTTTACTCCGCGGGTGAATAAACAATTATCTGCAGTACTTTGTGTAAAGTTCAACTTATTTAGTGTTTCGCTTATTTTTGTGTGCCAGGCTCTTGCTGCCTGTTTAAGCCCATAGATGGCTTTTGTCAATTTGCACACTTTATTGCGTTCGTTATAAACAACGTAACCTTCTGGTTGAGCAACATAAATCTCTTCTTCTAGATCGCCGTGTAAAAAAGCTGTCTTTATATCTAAATGTTTTACTTCTAACTTATGATACGCTGCTGCGGTTAGGAATGCTCTGATCGTAGTGTGTGTCACAACTGGGGCAAAGGTTTCGTCATAATTTTCTCCGTACTTTTGTAAAAATCCTTTTGCCACCAATCGAGCTTTATACCGTTTTATTTTTCCCGTTTCGTCGTATTTAGCTTTATAAGTCCATTTGGAACCAATTACTCTTTTTCCTTGCGGTGGATCTACTAGTATCCAAGTTTTATTTTCTTTTAGGGAGTTAATTTCGTCCTGTGTAGCGATTAGCCAGTTTTTCTTTTCTTCCGGATTTTCTATTTCTAACATTTCTTTCCAACTTTTGGGTTCGTTGATCGGTTCATATTTTACGGTGTATGCAAATCTATCAGGTGGTACGCCTCTGTTTGTTTTTTGTGATCTACGGGGTTCGAGTGTTTGTTGTTGTTGTTGTTGTTGGGACGCGGTTGGTTCACAAGGAGTGGGTGCAATGCTTATTTCTATGTTACTTGTATCGCTGGTTCTTGGTTGTTCATTTTTGCTTAATGTAATTTCGTTTGAATTTAAATTTACATCATTTTTAGTATTTAAGAACTTGTTTTCGACGAATTTGACCGATCGGGAAAGTATTACTGTTCCGTCTTTCATATAAAGTTTATACGCTTTAGAGCGGTTGTCGTAACCAACGAAAGTTCCTTGTTCAGCTCTGCTGTCTAATTTTCCGCGTTTTGTCTTGTGTACGTAAGCGTAAGTTATACAGCCAAAGACTTTTAAATAGTGTAGGTTTGGTTTTCGATTTAACCAAAGTTCGTATGGAGTTTTATCATTTGTTTTGGTGGGAAGCCGGTTTTGTAGATTGTTAGCAGTGCTTATAGCCTCTCCCCATAGTTTATGAGGTAAATTCGCTTCCAATAACATGCTTCTTGTCATGTCTAACAGAGATCTGTGCTTACGCTCCGCAACACCATTTTGGCTCGGTGATTGTGGAACTGTTAATTGGTGTTCAATTCTATTATTTTTAAGATATTGTTCCATTTCTGAGCTCGTATACTCACCTCCATTGTCGGATCTGATTGCGTTCGGCATTCTTCCAAATTTATTGTGTACGGTCGCGACATAGTCTTTTAATTTTTCAAACACTTCGCTCTTTTTAGACATTAAATATATGATACAGAATCTTGAATAGTCGTCTATGAATGTTACGAAATAGGTTTTTCCGCCTATTGTAGGTGTCTAAATCGGACCACAAACGTCGGAGTGTATTAATTCCAATTTTCTCTTCGCTCTGTATTCGGCCGATTTTGGATATGGGGTCTCGCTGGTTTTTGCTTCTATGCATACCTCACAAATACTTTCGTGTTTGCAGTTGTCTAGTTTAATTCTGTTCACTAATTGTTTTGACGTTATTGTTTTAATTGTTTGATAATTTCGGTGACCCATCCTTCTATGCCACGTTTCTATGCAGTTGGAGTTTCTGCATGTGTGTGTAAGATTCGCGCAATTGGTAGTTTTGTTGTACACGAGTTGTACTTCGTATAAATTGTTTTTTAATATGCCTTCGAGGATTGTTTTATTTTTATAATTTATGTAGCAATGATTTTTCTCGAAAATAACTTCGCAACCATTCTTGGTTGCTTTACTTACGGATAAAAGGTTTGATTCTATTTCAGGGACATATAGTACCTCTTTCAGTATAATCTGGCCGTTACTTTTACCATTTTCTATAATCACTTCACCGGAACCGTAAGATTCTAATTTACTTCCATTTGCTACAGTTATTTGAGTTTCTGTCAGTTCTTTAAAATTCGTTAACATATCTTTAGAATTTGTTACGTGTGTGGAACTGCCACTGTCCACGACCCATGTATGTTTTTCTGTATTTTCTACTAGAAAAGCTATATTTTCTGTTTTAATCTCTTCATTTTTCGCAAAGCATAGTGAAGTAGAATGATTTTTATTTTTATAGCTTTTGTTATTTTGAGCGTATGTGTTGGTATTTTTTCCTTTTTGGAACCAACATTGGGAATTTGAATGGTTTCTCATTCGGCAATGCGAACAAAACTTTGTGTCTTTTTTATTATCTGCATTTCCGTTTTATTATCTGCATTTCCGTTTTATTATCTGCATTTCCGTTTTGAGTTTTAAATGCTTTCGATGTATTTTCCGAATTTTCTGAATTTTCTATTCTTCGGGTATATTCATCGGTCAACTTGCTTCTAATGAAAGCAGGGGTTAATTCTTGTTCGGGTCTCGCCTCAAGGGCGGTGATTAATGTGTCATATGAGTGGGGCAGTGAGCACAATAATAGTGCTGAAATATGGGAGTCACTTATGTTTTCCCCGATGGCTGATAGTTTATCCACTAGTTCTAAAATTTTAGTTATATGGACTATCATATTCCCATTCTCATTTAATTTAGTGCTATATAGCTTTCTTAATAAGAACAATTTGCTGGAGAGGTTTGATCTCTCATGAATTTCTTTAAGCGCGGTCCACGTCTCTCTTGCGCTATTTAAGTGCTTGACGTGCACTATTTGATCATCTTCAATGCTGAGGTTTACTAAGGCTCTGGCCTTTTTATCTTTCTTAATCCAATCAGCATTGGGTTGTTCTGGGGGATTTTCTGTTGTAACTTCTAGCAATTCTTCTTTTATAAGCATCATCTCTATTTTAAAGCGCCAATTCGAATAATTTTGAGAATTTAATTTCTCGATTAATTGGCTATTGCTAAACGAAGCCATTTTTTTTTTCAAATCTCGATGTTTTTATTTTATTTTATTTTATTTATGTATTTATTTATTGCCTGCCTGCTTTGTTTTAAAAGATTTCATATCAGTCTAACATAATCAAATTGTTGCGAATTTGCGAGATACAAAGCATTAAAACTAAATATCATCAGGAAACTCAGTAGAGCGCACTAATCTTTAATACTTCAGAAAACAAACAAATGGTAAGGAAAGTTTTTCAGCTTACCTATTTCGGCGTAAGAGCAGGGTCAGGCACATCGAGCGTTTTAATCCAATAGCGTAAATCCTGGGTGTATGCATAACGAAAATGCACTAAAATATTTCTTTGCTATTTCCTACATTACCTTAAGATAAAATTGTAATTAGTAAAGATTTTATAAACAAAATGCATGGTTTCGTATTGAGTTTAAAACTTGTTAACTGGTTAAAGAATTACTTTAATAAGTATTAGATCTATACAAAAAATTGAGGAGATTAACATTTTTGCTCCTCGTAATTGTTTAGTTTTTTTACATTCTGATCCGTTCAGATCAAGAGAGAGATGAAAAGTGAGTTTATTAGTCCTTTGGAGGAGAAAGTTCAGTTTTTGAATGATGCAATTGTCTCTGGTTATTACAGGTAGAGAAAAACAGTCATGTCGTCATCCGTTGCGCTTTAGGATGATGCAATACACATTTTCTATTGCGATTCTCGGTTGAAGATCACTGATGTAACATATTTCTTTCTTAAATTGGGTGATTATTTATTAGGGTTTTCCAATATAGGAGAAAAAATCTATTTTCAAATGCAATTTGTTTGAAAACTAAATCTCAATTTACTGATTTTTTTTTAAAATTGTTTTTAAAATAATTTTCAAACATGAACTTTTTTGAAAAAAAAATCTATCTCTATCGCGTGCAGCCCGAATACGGAAGATTAACCCCTTTTCATTTTAAACAATTTAAATAGTTCAGCATTTGTCTTCGGCTAATACTCCGTAACGAAATTAAAACTTCACATAAATCAATAAATAAATAAGTAAAATAAATAAAACACAAATTTAACATTTGTAATCAAAATACACGCTTAAATTATGAAATAATCGGAATAAAAAAAGACCTGTAACTAGCGAAATCTTTCGCGTTTTCCTTGGTTTTAATCGCTGGAATGCGCCTAATGTGAAAGCAGTGTTTTTAATAGTAGTGTAATTAAGATTATGGGAATACATATTTGATACTCTTCATATAAAAATACTTTTTAGTGTTATTAGTATTCAATGTACAAAAATAAAAAACTATTACAGTTTTCAATTAAAAAAAGTTTTCATCTACGTTCTGTACACCAGGGAGTATGTTCTGTAACTCCGGAAGCTCGGGTCGGGTGCTTTGGTACTGTTAATGCAAAAGAATTAATTATTCGGTGCAAACTCAGGCTTCCCAAATGGTCCCTTCTCCCCTCTAAAGTCCCTTTTTTTAGAAAAAGGTCCCCTTTAGCCCCTTTTATGCGTTTTGGTCCCCTTAGTCCCCTTTTAGTGACTGGAAAATTAAAAAAAAATTGTTAATGTGGAAAATTTAAAAAAAATTGTTAATGTGGAAAATTGCCGCAAAATGAAAAAAAAATTAAAAATTGCTAAAAGTTTAAAAATCATAGAGGACAAAATTTACTGTGATGGGCTAAAACATTTCAACCGGAATTCTTTCACGAATGTCAAAAAGTCGCTGCGGAATGTGGAAAACATTAAAAAATTCATTGAAAATCTCATGAAAAATCATTAAAAATTCAAAAATCTCAGAGGACAAGACAAAATTTACTGTCAAAAAATCGCCTCAAAACAATTAAACTGGGCTAAATGATTGAAACCGTATTCCTTTTCAGAATGTCAAAACAATCGTCACAAAATGCAGAAAAAAAAAACTCCAAAAGTCACATAAAAAATTGCGCAAAATTCAAAAATTGCTGCACTAATTTCGAATAAACGTTATTAAAAAGAGGACAACATTTACTATATTGGGCTAAAAAAATTTAAAACAGATTCCTCTGCAAAAAATCACTGCAAAAATCGTAGGACAAAAAATTTAGCATAGTTAACATTGTAACCGGAATTATTTCACAAATGTCAAAAAATCTCTGCGGAACGGAAAAAAAAGAGGTAAAAATTCAAATCAAAGGATGCAATCGCAGAAGGACAAAATATATTCCTGAAAATCACAGCATAGAAACGGTACCTGTAGAGCGATATACACCAACATGTCTCCATCATTAATTTATGTCTAACTAAATTTAAAGTTTAATGCAATTCCGTGCATCAGGTTTTGAGATATAGCTATCACGGAAACCGCGAAAAACACAGCATAGCAGCACCACTTACTGGGCGATAGAAACCAAAATATAATCAACGGCTATTTATATCAAGGTCTGGGTGAATGTGAAATATGATTAAATTCCATGCCTTAGATTTTGAGATAGAGCGGCTAGAAAAATTGTGTCACACACAGATAGACGGCAAAAATAGTTAAATCGTGTTCAGGGCATCTCAAAACGTACAAATTCATCAAAAAACGGAAGTTAAAATTTTTCACGATTCTAATAGTTTCTTACGTATAGGAAAATAAGAATGGCGTTGTTACGGAAACCAAACACTTTCATTGATTTATTACGTCTGTAGCTAAGTTGCTCTGTTTAATCGACATACATTTGAATTGTAACAGTATCTCTCTGGTAACATAAAAAACGAGTATTTTCACTATAATTTAGATTGTAAAAACAACCATGGATCTTCCTAAGTTATGTATTCTTAATGATATTGCCGACCATCAACACGCATTCAACAATGATAAAAGAAAAAAATGTCTGCACAAACTTTTTTACGTATATGAAGATTATTTCAAATGTTTTCATTTAAGCATACTTATAAGAATTAGAATGCGGACAGACAGACGAACCGAAGTTCTAAACAATCTCCGGTTATATTGGAAACTTTAAAAATTATACCAAATGAATACAGTAATTTTAAACTAAACGAAAAATCATGCATCTTAATTATTATTTTCATCGCATATATCGAATCACCGAAATGTTTAACACAATCATTTCAGTTTATAATCTTTTAAGCCTGAGCCATCCCAATCGTAGTGGTTAACAGCATTACCTATTTTATCACTTATTAAATTCGGATTCCTTTTATTTTTATACCATCACAAATGATCGTGACTGTGCTTGCTTTCTAGCTTCATAGTTTAAAATTTTGTTTTCTCAATGTAGATTTCTAGGTTCTTGAAGACTTTGTTTTGGTTATATATATATATATATCGACTAATCGAAAAATGTATTGGGTCTTAAAGTGGTAATTAAGCTATTCCTTCATATTTTCTAAACGAAAAATTACGTTGTTTAGGAACTAAACACCTTCATTGATTTATTATGTCTGTACACATCTAAGTTCTTCCGTTGAATCAACATAGAGCTGAAATGCAACAGTATCGGCCTGGATAAAGAAAAACCCGGGTATTTGTGTTATAATTTAAATTGTGTTAACGACCATGAATCTTCTTAAGCTATATATTAACGGATACGATCATCAAAATGCCTTCAAAAATGATAAAGGAAAAAATGTCTATACAAACTTCTTTACTTATATGAAAATATTTAAAATGTTTGGTGTTGATATTAGCTATTTAAATAATAACTCAACAAAACGAATTGCAACTGCTAAAAATTTAATGCGGTCTATTTTCACAATCATACAATGTGATTAAAGATAAGGAAAATCTTAAATTACTACTAGTTAATATAATCGCCTTTCTGGGATCGTATTTAATGTGGTATTATGTTATAAGATATCAACCTAAAGTGATAGAAAAACTACACAAATTGGGGAAATTGTTTCATTTCCTCCCATTGTAATAAGAATTTGTTACTTATTACTTGCAACAACATGTATTGTTAGACTATGTTTATATACATACGAATATGATGTTAATACATCTAAAATATCTCGTTTTGATGTTGACTTTCGATAGAGTAGACATACATGAAGTACACTGGAGTGTTACCTTAATTTCATGGCATATATATGAATTGGCGATTACTTAATATGATCTTTTTTATGTTTTACTTCGCATCATTTTACATTATCGTTTGTTGTTACATGAAGATTATATTATCTGGGCCTGTCCAGATTAACAAAAGAATCTTAAAATTGCGTTTTATAACGTATAAACATTGCGATGCTTGTTTTTTTTTCGTTATGATTCAATTCTGTCGCTTTTCAACAATATTAATTCAATATTGTCTTTTCCCATTTTTTTCAACAGTAGCTATATACTTTGTACAATGTTCTGGAGTACACTGGATATGTGGAAATCTCAAAATAAAATGCTTTATAGGGATATTTTCTTTATAACAATCAACATTATTTTTATTTGGTGCTACAACATTTGCTGCTTCTGCTGTTAATGTGACTGACAAAACAGCGAAAATATCCAACGTTAAAATTCTGCGATCATTAAGCAAAGAAGGCAGATGTCAGACGAAGGAAAGCATTGACTATTTGTCTCAAATATGCCATGATCATCCTTTTGCATTGAGAGGAAGGTATTTCTTTCAATTCACGGGAGAGTTTTATCTTGCAACTGTTGGATGTTTTATAACTTACACTTTACTCATTATAAATTCGTGAATTTCATAGTTATTTTTCACTAAAGCTATACAAAATTTGCTGCCTCGGCTGTTATATCGTTGACAAACAGGTGAAAAATCTAATATTAAAATTCTGCGATCATTAAGCACAAACGGACAGATGTCAGTTAAAGCAGAAGAACATTGAATATTTGTTTCAAATATGTCGCGATCCTGTTTTTATATCGAGTGAACGATTTTTCTTTTTTAATTAATGGAAGAGTTTACCTTACAGCTGTTGGATGTTTTACAACTTACACTTTACTAATAATGAATTTGTGGGTTTCATGATTATTTTTTACTAAAGCTGTACTTAATATGTATAAGAAATTACTCGTCGGTGTATCAACAAGTTTCTGGATTAGTTCTGAAGCATGCTAAAACTTGCAGCAGGCAATTGAGCTCGCCGCTATAATTATTTTCAATAATAATAGGCAGTATTCTAAAAGATGCTGCGTTTCGAGGATTGTATATAGTGGTATTTTTGAAAGCACGTGTTATTGATATTGTTGCTTTGAGATAGATACTACCTCTTACTCATCAGACTGACCTCAACTAATCCAAAAAACCAATTGAAAAACTCAAGGAAGCTGCACTAAGGAAGGGTAAAGACAAATTAGGAAGAGCATTTAGAAAAAGAGAAATACACACTGAAATTAATATGGGAAATGCTTTAATGTTAATGTAACTGACCAATTGCGTAGCAGATATGTGGAAAATCTAGGTGGCTGTCGTAGCACTTAAAGTTTAACCTGATTTTCTAGTCTGATGGGCTTTTTACTGAGTTACATGAATTTTTCTGTGACGCACAAAGCATCTCTTCATGACTAGTTTATCCTTTCTTTCTCCAAGAAAAAGATTAACGTAGCGCTTAAGATTGTGACTATTTTTCCAATCTGATCAAATCTTAAGCCTTTCCGAAGCATGTAAAAGTGTCTATGGCTGATTTGCCCAGTTTTTTACTTTGGTTCGTTCCATCTTTTTGTCCATTATACAATCGCAGATTACCGCACACACCTGCTCACAAAAACACAACCAGCAAAACTGTCGATGTAAAACCGCGATAAACACACACAAAAACCATGTCTATTAGAACACTCACCTATCAAAGTTGAAGATCGTTAGAGTTGCGAGCTCAATCTTCTGCTGCCATTTGTTGACTATCTAAAAACGAGTACGGAAATTTTTTGTTACACCCATGTATATTTATATAATGAATATAGATTACTTTAATATGGTGGAGTGGTCAAAACACCATTCCTCTAATCGCTTGAGAGCGTAGGAGTCAGGTCGACGGTTTCGACTCCCGTCAGCCCCATTTCACACACTTTGTGGAGCACCCGATTGTAATTCTCTGGTGTTGTATATTTTCTTGCAGCTAACTCGTCCTTCTATATTGACGGTGACTAATAAGCGGGCACTTGATGTCAAGCACACAAGTCAGATGTATGTTCTCCATAAAAAATAAAACAAATACTTTAATATTAATATTCAGGAGCTATTTTTTTAAAATACAAATGCACACATATACACGCCCATAGGTTTAACATTAGCTAGGGGAATTTGAGATCAACATCTATAAAGACACATAACGGTAATAGACACTAATTTTGAAAACTTACATTAAGTGCATTCAGGTTATCTAGACATATCGAACTATAAGAAGATCGTTTCACAAAACCGGGGCCAGTAGATAGCACCCGAATATATTTTACCATATTGGGATTCAATGCAACACGTCCGGAAAATCCTTGTTTATGAGCATTTAAGAAAATGTGACTTGCATCTGTAGGATTTTAAACTTTTCATATCACACGTAGAATAAAAGAAGTGACGTGGTTTGATTAATCTGAGGGAAAAAATATACTGGCTTCATTTTAATGCGTATAATGAATTTTTGCCTGATTATGTTGAAAAAGCAGATGTATTTAAAATAACATTAATTACACCTTATTACTCACAAGTGCAGAAGCACTAATAAACCACTAAATAAAGCACAGAATGTGAAGTTTGATTAAATTCCGAGCATTAATTCTTGAGATGGCTATCGCAAGAATGTCTCCTTGCAGAGCAAAAGGACAAATTTGTAATGTTGTTTTCTCTGTAATTTTTTTAAATGCTTAAAAAATCTGAATTTTCAAACTTGAGATAAAAAACTTAATTCCGTATATAAGTATAATCCTTGAGTATATCAATCATTACTTGATATTTTAAAAATGCATTATATTTGTAGAATTATATTAATTTAAACAAACCTTGTATCCCTGTGAAACCTACAGCATAGTGAACGGATATATCAGGTCGCGGCGGTGAGAAGGTTAAGCACATACTCAAAACATTAAAAAAAAATAATAATAACAAACATTCTTCTCATGTGTACATACCTGCTTATAAGAAAAAATTTCGGCAGAATCTTTATGTCATGCCTATTAAAAAATAATGAAAATTTCATTATTTAATGATACATTGTTGATTTCATGACAGAATGAAATTTAAAAAAATACTGTTTTGTAAGTTGTGATCATTAAACAATAATAGATTCTCAGTCAAATCGGAAGAAAAAAAAATGTACCAACAAAAAATTATTTATTTAATATCTTTTAAAGTAATATTTTAAATTAATGTAGCTGTAAAAATATAGAGAATTGAAAACATCAGATCAGTACTTCCTTTTTGTAGAAGCCTTGCCATAACCCAATTTTAAGAAAGTGACATTTATTACCAAATATTATAAACAGTCATGAAAATGAAACAAGACCAAGGAAAAACTTAAATGAACAGATAAAAAACATTTTGGTAATTGTCGTTGGGAATTAACTAAACTAGGTCCACCAAACATCGTAGAATTTAGCTTTCACTGCACATTCAATAAAAAAAAATTCTGAACATAATTTTTTTATTCTCAAAAGCATTCTCTCTGAAGAGGTTAAATAAAAGCAGTAATTTTAGAAGGCATAAGATATAGTTTTTAAATAATGACCAAATATCAATGAGAAGCAATAAAATATTTGAGTTAGTTTTGAAATATATCTTGGATAACCCTAATTTTAATTCCTCTTCACCCAATTTTTTCTGAAGTTAATTGCAACAATATAAATATTTCCAGCCTGAAATAATCTATTTTGAATGATTAACCAGAACATTCCAGCTGTTTCAGGAAATACAATAAACAAAAGTGATTGTAGTTTTCTGTTCTTATATATAATAGGCACTATTGTGTAAGAATGCTTCTTTGAACTTATTTATAGATTGGACAATACTTTCAATTTGTTTTGATTCCATATAATCCAAAGTTCTTCTCAAATGTATTTTCGTGTTAAAACTTTATTGACCAGTATTGAATTAAACCCAATTTTTCATGACAAGATCATCAAAAAAAATAATAATAATAAGTCACCAATTTACTTTTTTTCATCTTTTTAAAAAATCTTACTAATTAATTTACTGTGTTTACAGTATTAAAATACTGTGTATTAAAATACTGTGTTTCTCACATTTAACATGAAGGTTGAGGATTCCAGTTGAGCCAGTCTGATTTCCTCCTTGTTGAGAACATTGTTAAAGTGTGCATACAACACAACGATTTTGTCTTTCCCTTTTGCAGTACAGCCAGAATGAATATGTGCAGGGCCTCACTAATGCAGGGGCATCTGGGCAGGGCTGTAGCTAGAAGTAAACAATAGGGGGTGCTCAAGAAAATGTAGGGGGTGCTCAAGAAAATGTAGGGGGGCTCATACCATTTCTCTCTGTTTCTTATTAAATTGTTTATAATAACTTTATTTGATGCTAAGAAAAGTAAAAGCTGCAGACAGGGATGTAATACCTTCTGGATTATTTTAAGGAATACCGTATACCCTCTTCTCAAAAACACTATAGCATATACTTTTTAGGGTATACCCTCTGCCTAAAGCGTATGCCCTCTGGTTTTTTACTAATAAGTAAAATAATAAGTGATGATGTCAAAATGTAAATAAAAAGCTATTTCACCTGTTTCAAAAGAGTTGCAACCTTTAATTTTTTTCTGAATATTACCTGCCCTTCAGGATTCTAAAGTTATGTTATTATATGATAAAAAAACATTAGAATAATCAAATGTGTATTTTGCATTTTAAAATTAGTTTTGTGTCTAGTCAAAAGCTAAAACCACTTGTATTTAAATTGGCTATAACTCATTAGAATAACTTTGTTTTATGCTAATAATGGAAAACGCTGCAAAATGAAAAATTTCAGCATATAACTAATGCAAAAGTCAATGTTTGCATCAGCAAAATGTTGCTAATTCTGAGTATGTGCAGATAGGATGCGCGCCTGTTGAAGCACTTATTTGCAGTTTTTAAACAAATACTACAATTTAATATTTATGCAAAACTGTAAAGAGCCCCCAAAAGTAAGTTCAATTTTTGAACCGAGTTTCATTTTGATTTTTGAAACAGAATTTCATTTGGCAGCCTTGGCAACTTTCCCAGGGGGAGGGGGTGCTCAAAAATTTTCAGGGGGTGCTGAGCCCCCCCCCCCCTCCTGGCACCCCCTAGCTATGGCCCTGCATCTGGGGCAGTTGCCCCCACTAGCGTCTCTTTCATACGCTATTCCCTAGGGGAGAGATGGATAGGGGTTAAGTCCATTCCAAATGCAGGTGGGAGGGTAGACAGGAATTCTGTGGGAATGCAATCGATTTTAATCGAACTAATAGATTTTGAAAATATCGATAACAGCCTTTATCACTTTAAGAAATGCTTATTATTAAGCATATACATAATTAGGATCTTAATGAAATTAATTAGATTGGCATACAGTTAACAGTAATATTTTACCAAGCATATCTTTTTAATATCATCTAAATATAATTATACATACCTTGACATTTTAAAATTTATTATAACATCAAAGATACTAACATATACCCCTTCTTTTCCAACAAACAAGTATGTAAACAATGCAGTAAATCTTCCTTTTCATACATTATCTTTATGATCAGAAAAATTGCAAAAATAAAATACAAGAGAATATAAAATTTAAAAAGATGGAAAACTGATTTTATTGGCTAATAATGAGCCTTTATATGAGAATGAATATTAAATGTGCATTTTCTAAACTCTTATAAATTATGTTTTCACTAATAAAATAGTCGTCAATGATGATATACAAGATTTTAAGAAGCTGCATATATCACTCCTAATGCCGAAATCAGAGTAGTAAATCTGAACATAAACAACGATGATGCAAATATCATGTGGTTTGCAGAACAAGTTTCTCTGCTCTCCCACCCTTCCCTCCTGCAATTGGAATGGACTTAACCCCTATCCATCGCTCCGGTAGGGAATAGTGCACGAAAGAGATGCTAGTGTTGCCCCCCCTCCATCTGAGGGGGCCCCCATGGAGTTATCAGGATTTTATTAAGAGGGTGCAAAAGGGTTAAAATTGGCCAGAAGTGACCAATATTCTTACATTTTCAAAGATTTAGATAGGTAGTGCGGTCTTCCCCTCCACCCTCCCACAAAAAAAGATGAATTATATTATTTGACTACTAATGATTAAAATTTTATTATAACGGCTTAGTAGTCCATTGTTTCCAAAAGAAATTCATGATTGGTATTTTCCTAAAAGTATTAATGATGACCAATTGAGGGCATTTTTCTTTCAGACATCATATGACATATGTAGATAAGCAAAGGAAAGTTTGCAAACAAATACTCCCGTCAACCAATCCATCATTTTTTCTACTAGTACTTTTTCTTAAAGTTGTGATCATCTTTCTTGTAATACCCTGTATACAAATATGAATAGTACCTGGTCCGAAATTTATGCACACATACAACAGATATGAAGTTTAGTACTAGTCACTTCAGCATACTTCATGAACAGTTTCTAGGGATAGTTAGAAAAGGGGCCTCCCAGAATGATGCTTGCCCCGAGGCCCAAGATAGTCTAAATCGGGCCCTGAATATGTGTCAAAGTGAGCATATGGTAAAAACTTATGCATGTCCACTTGGAATTTTGCATGTTCCAGGCATGTCAGGCAATATATTTAGTTGAATCCTGACAGTTATGCAATTTTATAACAAGAAAATTCACATTTTGTTTTAGACCTTAATTTTTGACACCAGTTTGATTTTATATAATAATGTTTGATATTCAATTCAAATCTTTTAATTAAAGTTTCATTAATAATAAAATATTTCAATTCAAATAGATTATTTAAAACATGAAAAAAGGGGTGGGGGGGGTGGATTGCATAATTATGACATCCCTTTCAACTGTACTTGCATAATACAGTACAGGACCGGCAACAGGCAGGACAGCCTGAGGCAGCTGCCTCGAGTAGCAGTTAGCTCACATATATAACATGTGATAATCTGTTATATGGATTGAAATTTTAAAAAAAGGGAAAGAGAGAGATTTTAGTTTCTTATTTTAGAAAAAAAAAAAGGGGGGGGGAATACATTTTAAATAACTATAGACAAAATAATAACAGCTTGAATGAAAAACTACTCTTATCATATATTCTAATACGAGCAAATCTTGTGGGTGGTTATATATATATATATATATATATATATATATATACAGTAAAACCTCCATAACGGACACTCCCGAATAGCGGACACCTCTATTTAACGGACACTTTTCTAATCCCCACTCCCAAAACCTAAATTTTTGTATGTTTAACCTCTGAATAGCGGACATTCCGAATAGCGGACAGTAATTTTGGCGATAAAGGATGAAAAATGGTTTTTTAACGAAAAAGATCAAAAATTAAAAAGCCTGTAAATTTTTCATGGCTCATAAATTTTGTGACCACAGATAAATGTGGTGGGTGGCCTGTGGAAAATCCCCCCTCCCTTCCGTCAGAGAATCAAAGGGGCTCTTTTTTTTTGGAAGATTTTGGATTTTCTGCTGATTAATGTCTAGAACTACAAATTTACCCTTCCCCAGATTCCATAATACACGAAACATCATTTTTTTTTCTTTCGCTTTGAATGCGCGTAACATAACCTCGTTTACATTGGCTTGGCATTTCATGATAAATTTATATGATGACCAATGTTGAATTCAGGGGGTGGCCCGGGGGGGAATGTCCCCCCTGGAGCATTGAAATATCCCCCCCGGAGTATTTCAAATTTTATGCTTTCAAAGGTTAAAAAATGGATTTCCCCCCCGGAACTCTATAATGTCCCCCCGGAGCTATAGAAATCCCTCCCGGAGAAAAGTGTTTGAATTCAACACTGATGATGACTATTTTTGTTTCTGTGTACTCAAGTTCAAACCATTGTTCGAAAAATCTTATAAAGAGTTAAAAAGAAAGAAAGAAAAAAAACTAAAAATAGGATATATTTTCATTTAATAGTTCTCATTCGTAAAATCCAAACAGTAATTAACTGGATTGCATAATTTTATAACATAGAAGAGAAAAAACTGGCATTACAGTGTGCCGCTGAAAAGGTGGTTGATAATAAACAAGTCACACTGCATTATACTCTGTGATTCAAATCTTCAAAATATGTTAACACCATTTTTATCGTTTTCTGAAAATATTGAGTTTTACGTACTCTGAATTTAGTGTCTTGTTTGTGATTAATGTTTCAAGAATGACCTCAAAGCGAAAGCGATTAACTTTAAAAGAAAATTTTGAAATTGTACGTGTAAGTAAATCTGAAAAACAGAAATTGAGTGTACGAATACTTGCCGAACGTTTTAAAATACGTAAAACACAAGTGGAAGAGATTTTACGATGTAAAGAAGTAATAAGGAATTTGTGGATTACTAACTCTAACTCTTAACACCAAAAATGTGAAATTGAGGAATACTGATTCCATTGAAATTTATTCTATAATTCTGAATTGATTTACTTCACTTCATTCAAAAAACTTCTTCAGGAAAAGGCTTTAGAAGTCTCGAAAAAACTCGGATGGCTGGAAAAGTTCCGGTTTCGGCACTACATCGCTTTCAAAACAATATGTGGAAAAGCAAAATCTGTAGTTCTTAAAGTGAAGGATTGACATGAACGACTGCAATCAATTTGTGCAGGTTATGAGGAGAGAAACAATTTTAATTTCGATAAAAACCGGACTCTTTTTCAGAATTTTTCCAAATAAGACTTTGTGCTTTAAAAAGGGAGACTGATCAGCCAAAAAATGTCAAAAGAGTTGCTCACTGTTTTATTATGTTGCAATGTATAAGGAGAATTTGAAATCCCTCTTATAATTGAAACATTTCTGAAGCCCATGTTTTTCTCAAAGAACATCCAATTTAATAAATTTTGTATTATGTCGAGAGCGAATAAAAAAGCGTGGATGACCAGTTCTTTAGTGATTAAATGGTTAACTTCCTTTGACAATATCATGAAAAAACAAAGAAAAGTTCTCTTGTTTTTGGACAATGCAATTTCCCATCCAAAACATTTGAAATTGTGCAATGTCAAAACTGGAAACTTTGTTTTTTCCCCCAAACACATCTTCCGTATGCCAGCCCCTTGATCAAGTCGTTATATACAATTGTAAAACCTGGTACACAAAGCTTTTATTAAGTCACACTCTTTCGAAGTTAGATTCTATAAATAGACTTGAGAACTGCTTAAAATTATTTAATGTTCCTGATGTTCTCGAATTTGGATTTTTTTCAACTGTATAAAAACCATAACCGGAAAACGTACAACAATGTTTAAAAAAAGCAGGCTTTATGTTAAAAGAAAGTGAAACACTTATTTCCGATAGAAATGAAGAATTAAGAGCAATGAGTGAATTAATGAAATGTGTCAGGAGTGAAGAAACTGCCAAAATGTTCATTAACATTGATGATGACCTACTGAAGAAGAATCAGTTGATGTAGGCATATTTTTCATAATTTCACCTCCCTGTATTAAATTATATGTTCCACCACCCCTCTCTCACTCCATACGTAAATGTTTTCTCACTAAAATAGCAGGTATTTTTTCATGAACCTACAACACCCCTGATCATTTCAGATTTATTGCTTAAAAAATAATTTTAATTTCTTCTTTATCATATAATAGAAGTTCTCGGACATATAAAAGCCAATTAATGAAACATTAAGCATTTCTTAACGATTTTGTGAAACTCTGAAGTTTTCCCAATAGCGGACACCTCCGAATAGCGGACAATTTGTGCGCTCCCGAGGTGTCCGTTATTTAGAGGTTTTACTGTATATGCAAAAATTATCTTAAAAACGGCTCTAACGATTTTGACGAAATTTCATATCCTACCGTTTTGGGGCACCAGAAAACCATTGGGCTAGGTCACATGCTCGAGAAAATTCGATTAGTGGGTCATTTTGGGTCATGGTCTAGCTAATTGTATCTAAAAAACGGTTCAAACGATTTTGACGAAATTTTGTATCCGACTATTTTCGGGCATGAGAAGTTAATTGGGCTGGGTCACATGTACGAGAACTTTCAATTAGTGGGTCATTTTTGGGTCAACGCAGGTCAAATTAATTTTATCTAAAAAACGGCTCTAACGATTTTGATTAAATTTTATGTCCTACGAGTTTCGAGCACGATAAAAGCATTGGGCTAGGTCGCATGTCCGAGAAAATTCGATTAGTGGGTCATTTCTGGGTCATTGTGGGTCAAGATCTAAAAAGCGGCTCAATTTACACTAAATTTTGCATCCAATGGTTTTCGGGCACGAGAAGACTGTTGGGCTAGGTCACATGTTCGAGAAAATTCAATTAGTGGGTCATTTTGGGTCATGGTCAAGCTAATTGTATCTAAAAAACGGTTCAAACGATTTTGACGAAATTTTGTATCCGACCATTTTCGGGCATGAGAAGTCAATTGGGCTGGGTCACATGTTTGAGAACTTCCGATTAGTGGGTCATTTTTGGGTCAACGCGGGTCAAATTAATTTTATCTAAAAAACGGCTCTAACGATTTTGATTAAATTTTGTGTCCTACGAGTTTCGAGCACGATAAAAGCATTGGGCTAGGTCGCATGTCCGAGAAAATTCGATTAGTGGGTCATTTCTGGGTCACTGTGGATCAAGATCTAAAAAGCGGCTCAATTTACACTAAATTTTGCATCCAATGGTTTCCGGGCACGAGAAGACTGTTGGGCTAGGTCACATGTTCGAGAAAATTCAATTAGCGGGTCATTTTGGGTCATGGTCAAGCTAATTGTATCTAAAAAACGGTCCAAACGATTTTGACGAAATTTTGTATCCGACTATTTTCGGGCACGAGAAGACTATTGGGCTGGGTCACATGTTCGAGAACTTTCAATTAGGGGGTCATTTTTAGGTCAAAGCGGGTCAAATTAATTTTATCTAAAAACGGCTCTAACGATTTTGATTAAATTTTGTATTTTACGAGTTTCGGGCACGCGAAAATCATTAGAGTAGGTCACATGTTCGAGAAAATTCGATTAGTGGGTCATTTCTGGGTCAATATCTAAAAAGCGGCTCAATTTACACTAAATTTTGCATCCTATGGTTTTCCGCACAAGAAGACTGTTGGGCTAAGTCACATGTTCGAGAAAATTGAATTAGTGGGTCATTTTGGTCATGATATTTGAACTCAAATTTAATTTTGACCGAGCATAGCTCGGTCTTCCCTGCTCGTTTCTATAATAAGAGAGTTTAACAATTTATTCTTTACCTGTAAAAATTCCACTGAGGCTAAGTTAACAGAGGTTATTTTAAATGAACTAGCAAGATTAGATATCAATATAGGATATTTTCATGGCCAGAGTTATAACAACAGAGAAAACATGAAAAGACTCCCCTTCAAGGTGGGCAAAAATGCATTTTAAATAAAAATCCTAAAACTTTTATATGGCTTGTGTATGTCATTTGTCAAATTTAGTTATTAATGATATTAACTATCTGGAGAAACAAGCAATTTTTTAACACTTTCCAACCTAGTTGAAAAGTGTTTATGACTTCGGTTTGTCGGGCCGTCTGCCGTCTGTCCGTGCTCTAACTCCCGTAAATATGCTCGGATTACCCTGCAATTTTTATATGTTATTGTCGTTATCTATAGCATGTTCCCTATTTCAACTGAAGTGTGTAGCACTCATAGTTTTTTTTCAGGGACACTCAAAAGAATTCCGTTACATTACGGTCTATGGGGAAAAATCATTTGCGGTTTATTTTAATGATGTTACACAATTTCAAATATGTTGTAATTGATATATATCACTAAGGTGCATTACAAGAAGCTTAATATGGAATAGGGTGTGCATAGCAGTTATAGTTACTTTACAGGGACAGTCAAAAGAATTCCGTTACATTACGTCTATGGAGAAAAATCGTTTGCAGTTTAATTAAATAATGTTTCACTATTTTAAACGCATTGAAATTTATATATATCACTAAGGTGCATTACAAGAGGCTTACTACAGAATAGTGTGTGCATAGCAGTCATCGTTCATTTACAGGGACACACAAAAGAATTCTCTACTGTCTGTTAACAATAAGGCATGGAAGTGCGTTTTAAGTTGCTGAATGCTATTTTAAATTTAACTCACTTTTTGTCTATTACTTGGTGTGTATAAATTCTTTATTTCATATACAAGGCAGCACAAAAGTTCGCGAACACATTTCCGTTTATTGAAAGAAACTCCAGAAAGAGAATTTTAAACTGTGTTATGCGTTTCCTAACTAAACTAAAATTTAGCATCCTATGTAGTATATATACAAATCTATAGATCATATACAGGGCTGAATAAAAGTACTCGGATATTTTTCCGAATGTTGTATATGTTGGAAATCCCTGAAATTATGTTTCTAAATATGTTATGCATTTTCCAAATTGTTTACTTAGATGTTATCTTTCAGCTTATTAAACGGTAATGATTTGTAAAATTATTTTGGATCGTTGGAAAGTGTTACATAATCTATGCTTGACGCATGATTTTTCGTTCTTGTTTAACTTATACATGGGCTTTTCATTTTCAATTCAATGTGTGCATCTATATGCTAAGTCATAAAAAAACACATAGCTTCTTTAACTTTGAAAAGTGGTAATATAATTCATGTGATAGCAGGGTTAAAGTTGTAAAGCTTTTCAGGTATGATTTATCCAAAATGTATGACACATTAGAATTTTTTTTTTTTTTTAAGTGAGTCAAGAGAAAGTGTTTATATCACTGGCTAATAAGATATCGACATTTAAATTTATTTGCAGCATAGTACTTTAACATAAAATTTTATTTTAAAAATAACAAATAATATAGCATCTCAACACTTTAATAAAATCCAAATACCAAAGTGCCTTAACATTTTAGAATAAATGAATCTCTTTTTAATAGACTTTTGCATCAATAGCTTTCAATAAATCTTGACTTCCGCAAAAAAAAAATCACTTTTACATATATTTAATTATATTTTTAAAATAGTACTAATAGGCAATTAAATTCTTTGTTTAATTTCAAATAGGTATGTAATTAATTAGTCCTTGATATAATTAATTTTCTAATTATATTTATACAAAAATTTCGTGCATAATTTGATTTTTTAAAATTTATCGGTCTTGTCTTGTCTCAAGATTGTTTATTAAACTTAATTATTCTAGCAAATGAAAATACATATACTTTTAAATTGATTACGATATAATAATCAATTTTGGCAAAGGAAATGCAAGATAATGAAGTATTTATTTCACTGATGATAATTGTGTTCATATAGAGTCATTAACAAAAGTTTAAGATCACTTGCTATTCGAGATGACAATCCAAATTCCTTCTTTAAACCTCTAGATACAGTCATCAGGCTTACATTCCATCTTGATGCAAAAGCAAAGCTTCCTTTATTTTCTTTCAGGAACTCCCAGGCAAATGCATACCCATTTACAATATGATATGATCTTCTTAAGGGTCCTCTTCACGCACTTGAAAACACCGCTCGCTAATGGTAATCCTATGGGGCATTATTTTTCTAATATCTCGCTTGTATTTCAATATTTTTAAAACGATTTTTTTTTTCACTGGATAGCAGATATCAATTCTATTTCCATCGTTGATTACTTTTTCAATTTTTTTTGCGTATTTTTTTTAGGATGATACTTTTACTTTCGAAACCGGTTCCAAAAGTGAAAGCATCTTCATAAAAAAAATCCTCAAAGAAAATCAAAAAAGTAATCAACAGCGGAAATAGAAATTGATCTCGGCTATCCAATGCAAAAAAAAAAAATCATTTAAAAATATTGAAATGCAAACGAGTGATTAGAAAAATAATGCCCCATAGCATTCACATTAGTGAGCGGGTGTTTGCAAGTGTGTGAAGAGGATACTTCAGACGTTGTTACTCTTGGGTGACCTGATTGTTCCCTTGCAGTAAGCATCCCATCTGAAACTAAATGTAAGGACAACTGCTGTACATAATGCCAAAGTGAAGTATGAAATAGATGCTGAATCATATCACATGACCATATGTGCTGAATAGCTGTGTGTTCACCTGTAAGAAAATAAAGGAGCTAGAAAGAGATTGTAAGCCTAATGATTGTATCTAAGTGTTTAAGAGCCTACATCAGTCATGCGAAAAAACACTCCAGCTAATGTTAAGTCTATGGGAAGGTTATCGTGCGATTTCTCGCTCGCATTTTAATATTTTTAAATGATTTTTTTTGCATGTGATAGCTGAGGTCGATCTCTAACTTTGTTAGTTTTTACTTTTTCGATTTTGGTTCCAGTTTTTTTTATATAAGGGTAATCTCACTTTCAGAACCGGTTCCAACTGGTTCCAAAAGTGAAAATGTCCGCTTATAAAAAAACCGTAACCAAAATCGAAAAAGTAAAAACTAAGAACGTTACAGATCGACCTCAGCTATCCTATGCAAAAAAAATCATTTAAAAATATTAAAATGCAAGCGAGAAATCACGCGATAACCTTCCCATAGACTCAACATTAACTGGAGCGTTTCTTCCCATGACTAGCGTAGGCTCTTAAGGAAGGAATTTCAATTGTCACCATAAATAGCAAGTGGTCTTAAATGTTGTATAAACATCAAGTGGTCTTAAATTTTTGTTAATAACTGTAAACTGTAAATATTAGTAATATGGGACTCAATGTGTGCAATTGCATACTGTGTGCAACTTCAAACTGTTATATAATTTTCTCTTTATCATATATTTTTTAGTTAATTACTGAGAAGAATTTCATGTTTTTCAGTTTTACTGTTTTAAATTTTCTGTCTCATTTGGCTTAAAAATGTTTAAATCAACTGAAAATGCAACTGCTTTTTAATATTGATTTTGGCATTATAATAAATGATTTTGCCAAAGAAAAGTCAAGCAAAGTAGGTTTAAAAGATTTTGTCTAATTCTTTATAGTTGTGTTCTTATAAATATTCCAATATATGATTGTACCTCTGTGTATTATAATTTCAAACAGACATGTCACTTGTTATTTATATAAATACTAGCTGTTACCCGTGACTTCGTTCACGTATCATTAAAAGAAGAATAAATGCATTAATTAAGCAAAATATTTCATTACCGATAATTAGAAACGTAAATAATTAACTAACTCTCTATCACATTCCATAGGAGACAATACAGTATTTCTATGTTTTAAAAAGGTGAAATTTTTTGTGACAAATAATCACGAAAAGGAAACTGCAACCAATGAAAAAAGGCGGGCCAAGTAAAATCGTGGCAATCAGCAAATTTTGTAAAAACATATGTCAAGTTTACCTGGTAAACCATTTTACTTTAACGCCTTTGTGAAACGTTTTAATAGCCATCCATCAAAGATAATGGAAATAGTATTTTATTTTTCATTCTAATTCAATTTTTGTGAATAGGGTACAATAATTGTAGACCTAAATGCAAGGAGCTTAAATTTGTCTCCTTTATTTAATCTATAACTGAAAAAAAATCTTTATTTCTAAGTGAAATTATGTTGACAGACGATTTTTGTTCTCCAGAATAAATTGATTCATGAAGTTTGAATATGTGAAAATACGTTTTATATTTTTCAAAAATTTTACTGGAATCAAGATTTTTTTTTCTTTCACCATCTATTCAAATTGAAAATAAATTCTTTTTTTTCAGTTTAATGAGAAAAAATATATTAATCCATTTCTTCTTTTTTATCCACAAAAATGGAATAATTTAGCTGCCATTTTTAGAGAAACTTCGTTAAAATTTACAAATAATAATAATAATAATATCTCGGAATTTAAATCATTTTTTTAAATTCTGAGAATTTATGACATTCTCGGGTCAATGATAACCGGTGTTAAGTAAATCGCGTTGCGTTCGACAATCTGAAAGGAGTTGTTGCGAAATACAAACATGTGGTCAGATTTTAATATAATAGATTCGTATTTATTTTTCTTTTCCTAATAATCATGGTGTGGTTTTTGGCAAAAAACTCTCATCTGTATGTAACTGATATTCATGTTTAATAATCGGTATAGATAAAAAAAATATTTAAAATTTTCATTTTAAATATGGCGTGAAACTTATCTACTTTCTAAACTTACCGATCCTTGTAGTATTAATGTAACGAACTGATTCACGCTCCTTGTAAAACACATTTGAAAATTCCCGTTTTATTTCAAATATGACACACTTTTTCCTCAGAGAAATCTCTTTTTAATGGCATAATTCTTGTTAATTTTCTTTTTCTTGCAATCAGTGCATAAATTTTAGCGGAAAACTAACATTTGTATGTAACTGGCATTCAAGCTAATTATTAATCAGTATCGATAAAAAATATTTCAGTTTTTCATCTTAAATATTACGTCCATTATCTATCTACTTTCATTATACATTGATATTCATGCTCCTTGTATTATTACGAATATTTGAAAATACATGTTTTATTTATGACGTCATATTTGTCCAAGCCGAGGAGGATCCTTTTCATAGTTCCATGGTCCAAGCGAAATCTATTTTTAATAATATAATTATTGTTTATTTTTCCTTCTAATTACAATGTAGTTTTTGACAGAAAAAGATCTTTTTAATGTAATCGATATACATACTTCATGTATAATAACAAATACTCCTTATTTTTGTTTCAAATATCACGGAAATTCATCTTCTTTTGAATTGTTTTTAATTTTCATTTTTCACGTGAAAATCGTTCAATTGCAAATTAAATGTTGAGGAAAAATTATTTTTTTCTGTTTTTATTTATTGGCAACAATCAAAGCCCTAGCAACGATAAAGTAAAATGGTTAAATTTTATGGAAAAATGTCCATTTATTCTCTATGAAAATAATGAAATTTTTAATTATTAAAGAAAATATTTGAATAAAATAAATAAAATCTAGCCTATGTTCATTTGAGGGTTATAATCAACCTATATGCAAAGATACAGGATCATTAAATGCTACATTTTGACGCTGGCTTCAGCATAACATTTGCACACAATCGGATTTATAATATTATTAGGATTCTTCTATTTAAAATAGGATTTCCTTTATAATTTGGCTGTTTTTAATTGTTTGACATCTTTAAACTTAAGAATACTTATTTTAATATAATTCTTTTATAGAGTGAAATTGTGGTTGCTAGCAATATTGATAAAAATGAATGTCTTTCCAAAAGAAAAGCAAATGGAATCAGATTTTGAAGTTTTAGTTATTTTCTTGTAAATTTAAGTAGGATATGATAACATTATCATGCGTTTAATTTCTAATTAACTGCTAATATTTTTTTAAGTTTATGTGATTGTTTTTAAAATAAGGTGATTATTTAAAACTTTTTTACTTAATTAAATAAATATATTTATTCATTAATGTGATTTTTTTTTTAAAATAATAAATAGTAGTTTTATGTTAATTTACTTATTTTTAAAACATTTGAGTATGAGTGAAAACACAGTCATATTATAAGAGAGGTAAAATAATGCTTGTCTCAGATGTACAAAACAAAATAAAATTAATATTAAAATTGTACTGACATGTACTGAAATAACAATAAAATTGTACAAAAATAGAAAATTCATAAATATTTAAAAATACTTTCAGGAACAATCCACAGTACTAATAATATGTCTAAAATATCCAATGCAAACTCAACTGATATCATTAAAAGATTATTTATCTTCAAAATTAATTTTCATGGCTTATTCAAAGATAAAGTTAAAATTCATCTGTACTTGAAGATTATGATTTCACTTAGCAATTCAACTAAAAATACTCATTGATTTTATACATTATAATCAAAAATAATAGTAAAATTTTAATAAATTAAAAAGTACATTATATGCATTTGAAATAATAATATCAATAAACAATATATAATGTGTTTCAATTACTTAAAGTTACAGGATTAATAGCTATTACAATCACTGTAATAATTCTTAAACAATCATAGACGATTTCAACAGCATATCACCATTTCTGTCCCAATAACAATTGTTTTTTTTTTTTCAAACATTCTAACAATGCAGAAGAGTATAAAAAATTATCCCAACAACTTCACCCACAGCAAAACAATTATTTTCTTAAAGAACAATCAAATTAAACAAATTAAATTATTCTTAGGAAAGTGCATTTCACTATAGTAATTTGTTTAAAATATTTTAATTAAATAGAAATAATTTATTATACTTTATAAGACAACATGATTTCCCACCATTCAGAAAAGATGACAGAAATCTTGAAGAATTTTCATCAAATATTACATGATGGAAATTTTACAGAATTTTTCGGATATAGATAACTCTTAAAAGTAATATACAGCAGTGGAAAAAAATGTGGGAACTTTTTTGAAAAGCTGTATTTTTGAGGTTTGGTGGCTCACATAACACCATTTTTTATTGAAGAATACCATAAAATTATATATCAGTGGAAATGAAAAGACAATTTAATCAAAAATGTAATGAAATAAATTTTGTTCAAATATTCATATTTAATCAAAAGTTATACACAAATAAACAAAAAGAGGAAACACAACTTGCTGAGGTTAACATGAAGTAGCTTTTCTTTATTTGAATGAAGCCAATGAGCATGAGTGTTTAGAAAGCCAATCAGATGTCATCCTATTTTGGCAGTGGGTTGATCAGGCAACAGTAAAATTCAAATGTTATGTTTTGGAGCTGTAAGGACATTTGTCAGTGCTTTATGTAATTGATATTAGAGTTAGATGTAAAACATAAGAAAATTAAAGAAATGACACAAAGAGTTGACTGGTCACCTAGAAAGTTATGTAAAAGTACTAGCTTAGTGAACAAGGTTACAATTATGAAGAAATTAGAAGGCAAATTGATAGAATGTACTCAAAGGTGGCATTTCTAAATTTTTGAAGTCATATAAAGAGACTATGTCATTACAAAACCAAACTGGTAAAGGCAGGAAAAGGTGTATGAATGATATATACAAGTGATGATAGAAGAATTAAGAGACTGCATATGTGGCCGAAGAAAATCATCTGGATGAAACAGGTGATTTCCCCAAGTTAAAATGGCTTAAGCCAATGTGATGTTAAGAGTGCATGAACTGTTCTGAACAGACTGTAAAAATTTGGTTTAAATGCTATATTTCCATGGAAAAAGCCATTTTTATCGCCCCAACATTAAACTAAGCTAAAACTCAATTTAACTGGACAGCAGAACAATAAGACAGTGTTATTTGATCTGACAAGACCAAAATCTTACGGTTTGATATGGCATAAAATATGTAAGGAAAAGAAACGGAGAAGATTTGCATCCTAACTGCATTACACACACTGTGAAGCATCTAGAATAGAAGCTCAATATAGAAAGAGCTCTTGATGGGAGCATGTACGGCGCTTACGCATGTTGCTTGCTGCCTTATTACTTGGCGATTTGCGGAAGTCTTCGCCAAAGAGCTGAAGAGCAAAAAGCTCTAACCAAACTTTTCTCTCTGCTGATTGTAAGGGTGAGCGCAATAACGTCAAAATAGGTTGAGAAAAAAAAAAAAAAAGAGAATAAATTTGTATTATCACGTTTGCTTCATGAATACGTTTAAATCAACATTAATTATATTACTTAATATAATATTTTATTTTCACCTACATAATTTGAAACAAGAGCAGTAACATAATTTGCAAGTGTAAATGTTAATGTACATTAACAGTTATACAAAATTAATCAATATAGCTTTTAATATAATGTTTTTATTTCATTAAAACTTTACAGACAGTAATTATTAAATACCGTGTATAATTATTTGTAACTGAATATACTTTTAATATAATGTTTTTATTTCATTAAAACTTTACAGACAGTAATTATTAAATACTGTATATAATTATTTGTAACTGAATATAGCTTTTAATATAATGTTTTTATTTCATTAAAACTTTATAGAAGACAGTAATTATTAAATACCGTATATAATTATTTATAACTGAATATTTCTTAAGTGAAATTTTTTTACTACTATACTATAATATTATAATGTTTTAATAAACTCTACTTCATTTTTTCATAACTCAAAATAATAATAATAATAATAATAAACTAAGCTCATAAATACATATTTATAAATTTATGAGCTTAGTTTATTATTATTATTATTATTATTATTATTATTATTTTGAGTTATGAAAAAACAAAGTAGAGTTCATTTTTATACAATGTAGTATATTTAGTGTAATGAAATTACACTATCCGTGTTTACCTCAATAAGGACAAAAATTAATTTTTTTTCACAGAAAAGATGAATTTTTTTGCTTGATTAATGAACAATAATTCACAGATCAACTTACAGTGATCGGACAATCATGATTGATACAACATTTTTATCCTTAGATTATAAGGAAGAATACGGCACTATTGTATACAACCCAATATATGGTAATTTTTGCAGTGTGAAGTGGAGATGTTCCCAAATCGTAACATATACTCTAAAATTTAAATATCCACATTTCTCTTCAAAAATATTGTTTAGCATACATTCTATGTATAAGTGACAATTAGCTTTTATTATTTAAATGTGAATAATGTAACAAACTTTAAATATTAATAAGTACTTAAAGTAGTAATGCAATATTTTATTTCATTAGATTACTACTTTCAGTAGATTAGTTGTGTTCATTGATTTTAACTTAATATTTAGAAATTAAATTACTTTTAAATTACATAAAAGTTACTCTCGTATTCTGTAATATTGTGATATTAGAAATTTTTTCAACCCTATCTCCTTCCATTTCTGTTTGTTTGCTTGCTTATTTTATTTAAGTTTATTATTTTTAACTTAATACTCAAAAATTAAATTAGTTTTAAAGCAAATAAAATATACTCATTTTTTTTTAAGATAAAATAAAAAAAAATTGAATGAAGGTGAATATCTTATATGATAAAGTAATATTCAAAATGATTTTGTTCGTACAAATATTATTTTTATTCCTGAATATTTTTTTATGTGCAAAATTTTTCATGATTCAGCCAAAAGTCATTTTCAGCATTTCATTTTGGAAAAATAAGTATTAGATATATACATAGAGTAAGACCTTATTAAATACTGTAGGATCTATTACATAAAGTAAAAGTAAGTCCACCTTTTCATGCCAAGCGTATAATTGGCTTTAAACATTCATTTTGTCAAAATTTTCTGAAGATTCCTCGCAGCCTCAATGAAGTTCACTGGATAAATAATTTGCAAGATTTTTAAAACTACAATATTTTATTTTAGGAATAGTTGTTACTTTTCCCCTGATGAAAGAAAGAAAGAAAAATTATACTTTGTCTGCATTTCTGAAATCTAAAAAAACAGGGCACTCATAAAAAATATCCCTGTATATCTGATAAAAAATATACATATACTAGCAAGCTACGCCCGCTGCGCTGGTCAGTTTCTACAAATGAACCTTGAAGCAAACAAAATATATCGTTTAATTTGACCTTGTATTTGAAAGCAATCTGTATATTTACCTGGAATATCCTTCCACATTACTGAAAAATGACGTGATTGCGCTATTATATTTTCTAATGTGCAGTCAAAATTTTAGCTGTTAAGGACCAACTCTTTTATTTGGTCATTTACAGTTAAGGTTTGCTAAAGAATGATAAAACTATATGCAATATACTAAAACAATCACTAAAAATTATCGAACTAACAATGCAAACTAATTAACAAAATCCATTCAGTAGAAGTTTTTATAAAGGCTAATCTTTTATAATCGGGTTCATCTGATTATAGAACTTTTCCACGTAATTCTAAAACAGAACAATATAAAATATACTAAAACCATCCTTACAAATTATCTACTTAACAATGCAAGTCGCAAAAAATACGCCCAGTAAAAACTTTCAAAAAGGCTAATCTTTCGGAATCGGGTTCTCCTGACTGTATAACCTTCACACAACTGTTTGACTAAGCAGCGTAGAACAATATGTAGTACATTAAAACCATTCCTGAAATAGCATCTGACTAACAATACAATTCTCATCAAAATCCGTCCAGTAGAACTTTTTCAGAAGGCAAATCTTTCATAATCCGAATCAAATACTGAAAAAGCTAATATTTGATAAAAAAAAAATATCACCTTATTTTCGAATTTCCCCCTATAATTCCTTTCTTTTTTTTAAATAAAATTAATAACAGATTTTTCTTTTATTTTTCCAGCTGTATAGCCATTTCAATTCTTTCTGCATCAAAAAAAAAAAAATAAAGACACCTTTTGGCTTAAAATCAAATTGTTTAGGATCAAAAGTAAAATCAAAATCGCCAAAAACAAAAGATAAATCGCGAAATATTGTTTCGATAGCAATCTTGCCCCTTGAATATTTTTTTAAGCATTGCGAACATTCCCAATCATGTTTAAATTAAATATTTTCGTTTTATAATATTCTCTCATCAAAACTCTTTTTTCTTTCTTTTTCTTTTTTTTTTTTAATTAATTTAACACAGTTTTTCTTTTATTTTTGGAGATGTAAAGCCTTTTCATTTCTTTCTGCAACAATAATGATCGCCAAAAAAATAGCAATGGTAACCTTTTCGGCCAAAATAACAAAACTTTCTATCATAATTCAATAACTAATCTACGTAGAACGTCGTGTTATACATATAAACCTTCCTCTTGAATCACTCTATCTATTAAAAAAAAACCGCATCAAAATCCGTTGCGTAGTTTTAAAGATTTAAGCGTACATAGGGATATAGGGACAGAAAAAGCGACTTTGTTTTATACTATGTAGTGATAAACTGAAATACTACACAATCAATGGTACTTTTATGTTAGCCGGGCGCCAATGATATATACAAATATATGTATATATATATACATATACATAAATTTGTATCTATATCTATATATGTATGTATATATATATCACTGGCACCTGGCTAACATAAAAGTACCCAATTAATATCACGACACAAACAGACATATACTAGAATAGATATAAAACTTACAGCAACTTTTTATTTTTATTTATTTATTTGCTTGTTAATCAACATTTTTGTAATGAAATAAAACATGCCAGGTTTTTTAAAAAGTGTATTTGCTCTAAATCATAATTTGTACTGAACAACCATCCCTAATATGTCAAACACAAATTACAAATATAAAGTTCTTCTCCACAAGCTCCATTCTTGCAATAAACTTGCATTATTCTAATCTAACTTTTCAACAGCTCTCTTTTAAATATGTTTTATTGTAGTGCATAAGATTTTTTTCTCTCTCTTTTTAGCACTTTCCAACCTAGTTGAAAAGTGCTTATGACTTCGGTTTGTCTGGCCGTATGGCCGTCTGGCGTCTGTCCGTGCTCTAACTCCCATAAATATGCTCGGATTGCTCTGCAATTTTTATATGTTATTGTCGTTATCTATAGCATGTTCCCTATTTCAACGGAAGTGTGTAGCACTTATAGTTTTATTACAGGGACACTCAGAAGAATTCCGTTACATTGCGGTCTATGGGGAAAAATCATTTGCGGTTTATTTAAATAATGTTTCACTATTTTAAACGCATTGAAATTTATATATATCACTAAGGTGCATTAGAAGAAGCTTAATATGGAATAGGGTGTGCATAGCACTTATAGTTACTTTACAGGGACAGTCAAAAGAATTCCGTTACATGACGTCTATGGAGAAAAATCGTCTGAGGTTTATTTAAATAATGTTTCACTATTTTAAACGCATTGAAATTTATCTATATATATCTAAGGTGCATTACAAGAGGCTTACTACAGAATAGTGTGTGTATAGCAGTCATCGTTCATTTA
The DNA here is from genome assembly GCA_963931845.1 of Maratus michaelseni. Taxonomy (NCBI): domain Eukaryota; kingdom Metazoa; phylum Arthropoda; class Arachnida; order Araneae; family Salticidae; genus Maratus; species Maratus michaelseni. Next base: position 225,094,991 of record OZ007596.1, read on the forward strand.
CAGGGACACACAAAAGAATTCTCTACTGTCTATTAACACTAATTCCTGGAAGTGCGTTTTAAGTTACTAAACACGATTTTAATTTTAACTCGCTTTTTGTCTATTACGTGGTGTGTATAAATTCTGTAGATCCTATATAGGGCAGCACAAAAGTTCGCGAACACATTTCCGTTTATTGACAGAAACTCCAAAAAGATAATTTTAAACTGTGCTACGCATTTCCTAACTAAAATAAAATTTAGCATCCTAGCGTATACAAATCTATAGATCATATACAGGGCTGAGTAAAAGTATTCGAATATTTTTCCGAATATTGTATCTGTTGGAAATTCCTGAAATTATGTTTTTAAATATGTTATGCGTTTTCCAAATTGTTTACTTAGATGTTATCTTTTAGCTTATTAAACTGTATGTTTTGTAAAATTATTTTGGAAGCGTTGGAAAGTGCTACATAATCTATGCTTGACGCATGATTTTTCATTCTTGTTTTTTTTTTTTTTTTTTTTTGCTCCCTTAAAACTTTAAATAAGACAAAAATGCTCAATGATCAATTCAGGAGGCGGCCCTCGTGTGCGCCATATTATAAAAATTGTAATGAGTTACATTAAATTTTCAAAATCAAAATTGCTAAAAAAATTATAAATTATTTAACACTAATTTTTTATGCATCAGTATTCTCTTATCAATCACCTACAAAAAATGTCTATATGTTATAAAAATCTGGCATTGAAATTATTTCTTAAAAATAAAACTGCTGAAAAATTACGTTTCCTAAACTATTTAACAGAAGAGAATTTAACAGACCCCCCCACCCCCAAGTAAGACTACTTGATCTAAACATTAACATTCTCATAAACTTATTCTTGCTCAGTATATTTTTATGTTATTAAAGATAAAATATAAATACAACTTTAAACATAAACACTTTTTTTCTACACAAAACACTTATTTTCCTCTCATTGGCAGAGTAGGAATCAATGCTTCCTTTTTCTTTCTCTTTTCGTGTTCAGTGGGAGCCAATTCTACCATATGCTTATTTTATATACAAATATTAAATTCGGTTAGCCAAACAAGCGATAAACTGCCTAATACAGCAACCCTATTCATGCGCTGCAGCTTCTCAGAAGGAGCCCTTTCTATATTGAGAAGCTAGTAGCATCTAGTCAGTATTATGATATGGGGTTGTATGACATCAATAGGTATGGGCAGAATTTGTGTGATTAATGGGAATATGAATGCCCTAAAAAAATACATAAAGGAAATACTTCAATCTCAACTGAAGCTTTCTGCACATGATCTTTCCCAAGATAATGAAGAATTTATATTTCAACAGGATTAAGCTCCATGTTATGTTGCTAAATCATATATGACACTGGAATAATATTATTCCAGTGTTGGAATAGCCCAGACCTTAACCCAATAAAAAATCTATGGAGCCGACTAAAGAAACTTGTTGCACAGAAACAAACCAGCAATAAAATCCAAAACAGCTTCAGAGATAAAAGACTCAGTTCACGCTATGGAAAGACATTGTAACATCATAATTACATAAAGGTTACCAAACTAAATATTAGATGAAATCGTGGTAATTTTTGTAAATCTCATTTTTTTATGTGTTTCACTTTTCTTCTTTATCATTTCTGTTCTAATAAACATTCCTTCAGGAAATATATTGCATTACATTCTTGAGTGAATTATCTTTCCATTGGTATATAATTTAATGGTATTACTTAAAGAGAAAGTGGTGTTATGAGCCATCAAACTTCTCAAAAATACACCTTTTCAAAAAAGTTTCCATAATTTTGACCATTACTGTAGCATACATATATTATACAAGATGTCACAAAAGTCATATTTAAAAAATTAACAAATCGTCACATTGGAAAGCAGTTTGCACCATAAGACTTGTCAGTGTCAGATATTTTGTGGCAAAAGCAAAAGATAGTTCAAATTTTCTTTAAACTATTTTTTCTCAAAAAAATTTTAACTATTTGACAAGTCTTATGGCCAAAACTGCATTCCGATATAACAATGTTTCATTTTTAAGAATTATTGAAATGTGAACGGACTTGTGGGATACCCTGTATACTAGTTGTATTAACCTTCTTTTTCTGCCATTTGTCATAAAATGACTGAAAAATATGGAAATCTTGCATGAAAAAACATTGTGTTAACAGAAAAGAAAACGAAACGAAACACTATTTCTTTTATTCATTGTATGTCTATGAAATTGATGAATTAATACTGTCCAGATTCAAATATTACAAAATAAATCTCAGATATAACTTTCTTGATGGAAATATTGATGTCCATACAAAATTCATCAAAATATTACAGAGTTTGATCAATAAAAAGGTGAACTATATAACTATGAAACAGCAGGTTTTATACAGGTGCATCAGTTTTACTAATAAGCATAGTAAAAGTAAACAGGAAACTGTCTGCAAAAATCTCTTAAATCACATGCATACATACACATGAATAAATTTATCTCATATACTTTTGGTTATCACATGCCTTACAAAAATATTCATTTTATGATTACATAATAATACTGTTAGAATTTATAGTAATAAATGAAATGGGTAAAAAGGATTATTTTATTTAATTCTCTAGAATACGGATGCACAACTTGTGTTCCACGGAGACCCTAGATGCCAACATCTCCAAAAAATTGTGAATTTCACCATTTAGTCGCAGGAAAAAACATGAATTTTGTCAATTGGGTGCATAAAAATTAAGAATTTTGCTGATTGGGCATATAAAAAAAGCGAATTTCGGCAAATGGGCACGTAAAAATTACGAATTTTGCCAGTCAGGCAAGTAAAAATCCTGAAATTTGTCAGTTAGGCATGTTTAAAGCACGAATTTTGCTGGTCGGGCATGTAAAAAGCTCAAATTTCACCAGTCGCATGCATAAAAATCACAAATTTTGCCAGTCAGGTGCGTAAAAATAACAAATTTTGCTGGTCGGGTACGTAAAAATTGCAAATTTTGCAGGTCAGGCACATAAACATCCTGAATTTTGCCGGTCGGGCATCTACAAATCCTGAATTTTGCCGGTCAGGCATGTAAAAAGTACAATTTTCACTGGTTGGGCACATAAAAATTGCAAATTTTGTCAGTCAGCCGCATAAAAATAGCAAATTTTGCCAGTCAGGTGCGAAGGAGGCTAACCCCCTTCTCATTCAAAATGAGCATTTTTATGAGCTTATAAGACACTAATTCCCCCCCCCCTCCTTCCGCTAAACAAAATTTTGTCCATGCTACAGATGTTGGCCCTCGACACTCCACAGTCGTTTTTGTAAGTGGCCTTCCTCTTATGAAGGTTGTGCACCCCTACTCTAGAATATTCTACAAATTTGGAATTTTTTCTACAAATGACATTCGTATATTTGTCTATAGTCTTTGACTTTGCATATGAGAGGACTTATTTGCTGCAATTTTGGGAGTTGTAAATTTGTGACTGAACCAATCAGGGTTGTTTGATTTAAATCAGCTTGATTTAAATCGTGATTTAAATCATGATTTTTTAAAAAAAATCTTTGATTTAAATCAGTTTTTTTAACATTCATATTTACTGGCTGAATAAGGATCAAATTCCTCATTCATGTTAATATAAAAGTTAAACTCATTCATTTCAGATTAAAAATTACCTTTTAATAACATTAAATAAAACTTTTATAGATTAAAAATATTATTATATTATGAAAATAAATGCAACACTGCATTAAAAATATTATCTATCCATAGTACATTCTCCAAAACTACTGATAAATACTTACTAATTTGTAAAGGTTTTTTTTCTTAGTCACTTCCATTTTTTGAAAGCAAGATGCTGAAGCTAAAGTTAAATATATTTAATATAATAGTATTTTCAGTGGAGAGTCACTTTCTCTAAAGCAAATGATACATAATTCACAAGTTTGTTTTACATTTACCTGCAAATTACAATATCCCATATGTTGATGTTGATGTATTGATCATATAATGTGATTAATACATGAACTAATTATAACATGAATATTTGGACTGTTTGTCTAACATAGAATTAATTCCAGTTTCATGTTTCTTCTATAATTGAAAATACTTTAATCCCTTTCCTCTTTCTTTTCTTAGAATTCATTGCTTACTGCAATGGAAAAAAAATAAGAAATTTTATTGTACTAAGCTAAGCACTAAGCAGTCATACGTATTGTCAAGTAAGCAAGATTGTTTTCTAAAATTGACCATGGCTGAGGGGCAATAACACTAATAATTGATAGCTTCACACTTTTAGTTATAGGATTACCTTGTATTTGGTACCTAAGAATAGTATAGTGTGAATTTCACTAATGATGAAAAAAAAGAAAGACAAAAATACAGTTCACATTTTACATCCGTGATAATGAAATTTCAAGGAAAATCTGATCCTTTTTCTGAATTTTTATTTGATAAAGACATAGTAACAAAGATTTCTCCCTTAGACTGGTGGAAAACACACTTTGATTCAGAAATTTGTGTATCAGATGGTGAGGGGAGTGTAAAGAAACTCATAGAGCAACTGTTTACAGCAACAGCTACTTCTTCCTCCGTGGAACGGATTTTTTCAACATATGGTTTAGTTCAGTTCAATCTATACTTAGAACTAAATTAGGAAATGATAAAGCAGCCAAATTGGTGTTCTTATACAAAACCTTAAATGCATAAATAGTTAAAAATGTTAATATAATTACATATATGTAAATAATTACAAAATAAAAAACAGATTTTGTAAGAGATTGAATTGTAATCTAATATTAAAGTATAATTTTATATTAATGATTTAAACAATTATCTGTTTATAGATATTCACCAATGTTAAACTGTTTCTATTTAATATTTTGTCATAACTTAAAAATTATAGAATTGTTTTTGCATGATGCATAATAAATATATACCCATATGCATTTAGCATTCTTTGTTGTATTTATTATACGTTGTTATATAAAATATGTGTTATTTGGAGTAATACACGAAAGAAAATTTTAATAACTTTTAAATTAAATAGAAATTTATACATATAACACACATATTAATATGTATAACAATTTAATATTAGAATGCTTTAAATTTTAAATGAATAATCTAAATTTGTTTGCAACAATTTTAAATTTAAATTATTTTGAATTCTTATCTAGAAATTGTAATGAAATTAATAGAAATATGTAAATCTACACAGAAAATATAAATAAATATGTGCAGAGTACACAAATAATATTATACTATAACAATATTTTAAAAAATCAAAAAAATCCGATTTAAATCAAAAAAATCTGATTTAAATCAAAAAAATCCGATTTTTTTGATTTTTTTTAAAAAATCACGATTTTTAACAACCCTGGAACCAATAATAGGTATCTACTTTTTCTGACTATGGAAATATGAAAGTACTATCTGTTTTACTACTAGTTGCTATTTCATGTTTTAAAATTGTCTCACTATTCTAAAAAAAGTAATTAGCACTGCCGCTGTTACTGCCATTTTTTAATTGACCCTAGTCTTTTTCACTTTCTCTGCTTATACTGCAAAAACTATTGCATATAAAACATGAATCTTGTAATTTTATAGAGAAATGTATGATAGACAGGCTGAAGCAAATAGTTTTAAAATCAAGAATTATTTAAAATGACATTCGGTGTTGAAATCAGACATGATAGTTCAGTTCAATTTAACCATATTTTGCAGGCATGCACATGAGCAAATTGTGGTATGCAATGCTCAATCATTTTTTAAATGTACTCTTTTTTGTGTCTGTGTGTGTGGAGGGGAGGGGGGGAGGTCAAATTTTTTTATACAAAATTCCATTGTCCAAATAGAAAATTAATTCATATTTTTCAGATAACTGTTTTTATTTACTGTTGCCAAAATTTAAAAAACCTTAATACTTTCATGCAAAGTATTTTGAATTTTATTTATATTTACATGTGAATATTGAAAGAAAAGGAAAACTTTAAAATAAATAAATAATTACATGTGGAAAGCATTTACTGGCAAAAATCACATCATACTTAAAGCGAATTGTGTATTTTCAAGCACTGAAGTATTATTTTTAATGATACGTGGAGCATGATTTCATAATGATACATGGATAACAGTATACAAATGAAAGTTTTTGTGTGTTAACAACAAAGTTTTTTTTTTTAATATAATTTTGATTTTCAAGATTTTTTAAAACATATTTTTTACTTTTATCATATTTTTTTTCTGTATTAAAAAAAAAAAAGAAATTTTAATAATAATATAATTATAATAATTAATATTAATACATTTAATGTATGTTTTTTATATGTGAAAGTCATGCATATCATGTGCATTTGCATTTATAAATCATGAACTTTAAAGCTTTTACTGGTGAAAATTATTGTCATATTAAAAAGGACAAGCCCAGCTTTATTCAGAAAACTTAAATGTTTTATTATGCTTACACCATATTTCAGAAACTTTTATATTCATAATTTCCTTTATTTTTAAATTTATTTTTGGAGAAAGGGCAGCAAACAATGAAATTTTATTAATTAAAGCACTTTTACTACTTGTTTTGCACACTAAGTTCATTTTTAAAAAATAATATATCTTCAAATAGGTATTGAGTTTTTCTACATTTGCAACGAATTTTTTCATCTTTTTGAAACAGCTAAAAATTAATAAATTTAAACATGCTAAAAATGTGCATGTTTTGGAGGCCAAGGTGTCTGAATGGGGGTGAGTGAGCAAAGCTTGTAGAAGGAAGAGCATATTATAAAATAAAATATCAGATATAAAACCAAATACAATATTCTAACCTAAACATTAAGATAATATTATTTCTGATGATGGAAGTATAATAAATAGTAATTTGTTTTATATACTTTACAGGGGTGATTGTGGGTTCATGACAAAATACCTAAAATTTTAGAGAGAAAACGTTCCTGTATGGAGAGAGATGGGAGGGAACATATAATTTATTACAGAGAGGTCAAATTATGAAAAATATAAATTTTAATTATGTTTAGCAATCATATGAAATTGATATTTTAATCTTATTTTATGAATTTAATTAGAAGAAAAATCGGAATTTCGGTACTGAAAATGAAAAAAATACCTGAATTCAGGCATATAACCTGAACACAATCACCCCCTGACTTTAGAATTACAAAAAATTAACTTTCCATTAAAATAAAGGAGCTAATAGATTTAGCTTTTTGTACCGATATATTTGAATAAATTTTCGGAAATAAATGTACTATGCATTATGTGCAGTTAGGCAAAATTCACAGTTAGAATACAGACAAAAAAAAGAAAGAAAAATCTAACATTAAAAACAGTTTTCAGTTAAAGATAAATAAAGCAAGTCAAAAACCATTCAGCCTGTCTTTATTTATAACAGTTCATTAACAATCATAAGCAAGTGATATTTTTCTTCTCATCAGATTCGTTTGATACATATCACAAGTTCTAAACTCTCAGTAAGCACTTAATTAATATCTACATTAAGATTTGTTTTCACTTGCATCTTTTTTTAGTTTATTCTGAATAATAGTTTTTATCTGTTCTTTAGTGGGAGCAGGTTTTATTATATCACGCTTCGTTAGAATTTTAACAGCCACTGTAGTTACACCAAGTGTTACCATATACCTTGCTGGAGTAGCTAACTTATAAAATGCCGAGGCAACAGCTATATATCCTAAAGATGAATTCCTTAAAGGCTCAATGAATGTTTCAGGCAAGTTGATAAACTCAAGGAAAGGAATAATATCAATACCACTGAAAAAAAAAAGTGAAAAATTATAAGACTGGTAGCCACTTAAATAAGTATTAAGATGAAGACACTTTAGAAAAATATGTTTCCCTTCACATGTCATGAAATCCTTTGTTAACCTATAGGAAAAGCAGGTGATTATGCATTACTTAATATAATTATCAAAAGTCTGTGATTATACCTTCAGAAAGTATTTGTCCAAAGCTGATGTACTGCATTTTCAAAAATTATTTACTTAAAGTAGAAATGATAAACTTTTGAATTTACATTTCAGTAGTTTTTTCAAAATTTACTGCCATTTTAAAAATACTGAACATTTAAGAAGACAATTTTTAAAAATGTACCATGCCAGCAATGGATATTGACAGTAAGTTAAGTAAGGAGAGTAATCATCTGTTTAAATTGTCTCATAGGTTTACATGAGGTTTTTGTGAAGGGCTAGGATTTCTGAAGCATCCTCTTAACCATTATAATTAAAACTATTACAGAATTTTATAAATAGAAAGATTTTATTCCTCAAAAATCACATTATTAGCACTATTTCACAAGTCATTTTTCTGCTGGCGATAACTTGGCTAATTGCCTTGAAAGAGCTTGAGATGCTGCCAGAAAAGAAAGGCACAAATGGTGCAGGAAATGCAGCATTTAATTAAAAACTAGATTCTGCTAATTACTACTACTGATTAGCACTTTAAATAATGAATAGAATTCATTTGAATTTCAGTTACTCATTGGCTATGTTATCATCAGCAGACTATATAACAGCAACAGGAAAATAAATACATACTATGTATACCAAATTGTACCTTCCAACATACTAATATTTTCTGGAGCACTGTGTCAATTTGATCTAGGCAAATAAACATATTTTAAACTAGAAATTTTGCTTAAAAAAGGTATTAAATAAAGACGATAAATAAAACAAACAAGTTTTATTTTAAATATTTTTTTCTTGCTTGAAAAATGAGTTTATTTGCAATAGAAGATATCAGTACAATGCTCTGAAAGATATTGGCATGTTGGCAAATATAGCAGATATAAAATATCTATAACACAAGTTAAATTGTTAAATTATATTATCTCCAGGGTGTAAAAAAGTATAATTTTTTAAAAATTTTAAAATCAGATTTTTTTAAATATACAGTGTGTTGGTGAAGATTCTTTATTATTCTAAAGATTAATAACAAAAATATGAACAGGTCAATTCGAATGCAGTTTGCGTCATAAGAATGAAGAAATCTAAAAGTTTTTTTTTTTTTTTTTTTTTTTTTTTTTTTTACAGTACCTTCAATGTAACTCTATGGGAACTCTGTTAGTAGCACGAAGAACATTGAGTCTGTAGTTGATTTTCTGCCAAGTGTTTTTTAAACATTCAGGGTGTAACAGTGACGATTGCAAATTGTATCCTTATGTTAAAGAAATTATTTATCGAACCCCTATTTCTGATATTGCCGTTTTAAAATAAAGTATACAATTTGTAATCCTCAATGTTACACAGCAAATATTAAAAAACACTTGGCAGGAAATAGACTACAAACTCAACATTTTTCGTGCCACTAACACTACAGACTCAACATTCTTCGTGCCACTAACACTACAAACTCAACATTCTTTGTGCCACTAACGGAGCTCGCATAGATCTACATTGGAGGTACTAAAAAAAAAAGTTAGAATTATTAATTTTTTTTCTCGCAAACTTCATTTCATTTGACCTGTTCGTATTTTTGTTATTAATCTTTAGAATAATAAAGATTTTTCTCAAACATGTTGTATATCTAATTTTATGCTTTTTTTTTTTGGTGTAACGTTTTGAATCACTACTGAGTTGAGGCTTCCAAAATAATTTGTTTCAATGTAGTTCATCTATTCTTGAAGTAAAAATCTTGTTAAATTTATGGGTACTTTTTTTTTCTAATTTTGTATTATTTTAAATAAAGCTTTCATAGTAAAAATAAATTCTGGAAAAGGGTTAAATTTTTTATTGGTGGAAAGCATGATCATTTAGATACATAAATCATTTAAAAGTAAACTATGTTAGGTTTGGTATTTTCCTCAATCAATTATATATTAGAACACACAATAAGATTAAACTATACACTACAACTCAAAGCAAACAAAATTCAATTTAAATCTCCTTGAACATGAGCATTTGAAACATTCAACAAATACACAGATATCAAAGGCAACTAAAAAATAAACAAGAGATTTAGAAGCAGATAAAACAATGTTTTAAGCACCAAAACTTTTTAACTAGTTGCAGACTAGTTTCGGTAGCATTCAGCATACCGTCATAGGTGCAAAGAATGATGACATTTTGCTCGCATATATGGAGGGGATGCAGATTCAAGCGATAGGTTTTTACAAATAGAATTACAGCAAATTACAGGGAACAGCCAATAGGAAATTGTTTAAGAAAAGGAACTGGTAAAGTGAAAAATGCTAGTAGAGTTTAAGTGAAGGGTTTTTTTATATAATATTTCCTACCGTAATTTCCTATAATATTGGTCAATAAACCTGCAAATCCACTTTTCCTCCATATACATATAGATATATGGGCAAAATTCCGTCAATCTTTGTGCTGATGATGGTATGCTGAATGCTACCAAAACTAGTCTGCAATCAATTAAAAAGTTCTGGTGCTTGAAATGTTGTTTTATCTGCTTATATTGTACAGCATCAAGTATGTTCTAATAAAATATTAAAATACGCATTTTAAATAGACAGGAATTAAAATAAACAAAAGGAATAAAATATTAAGATAGGTAATAAATTAAAAAACTAGGATTGTAAAATAAATTTAGAAGGGAAATTTTTATGAATAAATTTAATGAAGTGCGGAAATTAATTTTTATAATATATATATAAATACATATATAAACAAGCATAAAAGTTTATTAGGTTTGTTTTCATAGTGTGTCAGTTGCATAGCATTTAGCAACAAATCTCACTTTTTGAAGCTTAAATTGCACCAAGCTTTTTTTTTAAATGACAAGGCCCCCTTAATGGAAAAGAACGAAATAAATTTTACTTTAATTATTTACAATTTTATTAATAAGTTACACAAGTGTTAATTTTTTAATAAACTTTACATTGGCAATCAATTACAAAGTAGTATAAACAGAACAAAATTAAAAATTATAAAATGAATATAAAGATAAATATAAAATAAGGAAAAAATACAACAACAATGGCAAATTTAAACTATGAAAGCCTAGATACTTTAATAGTAAAAAATAAAAAAAAAAAAAACTAGGCAAGGCTTGAAATAAAATTTTTCTAGGAGGGTAATCTTACTACAAACACTTATAAATAATGTGGAAATGACTGTTTGGTAAAAACTAGTACTAAATAATAATTTGGAGAGAAAAGTATCTTTAAACTCTACATTTATTTTAATAAGATATTTAAGTTAAACGTAAGTATAATAAAACAGATACTGCAGAGATCAGAAAAAAGTATTTTTGCAGAGAGAATAAAAAACAAAAACATGTGGTTTAAGTGCTGGAAAATATTGAAAATTCATAACATTCAAAGTACCTTAACTCAGTTAGTTTTGGTCACACAAAAATGGGGTTTTTTATGACACTTCTAAGATACAAGGTAACATCTTTCTAAATATAAGGTATAGAAAATGATCAGTATAAAAAAAATAATTTTCGTATTTCAATATGTTGGCAAAACAAATGTAATATCTAAAAGCTATACTTGATTTGTAAAACCTTTTGATAATTAGAAACATGTTTCTACAATCATCAGTCTAAAAAGATAATCACCATATCCTCAATCAGCTGATATATAATATATTATATTGACATCATATTTTACTTTGGTGTGTGTGCGCAAATGTTTTAGGCGTGTCTCTTTTTTTTTTTAAACCAACTTTTATAATCTCTGGAAATGCATAAAGTTTACCTGCCAACTGCAGAGAATGAAAGTTAATGAGATTTTGTGTATAATACAATTCACCACATAAAAGAAAAACATTAACAATGTTATCGTAAAATTTCTAATAAAAGGAAATAAACACAGCAGAATAGGGATTTTTATTCTGTTCAATCCAAACTGTACTAGAAATAAAAAATAGTCCAAGAAAAATAATGTACTTTAACACTTTAAGCATTCTAACCTTGTTTTTCCATCACATATTTTTTTTAATTCAATGACTCAAACAAAAATTTTATATTAATGTTAATTTTTTCCTCTGTATAAAAATTATAGATATGTAAAGTTATTAGATATAAATCCTCATAACAATGCTTTTCATATCTATAATTTTATTAATCACTAAACATACATGAAAAATTCTGCCAGATGTGTTGTATTAAAATAAATGATCAACGTAAAAATAGCACAAATAAAAAATATATAAAATAGCAAACAGCTGTTTCGGACTCCAAAACATCTTGCTTTTTTATATATATATTATTTGTGCTATGTTTACGTTGATTATTTATTTTAATATAACGACACACAGTTCAATCCACCTATTTTAAAGATGTGTTGTAGTCATAAAAAAAAAACAGAGGATATACGCTATATAAGCAGAGGATATACATTAGTCATGAATGTTCATGGCTAATGTATACTGTAATGTGAAATCACATATTTATAAATTATCTCTGTTTACTTTATTAAATATCCCTTGCTATCTTTATTCATTGATTAAATTATTTAAACCCTGCCTATGCTTTCCTATTTTAAATAAATAATAGAAATAATTTATCCTTTTCTAGCATTGAAAACCCTCCTATGCCAATTCAAAATCTTTCACTTCCTGTATAAAACCAAATGTCTTTTCATCAAAGAAAAAATAACAGATGTACTTTCACTTTAATTTACTATGCTTTCAGAAAGTTATTTTCTTCTAAATCCACAACCTTTTTAAAAATATTTCAATTGATAAAATGAAATCCAAGGTGAAAACAGAAATATGGGTGGCACCTTAATCCTCGTATAAAAGAACAAACAGCCAACATGTTTGCAGGAAGCTAGTCAGAGAAGGAATGATCAAAAATCATATACTACAAATTCTTCATTTCATTTTTTTAAACTTTGACCACCTATTAATTTGGTGAGAGAACATGCACCATTAGCTTTCCGTTAATAAGAACATATGGATAATTTTGAATTTAATTATAAACTGGCTAAGATAGCAAGATTAAAAATGCCAATAATTATGTTACACAAGAATTTTTACAACCCTGTGAGAAGGCAATAGATCATAAAATTCATCAGGAGAGATTACTTCTTTCAGCATATGATTTTGAAAGGAACAAAATATAAATAAAAATGATAAACTCTAAATGAGGAAGTACATCTGTATTTTTTCCTTGATGAAACAGCCGTTGATTTCATGCGGCAAGCAGAAGATTTAGAATTTGTGTGGGAGTGTTTTCAATGTTAAAAAAGAATAAATTATTTCTATCCCTTATTTAAAATAGGAAAGCAAGGGTTTAAATAAAATTTAAAATAATTTAATCAATGAATAGGAATAGCCAGGTGTTCTGTGTGGGCACATGTCATGCCACCTATACTCAATTTGGAGTCAGTGAAACAATAGCGGTAAACAAAATTAAATATAAAAACTGCGTCTCTTGCCGCCATTGTAAGTTAAAACAATAAAATGTGATTATGTGAGCGATCTTTGGATTAGCTTTGTAATAAGTGTGTGTGAGTTTATTCACAAGGGATATTTAATAAAGTAAACAGGGATAATTTAAAATTACACAGTCAACTCTATGAAATCTGTACATTTAGGGATTATCTATACATAAAGGGTTTTGCAGATTATAGATCATCTGACTTTGTTTACATTTTATCTTTTAAAGTCTGACTATAAATTAGGAACAATTACACAAAGATTACAATGGAAAATGAAAATATTACACAAAATTTTTCTTTAATATATTCAATAAGTAAATTAATATAGAGAAAAATTAAATAATATACAATGCACATTTTATTGATTATTCTTTTTTTTTTAAACATTAACACAATGGTAGTTTAAGCTTGTGGACAATATCTTTTCTGTAGTCTATGAACACTCATTACTCCGTGCTCTGAGATAAAATTATTTTGTTACTCAAGGAAATTTTATATCCCAGTTCTAAATCTTGTACATAAGTTATTTTAGTGTTTAAATCCTCTGATTCAGTGTCAGAATCAACATCGGTTTCAGTGTGGTTTAAAACAATAGCTATAATTTCGTCATCAGTCTTTGATTGAATTATAATTGGCTTATCTTGACAATCTAGCCACTGAACCAAATTTTGTTCCTCTGAAAATGCAGGAACAGACTCTTTTGCATAATTTAAAAGCTCACTGGTTTTTGCTTTTGCATCTCTAGTATGAAAGCCACTGAAATCTTGAATTTGGCTGCTTTCGATATCAATGAATAATAACTTGTACGAAGAATCACATGCAGCATGCAAAAGTATATATAAATACAGTCATGGAAATTTTACTGAAAGAAATAATCACCAGTATTGTAAAATAAACAAACGCAATGTTGAAATAAAGTCATTTAACGTTCCAATTTCATCGGCGTTTAAACAAAGTGTACACCTATGTTACGCATAACCAACCAAACAAACAAACATCGATACCTATTTAAAATAAAAGTTGCTATTTCAATTTACTTAGCTCAAATTATTATTTTTGAATGAAGGTTACAAAACATACGAATTTTCTTAAATCCCCATTTATTTCATTGAAAAATTGATAATTATCAAATTTTGAATTCATGAATTTATAATTCATGAAAAAAAAACACCACATTTAACTTTGTATGAGCTTAACTGTTAACCGCAATTTTCACTGTTTACATTCCAATGTATAATGCAGATAATAAACATTTTGTGGATTGTACATTGGCAGATTTCACAGAGTTGAATGTATGTGATTTCATATCACATATAGGCTATAGATTTATTTCAGAAACAGAGGGTATACGAACTTCTTAAAAAAAAAAATCCAGAAGATATATGGCATACACCTCCATATACTTTCCACAACAGCCCGGCTCCCTGTGAGTGTTGCCATGTGTCCAAATTCTTAGGTGTTAAAAGACATATCAAGAGCCATTGTGTGGGATACCAAATCGTCAGATTTTTCAAACTGCACAATCCCTTTAAAATTATGCTATTCCATACTCTGTTTTAAGTTCTTAAAACATTGAAAATTTTAAGAAAAGCAACTAAGAGTATTTAATATTTTAAAGGCTTGATCTCTCTAGGTTAGTGTGAAATTTGTCTGACAGACTGAGGACTATAAATTTTAAAGATATGCAAATATATTCAAGTAGACTGCACCAATCATACTGCATTTTTTATGTTTTTGTGTTGTTGTTTTTTATCACTCTATTCAATAATATATTTTCTTAATGTATGTCGCCACTGAGATCGGTAAAAAAATTATCTAACAGGAAAAGTGAACTGAACTTTTTAAAGCTTATACATGGGGAAAAAAAAAACAATGCAACCGATATTGATAATACATTTGTTTGTTTTTTTGTTTTATTAAATCCTGTACAAATTTTATTATGAGTAAAAAAAAAAAGCATACCGTAAAATCCCGTTAACCCCCCCCCCCCCCCCCTAAACAAGACGGAAAATCGAAAAATAACCATGGGGGGGGGGGGTTTACACGGTATTAGAATTGTAGTATATGATATTTATGGGTGGTGGTCATGGGGGGGGGAGAGATGCTAATGGCCGATCGTCGCAAAGTATGCATTATATAAAAGTGACAAAAGAAAAACATTTTGAAAAAAAAAATGATATACAAAATAGAAAACCAGTATAACTTCACTATTAATGGCAATTTCAGATTATAGAAAATTCTGGATTTCAGAAGCTTTGAAACTGGAATGCATTTAAATGACTAATACTAACACTAATATCTGTCAATAATATGGTAACAGAAAAATAAAACGAACTTAATAATTTAAAATAATTAAAAAACACTGAGAAATTGCAGTTGAAAATGTCCTGAAATACTTTCTGGGACTAGTAACATTTTATGTGGTGTCGCCATCTGTTGTAAATTAGGAAGATTAAATAACCGTTGTTTTTTTTTTAATCAGGATTTCTTATCTATAAATGCTAAATAAATAATACAAATCACAAAAATTGAGAACATACAGAACCAATTGGTAGTGTTGTCAGATTTTTAAAACGAAAAACATTGCTACCACAAAGATAGCACAAAATATGCTACAAATTCGACTGTGGCACGCACCATCTACTGAACAATTAATCGATAAATTTTTTCTGATTGGTTTTCATATTAATGTTAAATATGACTATAAATTCTGTGATAAAATAAATAGATTCTCTTGTAATCAAAATATTTCGCACACAGTATCAAATATACATTTTTTAACTTATTTCATGAGAAACTTTCACTATCGATATTTTTATTACCTTCATATCGCCATGGAGATATATTTACAGCAAAACTAATGTTTGGTTATATTGCTTTTTCAGATTGACAATAGTTGAAGTTGTGTATGTTACTTTTGTGTTTGTACACGTTTATGATATATCAAAGAATCGTCATGCCTTTCTGATCCGTCAAAAAAAAAAACAAAAAAAAAACACTTGTGAGATAAAGTTTTTGGCGTTGATCTTGACGTGTGCGGTGAAATTTCTTTTGTGGGGAGGGCGCTTTCTCGGGATTTTTTAAATTTTCCAATTTGTTTACAAAGTGGGAGGGGGGGGGGGCGCTTAATCGGGAAGGGCGAATTAACGTGATTTTATGGTATATTTATATATGCCCCAATAGATAAGCAGGGTTCAGGCGGTCCTGTATACAGATATAGATATATATACAGTGACCTCTCATTTATACGACTCTCTCAGTTATACGCCGAATTCTCTTGGTCCCGTCCACGCTTTATGGGAAATAATGCTAAACTTCTCTCAGTTATACGACTGCTTCTCTCACTTATACGACGCTTTAAACGGTTCAGGCGATTTTACATTTCTCACTTAAGAATTCATTTTTATAATCTTTAAAGTACCAATCATTCACGTTTTCTTTGCTTTATCCTTTCACTATTGTTAAAGTGCTTATCAATAATGAATAAAATTTATTATCTACCTTCGTGTGTTATTAACGATGAAATCTATGGCAGTAGGGTGATTGTATGGAATTCCCTTGTGACTGCCATTTAACAAAAGTCAAATGACCACCTGGAAAAATGTGACATCGCAGACAATTAAGAAATGTTTTAGGAAATGTTGTTTTTCACAAGTCCAAACTGTTAGTTCAACTAATGAACCCAATTTTGAAAGCATATGGGAATCCTTTAATGACGAAGACTGGGAGGAAATGTTTATGGGCGAAGAGATATTAATTTCAAAGATTATGTAGAATGGAATGAAAACTTCTATCAGAACTGAGAACTGCTGAAGAAATCTTGGAGGATATCATTAAGGAAGACTTGAGCGAGGAGGGTGACGAAGATGAGAGCAATATTATTGCTGGTGTAAATTTTTCAAAAACAAGTTCCACCTTAAATACATTAAATAATTATGTCTATCAAAATGATTATTCTCAAAATAGCTTAAAAGCTTTATTAGACTTTAAAATATATTTTCTCTTTTCGTTGATGGCAGAGACAAACTAATATCACTTCATTTTTTTAGAAAATCTGATCTGTAAATCTTTAAAATAAACATAGTTGTAAGTGAATAATTTTGCGAACTTTTAAAAAATATATTTTACGTTTCATTTTTTAATATAGTTCATAAATTTTGATATCTTTTTTAATATAGGTAAAATAATTAATGCATAAAAAGTTGGAAACTTGTATAATAAGCCAGTCTCTCACTTATACGACTTTTTTCTACGGTCCCCTGAAAGTCGTATAAGTGAGAGGTCACTGTAATTGTAAAAACTTTGAATTTCAATATATATATATATATATAACCATTATAAGACAACACAGAAATATCTCACATATTCAAATGAAAAGGGATTTCTGTAAGATTCACAAAAAATTTACCTATTTGCGCATGCGTGAGATTAAATCTAAAACTGTTCAGTTTTATGGTACACTCGAATGTGCTCAGCATAGCCCAGAGGTCTACAGCATTAGTTTAAACTCTGACTGTCTGCATAGAACATGGGTTTGGATCCCGCTTCCGACAGAATGATTTCTGCTATACTTTTGTTATTCATTTTAATTACTGTCATATTTTCAGGAAAATAAGTTATATGATTTGTATTTTCTGATTCAAATGCTTTTTAATTAAGTAAAGTTAAACACCCAATAGTATTTTTACAAATTAAAAATTGTATTAAAAATACAAAATATTTGTATTAAAAGTATTTAAATTTAACAAAAATTGCATGTAATTATCGATTAAATAAATTGAATTGATCTACAACTTTTGCTATATTTTGTATGACCATTATGAAGAATATATTTATATTTTTACTAAGAAAAATATGTGATTACTTTCATAAAAAAAGAAAAAAAAAGAGAAAATAGAAAGAAGGAAAAATATTCCTCAAAGAACTATAAAATAAATTTTCTTGATATCCATGGTTTAATAATTACATAATGTATGAAAATGTTAAATTAAATTCAAGTAATACAAATACTAATTAAAATTATTAACAAATACTAATTACTGAGAGGTTAATCAATAAATTAATTTATCAATATAAATATCAGAATAACAACAAGCAAGAATTTGCAGAAAAGCCTACTAAATTTTACAAATTTGAGTATATCTCTGAACTTTTTGAGAAATTGAAATATAATTTAAAGAAATATGATATAAATTTGATAGCATCCCCTCCTGTAAAATTGAAAACTTTATTATGTAAAAAGATTGATCTGCACCGATGGAAGAATCGTCAGGAATCTATAGAATTCCAGTCACTATGGAAATAAATGAAAATGGTAAGAAATGTTATAAAGTAAAAGACTATATAGGTATGACCTAAGAAAGTTTAAAAGAGCATAATTCAGATATAAAATCCAATAGAACTAAAACAGCACTTTTAAGATTAAAACAAGAAGAATCAGTCAAAATATATTTTCATCAAGCTAAAATAATTAAGCATACATCAACCTTTTATGAAGCAATAAACAATGAATCCATAGAAATTTTAACTAAAAGATGAAACATGCAATGATTCATTATCCTACAATATTCCCAAATTATGGCATAGAACTCTTAGGAATTGTTCAAGACAAAAAATGATTATCACATCCCTCCCATTGCCTCCCACCCCTGTTGGTTTGTTCCATTCTCCAGCACAGCAGAGAATGGTGTTCTTTCTGGTTTTTCACCATTTGTGTACTTACGTTTGTTTTGTAACCCTGATGATGAGCAAAGGTTTGCTCGAAAGTGCTCGGTTGTATAGGTAAAATACAGTTTTGTATATGGAGTAACACCTTCAGTAAAATATTTTAGGAAATTGTATGTATACGTTTTTAGGACAGTTATGTTGTTTTTAATTAGTAAATTCAAGTAATTAAAAAATATATATTATAAATTGTTAGCTGCAAGCAGCAAATTTTAATTTCGTGATTTTAGAGTGAGACTGAAATGTTCTGACTCATGAGTTGAGTAGTTTTAAAAAATTAGAAAATACTAAACATTGTTATTATTTTTTTTTTTAATTGAAACTGCAATAAGTAAAAATAAATACCCTATCCATTCAATTAATAATTTTAGTTATACTTCTAAAAAACAAGCATAATGTGTTATAGATTACAAGTTTAAAATTTCTTCACTTCATTAATTGAGAATCTTGGACTGAGAGCAACATCTATTGCCTTATATCTATAGGAACCACTTATACAATATAGCAATTCTTCAAGTTTTAATGTAAAAGCAACTAATTAAAAATTCAAACATTTCTCTAATGAAACTTTCAAGTTATTTACTGTCAAATCTTCAGGGATAATTCTAGAACATAAAAAGAGCAGGGCGCACATTATATAATAAGGGCAATTTTGCTGAAAAGGGCACATCATTTCATAAAAAGGGCACTTTGGTAATAAGTGCATATACCAATATACTGGTGGGGAGGGAAGTCTGGCAACAGCTTAAAGTGCTCTTTAGTTTAAAAAATCCAATAACATTTCTAATTTCCACAACTTCACCATTTGAAAAGTATTAAAAATAGAAAAATGAAACATATTCTCGATTTGAATTGTAAAATTGTTTACTATATTCACAGTCATTTTCCCCTTTTCTTACAACATTCAAAAACTTCTCTCTCTAAAACTATTATTCACCAGACAACTTTTTCCTGGTTTTGAAAAAACTACAAAATAAAAGTTCTAAAGCTACTTCTCAAAATTTTTATAGAACTTATTTAAGTTATCATGTGGTCAAAGGCCAGAATGCCTGATCTAATACTACATTTCACTAGAGAAAGTGAAATTAATCAATGACCCTTACCTTTTATGGCTTGTTCAATGGAAAAAATGATAAATGGAAAGATGAATCGCTCAAAGTCAAAGATTAGATATACCAGGGCATTTCACAGAGAAATAAAAAGGGAAAGATTAGTACTCTTGATGTACCTTACTAGCATTCTAAAAATAAAAGAGAGGTAAAGAATTTTTGAAAGTACAATGCAAACAAGGCATGATTCTAGCCAGGAATAAAAGGAAGGTAGAATTCCACCTGGAAAAAGGGCAAGGAGAGTGGGATTTTATCTAAAAAGGGCATGAGGGCAGGCCGCCCTTCTGAAACTCTCTAGAATGATCCCTGAAATCTTGATGGTTACTATCGTCATTGTGCTATTTTATTACACCCAGAAAAATTTACTTGCAGTAGTCTGAACAAGTAAGTTATTAACAATGATTTTAAAATTATTATGTGAAAGAAAAAAGTGTTCCTAAATTTATAACAATATTTAAATCCAAAAATATTTAATATTCAAGATTTCATTATTACACAACATTTGATTCTAATACAGAAAGTTTTTTGTATAGATTACACTGAATCCAATTTACATTTGTCAAAAAATTACTTAAAACTCCAAGACTTATGCGAATAACTGAATTTACACTAAGAAGAATTACTTTCACAACATACTTTTAGTTTATAATGACTGAAAAAAAGATCATTATGACTAAAAACTCAATAAAAATCAAAAGAAATGAAAAAATTTCCAAATTTAGAAAAAGAGATTTAGAAATTGATATTCACATTGTCTGAGAAATTCAGAACTCACAGAAAACATCAGAAGACGAAAAGTTTCAAAGACATGCAATAAAATAATTATATATATTATACATTTAGGGGTCATTCCGTGTCAAATCAACCAAAAATTTTCAATATTCAACCTTACCATTTCAGATTTTAATGAAACCTTCAGGGATGACATAAATGAGAATATACTTTTATAATTTTTTTATCTCATTAAGTTTTCATACAATTATGTCTGTTAATTTCCAAAAATCATAATTTTTTGGCTTGTAGAAATGTTTTCAATTGTGAATTTCTCAAGTTCTATCAGGCGTAGAATTATTTGACCCCTCATTTTAAAGACAATTTGATATGCACGTTGGATATGAGTGGTTAAAAAAAAATTAATAATATAATTAAAGTTTTAAATGTTTAAAGTCGTGTTTTTTTTTATTTTTGAAAAAAAAAAATGTTTTTTGTAATATAAGTTTTAAATCCTGAAATTTTTAGAGTGGGATCTTAATGAGATCAGCAGTTATGAAAAAAATAATGTTGAAAATTAATAAGACAATACCACGGAGGAAGAGAGATGGAGGGGAAAGTAACGTTGAAATTTTACAATACAGTTTTCTCCTTATAGATGGCGCCACGGTAAACTGAAGGCTATCCTAACCTGCTTCTGCAATGCTTTTCAATGCGAAAAGCATTCATTTTTTAAATGTTTTTGATTGAAAATTTGAACTTTAAAAAAGTCAAACAAGTAGAAATTTCATTAAATAAAGTTTTCTTCACACCATGCATATATTTTAATAGATATTTGGCGTTTCGATTGCTTTTTATAACTCTTTAAATAAGAGTTCATCCTGACAGAAGCATCTGAATAGTAGTCATTTAAAAATAAATATCACGGATATTGTACTGCGAAGAAATACGGAATGGAAGTATAATTTTTAGAGATTAAAAGTATTATTCAAATAAAAACAGCTTCAGATTACAGCCAAACAAATAGCACTCTAATAAGACAATTTAAATGGTCATGTCAATTAGCCACAGACATTAGCATTCATTAAGTATAACATTGTAAAAACATATACACTAAGATCGATATACTAGAATAAAAATTTCTTTGTTTAAAAATGATTACACGCATATAACTTTAAATTAAAGTATAATAAAAAGCACTCATCTTTGGAGCTCTAAACATACTTAAAAAAAAAAATTCTTCGATTTTTCTTCTGTTTATCTCATCATCATAGCCCGATCTACATCCCGGAATAAAACATTTATATCCCATCTTATATTTATGACATATAATTGCTATAGTTAAAAATAATCGAGTAAAATACTTTCGGAATTTAACATGTAATCTAATGACATTCTGTTTAAAGGCAGCCGCCAAATTTTACAGCGCCTTCTTTCGTTAAAAAAATATGACTTGCATTTTCGATATCCTCGCCTATTCTAGTTTCCCCTCCAGGTTCTTTCTCCGTGACAATACTGTTTTCAGCCCAAGCATAAAGTTGGCGAGGTGCCAACTTTAAACACCACCCCCAACTGGTGTTTAACATTGGTTTTTTTACCATAACTGCTGATCCCACTCTAAAAGTTTCAGGATTATTTAAAGCTTATAAGCTTAACCCTCTAAGCGTTTTGCCCATATTTTTCCGTTTCCCAGAAACAACTTAAATTGGCTGTAGATAAAAATATTTTTAACGGAATTGTATTTTAAGATATATGTATGATAAAGAGATACGAAGTGTATTTTAGAAATAAACCGTGAATGAAAATCTCAATTAATATTAGTTTTATAAGTGTTTATGTGAAAATGCAGGAAAGCCCTCAGACGCTCAGAGGGTTAAAATATTACAAAAAAAACATATTTTATTCAAAAATTTTTAAAAACACCATTTAAATTTTTTTTTCAAATTTACTTTATTTATTTTTAACCAAGCACAGTCAACTTGCATATCAAATTAAACCTTGTGAAATTCTCTTTAAAATGAGGAGTAAAACAACTCTCTATGCCTGATAGAACTTGAGAAATTCAAAATTGAAAAAAAATTATATAAGCCAAAAAATGATGATTTTTTTTAAATTAAAAAAATTAATTGTATGAAAATTTTAAAAAATATGAGAAAACTGAGATTTAAAATATATAAAAGTATGTTATCATTTATATCATCAGGGAGAATGATCCCTGTATCATCAATATCTGAAATGGTCAGGTTGAGTCACTGGTTGATTTGGCATGGAATGACCCTTAGAGTAAAAGAAATATTATCAACAAAAATATGAAAATCTTACTTTATGGGCGATTCCACCGTTACGTGTGTGACTTTTAGAGAGTGTTTTTTTGTAAATTGAGACAAATTTGGAAGTGAAATTATTTAGATAACGTTTTACTTTTTTTTATTGCTATTACAGGACACATACAGAATCATTTTTGTAGTGACACCTTTAGTCTAAAGTAATAACAAATTGTTTTTTTAAATAGTAAAGTCGTTGTTACGTGTGTGACTCAGAAAAATCCCACACGTAACAACAACATTACTATTTTTTTAAAATAATTGTAATTACTTTAGACTAAAGGTGTCACTACAAAAATGATTCTGTATGTGTCCTGTAATAGCAATAAAAAAAGTGAAACGTTATCTAAATAATTTCACTTCTAAATTTGTCTCAATTTGCAAAAAAAAAAAAAAAACACTCTCTAAAAGTCACACACGTAACGATGGAATCACCATCATCCTTATATAGAATTTTTAACATTAAATCAAGCAGGTTTTATTAATGTTATATTACCTTTTAGCTGCATAGTAAAATCCACCAAACCAAAATATCGATGTAACACCATGAACAGGTAGCAAGACATACCAGTACTCCTTAAGCATTTTCTTGTATCTTTTAAACAGTGACAATTTTTCAACTGGCTCTTCAGCATTTTTTGAAGTATCTTCAGTACTCATTTTTGAATCTGAAGATGTCTGTTTAGATCGCTTTGATGTTACAAAGTCATTGATAATATTATAATCATGGAATTGACACTGACTTATAGGACTAATAGTTTTCTTGAACAAATGCCTAGAATAAGTTCTCACATGCTTTGAATTTCCTGAAAAATAACCATTTTACAAAGAAATAAGTAAGTTTAAAATGAAAGATACAAAAATACAATGACATAAGAAACAGGAAAATAAAGTAAAATATTTGTATTCAATATTGAAATTATACAGTTGCTTGTGCTACATTATCTCATTACAGGGTACAAACTAAAGTCAGGGCATGGTTAAATAAGTTTCGAACAGATAAAGCTAGAGTTGTGGAACGATAGTCTATTTTAGGTCAATTCCATCGAAACTGACGCAACGCTTGATCATCTAATTTTGTTTTCAAAACTGTGTAGAAAATTTACTAATAAAGCTAGAACAACTTTTTACAATTTAAAATATTTCTTACTAAGGACTTAATACCCAAATACCTGCAGATTATTTCAAACTCTCTTTTAATCCCAAAAATTGCAATTCAAAATTCTGTAACTGATGTAACATAAAATAGACAAACATTTTTTCTGCCTTCATTTAAGTGTAAAAATTATCAAAACTATACCGTTAAAAAAAGTGATTTAATGTTCTCAACAACACTAAGTAATGACAAATTATTACAGTAACTTGTTTAATTAATTTCTGAACAATAAAAAAGAAAAATGGCATTTACACATATAACTGATGTAACATTATGACTTTACAAAGACAATAATGGTGCTTAACTTAGTTTCTAAACAGTAATTTACAATACCTTTTTATTAGGATTTTATTATAGAACATAAAAATATCAAGCTTTCCAATCATACCCTTAAATTAAACTTATTATAAATTTTATTTCCCCCCCAAAGTGAGAATTTTCGGTGGAATTGCCCTTTATAGAAAAATCAATATGAGCTATCATATGACAGTTACTGCAGTGCCCTATAGGCAAAATTTGAAAGTTACTGACATTATCTCGAATATTATGAGAGATAGCAAATAAAGTCAATTACAAAAGTATAGAGAGTCCTTTATTTAGAATGAAATAATGTCTTACATTTAAAAATAAGTTTATTAGAACAAACCCTTAAATGTAAAGTTTTTTTTAATATCCAATCACTGCATTAAATATAAACTAATCATGTGCAAAAGCAGAAGTGTGGCATTATAAGGCAGATGCACACATACTCATAAAAGTACCACATGTGATGTTATAAATAAAATTTTTACTTTGAGTCTGAGCCCAAAGACTGGTATAAAAATCAAAGTAAGAACCTGGTTTGGGCACTGGCTTGGGCTGAGCCCATCTCATCTGTAGTGCACTCGCCCTATGGTAATTACATTGGGCATACTTAACATGGATTTCTTATTAAAACAATTTATATCTTGCTTAGCAAAAGAATCGCGAATTTCATTAGTTTCCCACAGGTAAAAATTTGTCAATCGGTTGCGAAAAAGAATCGCGGATTACATCATTTGGTTGCTGAAAAAAAAATTGCGAATTTCATCAAATGTATCTCAGAAGAAAATTTAATTTTGGCAATTAGTTGTTGATAAAAAACGTTAAATTTGCCAATCGGTCGTTGAAAAAAAAAAATCACAAAATTCTTCAATAAACTGCAACAAAAAATCATGAATTTCTCCAATCACTCATGGCAAAAAATTGCGAATATTGTTATCACTCGCGTGCAAAAATCATGAAAACTTCAATTGGTCATTTAAAAAATTAGCAAATTTCGTCTGTCAGCCGTAGTAAAAAATTGCAAATTTTGTCAATCACTCGCAGAAAAAAAATTGTCAATCAGCTGCGGCAAAAAATCACGAATTTTGTCAATTGGTTGCAGAAAAAAAAATCGCATAATTAGCCTATTGGTCGTGTAATTTTACAGAATTATATCGATCATAAATTTTTTCACTTTGTAGGGATAAAATAAAAAACATTTTTTTATAAATTTACACTTAAAAAGTAAAAGTAAATTAAGTGATCTATATTTCAATTACGTTTTTATGGCTTAAATGTAAAAGCTGTGTAATGGTTGAGGATTCGTAGAATATTTGTAAAAAAACATTTTAAAACAGAAAAAAAAATTGTACGGCTCCTGAAATGCTAATAACTCCTGAAGAATGTCCAAAACTCTTGAAATTTAACTAGTTTACTCATGATATAGTCTTTACAATATGGGCATCTATGTATACACTAGCTGTTGGAATTTAGATTAGAGAATATTATATAAAAAGTAATAGTACAGTAGAACTCCAATTATCCAAATCAATTGGGGCCGGACCCCATTCGGATAATCAAAAATTCGGATAATTGGATTTTTTCCGAAAAAGGGTCTATTTTAATTAATTACTGTATGTATGTTGAAAATGGAAGAAAAATCTACTTTTAAAGAAAAAGATCTTTTAATTAATTAAATGAAAAGGCAACATTTTTACATGTTAAGCGTACTTACAAGTGCTGTATAGTATGTACGTATCGTTCTGTAAATGAAAGTCATATTGCTTGGTGAACATCTCGATCAAAGTAAGCTGTTTGACAGTCTTCATCCGTTTTCGGGCAGCCAAGTCGCGCATTCGCTTGACAGCGAGAAGTTGCATGTGGTCACACTCAGGCTGACGCTCCATCCACTTGAACGCAGGCAAATGCTTCACTAGCTGATGGTCCCATGTCTGCTTCAACTTCGACATTAAGGTCATCTTCTTCCTCGACACTTTCTTCTCTCACTTTCAATAAGTTCATCGTCATTTAGAATTTGAAACCCAGATGGGCCGGGCCGGCCACCTGACGACGGACGAGAGCCAATAATCGAACTGCAGTATGAGACGGTGACTCATAATCCCAATAATGTTCGTGCTGCGCCTATACTAGATTCGCGGAGGGAAGGACAATATAGCGAGCGTAGACAGAATCATTACTTTGCGAATCGCAGTAAGTTTCAGTCTTAATTTTTTTTCTGAAATTCTAAAAGCGATTCAGATAATCAGCGATTCGGATAGTCGGAGTTCGGATAATTGGAGTTCTACTGTAATTTGATTAATAATAGTGTTTATAAACATATACAAATAATCCATGAATATAATCTAAAAAAATTAATGTGATAATTTTAACTTGTGACTTTCCGATTTTAAAGAAATTCGCCTGAATTTTCACTCCTTCCCAATTCTTATCATGAATAGGCGGCTGGTATAAAACTCTGATTTACAGAAAATATGTTTATATACGACAATTATAGTTATCTAGATGTCAAGAAATTTTGAAGCATTATAGTTAGCCACCTTAAAAATTGGCCACTAACCCAATTTCCCAGTTTTCACATATAGCTTGCCTGTCAGAAAATCTACTTGCCAGGGCGAGTAGATTGATGTAATTCCCGACCGCTGCTCCGGTTGAATACTGAAAAATTCAATCAGTTAAAACTTTTGTTTGTAAGTTTAAATTTCATGCAGGATTTTTTATAACCAACTAGGACAATCAAAGCACTAAAGTTTGAAAAAGATCAGAGTGTACGACCTTACTAATTCTCCTTGCGGCGTGCCTACCGGGGGGGGGGGGGTGTAACACCCCCATCCCCCATGTGAGATGAATTCTCACATTATTTAATTTGCCGTTCTTTTAATGTTTTGTTTATCGGCATTTTTGTGCGTGCGTATTACGGTGCTTCGCTATTTATCTTTATTTTAGCCCTCGTGCCTTTTTTAAATACTGCTTCATTCATTCTTTTTAGCGATACTTTGTCCCCATCGGCGGTTTGTTTACATTGCATCGGAACCTCGTTCGCGGCGCACGCGCATTGTTAGTTTTTTTCCGCAGCCGTTATCGCTCTCTCCTCCATCGGCGGCAGTCACGCATGCGCAGTATGCATGGCTCTGACCTTGATTCACCGTTGGAGCGGCTCTTTTTAAATCTCGCCGTACGTAAGATTTTCAAAAGCTCTGACGCGTTGCTGCGTTGGCGTATAGGGGATCATTTCACTTTTGGTTTCGTTTTGAGAGCGGCGATTCGTTTGTTTATTACCGTTGACTTTAAATTTTAATCAATTAAATTGAAAGGGCCCGTGATTGCACTTTGGATTTTCCCGTATGCATCATATATATAATTTTTCTGTTACTTTTTGAAGCAGTTTGTCTGATGGGAGTCGCCGGAATTGGACGTGTTACTTCCTTTTTTTATTTTGTGCCATTTTATTTTTCAAGTTAAAAATTTTAATGGATGATGCCCTGCAGAACGACGAAGTCTTCGTGTAAAATAAAATAAAAACCAGGATGGGTTTTACCGGTCTCATGGTGGCCAAGTGGAAGGAACATCTTTCTTCTTCTTTGAAAGAGATTAATAAAGAACTTTATTTATGATTCAAGTCTTCTTCATGTCTCCATATTTTCAACATACGACTGTTTTGGGTGAGATCCTTTTTAATTATATATTTTCTCAGTGACCTTAAAGAATTCTTTTAAATATCTAAAAGAAAGGGTTATTGCAAATAACCTAACTGCAATTGTACTAATTAATCACGATCATAAAATAATATATTTCAACCATCTTCTCAAGAATAATACCACACCCCACTTATTTATAAGAGTTGGTAAAATTTAGAATAGTCGGAAAGTTAAGAACACTCCCTTCAAAAAAGTCCCCTTCCCCGTCATCAGTTTCATTTCAATTCTCTGTTGTTCATCTTTAAAGGGGGAAAAGAAAGAGTTTCTAACACAGAACGGAAGATTGTGTATGATTCTGTGTGGGAGGGAAGGGGCGTCAGAGAGCGGGTGTGATGTCCAGGGCTAATATAGAGAGAGTGAATCACTTTTCTGAGAATTTGAGACTTTGGTGAAAGGAAGGGGGGGAGGAAGTTTCAAGCTCTATTTTGAGTGTCCCCATCTAGCATCTCCCTTTTGCTATGGACTGATTCTTAGAATTTGGTAACCTGACCTGGCAAGTAAATTTTTCAGTGCAGCTGAATCATTTGCTAAAGTGTAGGAAGAGCTAACTTGTCCGTGGATATTATACTAGAGATGGACTATGCGAGCGAATTCAGTCAGAGCTATTTTATCGTTCTATGATGCCCTAATCCATACTCTGCAAATTATTTCTGAAGACATGAAGGTTGACAAGGATGCTCGAGCTAAGGTGGCAGTGTTAAAAAGCAAAATGATGGCATACTATTTAAATTCATAAGTTGGTATTTCAGAAAGTTAAACCACTGGCCTGCCTCCTTCCATCTAGGATAAAGTGTACATCTACCAAGGACATTTCTAAACTATGTCAATTATTCCCTGATGATCTCAAAGATGTAGATAACTTGGAATGTGAAATTGATATCATGTCCTCAGAAATAACTAGTTCTGAATCGGATACAATTGGCGCAGTGGAGCAAAAACTTGTGGGGAAGTCTCATTTGTATCCTAACCTTTCTTTGTGGCTTACAAGTTGGCCTTAATTATTCCAGTAACTATGGTAAGTAATGAAAGAAGTTTCAGCAGGGTAAAGTTAGTAAAAAATTGCTTGCGTACCACCATGTTGGAAGAACGACTGACTGAGAATTAATAACAGGATTCTCAACTCTACTTATATAGTAAAAGAATAAAAAAAATTTTACACATACTGAATAACAGCATTTAATTTTGACTGTGGCAACAGACTGTGATTAGGCAGAATGCAGGTGAGCACTTAGGACTTTTAGTGATTTTTTAAATTCACAGTGTTGTACAACAGTTGACTCTATATCTGAGGTGGGGGGGGGGGGTCTATCACAAAGGACAAAGCCTTTCTCATCCCGATCCCGTACTCGGCGAAATTGAGTTCACACCCTCCCACTAAAACAGCCTTCGGCACGCCCCTGTCTCCTTGACAGTAGTTTTTTTTACTTAGAGCAACATAGCTTAAATCTCTATCTACTCCCCTCCCCTCTCACCCCACATCAAAAAAAAAAAAAATGTTTTGTGAACTTTACTATGAAAAAATTTGGAGTTTACATATAAGTATATTATACAGAGCTAAGTCACACGTAAATTAAGTGATTTTCTTATTGAAATTAGGACAAGCAACTTGCATTTTAATTTATAATTCAGCATCCTTTGGTTGTCCCAAAGTGATATGTTCGGATATTATATGATAGAGAATAAGTATAAGAATAACATTTTTTTTTTTCAAAAAAATTAAAATGTCTGTTTTCAAGATATGAAAGCTCAAAGATCAAAATGTTTGACCTTGAAATAAAAAAATAAAAAAACATATCAAGCGCTTTCCAACGATTCCAAAATTAAGGCTCTATGCCAATTATAGAACAAATGGTGACTAAATGTGTAGTGCTTAAAATCAAAAATTGAAGATTCTCATCCATTTTTGAAGCTATTTATCTCAAAAACCAAGAAGGATAGAGACTTATTATTGGGTATTTATTCATTTCTCCATGTACTTAACAGCTGGCCATATATCATAACATTCTGAAGAGGTCAAGTAGAAAATGTCCTTTTTTTTACTGATTTGACATTGAATGATTCAGGCACTTCCTCCTTTGCAAAGAAATTTTCATGAAATATATTGCATAAAGTATAATAAGGAACATAAAAAAATGTATAACTAAAAAAACAAAGAAAAGAAATCAGTAAATGTGAAGTAAGGACGTACAAAACTGCCAAGTTTGTCTCTTTACATGAATCTTCAGAAAGCACTGAGAATCGTAGTACTTAAGTTATTCAAATAATCGTGTCATGTTTTCTTGTTCATTAATACAGAAATCTCATTTACTTACTATGCGTATATTTTTAAAATATTTAATCTTCTATTTTTTATACCAAGCATATATTAATGTGTACCTGCAAATTTTGATAAATTTTCTTGTTTGAAAAGTGTGTGTTTCATTCCAAAATGTACATTACATTATACACTTTTAAAAGAGATATATTTCGCTCATTTAATTCAAATACAGAAAAAAGTTTGGCTTAGATGTACCAGGGATCATTCTAGAACATAAAAAAGGGCGGGTACACATTACATAATAAGGGCAATTTTGTTGAAAAGGGCACATCATTTCATAAAAAGGGCATTTTTGTAATAAGCACATATACCAATATACTGGTGGAGAGGTCTGGCAATAGCTTAAAGTACTCCTTAATTTAAAAAATCCAATAACATTTCTAATTTCCATAACTTCACCGTTTGAAAAGTATTAAAAATAGCAAAATGAAACTTGTTCTCAATTTTTATTGTAAAATTGTTTACTATATTTACAGTCATTTCCCCCTTTCCCTACGATATTCAAAAACTTCTCTAAAACTTTTATTCACCAGATAACTTTTTCCCAGTTTTAACAAAACTGGTTTTGAAAAAGCTACAAAATAAAAGTTCTATAGCTACTTCTCAAATTTTTATAGCACTTATGTAAGTTATCATGTGGTCAAAGGCCAGAATGCCTGATCTAATACTATATTTCACTAGACAAGGTAAAATTAATCAATGACCCTTAGTTACCCTATGTCTTGTTCAATGGAAAACATGATAAATGAAAAAATTAATCGCTCAAAGTCAAAGATTAGACATACCAGGGCATTTCACAGAGAAATAAAAAGGGAAAGAGGAGTACTCCTGATGTACCATACTAGCATTCTAAAAATAAAAGTAAAGAATTTTTGAAAGTACAATACAAACAAGGCAGGATTCTATCCAGGAATAAAAGGAGGGTAGATTTCTACCTGGAGAAAGGGCAAGGAGGGTAGAATTCTATCTGGAAAAGGAGCAAGGAGGGTGGGATTTTATCTAAAAAGGGCATGAGGGCAGGCCACCCTTCTGAAACTCTCTAGAATGATCCCTGGATGTACCATTCGCCCTCAGTCTGCCATCTTGTTTTTTCTTTCTTTTTTTCTTAAATTTTTATTATTAAATATAAATAAATAGTCAATTTTAAATAACGTGTTTATAATAAGTAAATATAGATGAAAATTATTTTGGAAATGAGAAACAAAACAAATGTTTTGATTTAAAAAACAAGATGGCGGACTGAGGACGAATGGTACATCTGTTCCAAAAGTTTTAATAAGAAATAACATCAATATCATACACCAAAATCATTTAATCTCAACATGAAGGCACTGTTTTTAATTTACACCTGCAAAAATTAAAGCTACTTAGCAAAAAAAAAAATGTGCTATTTGAGAGATTTGCACCCAACTGACGGAAAAGTACTAATTTAATTACATTTTGATTATACATTGAGAAAACAATATAGTTACAACTGTATACAAGTTAATTATGTGCCAAAACACACTCGTTAAAATATGCCAACTGGCTGTGAAACAATACTAACATTGAAATACTTCAAACATTAAAAAATAAAATTTATAATAAAAAATAAACAGTATAACAATATTTTTAAAACTATATGTTTTTGTTTTCTTTAAGCTGAACAATGACAAAAATATATGATTCGATTTGATTTTAAATGTGCATATAAATAATGTGATTACATAGCAAATTTTGAAGGGTAAATAAATGGGAAACCATGCACATTGTAAAATTGAGATTGGCGTCCAGGTCCAGAGACGCAAAACGCACCCCTTTAACTTTAGCAATATAAATGTAACTTTTCATGTAAAATTTAATTTGACGCTCATTTTACAATCATATGATGCAATAGCTGCAAGCATTGCATTATATCGATAGCATTCCTACGCATAACATGAAGCGCATTATTATATGGCATAATCTCAGATCACCCTCTCTAAACTCTAAAATATACAACAGGTAACTGTTAATTAAATTACATGACTTCTGTGCGATACAGAAGTGATCTAAAACGCAAATCATGAACTTTACTTATATGTTAAACAGCATATAATAAAACAGATCAGCAGTATCAGAGTTAAAATCAAATAACAGTACTTAAATGTATACCATAATACTGAATCCCTTTAGATGAAAGATAATTCAATCCTAGAAATTTAAAAGAGGGCAATCGCCGGCAGAAAATAACAGAGGTCATTTTGGTTTTATTGCTTTTTAAAACAGCCCTTATTATTTATTTTATTAGATATAGAAAAGAAATATAAAGTTATCTACAAATATGTACATATTTAGCGGCAACATCACCATGCCGTAATTTTTGTTACCAAGTAAACAAAGCAGTTGCTTTTTTAACCAATGTGTCAGTCACAGACATTGAGATGTTGTATCCGGAATTATTGTGTGGCGTCATCTAGTGTGAAATAAGGGAAACTAACGTTAGAGTCAGCTATAGTCACGTGTATTGGGCAATGCAACAACGCGATTTTACAAACCAGACAAACCATCACGCGTAGAGATGATGTCGAATGGTGATTGGTCGACTGCCGAGACGATGTAGGAGAAGCTTAATGCGCTTGAAGAGGATATTTTTCATTTCGTTGAAGATTCATAAGAAAGTCTTTGTTTTTAATGATGCTTAGGACATATTAAACGTGTCTAACAAAAAATTATTAACTTAATCCAATTAAAAGAAAACAATCCATATGTACAAGTATAATTTGAAACAGCAAATCAAATACTTCTAGCTCTTGTATTTTCAGAGCTCATTATCTAATTCAACTCTTGGTTTTTTTTTTTTTTTTTTAAAGAAAAATAAAACTAATAGTTTAATTGTAAAGGTTGATGAAAACTAATTTAAATTTGTAATTGCTTGTGTAAATTTTTTAAGGGAAAAAACTATACGTCCAGCATAATTTATTGATACATAACAAACCTTACATAAAGTTAAACATATTTAATTTATGAATTATTATATTCTTTAATATCTATAATCTTATATAAAGTTATAGCTATAACTTCCAATTTTCAAATAAAGATTACATGTTTACATTTTTTTGTAATTTTTATTTTAAATTTTATTTATAGTAAATACTAACTGCAATTAGCTAGAATTAAACAAAGAACAACATATTAAACATTATTTCACAAGAATAAACTGAAAGCACAGCAAATAAATGTTAGCTTTCTGAATGTTTATGATTATTTTTTTTTAAATCATAATTGAATTAATAAACGAAAATAAAATTACTAGGTTGTTAAAAACTTTTTGAACTGTGTTATTTCATAAAATCAACATATACTTAAGCAATGCAGTTTTCAGATTTTTATATAGTTATTTATTTCATAAAATCAATATATACTTAAGAAATGAAGATTTCAAATTTATATATAGTTTTAATTTTTTTACTGACCTTAAAGGTTCATTAAACAAAATATTTCCTTCATATCTTTAAGTCAAGACAGCGTAAAATACAAAATTTTCATACAAATTCATTTAATTTTGGAATTATTTTTTTATTTTTACAATTAAAAACTTGCAAACATTGCATGTATCCACTGAAAAAAAAAATCTCATTCAGTATTTAAATAATTTAAAAAGCTATACAGGTTACACTTGAACGCCTAAAATCCATGCAACTTCTAAGCCGTTAAAAATACACATACACATACATATTATTTTTTTTTATTTAAATAATTTAAATGGTTTATTACGAAATACACAAACACACACATAAACCCTCCAATATGTAATAACAATGCTCACAAAATGTGTAGTGGCTCCATCTGTTCGTGAAATAAGCAATTAATCATTCAACATTTTTTTTTTCGCAAAATTAAAATAATGATTACTATATTTATTATTACTAGTGTTAGATAGATTTATCTCCTTCACTTTCACTATTATTATTTGTAATACAGTTGTGAAATGATGCCATTGTATGCTTTATTTAATCTATTTATAATAATTTAATTTGGTTGTTATTGTTTTTTGCCTAAATGTTCCAAAATTAACATGTAAACTCTTGAAATCAACACAATCCCTGTATATGATTTTCTGCTATTCCAATTTTCACAAAATTCTTGAGATCACGATGACATTAAAATATATATTACTGATGTAGACGACACATACAAAAAAAAAAAAAAAAAAAAAAAAAAAAAAATGGATTGCTGATGTAGACGACATATACAAATAATAATAATAATAAATAAATAAATACAAAGAAGAGGAAGAAACAGAAGTAAAAACAAAAAGTCCTAGCTTCCGGATATTAATAGAGGCCAAAAAAGTTTTGTTTCTATTACACATTATTAATAACAAATAACATTAACATACATGTAATGTTTGGGCTTGTACAAAGTGTATCAAAATAAACATAAGATCATATTTCAAGCTATGTCTAAAAAACCCAAGTTTCTCTTTAACATAGATTTGTTTATTTTTCTCATAGATTATATTTTGCTAATTAATCACAAGAGAATGTATAACAAACTTCTACGCAAAAATATTAATTATATATTTAAAAAATAATATTAATTATATAGTTAAATAATAATAATTATTTATATTAATTATATATTTAAATAAAAATATTAATTAATATTAATTATATTTATTTAAATATAAATAATAATTAAAAATTTAAATAATAAAATAATAGAAAAAAAAACCTTTAAATATGGTAATCTTCCACAACTTTATCACTACAGATCAACCAGTAATTGGTAAAAAGAATTTTAGTAAATTAATAGAGATTTTTAAGAATAATGCTTAATTTTAAAAGATGAAAACTTTAATTAATTAATTCTGCTAATTTGATAATCATCTGTTACTAAAGTTCTAATATAAAAATATTTTTAATGAAAGTTTAGGAGTTATTGCATTTTAATAAATGTTCGTATAGTTATTAAAAAATAGCTTATATGAGATCAAATTTAATTTAATTCTTGAAATTATCTGATATTAAATTTTATTGTATGCAATAAAAATTTTTATTTTTATTTACCTTAATTATAATTATAATTTAATATTGTTTAACTTAATTCTAATTAAAATTTAATTATCTAATTGACAATAAAATATTGCAGAGCAATTAATAAAGATTAACTGATCTTTATATCAATGCTTAAAAAGCACTGTTAATAAATATTCTTATTAACTAATTCAATAAAGATCAAAGCAAAACTCTAAAAATGCAAAAAAAAAAAAAAAAAAGGGGGGGGGGTGGGGAAGGACACAACTTGATACTCAAAATTACGAGTTTGGTGCTTTAACCACTATACTAGATCTGACACAAGTTTATTAGCTTTTAATACAATTGTTCATTTAATACGCTTTAACTCCTCCCCTCAACATCTACGTAAGCATCTTTTAGCCAGTCATCATTCGACACCGCCTCCAATCGCTCTACGCGTGACGGTTTGTAAAATCGCAATCCATGCCATAGAGCCGTTAACGGCTCTCATTTAATGTATGACACCTTACTGGAATTGGACAGCAATGGCTAAAGATAGATTTTTGCTGGGTTATATGTTTTTTTAAATTGTTATGTTTATATATCTCATTTTATTGTATGAAAAAATAAAATTTATTAACAATATTCTGTTAGTTTTCGAAAATGTTTCATAATCTACGTCTGATGCATGATTTAATGTTCTTGTTCAAAATGTAATAATAATTATAAATTTTAGAGAAATTGTGGGGGGGGGGGGGGGATTTAGATTTTTAAAATACATTGGTGGTGCGTGGCCAAAAGAGTTTGGGAACCACCGGTCTTGACGATTTTGGACAAAAACAAATCGCCAAGCATATTGACAAGTTTGTCATAATCACAAAGCTAACGTTTGTTAACTTGTCTTCGAGGACCTCGATGTGAGAGTGGCGACGTACGGGATATAAAATTTGATTAGTTGAGACGCTTGTTTACAATAGCTAATCGCCAAGCATCTTGACGATCCTGTCATTATCGCCCAGCTAATGCTTGGTAACTTGTCTCACTTGTATAATACGTCAGCGAAGTGTGAAGTCACTGTAATGGCTGCTGGAGACAAGAAGTTTCGGTTTCCCATTGAACGTTAATGTAAGAAAAAATAAAGTCGTGTTAACAGTATTAAGAAATTTTTTAAAGAAATTTCTGTTACAGTTTTGCTAAATCTTTGGTAAGGCATTCATATGCATTCAACAAACTTCTGATTAAGTGCGTCATTTTTTTTAATTCATCAAAAAAAAAGGTAAACCTTCATGGGGAGCATCAATGGCGGATGTTTTGAATATTTGAATGTAATTTTAAAATGTTTTTAAGGTTTTAATTTGTTTTAGTTGATATTTCTATTACTCAGGCGTACTCTATGTTAAGTTTCATCTGAGTTAAAATGTGTTTCTGCTGCTTTTTTTTTCTTTTTCTAACAGCCAGAGCACTATTGATAATTTTATCAAATGATTCTTCATAGTTACTGGATTATATTTTTTGCGCGGTCATCGCATAATTACATGCAGGAAGACTGACTAGCTTTATAAAACTTTATTAAATACTAGGAAAGTAAACAACTGAATATAGACATTTTCGGTAATCAAGTAAAATAATTAAGAAACAAGTAATATAAAAAAAATTAAGTCAATTCCTACTTTTTAATCATAAATGTATAAAATAAACCCATGCAGCATTAATGTCCCACGTTATCTTTATTGATCATTATTTTATAATCATCGTTGCGGTATTTTATTTCTGTGGCATCCCTAATTTGAGATAAATCTTTCATTTATGAAAACAATGGGAGGAATTTTTTTCTCCCATTTAAAACTAAAATTAATTAATTAAATTTAATTAATGAATTAATATTTGAAAAAACTGTATTAACATAAAGTGTAATCCGCTACAAGTTTAAAAAAATTTATTTGAACTTGAGTGGATGAATAGAAAATATTTTATTAACGATTGAAAATTTGAACAAGATATAGGAGGGCATTTCGAAAAGTAAAGATACACCGTACGCCGGAGGAAAAGAAAAGTTTTGGCAAGCAAGTTGGCAACACAGGTGTTAACCTTGAACCGTTAGCTTTCTCCTCGCGGTCGTTCGGCATTTCAACGTTGATTCTGGTTGGAGTAGGTCGTGTTTAAAATGGTTCCGCCGATTCAGAATCCCGCCAAATGCGAAGTGCGCTCCGTCATACGTTTTCTTCATGCAAGAGGTCAGCGACCAGCGGATATTCACAAAGAAATTGTTTCTGTTTATGGGAACATTATGAATCGACAAAATGTAACGAAATGGTGTCGTCGTTTCTCTGAAGGTAGGACCGATGTTCATGACGAACAAAGAACAGGTCGGCCATCTGTGATCTCTGATGCCCTTCTTCAGAGAACAGAGGAAGCAATTCATGCGAATAGACGTCTCAAATTGAAAGACGTCTCAAATCATTCCACGACGATGATGAGATCAAAGATGAAGTTGAAATGTGGTTCCGACAACAGGCGGAAACCTTCTATGACTGTGGGATACAAAAGCTTGTGCCCCGACTTAACAAATATTTGGATAACGGGGGTGATTATGTCGAAAAATAATAAATAATCCAGTTAATAAGATGTAACTTACGTTTTCTAAATAAATGTTTTTTTTTAAGGAATACGAGCCATTGTATCTTTACTTTTCGAAATGCCCTCGTATATAGAGAGAGTGTGAGCTAATAGTAGGAATTTAAAAAACAACACAAATAACATGAAAACGATTAAAAAATACATTTAAACTGCAGGAATATCAAGCAAAATATATTAAAATATCATCCTTGCTTTACTATTCAGCAGAGAAATTTATGTAAATAATACACCAAATTAAGAAAAATTTAAAAAAAAAAGAAAGAAAAAACCCCAGCAGAAACGCAATTTAACTCAGATGAAACTTAACATAGAGTACGCCTGAGTAATAGAAATATCAACTAAAAGAAATTAAAACCTTAAAAACATTTTTAAATTACATTCAAATATTCAAAACATCGGCAATTGATGCTCTGCATGAAGGCTTATCTTTTTTGATGAATTAAAAAAAATGACGCACTTAATCAGAAGTTTGTTGAATTCATATGAATGCCTTAACTCAGATTTAGCAAAACTGTAACAGAAATTTCTTTAAAAAATTTATTAATACTGTTAACACGACTTTATTTTTTGCTAATATTAACGCTCAACGGGAAACCGAAACTTCTTGTCTCCAGCAGCCATTACAGTGACGTCATCACTTCGCTGGCGTATTGAACACCTACGGGTGAATATCGCCATTTTCTGGAATGTAGGTTTGCCGTAGATTGAACAAAAAGGTTTTTAATCGGTTATAAAAAGGAAAAGAGTCGCCAAATTTAGGGGATTTTTCCTTTAATGGCAACCTAGCTATTGTTTTTAAGTTAATCCGCGATCAACGAAGTATACGGTCAAATCATGACGTTTAAAAGGATTACGGCGATTCTTACAAAGCGGCGCGTCCATCGTTTTGTGCCAAAAACAGTGTAAAGATGATCCACTCCGAGGCTAACGAAAAAAGAAAGGCTACCGCGGTGCTTTACGCGTATCTTTTTTTTTTTACAGACCGCGAGAGTCACGTAATGTTCGAATGCCCCAATGCAGGTGTACGAAAAGAGTATCACGTCACTCCAGCGGTCTGTAAAAAAAGATAAGTGGGATCAAGGCAACACTAGATACCGGGCTTGCTCATTCACTCTCAAAACGTCACAAATGGTGGCTGGCCGCAACCAGCGATTGGTCCAAAGCAACGCGCCCATCGTTTTGTGCCAATCGCTGTATGTCTTTCCTCCTAGTCAGCCACCTTTTGTGACCACCTTTATTCATCATAATGAATGAGCAAGCCGGGTATGTAGTGTAGCCCTGGTGGGATGCACCGCGGTAGCTTGTCTTTTTCGTTAGCCTCGGATCCACTCCGTGTGACGTTTTAAAAGTCCTGAACCGGTCGTGTATTTCGTTAGTTTCAATTAAACACAGTCTGAGCATGTGCCCTGTGCGTATGTCGCCACTCTCATACAGAGGCACCCTAGTCTCCCTCGTCTAATTGAACCAGGGCTACACTAGATACCGGGCTGGCTCATTCATTATCATGACGTCACAAATGGTGGCTGGCCAAGACCAGCGATTGGTACAAAGCGAGGCGCCCATCGTTTTGTGCAATCGCTGTATGTCTTTCGTTTTCTCGTTTCAATTTGTACCAATCGGTGGTCGCGGCCAGCCACCATTTGTGACGTCATGATCATGAATGAGCCAGCCTGGTATCTAGTGTAGCCCTGATTGAACTCATCCAGGTTGTTATCGCCAAGTTCTTGATTATTGGCTGTCATAGTTTGAGCAAAACTTTCTGTCTGCCCTTTGTGCATATGTTGCCGCTCCCATACTCATATAGAGGCACCCTACTTGATGCGTGGTAGAACAAAATATCATTTTTCGGAAATCTATCTGGATCTCTACCTTGCTCATCTGATACCGGACCTGATCGCAATCTACGTTATAAACGGCCGGTTCATAACGTTGTAAAATACAGAAAGTCATACGGAGTGGATCATCTTTACATAGCGATTGGTACAAAGCGGCGCCCTCACCGTTTTGTGCCAATTGCCGTGTAAAGATAACCACTCCTTGTGACGTTTTAAAACTCATGAACCGGCCATGTATAACGTAGGTCGCGGCTTGATTCCGTACAACATCGATATGATTTCGATATCGTTAGTGTCGAATATAAGAATAGAGAAAAGTGTTGTTGCCATAGAAAAAACGATTTCTTTGATATCGAAATATATAACAAAAGCGTTTAGAACGGGTGCATTGTATTCAGTGCTAGGGCTGTGATCCAGGTAGATTGTTTGCAATTTTCGAAATGCAATGGACAAATCAGATGTCTACAATTATGCGAAATTTTCTGTTTTCGGCTATGATGTTATACACTCACGCCAGGGCTACACTAGATACCGGGCTGGCTCATTCATTATCATGACGTCACAAATGGTGGCTGGCCAAGACCAGCTATTGGTACAAAGCGA
This sequence comes from Maratus michaelseni, assembly GCA_963931845.1. Classification (NCBI taxonomy): domain Eukaryota; kingdom Metazoa; phylum Arthropoda; class Arachnida; order Araneae; family Salticidae; genus Maratus; species Maratus michaelseni. Next base: position 225,135,744 of record OZ007596.1, read on the forward strand.
GGCGCCGATCGTTTTGTGCCAATCGCTGTATGCCTTTCGTTTTCTAGTTTCGATTTGTACCAATCGCTGGTCGCGGCCAGCCACCATTTGTGACGTCATGATAATGAATGAGCCAGCCCAGTATCTAGTGTAGCCCTGCTCACGCATAGTTTTTCTTTTTTTTTAATCGGTTATAAAAGGAAAAGAGTCGCCAAATTTAGGGCATTTTTCCTTTAATGGCAACCTAGCTATTGTATTAAGTTATTGGTTTGGCGCGGGTTTGAAAATCGCGCCAACCAAAATGTCGCCAAGCATCGGTGCGTGAGTGTGACACATCTGTTCCCTCTTTTCTTATACAGCTCAGAAAATACAGGCTTTTGATTGGTGAATTTCTTTTCAAAAATAGCGAAAATTGTATCTGGATCACTGCCTAGAATTGTGTATGAGCGCATTCCGAGACCGAAACGCGGGTTACTCGTTTAATTAGGGAATGACGTTATATGATTTTCTCAGGGTAAAATTAGGTTAAAACAACTGTGAACGCTTTTGGGTTTTTTTTATTAAACATATACATCAGACTAGTGCTTTATTCAAATATCCTCTTCGTCAAGATGAGGACTGGATAGACACAAGGAAATTAAACACTGAATAATTAAAACCCGAAACTCCACAAACAGTGCGCAATGGAGTTGACGGGAGTCGAACCCGTCGCCCTGTCTTCTAAATTTTCAAGTGATTAGCGGATAGTGTCAGGGCTACACTAGATACCGGGTTGGCTCATTCATTATCATGACGTCAAAAATGGTGGCTGGCCGCGAGCAGCGATTGGTACAAATCGAAACGAGAAAACGAAAGACATACAGCGATTGGCACAAAACGATGGGCGCCTCCAAGGCAACACTAGATACCGGGCTTGCTCATTCACTCTCAAAACGTCACAAATGGTGGCTGGCCGCAACCAGCGATTGGTCCAAAGCAACGCGCCCATCGTTTTGTGCCAATCGCTGTATGTCTTTCCTCCTAGTCAGCCACCTTTTGTGACGTCATCATAATGAATGAGCAAGCCCTGTATGTAGTGTAGCCCTGGCGCCTCGCTTTGTACCAATCGCTTGTCTTGGCCAGCCACCATTTGTGACGTCATGATAATGAATGAGCCAGCCGCGACCTACGCTATACATTGCCGAAGCATGCCATTTGAAACGTCACATGGAGTGGATCATTTTTACTCGGCGATTGGTGCAAAGGGCCCTCGTGGTCGCCCCTCGTTTTGCACCAATCTCCGTGTAAAAATGATTCACTTCATGTGACGTTTAAAACGTCATGCACCGGCCGTGTATAACGTAGGTCGCGAGCCAGCCCGGTATCTAGTGTAGACCTGGTCTTAACCACTTGGCCAAGGAGGGCCTAACGCTTTTGGGTAAAGTTGTGGGCATGTTTGCAAACAAACACTTCCGTCAAACAATCTGCCACCAGGGACCTCCGTGACCGAGTGGTTATGACACCATTCCGCTAATCGCTTGAGAGCGTACACTGTTAAAAAATTTCAGCTTTTGCTGCAGACACACTCCACCGCTTTTAGAGTAAACGGTCACTTTACTATATTATGGAGCATTTTCATTGGTCAAAATAGAGATATTCTATAAAAGCGATGGAGTGACTATGCAGCAAACGCTGAAGATTTTTTACAGTGTAGGAGCGCGACCTACGTTATACACGGTCGGTGCATGACGTTTAAAACGTCACATGGAGTGAATCGTTTTTACACGGCGATCTGTGCAAAGCAAGCGCCCCCCCCCCCCGTATTATACCAATAGCCGTGTAAAAATGATCCACTCCATGTGACATTTTAAACGTCATGCCTCGGTCGTGTATAAGCAGGGCTACACTAGATACCAGGCTGGCTCATTCATGATCATGACGTCACAAATGGTGGCTGGCCGCGACCACCGATTGGTACAAATTGAAACGAGATAACGAAAGACATACAGCGATTGGCACAAAACGATGGGCGCCTCGCTTTGTACCAATCGCTGGTCTTGGCCAGCCACCATTTGTGACATCATGATAATGAATGAGCCAGCCCGGTATCTAGTGTAGCCCTGGTATAAGGTAGGTCACGGTACGAAGATTAAAAAGAACGCATCATAAAGAACGATAGTTAGCAGTTGCAGTTAGCTATAAAGCGAGCAAACAAACCCGGTTTCTCAACCACGTGATCACTTAACCCAACAAACTACTGTAGGTAATGTGGGTTACCGGAGTCTGGGTAATGTCCGTATCTGAACGATACGAGTAACCCGCAAAAAGTAACGTGATATCGGTCTTTCAACGCTTCGGGTTACCCAACGTAACTCAGGTTTCGGTCCGTGAACGTGCCCATTGTGTTTCAAATCTTTTGAATAATTAAAATGACGTTTGCTGCGATTGACGTTAGGATCTATAAAATAGGCTTCATTGCGCATTTAAGTGGATAAGTTTCTGTTGTGTAACCATGTTGTTGCTTTGTTTTGTGTTAATGTTCATTGTAAATTTGTTTCCTGAAGGTAAGTTTATATAACTAATGTGTCATCTGAACAAAATTACCAAGACTATAAAAATATGAATAAATATTTTATTCGGAATAAAGTACATCAGTTGAACACATAACGATTCTTCCATAACAAAATGTTATTTGTTACAAATTTAATATAGACAATTTTTTAATACTTGAAATTTTATTTTCGACGGAAATACAGAATTCATTTAATTTTTATATCTGTGGCATATGAACTTATTTCATATCGACTATATCCGATAACGGAATCGTCATCCTTTATTTTTAGGAGAAAAATATATTGAATGCTATAATTTATTGAATTGTTATCTATTATAAGAGAAACATCAAATTTATGCTTTCGAAACTTAAGATTTTATATAATTAATAAAGCATGAGTAACTTATTCTCATCAAAATATGACCGCTACCTGAGATATAATTTAATAAATTATCTGAACTCTATATATTGAGAATAAAACTCAACTTTTGGATTGGTTTGAACTGTAACGTCCACAAAATCTTCATTGTATTTATTACGTCAAGTTGTTTCTTGAGGTCAAGCTGACCCAAAAGCGTCATTTAAGGGTGGTCAATTTTATCTTTATTAGTTTATTAATGATTTTGTCTTCCTGAAATGTCTTTCTATGATTTTTACTTTAAAAAGTTGTGATTTTTTTCTTTTTAAACTTTAATTTTTAACTCATGAACCTCTTGCTCGATGTCACCTTTTTTTCCCCTATTGTGTGTAGAAAATTTCTTATTTGTCTCCAGGATTTATAAAAATATTACTTTAAATTTATTTTTAAAAGCCAAAAAAGAATTTAGAATAATTTTTTACTTAAAATTATATTTTCAGAACGTTTACACTGAAAACAAATTATTGAAACATAACAAACTGTGTACAAAATTTCATGAACAATCATTTTCAGGGTTTTCTGATGTTACGTTATTCCAAACATATTTAAATTTATGTCGGGGGGGGGGGGGTGTGAAGTGCAGACTTCTTACTATAGTGTGCTAAACATTCATCTTTCATTTTCAGGGACACACAAAAGAATTCGGTTATAGTACTAACTGGACAATAATTGCTGAAAGAGTTTTCAGTTGTGGAAAACGTTTTTAAATTAACTTTTTTTCATCTTACTCTGTGTGTATAAATCCTACAGGGCTGCTCAAAACATCTCCAGTACATTTCAGTTTATTAATGGAAATTGCTGATATAGGGAATTTCAAGTATGAGTTTCTAAACTAAGTTTTAGAATGCTATGTAGTAAATATACAAATCTATAATCGTATGCAGGGCTCCACAAAGGAAGTCTAATATCTTTACTATTGATCTTAATTTCTGAAATTAAGCCTTCAAGTGTGGTTTGAGCTATGTCATACACTCACGCAGTTTTTTTTTAATCTGTTATAAAAAGGGAAAAAAGTCTCTAAATTTAGAGGATTTTTTCCCTTAATGGCAACGTAGCCATTGTATTAAGTTATTCGTTTGGCGCGGTCTTGAAAATCGCGCCAACCAAAAAGTCGCCAGAGTCCGTGGTTTGTAAATTAGGTTTGGAACAGATGTATTACTCGCGCATAGATGTTTGGCGACTTTTTGATTGGCGCGATTTTCAAACCCGCGACAAACCAATAGCTTAATACTTAAGCCAGGTTACCATTAAAGGAAAAAATCCTCAAATTTGGCGACTTTTTCCTTTTTTATAACTGATTAAAAAATTAAACTGTGCGTGAGTGTAAGACATCACAGCCTTGGAAAGTTTCATAATCTATAGTTGACGTATGATTTTTCGTTCTTAGAGACTAAACTGACTCTCTTAGCACGTAAAATTGGAAACCCGTTGTCTAAATGGTTTTTAAGGATAAAGTATATAACAAGGAATTGCACTACTCAAGAACCGCATGTAAATGCGATAAGTCACTGTCTTGTGTTGCTATCTGTTTGCCGCGCTTTCTTTCAGAATTTATGCTTTTATTCCAGCATGTATTTAGATTTGATATTCAAATTTATTTAAAATTCTATGAGAAATTTGAACTTTGTGTAATGCTTAGCTATATATCAATGTTCTTCAGTATACTTATTTCAGAGAGTGAACTTTGAAATAATTCTCTATATTAAAAAAATACTTAAAGTATTTCTTTAAATACGTATAAAAAATTTTAACATTTTATGACAAATATTCATAGTTTAGAGAAATTCATTCTTTTCATTTTTTGTATAGATATCGAATTTTAAGCATGGAAATAAGTTAAATTTTTAAGATTTAATTAACTAAAATTTTTAAGTATGTACTTATTATTTTTTTTATTTTTTATATAAAGTTTAGTTTCTGGTCCACCTGAATATGCTAACATTTTGTGTTTCAGCTGCACTAGTGAAGACATGTGGACCTACAGAGTTCCCTTGCAACGATGGTTCTTGCGTTGAAAAGGGAAGGTGGTGCGATGCTAAAATAGATTGCGATGACGATTCTGACGAAAACTACTGCTTTTATAGGACTACTTCAATAAAAAGTGAGTAAAACGAATGCACTTTATTTGTATGCTCTTTAAACTTAAATCCCTAACTTCAAGGAAGCTTTACTTAAAAGAAATTTTGGTTGCACCGAATTTTTATATTTGTCAAATGTTGCCGCAATTTTGTTAAAGTATTTTCATACTGAAACCGGCATTAGTTTTCATACTTAATGTGTTAACAGATTGAAGTTTTCAAATTTTTTAATTATTTGCTAAGACATTCAACAGACTTTGTTTTATCGTGTATAACGATATCCCCAATTTTCTTGCCCCACGTGTTAAGCCAATTACTTGCAAATGATTAAGCCATGTTGTGTAGATAAATTAATAAAAGGCCGGAAGTTTGTTTATAAGGATCCGAGAAATTTATTCAGATCAGAAGTTTGTTTATAAGGCTTCAGATTTCGGAAAAGGTCAATGACATTAAGTGCACTGAATGTTAAATTTTTCAAAATTTTCTTCCACGATTTTAACTTCAAAATTAAATTTCAATCTTCCTCAATACTGGGAAACCAATCTACGGTAGATTTATTTTTGTTAGTGTTTACAAGAGCTACTATAGTTACTTGCTGTACTAAGAATAAGGCAGGCCACACAAAGAAGCGAGCAACGTGCGACTTGAAGCAATTAAATTCAAACTTGTTCCTTTTTTGTTTCAAACATGTTGAAGAGTTTGAATTTCAGAATTTGTCTCCCAAGTCACTCGTTGGGTCGTTTCTAGCCTGTGCGGCCTGTCTACACCCATTGGTTTTAATATAGATAAGGCTATAATAGCTTGAAATGCAATTAGTGGGTGTACTCATGATCTCGCTGTCATTGATATTATGTATTATCTTGATGTATAACTTTAATTTTGCTAATGTATTTTAGATGCTAACGGGTGCAACGAAACTTTGTTTTTCGTGTGTGACGACGGAAGATGCATACCTGCGATTGGACGTTGCGATGGCTTTTCATCTTGTTTTGATAATTCGGATGAAGAAAATTGCGGTAATTTTTTTTAATGTACTTTCTTGGTACTAGTATCTGTTAAATTTAAGTGGTACATGACAAATAACGACTTGATAGTGCACATAAAATTCAATCTGTTCAAAGTGTTTTACTAGATGTTTTGATGGCCTCAAACCTCCGATACTTAAGATTTCCAAAATTGATACAGAAATTTCATTTAGATGAATTTTAAACAAGACAAATTATGCATAAAAAATTAAACCATTTGATTGTCTATGCATAATAAAACTAACGCAGTCGCTTATCAGATTTCAGAATTGGACTAATTTTACTATCTAATTAAAAGGAACTGTTTGGGGGGGGGGATGCAACCAGTATTGGTTAGGATATGGCGTACCCATTGTGCGTGCGTTTATTTTGTCACAAATACTCTTAAACGATTATCCTAGACTTAAATACTGATATCTGTTACATTCTGCGATAAAATAAATTTATTTTTCGTAAAATGATATTTAAAGTGTGTGCTCCCAGGGTGATTAATAAATCCTGTGCGTGTCGTCCCCGTTACTATTATCCTCAGAAAATGTAAATTTTATCGTGGTTTCTAAAATTATAGGACGACACTTAAGTGTAGAATATTATTGAAAAGTACAGAAGAGGGAATACTCGAAAATGAAAGTAAGAAATTCGTATCGCAGATGCAAAATAAAACAAGCTGAAAGAAAATGCATTTCAAAGTTGGTCATTAAGCTTCCTGAAGAAACTTTGAACAATTTAAGTGTAGTGTCTAAAAGTAAAACTCTGATACTTCTTGCACATTCTTTTATGATAAATTTTATGATAAACAAAACTAACTTATCTATTTTTACACATTTTAAAGTAAATGTACAGTGGAACATAGTTTATACGACGCCGAAGGTACTACCGAAAAACGTCGTATAAATGATAACATCGTATAATCGATTTCCACTTCTAAAACTAGAATAAATTTTGTTTTCATTTAATTTTAATGTTTAACGTGCTGATTTACTTAAATTTATAAATTAAACAAACTAAAACAAACCAAAAAAAATACAGTAAGCAATTTAAATGTACGTAACCCTTTTGATCATTTTACGTAATGTTACAGAAAAAAATAGTCTATGGTTGTTTGACGTGATGACTGATGTTAAGTTGTCAATGATTTGTGCAAGGAGTCAAGGGTCTGAAGTTTTTTCGCTGGTATTGTGACAAACAATAAGTTCTTAATGTTTCAATGCAATTCACGGCATCTTGAAATGATGGAGAAACAACTTGTCATCTCCGCTGTCACTATGCAATTCGGACTGGGAGTTCTGAATAAGCTCTTAAACACTACAAATCGCTGACGTTATTACAGCTTCATCGCAATCCATGTATTCATCAGTAGCTGTCTATGCTCCGAGCAGATTCCAATCACCTTCATTGATTATTGTATCATCGTTGCTTACGTCATTATCCTCATTTCAATTTTGATGTGCAAATCCCACTTTTATGAAACAATTTTTTGTCTTTTACTCGAGACCAAGCTAACGAAATCGTATTCATTGCATCGAGAACACTTATTTTCTTGGGATTAGGCTCTTCAATGCTTCGAATGGTAAGTTGAGCTAACTGCTTTCTATAATGAATCTTTAGATACTTAATCCGGCCCAAATCACATGGCTGAAGGTAACTTGTGCAGTTTGCAGGAAAGAAGTAAACTTTTATATTTTCCAAAAAATTGGTATCCGGTGGGTGCGATGGACATCAGTCGACGAATGGCAATTTTTTCGTTTTTACCTCTTCATTACATTATAAAGTCTTTCAGCCATCTAGTAAAAATGTCGGTCGTCATCCACGCATTGTTATTGGCATCATAATCCAGCGGTATTGTTTTGATGTTCTTTAAACTTCTAGGTATTTTTTTTTTTTTGATTTTCCTAACACCAAAAGAGTGATCTTTTCACTTACATCAGTTTCACAAAGGAGCACAGTAAGGAGATCTTTACTTTTTTCACCTTTTTTATAAGCTAAAGTCTGATTCGGCATCAGATGATAAAAATGACCAGTCTCATCGGCATTAAAAATATGTCTTTAGATTTGTATTCACTTATTTGCCTGGCAGAATTTTGACCCATTCTGCGACATAATCAACTGGAACATCTCTAGATTCACCACTTACAACGGCAGGTGATCTCGTGGCGCGCAATGAATTTCCGCAACCATCTTGCTGTAAAGCCACAGTCTGCAAGATTGAATTTCATCGCGATTTCTTTCACTTTTTCGATCAACATTGGACCACTTACTGGAATGTTCGGCGCACGACACGGATTGAAAAGCTGGAGCAAAAGTTTTTCCATTTCGGGAAATTTACCCTCTTGCACTTGCAATTTTTTTTATGCCGAAAATCCCCTCTTTTGCTTTTTACTCAATTTTTTGACTATCGTGAGTAAGTCTTGAAGATAGAAACTGGAATACACATAATTTTACCCAAGTCAACTTTTGACCTTCCCGGTAAACTTTTACTATCTAATTCTTTCAATTTTTTTTTTCCTTTTACCGAGATGGACTTGTGTTTTCGAGACATGTCTAAAAAGAGCTATGGCCGAAACAGTACGAAAAGTTAAGAATGAAAAAAGAAACTATCTGTACTGTTAGTGCACTGATAAGCAAAAAATGTACAGTGTAACAATAAAACAGGCCGGGAAAGTTGACCATTCCAGAAAAAAGAAATGTACCCTCAAAGTGTAATCTGTTCCGCGTAAACTGGTTTTTCAGACTAATCCCACACCAGCTCACGTGGTTATGTGGGGTATATTTAAAGACTTTTTTGGTGTCATTAATAGCTGGCAAATTCTGGCCATTCTTAAAATACACAAGAAAAATAAACGTAAAAAAAATCTAAACAGAGGTATAAACTATTTTGTGCGTCGTATAAAGGATCTATTTTTACATTAAAACGAATAGGAATGAATTGGGGGCCACACTAAAACGTCGTATAAACGATGCTTTACTGTAAATCCAAAAAGCATTAATTTTTTGCATAAAGTTAAAAAAAAAGTTAAATAAACAACGAAAGTATCTCAATAAAACTGACATAGCTATTCCAATTTTGAATTATTTACTCGAAGCTTGATGTTTGGTTGGTAAACACTTTTTTATTTGCTATAACAGCCTTTAATTTATTGGGTATTGGACGGACTATTTCTGAATAAGTAATTTTTTTATTTTTAATGCTTTTCTAAAGTTTTTGTTGGATCTAGTAAGATTTAGAAAATCTTCCAAATGAGACTATAAATTTTTAATTCCATTATTATTCTTGGGCTGTATCTATAATTTGGGGGAGGGGTAATTGCAGAGCAACCACAGTGTAACATTTAAAGCTTTATGCTTCGGATCATTTACTTTTTATAAAAACGAAAAAATCTCATACACACTTTTTTAGCAATATCTTAAGTTTTCAGAATTTCTAAATACTTGTATTGATTATTACATTAATGAAATGGTTACTTGGTCTAGTGGCTGACATTGATCCTACTATCATTACAGGTCCACCACCCTGTTTAAGATTAGGTTGCAAGTTTTTATTACTCTTCATTTGGTCCTATCCAAACATGTTTGGCTATTGGAACTAAAAATATTGAATCTTAAAATTGTTTTTAAAATGTAGTTTTTTAATTTGCAAAACTTTAATCTTTTTAAACAATTGATCATACACTCAACATTCCCCCCCCCCCTGGTAACTCGTCTATTTGAAAATTATCCTTTATCATTAGTTTCTGGACTAGGTATTTTTAATTTTCTGCTTCCACGGTAAGTTTAGGAGCACCTAATTTTGGACTTTCCTGTACTTTTCGTACGATCAGCGCTCTTCAGAATATCTTAATCTGTAGTTTGCTTAGTTTTTATTTTAGTGTATTATTTCTTTAGTGTGTTTTCTTATTTAAGTGTTGCCAATTTAGAGATTTATTTCTAAATCTGATTGTGAAATACCAATTTTCTCTGACCATTTCGTGTTTAAATAAAGCAGACAACTTAATTTTGGTAGATATTCTGTTAAAAAGCTCTGACTAAATATACTTGACACTCCCCGGTCAATAAAATGTTAATGTTCTTTTACGACATATTCTGCTTGACGGCAGTTTTACTCAAATTAGTTTATCAGCTTATTTCTAGCTGAGAAGACTTTCTTAAATATTTAGATTACGTTAACTACGGCTGTTAAAGAAATCCGTATGTTTAGTTTGAATATTTTAAATCTGCAAACTGTCTACAAATAGGAATAAACTAGTGCTTTTGTTAGTATTACATTTTATGATACGGAATTGTAGATTGACTCTATACAAAATGTTTAGTTTTAAATTCTTGCTTTTATTGTTTCAGATGCTGCAGAAAACACTTCGGACGTTTCCGATGACTCTACTAAACTTCTAATAAAGGCAGATGCTGAAGTACCTTCTATATGGTTAAATCGCAATGAATCAAAGACTAGTGGAAAATTGTATGATCATGAGAATTCGATGCAAGCTGACCATGTGCCCCATACAGACATATCAGCCGTAAATAAAAGTGTTTCTTATTCCGTTAGCGGGTCTAACACTTCGGAGCACTTTCAATCTAGCCTTAATTTGAAGCAAACTGATCAGCATAAGGCTTCGATAGTTAATATTAAAAGAGATGTTGGTAACTATGTTTCGGAAAATGTTACTAATGAAGGCGGATATAAGCCTCTAGTTCAGAAACAGGAAGCTTTGAAGTTTCGAGATCTACTGTTAAATGCGTCGCGAAACGAACAGAACGTAACTAAAAGTCCAGTTAACTTTGATATTGTGCAGAACTCCACCTCTCCGAACAAAAGTTTAAATCTGAAACCTGACGCTGGAGGTAAGCAGACTCTTGAAAATCCGAATAGTCAAAGTAATGTGTCGCAACACTCTAAAATGCACGCTGATGGAGATTCAGTATCTGCGCAAAAGATTGCTAGTAAAGAGGAAGATCTATATAAAGGTTATGTTGAATTGCGTACAAAGTCTTTTCGAAACGCGAAAGAAAGAGCATTGCACTGGCTCATTGATTCCAGAGATTCGGATTATGGTTGGGGTGAAGAAACTGCTAGAGGAATGATTGCTGTCAGGATGGCCGATTACTCTTCTGGGAAACCGGGGGATATTCAGCTCATGTCAAAGCAACTTCATTTGAAAATTTTCACGTTGATGAGCAGGTATGTTTTCCTTGAATTCTATATTTTGTCGAAGCAATATTGTACAGCCAGTTTAAAAAATATGCACAAATTTCTATTTACAACAAAATTCAAATAAAGATGTCTACTCCTGAATGTCTTTCTAAAGAGTGCATTTTATGGAATTCGGTCTACGTTCTAAAAATTGTACAAACTTTATTTGTTTTAGTGGTAACATTCTAGTTTTTTACATTTGGAGTTCCTTCGATTAAATCAGTATAGTTCAGGGAATTTCCTATAATCGTCATGAAAATGAGTTTGGTCAGGGGATCATCCGTAAATTTAGAAGGAATTGCGATCTTGCATGGGAAAAGTGTGACGAGGAAATTAAATTGGTAAGTTAACTTTCTATACACTTTTCAAAAATAAAAATTAAAGTTGTTTGAACTTCCGTCAATTTTCAGAATAGATTTTCTTTCGTTAATGCAAATAAGATCTCCTCGGTCTATCGGAAAGTGAAATTTTGATCTAAAACTGACAAGATTGAATAAACACAACCTAGTTATTAAAACAGATTTATTTTTTGGACACTTTTTAAATTTCTTTTAAACATCGAAAACACGTGTACACTAATTGCATCTCATTAAAAGAAATTTTGATTGGATGACTGGGGGGGGGGGGAAATGGTCATTAATGCTTGCCACTTCGATTTAGCGTTGGGACTGGGTTTCTCTTAACACATTGTACTTTTTTCTTAAGTCTTGGAGCACTTTCTGGTTATTTGGTAAAGTTAAATATGCTCCCTGCTATATACCTTGAATTTAATACAATCTTAAAGACTTACATATTCTAAGATGGACGTCTGTAAACTGTCAGAAGTACAGTTGGGTCGTGAGAGGTGTTTCTGTAACTTTCATAGTCTCTGAAGAAAGATGAAATCTCAATTCGTAATTTGTGCTTATGATGCAAAATCTTGCATATTGTAAACATAATGGAGTCCAACTTTTATTTGCAAACATAATTGCAGTACTGAAAATCGGATACGTTCATCACTTGGCCTCAAACTGCCATACAGCCTATTGTAATGAATTTGATCGTAACTTTAGCAAGCCATAACTACTGAACTCATTAATGTTTGCCAATTACTTATGGACATAACAGAGCTACTGAAGTAATTTTCTCCATGCATAAATATTTTCTTTTTAAAATCCCCTATTAAATTCATGAATTGAAACCTATTTTCTAAAGCCTATCTGAAAGAACGTCTGATTTGATTACCTTAATACCACTGTAAAGAGCATACCACAATAAGCAAAATAATTTTGTTTCAGCTTAGGCCACTTCCATATAAGGTAAGGGCAATTTTTAAATTATTTTGAGTGAGATTCGCCAGTATACACCATGTAAACTAAAGTCGGGTACACTCTAACATCTGTAATGGATAAAGCTAGAAATGTGGAATAAGTGTACCTATAGTAACACGTTTACACTTTAGAGTGGTTGCAGCGCCACTAGGGGCTACATTAGTTATCGACCATATCTCAAACAATAAAGTGATAACGAAAAAATAATAAAAGTGTAGTGCATCCTTTATTGTGAAATCTTGCATGTAAAAAAAACTTAGCTCTGATACCAATTTAGACAATCAACGGTCTAAATACTTTACTAATCTCGTGTAGAAGTGATTTAAGGCGGATGTATTTTTTCTAATAAAACAACTAGCAAGCAAGATACACATAATTTTAAGAAATTGGTTAAGTATGTTCAATAGCCTGCAGCTCTGTATGTAAATATATGCGTATTCCTGCCGATGATGGTACACATTGAGCATACTTTAATTCCTTGTAGTAAATTGTACCTTTCATGTTCTAGTTTTACTAGAAAATATAAATGTCCTTTATGCTACATTTCTAGAAGCGATTTACTTAAGCCGGTGATAATCTAAATTAACATTTGTAGAGCTTCTAATAGTTATTTTTACAAGATACATCATTTCATTATAAATCGAGAGTGCTCTTCACTTCTGCAGTTGCCCCCCCCCCCTTTTCTTATTCCCCATTTTTCGAGATAGGGTCTGTAACAGCCCAATTTTAACACTAAAGATCCTGCATTCATTCAATCTTATGATATTGCATGTTCTTTTCACGATAGGTAAACTTCTTCGTTTTTTTTTTCAGGTTTAGCTTTATCCGTTAGAGATGAGTGTACCAAGCCTTGAGATATAAACTTCTAAAAATAGCTGAATTCAATATTGAGGAGATATCAAATATTAATCAATTGAAATATTTAAAGAGGCGTGAAACGACTTAAAGTTCAGACTTGTTCATAGATATTTAAGTGCAAGGAGACTAACACTTTAAAGCAATGTGTCTAGTAGTGAATCTTGTTAAGCTCATCACGACAGACTATATATGGCTTAATTTAAAGCCATGTGGTGATGAGATTTCCGAACTTTTAATAGTGCAATTTTGTTTTTCAGCACAGTTGTACTTATCGCATATTTTCAATATATAGTGTTTCTTATATCCATGAACAAGATGATTGGCGATTTTGAGTTTTTCATGAGATAGGGAGCTTTACATAAGCACCCCTGGTGCCGCTAGTAAACTACTTCTGGCTGTTATTGGTTGTAGATGTCTATTTCAGGCATGTCCTGTAGCGATTACATCAAAATTGAAAGGGGTAGAGCAGTACTTCCTAGGCCAGTTGACATGAATGACTTTTTCTTGGCTGCTCTGATCAGAGAACGCTTTCAAAATTGTGTTAACACTTGAAAAATGAGTTTGTAAAATATTAATATGTAGGTGATCCTTGTTTTCAAAATTAATCTTCATAATCCAAAAGATTAAATCTGACACTTGTGTTATGATTTTATTGTAACTATCTGAATAAACGCGGGTATCTTTAAACTCGCTGTACGCAGTCAGACTTTCACACTGAGAGCTAAAATCTCATTACTCTTGTGTATTTGGAGGTGATCGGATGTGTAGAGAATAAAGTATGGATTAGACATTTTACTTTTTGAAGGTAATATATGCTGGAGAATCTATAAAATTTTCATAAATAATTATACACCTCGAGGCACGGTGTGAAGTCATGAACGATTTCATTTGCTGCGATCACACGTGCATTCCGAATGACTTAAGTTGTGTGGTAAAAGTTGGCCAACTTATTTACTTAAGAGACAATGTGACTTTCTACTGCAATTACAGGCTAAGCTTAAAGTTTATTTGTCAAAGCGAGATTTAAATCTCGAGGAAACTTTTAAAAGTAGGAGTAATATAATTAAAATCTGTACTTTAAGGTGTAATAAGTTTGAAGAAAGTAACGTCTGTTCCACAAACTAACATTTTAAGTTATTTCTGTATTTAATTTTTTTATCTATAGATTTTTATACAGGCCCTGAATTCATACAACAGGTCTTTATCAAGACAATTCATTGCCCAAGAAATGTGCTGAAGAAAGACTAGTATTAACATTTTTTATGCACTGACTGTACGAATAGAATCGTATTGTTATAAAAAAAATATTTTATAAACGTTGAGTTTCAGAATACATTTTTAAATGCTTCGCTTTCATCGATAAATTGTATAGCAATCTGTAGAAATACATTTTTGTGGATAGTTTTCGGTTTATGTATTTTTGCGATATGTGAGCAATTTCTGCTCTGAAACATTTAAGCACTAATACGCAAGCCCATTGTAACCTTTTATTTTCAATGTAAAGAAATGTCTATTTTAAATATTTTTAAGGTAATTTTTAAGTACCGTTGATACTAGAAAGCAATTGCTAATGTATTTTCTTTAGCTTTGGAATAAAAAGCAGACTAATTGTACACGCGAGAACGCCTGCAAATTTTTTTTTGAATGGAGGTATGTATTTTCTAATGAGCATTTCCCCAAAAATGAGGAACTTTCGATTTCTTAGTTTGACAGAAATAAAAATTTGGTAAATTTTATAAATTTAAATCTGACAAACATCTTGATCTCAAATTTTGATAAGTTATAAATTTAGTCATGCGCCACATATTAAAGCACGGCAGATTAGTATTGGTTGCCTGAGAAGTATCCACAGAAGGAAGGGGGGGGGGGGAGAACTTCTGGAAAGGAAAATTAGTAACTTTTGTAATTATGACAAGCTTACGTACAATAAAGTGAACATTTTTTAGTATTGAAGTTTCGTTTCAGGGATATATTAAGTTACTTTGTCATAAAACCTTATGCGATAGAGGAATCTCGTCATTTTTAACTCTGCTCATTGAAGATTATCGTAACAAATAGTCATCGATTTAGTTTAAGCAAAGTGTTTTTGTGTAAAAGAAATTTTAGTTGTCAAATCTGTTTTTGTTACAAGGCCGCGGGTAACAAATCTCCAAATATTTGTTTGAACTCTAAGAATTAAAGCAATAGATTTAATTATGCACCAAACCACGCTTTCCAAAATAGGAAAACTAGCGGTGAGATTAAGACAATTTTTTAAAGTTTAAAAAAGTTTTAATAAATTTAGTTTATATGTCGAGCAATAAATTTAGAATGTTTTTTCTTTTGTTGCCATCTTAAAATAGTTTTTAAATTCACTAGCTCGCATTTTCTACCAAAGTTTAAAGGTCAATCCGGGCGGCGTTGCATACCTTTCCATTTAAGCTAAACAAGCCTCGCCCAGCGCGCTTTCTACCAATCGTAAAGCAGTTTTCCATAATCTAATTAGATGCCCACGCAAAATTTACTTATTGTAGCAGCTTTTTAGGAAACATTAATTGTAGTTATAAAGTTGAATAAGTTTTTATCCCCCAAGATAAACATTGAATGCTTTTAGACTAGTATAAAACTTTTTACATGTTTGCATCCGAATGTGTTCAAGTTTCCGTAACCGTTGGAACCAATTTAAAAAATCAGAAACTTGTGTCCATATATCCCCCCCCCACCACCACCAAAATAGGACTGTCTTAACCCTTAATTCGCGTCATAATTTTTTTTGTCAATTATGAAGTATATGCAGTGCATGGTACCACAACGACGGATATTATAGGCTAATTGGCAAAAATATAATAGATGATTGAAAGTATCTGGTCTTCAGCCTCTCGCGCATACATTTAACATTCTTGAACTTGGAACAATTAAAATGTTCTAGTTTGTGCTTAAATATTTATACTTCGCAAGGTCTTGATGTTTTAATGTTTTTGTCAAAAGTGCTAAAAGGACTTTTAGAACTTGGCAGCTCTGCATTTCCTGGTGATCAAATTGGAATAAACTTAAAGCTACTTGCATAAGGAAACTCTTCTAATTGCTTTAAAAGGGAAAAAATAGTTAATCTTTCGATTTAGCCGTAACTTTGAAGTTTTCATTTATTCAATAGTTGCATTTCTAAACTAAATTAGTCTTCTGGACAATCTCAATATTTACGGAAGTCTAACTCCACTAATCTCTCGCAATAGCTGTAAAAATTTTGCGAAAAATGTTTTGGAATAGACTTCGTTCCTGCTGTGACAAATGTCTCAACTACTGGAGCGGTCTTTGTAACAGTTTAATCAAAGGATGAATAAATGGCGCTAATACATGGGGAAACTGTTTCTGTACTAAACTTTATGTACAGGACTAACAAGTCACCTACTCCGAAACCTCTAGCAATAGAACTAGGTCTTTAAAATGAAACTGCATATAGTTAAACTGAAAGTTCAAAGTTAAAACTGTGAAAAAGGAAAAAAAACAGCGGTCTGTGAGACCGCTAACATCAGTTAAGTTAAATGATAAAACTGTACTCAACACGTATGACCGATTAATTAGGGAACTATAATGTACTAATTTTCTATTTTTCAGGAATGAAACTAAAAGAATACCTCTTGGCGATCTTGCACTGTACATAAATGCTCTGTCTGCGTCTTGTGATAACCCAAAGAATTTTCATGGGTACGACTTGATTAATATCCTGCGGCACAGAACGAATGATGCGCAAGAGTCGTCTAAATTTGTTACTCCTTTTGTTTATTTAGTATTGTGTCTTCATAATGCTAGTTCCTATGCCGACCTCGTACAACTTAGAGATATGCTAAACGACTGGAACAATACTAGAATTGGTAAGCATAATTAAAGTAGCATAGCTTTATGCAAAGATATATACAGGTTGTCTATAAAGCTTTTACCTCTAAAAATCCATAATTATATAGTTAAGATGGATGAGCGATTGACATAAAAGGGTTTTTATTTTAAGGGGGGGGGGGGTGTCCTATGGATGTAAATGAAAGTAATACATCGAATCTGAATGTGTTCCAAGCAGGGTAGCAAGAGCCGGGTTTAAAAAAAACAGCCCGGGCGCGTACCCGGGAAGCTAACCACTACAATCCTTATGGTTGTAAAAACCCGGTTTCTTTTAAAAGCCAGCCCGGGCAGATACCCACTACAACCCTGGTTCCAAGAATTGCGTGTTAGGGTTCCCCTGACAACCTCGCTAGATTTTTCTCTGGAAAGAGGGGGGGGGGGTGTTGTGTATACAAATATCGGGTGCCTAAATGTGACTACGTTGGAGAAAGAAATGAGTCAAATCTATAGATATCCTCTGTAACTAATATCCATGTTGAGATTTATAGATGTAAAACTATATTTTGACTACTAAAGACTGACTATAAATTTATTTTTTGCAGTGGAATAAAGTATTTTAAACACCTTGTATGTTTTCTGCTCAACATTTAAAATAAGTACTTATATGTAGAGATGAAAACATTGTGCAACGATAATTTAGATCTCTGAAAACGGGCATCGGGAAAGCTCAATATTCACAATTTGATAACTCTACAGTTAGCTATTGCCTTGTAAATGACAAGAACAGAAAGTAACTTAAAGGATTGTTTGGAAGGGGTGCATTTGTAACTGTAATGAGTTCTTTTGTTTTTATTATAGAAATGTTGATACTAATGTTAGGTGTACTCGATCCCTAAACTTTCTTTTTTTAAAAATAAGTTTTGAGTTTATATAAAATTTTGCCTACTCCTGACATTAAGAAATTTTAAGCCTTTTTTTAAAATGAAATTACGTGCACTATAAGTAAAATTAAGTATATTGGATGGACTTTGGACTAATAGGCTGCAGTTACAAAGCTTGTCATACAAGTAACTATTGTCAAATCTGAGCTTAAATTCCGATGGAATGAAAACTGGAACGGAACCTAAATTGTCATTTAAATTCCCTGAATTGTTTTTTTTTTATGAAATTAAAAAAAGTTGATGGCTTAAGCTTTAGAATTTAATTTCTGGGCGTTATTTACTTTCAATATGGCTTGTATCGAATTTAAATTCGGTAATTCGAAGTTAAACTGAAAATATAACATACCGGGAAGAACATAGTATTTTTTAATACATGGGTTAGGTGACAAGCCGAAGAAGTTTCTTTCTTTTTAATTTCCTCTAATTTAGTTTTGGAACAATTAAATTATTAACCGTAAACTCTAATGACTTTCCATTATAAAGTAGGCAAAATAAATCCCTAGGACCCAATGTTAAGGGTTAGGGGATTTAAATCCTAATATTATAAATCTCATTGTATGCAAATGTTAGGCTGAAGCCAGCGTCAAAATGGAGCATTTAATGATCCTGTATTTTTGCATTTAGGTTAATTATAATCCTCAAATTAACATAGGCTGGTTTTTGTTTATTTTATTCAAATATTTTCTTTAATAATTAAAAATTTCATTATTTTCATAGAGAATAAATGGACATTTTTCCGTACAATTTAACTATTTTACTTTATCGTTGCTAGGGCTTTGATCGTTGCCACAAATAAAAACACGGAAAAATAATTTTTCCCCAACAACTAATTTTCAATTGAACGATTTTCACGTAAAAACTGAAAATTAAAAAAAATCAAAAGAAGGTGAATTTCAGTGATATTTGAAACAAAATATGGAGTATTTGTTATTATACATGAAGTATGAATTTCGGTTAAAATAAAGATATATTTTTCTGTCAAACTGCGTTATAATTAGACGGAAAAGTAGAACAATAATTATATTATTAAAAAATAGATTTCGCTTGGACCATGGAACTATAAAAAGGATCCTCCTCGGCTTGGACAAATATGACGTCATAAATAAAACATGTATTTTCAAATATTCGTAATAATACAAGGAGCATGAATATCAATGTATAATGAAAGTAAATAGATAATGGACGTAATATTTAAGATGAAAAACTGAAATATTTTTTATCGATACTGATTAATAATTAGCTTGAATACCAGATACACACAAATGTGAGTTTTCCGCTAAAATTTACATCCTGATTGCCAGAAAAAGAAAATTAACAAGAATTGTGCCATTTAAAAGAGATTTCTCTGAGGAAAAAGTGACGTCATATTTGAAATAAAATGGGAATTTTCAAATGTGTTTTAGAAGGAGCGTGAATCAATTCATTACATTAATAATACAAGAATCGGTAAGTTTAGAAAGTAGATGAGTTTCACGTCATATTTAAAACAAATTTTTTTTAGCTTTTTTTTTTAAGCTAGCGATTATTATGCATGAATATCAGTTACATACAGATGAGTTTTTTGCCAAAAACCACACCATGATTATTAGGAAAATAAAAATAATTACGAATCTATTATATTAAAATCTGACCGCCTGTTTGTATTTCGCAGAGGATGTCATAAACTCTCAGAATTAAAAAAAAATGATTTTAAATTCAGAGATATGATTATTTTTTTTTTATATAAATTTAACGAAGTTGCTCTAAAAATGGCAACTAAATTATTCCAATTTTGTGGATAAAAAAGAAGAAATGAAACGGAATAATATATTTTTTCTCATTAAAACCGAAAGAAAGAATTTATTTTCAATTTGAATAGATGGTGAAAGAAAAAAAATCTTGATTACAGTAAAATTTTTTAAAAATAAAAACGTATTTTCACATTCAAACTTCATGAGTCAATTTATTCTGGAGAACAAATATCGTCTGTCAACATATTTTCATTTAGAAATAAAGATTTTTTTTTTCAGTTGTAGTACAGCGCCTAGAATATAGGCGCTGTAGTTATAGATTAAATCAAGGAGGCAAATTTAAGCTGCATGCATTTAGGTCTACAATTATTGCTCCCTATTCACAAGAATTGAATTTAATGAAAACGAATATACTATTTCCATTATCTTTGAAGGATGGCTATTAAAACGTTTCACAAAGATGTTAAAAGTAAAATGGTTTACCAGGTAAACTTGACATATGTTTTTACACAATTCGCCGATTTCCACGATTTTGGCCCGCCTTTTTTATTGGTTGCAGTTTCCTTTTCGTGATTATTTGTCACAAAATTTCACTTTTTTAAAACTTAGTTATGTCAAGGCCTCTATAACATATAAATACTGTATTGTCTCCTATGGAATGTGATCAAGAGTTAGTTAATTAATTACGTTTCTAATTATCGCGAATGAGATTTTACTTAATGAATTTATTCTTATTTTAATGATACGTGAACGAAGTCACGGGTAACAGCTAGTAGATTATAAATTTTATTAACTCCTATGTTGAACAAGAATATGAAGTTGTTGAAATTCTAGGGCAGTAACGTTTTGGCGTGGTGGCATTTTGTATTGGCTTAAATGTACCTATGACTATATTAAAGTGAAGCTTCGACCGTGAATCTAAAACCGTAGGTATTTCTGATAACCGAAAGCTTTAACTGAAACTAATCATTCCGCAATCTTTTACAGGGGTGGGACCAATTTGCATTGGCAAATGTTGCCAAGATGTGCCCACAGTTTACAGCACTATCAAAATAAATCTTTTAAAGGGTAAAAATCGGGTTGGTGCAAAATTGAATTAATGACTGAAACAACGAATAATTTTTTTTAAAATCTGGACTAAAGAATGACAGATTAGTCAGACTAGGATTGAAACTAACTTCAGTCTCTCCAACGATTAAATGGTTACTCTCAATTGGTTAATCTAAAGATTATTAAATGCAATGTGGTGTTCCGGTTTTGGTCTTTATTTTCTCAATCTTCTAGTTTTATCACACTGGGTCGCTAGTAGTCCTGAATCTGGTCGGATAACACTATTTTACAAACCCGATCTAACCTTCAGGTCGGGTTAGATTAACGCTACTTTTTTCGTTGCGGGTTGGGTTAATCTGACTGTAAATGATTCGGGTTCAGTTTGGTTTCGTGCTAGGTTCTCTTTCGGGTCCGATCCTGGTTGACGATTTTTCAAAGAAAGTCTTGAATATTTTTTCAATTGGAAAAACTATTTTAACATTTAGTGAAAGTTTTTATACAAAAGTGAAATTGATATTAGAAATTAGTTTTTCGATGTGTTAAAGTATGGATTTTCTTTTACTTCGGGTTAGGTGTCTTCTGGTCTTCCTCGTTCCCTATATTGTCGCGTATGCCCCATCTCCCCCTAAATTTCTATTTCATTCGGACAATTTTTAAAATCTCTAGCAGATCCCCCCCCCCCCCCGCTCAGACACACACACACACACATCAGGCGCTTTTGTTACTATATACAAATACTTCTTAGTTTCTCGTTTTTTAGTTATCAGATTTTCATGAAAATTTAGGAAAATATAGGGTATAGGAGCCTAAAAAGGTAAAAACCCAGAATAGAAAAACAATATAAAGCGAAAACTGAAAACGAAGGGCGAAAGCCCGTAATATCTCAAACTAAAGACCCTTATTCCAAAAAAGGTGGATTTAAGGATGACCCAATGGTACTAAATTTTCGGATACTTCAAGCAGGGTGGAGTAAAGGCTAAAGATAATGTTTATATGGATGGGAGGGTCTAAAACGGAATAAAGTGGGGCAAACTGTAAGCTGTGATAACCGAGAAAACGAAGAAAGAATCTATAGGGTGAAGGGGAGAGAGACCTGAAACAGGTGGAAGATATGACACCAAAAAAGGTGCCCCTATAGTAACTTTTCTATACAACTGAAGGATAAATCCACTGGGCAGCGATCCAATGTGAAATTCAGAAAAAGCTTGAAAAAACGACACTAGTCAAAATTTACATTTCGACCGTGGAATATCTGAATAATTTAGACTCTGTATACTTTCAGTACGGAAAATTCGTATACTGACCCTTAATAATAACCTTGTCTGAATGAAAGCAAATTAAACTTAAATAGCGGCCATATTTAATTTTCGTCGGAGTAGTAAAGATTGAACTAATCACAATTTTTTTAGTAATTACTTTCAAATTATCACTTAAATTTCCTAGGATTGAAAAGTCTACTAATAGACTAGAAAAGGCATGTATTAATGCCAACTCTGTAATAGATTCTTATGGCCTTTACACTAGGATATTGTAATCTATTAGTTTGCATTTAGACGGTAATTGATTGTATAACATACCTGTCTTTGTTGAAATTTTTAATTATGACGAATGCATTAAAACGAACTTTCGTAACTTCATATCTTAAACAGATTTCTATTAAGACTTAAAGGGGATCACAAGCAAATAACTTTTGAGGCCCTTAAACTCTTAAGACAATACAGTCCCTGGCCAAATTATTAGACGCAGTGTTTTTTATTTGTTAAATATCTGGAAAGATACATGAGGAATTATCTTGAAACTTTAGGAGTGTAATCAACATGATCAACGTCATGTATTTTAGAGAATTTTTCTTGAAACCCCATAAGGGGCCGTCAACAAATTGAAGAAAAACGAATACGTTTTTGATAACCCTGTAAAAACCAATATCACAAAATCGTTGAAACGGTATCACACGCTTAGGAGACTTATTGTAATAATTTGGGTTCATTTTTATGAAGATAGCATGTATACTCGAAGAGAAATTCAGGTTTTTATAAAAAGTCCCAAATTTTACTGAGTTGTTTGCTTATAATTTGCAGAGTTTTTAATATAAAAACAAGTTATTTTCAGAAAATATGACAAACAAAATTATACACAATACCCTGTAATCAAAATTAAAAAATAATAAAAATTGTATGAAAAATGAGCAGGTTTACTAAATATTTTTTCACAGCGCATGCGCGAATTCAATCAAAATATACTGTGCATAATATATTAGCTAAATATATAGACCAACTTTTATGAAAGTCAAAAACATAGCTTGAAAATTCTGATAGTGATCGCCGATAGAATAAGCTCGAAATTCGCTGTTTCCAAAAGGAAGCAAAAAGATGAGGGGTTGTATCCAAATATACTAGCTTATGAAAGTTGACATAATAAGAATGAAGTGTCTCTCATTCTATATTTGATACAACCCCTCATCTTTTTGCTTCTTTTTGGTAACAGCGAATTTCGAGCTTATTCTATCGACAATTACTATCAGAATTTTCAAGCTATGTTTTTGACTTTCATAAAAGTTGGTCTATATATTTAGCTAATATATTATGCACAGTATATTTTGATTGAATTCGCGCATGCGCTGTGAAAAAATATTTAGTAAACCTGCTCATTTTTCATGCAATTATTTTTTAATTTTGATTACAGGGTATTGTGTATAATTTTGTTTGTCATATTTTCGGAAAATAACTTGTTTTTATATTAAACTCTGCAAATTATAAGCAAAAAACTTCATAAAATTTGGGACCGTTTTTATAAAAACCTGAATTTCTCTTCGAGTATACATGCTATCTTCATGAAAATGAACCCAAATTATTACAATAAGCCTCCTAAGCGTGTAATACAGTTTCAACGCTTTTGTGATATTAGTTTTTACAGGGTTATCCAAAAGATATTCGTTTTTCTTCAATTTGTTGACGGTCCCTTATGGGGTTTAAAGAAAATCTTCTCGGAAATATATGACGTTTATCATGTTTACACTCCTAAAGTTTCAAGATAATTCCTCATGTATCTTTCCAGATATTTAACAAATTATAATAAACAACTGCGTCTAATAATTTGGCCAGGGACTGTATATCAAAGTATGGAAGGAGGCCTTGCAAATGCGGAGTGTATATGTAGGCTGAGCCCTGGGGCAAAACGTTATGGGACCCCAGTGTTTGGATTGGTCTGGTTTGGGGAGGACTAATTGGCACTAGGCTCGGCTGCATAGAACATGCCTCAAGAATTCCGTACACTAGTAAGGTTGAGAAGTTGAAAATAAAGTAGACTTTTCACCATAGTATATACCTTGCTCTCGGGATAATTGAGAATTCCGTAGCTCTTGGGATAATTGAAAGTATTTTATTTACTGTAGTGTGGTCTGTTTGTAGAAAACCCAGGTAAAGGGTGCTAAATTTAAGAAATTTGTTCCACAGGCCATCTAAGAGATTCTTTCTCTAAGTTTTTTAGCTATTTAGTCAATCCTGTACACGTCAAATTATACCTTTTTATTGTAAAAGTAATGTTCTGTGGGACAATTGTATAAATTTCTACTGTTAAGAAATTGTTTAGATTTGACTATTTGCTTTTTATTTTATGCATATCTGGTCAAATTTACAAAAACATTACAAACTCAAGCGTCTTTGACTTGTTTCATTTTTATTTGTCCAAGGATTAACTGTAAACGGACTTGATCGAAGTCTGGTAAAATGCGTTTACCTGTATAAAATCTAACGGGAGTGGGGAATTGTTTTTAAGATGTACTTTGTATCTTAAAATGTTTCTCGAGCTGCTTCTAGTTTAGGAATTTTAAACTTAAGCCATGGTATGTTCCTTAAATCTAGCATTAAATCCTTCTGGATTAGCTTTAAGAAAGTATTTAACAAAATTCTTTCAATCTTGATAAACGTCCTGAGAAAGTGTTGGATTCTATCCGATAAGTTTGTCTTCAACTTATGACCGTTCGATTTCTTTATAGATACAGAAGCTATAATCTCTCTTGCTGTAACTTGTATATCTAGAACGCCAAAGTTCTCATCTGTTGGTATTGGACACATAGCTGCAAGAAGACTGTACGACAAAATAACTGCTAGAGGATTACCTGCAAATATTTATGAACTTGCCTTACTGACTCAGGTATGTAATCTCATTATTTTAAGGTTGTGATCCCCTATCCCCCTTCCTTGCAAAAAATGGTGGCTGAACATAAAAGCCAGCTTCTGTCAAGTTGTATTTTAAAAATTCACTCAGGGAATTGAAAGTTAATTTCGCCTTGGATTTAAATGTTTAGACAAACTTTGTTTTTAAATTAACATTTCTGCTAGTTGACTCAAAGTTGACACATTTCATTGTCTGCGACAATGAAACATTCTTAGGCTTGAGATTTTTCTAGCTTCCCGCAAAAGTGCGCAACTGCGGATTGTGTGTATTTAAACAAACTAATAAAATTTGACATGGTTAAATGTCATCCAATACGTCATGCAGTTCTCTAAATATGGAGTAGAGCAGGGCTGTCCAACCTGGCGCCTGCGCTATTCACCAAAAAATTCTTACAGAAATACTTGCCTCATTCAATCTCCGATTAAATAAGGCCAATATTTCTGAAAGAATTTTCTGGTGAATAGCGGGCACCAGGTTGGACAGCCCTAGAGTAGAGCATTATAATAGACTCTTAGATTAAAATTAGGTTTATTTTTTTAAACTCCAATCTTAAATCTTCAATCTTCAGTAAACTTTAGAAGAATGATACGATCTGTAGAATTATACGGGAATACTGAAAATCCCATTAACGCCGCCATATAAAGGCTGTAATATTGTAAATTTTGGACTATTTGAAATTTTGTTCCTCTTATGTAAAACATGAAACATTTTAAATTTGTTCACAATGAAAAATCTAATTTTATTTTGGGAATTTGCAAAAGAAACTTTAGGTCTTCTGATATTCAGTGTTTCCACAATCTCATTCGTTCAATATATACTAAACATTTTTTTCATTGTTTTTCAATGAGAATTCATAAGCTTAGAGGAATTTAGTATCTATATTAAATTGTAGACATGCGCTTGTAGAACAATAGTTAGTTTTATTTTCAAATTATTTTCCCCGTTTGCTGAACTTTTTTTTACTTAATACAAAGATTTCTTTTACTGTTTTGTTTTTTAATTTATGTAGTCTAAATGAGTAACCAATTTATTTTGCTTAAATTCTCGTATTATAAGTCACGTCATAATGTAAAAGTGTCTGAATTTTATTTTGAGCCACTGTATTAGAGTATAAACTAGTTCCCGATTTTATACGGTACGAATTTCCGACATTGAAGTATTGTGAATTCGTGATATTGAATATCTAGTTCTAAAATGGATATTTCATATCCATGATTTGAAGTAATTTTGTATCTGTTATTGAAAAATTAATTACGGGACCAGCCATTAGATGCCATTATACCAGATTGGATGCTTTAAGCATTTTAAGCAAGAATATGAAGGTATACTTAGCCCTTGGCACACGGGGACGATAGATGCAAAAAGTTAACCGCTAGATATCTATTAAGTAGCTGATCATACAAATTCAAATTGCCGCCTGGATCATCAGTCACAAATACTAGAACATGTGGGCTGGTCGGGGATTTCAATGGTTGTCTTGAACAAGCGATTTTATAATCTGTTAAGTTTCTGTTTAAGTATTTTTGGCTACTTTATTCTTTCTTAGTTTTCCTATACGATCCAAATAAAATTCTAAGACAAAGCCTGTATGAGGCCGAATAAGTAGGCATTCGAAGTTTTCAGCTTATTCACGCATTTACAATTTCACGAACCATCTGTGTTCAATCGCGATGGTACGTTCTCAAAGATTACTGACGGGATTTACCAAAATTCCTTTACGACCCAATTCACACCGTAAGACTGTTTACCCTATTAAGTAACAATGAGAAAGGATTGCTTTCTGGACTTAGTACTTTAATCCAATTTTACAACAAATTCTGGGTTGTTCAAACCTGTCTGATTTTTGCACGATATGCATAGATTGTGCAGATAAAATTGCCACTCGGCTGTCTCACCAGCTGGGGGGAGGGGGAATTGCCATATGACACAGCCAGCTGCAATGCGCAATTGTCAGTCCAATTACCGATGGTGCTACAGAGTCGAGGTAACATCGGTAATCGGGTTGTCATTCATTTTGCATTGCAGTAAGCTGAACGATGTTGCTATGGGGCGCCAGCTGACTTGCAATTTCGATATCCACCTCATATCGTATCAAAATCGCCAATGTTAACTTGTCTGCGAATATGTGACGCTGTCTCACGGACTGAAAGTACAGTTTTCGGTGAAAATTTATAGTGTAGCACAAAGATTCGTAAAATGACAGAAATGGTCTTGCCGGTGGGCTACTTTATTAAAATTAGATTGCTTGATTGGCACCACTTAGTTGAAATGGAAAAATTAGTCTTGTATTCGCCTTATTTAATCTCATTAAATAAGGTTTATTACACATTTTCAAACTGGTGGCAATCGAGAAATCTGAAATAAAAAGCAGCCCACTAGCAACACTGCAGATATGGACGGAAATGTTTTCAATGGCGTTTATAATTTTGTGGATTTGGAGTTCGCACTTTACTAACATTGTGGGCTTAGGCTTGAATTGCAATTAATAGAATTAATCCCCCCCCCCTAATAACAGTATATCAATGGGATTTAAAGTATTAAAATTTTCCATTTTAGGCTCTTAATGAAGCTAGAATCAATCAAGATCTCTGGAACAGAACAGAGGCAATGCATCGTATAACAAAATCTCAGAATAAAGATGGTTCTTTCGGCGATATTCTCTCTACGTACTACGCAGTGCCTACGTTATCTGGAAGATCTTTCCTCTGGATTTGCAACGTTTGTCCTGGTAAGGAAGGTAAGGGATTAAGCTTTTTAAAAGCCTATCTGCTGTATGAAAATAGAGAAGTGTACTGGGAAGAATTTTACCAGCTAACTAAAGTTGAAAAATTGCTACGTACTTTTATTTTAACCTGAAAAAAGTCCATTAGATCCTTGGTTGTATTGTAGACGTGTCTTGAAACAACTTTTTAATCAAATTGCAGTTTCACAAACTTTGCAGAATGAAGTTTTCTCTACACCCCCCCCCCTTTATTTTAAATTTAGCTTTAAAGGGATTTAAGTTGATGACAAGACAATAAGTAACTAAATTCACAAGACTACTAGTTGGCAGTTAATGTCAAAGTGTTATGCAGCTTAATCTACAAAACTTATTAAAGTTCCGAAAGAAATGGATTTTGTTGCCCGAATCTAAACTTTGAATTATGTTTGACAACTGGGGGAAATTGCATACTTATTTCAACTTCTATGTTTATAGAACAAGAGCTGTTTGATAACTTTGCATTTGAAAAATCTTCATTTTGCAGACAAAAAATCTCAATCTAGCGGTTGTGATGTATCTGCTCGTGCAAACTCTGAATTGTCCTATGGTGTTCTAAGGAGATTGATCATATTACTTAACTTTTTTTTATTGCTAAAACTAGCAGATCCGCCCGGCGTTGCCTGGTCCCATAAAAAAAAATATGCGAAACGCGAAATCACTCTAAAAATCGCTGCATGAAATCCTTCCTCTGGTAACTCTTTGTCTTCAAGAAACTAGAGATTTACCCGAAGCGGAAGTAAATTTAATAACACCCCCCCTCAAATGTCTAGATCATTAAATTCAAAACTGGTCAGTTTTTGGTCAAAACTTTAAAGTTACGGTCAGATTTTCACAATTTTGCATTTTCGGAATCTGAAACATAAGTTGAGTTTCGATTCAAAGAATCCAATACTTTTCTTAATACTCGAGAATGAGTGAAAATGAAACTTTAGTTTTCTGGGATTATCAAATCGGCAACTTTCTTTTGCGGTTTCAATAAGATTAGTAATTTTTGGTGCACGCGCAGGAAAATCTTAGTTCTACCGCCAGGGGATGCATTTTGTTCTAAACAAATTATTCCACACGTGTCCCCGCTGCCTACGATAGCGTGTATAGCAGACGTGCTAGGCACGTGCTGCAAAATCTTTTAGTTCCAGTTTATACCACCAGCTGGAGCATTCTGCTCTAAACAAACCTATTTTCGAACGAAACTCCGGCACTTGTTCCTGCTGCTTAAGACATCGTGTAGAAGGCGCGGCGTGCACACGCGGAAAATCTGTTGGTTCCATATTCTACCGCCAGGGAGTACCAAATCTATGCCTTAAATAATTAGCTATATTTTAATTAGGTATGTTAAGTTAAATGAACAGATTCACGTTGAAATCGGACCCACAGAACCCGAGAAAAGTCGCCCCATGGATATTAATATTCATGAACGGTGGTAACCAAGGGCTGAAAAAATGATACCGAAGTTTTAGTACCTGGGAGACCTCTGAAGAATGTCGGGAAAGATTTCGTTTGAATCTGACTGAAACTAAAAGATTTTGCATTTATTCTATGTCCACCGCCAGGGGGTGCACTCTGTTCTACACAAACCTCTTACCGAACGAAACTCCGGCACTGGTCCCCGCTGCTTATGAGAACTTATAGAATGCATTCTGTGCAAGTGCAGTTCCACCGCCAGTGGGCGCCAAATCTATGCCTTAATTAGTTATCTTAATTAGTTCATGTTAAGTTGAATAAATTGTTGAAATCGGCCCTTTGTTTGAATCTCACAAATTTTAAATGCAAAATTATTTAGTTTCACTTCCCACCGATAGGGTACAATCGGTTCTAAACTTTTTCAGATCGAAACTCCGGCACGTGTCCCTGCTGCCTATGACACCGTATAGCAGGCGTGCTGCAAAATCTTTTAGTTCCATTTTCTACCGCCAGGTGGCGCTAAATCTCTTAACACGAACTAATTAAGGTATATATAACAAAGTTGAATGAACTAATTCTTATTGAAATTGGGCTCATAGAGCCCGAAAAACTAAACCTCCCTGGTCATTACTGTTCAGAAATAGTGGTAACAAGGGCTGAAAAGTTATACCGAAGTTTATCTGGGGACCTGAGAAAAGGTTTCGTTTGAATCTGACTAATTATAGTTCTGATTTTGGAGAGGGGGTGGGAGGGGAAGGAGGGAGTTTCAATCGGAGCATTACCGCGATATTTAAACTACAGCCGAACACTCAGCCCCCCCCCCCCCCCCCCATATACACACAGAATTTAACCAACGACGTTAAAGAATTAACTTTCTAAACGGAAACAATGACTTTTTTTACGTTCAAAGACAGTAAGTTACCGTTGTTAATTTCTGAAATCAAATACATAAATGACATATACACGAGAGAACTCTTAAATTGCATAAAACAAATCTCAAATTCACAACTCTCTGTTCGAATTTGAATCAGCTGACGACCTTTTCATCTGCCAATCACAACTGCCCTGTTGACTTCCAACTGTGCCTACAATTCTATCAGCTACCAGTCAACTGCGCGTGTTTGACTTATAGTGGGCGATTTATGTCATTTGAAACAAACTCTGCAAAACACCAAGTTAAACGTATAAAAAATGAAATTAAAAGAAAAATCTAAAAAATCGGGATATAAATCCGCTATTCTCTTTAAATTTATAATTTTTATCTAAAGAATTCTTTCTCCAAGCTAAAAAGAGAAAAAATTGCTATTCTGAGCGTAACTGAGGCTGAAATGGAAGTAACCACCGAACCAATCAAGCAATTCGGGCAAAATTACTTGGTGTCGAAGGAAACAGTTCGCCAAAAAATCTAAAATCGCTGTACGAATTTCTAAAACTTTATTGAAAAGAGGATAAAATTTACCATATTGGGCTAAAAGATTGGAACCGGATTCCGGTTACTAATGTGGGTAAATCTCAGCAAAACGTCACACTAAATTGCAATTTTAAAATCATGGTTTTTTATCTAAAGAATTATAAACTTTCTCGAAGCTAAAAAGAGAACAAATTACTATTGAGTTTACCTGACTCTGAAATAGCAGCGCAACCACCGAACCAATCAAGCATTCTGGCAAAATTTCTTAGTGTCGAAGGAAAAAATCTTAAAATCGCTGTACGAATTTCGCATAAACTTAATTGAAAAGAGGATAAAATTTACTATATTGGGCAAAAGATTGGAACCGGATTCCCCTTACTAATGTGGAAAAATTGTAGCGAAACGTGAAAACACTAAATCTCATTAAAAATTTAAATAAAAATCTCTTCCAAAATCCGGCTTAGAGATGCAAAACTACATGCATAGAGGTACCTTCCCACCAAATTTTGTAGATCTGCGTGCAGCGGACTCTTCAGAACACACACACACACGCACAGCTTCATTATTATAGTTGGAGATTGTAGCCTTGTACTGCAAATACTGTAAAATAGTTATTGTTAATTTTAAAATCCAGATAGTGATGCAGAAATTAAATATTGTACAAAGTTTTTAGGCAATGTATTTTTAATTTTGAATAGTAACTGACACTAACAGATTAAGATCGAAATAAAAAAATTTAGAACTTCAATAATTTACAGAACTGAACTTGTATACTAATTTTGCGATATATATATATAGCTAGCACATGGAAGAGAAAAATACATGCACTGTACTAAGAGAAAGAATAGAGGAAATTTACCTTATTAGAATTTAATTTACACAAATTTTGGAAGAAATTAACGGCTTTACTCGGCTATACAAAAGTTGTCTCAGAAAAACAGATTCACTGTAGCATATTCGGAGTTTTGTTGCACGCAAAATGGGTTATTTATAACGTTTTAATAACTTGTACTAAATTACTTTATGTGCGATGACTGAATGTTGAAAAATAAACCACCTGTAGGATTTGGTTTTTGTCTGTTGCCTTATACTTCACAAAGGCATTTTCATACTTTTAAAAGTAATCAATGGAAATAAGTTGTCTATTTCAAATGAATTTATCTCTGCTTTTCGCAGTCTATTAACCTTTAAAATGCTCTATGCATTTTCATATTTCCCAAACTGAATAATCTTCATACATAAACACCTGCATAGATGTTTTTGAATGTTAAAGATCATCGCATTAACTTTGTAAATAAAACTAAATAGAAAATTTTTGAAAATTTGAGCGTATGGATCGCTATTTTAAGCTATTGACAGTTTAAATTTTCAGCAAATTTTAAGTGTTCTTTCAATTCATATCTGAGCATTTCTTTGAAATTTCCTGTGAGTATTTCCTTAACGACATTAATAACGGCAAATATTTAAATGGTCCAAATTGACTATTAATGTTTGACAATATTAAAACTTCTAGCAGAAGCAAACTGGAAAGTTGACTTTTTCCCGAACACAATGTAAGAAAAGTAATCATGCTATGTGCGAGTGGGTACTCCGGATTGAGTGTCCATTTGACGAGTGTATAGTTAAACTGTTGAAAGAACTGGGATTTTTCGTAAGTCGGCTGACTGATTTGGTATGTAAATTTTCAAATCGCTTTGCTATAGATACTATAGCAAAATATCTATGGGAATGGGACAGAGTATGATAAATATTGCGTTGATGAAATTGAGCATTAGTGGCAGAGACAACGTATCCAGTTTGAAAACGGGAGCGATCCAGCTATCAAATTAGCAGATTGCATGATGTCTAATTTTATTACCCATTTTTTACTTTCCGAAAACGAAGAGTCCAGAAAGAGTGAAGTATCTCCATTTTTACTCTTATTTAACTTTGTTTTCGTATGTAAAGATAAAACTTTATTTGTATGTAATCCGTTTCCTTTCTTCCTCATATGTTAGAAGTATAAAAAAATTATGTAAACGCGTGTTTCCGATGATAAAATATTGTCTTTTTTTATAAAATTAATTTAAAAGGACTTTTTCCTTTAACCCGTGTGCAGGGGATCAATCGCCAAATATTTACGTGCTACAAAAAATGAAATTATGCGCCAAACCATGCACGCCAAAATGTTAACTAGCTGGGAAACAGCAACTAAATATTTTAAACGCTAGAAAAGTTATTTGAATGCGCTTGTATTAAGTTTAATGACTATTGTTGAGAAAAAATTCAGAAATTCTGATCAATTTAAATGCTTTATTCTCCCTGTTGACAATCTTTGACAGAAATGGAGCTCCCTGTTGACAGAAATGGAGCAAACTTATTTTTAATAAATTCACTCTTTCTACTTGAGCATAAATCGAAGCGACGAATTTTCTATAATCGAGACCGATGCCAATTGGAACTCCCGATTTTTTTGGAACATGAGTTGCAGTTAAACATTTAGCTTTAGTTTTAAGATAAACATTGAATAATTATAAAAGTAATTTTTTCTTTTTTGAATATAGTAAACATTATGAAACTAAATTCTGATCTTGTAGGTCTTGATCCTGTTGAAGTTCTACAAAATGGCAAGGACGAGAAAATGTATTTTCACTACACATTGCGTTTTGGGAATCCTATAGAAATGTCTCAGGCTATCGTGATCAGAGTTCAGAAGGACGCTAACTTTATGGATATTATGAGAATAGCTGCTACAGTTAACCCTATTTACAAGTAAGTATGGGCATCTGAAGTCTCATATGATGAGGTATTGTCCCAATTTTAAGTCTCATAACTTGCCACTAAGTATAAAATGACTCGTTCTCGGAACGAACTCTGGTATGAAATTTATGCTACGGACTTTAATGTTTTTTAGGTGCGTTCGTAATTTTATAAATACGGAGCACAAATAGTCGTCGCCTGGTCTGTCAGTCTGCCTCTGCGCATATAACACCGCAAAAACTACTTAACCAAATGATTTGAAAATTATTGTACAAAATCTTCGCAGAATTTTGTAGAGTCATTTAAAATTTTATGAAAATCTAATCAAAACTTAAAGATATTAATAAAATATTGGATTTAAAAAAAATTGGTACTTTGTTATATCGGCTTCAGAGGATTAATCGTCAAGCGAGAGATGTATCATTCTATTAAATCCTATCGTGCATAATTCAATATCGCATGATAGGTAATGATACTAGGTTGCCATGATGACGTCCTATTTAAAATGGAGTCCTATTATTTCCATATTGCTGAATTTAAAAACAGAATTTGTATACTGAAATTGTTTTATTACAGCAATCCTATAATCTACTGACATTTTTTGGGATGGATGTTTCCGGAGAAAGATTAAATGGGAAAGTCTAAATATGGATTTAAAGTTTTGAAATTTTCAATGCTAGGCTTAAGTTTCCCATTGGAATTTTCAGTAAATGTCAACAAATGATAAAATGTTGGAAACTTAAAATGTACATATTTTATTACGGAAATTAATCGTATCATAACTGACTATATATAATTCATTTCGTTGAAACTAGTTAAGTACGAACGTACCTAATTTGTCGCGTTTCACGTACCATTTCAAACTTGTGATATTTAGTTATCTCTTTTAACACTTTCCAACATAGTTGAAATGTGTTTATGAATTCAGTTTACCTGCCATCTGTCAGTGCTCTAACACGCGTAACTATACTCAGATTGCCTTGAAATTTGTTTTTGGTGTTTACTGTGATATGTTTGGTATTGTAAATGAAGTGTGCAGCATTTATAGTTCTTTTCACAGGGACACTCAAAAGAATTAATTTGCATTAAGGAGAAGTCGTTTGTGGCGTATTTTAATGATATATTTTAAACATATTGAAATTCATACCCATCACTCTGGTGCACACTTAAAGGTGCTTACTCTGGAATATGGTATGCATAGATAGTATAGAATATCTTTTTACAATCTGTCTGAAACGGAAAGACAGATTCGCTTTTATCTCTGAAACTATCGCGTCAAAAGTACATGACCTTGGTGTATGCAAATTTTGGATATAAATACTTAAATCTGCTTTTAACACCGGTTGTGTATATTTTTGGGACAGCATTTGTTTTGTTTTTATATTAAATCTAACTGTTAAAAGGAGAGTATATTTTTAATTGCATAATTTTTTTAGTCTTACTCGTTAAGTTAGCTCTTAAATCAAATGATTGTCTATAAACTTTTGGGACGCACTTTAGGATTGTTGTATTACAAGATTATTTCCTGACAAGTCAAACTTCTCAACGCCTACGACATTCTCTCAATGGTCAAGTAATCCATTTTATAGATCGATTAGACTGAAAACTGCACCTCTTGCAATTGTTGCTGCCTTTCATTACCAAATCAGTTGAGTAATGTTCAGATTTAACACTTGTCACAGAATTAATTTTTTCTTTCTCGCAGCTACTTTGCACAAAAATCTTATTTCCGTGCTTGGAAAGTTTTCCCAAACATTACAATCCTTACTTTGAACTACCTGGCAAACTGCCCACGCTTGTTTATTTTCATTGAATATAGTTTCTTGCAATGTATCTTTTCAAAAGAAAACATTATACATTTACTCATTGTCTTTTCTTATTCATTTGTAATTTTATTTTTAATAAACCTGCCGAACCGGGCTTGTAGAGCTTAAACCATATGATAGGCCTCGCTCTTCATTTGAATTAGTTTTTTCTATTTGCTTGATATCTTAGTTTCAGGCACTTGAAATCTAGATTCTCTTTAAACTTTCTTGCACCTTATCCATATTAGTCAACGGATTCGGTTTTTGTCTTCTGAAAATCTTTTAATTTACTTCTATTTAACTTTTTCAATGGTCTTTCTTTTTGAAATTTTACTTATTTTGCATAATGGCTTTTTCTTTCCATTTTAGCGATTTATTTCGCGTTTTATATAGATGTTTGCTTTCACATGGCAAAATGTTAAACTGAACTTGTAAAATAAAGTTCAATCTAGATTAGACTAAAATTGCTCCAATAAAAATAAATTGATAGATTTCAAAGAAACTTTGAAATAGTTGCCGATGTTTACTTTTTATGCGTAAGTCTTATTTTTGAATTAAGGGAATATTGCTTATTGCACTTTTATCCTTACCTGAACTGATAAGGGAATATTGCTTATTGCACTTTTATCCTTACCTGAACTGATAAGGGAATATTGCTTATTGCACTTTTATCCTTACCTGAACTGATAAGGGAATATTGCTTATTGCATTTTTATCCTTACCTGAACTGATAAGGAAATCGTAAGTTTTTTGAAAATTTCCAAACTGAGAATGTTCGGTCAAGGTGTCTAACCGAGAACTTTTCGCATACCGTGTGAATGCTGTTAACTGGTGTATCTGGCGGACAGTATTCACTCTAACAACTTTTTGGTGACATGGCCTATCATGAGAGACGGCTCAAAAGAATAGTCCACAGGTTAAGGAACTCCAGTGAATGATGGATACGTAGATATGATTTTATTTTTACCCCGAACTTACGCATAAGGAAATCGTATGTGTTAAAAAAATTTCAAACCTAATGAGAATCCAGAAAGAAAACAATCCAGGACCTTTTCACGTATGGTTTTGTTGAATGTTTTATATAGAACTATTTAATAAATCCCATTTCTTATACCAAGGGATCGAACTCTAGCTTTCCGGGTCTCAGAATGTAGGTGAAAACAATTTTTTATTAATTTTAAGATGTTTTACATAATATATATTTAGATTGCCGCTAAAGAGGCTTTTATATGAAAATGAATTTTGTATTCTAATAGTTTGAAATTTATTAAAAGCGATACTTTCGTAGTATTCGCATGCCAGGAGTTCGCTGCTTACAGGAAAAAAATTTCACATTTTAACCCCCCCCCCCCCCCCATAAAAACATTGTGTGCAAGCTCGAAATTAGATTACATGTGCGTTAAATTTAAGATTTTTGATTTAGTTATTGAATTTTAGCTGAAAACAAATGCTGAACTATTTATATTCTAAGTGCAAACGGGTTAATTTTTCGTAGTCTGACTGCACACGAGTGATTAACGTTTTTAAGACTGTTCTGAAAAAGAACTATTGCTTCAAGAATACAAAAAAATAAACAAAGCGCTATAACGGTTAGTTAATGGAGAATTGTCTGCCTCCTGAGAGAATAGGAAAGAATCCAACGATATTAAAAGCATAAAGCATTAAACAAATTCGGAGACCTAAAAAATCCCTGCTTGGAAATTTTGAACTATATTTTTTTAAGTAAGATTTTGAACAAATTGAATTTGAAAGAATCTAGTATTTTTTACTATTAGATGGTGTAAAAATTGAAAATGTGCAAATTTTGAAGTAAAATATGTTTTAAATGTAATGCATTTCTGTAATAAAGGTTGCACGCGATATAGATTTAAGTTTGATGCTTTAAAATTATTGAAACCATAAATGAGTACATTGCGATAGTTTAAAGTTGTATTGTAACAATTTTTTCCTTCTTATAAGATTGTTTAAAATTTGAAAAAGTACTATGTTTAAAAGTTTTAAACTGAGGTAAAAGTGATACTTAAATCTGGTGCGAGGCTGACGAAAAAGAAAGGCTACCGTGGTGCTTTACGCGTATCTTTTTTTTTTTTGACCGCCGGAGTCACGTGATGCTCGAATGCACCAATGCAGGTGTACGAAAAGAGTATCGCGTCACTCTAGCAGTCTGTAAAAGATAAGTGCAATGCACCGCGGTAGCCTGTCTTTTTCGTTAGCCTCGATCTGGTGCGAGGCTAACGAAAAAGGCTACTGCGGTGCCTTACGCGTATCTTTTTTTAGACCACGGGAGTCACGTGATGCTCGAATGCACCAATGCAGGTGTAGGAAAAGAACATCACGTCACTCTAGCGGTCTGTAAAAAAAATGTGGAATGCACCGCGGTAGCCTGTCTTTCTCGTTAGCTTCGGATCTGGTGTTGCTGACGTCGATCTGACGTCAGTTGCGCACTGACACGTTTGTCCCTTATAGTATAGA
This sequence comes from Maratus michaelseni, assembly GCA_963931845.1. Taxonomy (NCBI): domain Eukaryota; kingdom Metazoa; phylum Arthropoda; class Arachnida; order Araneae; family Salticidae; genus Maratus; species Maratus michaelseni. Next base: position 225,173,429 of record OZ007596.1, read on the forward strand.
TTATCATAGCTTCCAACATACAGATCCTTCGTAGTATGTTAATTTGACATGGATTAAATAAACATGTTTAAAACCGGAAATTTATTGAATTCAATTAAATGACCACAGAAACTTTACTCTTTTTGGCTGGACCCAAACTTGTTTATTTTCTACAGAAACTAGCTATACAGTGTTACGGAAAATATCTATGTTGACAGCTATATATGTCACTATATTTACAATGAAACATTTAATGAGGCATGGGTTGTTTACTTTGACGTTGATTGTATCTAGTAAGACTTCTAGAATTCTAAACGCAACTTTGGATGAGCACCTTCTAGAAGCGCTTCTATTGTAGCAGATTTAATCCCTTTTAGGCCAGGGGTAGTATACAATCCACATGAGTTTCTGTTTTCTTTGGGTTGTATGTCTTTTAAAGGCATATTCAGGAAAACGTCTTCATAAACTTTACTAGAGCACTCAATGTTCAAGTATGTAACTAAGGTTCTCGGACGCAGGATTAATTTTTATATAGATAGCAGCATATCGACCCCCCCCCCCTTTTTTTAACGTTTCTAATTGGACAGTGGTTATCTAAAAGTGAAAAGATTGGATGCGAAGATATTTTCATGGAACTAGTAAATGTTTGGGGGTAAAAGATGACCTGGAGGCCATATTTCGATTATCATAACTATAATTTATAAGTAATGAAGAAAGTTTATTTTCTGATCTTTCCCTAAAATGTGTTAACGTGTTAAATAGTTGTAACGTATTCATTCATTCTAATTTCAGATTTAAATATGATATGAATGAAGGCAAGCCCACTGTGTATTCAATTGGTGGTAGAGCGAATGATGCTGAAAGAGGCCTGTATTGGACGCCTTATACATCTAGGAACTCTACCAAAGAACTAGTGCCTTTTGAAGGTGGTAAGTTGGGTTTTTACAGGTATAAAATGAATAACAAACCTTAACGAACGACCTCTAAATCATACATTGTTCCCAGTTTACAGGCTTCATTAATGTTTTACAGGATGTTTCTGAACTAAAGTAGATTGTATTTATAACTAGCAGGCTATGCCCGCTGCGCTGGTCAGTTTTCCAAATGAACCTTGAATAAAACGAAATGAGGAATTTGACAATGTATTTTCAAGTAATTTGGATCTTCACCTTTGGGTATACCTTTTTACCCCTCCTATTATACATTCACCACATGTTCTCTTGTATTTGAAAGTTTACACTCACACAGTTGTTCGATAATTATTTTCTAAATAAAATAAGAATTAACACTTTGGTTCGGCATCCTTTCTACTAAAGACTAAATGCGATTTTATATTATGTTTATTAAATTTATGTACTAAAATAGCTTCAGTTGCTAGCCTTAGTTTCAAACATTTGTATAAACTCTAATGCAAAATTACTGATCGCACTGTCAAATGATTTGACAGGAAATGCAAATAAGTATAGATTATAGCCCCCCCCCTCCCCTAAAACAGCTATCCGATTATTTCAAAACTAATTTTTATTAAAGATACGAAGATGTGACGACTGCATGGAGGTTAAACGGAAAATAAAATGTGGATTATTTTATAAAATTCGTGCAGTTGTATAATTCATAAACCTAAATTCCATGAGATAGCAATAGCGTCTATCAAACATTTTTAAACAGTGAATTTGCAATAAATTTTTACCAAAAAATTTTGAATACTTCTAGGTGTTGGCTAATGCCAATGTTCAGTATGAACTTTGCCAGAAAGTCTGTAAATGGAATGAGCATGTCTCAATAGAGTAATTCTTTCGAAATATCTAAAATGTAACATTCTGTACATTTTTTTTTTACATTAAATGTTTCATAGAGCATAAACCCTAAGTACAGACATTAAGTTGTCAAATTTCCATAAGTTTATAAATCGTGCAAAAAAAAAAATTGTACAAAAAAAATACTGTCACAAAAGGAACGTTAAATTATTTTTAATGAATAGATCGAATACAAATAGTAGTCCTATAAATTTTCTAATAGTTTTACACAAATGAAATAGTGTGCTACTTTATCGGAAATTAACAAAGCTAATCTTTTCAAAAATGTTTTAAAGATTAAAATCTGGTACATTTGAGCAGGATGCATTATTTTTTTATCTTGTGAAACTGCTTTCGTTATTGCCAATTTAACCTTATTGTAAATACCTGAAAGGGTTACATGGAGAAACAATATGCTAAAAGTAATTGCAGTAAACTTAAAAGCTTAACCCCTTTTTATCCTGAAGGTACTTATAAGTACCACCTTCAACCCCTTCGCGACGAGCGTCTTTTACAGAATTTTTAATCGCTTACCACCGGTTTTTCAAATGAGAAATTTTCAGCTAATTGAATTGCAAAAATCCTATGATTAGATAAGGAAAACTTTTACAAAAAATAACTGGTGGGAATAATCGAGGATTCTGAGCATCTTATGCGTCACGTATTCGTGTCGCTCGTCCCCAAGGGGTTAATAAAACACCAATATATTCGTAATATGACAGTTTTTCCTAACGGTATTCACAATGGCACAAAGAGTATTTCTGACAGCAGGCAGGAGATGGCAAATTCAAGCATATATACTCTTTCTTTGCATTGTAGGGGTTTTACATTTGCCACGCTACATTCGAAATCTATTTTGGAATAGAATTGACATGCATGTTGTTCTTCATTTGAGTAATTTTAGTGGTTTATTACCGGTTATTTAGTACTATTTTCTATACTCTACAGGTGAACATTTCCTATATTTTATTTGAAGTTTACTATTTGAAATTTACTATTTTATTTTATATCATAGGGTAAAAAAAATTATGGTGGTTACAGTTGCATCATTAATCACTAAAACACTATAAAAATTTTCCTCTTTCCTATGTTTATTCTGCACCAAAACTTATCCAATGATGCAAAAATAAAATTAAAAAGTAGCTGGAAAATTAATTCATGATATAAAGGGTTAAACATACATGGATTACATGTATATTAAATTTTTATGCGAATTTAGGTTACAAAGATTGTATATCAAACTTGTTTTCATAATATTTCTAGTACAAATGTTTAGGCATGTACTATAGTTAATGAAATTTATTTCTAACACCTTGAAATATAAAATCTAACCATACCATAGCAGGGTGTTTGGCTGAAATGCCTATACAATCATTTTGGCAGAAATAAACAACTTGTACAATCTATCAAGAGACTCATCTCAAAATGCAATTAAATCTTTAAAGCTTCAAAATACAGAAGTTACAATAATTACCTTGATTGGTTAGATTGGAATACCTCAACTCATTGCAACATTTGTATGAATACTAACACAATGCTGTACACCATAAAGTTCTGCTCGTCGGTGCTTTCAATTTATTCGTAAAATGACACAACGAACTTATGATTTGTGACCTAATCTATACTTAAGTATCTAAATGTGTTAAAAGATTAGGTTTTCACCTTTTGTATATAAGCGACATATGAAATTTTCATGACACAATATGAAGTTAATGTACTTTTGACACTTGATAAGCAATTGTTTACCGAACTTTAGTGTTTTAATCGTATTTGGGTTCACTTCGCGAATGTTGCGATATGAAAGAATTTAACGATTTAGAATAGACAGAAGTAAAGTCTTATGAAAATTATTCACGTCGTATGAAAATCTCTTAAGTTAGTTGCTACTAAATCTGGGCCACAGTATCTTATATTAACAATCTAAAGGGTAGGTCAAAAATGCTAAATATATTAAATATTTGTCGTTTGGACGGAAATGCGCATATCGAATGTTGGAGAAATTTCGAGAACTGCTCATAAATGGCACCTTTTTTATAACTTATCAAAGCGTCAAACGTGGGTCGTTTATTTTGCACCCTATTTCCATATTTCAACGTGGCCTTTTTTTAGTTATGTCGTCTGAATAGTAGCCCATTTTGTGAAAGTTATTTTTGGAAAATTGATAGTTTTTGTGAAATTTATATTTTTGTGAAAAATAACATCTTTTTTTTTTTTTTAACGAAATATTGAATTTAGCTACTATAATTCAAACGAAGCATGTAATTTCTTAAAGGCCTTTTGCTAAAGTTTTCGGTGAACTTGTGGTGTTTACAAGTTACATTTTAAACATAAAATAAAATTTTTATGGAATGGAATTTTGTGAAGGGGGCCCAAATAGGCCCAAACTTTTCCTGGATCGACCCCTGTTCATTCATAGTGAATGGTTCTCGAGCGACGAAGATATTTGACGTCATTTGCCTATTAACCAATTAAATTAGTTTGAGAAGTATGCCAAACATTGTTACTCCCTATTTATTGAACGTGAATAAATTTAATTTAAACATCCACGTGAAACATTTTAATTTGCTATTTTTTGAAGTTCAAATATATTGTTATAAATTATTTTTCATTTGACTGAGATGGATTTAGCAATTTAAGTTATTAGAGAAATTGCAATAAAATTATTTCACGTCTATGGAATTATACATAGTTTTTTGCTAGATGTCGGCTGCGACATTTTGGAATTCCATGCCTGCAGTTTGAATTGTTTTATTTTATTGCATAATATTTGTTCTGTCATTTTTTAAGTATATGTTTGAATAGAGTTAATAAAATAGCTCGTGAAAGTCTGCAATTTCACTGCTAATTTTTTAACTGAACTTTTGCACCAATAATGTTAGTTTTTTTTTTTTAATGTTTCATTTAACGACAACTATTGTTTGGCACAATGGTGTTGGTGTAACAGAAGTGTGCAATTGGTTTTATTGATGTAAAGAACAAATGTAGATGGAAATTCCATTCACTGTTGTCTGTAATTAATAGAAATTTTTCCGCGGAATTTAAGTAAATCTTTTTATAGCAATATTAAGTGACATAAAAGCTTTGTCCAGACTGATTCATTAATGCACAGACGAAACTATTGACGCTAGAAATTTGACCCGAGTATATATTCTTAACGGGGATCTATTAAAGGTATATTTTTTAATTAAATTTCTAGGGTTGGTAAAGGGTGTGTCACAAGTTCTTTAGTATTTCGGCATATCTCAGCAGCAGTTGTAGTTAGGAGCGTGAAATGAATCGTACAAAATCTACCAAAGTTTGATCTGTATTTCACATCCTTGGAGGTTAAATTTCTAAAAATCGCTGCAAGAGGATATTGAAGATCCAAAACAATTTTTCGTAATAGTCTTATAGCCAACTTCTGCATTATAGCCTGCGTGGTTTACGCAAAAGCAATTTTTATTGTTGTAACCTTTTTTATTACTCAGAAAATTTTGAAACTACATTGCCATCATCGCTCATATTTGTCACCAACCTTAGTTATGAACCCAATTATGGAACATTAGACGAATAATACAAGATATGCGCAAGACATTCCCCAAAAGGACTTTACCGTTATACAAACACCTTTGTCGCCAAGCATAATTGGCGCAAAATGAAAGTTTAAAAAAACATTGTTGGTAAGAGTAGTCATTAAAAATAAATAAAACATTTCAAAATTACTTTTACTCTTTTATACCAATAAAATATATACTTAAAAAGGAAGAACAAATATTGTGCAATAAAAAAAATAAAACTAGATTTAAATTGCAGGCATGAAATTGATCTCTTCATATGAACTATGACATTAAATTGAAAATAATGACTAATAGTGCCGTGCTGTTTGTCACTAGTTTGCGATGCCGTATAATCTTTCAATAGATCGGGTATGACAAAGTATAAACTTTTTTTCTTTTTACTGTGAAATGTCCGCATCTCTCAAACTTTCTTTATGCATTATTCCATAGTTCTGAAGCAATTTCACTACAGATTTCTCGTTATCGGGGTAACTGCCAAATTGTTAAATGCTTCAAAGCGCAGAGAAAAATGTAAGTTAATAAAATATTTTCGATACGAAAACAAGCAAAAGAAGCTGCTTTGCGTGATCAGATTAAATGATCCCCATTCAATAGAATCCCAATGCTTGGTACAGTTCAAAAAATTATTTGCACGGCCAGTGTTGAAATAAATGGCGCATTAGCCTACATTTTGGCATGGTGTTATAACGGAAAAGTACCGAAAATTTTGCTTAAGTCTTTTTTTTTTTTTTATATTGTACTTTATAAATTGTTTTCGTCTTTTGGATTTCACTCTGTTCACAAAATTTTCTCTTCCTGTTCTCAATTTTAGAAATTGATATTTAATGATCGTCCTTTTTATAGGTTCGAGTATGCTCAAGGCTTCGTTATAGTGATTGCCGTATAATTAGTTTATAGGGTGAAAATCGCAGGGCTGTCAGAATTGTTTTAATCTCTTTATGTACGCTAAATTCATAAGGTTCCGTTATAGTGATTGTCGTTTTAATGATTTATGGGACGCGAAACACACAGGGTCGCGTTATAGTGTCCGCCGCGTCGTATGAGCCATATGGCGGTGAAGCACACAGGCTCCTTTATTTTAATCGCCGTATTAACAATATATGAGCATTAAATCCACAAAGCCCGCGTACAATGATCGCCCTATATCTTGGGTTATCCCATTTTTATTTCATCCGGAAACTCCCCCTTCCCTAGATTAGCATGGGTAGTGGCGAGCGATTTTTGTTATTGGATAATAACTTTATGTAGCGAAATCTTTACGTGCTTTTGATATATTTGTTATGAATTTTCGTAGAATTTTTAAAGAATTTTATTTTCTGTTTGTCTGTAAAATGCACTTTGTGGGTCCTGGACAAAGCCCGGGTTATACATACACACTGCAAAAGGCATCTGGAGCCATCAAGCGACCGTTTAGACGGCGTGAAGATCGGCTAGTATATAAATTGCGTTATTTTGTCAAATGCATAGTTTCAAAATCAGCATTTAGAATATGCAATTGCATATTTTAACGTTTTTGTTTGAATAGTTTCAGGTGAAACCGATACCGCAAGTTAGTACTCTGAGGAAGAGTCCAAAAGGATAATTTTTCAGTAAATTAATGAATTTTGGTTTTTGAAAATTAGTTATGTATATGCAAAACTTGCATAGTTCTAATTTTGTTCCTAAACGTAATATACTTTTAAAGCCAAAAACCGACTCCTTAAGAGCCTACATCAGTCACGCGAAAAAACGCTCAAGCTAATGTTAAGTCTATGGGAAGGTTATCGCGCGTTTTCTCGCTCGCATTTTAATATTTTTAAATGATTTTTTTTGCATAGGATAGCTGAGGTCGATCTCCAACGTTGTTCGTTTTTACTCTTACGATTTCGGTTCCAGTTTTTATATAAGGGTAATTTCACTTTAAGAACCGGTTCCAAAATTGAAAATGTCCGCTTATAAAAAAAACCGTAACCAAAATCGAAAAAGTAAAAACAACGTTAGAGATTAACCTCAGCTATCCTATGCCAAAAATCATTTAAAAATATTAAAAAGGGAGCGAGAAAATGCGCGATAACCTTCTCATAGACAACATTAGCTTGAGCGTTTCTTCGCGTGACTAGCGTAGGCTCTTAACAGCTGTTTGTCTTTCTTTCTGAAAAACACTCGAGCCATAATTTCACCATCTTAATATTTGTTAGTATGTTTAATTTTATGTGCATTATGTTAAATAGCTTAAATAACCGATTAATCTCATTTCAGATATTCGAAACTTCATTCCTGTTCTTGGAGAACACATAGCATTTTGGTGGAAGCCGATGGTTTGAGTTGTAGATTTTAACCACCTGTCTTGTTTAAATAAAATTTGTTGAGTTTTACTTGTGTCTTTTTTAGTAAATGCTGACAGAATTAAAATCGCAAGTTCAGTTCACGCGGCATTCCATGGATCTTCTAGATCTAGAAACTGTATCTCTCTTAATAGTGTAAATTAGTCAGGTGTGCTCTACAGGTTAAGTAATTTCGCTCTCTTATTCCAGATTAAAGTAGAAGCCCCTATTTGCATTTCCTCATAGAACACAATATCCTCTGACAGGGAGTTGCAGAAAAGCCCGAAATATAGATGGAGTTTTAACCCTTAACTGGTGTTGTGGTGCCGTTTTGTCTCCAGGTATTTTTCTACTCGTGTAATTTCTTAATCATCTGAAAGATTCGTAAAGTGATACTTTCCGATTTTAAACTCAAATAATTATAAAAGTTTTATAAATTCAGTTTTCGTAAGTTATAATACAAACTAGGTATAAAATGGCCCCATGACATAAATTGCTCTCAAATTTCGTGACGTCAATTGGAGTTAAGTTTTTGTGGCATCGGGAGTTGACATTGTCGAAAACTAAAGTTTTAGTGGTCAACATCTCGTTCCTCCATTACTGCAGATATTTAGGCTTTGAAATCTGTATTCGGAGGGCTATATAAGCTCCCCCCCCAATTATCAATTTTTTTCGGATTGACCGTTGGATTTTAATCCATATTAACTGTTTGCCTGACTTCAACACTTCATAGCAAAGGCTTTAAACTGACAGTGCAAACCTTAACTTCAAATCATTAAACTGTCGCACCGATACTGCCTACTACTGGTGCCTTTACCCTAGAATATAAAGCTTCACTTAGATTTTGTGTAAACATCTTGTTTCCAAATATGGAAAACAGTTAAACGAAAGTGCTTTTTTAGTTATGAACTTCTGTAATATAAATAAAATCTTCTATATATAAATTGAAATTACCCATTGAGTTATATTTTTAACTCCCCCCCCCCAATCCTCTCCAGCCTAAAAAATGGTTGGAAATCTTTCCTATGCGAACTTTTAACCAATGTAAAAGTAGCGAAGTGGAAACTTAAAATCAGGGAGAAATATTTCTATGCCACTGATAAGTAAATTCTGAAATGAGACTAACTGGCGTCATGAAGTGGGGAGGAAAGTTTCTCCTTGATATGTTGCCGGTTACGGTTTCGTAAAAAAGTGAGACTTCAATTATTACTTTAAAACAAATCCTTAACTATAGAAACTCAATCGCCACATTAAAGTAGCTATCGAGCGATTCTTCACAAGATTGATTCATCTATTCTCGGAAGTAGAATATAGTCGTCAAAAAGACAATTTGGTGATTAACCTTTGAACTGCTGCGACAAATTGTCGCATAGCTGCTGTGAGCGATCTCTGAGAAAGCTTGATCGAAATATTAATAAAAGCTCCAGTCACTGTTTCTATACTAAACGGTATGTAAAGGGCTATTAAAATTCATACATTTGGAAGTCTCAAACGATAGTGCTAGGCCCCGAACAAAAGAATTCGCTGGTATTTTCATTTAAACAGAAAATAGTTAACGGTGAAAAATGCAGCAGACAGAGACCTCTAACAGCAGTTAAAGGGGGAAATGTAGAATGCATGAGGTTTTGCTCTAAATTGTAAAATTTCTGAATATGAATGCTTTTGAAGTGGGGCAGTCTGAATATTAAATTGCGTAAACTTTAATTTTGAAGTGGTAACGGTGGTAACTATTGAAGCAATGTTTTGAGATCCATGGAACAAGACAGCCAATAAAAAGTTCAGAATGTTAAAACTTGAGATTTTAAGTATAGATTTAAGTCAACACGAAAAACTTGACTTCCTAAAAACATACGATTGAATTTTTTAAACGTGGTGCAATAAACGGACACAACATATGCCGGGCATACTAGAAAACTTTTTAATTTTGAAAAAAATCATAACATTTTATATTAAAGTGACCTACATTATTTTTCGCATAGAGCTAGTCGCAATTGTCTAACTTGGAGTGGAATAGGGTGAACTTTCGAATTTTATATTGCAATAGGAAATATTATTAAAGTTTCGTTTTTAACTCCACATAATTATATTCATATAATATTAGTTTTTAAATTTTAAATATTTAGATTCCTCCACTTGAGTTTTTTAGAAAAACGAGAAAATCCCTGAAATAGCGTTACAGGGATCTTAAGCGTATCAGCAAGTTTATATTATGCTAAATAGATATAAAAGGAAGTTCTGTAATAGTTAACTTTGGATGCTATAGGTAACATGACACTACTTCATTGTAGGGGTAGTATAAAAGTAGAAAATTGTTATGGGTTTAGTGAATCTCTTAACTTTAGACTGGTATTTTTACCAACGTACGAAGATGTTTTGAAACATTACGATTTAAAGTTAAACTAAACCAATAAACTGGAATGGAGAACTTATTGTTTCTGAAACCTCAGTTTGTTGCTGATAAAAATTATATAGGGCTCGGAGCCTCCATCCAATGGTTTCTAATAAAAATATCGTAAAAAGGATTAAAAATTGTCAAATTTTGAAGAATATTTCATTCGATATAAAACTGCAAAATTTTAGTCTAACAGCAAAGGAACTCTTTAATGAAAGCTCCTGTAAATACTTTTCTTTGCGCAATTGCACCAGCCGTTTTTGCGTACCACAATAACTTTACTTTCCAAAAGACTAAAGTATGCTATCAATGAATATAAAAATTACGAAACAAAGTTATGGTGACGAAAGACTGGGGAAAAGTACAAAGGGAAGAGTTTTAAAACTGTAGCATTTTGACGAATGATTCGCAGTTTGAAGACAGTCTGGAAGATGACTGTACGATTGGTAGTTCTAGTGATCCTGAATATGATAATCTATCATCTACTTAAAATGGTTTCAACTGCTAAGGCAAAGAAATTTCTGTTCCAAATCTTTCGGTTCCGCAAAGAACTATTAAGCAGAACAGCGACTTATTGAAATGCCCCCTTAGGAGGTGTGGATTTTATTTCTGTTAAATAATTGCACACTCTCTGAAAAAGAATTGGAAAGAAAAAGAGACTGCATTAGCTAATTTAAAAAAGCTTATATTTTAACAGCAGAAAAGGTAGCATGGTTACTGAATCAAATGCTAAAAAATCCATTAATGAATTTGACATGATCCTGATTAAGACCATATTTCACATCTTCCTCTGCTAATAATATAGCCAATGGAATTCTGGCGTATTTTTAAAAGTATTGGCATTTAAAATTGGAGTGCGGTGAACCGTCGTCAACAAAATGATAAACTGGACCAAAACACCTTTCTAAATTACCTAATGTGCTTACTAAATGCAAATGAACTTCCGCTCAGATACTTATTTCAGCAACTCTTATTGGGCAAACTATAGGTGCTACAGAATTTTCTGGACAAATGGGAATATTGAAAAATGTGAAGATATGGAATTTTTAGATTTTAAAAAATTCATTAGATGCTACAAGTTAATTTTCAGGATTTGTGTATAGATCAGAAGTACTTGTTCGAAATTTGTCAAACTGTATAAAGCTGCATATTCCCCCCCCCCCCCAAAGGCTTGGGGGAAAGGAACAGTGTTAAACTGGTTCACTGTCGTTAGCAACCACAAGTCTGTTCAATACGTCTGTAAAACTGTTGCTCAAAACTTGAATTCTTACTGAATAGAGCATTCAATTTAATCATGTTGCTAACATCAAAGTAAAACCTCCTTGCAAGGATGGATCTATTCATTCCTTGGGAAATGTTAGATACTCCAAACAGTATAAAGACAAGAATTCAGTCATTCGAAGGAAATCTTTTTAACAATTGTGAAAATATATACTTTTGGTAATATTAAGATTCCCCGCAACATATAGAGATCTTGTGCTTAGAAGAATTATTGCAGTTAGAGGTAGTCTAATAAGTAATTAGAGTTCCTACACTAAACTTCTGAATCTAGATTAAATAAATTAAGATGTTCTGTCAGTTGAGTCATTCAATCTTCTCGGACAAAGTGAAAAAAATAGTACAAAGTGGATAAACACCGGTATTTTGTGATACTCGAGCAGTAGAAAGCTGTCAATATTGTTATGGAATCCGAGCCAATCGTATCTGAAACTAGAAATGGTTTTACCCTTACAAAAATTTCTGATAGAATTCTATAAAAAAAAAATATTTACAGAAAATGCATTATAGAATTATGGCCAGTTTTTCTATAAGCTTGTTTAACTTAAAGCTGTAGAAGTTCTATAGAGCTTCTATAAAAAATATCTATAGGAAAAAAAAGGAGCATCTATTAAAAATATGTATATAATTTTATACAGAATACAGGTGGTCACTCTCCCAAGTACTATGGAAGTACAAAGTACATGCTGCTTGACTTAAGCGATCGGACGATGAACCACTACCTTCAGTATGACACAACCATTGACAGTTCCAAAATTCTTATTACAATATTTAAACTTTATTTCTTTTGTGATTTGCATTCCCAATCATATAGTCTTGTAAAAATATTTGTCTAATAAATTATTTGTTAAAACTGAAACAATTGTTTAAACATTTATACCTCGGATTAAAATATTTGAATAAAATTTACAATAATATAAAAGTGAATAAAGTTTATTAAATTAGATAGTTTTATAAATTTAACAACAAATTAATGAATTGTAAAGAAAATGATTTTAATTCAGTAGTTCAACTGATATATTATTACATTGACAAGACAATTGAATCGCAATGTATTAGAATTTAATTAAATTATATATATATATAATCGTATTAAATCTATGGAATACTATTGTATATAAAACTGATTATTTTTTAATTTTTGATGTACATGGAATTTTTTTTAATTTACATTAAATTATTTTAATTTATAATTTACAGTTATAAATAAATTACTACACACATCAATTTTAAAAGATCAAGAAACTTTTATAAAAACAAAAAAATCTATAGCATCATTAGTCTATAGAACTTCATTCTATAAGGTTTATAGTACTCTATGGGGGGGGGGGGGAATCTACAGAACTTCTAAGAATTCTATAGAAACATTTTCTCTACAAAATGTATTCTATAGAACTACTGTTGTACCACCGATTAGATGGAAAGGTGAACATCCGGTTTAAAGGCGGAAATGGAAGAATCGACTAGTTATTAGGGGTGACAACTAAAGCCTGATTACCGCAAGGGTAAACTCTCACCAGTTAAACGGAATAGAAATTTTCTGGATAGAAATTCTGCAGGATTAAGGCGTTAAAATCTGCCGAATAATTCTATTAAAAGTTACTGGTGGAAGTTTGCTTCTCCAGTAATTATATTTCTTATTTCTCCCTGCGAGGCGTCTGTATTTGGAATCGTCCTTATTTTACCCTTGATAATATTCCACACAATACGTGGTCGGACAGTAGTATTCTATAGAATGGCTATTCTATAGAACTTGTAAAGATTTCTATACAGCTCTATGAACTATTTTCGTATGGGTATCTTGGCAAAGTTGAAGTCCCGGTAAGTTGTTGTATCCAATTTTGATGGTAAAGAGGTACTAATAATTCTGTAGGTTGAATAGCTAACATAATGTGTCTCTGTATACTAAATTAGCCTGCTGTATTTGATTAAAATATCACAATGGAGTTCCTAGTAATGCGGGTCCAACTGCCTCCCCGTTACAGGTAGCACTGGGCTCTGTTTTCACATTCATTGTCTGAGTGCAACGAAGACTCGTACACAGCGCAGTATTACTTTACCCCATATATAGCTACGATGAATATTAAAACCTTTCGTCAAGCATAACTCAAAAAATATTTAACGGATTTCGTTCAAATTTTTACAGCAGGTACCTATAAAGGTGACAACGTCGTCTATTTATTACCAAGAATAAGTGTCAAACCGTTTGGAAGTTATATTAAAAAAAAAATAGATAAGCACAATTAAAGTACATACGTCACTAAATTTTGTGCGTATGTCATTTTCACCGGCGGCGGGAGATTTTCGTAGACAATCGGAATTGAAAAGTTCATGGAATACATGGAGCAAAAAATTATGCAAGCACTAATATTCAGCACAATAAAATATATTTCAATTTAATAAAAATGGAAAGTTAATCTGGAATTTTTTTCTGTTTGAAAAGTATTAGAGATTAGTAAGATTAGTATTAGTACAGCGCCTAGACTACATAGTGTGGAAACCGGCAAATGGTGTAATGCTTTAAAAAGTGCTAAAAAGTTGTAGCCTATAAATGTGCAACGGTGCTGCTACGAAGCCTACGATAATGTTGCAACCAGAGACAAAAAAAATGCGTATCACGTTTTTTAGCCATGCTTTCATAATTAAAAAAAAAAAACTTATAAAAATCACTAAGTCAGAGGAGAAAATTATAATTTAAGTATTTAAAATACTTACCACCAGCCGAAACATTCTAGTACAATGTCAAGAGCTAGCAGATGGCGCTGCGAACCCATCCTAGTATTATCAGCAACGTTGTACATTTATTGGATACAATTTTTTAGTACTATTTTGTAGCCGGTTTCCACACTATGTATTCTAGGCGCTGTAGTATTAGAGATCTGGCGTAAATCACCATTAGCAGCTTTTTTATTTCGCGTGTGTATATTAGGAACAATTCTTTGATGTTTAAATAAAAGGTTTCGATTTGTGGCATTATTTCTTATTTTCTTTTCCTTTTTAGTATTTTAAATGGAATTGGTGAAAGGCGTGTATTTTAAATTAAATGAGTGGAAGACGTGTATTTTTAATGTATGTATTTCAAATGAAATCGGTGAAAGATTTATATTTAAATGAAATGAATGTAATATGAAGATGTTATGAGAAAAATATTTGGCGATTTATCAACTGCGCCAAGTTAACATAAAAGTACCAATACATATGTGGGTACTTCTCTATTATCCCGTCGACCACTTTTCATAACAAAAAACTATCGCCAAATAAACGGGAGAACGTTGTCATTGAAATATCAAAATACATAAATAAATAAAATATAAGAATTTAAGGACACAATTGTTATTTTAATGAATGAAATAACTAATAAATCAGTAAAACATAATGAAAAATACAAGCAAATGTCGCGTTAAAAACCACTTGATGACGTAACAAACACGTATAATGCTTCTGATATCAAGTAAATGGGACTGCATTTTTGGCGTTTAATCTAACAGTTTGGCGATAGTTTTTTGTTATGAAAAGTGGTCGACGGGATAATAGAGCAGTACCTCTATGTGAAATGAAACAAGGCACAGATGTCATATACGCACCACGTTGGCGCGATTTTTCCCTCCACCATCTTGGGGGAAACTTTTTGTTTTTGAATATTAGTTACAAATAGTGTGACAAATAGTACACGTGATTTTTTATTTCAATATAAAAATAAAATAACGTAATAAATGAAACAGCTTCTATTATTTTAAAAAAGGAAATAAAAATAAATAATAGTTTGATATAAATAAAGGCGCGGATGTCATATACGCACCACATTGGCGCGATTGCAACAAAATGGCAATTTTATGCCTCACATGGTAACCCGGTTATTTTGTTTAAATTGTTTATTAACTTTTATTTTTTATTTTAATTCTATAAATTGTTTTTGATATATATCAATATTTATTTATATCAAACTATCATTTATTTTTATTTCCCATTTTTGAATAATAGGAGCTATTTCATTTATTACGTTATTTTATTTTTATATTGAAATAAAAAATTACATGCTATTATTGTATGGTATTTGTAACTAATATTCAAAAACAAAGTTTTCGCCAAATTGGCGGGGGAAAAATCGCGCCAATCTGGTGCGTATATGACATGTGTGCCTAAATTAATATTGATAGAAAAATAATCTATAGAATTAAAATAAAAAATAAAAGTAAACAAACACAACAAACAGTTTTCGCCAAAGGGGCGGGGGAAAATCTCGCCAACGTGGTGAGTATATGGCATCTGTGCCGGGATTTTTACCTTTTTATCTGTGCTTTCGGAAATATAAAAAAATTAAATTCTTATATCAGGTGTATAATGTTTTGCATTTTTATACGGACCACTTCTCCATTTTAAGATTTTAAATGCTATTTATATCAGATATTTCTTTCTTGAGATTCTCACAAGTTTTTTCCGGTAATTTGTTTAGTTCGCTTATTAATTGTTTACAATTTGCCCCCCTGGCAATAACAATTATTTATCACAAAAATGGGTACTTCTCTATTATCCCGTCGACCACTTTTCATAACAAAAAACTATCGCCAAACTGTAACGCTAAATAAACGGAAGAACGTTGCCATTGAAATATCAAAATAAATAAAATATAAGAATTTAAGGACACAATTGTTACTTTAATGAATAAAATAACTAATAAATCAGTATAACATAATGAAAAATACACGCAAATGTCGAATTAAAAACCGCTTGATGGCATAACAAATACGTATAATGCTTCTGGCATCAAGTAAATGGGACTGTATTTTTGGCGTTTAATCTTAGTTTGGTGATAGTTTTTTGTTATGAAAAGTGGTCGACGGGATAATAGAGAAGTACCCAAAAATGGCTTAGTTTTGTTAAATTTGTTATGTATTTTCATTTCTTATTAAAATATCGAAAATGGCAATAAAATTTTATTTTAGCACCGTACTTAATTTTTTAAAATGGCTCAAAAACATGGTTTAATAAACGTATATTTGTAAATATTTTAAAAAACATGTTTTTCCGCTCTCCAGAAAAATTTGTAAGATTCTACAACTGCCTTTGGCACCAACCAGTACATGATACGGAACTTTTCCCTATTCAGATACACAGAAGAGGTTGGTCACAAACAAGAGTAATGCTAGCAACAACATTGTTTTAACTCTGTAAGAGTTAGAAACAATAATCATATTAAATTTCCCGATTAGCTTAGGGCCCGATTACGGAACTTTCTCCTATAAAAAAAAAAAAACTGTAGATGTCTTTTACATTTGTTTCGAATGAAGCTCGATCAACAAAGTATTAATTGATAATACAAACAACACTAATATTAACATGGGGCAAAAGTTTGAATTTAAGTGTATATATTTGGAACCCCCCCCCCAACCACCCACCAAAAAAAGAAAAAGAAAGTTACAGAAAGGAATTTAAAATGGCATGAAGCCACCCTTTCTGACATAAGAAATTGGCTGCGAACCCGATTACGAAACTTTCACTTAACTTAATAACATGTATCTAATAGCCCTGAGGACAATTCTCCTTCCCAGTTATACGGACCTTGGGGCTTTTTTAAAAAGCTTGACGCAGTTCGGGTTGAAGAAGTTGAGATTTACTGTCAAATGACATAAACTACTATGAAAATAAAACTGGTGAGTTATTATGCTGGTTTATGTATGTATTTAAAAAAATTGCATCTGATTACACTCTTTAGATAAATTACTCCTGTTTGCATTTAATAACAGATAAACGGCTTCCGTTTACTAAATCATATATTCTAATACGAGCAAATCTTGTGGGTGGTTATATATATATATATGCAAAAATTATCTTAAAAACGGCTCTAACGATTTTGACGAAATTTCGTATCCTACCGTTTTGGGGCACCAGCAAACCATTGGGCTAGGTCACATGCTCGAGAAAATTCGATTAGTGGGTCATTTTGGGTCATTTTGGGTCATGGTCTAGCTAATTGTATCTAAAAAACGGTTCAAACGATTTTGACGAAATTTTGTATCCGACCATTTTCGGGCATGAGAAGTCAAATTGGGCTAGGTCACATGTTCGAGAACTTTCGATTAGTGGGTCATTTTTGGGTCAACGCGGGTCAAATTAATTTTATCTAAAAAACGGCTTTAACGATTTTGATTAAATTTTGTGTCCTACGAGTTTCGAGCACGATAAAAGCATTGGGCTAGGTCGCATGTCCGAGAAAATTCGATTAGTGGGTAATTTCTGGGTCATTGTGGGTCAAGATCTAAAAAGCGGCTCAATTTACACTAAATTTTGCATCCAATGGTTTTCGGGCACGAGAAGACTGTTGGGCTAGGTCACATGTTCGAGAAAATTCAATTAGTGGGTCATTTTGGGTCATGGTCAAGCTAATTGTATCTAAAAAACGGTCCAAACGATTTCGACGAAATTTTGTATCCGACTATTTTCGGGCACGAGAAGACTGTTGGGCTGTGTCACATGTTCGAAAAAATTCAATTAGTGGGTCATTTTGGGTCATTTTGGGTCATGGTCAAGCTAATTGTATCTAAAAAACGGTTCAAACGATTTCGACAAAATTTTGTATCCGACCATTTTCGTTCATGAGAAGTCAATTGGGCTGGGTCACATGTTCGAGAACTTTCGATTAGGGGGTCATTTTTGGGTCAAAGCGGGTCAAATTATTTTTATCTAAAAAACGGCTCTAACGATTTTGATTAAATTTTGTATTTTACGAGTTTCGGGCATGCGAAAAGCATTAGACTAGGTCACATGTTCGAGAAACTTCGATTAGTGGGTCATTTCTGGGTCATTGTGGGTCAATATCTAAAAAGCGGCTCAATTTACACTAAATTTTGCATCGTATGGTTTTCCGGCACGAGAAGACTGTTGGGCTAAGTCACATGTTCGAGAAAATTCTATTAGTGGGTCATTTTGGTCATGGGTCATGATATTTGAACTCAAATTTAATTTTGACCGAGCATAGCTCGGTCTTCCCTGCTCGTTGTTTAAATATTGGGAAGAGTTGGCGAGAGATAGACGTGTAAACAAACGGGTAGAGAGACGGATAGCGACAGAGATAAGCTAACGGGTAGCGAAACGAATAGACAGACGGGTAGCGAGGCAGGTTCAAAAAAGGGTTGACAGAGGGGTAGTGAGATGGGTAGGGAGACGAGTACAGAGACGACTTGACAGACGGGTAGAGAGAGGGGTATATAGACAGAAAGACGTGTTGATAGACGAGTAGTGTAACGGGAAGCGAGACAGGTAGAGACACGATTAAAGAGTCGGGTAGAAAGACAGACGGATACTGAGACGGGTATGCAGAAGAGTAGAGAGACAGTAGACAGATGAGTTCGGAGAGAGACACAGCTATGACATACGAGTAGTTAGACTGGTAGACACGTTTGTAGCAAAGCATGTTATCAATGTGGTTTGAAGTATACGAGTTTCTATAAATAGTTATACAAATAAACAAAGGAAATTTTTTTAATTCAAATATTAAATATTTGATTTCATATTTCAATATTTAATATTTTATTTTTTAATATTTTATTTAGATATTTGTCACAAAGAAAATGTTGCAAAAATTAAATTAAATTTGCGTTAAACTACGCTTGCTAAAATACGCTATTGGCTGCAAATCTGATTATGTGACTTTAAAAATATCGTTTTAAAAGATCCGGCGGTTTTTTTTTTTTTAAGTTTTGAGCAATTCCCGCTTAAGAAAATGAGATTATTTGCCAAATGTTATACAAAAATGCATATGAAAACATAACAGTATATGAATTTATATATGATATTTTGTAATTATATCATTTAATTTGCTATTTTTCATATGTTGTATCTTTATCTATCTCTTGTCTATCATATGCTGTATATTCACTTAGATTCTTGTTGATATCTTCTTTATATCGTAATTGTTAACTTTATGTTCTCAGCAATATCACTCAGACTAATCCCTTTGAGGGAAGTCCTAGTAGCTTTTTTAAATGTTTACGGTTGTGCTTTTGACACTAAATCAAATATATACACAAAAAATCTCTTTTATTAACATTTTAAATTCTACAGGTTCTTTAATCATCATATTAGTGGCCTATCAATTTCTGTAAAAGTTTCAAGCTTTTAGGTCAAAGTCGATGAGTGTTCTCAACCTGAAAAATAAAACTGATTAATTTCATGATTTTATAAAAGTAAAGGGTATTAGTTTTATTTTAGACTTTTATGAACTTTTAGACAATTTATTAACATACACATGGCCAAAATTAAGGTCACAAACATAAAATCTGTAAAAATTGAACTATTCACTGTGTTGCCACGAAATATGGCACAGAGGTATATTACAATCGGAGAAAGAATATAGCAACATAACAATATGGAAAGGATTTTAATTGTGAATTAAGATACAGGGTATATTAAAGTGTTAAATCATGAATCTGGGATAAAGCATTTATCTCGGGAAAAGTATGTCTGATATGGAGTGTAACCACTGTGCACTGCTATACAGGCCTCACAACGAGCTCTCATACTGTTTATGAGGGTGTCAATAAATGTTTGTGGCAATAGAGCCCATTCTTCCAAAAGCGCGGCTTTTAACTCCTGGAGGGTCCTAGGAGTGGGGTTACGCTGTGTAATGGCTCTTCCTAGACCATCCCAAACATGTTTAATAGGATTGAGGTCCAGAGATCTCGAGGGGCAATTCATACGGCGAATATCCTCCTTTTCAGGAAAATCGTGAGCACTGTATGACCTCGCATTATCGTCCATAAAACTGAAGTCTGGACCTACAGCACCCACGAACAACCTCACATAGGCTTCAAGGACCTCATCCTTATAGCGATGTGCATTGACAGTACCCGCATCGAAGACGTGCAGTGGGGTACGGCAGCTCAACATTAAGCAGTCTCAGACAAGGATTCCTTTGCCACCAAATCTGTCAATTTATTTTACGTAGGAGGGATGATAGCGAGCTCCACGTTCTCTCTAGATGAAGATTCGACTAGAATCACTTTCCGTGGTGAATCCGGACTCATCACTGAAAAGAACACGCTCCTACTCTTGCTGTGTCCAAGACTGATGTCTTCGGCTCCACCACAACTGGGCTCTCCTGTTCGATGCAGTGAAAGGGACACACATGACTGGATGCCGGACGTAAAGTGCCCTCTAGTCGTCTATACACTGTTTGCCTGGAAATTCTTATTCCAGACGCAGCAGTAAGGTCACCAGCAAACTGAGGAGTCGTTGCCAGCCTATGCCGTTGTGCGCTTAACGCCGAATAGCTATTCTGTACAGGTGTCGTTGCTCTGTGGCGGTCTTGGCTGGCTTACCTGGTGACATTGGGATGGTCTAGGAAGAACCGTTGCACAGCGTAACCCCCCTGCCATGACCCGCCAGGAGTTAAAAGGCGCGCTTTTTGAAGAAATGGCTTTGTTGCCACAAACATTTATTTACACCCTCATAAACAGTATGAGAGCTCGTTGTGAGGCTTGTATAGCATTGCACAGTGGTCACACTCCATATCAGACATACTTTTCCTGAGATAAATGCTTTATCTCTGATTCATGATTTAACACTTTTTAATATACCCTGTATTTTAATTCACAATCTTTTCCGTATTGTTATGTTGCTGTATTCTTTCTCCCATTCTAATATACCTCTGTGCCATATTTCGTGGCAACACAGTGAATAGTCCATCAGTTTTCACAGATTTTATGTTCGACCTTAATTTTGGACATGAGTGTATAAAAACACCAGTAATAAATGGATTGGCTACAATCTTGATGGGGAAGGGAGATAATTAATTCTCAAACTTATGCTGCAAATAATTTGTCAAAAATGATACTGGGACCAATTAAGCTATAAAGTAGACTTTGATTTACAAACCTTTTTATATATGTTATAGTGGCAGAAATCAAAACTTTTAATTTCATTGTTTTAAATTCGTTAAACAGTTACTGGCTTCAATAAAGTGACATGTGGATACTGATGGCTTATCAGATGGCTATTTTCGTTTGACTGAATTTCAGAAGACATATTCATGAGGTCAGAGTTTTACCTATTGTATTTTTACGAATTATGATAAACACTTAATTACCCTGACAGAAATAGTCGCTTAGTTATTGTGAGCGGTCTCTGAGACTGCTTGATCGAAAAATTAAAGATTGAATAGCTAATGCGGTACTGTTTCTATATACTAAATTTTATGCATTAGACTTTATACTTAAACCTCCTGCATTTATAAGTCTCTAGAGATAGTATTAGTTACAAACTAAACATTTTACTACTGTCTGTAGTGAAATTACAATTAATTTAGATCGCAAAAATATCTAGCTTTTTAATGTTCTCGCATTGTTTTAAAGTTTAAATTAAAGTAACATCTTTACAAGAAGAAAGTATTGGATGCGTGAAAAATTTCGACGAATTTTAGGTCCCCGAACACGATTTAACTGTTTTTAGAAAATGTCTGAACCGAAAGAGTCGAAAACCGACCCGAATATAAAATATTTAAAGTCAATCTGACCTGCAACGAAAATTTGACGTCGAACCGTGGGACTGGTTTAGATAAACTTGTGTTATCCGACCCGATGCAGGACTATGGAATATGGCAATATATTTTTATTTTTTAAACTTTTTACCGAGATAACACGAAGATAAGCAAAAGTAGACCAAAAATACGCAATTAAGTCCACCGTTCCATTAACCCTTCTGTCAATGACCAAAATTTGCCCTTGCCTCCAATGACCGGGGTACCCGGGTACCTGCCGCGATATTAACATACTCGCGGCATAAACTCTATTTAATACAGGGTTCGTACGGGGTCCTGGAATTTTCAGGGAAATTGCCAGTATTTTCTTATAGAAAAACTATGTAATCGCGCTATTATATAAGGAAAGTTTTCTATAAGAAAATACCGTTAATTTCCCTAAACATTCTAGGACTCCATGCGAATCTTGCAACAGAATTTAATTGCCCCGCCTTTGGAGAAGAGGAAGTGGGAGAAAGTAAGGGATTTACATCACTTCTGATTTCATTTCCGGATATATATTTTTTTAATGCAAAGAGCAAAAAAAGTACCCGATCATTGACATAAAGGTTACGTAAATAACATTAATAATTGACGCTTGCTCATAAGTGTTTTTAATCGTTTGAACATCCTTCTTAAACGCAATTTTATTTGTTCTGCCATTTTTCCTGTTAGACAATGATTAATAGGTTAGCAAATACAATCAAATATTGCTACGTAAAATGAGATTCTTAGATCTGTAGCTAAAATAATCGTTCAAAGCTCATTTTTCTTTGTCTAATGCTAAAAA
The DNA here is from genome assembly GCA_963931845.1 of Maratus michaelseni. NCBI lineage: Eukaryota > Metazoa > Arthropoda > Arachnida > Araneae > Salticidae > Maratus > Maratus michaelseni. The sequence goes on from OZ007596.1 coordinate 225,196,037, forward strand.
AATATATACTAAATTCAGTGAGTGCAAGAAGGTAGCAATAAAAACAAACTTCAAAATCCAGATACACTTAAAGTGACCTGTTTCAAGGAACCTAAATTAAAGGCTTTGTCAGACGAAGCATCCATACAGTCTACAAAAGCTGATAATGACAACGAAAAATATAAACCATGCAATCTAAAATGACTTTTAGATATTTAAAAGCTTATTTCTTTAATTGTGGGAGAAGCAAATTCACAGATCCTGGACGTTGTAAGACCAGAATTCCTTAGTATTGGGGTAGAGAATTGAATTCCTAAGTGGGCGTGGCTGCATATTACTTAAATTGGAATGGGGCCGAAATTAACGAAGCCTACTTGGTTATAGCGTCTAGAAGAGAGAGAGTGGTAATCTGCTATTCCGAAAGTGCCAAAAATTTGAATTTGATAAATGCCCAACCATGCTATAATACCTATTGATCGCAGTGACATTTGGTAGCTCAACGTAAACATTGTATAAGGATTGAAGTGAGAAAACGTTTTGGCCGACGAAGAGCTAGCAGATGTCGCTGCGATCCATATTTATTTGTCGTTATACATTTATCGGTTTACATTTTTTAGCACTTTTTAGCACTTTTTAAAGTATTACTGGAATAATCAATGGCCACACTATATCATAACTTTGTTACAAATCTTTGGTTTTGTAGGTGTGGCTTCGACAGAAGTTTCTAGAAAGTGCTGGATTTAACACAATCCATCGAGAGTACGTAAGCCTTTGAACTCAGCCAGAGTGAATTCCTGTTGGAGAGTTCAATTTCAGTTGAACTATCAGTCTGAAGAAACTGCGTTGGCACTTTACGTAATTTTGTCAATTTAAGTCATGGAGCTATGAAGACATAAGGAGTTGACATATGAATCTAACACCGTGGAAAGCTTAGAAGCCAAAACAAGAGTTTTTCACTCCTCTCATACGTCTGCCATATTTGACTTTTACCGTAGTTGATTTGAGCTGCGTGAAGAGGTTTCTGGGAGGTGGAGAGGTTTACACGCAGTTCACCGCGGTCAAATATGGCGGACGCATGGGGGTAGGCACAGCTTCAAATGACATCATTTATGTCAACTCCTTTTAATCTTCATAGCTCCATGATTTAAGGGGTGCGACTCAAACGTGAAAGGTTCCATTCTCCCATTGGTTGACAAAAAGCCGGCATGCATTGTAGCTAACATAACATCGTTTTGTGCTGCTGCCCTCTGTGGACAGGATAATAAAACACAATTATGCCTTAATACTTCGTACTAAAAAATTAAACTGTGTAAATTAAACTGTCTTTTACAAAATAAATTTTGGGATAATATAAATTTATTATACAAATAACTAAGTACATTTAATGTATACATAAAATATATTTAATTTCCATTAAATACATTTTATGTAAATTAAAATGCATTTAATGGGATCTTTTTAATTAATTGATATTTGATTATTAGAAATACTAATTAATTATGTACGAGAATTGTTTTAACAAATTGTATAATATTAATTTGTAAAATTTAATACATATTTCTTTGCATTTCTTATATTATAATTTATTATTATTATAATTTTTGTAAATAATTTAAATTAAACTAGATGGTACCCGTCAAAACTTGACGGAAAAAATTACAATAGCAATATTAGTAAAATAAGCTTCTTTATTACATAAGTAGGGGTGCTTATGAAACAATCTTTCAAATATTTTATTTTAAAAAAATTTTCCCCAGTGAATTACGTTATTATTTCCGATGCAAACTCCAAAAAAAACAATCCGTAAACAAAATGGAAATCAGTTTGACATTACCGCCCTATTCCCCACGGCAAGAAAGAAAATTTCCTGAACCTATGAAGTATCATACAAATAGCATATCCCTACGTTCATCTCATATTCAGTCAATAAAAGAACATATTAAATAAGGCACACATCCCCCCCCCTGTGATAATGCAACCAAATGAGCTCCTATGCGCATGTGCATTGCTTCTCCCCAAACGCACCGTCGAAATTCGACGTTAAAAAAAAGTTTTAAAATGTTTCGATCAAAATTATTAATATGTCTTCTTTAATCATTGTTCGTTTTAAATCCATATCTTCTGAAACGCATCTATTGTTTTAAGCTAATCAATTTTTATGTAAAGATGAAGAATTTTTTTTACAATAATAAATCAATCTACAGAAAAAGGAGATTTTTAATGTTTCAAGTGTAATTTATTTGTATGGTTTCTTCATTCCTTTACATAATCAGGATGATTATTCCTTTTCCATAATTAAGAGAAATAATGTAAATAAATAAATATCCAAGATTATTTTTGATTCTGTTTTCATTAATATATTGTAAATTTTATTGTTAAAAGTTACTGATAAATGATACTTTAGTAAATGGGGCTTTTCTTAATTATTATTATTATTATTATTATTCTTTTTTTGAGATTTAATGGCAACATTCTTCCGTTTGTTTATTGGGCGCTACAGTTTGGCGAATTATTTGAGGTACTTTTCGGTTAGCAGGGTGCCAATGAAGTATATATATATATATATATATATATATATATATATACATTTATTAACTATATTTATATATTATATTATATATTATTTAACTATATACATTATATATATATTTGTATCTATCTATGTATATAATTTTATATATATATATATATATATATATATATATATATATATATATATATACATAGATAGATACTAATATATATATAATGTATATAGTTTTGTTTTTCTAGTATTGAATTTATGTGGTTTATAGATTTTGGTTGGCTTTTGTGATAATGATTCTGCAAGTAATTTTCCATTGGAGTTTGTTATGTGTATATATATATATGCACATAAAAGTACCGAAAAGTACCTAATTTGCGTATAGTTTTTTTTTCTTAATCGGACGACGCGACGGGATAATGCACGGAATTTCGACGGGATAATGAATATTTTTCTGTATTTTATAGTTATATTAAGAAATACATATTTTTATGATTTGCTGAATCACTTAGTTGTTTACTTTTTCATGCATTATATTATTGGAGGTTGTTAGTTCTCTTATTCGTTTATATATACCCTACTTATATAAAAATAGCGTGTGTTCTCTGTGGTGTTTCGCATAAACGTTGTAAAATTCAGGTTATTAGATTTTATCCAACTTTGCTGTCATAACAGCTGATGAAGCAGCCATTTTTGGCGATTTTTTTGTTACCTGTAAAATGTTTGTTTTTGGTATAGCCCGAACTAAGAAAAAATTGAGTACTTTTCCATTATACGGACACCATTGTCGCCAAGCATATATTTACATGTATGGCATGGTGTCGGTATAACGGAAAAGAACCAAAATTTGCGATCGGTCAAATAATTGAATTTCGTTAAACATTAAATTTTCTGGTACTTTTCTATTATCCGGTCGATCACTTTTCATAACAAAAAATTATCGCCAAACTGTAAAATTAAACGCCAAAAATACAGTCCGATTTACTTGATGTCAGAAGCATTATACGTGTTTGTTACGTCATCAAGTGGTTTTTAATTCGAGATTTGCGTCTATTTTTCATTGTTTTACTGATTTATTAGTTATTTCATTAATTAAAATAACAATTGTGTCCTTAAATTCATGTATTTTATTTATTTATTTATTTTGATATTCCAATGGCAACGTTCTCCCGTTTATTTGGCGTTACAGTTTGGCGATAGTTTTTTGTTATGAAAAGTGGTCGACGGGATAATAGAGAAGTACCAATTTTCTTATTTTTAATCTGAGAAAGAAACAATAATCATGGATTTAATTAATTTTGCAATATGCGGTGCAACCAAAATAATTTTGATTAAATCAGTACAGATATCGCCGACGCACCTGGGTTATTTTTTGGCACCTAAATGACGATTTTTGCTTTGTATGGCAACCTGGTGTTTTATAATAAATTTGAATATGTGTGTAAATAAATAAAATAAAATAGGTACTTTTATGTTAGCTGGGCGTCAAGGATAACTCTCCAAATCTTGTTTCAATTGGAATCATTTAAATTGCAACATTTTACGTGAGATTTGTTATTCATATTGATATGTTTACGTTTAGATATTTTATTATGATTATATTCTAGCTAATTAAGTTTTTTTTAAGGTTTTATACTACAATGTTAAAATATTACCTAGTTGATATTAGTTAATGTCAAAAGATTGACGAACCACAGGGTTCAGGGGAAAAAACTCTATGCCCTCAAAAGTGGGAGTTGTCAACTTTATGACGTCATAAGCAGAAGTAAATGTTTAATTGAAAATTACAGCTAATTAATTAAATTTTCGAACAAACGAATGCACGATAACAAATCTGTGTCCTAATATCTTTCATTTAAAAAAAGAATGGTGTAATTTGATGCAGTAGTTTGTTCTAACGGATTGTCGAAACAAATCGCTTAGCGTTTTAAATATATAGATATTTATAAAAATAATATTTCCCATAGTGATATTTTTATTCTTGGTCATGAAATCATGACATGGTAAATTATAATAATAATAAAATTAATTAAAAAAGAAGAAAAATTAAAGAGAGATGTTATTGTATTCGATTAGTTTATAAAGTGACACCTAAAAATAATTTATATTTTGTTTAATACATTTTTACTTATTAAATATCAAATAAAATTTTTATTAAGAAAATATAGATTTTATACAGGGCCCCTAGATCAAACTTTTGTTGTTTCTTTCCAGTATGACATTACAGTAATATACAAAGATTAATCAATTAATGTTTTTTATAATCAGTGTAATATTGGTAAATTATTGCTGTAGTTTTAACATTTTCTTACTCTTACACTGCAATCCAATAAATCTGACATAATTTTTTCTCGTAAAAGTGAAAACATATACAATACACATATGCATGTATGATATACGTATGAATATATATGTATATAATTATATGAATATATATATTTATATACGTATTTATATTTATATATATATGTATATAAATATATGTAATATATATAATTATATGAATATATACATGCATACATGTCTGCATAATTTTTATATATGTATGTCTGTGTTTCTAACATAGTCGAAGATTTTATATGATTTAGATATTATTTGCTACTCCGGTTTTCAAAAATTTATTGAGATCACAATGATATTTTATTATATTATTGATGTAGGCATATACAATAAATGAAAAAAAAAAAAGTCAATACTTCTGGAATCTAATAAGAACCAAGAAGCATACGTTTCTATTATGTATTTTTAATAACAGATACTATTTATAAAAAAAAGTTTAGTTTAATCCTAAACATACATACATGTAATGTTTGGGCTTCTACAAAGTGTATCATCCAAAACTAAAATTCATTGCTTGAGTTACATTTAAAAAAATCCCAAGTTTTTCTTTAAGATATATTGGCCTATTTTCTTAAATGTCTTATTAATTATTTACTGAAAATGGAAGAGAATGTATTACAAACCACTGAGTGAAAATATTAATTATATGCATTTAAATAATAATATTTATTAATATTAATTATATATTTAAGTAATAATAAATATTAATTATATGTATATACCCACACACACATATTTAAATAAACTATTAAATATTATTAATTATATATATTTAAGTATAATACTAATTACTAACATTAACTATATATATTTAAATATAATATTAAGATTTATTATATATTTACATAATAATTTTAAAAAAAATTATACGGATCTTTAAGTCAAGTAAATAATCTTAATTAATTCCGTAAAGATCAAAACAAAACTCTAAAAAATGATTTTTTTTTTTTTTTTTTTTTTTAATCAGAGAGGACAAAACTTAAAACCTTCAGTTTACAAGTCCGGTGCTTTAACCACCATGCTATATCGTTCACAGACAAAATGTGCTTTAAGCAAAGTTCTACGAAAATATAAATATCAAGTGACTTCCGGTTTTTTTGTCAACCAATGGGAGAATGGAACCTTTCACGTTTGAGTTGCACCCGATTTAAGTACATTTTTTAATTCAAAATATCTACACTATTTCCGAATAATAATCCTCGCTATATTTAATGACATAATTCAGCGATGAAATAAAGTGAAGATACTCCAAAATTTTAATAAATTTTTTAAATACATTACCAAAAACCGCAAAACCTATTTTTAGAATTTTTTTTTCAATACATTGACCTGAAATTTCTGTATTACGCAGCGATTGCTCGCGTAGTAGCGTTTATCTGTGCTCCTGTAAATTGCTGTACCATCTGGAACGTTCTCGAAATAAATATTGCTTAGTTCTAAAATCTATTCTAATAGTCTATCAACAACACAAACTCCTTAGGCGGAAAAATATTCTATTTTTGGAGATAATTGAAGGAAGCTTTAATTAAGTTATTGCTCTTAAAACTTAACGCTTTTATTAATAGTCCGGAAGGCAGCATCACCTTTTTACAACCAATTTTAGCGTCAATTATTTTGGTAAATATATATGACAGATTAGATGGTACAGATAACGAAACTACCAGTCAGCTGGCGAACAACTGGGGGAGGGAGGAATGTTGCCATAACATCTGACAATCCGCTGGAATATTAAATGAATGGCAACCAGATTACTTATGTAACCGCGAAGTATGATCAATAATCGGATTTCCATTCATTTAACATTGCAGCGGGGTGCGCCAGCTGACTGGCAGTTTTGTTATCTCAATCATCTAATCAGTCATACATCAAAATCATCGACGCTAAAATTGGTTTTAAAAATGTCACGCTGCCTCTCGTATTATAAGCATCTCGGGAAGCCAATAAGATTATAATGGATAAAATACTGGAGTTATTTTTATGTAGGTTATATGCTACCAGCTCAATGAGTCGCATTATAAAAATATATATTATAAAAAGACATTATAAAAATAATTTTCTTATACTTACGATTCTCCAGTTTTTAACATAGCATAGGCTTCGTTGATTTTGTCCAAAGGAAATCTATGAGAAATAAGCTTCTCTAGTTGAATTTTACCATCAAGTACTTTGTTTACTAGAGTTGGAATAGCCAATCTAGCTTTATACGCTGGAAAATAAGCAGGAATATTTTAAAATTTACATCGTAAAACAATTGCGACATCTGATTAAAAAACTGTGTAATTATGAAGATTTAAGTGCATTTTTCCTCATTACTTTGAGAATAGCTGATATAGTTTGTTTTAATTCTCAGTTAATGCAACTTCACATATCGTACAAAAACTGAAATTTTACCGATTTATTTTATCTAGCATAAAGAAGGTTTTGTTAATATAACTTTCAGGGACCGTATAAAAATTAAAATTTTCGTAACTTACGCCTAGGTGTATTCTTTTAAAGTGCATTTTCATATGATGAAAAACATTTGAGAGATGTTCACAATTAGAACTGTACCTCTAAATCGAACAGTTTAGGAATCGAGGTTACTGCTCAACGATAAGAAATGACACCCTGTATGGTGTGTACCTGCATTATGGATATTTGTTTCTTTAAGAAACGATATGCTTTGTCACAAAAGTGTTTTGTGCGCTATTGTCTTTTTTTAGGCGATCATTTGGTACCATTGCCATAATGTTCAGAATTGGAGCTAATATTGAATCGATATATTTAATCGTGGTAACACTCTGTAAACTTTTAAAGGGTTATTGCTTGTGTCCTAAGCTAACTTCTTGCATAAATACGATTCTCCTTTAATAATACTGTTAAAATATATTTGCAGTAAGGCTGTTTGCCTGTTTAAATAATACTAAAAATTACTGTTTTTGTTTTCATAATTTATATTGCATATTTATATACGATTTTATTCTAAAGCTTAATTCCTGTAAAGATGGATTAATAAAATATTTTAAGGCGGTATTAAAAAAAAATATTTTTCCACGCTCAACAAATCGAAATTTTGAGACACTTTTGCAGACTCATTTTTAAAAGTAAAAACATGAAACTTGGCGATGTGATTTATGAAGAGATTTATAAGGGACCTGTGTTTTTTATTTTTCGTTCAATTAATTAGAAATTGAGTTACAATTATTTTCACAGTACGATAATTTTTTTTTATTGTTTCCAGCGCTATCGCTTCGGGAAATTCGGTTCAAAATGTCCATTTTGACAGCATTTTTTTAATTATATTCTGCTTTTATCAAAAAACCGACCAATACGGACATTATAAAGTTTCTGAATAAGTGAATCTGCCAATTGGATGCATTTTAGAGCAAAAATGAATTTACGAATGGGTCTCAAAATAAGCAGTTTTGATTTGAATACACCCTTAAATTATGTGCTTCACGCTTTGAGCATTAAGTAACAGCAAAAATTTACAATATATAAAAATTATATAAAAAAACTGAAACATTTTCAAATCTATATTTCTATTCAATACGTATTAAGTGATGCATATACAATGTTGATAATTTAACCACTTACCGTTGACCAATAACTGATTCCTGAACCGTTAGTTTTAAAGGTGTAGTTCTAGTTTTCAAATGTTTGAAAATTAATGCATGGTAATTAATTTACGCCAAAATATTAGTTATTTTTTAAAAGTTACAAAATTTAAATTTTCATACGGTCCCTGCGTCCTATAAGTTATATTTAGACAAACTTTCTTCATGCTCTAATAAGTAAAACAAATTCCATTTTTCTGCGATCAAAACTTACCGAGTTACTGATACTATGAATTTTCGGGGTCTTCAGGTAGTACAGGAAAAATACATTTTTAGTACCGGCAAAAGCATCGGAACTCGGTAAGATTTTTACAGATTCCCTTGTTAGAGCATGGGGAAGATTTTGTTAATATAACTTAATGGGGCCATATAAAAATTAAAATTTTCGTTATATTCTGGTGTAAGTGTATTTTTATATGATGGAGAATATTATTTGAAAGATTTTCGCAATCGAACTGTAGCTCTAAAACTAGCTGTTTAGGAATTAACTACTGGTCAACGATTAGAGGGACACCCTCTATTTCTGTATCAAAGATATAGTACTTTGTTACTAGTAACAGTGTTTTCTTTCTGTACTGATGTCTTTTAAAGTGACGGTGGACGTTAAAATTGAATTTTTTTTATTTTTCATCATAGGTATATGAAATTTTGTGCATTTATACATTTCACCATAAGTATATAGGATACCTTTTAAAAAAATTTCTAATCTTAATATAAATTTAAGATTAAAAAAATATATATTATAAACCAAATTTTAAAATGCTCTTTGCGTCTTAATTTTGTAAGATATTTCCTGGATTTGGCATTTGGATCACTTAAAACTATATTACAAACAAATCTGTGTATCAATTATTCAATCCCTTGAATAGTTCATTTTTGAAAGATTTTTTTTTCTGAATTCAATTTCGATTTTCATGAAAATTTAGCATTTTAATAAGTTATAAATCAAATTTAATTATCTTAACGAAGTCTAATTGTAAAATGCATACACAGTTTCTTTGTAAACAGTATCAGGATTCTTCCTTATCAATTTCATGACTATTTAACAAAAAATAAGACGCATGGTGCATTTCAAAAATCTAAAAAACGTATAAAATCTGTACTGAGAGAAACAGGTATAAAGTTTACTAAAGCACCGAAAAATTGATTGTGTACATAATTCAAACGCTTGTATCTTTGCGTAACATCATCGCAGTCGCATGCAGTGTTTCTCAAATGTTTCAATACAAACTGAAGAATAATATTACACACAAAAATAAATTTTTGATTTTTGAGTCGATTTTTGATCAAATAAAGGTCAACGGTCCCCTTAAGGCGATCCTTTTGATATCTAAGCCTATAATCAATATTTTATCATAATGTTCAGAATAGCAGCTAGTCTAACAAGAAAGAAAAATTATGCATCACAAATAAATTATGAAACACCTGTCTGAAGATAGACGCTCAAAATTTAAAATACAATGGTAATAAATAAATGCAGTCTTTTGTAAGACTCATAAATTGTGTATACGGTCAATATTTTAAAAGAAGGGTATGGTGGGGTAATAAGAAACTGGCAAAAACACTAGCTTAAATATACATTTAAAAATGTAAAAAAAATATGCTAAAATATAAATTTTACCTTTAAATAATTACCTATAGAATTAAAACAATTATGATTTTGTACAGTCAATGACATTTCGGTCCTTCAGTATTAGAATATTTTTTTACAGGATCTGATTAAAGCCGCTAGGGCCGTAGCCCTAGCAACTAGGTTTTGATTTGAAGTCATTTAGATATTTTCGTGCTCTAAAAATTTTATACAAGTGCTAGTCCAAAACTTTTGATATGATTCATTTTATCAATGGATTGATTCATTTTATCAATAAAATATTTAAAACAGCCATGTGCGAATGCATTATTTAAATTTTGGCACGATATAGATGATATAATAGTTAGTATTCATTAGGGAAACGCTTCGTCGAATTTGTCGATAGCGAAATTCCCATTTAACTCATGCGAAAATTTAATTAAATGATTACTAATTACCTAATTTAATTGTCGAAATGATTTTCATCGGAAAGTAACGTCCCATACCGACATACGGCATTTTTTTAAAAAAAGTCTCCTTAAGTATTTAAAAAAACCCTATAAACTCTGAAATTTCTACTTGTGGAAATATTTCATTTTATCTTCTTAAAGATACTCAAAGTTAAGGAGATATTTTTTGTAAACAAATTACGTCGACATCTGATGTCCACTTCCTGATGATGAAAACGCACGTTGATAACTTTACTTAATCAAATTTTCCATAGGTTAGCAGGATATTTCACAATCGGCGAGGAATGGCTAAATGGCCTCATCATGCAATACTTTTATAATTGTATCGTGTTTAGAAATGAAAGTATTACTGTATTAATGTAATATGGTAAAAATTCTACGACAGAATTGAAAAAGATCGCAGAGAAATTAAATTTTGGACCTGTTTCCGTTTTAGCAGGTCACCATCTATTGTAATGTATTGTATGCTTTTTGATGGGATAGTTATTATTTTTTCGTTTAAAGCAGGATTCATGTTATATACATGTAACAATCTCTTAGATTTCACTATATTGTACTATTTATTAATTAGTAATATTACACGGTATTACACAATTAAGTAGCGGTTGTATTACCGTATTGATTAATTATAGATGGTAGTAATTGTAGTATTTCAGCAGAACCTGTGAAAACGTTAAATGTAAATAACGGAATCCTACTATAATCGGAATTTTTTTTATGGTTCCTGACGTTACGGAAATACTGAATTTCAAGTAAATTCTACTATATCTAACGGAAACCTTACCTAATACTAAACATTTCATGGTTCAGGTAAAAAGAGTACAATGCAATTTTAATAGCTGCTTACCTGTTAATACGGAAACACGTCTTAAAAGGAAATTTTCTCAGATTCCTTACGATACAATTTTAACAGGTTTTTATTGTGTAAGGGATTATTTGCTAAGACGAAAACCTGTCTAAAACAATATTTTGTTCCAGTGCCTTGCAAATCAGTTTTAGAAGGTTTTGATGTATTTCGTCGGTACCAAGAAATTTTCAGTTTGTCAGGTTTCCGTTATACACAAGTTTTTTCTTCTGGTTATAATACAGAAAAGTCTGGTAAGATGGAACCGCAAGGGATTAAAAAATTCAGTATTAGACAAGCTTCCATTTAGTCTGGTATAGTTAGTTCTTTGGCATTCTTTTTTCCAGAATTGTGAATTTGTTTCCATTTAAGGCGAAATTCCGTTTTATACAGGAACTTTTAACTGAAACTTGCCTTAAACGGAAAAGAAATAGTGGTTCTGAAGTAAATGGAGAAATATTCCGTTTGAGACAGGTTTCCGATTTAGAACGTACGCTATCACTTATAACTGCATTATATTTTTTTCGACAGACCATGCACATTTTCCATTTAGAATAAAGGTTTCGTTATAGACAGGTTCTGTGTTTGTGTTTCATTATAATACTAAATAGGTCATTTAGTAAAACTTTCTAAGACTGCATAATAAAGAACTAGGAAAGAATTGGACGTTTTCGTCGATATTATTAAGTTTTTTCTGTTTAAGACAATATTTCGTTATATACAGGTACCGTATACACAGGTTTTAAGTTCAGTTATATGTGTCCCACTTAAAAATACTTTATAATTCACATGTCAGCTGCTACACAATTAGATTTAAAACAATTGAAATGTAACGAAATATCCATGTCGAAATGGATTAGCCGAAATGTCGGAACCGAAATGCCCTGTTTCGTGATTTTTAATTAATTACAAAGTAATTCCTCAAGTCCGTTTTGCCCAACTAGTGAACAGAGTTAGGTACAATAATGAATGTGCTGTTTAGATATAGTGAAAAGGGTATACGTTATAAAATAAGTTACGTCGCAGCGCTCCTAGTGGTACATTTTGGAGGTAGATATTTATCTTGAAACTGTAGGGGATATGACCACATATTCATTGATAATGTTGTAGAGCATCATCAATTAATTAGGAAACTACATATGCACGCAGATACGATATAAAATTGCTTCTACAGACGAAATTATCTGACACTAAAGCGAAATGATTAGCTTCTGAAAAGCGCAAACTTTCTCTGATAGCGAAATGAGAATTTTTCTTTTAACGTTTGAAAATGCAATTTCATCAACTAAGAATGCAACCTTACGTAAACATGAAACAAAAACTGTGGCCTAGTTCAAGCAAGGAAAAAATGCTGTAAACACTTACTTTTGTTTCTATGAAAATTATTTTTAGAGCTTAGGCTTTTTATCTGCAAAATGTTTATCTGTTTAAAATTGTAAAATGAATTTATCGTGTGCCACCATTTAACAAAATATCTGCTCAAGTAAATACTTATACACTGCGTGCAAAAGAAATCTTCTTACTAAATCGATGATGGACTGCAACTTTACGAATGACTGAACTCATATTTGTACATATTAATACATATATTGACTGGCTCATATTTTTTATAGTTTTGGATAGGATCTTTAATTCTAAAGTTTACTGCTAGGGACGCTGCTAAGTACCTCATCGTGTAGCGATAGTCTTTTACTATACATAGACACCATATTCATAGTTGTAGCTAACTCCATGCACCAGTTATTTGAGGCGAAACAAGGAATCGCCCCGTATATTATTTGTTTTGAAAAGCACCTTTACTTTGAACTACGCATAATAAATTAGCCAAAAAAAAAAATGAAAGGAACCAGTACGAAAACTCGTGTAACTTGATTGATTATGCAGCAGAAAACATGAAACGTTCACAAGTTCTTTATTTTATCAGGTCTGACATATCTTCAGGATGCAGAATATCCTATTTTTGTGATAAATAAATCTAAAAAAGGATATAGGATTTGTAATATAATGTGGGGTAGTGTGAGGAATCTCACATTGTTTATTTCGCCATCAGCATTTTTCGTTTCGCCGATCCGAACGGTTTTATTTCCGGAGCTTCACGAGGCTTTCGTTTTCGACGGCCCGAGCGATTTTCTTACTGAAAACTGCCGAGTGAATCTTTTTTCGGGAACGATTTTCCTTTTTCGGCACCTCGCTTTCCGTGCATGCTTGGAAAGCGTGGGCGTGGTTAAGTTTTGGCACGCGTGACGTCCGCGGCTAGAGGCTTGTCTGATTATGTCATTGTGTTGACGTCGAGGCTAACGAAAAAGAAAGGCTACCGCGGTGCTTTACGCGTATCTTTTTTTACAGACCGCGGGAGTCACGTGATGCTCGAATCCACCAATTGAGGTGTACGAAAAGAGCATCACGTCACTCTAGCGGTCTGTAAAAAAAGATAAGCGGAATGCACCGCGGTAGCCTGTCTTTTTCGTTAGCCTCGGTTGACGTTCTGATGAGGTGATAGTTTATTACTTCCTTTAAAATCTTGGCCATTTACTTTACTCAAATGATTTTCAAATTCACCTGCGTATATTTTAACGAACCCCGTTTTATTAATAGAACTTTTGAGCGTTCGATTTTTAAATTCTTTAGTTTCTGTCAGGATTTTACTGTGATTATGTTGTTACCTGATTAAAAATGCCGTTTTTAAATTTTCTATGAAGATTTTTTTACTGAAGCCTTCATGTTAATCCTATGGTATTGTTTTTAAAATTATTTCTGCAATTTATTTTAAAGAATAGCCAAAAGGAACATCATGTGTTCTCAATTCAAGATCAAAATAAAAAAGATTTCTATTTACAAAGTGTTATCATTATATTGTCTTCATTTTTCCTGTGTTCTAGAGCTCTGGTAAAAAAAAAAAAAAAATCTACTTTTTCTCGATTGATCTAAAACAGTAGCAATTTGCGTGAGGTTATTGGTACATATATAAATTATCACAATCCAAATTTCCTATACGATCACCTGTTTCTGATGGCTAAATAATATACATGTTTTACAGAAAGTAATATTCTATCACAACTCTTAAAATTCTCAACGATCTCTTTGAATTGACAGAATCATTTTTAATGGCAGCATCATAATTTATTTTACCAAAAGTAGCTGAAAGTTTGTTGTTTTTTACAACTTTTTAGAAGTACGTAGAAAATTTTTGAAGTGTGTGGACATCGCTGACGAAATTGCAAGCATTATAGTTTAACAAGCTGACCATTCTACTAAATAAACGCTATTTCTCACAATACGTCAAATGTCTTTTCAACGGCATATTCTACCTTACACCAGCAAAAGTTTGATCGAATTTGCATATTTAAAGTAGTGAAAGAGAGTACCATAATCCTACCTGATAAAGGTTGCCTTTAGATACCAAGCAATTTTCTTTGGACGTCGCTTAATGGAATTAACATAAAGTACCTTTTTATACTTGTTACTTTAATTTTTTCCACAAGTGTATTTCAAGATTTTGCATAATAAAATATAGTGTAAAATAAGTTAAAGTTTTAGATATACATGTTATGTTAGTTTATGGCTAATAAGATGTTAATTCATATTCTATTTTGTAAATTAAGTTATTTGTAAGTAAGTAATTTTAACAATATTTCTTTTTACCCTGTTTGTTTTTAATGCCTAATTGGATAATACGAAGTAAGTCTCACTGTCTCTGTGTAACGTTTCCTATTTAGTCCCTTATTAAAGTTTACGCTTAATGTGTGTACAACAGTACTTTGTACCAATGGTATATCTAGAGATGTGTAGTAGTAAGGAAAAATAAACTTCGTTAGAAAAGGCTAAAATATTTATACAAATAAAAAATGACATTTTATTTTGTAATCTAACAAGCTATGTTAAGAGTTTTTTTTTAATATATCTTCTATAATCTCATTCAGTTTAACATAGTCTTTATATTAATTTTGGATATCCAGTTTCTTATTACCCCACAGGATGTAATAAAAGACGGAATATTTCGATCAAATTGTCAAAGCTTCGTCAAAATTCTGGAATATGTTTTTTGCTAAACCTTTTTTTCTCATTACTAAAAAGTAAAAAACAAACATACCCCGCCCCCTTTTTTTTTCTACTTCACTTTACCCTAATTGACATTTTTGTTAATAAATAGAACGGTGTACTGTTTTAACCTGAATGCAAATCTATTTTAGCTTGCAAAACAGAATGAAGAGTAATAGCTAAATGGTTGTTAACGCATTATTACAAGTTAATGCAGCGCAGCGCCATCTATTGACTAATCCATTTAAATTATTCTATATAAAATTTATGAGCTATCTTATAGTTATTTAATTCACTTTTGTATTTATGACAATTAATATGACTTATTGAATTTTAAAGTTTGTCTGTTTATTTTAGAACAATCTGGGCGTGCATAAAACGAAATTCAGTAGCTAAAGAGAAAGCGTATGAATCAGAAGATGCGAACACTATGGGTATCGCGGTTGAAATTTTTATTTTAAAATTCGCATCATATAATAAATGCAATTTCTTTTTAAATATTTCTCGAAATAACACCTAGTTAATTAAAGAAAAAAAATATTCTTACGAAGAAGCTTCGTTTTACTCATTTGTGTTTTCTTGAAATTTTATGGAAAAAAAATCTTACATCCGTATGAAGTTCCAATAAGTTGCCTTCCAGCAAGAAGCTCCCAAATTCCAGCTCGCATGGTTTCTCCTCTATTAGAAAGTCCTATGATAACTGTTTTCCCCCAGTACGGATGGCTTGATTCAAAAGCTTGTTCCTATGAGAAAAAAACCCCACAAACTTCTTTTAAAAATTCCATTTATCAGTAAATAACTGACTGTAGCAGCTTCAATTTAACATACCATTGCTGGCACAAATCCAACGGACGCAAAGCAGTAATCTACTCCATTGTTTGTCATTTCTGCTAGAGTTTTGGGTACATCTTCCACATCTTTAGGATTTAAGAAATCCGTGCAACCAAATTCTTTGGCTGAAAAAGCAAAACATTATATTTAAATGACTGATATGTAATTTATAAGGTATATAAATGTGACTCTACCCATAGCTGCCAACTTTTACGCTTTTCAGTTACCACTAAAAATTAGTAGAAATTTTTGCCTTTATGAATAGCGTGGTTTTGAAGATTGAATAAGCCAAAATTTACTATAAAATTTTAGTGGTAGGAAAAAAGCGTAAAAGTTGGCAGCTATGCTCTACCCTTTTTCGAGTCACTTGTTTTTTGTTAAAATGGAAGCAAGATTTATTAAGGGGTCAGATAACCTTTGAAGTGTCAGAAAATTGATTTTTTTCTTAATAGCTTATAATTAAGTACGATTCTTTAGGAACATATTAAAGAAAACCCCATGCAAAAATTCACACTAGAAGAGAAATGGCCAAAACAATTCAAGCCTTATTCGTGTTTTGCTAGTATTTAAAGAGCCAGATTGTTTGTTTACCTTTTTTGAATCAGCTGCTAGCGAGCGTAACTTCAGTTTTATTTTATTTTCGTTTGTATTCTAACTCTTAAATTATATACCCCGTGGTTTATATTTCCATTATTGCGTGAAGCTGCATTTTATTAACTTCTACTTCAATTTGTAAGGGTTTGTTTACTTCAAGGATTTCAGACGCCTGTGGCGAGCATGCGGTAGATTGTAACATTTTTTATTGATTCTAAACTGCTTTTTTCAAAGCAATTTCGATATTTACTTAGCTATATTAATTAGTTTCTTTTATTAAACAATGAGATGAGTAATACAGAGGGTGATTTGCATCCTAAAAGAGCATCTGGCAAAAGAAGCCGAGAAGGTAAGTTTATAGGAAACAGATTTACTAAATCTAAAAAATCTACAGCAGAAGCAGATCTCAATCAAAGTGCTTCCGGAAAGAAACTTAGTGTATGTTATGATGAACCTAATAATGAGACTGATAGTGTTTTTAAAGGATACACAATTATGGATTTGCAATCCATGTTTTATTTTATTGAAACTTTTTATGCTGCAAATAATGTGAAGGTGAAATAAAGTTGAAAGAAAGAGTTGTATATGGACTTTCTTCTAAAATCTCAATAAAATGCAAGAAATGTTCTGAATTGTGCACATTAAGAAATTCATCAATGACTGGTTCCAAAAATAATGCTGCTGAAATTAATTGTAGGTTTCTTTATGCTATGCGTACCATTAGAGAAGGTCATGCAGCTATGGATATTTTCTGCGGTGCTATGGATTTTTCAAAACCTATTTTAAAACAAAGTTACGATTCAGTGATTAAAAAACTGACAACGTCCACAAATAAATTGCAGAAAATTCTATGAAATGTGCAGCTAAGGAAGAAATTGAACTTACAAATTCTGAAAAATTATTGTCAGTGGAGACGGTACTTGGAAAACAAGAGGACATACTTCAAAAGTGGGTGTGTGCACAGTTATTGGGGACAAGACTGGAAAAGTTATCGACAGAGAAGTCTTTTCTTCATATTGTAAGGCTTGTGAATTTTGGAAATCACAAAAAGGGACAGCAAAATATTCTGAGTGGAAAACTGGTCATGAAAAAGAATGTTTGATAAATCATTCTGGTTCGGCTGGGAAAATGGAAAGTAGTGGTATGGTTAGAATTTTTCAACGCTCAGAAATACAAAATAATGGGAAATATGTATCATACGCAGGTGATGGCGATTTGAAAACTTTTCAAGCGATAGCCGAGTCATCCCCATATGGAGCAGATATCCCAGTAACTAAAATTGAATGTGTTGGGCATATTCAGAAACGAATGGGTACTCGTTTGAGGAAGTTGAGACAAAGCGGTGTGAAATGTACTGCTAAAAAATCTATTGGAGGAAGAGGCCATCTGACAGATAAACATATTGAAAATTAACTGTTTATTATGGCAATGCCATAAGAGAACACAAAAATAATTTATAAAACATGCGGAAAGCTGTGTGGGCAATTTATTTTCACAGACGGTCTACTGATTCTGAACCGTTACATACTTTTTGCCCACCTGGTGTCGATTCATGGTGTCAATATCAGAAAGCTGTTGCTATGGGTACTGAACATAGTTTTAAGCACAAGGTATCAATTCTTACATGTGTGATGGATATTATAAAACCTATTTTTAATGATTTGTCTCATCCTAAATTATTACAAAGATGTCTTGGTGGCAAGACTCAAAACAACAATGAATCATTAAATTCACTTACTTGGAAATTGTGTCCCAAAACTTTAGGAACAGGAAGAAGAATAGCTGAAATAGCTACAAATGAAGCTATATAATGTTCAATGAGGGTAATAAAGGGAAAATAAAGTTCATGAAAGAATTGGGGCTAAATGTTGGTAATTATGCTCGAGATTGTTTTATAAAATTAGATCAACAACAAATAAAGACAGGTGAAATGCAATTCCTTCAAAATACAGAAGAAATGCGTCAAATCAAAAGAAAAAATGAAAAGTTATTGCAGATAAGTATCTGTCACAGGAAGGACAAACTTATGCTTCTGGGGGGGGGAGGGGTAATTATACTTTTTGGAACTATTAGACCGGTATGTTAAATTTTTCTTTATTTCATGTGCATTTTTTGTTTTTATAGTTTTTATGTATTATTTTATACCTGAAAGTATACTCTAAATGTTTAAATAAGAAACAGTTTGAGGAGTGGAAGGAGTTAATTCAATTTTCATCGTTATCGGGAAATCCATCGTTTTCAATTTTTTAATGATAATAATCATAATTTCTTAGTAATATTTTAACACTGTTCTCATTTACCATTGTGCGTAGTCAGGAGCCCCTCTTGGTGGTTCTGACTCGACCTCTTAAGTGGGCAAGAGGACCGGAAGTCTGAAATTGCGCACAGCAGCGTTGACACGACAGAGGCATGCATACGGACGAATCTCCAACTCCTTGCGATGCCCGGTGGGAAAACTGAGCTATGCCGTCAGGCACGTCAACCGCCGTACCCAAGTTCTGGAGAACTTTTAACGCGCAAGACCAGGAGAGTTCCTCTATGCGCTAAGGCCGGTGGGGGTGCCGCCACCTGCTGACCACTCCCATTTTCCCAAGGAACACGATTTGACTGTTTTTAGAAAATGACTGTCTATTACTCTGTCTGTCTGTATGTATGTGACAAAAATTTTGTGAGCGCTCTATTTCAAGAACTAATGCGCGGAATTTAATAAAACTTTATATTCAGTTACTTCCTGATATAAATTAGTGCTGATTAGTTTTTGGCATAAATCGCGCAACAGGTGGCGCTGCTATGTTACATATTTCGCGATTTCTGCAATAGCTCTATCTCAAGAACTAATGCACTGATTTACATCAAACTACAGATTGAGTTAGAACTTGACATAAATAGAAGCTGATTACGTGTTGGTGTAGATATCCCAACAAGTGGCGCTGCTATGCTACTTTTTTCATGATTTTTACGATAGCTATATCTCAAGAACTATTGCACAGAATGTCATCAAACTTCAGATTCTGTTAGACCTTAACATACCTAGATGCTGATTCCGTTTTGATGTAAATAGCCCAACAAGTGGCACTGCTATGCTACTTTTTTCATGATTTTCACTATAACTATATCTCAAGAACTAATGCATGGATTAATTTTTAATTCATTTTCAGCAGTGAATTACGCCTGTAATTCTTGAATAATAACCAGTGAATTTTTATCCTGCTTTTTTTCAAGCGTAAACCGACAGAGTGAAAATTGTCCCAAGCCAGGAATCGTACCCGGGTCCTCAGAATAGCGCTCTGAGGCTCTACCACTGAACTACAAGGAACGATATCCCAACTCAGCACTTCTTACTCTTATATATGTCTGACCGGCTGCAACTGCACAAGATGGAAATGTCATCATGAGCACACAAATTTCTACGGCAAACATGAGACGACAATACAAAGCCCAGCATACGGCAACACATAGTTAATTTTTAATTCATTTTCAGCAGTGAAATACTTCTGTAATCCTTGAATAATAACCAGTGAATTTTTATCCTGCTTTTTACAGGCGTAATTCACTGCTGAAAATGAATTAAAAATTAACTATATGTTGCCGTATGCTGGGCTTTGTATTGTCGTCTCATGTTTGCCGCTGATATTTGCATGCTCATGATGACATTTCCATCTTGTGCTGCGGTTGCAGCCGGTCCGACATATATAAGAGTGAGAAATGCCGAGTTGGGATATCGTTCCTTGTAGCTCAGTGGTAGAGCCTCAGAGCGCTATTTTGAGGACCCGGGTTCGATTCCCAGCTTGGGACATTATTCAATCTGTCGGTTTACGCTTGAAAAAAAGTAGGTTAAGAATTCACTTGTTATTATTCAAGGATTATAGGCGTAATTCACTGCTGAAAATGAATTAAAAAATAGTTAAGATTAGATTGGTTCATTTATCAAAAGTTTTTGTAGTATAAACAAAACAAGTTCGTAATATAACATATTCTGTTATTTAAACAAACAAAATATATTTTGGTGAAAAAAGAAAATAGATTGTTAAAATAATACATAGTATATATCTATGTAACAACAAGATTTTGTTATAAAAACAAAAAATAATTTTAAAGTAAATATTATAATTGATTGTTTAAAAAAAGTTTTTGTTGCCGAAACTAAAAAGAACTCTTAAAGTAACAGATAATTATATTTATTTTGAAAAACATTCAACAAAAGAATTTTGTTAATTCAAGTAAAATTGGACCATTTTACTTGAATTAATAAAACATTTTTTTTGCTGACGATACAAAATTTTTTTGTTGGAATTGCAAAAAAAATCAACAATATTTTTTTTGTTGATTCAAACAAAATTTCCATTGACCCATATTTAAACGGAAAGTTTTGTTGTGCCAACCAAATTTTTGTTTATTCAACAAAACTTTTCTCTGGGTGTACTTTGTTAAAAATATTTAACCCCCCCCCCCCCCCCCCACGAACATACAAAAAGTCTAACTTAAAGGATTCTTGTCCTTCATATTCGACGATAAAATAGGCTGCTGAATTTAAACATGGTAGGAAATCAATCCACGAAGATGAACACTTAGGACGCCCAAAAACCGCTATGACCGACGAAATCGTCACAAAAATTCTCAATGCCGTATTGAATGATACCCGATTGAAGATACGGGAACTTGCTGGCATTGCAAACATCTCGATAGACCGTGTCCACCGCATTTTACACGATTTTTTGGGTATGAAAAAACTTTCCGCTCGATGCGTACCGCGCTTGTTGAACGTCGACGAAAAACGCCAAAGAATGAACATTTTTCAACAGTCGAAAAATAAAATGAAATATTGTCAAAAA
The DNA here is from genome assembly GCA_963931845.1 of Maratus michaelseni. Taxonomy (NCBI): domain Eukaryota; kingdom Metazoa; phylum Arthropoda; class Arachnida; order Araneae; family Salticidae; genus Maratus; species Maratus michaelseni. The sequence goes on from OZ007596.1 coordinate 225,217,655, forward strand.
TCTTGTATTTTCTTTTTCAGGCAGGGAACTTTTCGAAGCACCCTCGTACAGGGATGCACTAAAGAATTCGCACACAAGAGTGTATCTTAAATGTATTGAGTTGCAAGGGGACTACATTGAAAACTAATATGAAATTATGTTAAAAATCTTGCGTTTTCACTGTCAGGCCGAGACCTTATCAAACCACCCTCGTATGTCTCTTTTTATATTAAAAAATGTCATATGAAAAATTTGCAACTACAAAACCCTTTTCATTTACAGATTAGATCAGAATAAAGGATCAGGGTCCATAAGCCGTGTTTTTGGCCCATGAAATAAGACTAAAATTCGATTTTGTTATACAGACTTAATTATTGCACTTTTTAATATTAGAAGTTTTATCCTTTACGATTTCAACAAAATTTTGTGCATTTTGTTCGGATTTATATGACTTACACAAGCTCAAAGTTCGTATTATTCGTAGTTTTTGCTGAAAAATACGCAATTTCTCCCAATTTTACCTCAATTATTTATAGGAGCGCAATCGTGCAACACTTCTTTACATATATTATAAAATACATCAAAATGTACAATATATGTAAAAATAAAAGTGTTGCAAAGCTGCGCTCAAAGTAAAATATTAAAAATAGAGAGTTAAGTAACTGTATTCTTTCACGTCAGTAAAAGACTTTAGAATGCAGCAACGTGTTTAAACGTGCTAAAATGAACGTAAATATTGCTAATAACTGCATTCCTTCACTATTACATTCAAATAAAGGCAAAATGAAAACATTAAGGGGGCTCAGGCAACGCCCCCTAGATAAGAAAGCCTTGACACTGGTCACGAAAACGTCATACCAAGCAGGCAAAACAAAGAAAAATATTCGAACAACTTGCATGTTTCGATTTCATTGGCTCATAGAATTAATATGAGCCAATGAAATCGATACATGCAAGTTGTTCGAATGTTTTTCTTTGTTTTGCCTGCTTGGTATGACGTTTTCGTGACCAGTGTCAAGGCTTTCTTATTTAGGGGGCGTTGGCTCAGGGCTTGATAGATACCGAAAAACATGTAAACAGAGCTCTCGCTTCGAGTCCATATAAAAACAAACGTTATTCAATGTAACTAATTTAAACTTTCTGATATTTTTAAGGTATGTTTGTAGTCTTATAAAATTATAAAATGAAGTACTTCAATGTAATAAAATTAAAAATATAGCAAAATTTATATAACACAATTTTTGAAAAAAAAAATTAGGTGTCATATCACTATCCGTAAGATATCGTAACGTTGAATTGACCTAACAACCTAATTTTTGCTTTAAAATGATCAAGAAACTTTACTCTATAGAATGAATTAATATATTTTAGATAGTTTAATATTTTGAGTATTTTTTATTAAAAATAAATTGTATTTTTTTTAAGTTTTTAAAATTTGAGTTTTTTTAATAATGTTTCCTTTGAGGGGTGGTTATATCCTTAATTCATTCTATAGAGAAAAGTTTCTTGATCATTTTAAAGCAAAAATTAGGTTGCTAGGTCAATTCAACATTACGATATCTTACGGATAGTGATATGACACCTAAATTTGATCATTTTAAAGCAAAAATTAGGTTGCTAGGTCAATTCAACGTTACGATATCTTATGGATAGTGATATGACACCTAAATTTTTTTTCGAAAATTGTGTTATATAAATTTTTCTATATTTTTAATTTTATTACATTGAAGTACTTCATTTTATAATTTTCTAAGACTACAAGCATACCTTAAAAATATCAGAAAGTTTAAATTAGTTACATTGAATACTTTTGCTTTTATATGGACTCGAAGCGAGAGCTCTGTTTACATGTTTTTCGGTATCTATCAAGCCCTGAGCCCCCTTAATGTAGTTTACAATAAAAGAAAAATGTGTTTAAAGACATAATTTTGAAGCTCTGTAATAAAAAAAATAAATTCTTCAAAATATTTCTCGGTAAATTATTAAACCAATGTAAATTTCGAATGATTCCCTTAAAAAATGTAGAATATTGTCATTATTCGTACAAATATGAAACAAACTTGCCATCCCAGCAAAAATTAATTCCCGGCTCGAGTATGTAGAAAAAATGTAGGCTCGTGACCGACTTGTCCCGATTGTGCTTGCAAAAAATGAAGCCTGAACTTGGGCTGGCCCAAGTGTAATGAAAAAAAATTGGCTTCGAGCCAGGCCACAGCCGATGCAGATCTCTAACATAGAGACAACTTTTATGAAATCACCTTGCGATGCTAACATGGCTGCAACTAGAAAAGATTTTAGTTGCGGTTTAGTTTTATTCCCTCGTGTGTACAACTGCAAATATCGGTCACTGGCTCTGGCAATAACACTTTTATCTGACTAAGTCATCTGTGGTTTGAAATTGTTACCAAAGTCTATGAATGATAGAAGTAAACATCAAGAACGTAAGCTAGATTTTTATTATTATTTTCTTTTAAAATACCTAAGAAAAAATGATAAACAAGTGTACTTTTCAGAGAATTAGTTACCAAGATCAAATTTGTTTGGGTTGGTGTCTATCCCTATAATTTTAGAAGCACCACTGTCTCGGCATCCCATTACAGCACACATTCCAACGCCTCCGAGTCCCCAGATTGCACATGTAGCTCCACGATGTACTTTTGCTGCGTTCATGACAGCTCCATAACCCGTCGGAAGACAGCAGCCCGCAAATGCAATATTATTAGGATTTGCTTTTGGATTAACCTGCAATTAAAAGTAGTATCCATTATAATAAAAGACTAAGAGAACTGGAAGTGTACAGACATTTCCGGCTCAACGTCATGTTAATACGTCAGGGTTAATATTCAATGTACAATCCTGGGGGAAAAGTAATCACCCCTTACTATTTCTTCTGTAAATAATCATATAAAAAAGATAAAGGTACCAATCGACTGAGAATAATGTATACTATTAAATGCTAATCATAAATTTTGCTTTGAGAGTAATCTACATAATAAGAATTGTACAAACTTTCAATTTTCAAACGGCAACACCCACTTTTGACACTTTCAGTTCATTGTATCAAAGCAGCCCGGTCAAATATGTAACTTATGCTGCTTTTCTTAATTTTTAGAGTTATAAACGAAAATGTGATAGGAGTTTATCCTTAAATTTAGAAAGATAAAATTAAGATCTTACAGTTAAAAAATGCCGGAAACATTCAATTGATAACCAGAAACATTATATAAAATAAAATCCCGTATAATTTCTCCGGCATTAGTTCAAGATTTTCTTTTCTGTGTATGCACACTCAGAAAAAGAAACTGATTAAAACTACAAAACATTTTTCGAGTACATTTTGTTGTTTTAGCAAAATTGGTGTAAAATTGAACCATTTTACTTCAATTAACAAAACATTTTTGCTGACGATACAATTTTTTTTTTTTTTTTTTTTTGGAATTGGAAAAAAAAAATTTTTTTTGTTGATTCAAACAAAACTTTTATTGACCCATATTTAAACAAAAAGTTTGTTTAAATATAGGTCAATGGAAATTTTGTTTGAATCAACAAAAAAAATTTTTTTGTTAAAAACCACTTTTTTTTGCAATTCCAAAAAAAAAAAAAAATTGTATCGTCAGCAAAAATGTTTTGTTAATTGAAGTAAAATGGTTCAATTTTACTCCAATATTGCTAAAACAACCAAAATGTACTCAACAAAAATGTTTTGTAGTTTTAATCAATTCCTTTTTCTGAGTGCAATCGGTAAAAAAAGATGGCCCCTTTAAACAGTCGAAAAGTAAAATGTCTACAAATCTCAAAAACTAATAATAGAAATGAGCTGCATAAGCACTTACATGTTTTCGACGACTTTATTTATTTTATGCAAAAAGTAATGTAGTTCATATTTCATATTTTTTTTAATATGAATTTATTAAAAATTTTCATAAGGAAAAATATTTTTTTAAAGAAAAAAATGCTTACAATGTCTTTAGGTCTATTTATTCTTCCGAATTAAACATTTCAATACGATCATTTTTCGGCTAAACATAAATTAAAGTTTGTCATGTTGATTTAAAGTTTTTAACCTCATTAAAATGCATAACCTAAGCACTTTTCCGGTGTGATTTCATCCAAGAAACTCGAATATAAATGTCAAAAGTGGATGCTACTCTTTTAAACTACAAATTTGGTACAATATTTAATATAAGATGTCCTTCAAACTTTTATTCAAGCATAACATTTAATTTTTGAAGTTATTCCCAATCGGTTTCTACCAGTATCATTTTTATACGATATGTGTCAAAGTTAGTGGGTGGCGTATATTTTTTTTTCACGGCTGTACAAACATACCTAGTTTTATATAAATAGTTAATTTGTTTTTCTTTCTCTCAGACAATTTTTCGAGGCTCCAGAAGTTCCACTGTTCAGTCATTTCGTCAACCTGCATACTGTTTTCTGTCCATCATGTTGTCTCTTTCGTAGCTCTAAATAATATGTCAATTTCTTTTAATTAAAAGAAATAATATATATATATATATATATATATATATATGTGTGTGTGTGTGTGTGTGTGTGTGTGTGTAACAAGTTTTATTATTTTGTTTTTTAATAGATTGTTTTAGTTAATATTAATTATAATTAATTTAGATTACATTAACATGAACTAAAATAAGTAATATTTATGATTTTTTAAATTAATAAAGTAGATAAAAGAAATATGCGAGGGTCAGTCGGAAAATAAGTTTCCCCTGGCGACTGTGGACAGAGGTGTGTATGAAAGACAAAAAATGTAATGAGACATTAAAGATAAAACATAACTTTATTTTTCCACATAAGTACCAAGTACATTGAGACATTTGTCATACCGCTTTATAAGCTTCAAAAAGCCCTCCAGGAAAAAATCAGGGCTTTGCATACGGACGAATCGTTGAATGGCTATGGGCGAAAAGACGACACAGCAGGTGAACGCGAACGTACAAGACACCGATACACCATTGGGTAGAGGTCGACCGCGATCAAGCAGATGGCGCTGTTGCTGCTGTGTCGTCTTTCGCCCATAGCCGTTCAGCGCTTCGTCCGTATGCAAAGCCCTCATTTTTTCCTGGAGGGCTTTTTGAAGCTTATAAAGCGGATGGCAAATGTCTCAATGTACTTGGTACTTATGTGGAAAAATAAAGTTATGTTTTATCTTTAATGTCTCATTACATTTTTTGTCTTTCATACACATCTCTGTCCACAGTCGCCAGGGGAAACTTATTTTCCGACTGCCCCTCGTACTATATATGTATATCAGTGATCGAAGACTCATTAACTTATTTGATATCCTTCCTATCTACTTCGTGTCATTAAAAATCAATTAACGTTATTCCTAAATTTCAAAACCAGCAACTGAGTGTTGACACACACAAAAATACTTTTTTTAAATGAAAGTTAAATATTTTATCTCTATTCCTTAGGCACAAAAAAGACTAAACTTGGAAATTGAGTCCAAATGTTGCTTATTCACATTATGTCTAAAATTTGAAGATGTAGCACTATAGATTATAAGAGAGTGGAAAATAAATCAAAATTTTTCTTATTATTTTGAAAATTATTATTTAAAATAGCTTTAAGAGTGTTTCCTTAGTAGTGCTTCCTAGATCAAATGATTTAACCTGTTTAGAATTTAATTATTTCGATTGTTGGAAATTTACTTTTAGGTATACAAGCAAACAACAAATCACAAAGCTGTCTCAATATAAATATCAAAATGGGATAACTCAAACAAGTAGTTTATAGACTAAAATAAATATTTTTAATCTTTTTAAATAGAAAGATTTATGGATCACAAATCATATTTTCCTCCAGTAACACAGAACAAATACGTTAAAGAGTGACTTTCTAAAGACATCTTGCTCAAATATAAGCGAAAAAAATTGAAAACTTTCCATTATCAAAATCATAACCAAATTTTTAATATAATTTTTAATACACTGTGCAAGATGCTGTTATTTTTATGGATACAGAGAGTTTTATTAAGTTTTATAAAATACAGTAGCCTTTCGTTATATCACGTCTCACTAAATCGTTCATTCAGATATATTGCTTTTTCCCCCGTCTCTTCCATGGGCAAGTAACGTAATAAAAAAGGTCTTATTATCCGCACTTTTTAAACAATTACATACATATATAATAATAAAAAAATTTAATTCTATATTGTTAATTTAAGAAGAAAACTTCCATGTACTCAAAGATTAAAGTTTTGAAGATAAACACAAACCATTCGCTTATAAATCATCATCTTTCTTCACATTTTAATGCTCTCGATTACATCGCGCATTCGGATATATCAAACTTTTTTCTTGTGCCCCAACAAGGGAGATATAATTAGGGCCTACTGTATTAATGTAAAAGCTTTTAAATAAAAATAAGTATTCTCTTCTGACCAAATTGTTGCAAGAAAAATATATTAAGGAGGATTTTTTTTAAGAAAAAAAATCTGAAGGTTAATATATTTTACTTACTTTAGCGACGTTGATTTCAGGAGCAACGGTGTATTCAGAAAACGTACTGACAGAATTCATTTGACTCAAAACTTGTCCTTTGCACGTGATCCTCGATGTTCCATCCCTGTGGAAGTCTTCGTACTAATAACAAAAAGAAAACGTATAGTTTTTAATTAGAAGGCGACAAAAAATATCCCGAGAATAGGTCAAATGGAAATACAAAATACTAAGTTCTATCACTAAAAATGTATTATCTCTTACGTGAGAAATAAACCTTGGACAATACTGATGCAGGTTTTTTTACTTTTTAGCACTTTGCCTTATTTAATCGTCGAACTTTTGTGATTAAATAAGGACAAAATTACCAATCGAAAATAGCGGTAAGACAAATTAAGGATTGCACACACAAAATACGGCAAATATCTTTTCTTGTCTGGCATTTTATTTAACAAATTTTATGCTTTCTAATCTTTAATTATGTAATTAATCGTGCTTAATTAGTCACAAAAAACCCGTCAGCTGTCGAGATAGCGGTGGCTATGGCCTACAGGGCCACAAAATTTGAGTTTCATAGCGAAATGAACGATTTCTGATTACGCGTGTTTGCCATTATTCCGTTCATTTCGCTTTGATTTCGTGATATTGTGGCCCCCGACACCCCTTCCACAACTATGGAGGCAGTTGGCGGCTGTAATTAAGATCAAATACATATTTAAAGATCAGTTTGTATAAAATGGTTAGATAAAAATGTCGCTGCCTTCCGGACTGTTATGGGGGAACGATTTGACTACGGCTTTCACGATTTTGGACATTCGTATTCTTGAAGAAATACAAATTAATGTTGTATGATATGTTTACAGCGAAGTTCTTTAACAGTGTTTGATTAAAATTAGTACTTTAAAAAAAAAAGCACGTGCAGTTATTTTGTGATACATACAAAACCGAATTATCATTTTTGGAGAAATCAGATACCAATTCAAACTCTACATTTAGCACTATCGGCTATAGAGAAGCATACAAAAGCAGTTCGTTGATTTATATTACAATACCTGACCTCACTCGGTAGTTTTTTTTTTGTTTGTTTGTTTGTTTTGTTTTAACTTCTATACTCTATTTGAATAAAGACAAAATTCTATTATTTGTACATAATTCATGCTGTATTTGAGTAAAGACAATTTTGTTTTATTCATTTATACATAAAAATATAATTTCGAGTTTCTAAAACATATTATAACTAATGCTGAGAATTCATTTTTTGCGTTTTTTATAAATATATCACACTCTATTTAATTTCTCCATGTTATCGAGATAACAGTTATGATTTTTTGTTATATATTTCCGTGGTTGTAAAATTCAAAATTTTTTTATTGTCGAGGTATTCAATACTTTTTTCCATATAATATGGGTGTGACGAGGATTTTCTATAGGTAGAAATACTTACTAATACTATTTTTCGCCACTTAATCTTGAAAATGACGGACATTCCATATATAAAAGAGTTATAATATGCCAGTTTATAGAAAACAACGAAGACCGATTCAACCAGCTGCACTGTGGTGAAATGCATTTTTTAAGTCCTGAAGATGCTATTATAGAAAGCCTCGAATATGCTCGAATATGCTCTCAACCATGCAATTAGCCGTAATTTAATGGAATTGCTAGAGCATATTACAGGGTCGAAAAATAATTTCGCATAATCACTTACTATGATACGAAAAATTAACGAAGTGAAATGGCGTGCGAATGCCGAATTGCTTTGTCAAACTGCTCTTTACAATGCAAGAAAGTACTCATTACAGAAGACTCACTATTCTACAAAGTGACCTACAAAGCATTATTTTCTGTTGTTACACTCAACTCTAATTAAAAGCATCCTATATAATGAATTTTGGCGAATCAGCGTCGCAAAGAAAACAAGAACGAAAAATCATGCGTCAAGCATAGATTATGTAGCACTTTCCAACGCTTCCAAAATAATTTTACAAATCATACCGTTTAATAAGCTAAAAGATAACATCTAAGTAAACAATTTGGAAAACGCATAACATATTTAAAATTATAATTTCAGGAATTTCCAACATATACAATATTCGGAAAAATATCCGAATACTTTTATTCAGCCCTGTATAGGATCTATAGGTTTGTATATATACTACATAGAATGCTAAATTTTAGTTCAGTTAGGAAACGCGTAGCCCAGTTTAAAATTCTCCATCTGGAGTTTGTCAATAAACGGAAATGTGTTAGCGAACTTTTGTGCTTCCCTGTATATGATCTACAGAATTTATACACACCACGTAATAAACAAAAAGTGAGTTAAATTTAAAATCGCGTTCAGTAACTTAAAATGCACTTCCAGGAATTATTGTTAACAGGCAGTAGAGAATTATTTTGTGTGTCCCTGTAAATGAACGATGACTGCTATGTACACAATATTCTGTAGTAAGCCTCTTGTAATGCACATTAGTGATATATATAAATTTCAGTGCGTTTAAAATAGTGAAACATTACTTAAATAAACCGCAGACGATTTTTCTCCATAGACGTAATGTAACAGAATTCTTTTGACTGTCCCTGTAAAGTAACTAAAAGTGCTATGCACACCCTATTCCATATTAAGCTTCTTCTAATGCACCTTAGTGATATATATAAATTTCAATGCGTTTAAATTAGTGAAACATTATTTAAATAAACCGCAAATGATTTTTCCCCATAGAACGCAATATAACGGAATTCTTTTGAGTGTCCCTGTAAAATAACTATAAGTGCTACACACTTCCGTTGAAATAGGGAACATGCTATAGATGGTGACAATAACATATAAAAATTGCAGAGCAATCCGAGCATATTTACGGGAGTTAGAGCACGGACAGACGGCCAGACAAACCGAAGTCATAAGCACTTTTCAACTACGTTGGAAAGTGCTAAAAAAATATTGTCAGTTTGTGTAATACTAATAAACATTTAGAACCTTTCACATACCCACCCAAAGATTTCAGTCGGCCAAAGTAAAAAAAGACGAAAACACTCCATACATTTTAATATACCAATTTTTTTTAGAAAAAACGGAAAATAACCATTTGACTAGAAATTATGTCTTCTTTCAATTTATGTTTAAAACGCTCAAACCATAAATATTTCCACATGTTAATATATAACGTTTCGAGGAAAATTGGTGCGTTGGATTGCAGTTTAAAAATGTTGTTCATTTGTGAAAAATTAATTTAATTCGTCCAGTTATATTCGCAACAAATTCTTTTATAAATCATTTATAAATCATCCAAAATACGATCAATTTTTATTTTACAAAAACACCTATTCTCTAATTTAAGGACTTTTTATGTAAAAGGGCAAAAATGTTGAAACAATATCCGTATTAATCTTACAATTTGTAAAAATCCTTAACATATAAGCAGTGAGTAAACTGAAACCAAGAAACGAGGTTGATATCTCAGCTAACTCAAATTAAATTAGTCGCATAATGTACAAACTTCTTATTTTTAAAACAAATAATAAAAAAATAACATTCTTATTAACCTATAATGCACTGTTAAAAATTTGCAGCAAACTGTCCAGTCATTTGACCGTTTTTGTAGAAAATGGTTACATAACCGTAATTTAACTATAGTCTGACCGTATTATTGCTCATTTTATGGTCAGAATACAGTTAAATTACGGTTATGTTACCGTTTTCCACAAAAACGGTCAAATGACTGGACAGTTTGCTGCAAATTTTTAACAGTGTGCGTCTATCAGAGAAAATCTGTTAATGTGTGTGAATTATTATTAAAATAGTGTTTGGCAATGTTAATAGCATTCTTCTATTTAGCACCATTTGGCGATGAAAATTCTATTCTTTTAATTTTTTTACTGCTTTTGTATTTATATTTATCAGCTTATTTTTTACACACGTGATAGCTTAATATGAATACAACTCACAGTACAACAATTTGAGGCCTCGCATTGAAAGACCTTCATTGTAAGTGTTTTACAAAATAGGAATAAGAGTCTATCCTCTTTAACAGAAAGCTACGCGTTGCTGACGACTGGCTTTTTCGCTAATCGTTGCCACAGATTAATCTCGGAAAATAAAACGTTTGAAGTTACTGAAAAAATTAATAGCTCGAAAAGTATTTGTCAGAAAATTGTTAGACAAACTGCGTTAGAAAGGTAAAAAATTGTATTTTTCTTGATATAAATTTCAAATCTAATGATTATGCTGTTTTTCAAATATTGAATTTCAAAAATTACCAAATTTCACAATGGAGTACCATAGCGAAACCTTCACGCGTAAAAAGACAATGCTAACGGCAATGTGTCCTGACGTGTATACTAGCTATAGCACGAGTCACAAATTATAGTAGCCTTATTATCCTGTTAAAATATGAAATTGAATTATGATGTCACGACTGCATGATTTTTATTTAATTCTCGACGAATACTAGATGCACCATTTCTTTTTAGTTGTGAATAATATAGGTTAATTCACATCTTCTATAAAATGTGATAAAGAGTTGGTTAATTACAAATGTTTTTAATTATCGGGGGTGAAATGTTTATTGCATTTATTTTTCTTTTGATGTTACTTGAATAACGTCACGGGTAACAGCTAGTATCATAATAAAATTCATAAAATATTTACCGGCTGCAGCCGACACACATTTGTCCGAGGGTCTTTGCAAAGGTCACATTCACCACAGTAAGCCTTGAACACTAATACCACTACATCTCCTGTAGAAAAAAAGATAAAGTGTGATAATCATAACCATTTACATATGTGGCTGCTAAATGATTCCACTTACAGAAATATAATCAACAAAGATTATGTTTAGATTATAATTCCGTTTTCCGTAAGAATTATGCCATCAAAAATGCGAATTCTGGCAAACAGATTAGCGGCGATAAGACTATGAAAGTGGCCAATTTTAATGGTGGACAGAGATGTTTCTTAAAATTTATTACACATTTTAAAATTGTTTATTATATTATATTAAATTTATTTTTTATATTATAAACATATATTTTTGGTGACAAAACTTAGCTCTTTTGTATATTTTTATTGTGTATTTTTACATTTTATCTACGCTGTTTTAACGAAATTAAGAAAAGGCGTCTACTTATAACTAGCGTAGAATGAAATAACCGTAGTCTAGTCTCTAGAATATAGCAGAAAGCAGATGAAGTAAATTCATATGCAAATCAATGTTCATAACATCAGATATTATTAAAGGTACTTGGAGATTATTCTTAAAATGTGGAACAACAATTCCCAAAGTTTTATTGACAACCTCATCTCATCCATGTAAAACGGGTATGCAACAGTCTTAGCCCATACCATATTAAAATAATTCATAGTCTTAAAACAACACTTGTTTTGTCCTTTACAGGCATCTAAATTGATAACTTGGAGCGACGATTCGTATTTTTGACATCATTTCAAGGAATTAAAATTCAGATACATGATGTTTTGTTGTCTTGTTTACTGTATTACGCTTTAATACATATGTGTCATTTTATGAACATATATGGCTGTTTCGCATGGTTTTCTTCCCTTTTTGCTCGCTTCTCTATTTTTCTATGAGCAGCGTATTTATTTCACACAAACCTAACGAAAATACCATTTTGAGTTTGAGAACCTAATAGTTCGACAACTGGGGTATTCGAGAACCAAGATTCTACTGTAAATCTGTTTTTACATATCTTTACACCCAATACAAAGAGAGTTTATTCTTACATTTATATACAAGCCCTCAATGAATACAGTTTTATTCGATGAATTATATACGAGGGGCAGTCGGAAAATAAGTTTCCCCTGGCGACTGTGGACAGAGGTGTGTATGAAAGATAAAAAATGTAATGAGACATTAAAGATAAAATATAACTTTATTTTTCCACATAAGTACCAAGTACATTGAGACATTTGTCATACCGCTTTATAAGCTTCAAAAAGCCTTCCAGGAAAAAATGAGGGCTTTGCATACGGACGAAGCGTTGAACGGTTATAGGCGAAAGACGACACAGCAGGTGAACGCGAACGTGCAAGTCACCTATACACCATTGGGTAGAGGTCGACCGTGATCAAGCAGAAGGCGCTGTTGCAACAGCGCTATCTGCGCAGGCACTGCAACAATCTGCTTGATCGCGGTGAACCTCTACCCAATGGTGTATCGGCGTATCTGCAGCCCGCGTGGAACCAGTATTTTTCTACAGACATTTTAGCCTTATTTAACTGCAGAAATTTTGCAATTAATTAAGGACAAATCTGTAAATGTATATGTCCGGGCATACTCCCTTGGTCACAGGAAAGGAAAACGTATATACACGGGTATACTACTGAAAAGGTTAATGCATTTCTCATATTCATAGTATGAAGTAGTCATTGTTGCTTGAAATTCTTGTGGCGTCATTACGAATATCCTGTAACAACCTACTGTGAAGCTTTACCAGCAATGAGTTTACAAGGCAGGCTGAAATTAGAGATTCAGGAAGCAAGTTAATTAGATAGCGTAAAATATTTGAGTATCGATTTTCCTAGCTGAGGAAAGAAGTATATTTTAATATGGCAAAATTTATTTCGTTGGAAAAAAATCTTTCTTCTCAATCTTTTCTGATTAGTTTTTATGCTAAATTTGGTTGCTAAGCTAACGGAGCCGTTAAGTTTGTTTCCAAAATAGTTTTCTGTTGAGAATCAAATAGCTCTCTAGTTATATAAAACTATTTCTTCAGCATCGATAATGCTATCAAGGAGAAGCAATTTCTGACATTTTTATAATAATTTGATAATAAAACAAATTTTAAATAAATCTTACCTGGTTTGAATGATGTGACACCTTCTCCAACACTTTCAATTACACCAGCTCCTTCATGACCCAAGACAGCTGGGAAGTGCCAGCTAGGAATGCAGCCATTTTTAACATGTAAGTCTGAATGACAGACACCAGTTGATGCCATCTGAGGAAAATATATTTATATATTTGAATTGCGTTCAAAAGAATTATGAAATATTTTTAATAACTTACGTGTCTTATAAATTCTTACATGCTTAAAATTATTTTCAGTCGTGTAAAATCAGAAAGAAGTTTTCATTTAAACTTGCCTATCTTAAACAGACTCGTTGATTAACACGTTGACGGACACTTGCGGCTATAGCCGTCAAAGCGAAGTTCACAATGTGGCATGACGGCTATAGCCGCCCAAAACGAAACGGTCGTTTTTAGACACTACGGCTATAGTAGCACAAATGTGCATTTACCGGCGTACAAGTAGAAGCCCAGTGTCATGTTTTGGAGGCAATTTTTTAGGTTGAAGTTCGTTTTCCACCTGTTATACGAGTTGCAGCTTCAGTATGCACGTGCAGGGGGCTAGTGGTCAGGGAAAACTACAGTAAAAAAATGATTATTACTAGTATATTCTTATAGAAAAATTCAAATTGATTATTTGATCGAATAATCAAGATAAATTTTTCTATAAGAATATACTGGTGTTTATCACTTTTTTTGACTGTATCTTTCCCTGACCACTAGCCACCCTGACGTGTTTTTGAAGAGAGTAGTGCAACCTAATTAAAGGTGCTGAATTAATCAAAATTAAGTTTATTTAAGCAGAAAGAGTAAAATTATACTTCTAATATTCTAAAAATTACAAAAACATATAGTGTCAATTTTCGAACTTCACTATTTCCTACTGTCCGTCAACGTGTTAATATTTAATGGTTTGGAAGAATTTAATCGACCAGAAACTTAAAGATCGCTTGACATTTTGATAAAATTAACAAATTTGTTGATTTGAATTAATGAAAAATATAAAAAGTGTCTTGACAATTATTATTTAATGAAAAAGAAAATTCATTTACAATAAAGTAACCCAATAAGACGTTAGTACTGGGCTGAATCTAATATTAAAAAGTCAAATATTCCGCACGTAAATATAAGAAATATCGACTATTAGCAGGTATATTTCTTTCACTCTAAATTAGGTGTATACATTAGTAATACTCGATAACTTTTATTAGTTTTTCAACAAAATGTCTGATAAAAATCACCAAAATCTCTAGAAGAGTCAGTAAAATTTTACAAATAATTAATTTAACATAGTCTTATACAAGGTATGACAAAAAGGTTTGGTGAATGTGATCATAAACAAAATATTTTTACCTAAATCAAATTAAACGCTTTATATTTCTTCAAAGGAATTCCTTTAATGTCTTTTGTTTCCAATGCACTTTTGACAACGATTGTACAAATATAATAAATCATAACACCTTGTAATTATGCATTTATTTTAATTGCTGAAAGGTGTAAAATAAAGAGATTAAAAACATTAAAATAAGTTTTATTAGACTATTGACATATGTTTCAGCTCAATCTGATCCATTATCAAAATAAATAAGAATATTCTAAAATTGCAGGGTCTATGAAGTTACTTTAAACGCTAGCATTTAATTTTTCACGTGCTTTTTATAAAAAGTACGTCTCTAGCGGGTTGTCCAGCGTTCGAATCTAACCGATTTCATAAGAATTTGTCAATATATTAATTTGGTAAATTGTATAGACAGCATAAAAATTTAGTTAAAGAAATTGAAAATATCTGAATTTAATAAAGTGCACTGCACAGCGAAAAAAAAAAAAAGTAGAAATTTAGGTTAAAGAATCTGATAAAGTGTATGTACAGTATAAAAATTTGGTCAACGTTTCTGTAAATATTTCAATTTGGTAAAGTGTACACACAGAATGGTAATTTGAGTATAAGCTTTGTTACAGAATCTGTTAACATTTGGTAAAAGTATTTGTACTTATAGCTTTAATTGCAAGTATAACATTTTAAATTTTGTTTGCGTTATTTAGTTTAGGCAAAGTATAGTATAATTAAAATAGCATAATGAAAAATATAAATAAAAATAAAACATAAATAAAAATATAGCATAATGTCAGCAAAGAATGCTTTCTTTTCCTAAGAGTCATACTGCAAAAATTTCTTTTTTTTTCTTTTGTTAAGGTTTTTATATATTTTGGTTAATAATAAAAAATTTTGGTTGAACTTTGTGAACAGAAAAAAGGTACTGTTTACATGTTTGTTTATTGTGATGAAGGTACAAATACAGTATAATATAAATTTAATAGGTTAACCTCATTATAATTAGTCTTATTGTAAGTCTTACTGTGCGTAAGACTAACAGTTGTCGAAATCTCGATTACGGTTGCTAATATTGAATATTCTGTAAAACATAATGTGGAATATTGCTATATAATCCAGGTATTAGGAACGAAGAAAAGACAAATAAAAGAAAGTTTTGGTGTAGTTTTAATGTAAGTACCTCTTATACTCTCTCTTTGGTAAAAACTCTCATCATTAAATTATCTATATTATACATTTTCCTGTAGAACTATAATTTAATTTGACATTAGAATATATTTCCCTATTTATTTATCATCATTTGTTTGTGCAAAAATAACATTTATTGCCGATTGCGGATTATAACATTGCTGGTATAAAATATTTTATTGCAGAATTTAGTTTTTATTTTCCCAGCACAATAAATATCATGCTGAAAAAAGACAGATAATACTTTGTTAATACAACACATTAATTTCAATATGTTAATTTGATTTAAATATTATTGAACAATAAAAATATGATGTATATGTAGTGCACTTCGTTAGATAGTTTTGAATATCATGCAGTGTTAATTTTTATTTACTGCTTCAAATTGCTTTGAAAAATATTTGATATTACAGTTTATTATAGTAATTTATTTGCAAAATATTATATCCTTATGTTACCTCGTTATTTTCAGCTTGTCTCATTTTAAGTTTTAGTTATTAATTCACATAACGTAATCTGTAATATATGGTGCTATATTTCCTGTGAATTATGCTTATTTTTTTTAGCTTTGATTTTTTAAATATTATATTCAGATACTCCTTGCAATAAAGAAATTGGAAGATAGACTTACCCGCACACGAACTTCGCCTTTTTTCGGAACTGCCACTTCCACATTTTCAATAGTGAAAGGATCATTTACTTTCCATACCACCGCTGCACGGCATTTAATGGGCTAAACACAGAAAAAAATTCAAAAAATTTAGTCCAATATCAAATTAGAAAATTGGTATTAAAATATTTCATCCACTTTCACTGTCTTGACACTTGTGAATTGATCGATATTTTAAAAATATAAGAATCATTCAAATTATAAATTTTATTTCTTTATTAACCACGTCGAAAAGATTATACCTACACAATACAGTTACAAGGTGCGTACAGTTTTACCACATATTTTTAATAGAATTTTTCACCTTATTTAACAGGCGAAAAATATTACGATTTCCGAGAATAAACGAGGTGGTTACGAATTCTGGAAAATAGACATTAAATAGAAAATTCCTTATCCTAAATAGACTCCTTTGAAATTCCAATGAGTGTACGCACCTTGCTTGTTCACATGTCAATAATGTTTCTTAAAAATTGACATAATTGTTTAAATGATGAGAATTGTTTATTTTGAAATAGTTATATACAGTAGCGTGCAAATTACTTGGGACAAGGTGATTTCTTTCTGGAATTGCTAATTAATTGCCAGTTTCTGCCTCAAATTAAATTCGTATGCTAAAAATGTTTTTTAAATCCTAAAATTTAAAAGAGAACTTCATCTTTTCATAAAAAAAATACATAAACGGCGTGTATTATCAATCATGATTGATAATAGAGGGCGTTTATGTGCTTTGTATGTTCTATATATTTCGTTGTCGAGTGTCATTCGTCTTGATTGATGTTGTATTCTTACGACAACGGTTTTTATCTCGAATGAAACCGAAACATGTCAGTGGTTTATTTGTTTTATATGTATATTTTGTGTGACACTTTACTTAAGTAAAATAAAGTTTTAATGCATTTACATAAATTCTTATGCTTTGATCTCATGTGGATATCTGACTTTGAATACTATAATGAATTTTAGGTGGAAAATACCCAATTTAGTTAAGTTTAGAATAAGTTTAGTCTGTGTGAAAGCAATAATAATATATAAACTATATGAGTACAATTTGCATACATAGTTTTCGTGCATGTAAGATTTGATATTACTTTTAGAAAATGAGTAGCAAGTGTTGTTCTTTATAATCACACACTCTGTGATTGTAAGATACATTTCTTATGCTGTTGGTGTTAGAAAAATCTGATTTTTGCAGAAGTTTTAAGATAAACAGTGAATCTGGAGCATCTCCGTAAATGATGATTGGTTGGTTGCGGGCGGTGCGGTCATCTTTTTCACACAGGGCCTAAACAGGCCGGATCCTTTGTTTAAAGTGGAATCTTATCCACTACAAACATTCATGCTTGAATCGGGATACGAATCCTGCACCTTTTGACTAGTAGCTAGTGCCTTAACCATTAGGCAAACAGGTAGGCTATCTCCACAAAATACGGAAAGATGTAGAAATAAATGAACACAACTCAGAAACTGGTCAATTCATTTTCGGAAATAGTGTAATCAATGCCACAACAGCCACAATCAAAGAATTTCAAAGGTATTTTTTAGTGGTAGTCATGCATCATGCTGAAGCATCAGCTGTACAGCTCAAACTTGTTGAGGTTGGTCAAAAGGAGAACAAGTTGGAAATTGCACGTTAAACGTGACTAATGAGGTGGCATTCGTACTATAACTAGTTTTATAATATAAAAAATCATCCTTATTATTTCAGTGAAATGAATTATATCGTCTGTTATGAGCGAAATGAACATGCCTTTTTTTAAATCTTATTACGTATGCCACGTTTACAAATGCGATTTTTTATACACCAGACATCGCTGCAAAATCCACCATGGAGATGTTGCTTTGCGAATGATTACATCCATGATTTAAAATTTATATGACTCACGATGAATGAATCTCTTTTGTTTATTTACTTTAATGGATTGAGATATTTGGCTGTTAACCTACTTTTCACTGAAGTTTTCTCAGAATCTATACATTTTTTAATGTAAGTTATCTCTCAATTGAGATATGGAAGCAAAAAGAACTTTATTGCTAATATATTTTTGAAGTATGAGTTTTTGAAAATCAATAGAAAATGTTATTGGATTAAATTAATGCTTTTGGATTAAATTATACCTTCCAAGGCAACGTCTTATTCTAGAAAACAACGAGATCATCCGAACTTGGGGAAATTATTTAAGTTGGTGATGCAGAGCTGTGACTTTATCTTTCATGAGCAACGGTAAAGTGAATACTTTCTGAGAAGAAAAAAAATTAAAATAATTAAGAATTAAATAATGGTGACGTCGCACAGTGGGTCAAAGTATAGCAGATGTCGAACATAGGATTATCACAACAGTATAAGCCTATATATAAGATTTTTTTTGTTATATTTAGGTTTAAATAAGTAAAATATATTATATTCAATCGATTTGCATGGTTTTTATGAGCAATTTAATCTTTTTTTTTGTTTAAAACAGGACTTTTAGAGGCATACTGGATAACTAAATTAAACTTGAAAATCAAAGTAAAAGAAAAAGCTTAGCAGACAATAATTTTATTACCTATCATGTTTTTACTTATATCCTAATGACATTGGCAAAATATTCAAAATATTTGTTTAATTTTTAATTGGCAACATATGTAATGTTTAGATAACTTTTCAAAATCGTTCTACAAAACCGGAACATTCTTCTGCAACATTTTAGAGCCTATTTCAGTGCATATTTTTTATCCTCGGAATTATAATAATAATCATAATAATATAATAATAATAATTTTATAAAATAATTTTGAAGTGATATTAATTTTTGTATATTTCTTTTTTATTTAAAGCAAGATTATTTCTTTTTTTTTTTATTCTTTTGAAAGATGATAACAAACAGAGATTTGTTTCTGTATCTAAATAATTTAAATACTGGTTTTAATTATGAAAAATCAATTCTTAGTTTTGTAAGTGCTGTTCTACTGTGGGCTAAGTGCTTCAGAAATTGATGAAGAAAATTTAAAGAAACGTTTACGTAAGTTTTGTGTAGCTTTAAAAGATCGATGGCAGAAATCTCAACGAAAATTAGATCGTTTCAATACTAAAAACGATTCTTGGCTTCAGTGTTCCTTTAAAGTTGGTAATGAATTTAAACCATCTGAAGTTGAAAATTCGCAGAAATCAACGTCTCGGAAATCTTTTTCAGATGTAACCGAAACTCATAAAAGAAAACTAACTCAACGTTTAAGAGAGGATACTTCTGGAGAAGCTCTTTTGCATGCAGCAAAACAAAAATTAGCATCTGAGAGTTTTAAAGGATCTTTTGATATAGCACATAAAAATATAACCATTGATCACGAAATGAATTTAACAATGATTGATAGAAAAATTATTACGGCAATTTCAAATACATCCTCCTGCTCAACATGTTATATTTGTGGTGCAAAGCCTTCGGGAATGAATAACATTGATAAAATTGTTCAAAGAAGTGTAAACGCTTCCTCATACAGCTTTGATGTATCTAGTCTACATGTAAAGATACGGTCTATGGAATATTTGCTTCATATTTCTAACAATTTAGCATTTAAAGCTTTAAGTGCTAGAACTGAGGACCAAAAGAAGCAAAAAGAAGAATCAAAGAGAAAAATTCAATGCGAATTTAGAAAAAAATATGTTTGCTAATTGATGTTGTTAAACAGGGGAGTGGTTTGACACACGATTTAAACACTGCAAGGACATTTTTTGCTGAGTTTGAAAAGACAGCTGAGATCACTGGATTGGATAAAGAACTAATTAAACGTTTTGCAATTATAATGCGAGTTATCTCCTGTGACAAAGTAATTAATGCCGAAAAAATTGGTGAATTTGCACTGGAAATAGTTAAAGAATGTGTTTCGAAGTACGGGTGGTATTATATACCAGCTTCTATTCATAAGTTATTAATTCATGGAAAAAATATAATTACAAATTTTGCTGTTTCAACTGGCCAATTATCGGAAGAAGCTGGCGAAGCTCGAAATAAAGAGTTTCGGAGGTACTGTGATTCCCATACGAGAAAAATAAGTCGAAGAGCATGTAACGAAGACTTGTTGCACCAATTTACTTATAACATCTGAACCGTTGATTTCCAGTATTAGACGCAAAGTTAGAAACGTTGAAAGGAACAAAAAATTTCCAGAAGCATTAGAACTTTTACTTTAAATAACATTTTAGCACTCACACATTATGCATCCATTTATTAGAGTAGATTTAACCCTCTGAGAGTCTTTACTTTTTTCAGCATTTTCATGTAAATATTTATCTAACACAAGATACGTATATATTGAATTTAGTTTTATAGTTTAATTTTAAATTATTTTTTTACATTATTTCATCTTAGAAAATTCTTACAGTATAATATTTATTAAAAAATATTTTTGTCTACAGACAATTTACTATGCTTTCCGTTAATAGAAAATTATGCGATAGCCACTTAGAGTGTTTCAAATCCATTTATTTCAAAAATGCGCAGGTTTGCGCAAATATTGCCCTATACCACATTAAAATACAGGCTTTTAGGAACACAAAGATGTGTTTGAAATTTCACGCAACTTCATGCAATTTAAGTTACACAATTTTTAAGTTTATGATACCGTTAATTTTATATGGGCTGTTCATAATATAAAATGATACATAAAATTCAATCAAAATGCAATCAGTAGTGGTGTAAAATGTGTTTTAGGAAATTAATAACGATATTTTAAACGAGTTATTATTAGTGGTTACCTAGGTTTCATTTCTGAGCACATTTAAAAATCACTAAAATTCGCAGAAAAATTCCTCTGCTGAAAGATGTATATTCCGAGCTGTACAAATAAGATATAATTTTGTATAATTTAAAAGATAAACATATATTCGTATTTTGTAGACATTCTTTTAAAATATTTCATTGAAAAAATTTAATTATTTAAAGATTATTTTTTGGCCCTATGTTCGCATTTTCTTAAGGATTGACCCACTGTGGTCGTCCAATTCGTAAAACACACAGTACAAAGTAAGCAGCATGAAAAAAAAACTTAATAAATACATTTTAACAGCTGTTGGTAAAATATAAATATCAGTGGGTTCGGTGTATATGAATCTCTAAAAACATGTACTTCGAATATGAATGAAATATTCAGTGATCACTGTGATCCGGACCCTATTGACCCTTCACACACATGAAAAGAAAATCAATTTATTCGAATAACTCGCTGTATTTAAATTTTAAATGTATTTGTTATTCAAATGACAGTGGTATTCGAAAAGATTTAAATACATACCTATGAAAATTAATTGGGACAACGTAAAAAATAACTCTTTTTCAAAAACTGTCTTTATATCATTCTATGCCTTTATATACATCAAATAATACCTGTATTAGTATGAAATATGTTCTCGTTTAGCAGAAATTACATCTTGAATTCGTTTTGGCATTGACTCCACTAACTTAGTGCACAAATTTTTGTGGAACTACACTTTAAAGCATTTATTACCATGCTTTCTTTAATTGTACGATTCATTTTACCCTTTTGCAGTCGTCATCAGTCCATGATTTATATTTTTTGGCCCATAATAAGTGTTTTTCAGCCATTTAGCATCCAAATATTGGTTTTTGTTGGTTTTCTTCTCTTCCGGCCAGCTTCTATAGGTCTATGGCGTACGGTTGAATCACTAACATCAAAACAACTAGTCAATAAATCGCTTTGAGTGTCTGTTCGTGTTTTTGCCAGATTATTTTATTATTTCTGGTTAAAGTTTTATCGTTTCGTACAGTTGTTTTCCGTTTTCTTCCACATTTACCGTATTTACCCGCGTATAAGTCGAGAAATTTTGGACAAAAAAAGACTTTAAAGTTGGGGGGGTCGACTTATACGAGGGTCCTTAATTATTTTTTTTTTTAACCAGAAGTCAAAAATGCCCTTCTGAAAGTCAATTGTTCTCTTTTCGCATTCCATAACACAATGATGTCGTTTACTGTCGATTTCCACACCAGGAGAGAAAAAGAGAAATTAATTGCTTTTCCTTATCAGCTCTGAGGTAGAGGTTTGGAGACTGAATGACGGGTTTGGTGCTGGCGATGAATGTACGCCTACAAGGCTAGAAACATGTAACCATGAACAGATCTAAAGAAGGACTTCTAACGAAATAGCCTTTCCAAGAAGAAAATCGTTCCTCGAAAAAAGTCTCAAATAGATGGCGCATGTGGTAAAACGGATTCTCAATACGTCACCAGTTCGTCTGCTTCTTCAAACCGTCTGTCGTTTGTTGGGTATCCGATATACAGTTTCGGTTTGATGTTGTAGGTGGCGCTGCCTTGGCAGGGATTCTCGCCAGCTGTGCAGAACCGTGCGCGTAGCTGTACAGCTGCCATTTCGTTTCAAAGTCACGACACGATATTAACATGTTTCGTTAGAAGTCCTTCTTTAGATCTATGTTCATGCATGTGACTCTCTAAAAACACGTGACCCGCATTATATTTTGCGTGTTCTTGATAGTACACTTATTCATTATTTCTTCGTTTATCTTACTGCACTTTTTATCCTTGTTTCTACTGATATGGCTGATTTAGTTATTAGAAAACAGAAACGCAATTCATACGCAGCTGGATTTAAACTTAAAGTTATTTCTTTTGCGGAAGAGTCTAACAACTGTGCTGCTTTTCGTCAGTTTGGGGTTCAAGAAAAATTGATTCGTAATTGGCGCAAGAATAAGGCAAAGCTAAAAAACATCCCAAAATCAAAAAAGTCTTTGCGGCATGGAAAATCGCCCTTTCCAGAACTCGAAAATGTATTATGTGATTGGGTTGTAGAGTGCCGGCAGAATTGTTTTATTGTCACTAGAACTACCATACGTTTACGAGCAATGAAACTTGCAAAAGAAGAAAAGTATGGTGTTCCAAACATGTTTCGTGCATCAGAACTTTGGTGCACTAGATTTATGAATCGTCATGGTTTGACATTACGCAAGCACACTAAACTGGCACAAAAATTACCATCTGACTTGGAAGCAAAGATTATGAAATTTCAAAAATACGTCATCGATCAAATAAAAAACAATTCTTTTGAACTTTGCCATATAGGAAATATGGACGAAACACCCATGTGTTTCGACCTACCAGAAAATAAAACAGTAAACTGAGAGGGGGATAAAAGCATTTTGGTAAAAACGACTGTGCACGAAAAAACCCGTTTTACGGTCGTTCTTTCCTGTTTGGCCGACTGTAGTAAGCTTCATCCGTTCATTATTTTTAAAAGAAAAACGTTGCCGAAAAATGTTACATTTCCATCTGGTGTGCTAATTCGAGCCCATGAAAAGAGGTGGATGGATGCTGACGGAACAGTCGACTGGCTTAAAAATGTGTGGGGTAAAAGACCGGGAGCTGTTTTCAAAAAACCTTCCCTTTTAGTTTACGACTCGTTTCGTGGCCACTTTTCTGAAAACATGAATAAAGTGACGAAAGAACTAAAAACGACTGTAGCTGTAATCCCGGCAGGGTTGACATCCGTCCCAACCCCTAGACGTTTGCCTCAATAAGCCCTTCAAAGCAAATGTTAGAAAATATTAGGCAGAGTGGATTTCATCCGGTTGTCCAACATTTACAAAGGGCGGTAACATTAGAAAGCGGACATTGCATTAATATCCCAGTGGGTTAAAGATGCGTGGAATCAAATTCCTTCCGAAATTATTATAAAATCGTTCAAGAAATGCTGATAAGCAACGAAATAGACGGCACAGAAGATGATGCCATTTTCCAAAGTGATAACGACGAGGAAGAATGTAGCGATACAGAGATTGAAAACGTGTATCATGATGAGCCGATGACGACGAAGGATTATTGTGAATTGTTTGGCGAGTCCGATACTGAATCGGACCTTGAATCAGTTTAACTTTGTATATTACTTTAGTATATTATTATCTTTATTATTGTATATTTAGTACTTTTTACTTTCTTCTATCTATAATAGAAGAAAGTAATGTAATCGAAATTTTTTTCGACTTCCGGTTTTCGACGGATTTACACGTTTTAGGGATCAGAGATTCCGAAAAACATGTTTTTACAAAATGTCTGTCCGTCTGTCCGTCTGTGTGGCTTTTTTTTGTACCATCGAAAAGTGTATGAAGTTATGCTTCAAATTGAACCACATTTTGTTTCTATGTTTTTGGCTATGGCAAGCAGATTCAATCAGAATTTGGGGATGTTTCGACGAAAGGGGGCGCTGCGATCGATATTTTTGTTCCATTTTCACTATTGTACCATCTAAAAGTGTATGAAGTTATGCTTCAAATTGAACCACATTTTGATTCTATGTTTTTGGCTATGGCAAGCAGGTTCTATCAGAATTTGGGGATATTTCGACGAAAGGGGGCGTTGCGATCGATATTTTTGCTCCATTTTCTCTATTCTACCATCTAAAAGTGTATGAAGTTATGCTTCAAATTGAACCACATTTTTTTCTATGTTTTTGGCTATGGCAAGCAGGTTCTATCAGAATTTGGGGACATTTCGACGAAAGGGGGCGCTGCGATCGATATTTTTGTTCCATTTTCACTATTGAACCATCTAAAAGTGTATGAAGTTATGCAGATAATTGAACCATTTTTTTTACTTTCTATCTATAATAGAAGAAAGTATTGTAATCGAAATTTTTTTCGACTTTCGGTTTTCGACGGATTTACACGTTTTAGGGGTCAGAGATTCCAAAAAACATGTTTTTACAAAATGTCTGTCTGACATACCGTCTGTCCGTCTGCGTGTCTTCATTGTATCATCGAAAAATGTGTGAAGTTATGCTTCAAATTGAACCTAATTTTTTTTCTATGTTTTTGGCTATGGCAAGCAGGTTCTGTTAGAATTTGAGGATATTTCGACGAAAGGGGGCACTGTGATCGATATTTTTGTTCCATTTTCACTATTGTACCATCTAAAAGTGTTTGAAGTTATGCTTCAAATTGAACCACATTTTTTTTCTATGTTTTTGGCTATGGCAAGCAGGTTCTATTAGAATTTGGGGATATTTCGACGAAAGGGGGCGCTGTGATCGATATCTTCGTTCCATTTTCACTATTGTATCATCGAAAAGTGTATGAAGTTATGCAGATAATTGAACCAAATTTTTTTTCTATGTTTTTGGCTATGGCAAGCAGGTTCTATCAGAATTTTGGGATATTTCGACGAAAGGGGGCGCTGTAATCGATATTTTTGTTCCATTTTCACTATTGTACCATCTAAAAGTGTATGATGTTATGCTTCAAATTGAACCAATCTTTTTTTCTATATTTTCGGCTATGACAAGCAGGTTCTATTAGAATTTGGGGATATTTCGACGAAAGGGGGCGCTGTGATAGCCATTTAAAGATTTAAAATTCAAAATGATGTGCAAATAAAAAAAATTAGAAATCCTAAAACTTTTTTTCTTTAAATGTTCGGCCTTGATCCGGAGAATCCGGAGCAATTTTTGTTTTGCTTCTATCTTAAAAAATGGCTGAGATAGAGCGGTTTGAAATTTTAGGGTGGCTGACATTTTCAAACAAAACAGCAGAATTCATCCATAAACGGATTTAATTTATGAGTTTTAGTTAACATGCTTTCGGCAAATTTTCTTTCATTGTTGTAACCATTAATCCTATTATATGCTTATCACTATATATTTATATTCGCCAACATCAAATTCTCGCCAAACTTGGCGACAGTTGGCGGAATATCGGCAAATTTGGCGACCAAAATAAGTTGCCATAAATGAAGCGAACTTGGCTGTAGAGGACTAATTTGGCGATATTCTCATTCAAATTCAATGTTGACGAGAACTGGGACTGAATCTTTTTTACTTAGGTTCCACGATTTTACCTTCGTGTTTTCCAGTAAAATTAGCTGAAATCGTAAAAACAATGAATAGGGAGGCTATCTGTTCCTGTCGGTTCAGGCCAGAAGGACTTTTCGTAGTTTAGTATACATCAGTGGATCGCATCCCGGTAACCCGATGATTCGCAGGCAGCTGACGTACAACAGAATGACGAAAAATATTGATTTTATTGGCGATGTGATAGCGAATTTTGAAGTATTAACATGACTGAGATAGAAGAAAGTTTTGGGATTGGCACATCCGACTAGTTTTTAGATAATTTCGAATAAATGTACAAAAAAATATTAAAGTTTCTTTATTTTTGTATATTTAGTACTTTCTTTTTTTTCCAGGTGATTTTGAATAATGTATTTTTTAAAAAATCCAAATTTCTTGATCGGAAAAGTGGGGGGTCGACTTATACGCGGGATTTAAAAAAATTCAGATTTCTTGATCGGGAAAGGGGGGGGGGGTCGACTTATACGCGGGATCGACGTATACGCGGGTAAATACGGTACTTCCTTTTTGGAAACGATGATTCAGATGCATTATATATTATCTCATAATAGTTCTTGATACACTTGATTTGCCTACACCGACTGCAAAAGAGATGTCTCTCGCTGTCAGTGAATAATGATCCTGCTGAGCAATTAGTTTGCACGTTTCCCTAGTATACTATTCATTTTTTACATGTAAAATCCGTCGTGGGGGGTGCAAAGTCCTCCAAGTTCCCTATGAATTATACCTCTGAGGGTGCCTAGTCAGGTGAAGGTCTCGTCACTTGATCAAGGTTCTAAATTACGAGACCAATTCCTTTCTCTTTTTTTAATTTTTGCTTTTTTAAAAAAAAATCTTCCAATTCAACAAAGTTAAATAGGAATCATGAACCGGGAAACAAAGAAACTGTGGTAAATCACTAGAGAACACTGCAGCGTAGCCAATATGTTATACATAGTGGAAACACAAAAATTTAAACTGAATTTTTTTTAACTTGTCATAGTCTATATTAGCAGTGACGGATCTAAGGGGGGGTTAGCCGGGGCAGCTGCCCCGGGTGCAAGACTTGGAAGGGCGCAAAAATAAGGAATCATAAAAGATTAAGAATAAAGGAAAATCAAAAATTCACATGAAGAAATATTCAATTTTATTTTGTTCAACGGCGGTTTACTTTCGTTGCATTAGGATCAGAAATAAAAAAATAAATTAATTTGTATTACATTATATAAAATATCACATTGCCACCAGTATTTTTAAGAAATTTTTATTTATTAAATATTCAAAGATATCTCTTTTCCGATACTGTTCAATGTTGTTTTACAGCGTGAGAAGTACTTTATTTCGATTATGTCTAAAAGACATTCGGGTGATTATTACCGAAAGAAGACTAGAACAAGAGAAGAGGATAGAGGAGGCTTCACAGCTATTATCATCTAATATGTCCTCATGGCTTAAGCCGAGCGATATTCATGAAGGTAAGCTAGAGGTCTGCGCGGTCTCGGGCCGATTTTTATTTAGGAAGCTCGGACCGAGCCGAGCTCAGGCTTTACTTTATTTTGA
Organism: Maratus michaelseni; assembly: GCA_963931845.1. Classification (NCBI taxonomy): domain Eukaryota; kingdom Metazoa; phylum Arthropoda; class Arachnida; order Araneae; family Salticidae; genus Maratus; species Maratus michaelseni. Next base: position 225,245,474 of record OZ007596.1, read on the forward strand.
AAACTCGGGCCAGGCCGGGCTTGGTTTACACTACTTCCGGGCCAGGCCTGGTCTTTACTTCTTCCGGGCCGGACCGAACTTGAGCCTTTCTTAATTCTGTATATTCGGACCGGGTCGAGCCTGGTGTTTACTCTTTCCGGTCTTTACTTTTTTCTGCAGTTTTGGTTTGGTTGGGTTAGGCTTCGATCTAAGTCGCATGAAGATCATTATTGGCCGGACTTAATCCATGCAAAAATCAGTAAAATGTGTCCTGAGTCCTGACGCAACAATCAAGGACGGATTCAGCCCTCCATTAAACGGGGAGACATGGCTGCTTTTTTGGACGGTGCGGGGTGTCACATATCTTAATAAGCAACTTTTATATTAAAGGCTGTTGCCATATCCAAAATGGCTACTTTTCCGAAACTTTTAGAAAGTCATTTCCATTCGTAAACACAAAAATATTGTATTAATATTTGTGAAAATATAAAATTTACACATTTTATTCAGATACCAAGAAATTTAAGAATTTCCCATTTTCTTATAAAGGCAAAGAATCATCCAGAAAATGAGCATTTTAAGTCAATTTTTAAGACTTGGCAGTTACAGAAACGCCGTCATGAAGAAGCAATTGGCTGCTGTGGCCTGAAATTCAGATTAAAACACCTATTTTATGGAGATTTCCCCGAAAGTTTCTTTGCCTTTATCGAAAAATGGAAAATGCTATTCAATCATATTTGTTCTGAATAAGTGCACTTGCAATTGCCTTGCATCTGAGATTACAATTGACTTCATGGATCTTTCAGAAATTACCTAATTTGGATTTGAGTAGAGCTTCAGGCAGTCAAAAAGATTCTCTTTGTTGATAAAGGGGAAAATTTAAAAAAAATTAATAGATATTTTTAAAATATTCTTTAGATATTTTCTTCGTTCAGGGGGGACATTATGAACCACATGACCTCTTCCTTGGATCAGCCGTTGGCAACAATCTTTGTAAAAAGTACAGATAATTTTATTCGTAGAATAATGATCATTTGAAATTATTTTCAACCCTTTTATGTCCCAAAATATGAATTCATGAAAATTTCATCTTCTAAAGTATTTTTCGTGATTTTTTTGAAACCACGTTAGAGGATTTACATAATCATTTGATAAATTTTAGAAGGATTTTGCCAATTAAAATTAATAAAACATACTTTTAACTTTTATACCGGGCTCGGGCCGAATTTTCAGATTTTATACTGGGCCAGGTCGGGCCAATCACTCGTTTTACTCGAGCCGGGCCGGGCTCGGGCGGAACTTTTAGCTTTTACACCGGGCCGGGCCAATCACTTTTTTTTTGCATGGGCCGGACCAATAATTTTTTTGTACGGATCGGGCCAGGCTTGGGCCTGGAAATTCCAGCCCGTGCAGATCTTTGAGGTAAGCAACCAAGTTACTTGTTTTTTTATACGTGTGCTACACCATATAATAATTTATATGTATTATTTCTGTTCTAAAAATCTCCTTTTCTATGCAATAACTGAGTTGATATGTAGGAAAAGAATTATAAATCGATTTTTTATTAATTTCTTCTAAATTTAGATATTCTTGTAATTAACAGACATTTTTGTCTAAAAAATGAAAACGAAACTTATACTCTGTTCAGAATTCAACGTGATCTGGTCCTTTAAAGTCATTTTATTTATGTAGTTAAAAATGTGTTCTATCCATGGGAATCAATCAATTTTATGTTTTTATTTATGTATATCAGTTGTTAATCAGCCTTTTAAATTTTGATTTCCAAAATATCGCACCTATACTTTTTAAAAAATAATTAAATCTTTCACTAGAAATGTTTATCTAATAAAATATGTTAACTTAGGTTGTGCGTCACAGTCACCCCACTTGTACTAATTTTGAAGCAAAAAAGTACATTAATTAAATTTAAACGGCATATGTTAATATAGCAATAAATTTAAACGTTACTTTTAATCGAGATCGTCATGATTGTTTACATTTTTTGATTGTTTTGATTGTTTGACTGTTTACATTTATGTTTATATTTTCGCTTCAAATCGCCTGTTTCTTTTTACGTACAATAACGAATAAAGTTTATAACAGTTCTACTGTAATTTTTAAAAAGTTATAGTTATTTGAAAAAATGTTTCCAGCTTAAAAAAATTGCTTGCTTCTTTATTTCTAATGTAGTTCAATAACAAATATTTTGAAACTTATTAATAGAGCATTTACTCAGCAACCAAGTATAGCTGACAAAAAACTGAATATTATTACTCTTTCAAGAGATAATTTTTGGCAGTTAGACTCATGTTCATCACTTTAATTTTAATTCGTTATGTAACTGTGAAAGTTGTAACGGAATATTTGGTGCGTGTTTTCAGATTTTTATATATTAAATATTTATTTTTAAACTTTTGTGGTATTTGTCAAATTTTAGACTTGTTTATGCAGTAATAAATGAGAAAGATCAAAGTATCCGTTTTAGCATTTAAAGATTACTATTAGAACCGCGAGAAATTTTACTAAAGTTTTATAAAAATATTTTATACCAGAATTTTTATTTAAAGACATTTAACTTGCATATTGAATTTATTTTTGTAAAGCATACATGGTTGAAGCTTGGGTAGGCCTTCTCATCTAGCTGAATCTGGGAAACATACATTTAACTTATACTTATTTTATAAAGAGTTTCCTGATACGAATCGACGTGTATTTATTTGGTAATGATTTTCTTCAATGACCCATTACCGAAATTCTGTTTTAAGACTTTAAAACAAGCCTGCACATGTTGACTTGGAGACTTTTTATCAGCGCCCAAGGGTGGGGCGATCGCCACATCGCCGCTCCTTTGAAACCACCATTGTTATACATAGATAAAGTTACTGTTTCTAACCGATATATTTATATTCATAGTACATTGTTTGTATAAATAAGAATATTGTGTATATTCTTCAGAAATTTTGTAACATATAAAATGAAAAAAGAAACTCCCGTATACAGAATTTGACAAATCCAAGTGACTTGAATTCAAAAGGCTCACTTTACATAGGAATTGAAAGAAAAATGAAGGGAAAAAAAGTATTTTTAATTAAAAGCGATGAATGAGTTGAAATGTTTAAATGCCTTCGCCTTGGGAGTAGGGGGGAGGGCGCAAATCTACAAGCTTGCCCCGGCTAAATTTTAGTCTAGATCCGTCTCTGTAGCAACTATAGTTTATATTGGTATTAAGAACTTTCATAAATAATATATTCCACTCATGCTTTTCAGTGTGAATGCGACCCGGAAATATAAGCGACGCGTACAAGCCGTTTTCTTTCTTTCTTTTTCCTTTCCTTTCCTTATTCGACAACGTACACAGAAAATTATAATTAATAACAATCTAGAACCGGCCAACACAGTAACAAAACTGACTCTCACCAAAGAGCGCTGCAGCCAATGACGACCAAGGAGCTAGTCAGGTAGATCTTCGCTATGAGGAGATTAGGCAAATTTCGCCCCGCGGCCAGGTACACAAACTCGTTAAACTAGGCATAATGCCCAGGTAAGGGCCTGGTTTGCGGTTTAAGAGCCTACACTAGTCACGCGAAGAAACGCTCACGCTAATGTTAAGTCTATGGGAAGGTTATCCCGCGATTTCTCCCTCACATTTTAATATTTTTAAATGATTTTTTTTGCATAGCATAGCTGGGGGCGATCTCTAACGTTGTTAGTTTTTACTTTTTCGGTTTTGGTTACAGTTTTTTTATAAGCGGACATTTTAAATTTTGGAACCGGTTTGAACCTGTTCTGAAAATGAAAGAACCCTTATATAAAAAAACTGGACCCAAAATCGAAAAAGTAAAAACTAACAACGTTAGAGATCGCCCCCAGCTATGCTATGCAAAAAAAATCATTTAAAAATATTAAAATGTGAGCGAGAAATCGCGGGATAACCTTCCCATAGACTTAACATTAGCGTGAGCGTTTCTTCGCGTGACTAATGTAGGTTCTTAATAATAATAATACTATCCATTTTTAAATACACTAAAACAACACGTATTTCAAAAAGAGCAAAACTTACATCCACCTCTTAAACACAGAAGCTCACAACTGAAGCTGAAGTGACTATTTCCAATTTAAAATTAGTCATACTACATTCTTATTGTAAAGTTTAAAAAGCCACACCACTTCAGGTAGATAAAAAAGATTTGAGTTGGTTTAAGATATTAACTGGCAACTGCATTACAATTCTCATGAAAAAAAAATCTTGCCCCAACCAATTTGTACATTATAGTAGAACTCTGGCGAGAGTCTGCTATACTACTTCTAATTTTGAGATTAAGAGATTTGAACAATGTACGTTCGTTTTCAATAACAAAATGTTTACATTTTTCTTTTATAGAAATACTTTATCGTTATTTTCAATAGTAAACATTTATCAGAAATACTGAATATTCATTTATGAAAATATTGAAAATATTTATTCTTACTTTTCCAGCTGTTGCCATTTCTATTCAATTAAATCTGAAAAATGAAACGAATATGAGAAATAATTTAAAATTTTATATGAAATGTTTTAAGATAAAAGCGCAAGAAAATCACCGAAAGTTTTAAAATAAAAATTGTGAGATGAAAAAATATTTACACAAAACAGTTATTGAAAATATTACATATAGTAGTTTTTTAATCTGTTATTTTGAAGATAATTGCAGATATTTTCGAACATTCTGTAATATCATGACAGCCGAATGACACAACGATTCTTCTTTTTAAAATTTAAATGCACAGTTTATTAAATGAGAGCTGATATTTACAAGATGATTATTTACCTTATGTACACTTTCACTAATATTCATTAAAAATTCCACCTAAACCACATTACTTCTTAAACAACCAAAATATACTCGGATGCCTTCCCACATCCTACTTACTCCGAACGAACCACTATTCCTTCTCTCTTCTCTTCACTTCTGTTTACTTTTCAAAAAAGGGTTGGAAGGATATTGGTTGCATGACACCACCCCGATAAGATTGTGCTACGCAAAGCAAAGCAAAATCTGACAAATAGCAACCATACAACTATACAGCATAAAATATATATAAAAACACAATTCAAAACAGATGTATAGAAGCCTTGTTATAATGAACATATAATAAACATATATAAAAAAAACACAATTCAAAACAGATGTATAGAAGCCTTGTTATAATAGTTATAATGAATATATAATAAACATATAAAAAAAAACACTAACAATTCACAACAGACGGAAAGACGACTTGATATAATACTGCATACCAAAATTAAACACAAAATAAAGTATCACTTAAATAATCCTTATACAATAACTAGTCGTGACAGACTATCTGCATTTTTTAATTTTGCACCTGGGCAATGAGAAATATTTATATTATATCTTTGTAGAGATAAGGCCCGTCTTTGTAATTTTGCAGACTGAGATGCAGATTTCTGAAGATATATTAAGGGATTGTGATCAGTTATTAGTTCAATTTCAGCACCAAACACATAAACTTCAAATTTTTTTAACGCCCACACTACCGCATAAGCTTCACGCTCAATAGTTGACCAGTTTTGTTGCACCTTAGTGAGCTTTTAGCTAGCAAAACTAATAGGACACAAATTTTCTTTCTCATCTCTTTGCGATAGACAAGCACCAACTCCATAAGAACTGGCATCACACTGAATAGTGTAAGGCTTTTTAGGATCTGGTGTATACAGCTTAGGAGCTTCACACAATAATTGTTTTAAAGTTTTTAAAGCCTCTTCTTCAACCTCAGACCACGGAATGATCTCTGGGATTTTCTTTTTTGTCAAGTCGGTTAAAGGCTTGGCGATTTCAGCATAATTTCTTATGTAGTCACGATAATAATTAAATAAACCCAATGCACTTCTGAGGGCTGTTTTGGTTTTAGGCGATTCTATTGTCTCAATGGCACGTAACTTCTCCGGATCGGGCTCATGTCTACCTTCTCCTATGACATGACCTAGATACTTGATCTGTGCCTTTGCAAAAACACATTTTTTAACATTCACCGTGAATTTCAGTTCAGTTAATTTGGATAAAACAGCGTCAAGATGTTTCAGATGATTTTCCCAGTCATTTGAAAAAATAGCAATATCATCCAAATATGCTCGACTGTACTCACGATGTTCATCCAGAGCATTGTTGATAGATTTCTGGAATGTGGCAGCCGCATTGCGCAACCCAAAAGACATGACTTTCCATCGGTATTGAGCACGATGGGTTTTAAAAGAAGTAAGATCTCGACTCTGTTCTTCTAGAGGAATTTCCCAATACCCTTTTAATACATCTAAACATGTAATTATGTTAGCACTTCCTATTTGATTAATTAATTCAGTTGCATTTTCCATAGGGTAATCAAAAGGTTTTGTCACTGTGTTCAATTGACGAAAATCTATACATAAGCGCATGATACCGTCCTTCTTTGCGACACATACGACCGGATAAGCTATTTCAGCTTCACTTTTTTCTATAAGTCCTAGATGCTCTAACTCTTCTATTTGTTTGTCCACTTCATTTTTTAGTGATTCTGGAATTTTATAAATATATGGTTTCTTTCTTTCCGCACCTGGTAATAAACGAATTTTGTGTGCTCCAACGTTGGCAACTTGAATTTTGCCTGAGAATAATGGTGTATGTTTTTGTAAAAGTTTACTTAACTCTAATTGTTTATCAACCTCCAGATGACTAAGGTCTACTTCTATGTTATTTTCATTCAAAGCATTAGCTTTAATTGGTGTTGGGTGAATTTCACCAAATTCTACATCGTCTTCAAAAATGACTCCAACAGTCTGTACTCTTACGTTAAATTTCCTTATTTTATTAGCATGAACATGTCTGACACCCCCATCAGGTAATTTTACTTTATACGAATGTGGTTTTATTCTTTCAAGTATTTCTCCGGGTCCTGTCCATCTAGCATATAATTTATTGGTAGAATCAGGGATAAGTAAATATACTAAATCACCTTTTTCAAATTCTTTCATTCTACTTCGACGATTGAAAAAACGAGTGTAATTTTCTTGTTTTTCTGCAGCAGTTAAAGAAGCAATGTCAGCGGCTCTTTCCAAATTTATTTTTAATTCTTGTAAATAGTCTACTGCTGAATTACTAAGATTCAATGGTAAGGGGATTTCACCTGACCATGATGACTTTAGTACTGCCAAGGGACCTCTAGCTTCCCGACCATACATGAGCTTAAACGGTGATACTCCAGTTGTGCAATTTGGCACTTCACGGTAGGCAAAAAGTAGAAAAGGAATATGTTTATCCCAATTAACAGGATCCGTACGAATTACATAATGTAGCATTTGTTTAAACACACGATTAAATTTTTCAATTAATCCATTCGAAGCGGGGTATGATGGAGTTGAAAAACGAGGACATGCCCCTAACCGGTTCTCAAATTCTTTAGTCAGTTCAGATTTAAAATTAGTGGCCTGGTCTGAACAGATAACTTCAGGAATTCCGGTGCGCATAAAAATATCTAATAAAGCATCACACGCCGTTTTCGCAGAGAGACTCCGTAATGGTACTACTTCTGGCCATTTAGAATTTTGATCAATTAAGGTAAGACAATATTTATGCTTCCTTCCTGACGGCGGAATAATTTCACCTATACAATCAATATTTACAGTATGAAATGGATATGGTGCGCGGACAACAGGTGTAATCGGAATTTTATCTGTTTGTTTCTCAGGGCTTTTCAACTGACAGTTCTTACATGTTCTACAATAATTTTCTACATCTCTTGAAATATTCGGCCAATAAAAAGATAATTTAATTCTTTCTTTAGTTTTTCTCATCCCTAAGTGGTTTCCAAAAATTGAATCATGAGCTAATTCTAACACTTTATTTCTATAACTTTCCGGTAACTCGAGCTGATATATTTTATCACCGCAAATAGTTTCTTTATGATACAACAAATTATCCCGTATCAAAAAATTATTTTTTCCTAATCTAGCGTCCTTAAATGCATTCTTTAAAGTTGCGCAATCTTTTTGTTCTTTACAAAACTTGTTAAACTCTGAAAATTCATCATTTCGATCATTTTGTTTATTCTCTGAAGAAATAAAACAAACATTTAATTCCTCTTTCGCCAGTGGGGCGTCTGAGCTATTTTTAGCTTCGTGACCTTCGAACTCCTGCAACTGACTATTACACAACTCTTCATTTTGAAGTTCAATCAAAGCATTATATACGTCTGGAGTTAATAAACAAGGGACATTTAAGTTTTCAGTGAAAGCAAAAAGCGTATTTAAAGTGACATAAATTCCACTGTTAGGTAATTTATAATGGATGGGTATAGTAGCCAAATTTGCTTGTACTTTTTCTTTGAAAGCGGACTGTAACAAAATACTACCTTTAGCTTCGATTTTTAGATTGGGAATTAATGACGTATTTAAAATACTTATTTGGGTACCGGAAACAATAGTAGCTTCTATTTCTTTACCTTCTACATAAATAATGATTTTTTTTTAAAGGAAAAAGAGTAACTTCGTTTAATTGATCATTCATGTGTAAATGCCTAGTACTAACATTTGTGACTACTGCATTACTATTTTTATTTGGATTCAATTTATTTGTATCTTGTTGCATTTTCGGTTTTCTCTGACCCTGATCATCATTTTGAGTATAAGATTTATCATACTTATTTCTTCTGTTTGGGCAAAATTTTGCTAGGTGTAATGGGGAATTACAAATATAACAATCACGTGATTTTGAGAAGTGTCTGTTCTCATACGTAGCTTGATTTTTCCTTAGTTGTTAGGGAACATATTTAGTATTATTATCATTATTCACTTCACGATAAATAGGTCGTTTCTCAAATTTTGTTTCCTCGAAAGACCTGCCTTTTGCAGTAAAATAAATGTCACAGTCTTTCGATAACTGATCGGGCAAAAGCCAACTTTCTCCTTGCTTGACTGCAATGTGAGTAGCTAGCTCATTATCCAAAGTTTCAAAAATTTTATCTGATATTATTAAATTAATAAGTGAGTCGAAATCTTTAACATTTCGAATTCTGCAATAATTTAACAAACAGGATCTTAATCGGGAACCGAACTGTTGATGGGTTTCACCAGGTAATCTTTTAGCGTTTCTAAAATTTTGTAAACAAGTAAATGGGGACGGTTCATATTCTTTCAAAATTAAAGATTTAATTTTATCATAATCAGCTAATTCTTCATCATCAATATAAACAAGAACATTTCCTGCTTTTTCACCTACTAATTTTAGCAAAATTTCCGATTTATATTCCTTAGGAACATTTTTGTGCTTAAACGCTCTTTCTAAAGAATCAAAAAAAAGATTCCATGTTTCATTTTTCTTGGGCACTGGGATTACCAAAACTTGAACTGCTTTAATTAATTTATCTAATGATAATGACGTACTATTTTCCCCTTCGTTATGGGTTAAATTCTCGCTTCTCATTTGTTGTTGTAAACGCAATCTATTTACTTCCTCGCCATTTTTTCTTTCTGACACTGTAGTCGATAAAAATTCAGTTACGAAATCTTTATCTTTTAAGTATTCTTTAGATTTCAATAACAAATCTTTTAATTCGGGTACTCTCTTACTAGCATCAGCTTCTTCGCCTATTTCTTCCAGAACAATAAGTAAATCCGCTTTAGTTACGTTTTTAAACATTTTCGAATAAAGTTAACAGTATCTCACTACACAATCAAATGATAAAAAAAGAATAGCTCACCTCTATTTTGTAATCCAAACACTGCGATTCAAAGCACATACTTTATTATTTTAAATCGTAGAAATAACTCTTCTTCTCGTTATGAGAGCGGGCTGTAATATCATGACAGCCGAATGACACAACGATTCTTCTTTTTAAAATTTAAATGCACAGTTTATTAAATGAGAGCTGATATTTACAAGATGATTATTTACATTATGTACACTTTCACTAATATTCATTAAAAATTCCACCTAAACCACATTACTTCTTAAACAACCAAAATATACTCGGATGCCTTCCCACATCCTACTTACTCCGAACGAACCACCATTCCTTCTCTCTTCTCTTCACTTCTGTTTACTTTTCATAAAAGGGTTGGAAGGATATTGGTGGCATGACACATTCTTTAGGTTGTTTGCTGTTTGAAAGAAATCGTAGTTAATAGTCAAAGAAATAAAAAAAATACAGATAGCACAACTCTTCAATTTACCGAGAAAACGAATTTAGACACAAACTTCTGTACTTTAACTTTGTCGTCAAAATGTAAAAACAAAAGTTATATTTATTTTTTAATAGTCTCAAGCAAAAACATAACAACTTTCTTACACGCTTTTATTTAACTTCGTTTTTGTCTAGGGTCAAATTTTGCAATCGATTTTTGACCCACTTTCCTCGAGCCAATTTTCCTCAAATATTGCACACGTTCATTGTCGTTGACAATGCAATATTCGTGCATATTCAGGGCCGTACTTCATCAGGGGCAAAATCTAGGGGCACATTCTTTTACATATCTAACGAGCCAGTTCTGCTCAAACTTTTCACGCAAGTTAAATGTCGTTAGCAATGCAACATTCATGTAATTTCAGGGACGTACCTGATCAGGGACAGCATGCAGAGACAAAAACATTCTTTTGCGTTTTTGATTGAAATCATATATGTCACAAAACGTCTTTGCCCAAAATTTTGACACAAGTTAACTGTCGATAACAATGCCACATTCATTTAGATTCAAAGATACACCTCATCAAGGGACAGGCTTCAGGGCAAGAACATTCTTTTACGATTTTGATTGAAACTACATATCTAACGAAATGATTTTGGACAAAATTTCCACACAGGTTGATAAATTGATTGTCGTTAACAACGAAACATTCATGTAGTATGTAGTTTCAGGGGCGTACTCATCAGGGACAGGTTCCAGGAGAAAAACATTCTTTTACGATTTTGATTGAAATTACATATCTAACAGAACGATTTTGGCCAAAATTTCCACACAAGTTGATAAGTTGATTATAGTTAACAATGCAACGTTCTTGTAGTATGTAGTTTAAGGGTTGTACCTCATCAGGGATAGGCTCCAGGGCAAAAACATTCTTTTACGATTTTGATTGAAATTACATATCTAGCAAAACGATTTTGGCCAAAATTTTCACAAAAGTTAAAACTGTCGTTAAAAATTGAACATTCATATTGTTTCAGTGTTCAGGGACAAAAGTATTCGTTTACGTTTTCGATTGAAATCACATAATTAATGAACTGATTTTGCTCAAAATTTTCACACAAGTTAATTGTCGGTAACAATACCACATTCATGTAGTTTTAAAGGCGTACCTTATCAGGGACAGGCTCCAGGGACAAAAATATTCTTTTACGGTTTGATTGAAATCTAACGAAACGATCTTGACCAAATTTAACACACAAGTTCGTATGTCGATGTCAATTCATATTCAAGTATTTTTAGGCCCGTACGTCACTTGGATCCAAGGGATCCTCTATCAGATTTTTATTTAAAATCATACCATCTTTTGTATTAAACATATATTACTTAAATTATTTCAAGTTGTATTTTGACTTTATTCTATCTGTACAAGAAGAAAGTTATTGGATTCGTGACAAATTTTGAGTTCGGTTTTCGACGGATTTATACGCTTTAGAAGATCCTGAACAAAATTTGACTAGTTTTAGAAAATGTTTAACTGTGAGTCTGTGTCCATAATTCATTAACTTTTTGATAAATTTGATAACATTTTAATATTAATTATCGGATTATAATAGTTATTTGATTAATAACATTTTGAGTTGTAACTTTACATATATGTAACTTTATGTTATTAAAGAACGCTTTGAGTCGTACTTTACGAATATGTTATAATCGTTTTCGTCATGTTCTTAAATCAAAAGTTATGACGCAAGAATACCTGGACAATAATTCATGGACATCCTGTATATCAGTGTTTTTCTATTGATCGTATTGTTCAAATATTTCAGATTTTAACAGACTTTGGAGCTCATAGTTATTGTGTTATTTTTAAACTAAATAACTACTATTATCATTAAATAAAATTTTGAATTTTTTTTCTATATGAGAACAGCTTTAAATATTGCATTTTCCTATCGCATATTAACAGAAAATCAATAACCATGAACGGAGTAATTGTAAAATAGAATAAATAAAAATGATAAATAGGATCACAAGGAAGTAAATTTATTCGACACTTATCTTAGAGAAAGCGTATGAAATTTCAAGCTCATGAAAGAAATTTAACTGATCTGATATTAAAAACATAAATATGCAAATTGGGATTATTAGAAGTTTTTTCTGGTATAAAATGTGATAAAGAGTTGGTTAAATTGTATATGTTTTTAATTATCATGAGTGAAATTTTCGGTTAATTAATGCATTTATTCTTTAAATTTTACATAAAAGAAGTCACGGGTAACAGCTAGAAGTTCATATTTTAAAATATTTATTTAAGTTACTCTATTAATGACTGAAATAAGCTAATTATTTTTTTATATATTTAAACAATTATTAAAATGGGAGATTTGATCCGGGTCAAACATCCCACAACAGCCATTTTGAAAAAATATATATAATAAAAAGAAAACTGCCCAGTTAAACTGAGGGCATTGAGCTCACAGGCTATTCACACTAATTGCATATTATACTCTTATTTCAAAGAATCTGAAATAAGAGAAAAATAAAGAAATCAACAATATATTAAGGGGGGTCATCCCCCCGTTACCCCCCCCCCCTCATAGTTAACTAATGAACCCCTTAAACTAATCAGGGAAGTCTCTAATTACAATGAATATATATACAAAATTTGAAGAAAATCCGATAATTCTGCATGAAAACCCCATTTATCTAAATTAGGGGGGGGGGATTTGCCCCCCGTCCCCCCCCTTTATACTTAACCAATCAATCCCGAAAACTAATCAGGGAAGCGTCTTAACCCAATGAACCTATAAACAAATTTTGAAGCAAATGGGATAATTCTGCATGAAAAACCCATTTATATAAATTAAGGGGGGGGGGATTAGCCCCCCCGATCCCCCCTTTATACTTAACCAATCAATCCCAAAAACTAATCAGGGAAGCGCCTTAACACAGTGAACCTATAAACAAATTTTGAAGGAAAACGGAATAATTCTGCATGAAAAACCCATTTATATAAATTAAGGGGGGGATTAGCCCCCGTTCCCCCCCCCTTTATACTTAACCAATCAATCCCGAAAAGTAATCAGGGAAGCGCCTTAACACAGTGAACCTATAAACAAAATTTGAAGGTAAACGGATATTTCTATGAAGAGTTATCGCGTTACGTACATACATACATACATACGTACGTACGTACAGAACCGGCGGGCACATAAGCTCTCAGGCTTTGATAGCCTGTGAGCTAAAAACACTTGGAAATAACTATACCAAGTTCAAATAATCAATCTTACCTTTCAGATCATTACTTAACTTAAAGTATGCTTTAAAACAAAAGTATCTTTTTTAACATTATGTTAGCAGAGGAGGTTATGAATAACTAAAATTTCCTTTTTTTATTGAAAAGGGATTGCAAAATGTTCCTTTATTTTTTTTAATTACCACTACAAATAACTGAAAAACAATATTATCTAGTAGAAAATGCTTATAATATGCTTCAGTTCTGTGCTTATCAGCAAAAAATTTTTTTAATAAAACAAAAGCAACGGGTCAAACCTCCCGTATGATTAAAAATTCTCAATTTTTTCTAACCGATTTCAAGTAATTATTTCTTAATTTATTTCATTGATATAAATATTCATTGATTTATTCTTATTGTACTTCAGTTGGCGTAATTTATCGAAAATGGTTTGGCACAATAGAATGCTTTTTGTAGCAATCCTTAATGCTGTCCGTGTTCATTTCTAATCACATTGTTGCCAATATCTCTCATTTTAAAATGTAGTTCACGATCATACGTTAAAATTTTTCACATGTCTCAGTAAAATAAAAAACTGTAAACGGTACGATGACCATTTAAACAAGAAAGAAAATTCATGCATCAAGCATAGATTTTGAAACACTTTCCAACACTTCCAAAATACTTTAACGAAACTTTGCTGTTTAATAAGGTAAATAAAATACTTAATTAAATATTTTAGAAAACACAAAACACATTTGAATACCAGATTTCAGCAATTACCGCCTATAGACGGAAAAGTACTCCAATTTTCTGTGCAGCCCTGTATTTGATCGATAGATTTGTATATATTCTTCATAATATGCTAAAATTTATCTTAGTAAGAAAACGCATAATAGATTGAAAATTCATTTTCAGCAATTTCCACCAATAGACGAAAACATACTTGAATTCTTTTGTACAGCCATGTATATTACCTACAGATATTTATACGTGCCATGGTGCATATGTTAAGCTGAAATTTAATTCAGACATAAATACGCTTGAAACTACTGAAATCACACTTCCAAAAATTATGTATAGGTAATTACTATATACCTATTACTATGTATCCAGTTCTTTGTGTGGCCCTGTATATGATTTTATGCCCATTTTAGAAATATCTCTTAGTATACTAAATATAGTTCAGCTTGAAAATGCATAACTCAATAAAAAAACCACCTTTAAGCAATTCACGCTCATACACCGTAATGCTTACGAATTTTTTTGTCTAGCCCTGTATATGTTCTATAGAATATATATACACCACGTAGTATACAACGTTTTAGTTCAACTTAAAAACACAAAACATAAATGGAAAAGCACTTTCAACAATTATTGCTAATAGACAGTTCTTCGAATACTGTACCCGAAATCTTTCGTGTGTCCCTGTAAATGAACGATAAATGCTATGCATGTCTAATTCTACAGCAAGCTTCTTGTAGTAAATCGCAATAATGTACATACATTTCATTATATTTGAAAAAATGTTACATAATACTCTGAAAACTGTTTTTCCCCGTAGACCATTGTGTAATCGAATTATTTTGTGTGACCCTATAAATGAATAATAAATGCTTTGCTCCCCCCAATTCTACAAAAAACATATTTTGGTGCACTTCATAAATACCTATCAATTTCATTCTGTGTGAAACGATGTAGCATCATTAAAATGCACTTTAAATGATTTTTTTCACATTGACCGTAATGCAAAAAAATACTTTTGACTGTCCCTGTAAAAGAACTGTAAATATGCTGCACACTTCATTTTCAATAGCGAGCGTGCTATAGTAAACATTAATAATATACAAAAATTACAGGGCAAATATTTACGAGAGTTAGAGCACGGACGATCGGACAGTCAAACAGAAGTCATAAACGCTTTTCAACTATGTTGGAAAGTGTTATAAACGTAATATAGTACTAAGGCATAGTACAATAAACAATATATTCAATTTACGCGGAGATTGGACAAATTTTACAAAAGTTAGAACATAGACAGTCGAATATACATAAAAACAGTTACGCGGATAAAATATTGGTTTTTATTTATTTATATCGTAATGATATTGATACGGGACCACCAATGAACCAAGCAGTTTTCAACTAAAAAGTAATTGTAAATGTACACTGTAAAAAATGTTCGTAAAATTTCAGTAGATGTACCGTAAATTAACGGTACTTGTACCGTTTTCACTCTTTACGGTATGAGTACCGTACTTCTAAGGTATATTAAGCGTAAAAGAACCGTATATGTGCCATTTCGATTATAAACGGTATTTATACCGTAAAATGATTGTTTCTCAGTAAAAAATCGCTATTTATACCGTAAAATAATTATTTTTCAGTAAGGAAAATGCTGGTATCCCCGCCTCGGTGTACGGCAACCCCTGAAGTAATGCTCTTGCTCTTGTTACGTAATACGTGCAGGCCTGAGGAGAGGGGAGAGTGCAGCCGGTACATATACCGTCCTGTTAAATTACGGTATATATACTGGTCATAAAAATGCCAGTATATGTACCGTAATTTTTGACCCAAATTTTTTACAGTGTAGTATACTAAAAATAGTTCAGCTTGAAAATGCATAACTCAATAAAAAACCACGAATGCATTAAAACGGCCATTTAATACATTAAAACTAAGAGCGATTGAAATATAATTTAATCATAATAGAGATTTGTAAAAAAAAAAAAATACCACTTTACCTCTGTCCCACAATAAGTCTTTCAGAAGGTGAAATCCTAAAAGCCCAATGTCATTGCCAACGCTTTTAAGTTTATTTCTTATCGTGTATCTCACAAAATATCTATGCTCTTAAAGAGTGAAAGGCCACTTATCGAGAATATTATCGGTGTTTCCTTCAACAATGATCGTAAGATGTAATGGGAAAATGTGAACAAGAAGAAATTCCATAATTACATAAGAAAATCCCTTATTATCATTAACCTATTTTAGGCCAAGCATAGAAATTTTATTAAATGTGGTATTATTTGCATTGAAATTTGCTTAAATTACATTCATTAAGACACCAAAAAAGTTTCGTGCATGAAAAATAATATTTTATTTAATTTGACGTTACCATTATTAATTTACCATTAATAATTTACTATTAAATTTAAATTAAAAAAAATTAAGTTTTCTTATGGCATTTGTTGTATTTTTATTTTATTTACAGAACTTGCAACTTTACTCCATCATAAAAACATATGATTAATCTCAAGTGGAATAATTATACATTTTCAAAAAATCGAATTTGTCAATAACCGTTTCAAGTAAAAAACCAGCGTATTTTGAAAATTTCTCAACAGAAAGTGATTATTTCAATTGAATTACTAATATTTTACAGATGTCTCCAGAACCCTTAAAAATAGCAGAAAAATAGAATTAGTGAAAAATATACGTCACAGTGTTAATAAAAATATATTTATTGAAATGGTGCGTTTACGCACCTTTGGACGAAAATGGGTTAAAGTAAAGACGTATTTACTTAAAGTGATAAATAGTACACATGAAGGCTTACACTGTAAAAAAAATTCGTAAAATTTCAGTAGATGTACCGTAAAATAACGGTACTTGTACAGTTTTCACTTTTTACGGTATGAGTACCGTACTTCTAAGGTATATTAACCGTAAAAAAACCCGTATATGTGCCACTGCGATTATAAACGGTATTTATACCGTAAAATATTTTTTTCATTGAAGAAAAAGACCTTTGTGTACGGCAACCCCTAAAATGATGCTCTTGCTCTTGTTACGTAATGCGTGCAAGCCTGAGAAGAGCGGGGAAGTGCAGCCGGTACATATACTTTAAATATTTTATGGTACATATACCGTCCAGTTAAATTACGGTATATATACTGGTCACAAAGTTGCCAGTATATGTACCGTAATTGGTGACTAAAATTTTTTACAGTGTATAATTACCTTTTAACACTTTGTCGTCCGGCGACACCACAGTGGTAAAGTGGTAAAGTAACTTAATTTTAATTCTTAAGTGCTACATTGGCACCAGAATTTTGGAATGAAAAATTCCCTTTTATAAAGTACATGAAGAAAAGATTTCAGTTATTTTCGAATAAATTTGTTTCTAAATTCTGGTGTCAATCAATCATTTCAACATTTTACGAATAGAAGTATTTTTACGAGACATGCGGACGGCAAAGTGTTAATATATAGATCAACAAGTTTCGTACGCTCAATCGGCGGCATTTTCAAGTTCAGTAATGATAAATGAACTATTATCGCATACATTTTTGAAAATAAATATGATAAACATAAATCACGTGACCACATGTATAATGAAAGCTGGTGCTTAAAAATGGTTAACTGTAAACGTGAAATTTCCGTTATACCAACACCATGCCAAAATATATGTTAATGCGCCATTTATTTCAACCCTGACCGAACCAAATATCGTGATTTGCTATTTATTGAATGTGAATAATTTTTTATTGTTAGTATTTAATCATAACCTCGCAAAACATCTTAATTTGCTATTTTTCGAATAGAAAATATTTATCATTAAGTTATAATTTACATTTTTTACTGACGCTGAGATGGATTTTCCCATTTGGCAGTAGTTACCTTATGATTAGGAAGCGGCAGTAAAACTGTTTCAGGACTTCGGAATTATAAGGTAGATTGGGTGAAGATACCGTAGCTTCTGATTTATTTATTTTTTTTTTAATATAAAATCGACTGTTGTTTTTATTTGTTATTCATTAATTTCTTGTTAAAGTTGATACATTTATGTATGATTTAAAAAGGTATTTCCTTTTACAAATATCATAGAAAGCATAAAAAATTTTGCTTTTTGTAAATGTTTGCATTTCGGCATCTTACCCCAATCTTGGGGTAAGATGGCCAACTACATAGGAACTACATAAAGAAACAGCGTAAAAAATGTTGGACACTTACCAAAGGTGTTAAGATGAAATAGCAATAGAAAAACCCTATTTAAAACTTAAATAAAACAACGCAAACTGGAATTAAAGTATCAGTAGGGAAGCCTCTTCCACACGACTGAGTGGCATTTCCCTACAGCGCCTGCGCATAGGAAAACCACGTGACACGGCATCTCGCCCCAAGTTACCCTACATAAAGTTTTTCTTCAGAAAATCATGAGCGTCTTCTTTCAAAAAATGAAATGTTTACTGCAATGCTAAGAGACATTTACTATTTCATGCCTGCAGTTTAAATGGAGTTTTATTTTATTCATTTATTGCATAATATTTTTTGCTATTTTATATTAAGTATATACTATACAGGGTGGTCCTAAAATATATGTCAAAAATGTAAAGGTAGGTAGAGGAGACCTAAATAAGCAGATTTCGTATAGGAATGTGGGTGCAGAAATGCAGCGTTGAGGCAGTAGAGGGCGCTGTTGAGTTCGGCGGATGAAAGCGTTTCGCTGGATTGAATCGTCTTTTTCCGCACGATTTTCGAGCAACATGCATTGTTACACCAATGCGTAACTGGTCGACATGCATTTCATGTATGGGGATGCGCAAGGAAATGGAGCGGCTGCTCAAAGGATGTACATGGAACGATTCCCGGGTAGGAATCTGTCGGATCGCCGAACATTTCAAAATCTTCATCGGCAATTGTGCGCGAGTGGATTGTTTCATGCTTCCAGGTGTGATACGGGCACTGGAAGATATCGCAGAATTTCAGCAGTAGAAGAAAAAGTATTATGTAGAGGATATTCCTTCGGCAAGCTCGAGAGCCGTTAAACGTGCGCATCCTTTGAGCAGTCGCTCCATTTCCTTGCGCAGCCCCATACATGAAATGCATGTCGACACCCCTCTACCTACCTTTACATTTTTGACATATTTTAGGACCACCCTGTATATTGATTTAATAAAATAGTTCGTGAAAGCCTGTAATTTTCAAATGTTATATTTTTTAAATGCTTATTTTCGTACCAACAATGCTATATTTTTTTCATTTTTTTTTTTTTTCACGTGAATTTCCTTTTGTGCTGCACCAACTATTATGCTTTGCGACAATGGTGTTGGTATAACGGAAAAGTACCACATATTCATATAAGAGGAGAGATAAATTTTAGAAGGATTTATAATACTTACTAAATCCATTTATTATAAATTATTAAAAAATTAATTTAATTTATAAGTTTATGCTACTTTATTTTTAATTAAATAATTTCAATTAATATTTTAATTAGTTTCATTTTTAAATAAAATTAACATTTAATTAATAATTGTGTACTATTTGGGGTTTCTATACAAAATACTATTTAGAGAACTAGGGGCTTCAAACTGCAGTTTCCCATGTAGCAGAATATAGGTGATAAAACATTTTTTTATTGAAAACTAATATTTTTTTATTTATTTTTTTTACATTTAATATATTGTTTTAGATTGCCCACTAACATTAAAAAGTATTTTTACATAAAAAATATCAAATATGCAATCAAATAAAGTTTTGAAATTTATCACAAGCGATACTTTCGTATTTTCCACATGCCACGTGTTATCAGTCAAAAAAATCACTAAAAGTTTTGCTACTGACGGAAGCCTTTTTGATTAATTTCAGTGCTTTAAGCGCGTAATTCAATTACATGTCTGATGAATTCGGATTTTATTTATATTATTTTATTTATTTATTTATTCATTCATTTGTTTGTGTGTTTATTCATTAAGTTTTAATTTTGTTATGGAATATTTACCGAAAATAAATCCTCAACTATTTATAGTGTTTCAAGTGCAAACTGATTAGTTCTTTGTAATCGGCCTACACTAGATTTAAAAATAATTCATGCTTGAAAATTATTTTAAAACCATAAACAATCAGTAAGCTGAAATACAATTTTCAAACAAATTATATTTGATTTTTTTTTTCCTATTCAACGATATAAAAATTTAAATTGTTCGATTACATATATGTTAAATTTGTGTTTTCTTTCTTTCTTCTTTTTTTTTTTTAAATCTTTTTATTGAAGAAGTTTTAATTTCGTTGTGCAAAATTAGTCAGAGACAAATACTGAACTATTTATATTGTTTTAAGTTCAAATAGTCATTATTCTTTCGTAATGGAGCATACATGGAATGGAGATAAATTTAAAAAATTGTTTTAAAAATCACAATAAATGAATAAATTGCGATTCAGTTTTCAAACAAATTGCATTTCAAAATATATTATTTTCTATACGATGGTGTAAAAGTTGAAAATGTATAATGTACAGAAGTTTAAAAAATTGCAGTAACAAATATTGCAAAACTGAAATTTAATCGTCAGGTGTCGCCAACCACAAAATGACGTTGGGGGTAACGTAAGGTCATGTTTGTCTTTTATAATATAGATAATATGCACATGCAACTATGTGTATACTTTAAGATAAGCAAACTGGATGTAATTTTCCACACCAACTAAGACAGTGGTATTACATATGGCACGTTATATTATTTTTACATTTAATGCCAAAATGAACCACGAATTTTTAAATAAACTGTTTTAAATAAGAATAAATCTAGTTTTGTGCAGTGTAGTTTTTCATGCCTATTCTAAGCAAAAATAGAATTTAACTTAGAAAAAAAGAAAAAATATTTTTGCCATATAATTGTATAAAACTTACAGCAGGGTACGAGCCTTTTTTTTTGGGGGGGGGGGGTGGAGGAGCCACGGGGATTTTTTTTTCCCACCAATCCTTTCCTTTCTGCACCAGTGATAGCATATATCAATTTCGTGGCAATTCAAGTATTATTTACGAAAGACAAAGTGCGGACAGACCAAATTCATAAGGGACATTTCAACTACGTTGGAAAGTATTAAAAGTATAATATTCATTACAGAAAGGTGTCTTTCTTCAAAAAAATTATATAAGTTTGTGAGGGTAGAAAAAGAGAATGTTTAAAAAAAATGGATCATAAAATTTTTGAAATTAAAAAAAAATTCTGAAGAGATTTGAATGGTTGATTTAAGTATGATAATTTCGTTGAATAACAGAAACTTCCCTAAAATTTTCTTTATTTTTATATTGTCTGATAACTTAATTATCCACAAAATCATGGTATTCTAGACAATCTTACTTTAGTTTGATCCAAATCAAATAATTACGTTTTGAAACAAAAATTGTATTAAATTAAAATATTTATTATCTCTACGTAGTATACATTTCATTTCACGGAAAAATTTCTCGCTTAAATCAGGTTTATTTGATTTAATTTAAATTAAATTAAACAGTGTTACGTCCGGTTGAAAAGTATATCATGGTGCCCTTCATGAAAGTTAAGTTTTATTTTGTGAAAATGGACAAATGGTAGTTTAAAATATTGAAATATATAAAAATGGATAAGAAAGAATCTTCACTAAAAGCATTTCTGATTAATTGATAACCTTGTAATTGTGAAGTTTTATCAGCATGTTTTACAAGATCGATAACGTTTTGTATTTATCTTTTTTTTTTCTTCAAAATTGATTTTTCTTGTACTTGTAATTATTGCAGAAGTGGTTTTGACACTAGTCAAATAATTAGAATTTATTTTGAAACCGAAACAGTGAATGAAAGATAAAAAGGGAAAAGAAGTATCCATCACGAAATTGTATTTTTGTAAGCAAAATGAGACCAAGTCCAAACATTTAGGGTCAATAGCGTGTGCAAAACGTAGATTAAAATAGTTTTAAAATGAAATAGAAGATAGATTAAATAGATTTTTTTTTTTTTTACATTTAGTATATTGTTTTAGATTGCCTAACAATTACACCAAAAATCACTTTTGGTAATTTCGTATTGGCCAATGGAGAAACATGTCACTATTTTTAATAATTTTTGCGATTATTTTTATTTCAGTGGAATTACATATCTACAAAAAATAACTTTTGAAAAGTTAAAAAAAAATCGAAAGCTGTGGCTAAAAAAGGGTATGATATCAAATTTCTAAGGTTTTATTATAGTACTTATTTAACTTTTTCCCATTAAATAAGTTTTTATATATATAAGTCGAGTACTACATATATGTTAATAGAAATCGTTTTCTCCTGTACTAAATACATCCTAACGTGTTTTTGAAAATTCAATTTATTCAAATTATGCATGATGAGCTTGGCGGCCATCTTTCCATATTATACGCAAAACTGTAAGCACCCATATCCGTAGTTAAAATCCGAAGTTCAAAATTGTAACTTAAGCAAATATTTTAAGCGTTTCGTTTATGGACTTTTATGCTCTGAAAATTGTGTCTTAAGATAATGATGACTTATCTTAAGGATTCATCTTATGATTTATTTTTTAGAGTAATTAATCATTTCAAAGTAGTAAAAATCAATTTATCAAAATATCAGTCTTCCTTAATTTATCTGTCCGTAGTTTAAATCTGAAATTCGACATTGTTATATTACATTGCAAACATATTACGCTTTTACTTTAGAAATTTGGGGGCTTAGAAATATGGATAGATGGCCGCCAAGCCCATCATGCATAATTTAAAAAAATTTGAAATTTCAGAAACACGTTAGGATGTATTTAGTACAGGAGAAGACGATTTCTATTAACATATACGTAGCACTCGACTTGTATATATGATAATTTATTTAATAGAAAAAAGTTAAATAAGTACTACACTATATGGCCAAAGGTGACCGGTCACTTGCGATTTTAGACGTTTTGTTAACTATCTACAAAAATACATGAGGAATTAACCTGAAACTGCAGGTGTGTAAACAGTATAGTATAGGTTATATATCTCCGCGAAGATTTTTTCACGAAACCCCATACGGGACTGTCAACAAATTGAAAAAGAACGAATATCTTTTGGATAACCCTGTAAAAACTATTGTAGCAAAGGCGTTCAAACTCGAGATTATTAATAAGTGGCTTATTGTAATATACAGTGGGTTGCCAAATTATTAGGGACAGTCATATTATTTGCTAGTTTTATACTTTGGGTGCACTTGACTGCTGCTCTAAATGGTTTAAGTGTTGCAGGAATGTATTTTACCGCTGTCAATATCTCTATAATTCAACTTTTAAGTACTTTTGGAATGTTAAAAGGTTTGTTTGATTTCTATAAATATTTTAATAACGGGAGAGACGCTGAGTCTTTTACACACGCAATAGTGGAAGACGCTTTTCTTCAATTTAAACAAAATTATTTGGGTTTTTTTTTTTTTCGGAAAACTTAAGAATTATATGTGAGTATTATCTTTCTTTTATTGATTAAATATTTGTTTTTTGCGAAATTATTTACGATTTTAATTTATTTTTTATTTTTATTGATTTCAGTATGGGTCGAGGGGTTGATTTGTCCCCTAAGAAAAAAATCTGAGGTAAAAACCTTTCTTCTGCATACGAGTCATTCCCAAAGGAAGATAGCAGAACTTGCTGGAGTTTCCAAGTCAGTAGTCAATAGGATAAAAAATAAATCTGGACAAAAACCAGCCACTTTCGCCCAAACGAAAAGGTAAAAGTGGAAGAAAGCGCATAACAACTCCACGTACCGATAGGAAAATCCGGGATATCTGTTTAGGAAACAGAAAGAAAAGTGCGGGACTCCTTACTCAGATCGTTCAAGAATCTAGAATACCAGTTTCTAAGAGAACTGCGCAGTGGAGATTAGAGGAGGAAGGGTTGACAGGTCATTGTCCACCCAAGAAACCCCGGTTGACAGAAGCGATGAAGAAGAAGCGCCTTGCCTGAGCTCGTGAACACCGCCAGAAGACAGTTGATGACTGGAGTAAGGTCAGTTGTTAAGATAATTATTATTTATGTCATTTAAAATCATTTATTTCTAAATTATTAACATACTAGGGTGCCTACCTCCTGCGAGCTACGCTCGCCAACCCCCGCTCAGACTTCGAGGCCTCTAAAAACATGACAGCGTGCTTTGTTTTAAAAATATTGGTAAATCTGTAATTGGGATGCCATGCTTTTGACGTTTTAATGGGGCATTTTTTG
Organism: Maratus michaelseni; assembly: GCA_963931845.1. Taxonomy (NCBI): domain Eukaryota; kingdom Metazoa; phylum Arthropoda; class Arachnida; order Araneae; family Salticidae; genus Maratus; species Maratus michaelseni. The sequence continues at coordinate 225,269,795 of OZ007596.1, forward strand.
ATTATCATGGCCTCATACACAGCTGTTGCGACAACCGACGACTGTTTTAGGGATTCATAAGTAAAATCAATTACAACTTGAAAACCAGCTTGTATAAAATGGTTAGGTTTAAATTGTGGCTACCTCTCGGACTTTTAAAACAACGATCTGTATTCTATTCTTCCTTTGCATTTAAGGATGAGAAAAATTCTATCTGCTTGTGAATAACATTAAGAACCCCGGTATTGAAAAGTACTATGTTATAGACATTTTCAGTAACATGTTTTAATTTTCTCTCTATTTTAGTGCACCATCATGCATATTTTCATGTTATTTTAAATATGTAAATTATTTATTTTAATTAATATGTATATACGAATTTTCTAATAATTATTTATCATACAAAAATAATTAAATATTTTGTGTATGCATGCCTGCATTTATTCGGCATCAATTGATGAGATATTTAAACAAATTTGCTATCCGCGATAATTTTACACCATGTTATGTCACTTGAATATTGTCCATAAGAAAATCTGGTACTTTTCCAGTATAGGATCCTTTGCTTTTAGGTTTGGCGTAATTCGAGCTTCAAAAAGGGATAGATTCGTTAATATACATAGATTTGTTGCCAAAAGTTATGAAAACAAACCCAATGAACTTTTGGTGCTTTTCTATTACAGGGGTCTTGACGCTTTTTTAAAAAGCTTGGCGCAATTCGGGCATCAGAAAGTGAGATTTGGTGCCAAATGACATAAACAGCCATGGAAACAAATTCGACGATTTTTTTGTTTATATGCGTATTTTAATTATACGTATATTATTATTGTTTTTTCTATACCAATTACTTCTGATTATATATAAAATAGGATAAATGTAATTTTACGCTAAGCAAATTGGATAAATGTTGAAAAAATGCTTCTGTATACGAAATTACAAAGTGAATAGGTTGACAGAAAGTATGTTGCCAAATTTCCTTTTCCGCCAAGGCTATTTTCTCTGTTTCGTCAAGGCCCCATATCAATATCAATAAATAGTAATTACTGTTAATTCCTTTCCACCCCTTTCTTTTGCGTTTACATAAATGACGTCATTTGGAGGAATTTATTCAAAATATTTTCAGTTTATAAATTAAATTAAATGCTGACAGACGATTGAATCCTGATGATATAAATGTGATTTTTTTTTTCAAATTTTCCTGAAAAACATAATTTAATCACAATCTTGTCTTCATTATCGATTGAAATAAAAGTTAAATTCAATTTCAATTTAAACATGACAAATAAAAAGAAATCAATAATCCCTATCGGGATCCTTTTCAATTTTTTTCCCTTTTTTGTCACAAAAAAACTGAGTAATTAGTTGCCATCATTACAGAAATGTCATTAAAATTAGAAAAAAAATTAATATCTCGAAAACTAATTCCAATTTTAAAATTCTATTACCAGTTTTGACATCCGCGGATTTTTATGGACAATTGGTATTAATTTCACCATCAAGCGTTTAATATTTTATTAAAAATAGCCCTGAAACATAATCAGTCGTTTAATCAGTCGTTTCATAAAATCGTTTCATAAATTCGTTTCATAAAATTGTTTCACAAATTCGTTTCATTAGGATTTTAGATATATAGGGTAGATTTAATTTTTTTCAGGTGTGTTTCTCAGATGAATCAACCTTTGAGATTTTAGCCGATAAAAGCAGCTTTGTCAGGCGACTCCCAGGCGAAAAATACCGCATTGATTGCATCGTGGAGAGTGTTAAACACCCTGATAAAATAATCATAAGCGCTAAAGGGGTTGAACGCCTCTGCATTGTCCAGGGAACCATGAGACAAGACCAATACAGGCAAGTTCTGAAAAGTCGGCTGCTGCCGCAAATTGAAGAATGGTTCCCAGGTGGTGAAGAGTTCATGTTTATGCATAATTCAGCGCCTTGTCATAAAGCTAGAAGCGTTACAAAGTTTTTGGTAGACCACAATATCCCAGTTTTACCTTGGCTTGGCAATTCTTCTGACATGATCAAATTGAAAACTTATGGAAGATCACCAAGGCGGATATCGCCAAAGATATGATTACAACCAATGTACAACTCATCGAAAAACTAATAAATGTATGGCATCACAACCCTAAAGTAAAAGAAAGTGCCAGAAATTGCATAGAAAGCATTCCGAGAAGCATCGAAGCACTCCTCGAAGCCAAAGGAAATGTCACCAAATATTAATATCCTTTACTTAACATTGGTAAATTGACTGTATTATATTTTTGTTGGGTTTTTTTTCATATAATATTACGTAAATACTTAAACTATAACAATAAAGCTTTTTAAACTTAAAAACAGTGTTTATTTTCAAATTATATCCTAATATTGTACAAAAAATCTATACTTCATGACTGTCCCTAATAATTTGGCAACCCACTGTACTGTGTTCATTTTTATGAGGATAGCATGTATACTCGTAGAGAAATTAAGGTTTTTATAAAAACAGTTCTAAATTTCGCCTAGTTTTTTGCTTATAATTTGCAAAGTTCTTAATATAAAAAAAGTTATTTTCATAAAATATGACAAACAACATTGTACATAAAACTCTGCAATCAAAATGAAAAAATATTAAAAAATGGATTAAAAATGATTAGGTTTACTAAAAAATGTTTGACTGCGCATGCGCGAATGCAATCAAAATATAATATGCATAATGTATTAGCTAAGTATATGGAGCATAATTTGTGAAAGTCTCAAAATCATAGCTTCAAAATTCTGAAAATTATCGTCGATAGAATAAGCTCGAAATCCGTTGTTCCCAAAAGGAAGCAAAAGTATGAGGGGTTGTATCCAAATATAGTAGTACGTGCAATATTAAGTACGCTATAATTGATAATTTTCACAATTTTCAAGCTATGATTTTGAGACTTTCACAAAAGTTGCTCCATATACTTAGCTAATACATTATGCATATTATATATTTAGTTTGCATTCGCGCATGCGCAGTGAAACATTTTTTAGTAAACCTGCTCATTTTTAATCCAATTTTTATTATTTTTTAATTCTGATTGCAGAGTATTATGTACAATGTTGTTTGTCATATTTTCTGAAAATAACATTTTTTTATATTAAGAACTTTGCAAATTATAAGCAAAAAACTAGGCGAAATTTTGGACTGTTTTTATAAAAACCTTAATTTCTTTACGAGTATACATGCTATCCTCATAAAAATGAACACAGTACATTACAATAAGCCACTTATTAATAATCTCGAGTTTGAACACCTTTGCTCTTAATTTTTACAGGGCTATCCAAAAGATATTCGTTCTTTTTCAATTTGTTGACAGTCCCCTATGGAGTTCGTGAAAAAATCTTCACGGAAATATATAACCTATACTATACTGTTTACACACCTGCAGTTTCAGGTTAATTCCTCATATATTTTTCTAGATAGTTAACAAAACGTCTAAAATCGCAAGTAACCGGTCACCTTTGGCAATATAGTGTATAATAAAAGCTTGGAAATTTGATATCACACCATTTTTTAGCCACAACTTTCGGTTTTTTTTTGTTTTTGTTTTTAAGTTTGACTGTTTTTTTTTACTTTTGAAAAGTTATTTTTTGTAGATATCTCTTTTTTTTAAATAGATTATACATAATTTAAATAATCTACTCTATGAAATTAACATGAGAATGTTACGTAAAATTACAATTTACTTTCAGTTATTGTTTAAAGGGTTAACTAGAAATACCAGTAGATTTTTCAATTAAACTAATTACACCTTTAAAAACAACATACTAAATGTGGCTTGTTATAATACTTGTTATTCTTCGTTAAAAAATATCACTGACTAATCCATGAGATGAGTAAAAATGGAATATGTCTATAGCGCGTCAGCGCTGCTTTTGAAATCAAACGTGATATCATTCTCTTAGAAAAAATGGCTGACTTGCAGATGAAATTCGATATAATTAACTCGTAACTGATTTGTGCTATTATAATACAGATGGTACACGGTCGTTGGCGGTGTTTTATCTCTGTTTTGGCATAACTTTTTTAGTTGCCAAGTTAATTAACAGTTTTTTGCTAATTAAGGATAGAAATTTATTTATTTATTCACTGAATTTTATAAAAGCACGTAGATTAGGTTATTACTTGTCCAAAAATGAACTCCTTTTTCATTTCTGCCCTATATTTTAGTCTGTAGGTTGTTTGAAAAAAAAAGTTTGACGAAGAAAAAAGTGATCATTTTAAGTAACTCTACCTTTTTTTTAAAAATCTATATCTCTGTTTATAAATCGCTTATGAAGATGAGTTTGGTCTCAAATTGAAGAATTTCTTCAATAGATTCTTTTAGTTTTCGTTTTTTTTTCTGTGACGCTTGGTTCATTTGATATCTGATATTTTAATCTGGCATGTTTGGTCGATTTAACATTGCGAAGTTGCTTCCTGTAAGCAAGCAGTAGCGGTATGTTATCCAACTTGGCGCTGTTTGTTGGGCTTTTTTTTTTAATATATATATATATATATATATATATATATATATATAGCTTGGCTCGACAGAGCGACCGCCCTGCTTGATCTGTTAAATCCGTGTTTTATTTATTTAATAGCGGGCTTTCCCCGCTACGCTGGTCGGTTTCTCCAAACGAAACTTGAATTAAACGAAATATATCAGTAAATTTGACCCTGTATTTTAAAGCAATATGGAGCTTTGTGGATTTTTAATTGATGGCAACTGCTATAACGAAAAATGTTTAAATTTAATACCAAAAGGCTGTTAGATTTTTTATCTCTATATATTAATTAAAATATGAAAAAATTAAAATGGATCACAATTTGTGTATTACTAAATTGGTGTAAAAATAAAATAGGTTCTAAAACATTAAAACCATTTTAAGATGTTAAAACATTCATCGGAGTCCCGAGGGCTTTCAACCAGAACCTAGCCATCATCAAAGAGTGGAAATGAAAAAAAATTCTAAATTTTTTTTATTAAAAAAATTAAATTAAAAAAAGATTTTTTTAATTTTAAGCAACTATTGTTCGATTATACCGGATGTCCTAAACTGAACTGGCTGATTTTAAAATTCAATAACTTCCAAACGGTGACACATATATAAAAAATTCTTGCAGGAGAATAATGCAAGATGTCAGGAGTTATTTTACTGATATTCCCGATTTTAGTTCGAATTACCAGCAATAGACGGCGCTGTGAGCGATAGGAGTGCCATCCAGGCCAAAACTAAAATCGCCCAGCATTGAGGCGAAGGAAGGGGGTTCAATACGTGGAGTGGGTCTCATTCGCCAATACAATCTTGTTCTTAAGGCCCGATTCTGAATAAGATTTAATTGGTGAATGAGACCCACACCTTTTATTGAACCTCCTTCCTTCACGTTATTAGATGATTTCTGCTTTTGTCTCGATTTGACGTCTATTACTCGCAGCGCCATTTATAGCTATTCGAACTAAAATCAGGAATCGCAGTAAAAAAAAAAAACTCCTGGCATCATACATTACTTTCCTGCAAGAATTTTTTAAATATCTGTCACCGTTTGGAAGTTTTTAAATTTTAAAATCAGTCAGTCCATTATAGGTCACCCGGTAGGAACACACCAGAAGAAATTTGAACATTATGCTCTATTAGATAATTGTTTTAAAAAGGTACAGGGTGACCTAAAATGATATGAACATTTTTAAAGTTCAATATGTAAACAGTGGCTGCTACTGAAGTTATTCTCGCAGAAAATTAATGCGTAAAGACAGGAATTTCTTTACTACGCTTTCATGTTTTATTTCCAAATACCACGGACAGAAATAACTGCGCTGTTCTCGAACTGTTAGAATGCTCAAATTAAGTACAAGATGAGATCTTGCCCCGATTATAAATATTGTGCGAAAACTATTATAATTAGACGTATGGTAGTTTTGATACATTGCGAGTACTGTTAAAGTCTTAATAATGCCACATACTTCATGAAATCTCCAAAATGTACACCCTTGGTAGCTCTGAGAACGTCAATGCGGTATTCTAAATTTCGCCAAGTGTTCATTTCAACCATGGATTACTTATCAGCAAGATGGAGTATCCCCTCACTGGGGTACCATGGTTCGTGGGTTTCTAGACGAATCATTTCCGGACCGGGATTTTAGAATCGAGGGATCAACACCATGGCCTCCACGTTTTCCTGACATTTGTCAGTGTTTTTTTTAGGGGGGGGGGGCGGCTATATCAAGGACAGAGTCTTTGCCCAAAGACTCAAGGCTAAGAAATAGGATGCTGTGTGTATTGTTATAGAGGGCATGTTAGCGAACACTTCGTGAAAACTAGAATACTGCGTCGATATTCTCAGAGATAAAAAGGGGGACACATGTTGAAATTTTATGAAGTTGTGGTCTTATTAAAAACTTCATAACAATACTTACAATGTATCCAAACAACCATATGCAATAATTATAATACAGGGTGGTCTTTCCCAGATTACAAAAAATTATTACGATTAGTACATTCTAACCTTTGAATGCAATACTGTAAAGTTTTATGGAAAAGTCATGTTCTTAAGATATTTTTAGTCCATCAGATGGCGCGACTTATGCAAAAATTTCGGACTGGACGAGATAGACCAACACCATGGCCTCCTCGCGAACCCGATATTACTCCTCTAGATTTTATCTTTTGGAGGTACGTAAAGGACAGAATGTTTGCAACACCAGTTAATCTGTGAATGATATTAAAACGCTCAAGGTCAGGATCACAGATGCTGTGTCTAGTGTCACAGCCCAAATGTTTGGCAATATGTGACGAGAAATGGAATACCACCTTTACATTCTTTGAGCTACCAAGGGTGCTGACATTAAAATTTACTGACTTAAGTACTTGTATTAAAAAACTTCATATGTCTTTACAATATATTGAAACAAGTATATGCCTAATTATATTAGTTTTTCTGCAATAAATTGTAATCAGGGGAAAGACAGACTACCCTATAGTTTTCGCACAATATTTATAATCTAGCCAAGACTTTTTGCTCATCCTGTATTAAATGCTCACTCAGCTTTCCCCTTTATTCTTTTAGCTGTTGAAACAACAACAAAAATTGTTCTTTAAACTGCAATATTCAGAAGTACAGTAAAACTTAAAGACATTTAATAAAACTAAAAACATTAATATCATAATAAAATCAATCTAGTATACATTTCAAGCTTTATACAAGCACTCCATCAGTACAAATGGCAATCGATAACCGAAGCTGTTTACACATGTGTACGCGCAAAATTGTGCCATTTAAATATATAAAATCACCAGGGACTATGCGTCACAGTAGGACAACAGTCTGGTGGAATCGTACATGCTTCGATTAAAGGCAATTTCTGTAATCTTGTAAACAAACCTTCTAGGAAAATGCTTTTTAAATTATCGCAGTTTTATTTTACTTTCTTTGAAATATGGAGTGTTGTCGGTATCTGTTGAATGATTAACAAATTTAGATTGCAAATTGCCGGACTTGTAAGTACGTTTATACTCCAAGTTGATGTTGCATGATGGTCCAGTTTCACAAATATAAACAGAGCCACAGTCTTTACAAGGATTACTGTTAACTATACCGGTATTCTGTAAGGGGGGGGGGGGGCTGAAGGCATGAATTTGCTTAATATATTCTTTATAACATTTTGGGAGTTTAAAGACTGTACCAATACATGCATCGATTTGAGTAAAATAGATATGTTTCAGTTCCATATAAAAATATCAGAAAAAATAACTTGTAGGACTCGTTTGGTTTATGGGGAATGATACAGATTGGTCTTTTAAAAAAAAAATTATTTTAAGCTGTCGTGTAGGGTAGTCTTATTTCAAATCGGTAAAATATTTTTCTTTTTGAAAGATTTCTTCATTGCTACAATGTTTTCTTGCTCTTTGAGTTAAGGTTCTAACACCGATCTTATGGGAGACAGGATTTTCAAAATTAAAATGCAAGTACTGATAACCGAAAATGTTGCGTTACGGTATACTCATTAAAATTTCTTTAAAGGCGGTATTCAAAAAAAATGTTTTTCCACGCTCAACAACTCAAAATTTTGAGACACATTCAGACTCATTTTTAAAAGTAACAACAGGAAACTTGGCAGCGTGATTTATAAAGACATTTAGAAGGGCCCCATGTTTTTATTTTGCGTTCAATTAATTAGAAATTGATTTACAGACAATTATTTTCACAGTACGATCATTTTTTTTTGTTTCCAGCGCTATCGCTTTGGGAAATTCGGTTCAAAATGTCCACTTTGACAGCATTTTTTTGAAATATATTGTCTTTATCAAAAAATTGAGACAATACGGACATTATAAAGTTTCTGAATAAGAGAACCTGCCAGTTGGATGCATTTTAGAGCAAAAATGAATTTACAAATGTGTCTCAAAATAAGCAGTTTGGATTTGAATACACCCTTAACGTGTAACTTTGTTTTTCAATCAAAATGTGCAAGTAAGGGTGTTTACAGTCAGTTGAAAAAAGTCAACATACCTTTTCCAGAAACAATTTTTAGAGCCTAACAGTAAAATAATTTAGAAAATTTCATGTTCAAGGAAAGCTGCACTAAAGAATGCGCACACAAGAGTCTTGAATGTATTGAGTTGCAAGGGGATTGCATTGAAAAAAAAAAGAAATGTCAAAAATCTTGTGCTTTCACTGTCAGGCCGAGAACCTATCGAACCACCCTCGTATATCTAGTTGTAAAAGAAATGGGTTTCTCTTTTTTTTTTTTTGGGGGGGGGGGTCGTACCCTTTAACATTACAAAAAACAGCTATCGTCCGAACACTACAATTTCAGTCTGTTATAAATATAACTGTATCCAAGCCCTCTTTAAAATTTCGTGAAAATATGCATATTTAGTAGAAAACACATGAGATAAAGCCGAGCGAAGCCACGCATAAAACCACCCGCGTTGAAGAGTTTATCAATTTTATATATATATTTCAAAATGTTCATAGGTAATGTAAATACGGTCTGCTGAGATGCTTTAAAAAGATTGGGTCGAAATACAGACGTTTAGTTACCGTAGTCTCCGGGGAGATAAGTGTTCTGCTGTCGAAATTTTGAAAAAGTTTAAAAATCATTTTTTTGAAAAACTAATAGCACCGGTGAAGAGATGAAGGCCTTTCTTTAAAAACTTATGTTTTGTTTATTGGTACCTCTGAAATAGAGCTTTGGGAGAGCCGATCGAAAGACAGTCAACCGCGAATATGTCTTTTTCAAAAGGTTAACAACTACATTTTTTCGAATTGATTGCGGCGTTTAAAACGGAAAAGGTAACTTCAAGAATATGTCGTCCGTTTTTCCGTATTTTGAACGGTTTGGCATAATGAGTTTTAAAAACGGCAAAAAAATCAGCGTTGCGCTATTTCCTTCTACACCTGCGTAAAGCATGGACCGAGCATATGCGTGTGCGTCTGCCGATTTTTGCAAAAAACTGAGTTTAATATCTCGGCAAATTATCAAAAAAATAAATCAGAGCCAGAGAAGCATCAGGACCTGCTTTGGACTATCCTCACCAAAATTCAGATTTCTTAGGTGCTCTAGATTTCGTCAGCCATCGCGCGCACACAGAATTTTATTTGTATAGATTTCACGTAAAGTGGAGATTCTCATTGATGACATTCTTTCAGCAATGTACTCTCATGTTTACCGTTACACTACACCATACTGCAATGTTTAGGCTTATATAGTTTAAAAGAAAGACAAAATTACGAAGATTATTTTTTTCCCCGAACAAAGAAGTTTGCTTCCACTTTTTTGCCATGCCTTTGTTATTTGCAGCATTTATTTTTCCTTTTGTGTATTAGTATTCAGCGCTTACTTTGAACTCGGGCTACGGCCTCATTGGCGGTTTTCGAGAGTTAACGTGAAGACACTAAATAGATTGTATTGGAATAATCTGAAAAAACCAGGCGGACACAGCTACAGTTCTTTATTTTAGAGGAGACAAGCGCAGTTTAAAAGCTGACCGGGAAATAAATACGCTCGGTACCCCCAATATTCGGTAAGTAAACAATTCCTTGTCTAATACTTCTCCACTCAATATTTTTATCACCAAATTGTCACAGAGATGACTTCCCACAACTGTTCAATATAGTTTGTAGAAAGCATAGATTGCCAATTTAAAAAAGAAACCAATTTTATTTCAGAAATTAAGCCTGGATTCTCTGCTTTAATAAATAGACTATAAGAGTTGCGTCTAGAGTTTCAGTGCAATTGTGCAGCTCCAAAAAATTAACATGTTTCAGATTAAGAGAATAAGATTTCGAAATACATGGGCCAAACATAAGAATGTTTGTCTAAATTAAATATGCCATTGTTAAAATTAAACAAAAATTGTTAAAATCAAAAATATTGTGCTTGGCAGAGTTTTTTCACACTTTTTAAAAAGGCAAGTGAAAATAACATACCGTAATTTGCAAATTCATTTTTCTCTACAATTTTGAGCAGTACATTTAAAAATGTCCCACGAGTTTGTTTTATTCAAAATTCTTAATATGTTTCAGAATTTTTTTATCCATACGAAAATACGCTCATCAATTTTCGAATATTCGTTATTAAAGAAACGTTCAAATTAGTGTTAAAATATATTAACATGAATTTAATGAACATTTAGCTCTGTCAGTTTTAGATAACCGACAGATTAAAAATGTATACGCGCAATTTAAATAAAATCTTTAAATTGTAAAATTTAAGAAAGATAAATTAAGATATTTACTATGCATTAAAGGTTATTTTCAACTTTTCACATTTCTTAAAAAAAAATAGTAAACACCAATTTCAAATAACAATCTTAAACATTTTTAAAGTCCACCCTCTCCTTAAATGAGGGCATTTAGCCCTACAATACATAGATCATAAGCGCATATTAGCATAAATTTCCCGCCGGTTAAAAAACATCCACATTATGCATACTACGAGTAAAAGTAGTGGTGCAAGTCATTAATTTTGTAAAATTGCGCTAAGTTTATGGAGGATATTTAGACCAGAGTTGCCAGTTTGACTTTCTTCTTCGCCAATTTCAAATTCATACCAGAAATTTCGAATAGTAATTCTTACTTTAATGACTGACATATCGCGATTACACCAAATAAAAATTACTTTGGAATTTCTGGTATGAATTCCTAGTTACGAAATTTTATTTAGCCAAACTGGAAACCCTTATCTAGACAAACTAAATAGAAAATTGGTATAAGTGAGAGTTCTACGAAATTGAAGACAGCATTCGAAGATATTTTACTTCGTTTGAATTAATTGAATGCAAGAAAGTTACACTAGAACTAAAGGCAATTTTACTCTAGTTTTTTAAAACTATTTCGCACCAGAAATTTTATTTAAAACTATTTAACTTATTCATTTAACGTATTTGCGAGTTTTATATTTAATTTATTTTAAAAAGAAAATTTCTGGTTCAATCGGAATCATTTGGTAACAGTCAAAATGACGGCTCATGGTAGATCTATTGTTAAGAGCCTACACTAGTCACGGAAAGAAACGCTCAAGCTAATGTTAAGTCAATGGGAAGGTTCTAGCGCGATTTATCGCTCGCATTGATATTTAAATAGTTTTTTTTTTTTTTCATAGGGTAGCTGAGGTCAATCTCCAACGTTGTTAGTTTACTTTTTTGATTTTTGCAGTTTTTTAATAAGCGGGCATTTTTAATTTTGGAACCGGTTCTGAAAGTACCCTTATGTAAAAAAAAAAAAAACTGGAACCAAAATCTAAAAAGTAAAAACTAACAACGTAGGAGATTGACCTCAGCTATCCTATGCAAAAAAAACTATTTAAAAATATTAAAATGAGAGCGAGAAATCGCGCTAGAACCTTCCCATAGACTTGACATTAGCTCGAGCGTTATTCGCATAACTGATTTAGGTTTTTAAGAGACTACGCTAGTCACAGGAATTCGCAAGCTAATGTTAAACCAATGGAGTTCTTTACAAACTTCTTGTTTGGAATTCCACGTTTTTAAATTCTTTTTTTTCCCCCATAAGATATTAGAAGGCACAGTTAAATTTTCAATTTTTGTTTATATTTTATTCTGAGGATACTTTCAAAATGAGTTTGATTCCAATATTTAGTGTCCTCAGAGAAAAAAAAAGTATTAAAAACGTGCGTTATGCATTGGTTGATCTTTGATGTCCTCTGCAACAGCATCTTAAAATTATGATATTGAAATTAAAATCAAAGTTGTAAAGAACTCCATAGGTTTTACATTAGCTTGAGATTGCCGTCGCGTGACAAGTGTAGGCTCCGAAACTTTGAACGTTAAAATAAATGAGACTTGCAACACTGACTTAAGAGCCTACACTAGTCACGCGAAGAAACGCTCACGCTAATGGTTAAGTCTATGGGAAGGTTATCCCGCGATTTCTCGCTCGCATTTTAATATTTTTAAATGATTTTTTGCGTAGGATAGTTGAGGTCGATCTTCAGCCTTGTTAGTTTTTACTTTTTTGATTTTGGTTAAACTTTTTTTATAAGCGGACATTTTAAATTTTGGAACCGGTTCTGAAAATGAAAGTACCCTTATATAAAAAAACTGGAGCCAAAATCAAAAAAGTAAAAACTAACAACGATAGCTATCGACGCCAGTTATCCTATGCAAAAAAAAAATCCATTTAAAATATTAAAATGCGAGCGAGAAATCGCGGGATAACCTTCCCATAGACTTAACATTAACGTGAGCGTTTCTTCGCGTGACTAGTGTAGGCTCTTAAGAGCCTACGTCAGTCACGCAAAAAACACGCAAGCTAATAAGTCTATGGGAAGGTTCTTAACAGATTTCTCGCTCGTATTTTAATATTTTTAAATTATGTTTTTTGCATAAGGTAGCTGAGGTCGATCTCTAACGTATAGTTTACTTTTTCGATTTTTCTATAAGGGTACTTTCACTTTCAGAACCTGTTCCAAAATTGAAAAATGTCCGCTTATTAAAAAACTAACCAAAATCAAAAAAGTAAAAACTAACAACGTTGGAGATCGACCTTAGCTATCCCACGCAAAAAAATAAATTTAAAACTATTAGAATGCGAGCGATAAATCTGCCAAGAACCTTCCCATAGACTTAACATTAGCTTGAGCGTTTCTTCGCATGACTAGCGTAGGCTCTTAAGTATTTTCAAACTACTTTTTACACTTTAGTTTAACTTTCATTATGTAATTTAAGGTGTAACATAGTTGAAACTTGTGTATTAAACAAAAGGGCGAGAATTTGTAACAGTAAAGTAAATAACACAATTTCACAGAAACCTTTATTGAAATGAATCAAGCGATAAAATAAATTAAGTTACAGGCAACATTAAAAATCTTTACATATAGTTACTAAAAATATTTCATTGCATGGGGCTCGTTATGGTTCCAAGCACTCAATAATTTATCGTTTATGATTTAGTCTGTTTTAAACAATAACGGAGAGAGAAGACAATCTTGCTAAAGGTATAGGCAAGTTAGCAACGAAATTTTCCACCGATACCTTATAGGTCTCGGTTCAGCAGGAACATAACGTGAACCTCAAGAGGTAAATTTTAACTATTTTCTTTAATTACATAACATCAAAAATTTTTAAAAAGTTAGAAACGTATAAAAATCTAAACAAGATAATGTCCCTTGGACTTTGTTATAAACTAAGCGAATTTTCAAAACATTGTCAAGTTCAAAAAATTTTCCTAAAAATAAAAAACGAAAAATTTGAAAAAACACGCAAAAGCCGAATGAAAAGAAATTTGAATACATCGGCCTCGCAAGCTATCAAAAGTTTAGGCTAAAATATTAGAGCCATAAAGGTTAGTGTTAAAAGCTAAAACGAAGTGGTTAGATAGCTAGATTTTAAAAATATACATGCAGTTTCAGCACGGTCTAGCTTAATATTTAATAAAACGTCACATAGGATACAACGAATTCTACGTGTGAAACCTTTTAGAAGAAACTGGAATTCATTTGAAATAAGATTTTTAAAAATGCCCTATTTCTTTGGAAACTTCATAATTTGAGTAAGCAAGTCTCAAATTTACTCGGGTGGTTTATATGTTCATGAATTACATTCTAGCACCATTATCGTCAGAAAGCGGCGAGCCTGGAGGATATCTTGTCAAGAACGTTTTACGTTCGGCGCCAGGTGCAGCTCTGAAGTTTTTTAGACAGTCGCCGAGTCTATGGTCTCGAATAGCTGGAAAAAAAAAAATAGAAGTGAGTAAAAAGAAAATTTCAGCATCATTTTGCATCTCATTTTAAGTATTAGAAGTACCTGCGATGGCAGCAAGCATTTTTCTTCTGGCCCCATAGCTAATGCCAAGTTGTTGAAGGTCAATGTCCGTCAGAGTCAGCAAAGTGATCAGATCAATCTGTTGCAATTTTTCTAATTAGTTTTATGGTATTAAATTATTCAATACATCAATAATTACAGGCAATACATTACATACATAGGCATTAATACAAAATGTGTCTGTACACTTGGGAAAGTACGCTGGAGCGTTACGTCATTACACGATTACTAAACATTTAAACAAAAAAAAAAACATTCATTACAGTGAGCAGTTGAGTAAATTAATTTTCCCATGCACATAGAAGCAAACAAACACGAACGCGAGGTACCTAGTGGGCGATATTTAACAAAATGTGGCCGATGGGTGAAATCGGCCGCTTTGTAAAAATTCCTTTTGTAATAAGTAAAATTTTATCGATCAAGCTTGAAGATGTCATCTTCTGGTTTTAATAAAATGTAATGCCCTATTTTGAAACTTAAAATCCTAGTTATGTTTGACAAGGGAAAGTATTCAAATATTTTTTTGGAAACAAAGATTTCTCAGATCTGCGAGATAAGATTGATCATCTCCGAGATCAACAGTTACCAATTAAAAAGATTTTTAACCGGAAATAAAAGTTCTCCGAAAGATTTAAACAGTAAGCCCTGCTAATTTCCATAATTGGTTAAAAAGAACTATTGCTCCTAATCTGTAACTATTCGCATCCCTGAACTCAACTAATCTTAACTGGAGAGACTAAATATGCAACCAAAGCAAAGAAGTCACGATTTCTACGTAACGCAAAAAAAAGACTGAAAATGACTTCAAATAGCCAGAGTTTAAAGGTCCTCTTCACGCACTTGAAGACACCCGCTCACTAATGTTAATTCTATGGGGCATTTTTCTAATTAATATCTATCTATCTATTGGATAGCAGAGATCAATCTATTTCCGCAGTTGATTACTTTTTCGATTTTAGTTTTTTTGGACGAAGATACTTTTACTTTCGGAACCGGTTTCGAAAGTAAAAGTATCTTCGTAAAAAAAAAAATCCGCAAAGAAAATCGAAAAGTAATCAACGGCGGAAATAGATTGATCTCTGCTATCTAATGCAAAAAAATGAAAAATATTCAAATGCAAAACGAGATATTCGAAACATAATGCTCCATAGGATTAACATTAGCGAGCGGGTGTTTTAAAGAGAGTGAAGAGGACCCTTAATGAGAAACAGTTTAGATATACAAGAAAATTTTCAAACAAAGTTTATACGAAGCAAAACTGGAGAAACAAGCAAGTTTGTTCAAAAAGAGAAAAAATGCATTGTAATACTTTTGGATCAGTTCTATTTTAAACCCAAGCGTAATTATTTCCCCAAATAAGTACAAGTGATAAAAATTAAAGATTTACTAAAATTTAACGAATATTTCATTTACTGAAATCTAACGATTAGTTATTGAAAACAAGTGACAACGCAGCCAACGAAAGAGACAGGTCGCCACACCCCACCGATCTCTGCTACTTAGCCTACCTTGCTCACGTGACATCCAAGTGACTTTAAAGTCGCTGGCTACGTAATCCCAAGCTATGGAAGAATTTGAAAAAAACCTTAAAAGTTATTACATTTAATAGGCAGCTTTCCAGTATTGCAAAGTACACGATTTGAGAGTTTCAGAACTAAAATGAGCAAACAAATTAACCCTCTGTCTGTCCAGCAAAAGGGCAAAATTTTAATGTTCTACTTTATTTTAAATGCTAAAACAAAGCGATTATTCTAAAATTAGATAAAAAACTTAAATATATCTGAATGTAAACCTTGAGAGTATCAATCATTACTCAATGTATTAAAAATTGCATTATATTTGTAGAATTATATAAATTTAAAAAATGCTTATATTGCAGTGAAACCTGGAGTTTAGTGAACGTATTAACACGGGCTTGTCAGCGAGAGGGTTAAACCCTTTCTAATAAATTATACATATTCGATATAGCTGGATTTTAACAGCAGACATAATCGTCCTCCGTTGTGTATTTTCTCTAGTATGAAAACCATCAGATCCTCATAATTACCAATTTGTTTAGGAAATAAAGTCAGAAGATCAGCTGACATTTTAGTTTTACATACATTGTTTAACATAAACAAAGCTGAAATGGATTGTTTTATTTGGTATAAAAAATAAGGGCAACGCTTTTGATAGTCTTCATATTATTGAAATTGTTTAAAGAATAGGAATTTTATAGCATGGATGCTCTAGAATTTTCGAAAAAACATTGGATTTATGTCGATAAAGTCAGAAAATTACTTAAAATTAAAAAAAATATCTAATTTGAGATGTTAAGTGTCATCAGTACATCAAAAAGTTCTAAACTCGTGGAATATCACCGATTATTGCAATTGATTCGTAAATTTAAGTACATTGTTATAAGATCATATTAAATATGAAAATTATTTCTATTAAACATCTCAGTCGCCGTATAAAGTAAATATTCACCCAGAAAATATTAGAAAACTGATGCAATCTAAAGTTGTACGAGCACATTGAATCTCATACAATGTCATGTCAGCCCTCCGTTATTTAAGATTTCAGATCGGTATTGTCCTATGCATCTTGATACTCGTATGTAAATAAAAAACCTTGCTTTTAACACAGCCTTAATTGAACATTCAAATTTTAGAAACTGAACAAATATTTTAGGCCCGATATTAAAATTTTTTTCTGGTCGTTTCACTAGTTAAAAAGACACCATCTAAATAATTTAAAAAGAGATTGAGTAATTTATTCCACACAAGCTAGATTGAAAGCTCAGGATTAAATATTTCGTATAAAAATGTACTTTATTCTAGGAGTTATAATTTCCTCCGTCCTACATTCCCATATTTAGAACCATGATGTTCTGCTGACATTTAAACACTTAAAAAGATTATCAGTTCTTTTAATCCTAACATTTCTACAACTTTTCAGATGGGTTTTCTTTATAACCAGGTGTTAAAATATTTTTCGAAAATTCCGGAGACGTTTCTAGCAGAATCCAAAACAGAAACAAAACTATACCTATAGGAGGCGTTGTCCCGACAGATTCATGAACGCAGACGAAACAGATTCGTAACACTCAATAGGGACACACCAAGAATAGTTTTTTCGGAATTCAACTTATAAAGGGTTTTAAAGGGGGTGCCGAAAGTCATTTCGCCATCTCAACAGTGGTTTTACGTAGCAACGCGATATGCAGCATAACAAATCTAAAAAGTTGAAATACTTATTTCAGTGGTTTCCGAAATTCAACATCCGAGGAAATGAGTTTAGCAATGCCGTTAAATTTTATTGTTAACATAAGTAAATTATCCAAATAACTTCGGGTTTTTGCTTGGAGATAAGAAATAAAAAATATTTATAAATGAGTTTAAATAGATAGTCTTAAAAGCAGCAAGTGATATTTTAAGCATGAGGTTTGAAATTAATTGAATGTTTAATTTTAAAATTCGTGGACATGAAATATTGCGTATACAATAAAGGTCCCATAAAGAATCAGTCTTGAAAGTTGCACTGAAAGTCAACATTTATATACAATTGTTTTGAATTTGATATTAGAGATCAAAGTATTACAACTGAGACTATTGCGCAACTTGTACAAAAGATATTCATTCTAAGTAGTGCAAGAAAGGGAAGACTTGCTTTTATATTCAAATCAAAACTAAAATTTCAATATTTAAATTTCCATTTCATCAGTTTGAAACCATGCAACCGATACGGTACAATGCCATTCAAGATTTAGCAGATTTCGTTTATATCGAATATAAAAATAAATAAATAACAGTGTCCATAAAACAATTGACATTGAGTGGGATCACTAAGACTGAATTTGTGCTATTATAAAATTCTGATCGCTCTATATGTAAAGATAAACTCCTATCGCCTTAATGCATGAAACACAAGGAAAGATGTACACATAAAATGTCTGAAGAGAAACCCTCACAATGAGGTATTGAATGTGAATCAAACATTTTAACATCTGTCATTAAAATCATATTTAAAAAAGACAGAGTTAGAACAGCTATTAAAAGCGGTTCATTGAATTAGCCTGTTTGACAATAAAGTTTTATCAGTTGCCGAACCATTTGAAATAACCGCTTTAATAATTTAAAACTTTACCTTTCCTGAAAAACTTTACTTTCAGAGTTGTCCCTTTATAAATAGGATTGCAATATGGCACATGGTATAGTAAAGTATTAAACATTTTTTAAAGGCAATATTAAATACTAAATTTTACTAATTTTCGATCACGTCAAATGGTAGTTTATTAAACTCATGTAAATAAGATAGCAATTTACCTCATGATGACATAGAACCTCTGTGTACTTCTGCAAGTCTAAAAGATTGAGCAGCTGTTCTACGTTCTTGATTGTTCCATAATCAATTGTGGGCTGTTTAGGGATGTTCTCCCAGAAGTTACTGAAGCTAAATGGTGAAACTGAAAAAAATACAACAACTTAGTCATAAGCATGAGCTTGCTGGATAATAAAGTGCCATGTACAGAAATCTAAATATTTTTTAATTTTCAGTTATTCTTAAAGAAAGCTGAGATAATTTAAAGCAGTGTTATATTTGCCGCAATATTAAGTACAATGGCTTGAGATGGCAATTTTTTCAAAGCTTTCTGAAGATTTGCTTCATATTCAGTTTTTATTACAAGTAGCCCAAAACTTTGCTAGTTACTTTTGCACAAGACTAGGACTTTAAATATTTTAAATATTGCAATGACAAGTATCAAAGTTTAATTAAATAATTCGAAAAGTTTGTAGTTCTGCAAGATACAGTAAGCTCAGACGTTAGACTATCCAGAATTATTAAATAAGTGAAAAAGATTTATGCGTTTAACGCTTAACTATTGATATTTCGTTATAGTTTAAATTCTGAACAAATATAGCTTGTAACAGCGTCAGTGGGAGACGCAGGCCGGATTTTTTATTTACTTATTTCTGAATTAGAATTCCCGATTTATTTTAGAGCTATGCTTCCAAAGATTTTTTTCAATAGTTTAAATTCAAAAGTTCCTGCACAGATATTGAAAGGATGCTCAGATATTGTATATAAAAATGTACACGTATGTTTGTATACGTTGGGCGTTTACTTCACAAACACTTAAACTTAATTATCTTTACAATAAAGGAAAACTCATTTTTACATATAAAACGTGATTTACGGGTTTTCAAAAATGAAAAATGATTAACTTTAGCTATAATCTTAGATTTTATTTTACCCAATATTAAAGGATATGACTGAAATGTTCACTTTATCACAAACCACCTAGAAAGTGCAATGAGACATTAAAATATTAACTAAATCTGTAGACCTTAAAACATGTTTCTTTGTTTCGGTAATCACGCAGTCTAGTACAAAGAATTTTGTAGCTATTTAGAGTTTCTAAAAAGTTTGCCAAAGTTTTAAAAATAGCGTTGAATGCACAATACACGGGGGGGGGGGGGGACTAAACGTTTTATTATACCTATGGATTTTGCAAAGATGGAAGCTTATGGACCTGAAGTGAAAAAATTTTGATAAGAGGCGCGACATGTTAGCTTAGAACAGCGGTTCCCAATCTGTGGTACGCGTACCCCTGGGGGTACGTAGCGGGCCTGGGTGGCGAGGGAGGTACGTGAAAATATCGGTAATGGCGAATAATCACAAAAATTGTTTAGCTGAAAACCCATAAAGAAAGTTGATAGTTTTGGATTACAAAGTTAGTCTCGTATGCAATTCCAATATGTTACGTTACACTCAAAATGAGGGAAAAGGCCCACTATACTTAATAATTCATTGATAAATTCACTGTCGCTATCTCCGTCCACCGATAATATTACATGTGTACTTATATATTTACCCACGACTTCGCGAAAACAACCATTTACTATTATACAATATTCCTTTCCAAACACTTCTCTTATTGTTCCGATTTTAATAATAATTGCAGAGCACCTTAATTACGTCAGAGCTGCTAGCATTAATTTAATGCTTTATTTTGAAGTCTTGATAAGCAAATCCTTGTTTTCGTTTAGGCGGAGTTATGTCACTAATGTATATTAATAGGAAAACTTTTTAATGCGTATTTACTAATGAGTATATTACTAATTTCAATAAAGCATGTTTGCGTTATGTGAGTGAGAAGGGGTAGGAGCGTGGTTTTGATAAATGGGTGTACTCCGAAATGAATATCCTAAGCAAGGGGTACGTAAAAGAGGAAAAGGTTGGGAAGCGATGGCTTAGAAGGCAATGTTTCTCAAACTCTGAATAAAAAAACACTAGCTTTAGTTAAGACTACCATTATGACCTGGCCTCTATTTTTTTTCACATTGATATAATGAATTATGACGATATATCGAACAGAAAGTTGTCTGCAAGCGTTACAACACAACCAACAAAATTAAATTTTAGAAATGGAATTGTTATGCTTCTTATAATAATTAGTAGAACACCGTACTTTGAGGCTAAATTATTTTATACAGTTTTATACACACAAATTCTGGAATAAATTGCCTCTAGTCATGTTGCTCAAGTCTACTTAAATTATTAGCTTCAGATCCATATCCTATCGCCGCAGAATACATATAGGCAAATGAGAATTTTGGTCCACTTTGTACTGCAACTAATAAGCCCAGCACCATTGAAAATTTGTTTCGCGTTAAAAGCTAATTGCCAATTAAACTTATTTCTTTTGATATTTACAAAGCAGTTAACGATCTTTCATAAAAAAATCTAAACTTTGTTAAATACTAACTTGCTTCTGTAGGACTGTCGTTCTTATCAACCAAATCTGAAGACCAAGTTGCAGATGACTTGGAGTTGTCCATCTGAAATTAAGAGATAAGTAAAAATATGAGAACACTTCTAAACATATTCCGATTAATCTTATTTAACCAATAACTCATTTTATGTTAACCATAAAATTAACCAAATCTATTTTGCTGGCAGGTTTTAATGTACCATGAAAGTGCGGTATCTTTGTTAATCAGATTTTATGATTAATGAGCTTTTTTATTTGCTCCGAACAATAAATGGCCAATTGTGGTTAATCTTCCAGTAGCTACTTTATATTATTGTAACAAATACTTTTTTTTTTAGAAGATGGAGATTATGGTTGAAAAAAGTCAAAATCACTAAAATCAGCTAGAAATATCAAATTTTATTTAAGAATTTATATTTTCCTGTTCTATAACAAAATTTAAAAACAGATAGTTATGTAAAAGCGAAAACTACGACAGGCGTTCTAAAGTGGACTACGATATTTTGACGAGACAAAAGAGACCGTAGCGACAGAAGACTTGGTAGCGAATATAAATTTTTCCTGGACGAACTCCAAAGCCATAAAGTGATGACAAACTTTTGAAAATAAAGTAGTCCGTATCAGAATTTTAGCCACTGAAAGAACATAGTCCATTAAATAACCTTGATGAATAGCTGATCAACTTATGAATTTAAGTAAGTTTAGCTTATCGAAAACAGCCACTATTTAACAACATTCGTTTTGCTGCTGTAACTTCTAAACCATTAACTGCTATTAGTGGTCTCCCAGATCACCGCCGATATTTTCAATTAGCAGTTTAATTTGTAACTTTCTGTTTAACTACAGATACTAATTAGTTTCATTTGTAGTTCTTGTACTATCGCCAGAGACTTCTGAATAGATTTATGAACAGGATTAATTAAAATCAGTGTTACAGAAACGGTAATATTTCGATGAAGCGGTCTCTGAACGCTCACGGTAGCTACGCGTTAATTTCTGCGACAGTAGTTGCACTTCGCATAATATTATAAAAATCTGACTAATTATGCAAATGTTGCATTCCATGACACTAGAGTTGAGGTACACACCTAGTGGGTTTTTAAAAGTTTTCAAATCAAATTTACAAATAGAACAATTGCGCTAAGTTACTGTAGTTCTTAATAATAAGTACAGCAAACATGGTGAATAAAAAAATTTTATAGAACTAAAGCTATGCTTTAATTCATTTACTTATTTTATCTTAACACCCCCATTAGTCGTGCCAGATCTTTCAGATACTCTCATTGAATCAGATGCACAGAGGTGTAATGTTATACATAATGTTGATTTTTGTCTTAAATGCTCTAAAAGTATGCATACCACCACCTGTATAACACTTATTAGTTGCGAAAATTTGATCGTACATATCAGAGGCAAGCACCAGTGTAGCGCCCAATGACACTAATGTAATGTTAAAAACGAACTTTCTTCAACGTAACAGGTTTGAAGGCAAAGAAGTTTATTAAACTCTTAATTTTTTCCTCCAACATGTTTAAGTACATTCTATTAACTTCCGTTAAACATTTACGTGTTATAAGTTGTCAACTTTGTATCCCAAGTCTCTTTCTGCAGCCAGTAATTTACTAGCTCTGTAATTAGTAAGCTAGTCATACAAATCAGATTTATTATAGAAACAATCGCTCGTACAGGGTTAAATTAAGGAGATTTAGTACCCTTCGAATAAAGTTTTTTTTTTTTACTTTTTGCTAAAAATAAACTTTAGTACCTCTAGTTGAGCGAAATTTTGAAACCGTGGCAATTCTAAGTTATTAAAAACTTACGACGCCAGCCGTTTAAATACCATGGCAGCTAAATGTTCGCACCATAAAATATTTACCAATGCAACTGACACATCCGTGTATAAGCAGCATAGACTGTAAAGAAAAATTTAACATTTTTTAAATTCTCAGTTAACCGAACAAAAATTTTACATACTATATATATATATATATATATCAAAAAAGGGTTGAACAAAAGAATTTGGATATTTCAGACTATAGATTGTAATTGCTGAAATTGAATTTTCCAATATGTTAAGAGTTGCCAATATTGTTAACATACTTCCCCTTATTAACCCTCAACTGCTGTTGGCTTTCTCAGACAGCTGCTTATTTTTCAATTGTCACAGTAACTATTTGAAGTTAACTATAGGTACTAGTTAAATTTTATTTAGTTTAGAGTCCTAGTACTATTGCTAGATTTCTCAATAGGGGAATTTTAATAGCCCTGTGCATAAAGTTTAGTACAGAACCACAATACTATGGATTAGTAGAGCATTTTATTCATTTTTTGATCAAGCGATCTTTGAGACTGCTAACAGCATTTATGAGATACTTTGTCACAACAATTAAAGGGTTAAAAAGAGGCTTTTTATTCAGTATTCCGAATGTGTTGAAAAAAGTTTCATAATAGATGCTTGTTGCATGATTTTATTTAGTTTAAATTCCAATTATAAATAACTACAAGTATTTATAAACGTCAACACTGAATGTTTCATTAAATCTACTAGTTAAAGAATTTCACATGTAAGTAACTATAATCAAAATGTTTGCTAGTAAATACTTAACCACCTATCATTCGATTTCCAGATAATGCTACTTGTCAAACTATTAATTTCATAAGTTACAAGAATAAGCTGCAAAATTAAAAAATACAGTCAAAACAATGAGATGTTTTATTTTTTGTAGATATAGAAATTGGTAACTAGTTAGGAAGTTCGAGTAACAGAACGTCGAACTTTAAATACTCAGACCATTTTGAAACAGTTATACTACGCATTTTTTCAAAACTGTCTTTAAACTACATCTTTACTTAAAAATATGCTTCAAATAAGCTTTGTCTCACAATATATGCATATAGAGTGTTTCAGTTCTGTAAACAAGTTTTAATTTAGATTCACTTTTTGTACTATTCACCACAGTTTGCAGTGCTTCCCCCATTTAGATACACAAAATTACTTAACCTAAATGTAAAATAACAGACTAAATGTTAAGCCAAAAAAAAAAGTAAGTTGCGTTTCTGCTTTAACGAAAATTATCAACCAATAATTTAATTCTATATAGTGTTGACGCTTTTAAATTGGAGATTAATGAAAAACTTAAGAAGTATTAAAACAATTATTTCTTTCGTATCTCTTCAATTATCAGAAATGTGTAGAATTCTGGAAGTCAACTGGTAAAAATTTAACAGAATTAACCTTAGGTTTATTTCAGTTTCCCTTTAAAAAAGACTTTCCGGTTTGTTAGTGGCCAAAAACAGGAAATTAAAAATTTAATATTAAGAGTTTTAAAGTTTGTGACACTGGTTTTAGCAATACTGGCTTGTATAACAGACAAAAAAAGGTGAAAATTCAAAAGATCACGAAGTTTAAATTTATTTTGTATATTAACAGTTATAACCGGTAATTTACTTATCTATTCTAGTTTAGAAGAAAATATAGCTACAGCAATAACAACGTAAACCAGGTTTAAAGGGAAATTGACTGCGGTAACAGAGCAAGTCTTAAAAATCCATGATTTGGGTAGAACAAAGTCACTGAAAATATTAATTTACGCCAATTTCTTTGGAGTATAGAAAACATTCGATGCATAGTTATGTACTTTAATTATTTGTATCGAAGTTGTGCACTCGGTTAAGAGTACAATTGGTACTTACATCCAGATACTCCGTTATAGATCCAGAGTTTCGTGTTGCTTTTTTCATTCTTGCAGCATAGTCTGGCATGGACTTTGAGAAGCCGTAGCCTGACCATAATTGAGTGGGGGTTCTAACACCATCACCGATTTGCTGCTGCATAGCTAAATAAGTAGGAAAATATTTTATGTACTATTAAAACATCAATTCCGTAATGTTAGTATTATGCACTTGCACGATTTGAAACTATACAGTGTTTAAAATTATTAATCTCCAACTACTCTTCAGTGTTAGACACTCAATAAAACAGATTTTAGATTTAGTAGAGAGAAAAATATGTTGCACGTGATACACTAATAAGCCTCCTAATTACGATAGATTCAAACAAAAATAAAGAGGGGGGGGAAGAACACTTAATCTAATTTTACATCTGGACTGGATAACTGACAGTGAAACGAATTTATTGCCTAATTGGAAAGATTTCATTCGCCATCTGCAGAACATTTCTGTCTTCAGTAGCGATAGATATTAGAAAAACTGTTTAGCTTGACTTTTTAATGCGACTGAGTTTTATGAACACTTTATTTAACTTTACCGATACAAAATTAGCCATTTAGATAATTAAGTTTATTACGTATTTAACCAATTAAATGTAACCTACTTTTGAGCAAAGGACGTTTATAATTTATATTTTTTTGCTTCACTTCTTGCCTAGACACCCGCCTAAGAGGGCGTAAAATGTCCTCATTTTTAACGTGTATTAAATATCTTTCTTATTCTTCAATGTGTGGAAATCAATATTTCTACATAGTACACTATTTATACCATTATGGAATACACCTTTTTACAGCAGTGGTCTTCAATATAATAAAATATGCATAATTTCATTTTCATTGGATATACGTAAAATATTACGTTTACACAATGATAAACATAGTTTCCATATACTGATTACACGAATATTGCTGTGATGAAGCTACCGAACGGCAAGATTTATTTTATTTCCGAGATGTTTGAAGTAGTATTATTAAATTAGAAAACAAACTTTGGTGGTAAACCGATCTCACGCCTAATTCACTTTAGTTGAAACATTTCTAACAAAATATACAATTAAATATCAAAATAAAAAAGGAACGTTTCAAAAATATAGTATCATTGAGTCAATGACTTTGACAAGCATAGAATTTACCAAATTAAACCACCCACTACATCATCAGTACCCCTCCTATTCTCTTACTAAAATTCAACTTAATGTTTTTCAACAAATTACATTTCAAATGTATTTTTCAATTTGGTTAATATTGTTTGGGACACTAAAAATTATTTTTGTGAATATTTGTCATTTTTTCAACGAAATGAGTATACACTAAAAGTTTCCTATAAAAAAAAAAGGTTGATTTTATGTAAACCTTCAAAACAGAATGTTTCCGTTAAAAGAATGGAAGTCTTAGCCCTCGGCACGGAACATCTTTCTTATTAGTTAAAAGGAACACCGGTCTCTCAGGCCAGGACATCTATTCCTACTAACCTATGAAATTTATTCACATAAGGAGGGCGACTAATTAGAACATTTAATAGTTCAAATTCAGAGGCCAACACAGGCCTCTGAGACCGGTAGTAAAATGCACAGGGTAATAACGGTCTGTCAGACCGATAAGAAACTTGCTGCAATCCACACGCTGTCAGAGTGTACAGAGACTCCTAGACGATCAGCGCGGAAGGTGGCACCCCGCGCACCCTGGTGTCAAAATTTTATACTATACCGGTCCGGGAGACCCGTGTTCCGTGCAGAGGGTTAAATTTTCCGGGAATAAACTGATAATTTTCATACTTGCTCTTTGAATGTTAAAAACTGAAATGTTCCTGTTCAGTAGAGAACACCGAAACATTCCAGTTTCAATGTTCGCAATTTTTTTGGTCTATAAACCAAGTCGTTCAATGTGGCTAGTTCTTGTACAGTACAGAGCATTCATCCTCTAATAGCGAGTACAGAAAGGTTAAAATCCGGAGGGAAACAAGGGAATAAAAATAGGTGAGATATTAAATACAAAAGATGGATCCGTGTAAATATGCTTCTGTATAGATATTATTTAGGGGAGTAATATTGTGATATTGCTCACTTTTAATTTAAAAACAAATTTCATGTTTTAAATAAACTTTCAGTCTTTAAAACGGGGGAATACCAAAACTGAAGTTGTGAAAACAGAATAGACGGCAACTTCCTTTAAACACATTTTCCGTTTTTGAACGGATTTTCTTTTTAACTGTGTAGACATTCATATGCAACAGTTCTAAAAAAATTAAAAATTTTTAGCCAAGATATCCTTAACTTATCACATTTTAGTAAACTTCGTTTGAGTACAGAAGAAAACGTGTCAAGATTTACAGAATATTTTTATATATTTATAAAACTGTTTTAAACAATATTTTTTAACTAGAAAAATCATTTTGAATATTTTATTTAAGAATCCCGAAGAGTTGGTACCCAAAAAAAAGGCAAAAGGGTAAAAGACATTTTCAAGATTTGTTTCAAAAGACCACCTGACTCGCCTACTAATTTTTCACGAACCATCATTTAAAATTAGCACAATTAACCTTCTGCTGGTAACATTTATGGCACCTTGGGTAACTGGTGCGACATCCCCCTTGTTACCATCGGAAAGTTAAAATGCTAGTCAAGATCGTGCGTAATAAAAATTGTTTATGCTGTGTACGAAACCTAGACGTTAAAATCGCCAGTGTGTTAAATCGACGAGTTATAAAAATTTAAGGCCCTTCTTTCAACCGTTTAAACTATCCTCGCGCGTATTATAATTGGTATCCCAGGTGGTTCTTTTTTTATTGGAATATTCATAATCTGATATAAGTGTTATAACTAAAAAGGCTTTCATTTAAGATTTTTTTTTTACGTGACCAATCGGTCAACGTCTCGATGCTCTATCAGAACGATGTTTCTTCAGTTAAGTTTTTAATTCATGTAAAATGCGTTGCACCGTTTCATGATTTATGCTTTATATTTCACAACACTATTAGAATAATTGGATGAGAATCTCAAATTTTCATTTCGCTTGTGCTCATTTAAAAAAAAAGGCAGGGGATGGGGTAGATTCGTATAAACGACTGACATACAGCAGACCGATAACAAGTTTGTAATAAGATTAGCGTAAAAAGTTTATTCCAAGACTTCAACTTTTTAAAAAACAAATTTAATATTTGTAGAAAAAGGCGTTAATTTTATGCTTTCTCTTGCCATTGATTAAATTACAATAGAAGATTAAGTAATCTGGCTTAGGCAATCTACACGCGTATGGCTATTTCCATAGATTTAAGAAAAACTTAAGACGTACAGATAATTTTACATTAAAGAGATTAGTCAAAGTATAGATTTTAAGCAGTTTACTTGTAAAAAAGCATACTTAAAGTCTATTGTTTTATATAATAGTCCGGAAGACAGCGTTCACTTTTAGAACCAATAGAGACATCGATATTTTGTATACGATTAAATGATACAGTTAAACAAGCAGTCAACTGGCATACCAATTTGGAGAGGGGGCATTGATATATAGCAATCTAAAACAGATGAAACAAAAGCAAACATAGCGCAGCTTAAATTTTTTGCAACCATATTTTAACATGTCGAAAAGCGCTGTTTAGCAGAGTAGATCGCGGTATGGATTAGAGGTCACCTGCACGTTTAAACATTAAAAAGAAATTGAAAATATAAATTTAAATTAAAGTAATTTAGATTTGGATATGATAGTTAATTGTTAAAAAATTGGTGAAAATTTCCTGTTTGACACAGAAGTTTGTCAGCTTCGAATGAAATCTAAGAAAATTTTAACTGAAAGTAACGGCATTGAGATTTAGCAACTCTGGCGCGTGGAAAAAATTTACAATTGTTTTCAAAATTTCTCCATAAAAGGACTTTCAAGATAATTTTACTAGCCTCAGAGATTAAAGAGTTAAAGAATGTTATTTAGAGTAATTGAAAATTTTAAACGCTTAATTTTTATTGCAAATTAAGATGTTTCAGATTCATTTGTAAGTACCAATATACATTAACCGCATTTCTTCCGAAATATTGAATGTTGACAACTAACGTTTGCAATTTGACAACACTTTAAAACAATATTTTCCAACTAAAATCGTTTTTACGAACATTAATTTTTCTAATTTAGGCTGCCTTGCGTAAATACTCTTTTTCCAAGAAAAATGCTATTTCACAAATGCAGTCAGGGCCTGATTACTGCAGGGGCAAATGGGGCAGCTGCCCCGGGCCCCCCATCTCAAGGGGCCCCAAAATGACAAATTTCAGTAGCCCAATGTTTCTGTTCCTGTATATAAGAAAAAATGAAAAAAAAAAACTTTTTCATTCTCTTTATATAAGATCTATGATTTTCGGGATCTACAATCAGCTGATCAACCATTGTACTTAAACTGGAGGTCAGGGTAGTTCTACCAATCAGAACTGCCTATTTGTTCTGTGTGACCTCAAGCATGACGACGTCAATTGCAACTGCCCTATTCGCGATTCCAGCCCCAGAGTTTATTCTCTAAGTGCTCTAATATGCTACCTAGTGGCAGATGTTCTAAATATTTATTTCAGTTACGCTGAGCTAATCACAATGCATTCAGCGAAGGTAAACAAACTGTTCAGCGAATCACAATAAGGTAAATAGCTGGAATTATGCACCATTATTATTAATTTCAGTGCCCCCTTGCAGGGGATTTGAAACGGGAATACTACGTAGAAACTTTTCCCTCTCTCTCTGCCGCTACGTAAATCACTTCTTTTCTCCACCGATTTTCCCTCATTCACTAACCGCCACGGTAACTTAACTGTAACTGTGCCGTGTTTATGTGTTTACATTTTGTTGTTATCTAACCTGTGTATCTAACGCACGTGTATTACCTCGTTTTGTACTCTAGCTGCGAAGGAATACAGATTTTATGAAGTTTATTTATCTTTTTATCGTACATTAATCGATGCTAAATTCCTATATTTGCATACATCATGCCGCGAAATTACTTGTCTGGTGCAGCAAAAAGAAAATTGAAAAGATCTCATGACAAACAAGCTAAGAAAATAAAAAAGATGGTGCTAGAATAGATGTAGAAAAATTCCAGGGAAAAAGAAACGGATAAAAGCAGTGATAAACTACCTGAAGAAATAGATAATTCGAAAAATATCAGTGGTGATAAAGATGATTTTCAAGAAGAGGTGATGAAAACGATAGAAAATGTAACGACAACCGATGATTCATTGAGTGTGAGTTCAGATTACAATTCTGATCCAGTATCATGGAACATTGTTTCACCGGACATGATTGAACATTTTATTAACAATCCGCCGAAGCAAAATATTGAACTGTTGAGTAAAACTGAAAAAATTATTTCTGTTGTAAAAAAATATTTCTGGTTTATATACTGTATTGTTACCTGGTGTGAAGAATAAAACGACTGATTTTTGATATTTACATTATACTTTTTAATACAATATTTTTCTGAATAGAATATTTATCAGAGAGTAATTAATTTTTCTGTGTTAATATTGAAAATAGCTGACAAGTGTAGTATATGTGCGTTTGCAGGTGTCGATGCAGGTTTTTTTTCCCCCCTTTTTATTTTGTGAAAAGTAAAGGTTACTTTTATGAAAAATAACATTTTATAACAAAAGTTGAAATTCAGTTACTGAAATTTGAACTAAGCATTTATTAACAAAACTTTTTAAAATCCTTTTGCTGAAGCTTTCCTCTCTGGTGAACTTGTTTGTTTAAAAAATACACATTTTAAAAAACATAAAAAGTAAATTGTGAGTTTTTATGGAATATAATTTTGTGAAAGGGCCTATTTTATTAAAAGGAATTTTGTGAAGAAGCCTGTTTTATTAAATAGAATTTTGTGAAGAGGTTCCAAATTTTGCTTGGATCAACCCTTGATTTGTAAACATTGGTAAATTCATTCGTGCTTTGGTAAAAGACAAAATGCCTGAATAGTTTGGTTTTTTTTATTGCTATCTAAAATGGTTTCTTGCAAATGACTAAAGTATTAACGATGAAATTTTGTTTCTTATGTAGTATAATCTTATTTGATTGGGAAAGTTTCAGCCCAATCCAACTAGTAGAAGCCAAGATATCAAATCAGAATATATAGTTTTAAATTTGTTCTATAATTTCAAAAATTATAATGTATAAAAGCACTTTATATGTGCAATGGGTACTTTTTCATTAGTTAAAGGGCAAAACTGGTAAATTTCATTAGTGGCCAGTAGTTGCAGTTTTATAAGTGGCCACTTTTTAATTTAAAAGTTCTAAACACTAAACTTTTATTAAAATTTCAATTAGTATTAATCTAAAAGTAAATAGCCCAAATAAATAATGTGTTTTAAACATATTTCAACCAGCAAAAATAGAATCCTTAATGAAATGCAAAAATATTTTTACTCTTTCCTTGTAAGAAAGTGGCCCCGCCCCGTAGCTGGTGGATAGTGCCAATTTTGTCCTTTAACATCAGTGATATATATACATATATATATACACATATATTTATATGTAATATACACATGTGTGTATATGTATATATATCACTGGCGCTCCGCTAATGGAAAAATACTGTGTAATTTTATCGTAGCAAAAATATTGCATATGAAAATTTTGTTATGGGGGGCCCTAAAAATTGAAGTCTGCCCCGGGCCCCAAAGGAGCTTAGTCGGGCCCTGAATGCAGTTACTTAAAATGAAACTAAGAAAAAACTATTTCATAAATTTAAATATCTTATTACGATTACACAAAAAGGGGTGTAAATTCTATAAACTTCATTTCATACTTCCTTTTTTTTCAAAATAGCATAGAAAAAAAACATTAAGATTTTTTTTTCAATGTGCAAATAGTTTTCCCGCGTCCTGGGAAAATGCTTCTGAACGTGCAGTATTTGATCTTTCATTAGGGTTAAATATGCCAAGACAGAATGCTATTTAAATGCCGTAGTTATGATTTAAAGTTTTATGAATTAAGAAAATTTTGCATTATGTTTGCTGCAGCGAAAACAATGATTTCTGACAATTGACAAAATGCGTAAAAGTGATTTTGTGCACCACTAGAACTAGCTTAAATGTGACGCTGCCTTTCGGTTTATAACGTACGAGGTATTCTGAACCAAAGTAGATCAAGTCCATTTTCTTGTT
Organism: Maratus michaelseni; assembly: GCA_963931845.1. Classification (NCBI taxonomy): domain Eukaryota; kingdom Metazoa; phylum Arthropoda; class Arachnida; order Araneae; family Salticidae; genus Maratus; species Maratus michaelseni. The sequence continues at coordinate 225,301,666 of OZ007596.1, forward strand.
CAACCGAGAATTCTTGATCAATAAACAGTTCCGTAACAAAACCAAGTCCTAGGTTGAAAACAAGGCAACAGATAGCTCTAGTCTACATTATGAAAAATTCACAAAAGCAAACAACTTTACCTCCAGATACCTCCATGTTTTATAGACTTCATCCACTTTGATTCTGAACACCCCATATAGCTAAAATCAAATTTCTTAGACTAAATTTATTTCATGAAAAGCCTAACCCTTATTTGCCGAAAGCTTCTTGTTCCCATACTCGGCCAGCAAGTGGTGGACTTCGGTACCAAGTGTAGGTTCGTTTGACTGAGACATTCTTTTAAAGAACGCGTTAATTTTATAGTCTGGAGTATCATTTGATGATGTAGAAGAGGCTGAAGATTCTGGTTGACTGCTGACCTCAGTTTTCGCTTCCAAAACATGCTGGAATCTAAATTTAATAGTTAGTTCATTGCACATTTCAAAACATTTATTAAAAGTACCAATTTATAAAAATTCACCCACCCCATGATGCAAATTTAAATTTACTTAGGTCCAAGAAAGACCTATGCTCGGGTCTTTCTTAAACTTAAGTGTTTACTAATTTGTCATCGGAGGGTTATACATTTACCACATCTACAAAAATTGCTATGAGAATAAATTTCTATATAAGTAATGTTAAGTACTAAAGATTTAACCCTTCAGTGCATGGTGTAGCTTGATCAGCTGCAAATCAGTTTAGCTTCTTTTTAGGTGCGTTCATAATTATATAAATACGTAGCACCTATTGTCGTCGTCTGGTCCGTCCGTCTGCATATAACAAAGCAAAAACTACCTAAACGAATAGTTTGAAATTTAAGATATCTTAACAGAATTTTGTCGAGACATTTCAATCTTTAATATGAAAATCGAATCAAAACTTCAGAAGATATTAATAAAAATATTTAGGAATTTTTTTTTTAAATCTGCGATTTCTTGTTATAGGAGCTTCAGAGGTTTAATCGTCAAGCGATTTAAAATACTTGTTTTATTACAGAAATTAATCTGCAGACGATATAATTCCTTTCACAGAATTAAAAATAATCAAGATCTGAACATTTATACAACTAGCTATAGCACAACGCACCTCATTTGTCACGTTTGACGAACAATTTCCAACTTGTTCTCCTTAATATGCATTCTAGTTTCATCTAGTACAAGAAATTGGTAACATTTAATTTCACTTAGTGAATTTAAATACTTTATAAAGATTGGATTTAAAAATTTGTTGGGTGCGTTTAGACCGGCTATTTATTCAAAATTAAGAGGCAACACCACTTCACATGGTTCAAAATTTCCATTTTATTTATCGCTTAAAAACACTTCATACGAAAATATTTTATTAGTTAGAAATGGATATTTAAAGTAGAAGGGCAATTTTATAGCTATAGAAAGCAGAGCAGCTCATGGAAAGTAAAAAGCAACGAAAATTTTAAACGTGTTCCTCTCCATCCCATTCTATTTCAGCAACACAAATACTTTGCCCTGAAAGAGGTTAACTGTTTAAATACCAAGAAGTATCGGACGATAGAAAATTTTAGTTAACTCACGCGTGTGTATATCCATTTCAGAATTCTACAATTTAAAAGGGTTTTTGCATTTCAAAAGTTTAATCTTAGGATGATTAGATACACGACCATTAAAAGTTATCTAAATATAACAAAGCACCACGAAACCCTTTTGCTTCCTCAGAATGAAAACATTTGACTTTAAAGTGAACTTCAGATTAAGCAATTTCAATTTAATGCATTTTTTACGACAGAGCTAGTTAAATTCACTAAAAACTATTCAAAAGTTAAACAAAGACTAAAAAGGAAAAAAATTAAGTGGGAATTAAAAGGATTTTTAAAAACAAAACTCACCTGTTGCGGCGATGAACGTATATTCCAGAATCGACATCGTCATCCCCAAGGTTTCTTTTTGTACTTGAGTCATCTTGCAATGTATAACCCCTATCGTGATGATTTATCCAGTTTTCAACATCCCCTATAAAAAGGCAATCAACAGGAAAATATAAAATACATTAAGACCGTTAAAAACAATTTAACGTACTAATTTGCAGATTTCACTTTAAATCTTAAATTGAAAATATTAAAAAGTTGTGCAACTTTTCTGCACATTTGAGAATAAAAATACAGAAATCAGAGTGCTTAAATGTTACCAGCCAGTGGCGTATCAATTAAATCATGGGAAGAACTCAAATATTCATTTTCAAAAACCTAATTCAACAATTTAATAAATTATTAAAATTAATCATTTACATTCAATTTTAGTATAAAGTTACAAATTGCCAATTCAGAGAATATTACCAATTAAAAGCTTCATTAAAAATAGTTTCTACAAAATTTATCGTAATGCAATATGCTACGCACTTCGTTTCGATTTAAAGTACTTTCACTCTACAAACATAAAATTTTTATGAACACTTCTAGTACTATCACTCTAATAGTCACTAAATACAAGAACTTATAAAAAAAATAGCAAGAAATAAACTCTTATATAGCAGTAAAAACCTAAAAAAACCATTTAACTTAGCTTATGCCCTTTATGAATCAAATCTACATATTCACTTTAACAAAACTTATTCAATTTAATTAAACCCTGGAGCACACGTGCAAGGTATGACATACCCAGAGTGTGTACGGTGCTTATTTTGGCCCTAATGCTCCCAAATTATCGTCTCCTTATTTGATTGTAGAAAATTGTTAAATTCTGCTATCAAATAAAATAGTTACCGTTTTTAAAATAATGGTGGAAAATGCAAAAACCGTACGCACCCAGATTGCGTCATATCTCGCGCGTGTGCTGTCTCGTTAAAAACGCAATATTAAGCTAGAGGTCTTAAGTCTGTTGCATTTACTTACGTTTAGCAGCATACTGGTCCACCGGAATTTGGTTAATTTGATTCTGAACAGCGGTTCTGTAAACTGGGTTAGGTAGAGTAGCATGAGGCAGTACATCTGGAGGATTCATAGTAGGGATTACTGAAGACAGGTTGCTCAGAAGGCCAACAATTTGAGGATTTTGTTGAATAATAGCACTCAACAAGTTGATAGATTCTGCAGTTGACAAGTTCTGAGCTGAAAATGAAATTATAAATCATTGTACTAGCTGTACTACTATCATTTAGATATAAGTTTAGTACTTAACGCCTCCAATTCTTAAACCGTCGTAACATATAAGACACCAGACTTATTACGCCGGGCTAAAGGTTCTACATCAACCAGCAACCTTAATCTAGATTTCAAACCTGTTCAGTCAGTTTAACACTTCGCAATAGGTCTGGTGTCACTCTTGTTACTACGAGTTAACAGTGATTACGCCTGTGAAGGATTGAGACGACAGCATAAACGGATTAAAAAATTTCTTTGCAAGAATTATGTTGCAATTACGTACCAATTTCAGCAAAGTAGCTTCTACGTTTGCTCAAAAGAAAAATTAGGGGATCAGTCTGATTATTCTTTGAAGAGCATCTCGCACTTAAGGCGCAATTTATTAGATTTCCATGTTAAGCAGTAGAGTTCAATTTATCAGTGTGCATCTCATTCAGAAGAAATTTCATATTTTAGTACAAGAACTTCATTTTAAAATCACCAAGGTATCGTAAAGCTTCTACTCTCATAAAATTTCTTTGTCATGCATGTTTGTACCATTGTCAAAGATTTTGCTCTACATATTTCACTATACCGCTTTACTCTGGCAGTTAGCTTAACATCAGAGTCTATTTTTTTATGTTAATAGTTACTAAAATTGCTATAACTAAAAATGTTACAAATATATCTCGTAATGCACAAAAGTCAAACATTGTATTTTAGAAGTTCAAGTATTTCAGTAACGCATAATGGCTAGAATATCAGGAGGAAAACTAATTCAGAAATTCATTTACATGCAAAAGAAAAGTATCATTTAAAGTATATTCCGCTTGCTAGTAACGAAATGTGTGCGGTTTTTGGTTCTTCACGCGTTTTACAAGTAAAATATTGAAACACCACACCTGGTCAATCCGCAATGACTTAATTTTGCTAAAAATACGATAAGTTTTTAATCTAATCCACAATTAAAGTACTCAAATTCAATAAGACCCTTTAATATTGCGCACTATAGTTACAAGAACTTTTAACCTCTAAAGAGCAGTTTTCATCGCAAATCTTATTTAAGAATCTCGGCACATTGAACAGCGAGAACCCAGATGAAACTTTTACAGTAGTATCTGAAAAATACATACCTCTTTAAAAATAGAAAAGTTTACTTACGCCGAATTTATATTAGAAAACATTTCTGTAAAAAATATTCTCACTTTCAAATTGTAAAATAACTATGCGAAAGAACATACCAACATTTGAAATAGAATTCTTGCCTTCCGAAAATTTTCCATTGCAAGGAACCTGAAAAGTTCTGGGTCTGGTCGGAGATGAAGCGGAATGGTCTTCATCTAGTCCTAGGATCTCTTTACGGACTTGGAACAGCACTTTACAATCCTTTTCAGCTCCACTGATAAGAACAGACTACAAAAAGATTTAAGAAAATGTGTAAACAATCTTTGAATTATACTAGTGGCTTTAAAGTTTAAGCATTATATAAATTAATTTGTTATAAGATTTTTATTAAATTCCATTAATAATCCTTTAATAGCTTTCACATAAGCAATTTGTCATCGACATAAGTTACTATAGATTTAGCATATCGCAAATAACTAGAGCAGAGGTTGCCCACCTTCTAGACCTCACGGAGCAATAATTTTAAACATCGTGGACCGCTAACAGGATTTTAAAAAGGAGAAGTTTTTACATTAAGTTTCATTTTATGAATGTGAAATGCATCTATTTAATATAACACGTTATGGAAGCTTGTTTAATTAGAAAATGCTAATTTAAATCAAAAATATTTAAAAAGATTAATTATAAAATGGTTTATTTCAAACAAGCGGGAACAAATTACTAAAAATGTACAAGTTCATAGATTTTTGGCTCTAATGATGCAATAAAAACGTTGTCTTTCAGCGACAAGTAGAATTTTAATTCCTGTGGCAAGTGAAATGTCAAGACAAACGTTTAAAAAAGCTTTTTCACTTTATGGACAGCCGAATTTAAAAATTTTACTAAAATATAAAATTCTATTAATATCAGTGCCTGCTACAATTTAATCCGTAACAGAAAATTTGAAATATCGGTACACAAAACCGCAACTTCCCATAAATTGAATGTAAATACTATTTATTCTCCAATACAGATTCACTAACACGACCAAAGTTAGGCGACAGAAATAGATTGAAAATGTGAAACATTTTGGACTAACATAGGCAGATGCCAGATTAGCAGCAGTCACAGAAGCTATTTCTAGTTACGGGTTACATTTTCAAAATTAAACATGTTTCCCCTAAGTATTTTAATTTGTATATTAGAAGCATTAGATGGCACGCCCGGTGTTGCCCTGTCAAAAAGCACACAACGTGAAAAAATTTTAAAATCATTACACGAATTCAGAATAAACTTTATCGAAGAGATAAAATTGTCTACGTTGGGCTAGAAGAATGAAATCCGATTACTTTTACTAATGTGAAAAAAAAAATCTTGAGTCGGGAAAACCAAAAATCTATTAGAAAATTTACTATATTAGGTTAAAGATTTTGGCTTGAAGATTAAAACTGGATATCTTATAAGAATGTCGAAAAATCTCTGCGGAACGCGAAAAAAAAATTTCTCGAAAAAATTTCAAAAATGTCTGTTTTAATTCCGAATAAACTTCATTGAAAAGAGGGCAAAATTTACCATGTTTTAAAACCGGATCCATTTAATGTGGAAAAATAGCTTTTAATTGCAACCCCCCCCCCCCCTCCCACACACAAACAGCTCTAAAAAAATCAAGAAATTGCAAAGTTTACTACTGTGGGTTGAAACAGTGTAAGCAAAATTAGTTTCCGAATGTCAGAGTCAGCGCGAAGCTCAAAAGCTAAAAATCTCATTGAAACTTGGGATAAAATAAACTGATTTTTCTTCGAATGCCAAAAAATCGCAGCGGATCGTGAAAATCGGCTAAAATTCTCATTGAACAATGCATTAAAAATCTTTAAAAAAAGAGTTTATAAAATTATATACACAAGTTTGAAACCAAATTTTTCAGTATGTCTGAAAATTGCCGCCGAAGTAAACTCTCTGAAAACAAAATTGACTATAGTGGACTAAAAAAGTTTGAAGCCCAATTCATTTTACGAATGTCAAATCGCCGTGAAACGCGAAAAACGCTGTAAAAATCATTAAAAATCTATAAAGTTCAAAAATTCAAGAACAAAATTTACTATTAGACTAAAAGTTCGAAACCAAATTCCTTTTCAGACAGTCTGAAAATCGCAGCGGAACCCAAAAAAACTCATTAAAAATCGCTAAAATTTCAAAAATTGTGGAATATAATTTTAGGCTAAAAGTCTGAAACCAAAATTCCTTTTCAAGATGTCGAAAATTGCCGGGGTACTCAAAAGCGCTAAACATCATTGATAATCTTATTAGAAATCTAAAATTTACTAATCCTGAAGGACAAAATTTACAATGTTTAAATGTTAAAATTACTTTGTTCAAACTTTTAGTAATGTAAAAAAAATCGCCGCAAAATGAGAGAAAACTCAATCTGAAAAATAATTCGAAAAATTCAAAGATCTGTGTACAAATTCCAAATGAACTTTATTGGAAAATAGGACAAAGTTTAAAATATTGGGCTATAAGATAACCCGATTTTTATTAATGTAGAAAATCGCCTCTAAACATGAAAAAAGCCAAAATCCGCATTAAAAAAATCCAAAATCCTGGAAGGACAAAATTTACCTATTACTGTAACTTATTACACAGACACATTTTGGGGGTTCTCTCACACCGGCCGATTTGTTTTATAAGTAACCAAAAACAAACTGTTGCTAAACATTGATATATCTTTTCCTACCTAACGCTGCACTGCGTCAATAAATTTTTAATATCAACTGAGAAATTTATGTTTAAAGATAAAGTTACCCCATAGCGTGGGATTACATTGAGACAAGTGTGTTTTCGCCTTGGAATGAAAGATAAAATTACTTTCCCAAAGTTTGACAATACCACATTTATTAAAAAACTTACTTAAAAACAATGTTTAAAAATTTTTGGCAGCTTTCCAAGTCTTTATTCGCAAGCAGCCCTTGGTTGCCCACTGCCATTGGTGGGTCGATGAATAAAAAGGGCGATTCCACCGTTACGTGCGACTTTTAGAGAGCTTTTTTGCAAATTGACACAAATTTGGAAGTGAAATTATTTAGATAACGTTTTACTTCATTGCTATTACAGCACACATACAGAATTATTTTTTTTAGAGACACCTTTAGTCTAAAGCAATAACATTAAAAACTAAATTCGTTATGATTTTTTGAGAGTCACACGTAACGACTAACTATTTAAAAAACAAAATTACTTTAGACTAAAGGTGTCGCTTCAAAAATGATTCTGTATGTGTCCTGTAATAGCAATAAAAAGTAAAACGTTATCTAAATAATATCTAAATTTGTCTCCATTTGCAAAAAACTAAAAGTCACACTTAACGGTGGAATCGCCCGAAACCTCGTTCCTTTCATACAAAATTTCATTCGGTCCCCGATGATTGCCTTTGGACCGCCTTTCCTTTTCATAATAGGAAGCTATATAAATCAGTCCTTAAAAACAGTGGTTGTACCAAGTTGGCGGTTGTTTCAAACTTTATGGTTTATTGTATCTTGCTCCCTACTGTCCGTACTCTGTCCATATGGACCACAATTTATCAGTTTAGTTGACGTAAATTCGTGCTAGGTCCCTGTAGCGCTTCCGCATACCATGATTGAAGTATAAGTCTCATACTTGTTTTGAATCTGTTCAGGATATTTTGCTCCTCTTCGAGAGATTACATTTTTACTTCCAGAGTAGTCTATCAAATTAGTCTCGTCATTATTTCATTGGTTTTCGGGAGAGACCCTCCAACTTCTTTTCCTAGTTAGTAAAGCACATGTCAATTTGTTCATGATCGGTCTTGGCCAAACCGTAGCTCATATTTTTGGGCGTTCGTTGAGAGAGAATTGCTTTGTGACAATATCGATGTGTCACAAAGTAACCCCATCAAGTGTATTTTGCTTATGTTATATCTCGCATAAATATAAGTTAACAAAAGGTTTTATTACTCCACAGTCTAACTGATGTATTAACAAAGAATATTTAACTGTTAGCTGGTTCTCATTAGGCGTTAGACGCACACAAAGTGTCCCATTTCAGAGACACTGCAAAAGCCGGTTTGGACGATACACCACCGGCCAGAGAGAAAAAGCGAGGTGTTTGTGCTTCGAAAAATGGCCGTTAAGTGACACGGCACACTGTACTATAAAGGTGATACTACTTTCTTTCCTGGCATTGCGAGCAGGGCGTGAGATTCGAAATACGAAAACTAGATCATGTGTCGCAAAGTACAGTCGCAAAGACCAAATTCATTTTCAGACTAAAAAACGTCGCGGTACTCTAAAAAGACTAAAAATTTCATTCAAAAGGTGCAATAAAAATCTAAAATTCAAAAATCGTAGGACAAAATTTACTATCAAGCTGAAAGTTTGAAGCCTAATTTCTTTTACCAATGTCAAAAAACTAGCCGCAAAATGTAAAAAAATTTAAAAAAAATGGCATAAAAAAATTCGCGAATTCAAAAATCTATACGAATTCTGAATAAACTTTATTGAAAAAAAAATTAGTATATTGGGCTAAAAGATTGAAGCCAGATTCTTAATGTATAAAAATCCGGTGTAATAAATTTTGAAACTTTTTAATCTAAAAATTTAAAAGCAGATAAAAACTTCAAAATCAAGCTTCTAGGTGCAAAACTACATACATAAGGATAACTTCCTACCAAATTTTGTAGCTTTGAGTGCAGTGGTCTCTTCAGAGCACTCTACAAACTCCCCCCCCCCCCCCCCCCCCCCAATTAGATTAAAAAATGCAAATGCCCATATTTTTCTGCGGATAACCAAAATTGTCTCGTACGTATGAAAACTTTCCTTATAGCGCTGCCACCCAATGCAGCTCTTATTTGCATTATCACATGACGTGAAAGATCAGCCGTACCCACAGATTTTGCAGCACGTCGTAAAACACCAGAAACATCTGCCATGACAATTCACAACAGTCACAAATGACGATAACTATTCATATGACAAAATTAAGTCTTATCCGTTACCGTTGGGGGCCAACTATTTGAGATTGGTCGTTTAGGATAGACTATGCAACATACTAAAACGTCACTTATAAGGGTTAACTATTTCAAGATCTAATTAAATTCCTTAATTTATCAAATACCGGTAGCAAATAAGCAAAATTTAGCATTTACATTAAGTTGATTTATCAAACATTAGGTTTCTTTAGTCATCTATCTCCGAAAGCTAAACATTTGAAAATGTGTATATATAAACATTAAAAGCCAATACAATGCTGTATATGATATTGGTTCAAATGCCAAACAGACTGATGCTCTAAGCCCACATTAGACAGTTCTAAAGGGCATTAAGGTATCTGCACACCTTTGAAACGTCATTTTCGATGAAAATATTGATTTTTCATTTCTGCAATGTTAAAATCTGATCTTTTATCTTTTGAATTCTGCTTTAACTGTGTATCTGAATTACAACCAGAGTTTCAGCCGTTTAACCTTACATATATTCCAGCTTGCCGAAGAATTTTACAACTGGATATATCATTCTGCAAAAGCTGAAGTGTTTACATTCTTTTTGAAATTTAGCATTTAAATTGGATTATATGTTCAAGAAAATACATAGAGTATAATTAAAGCTTTAAATAATTACTAGATGGAACCCGTCAAAACTTGACGCAAAAAAATACTATAACAGTATCAGTAAAATAAGCTTCTTTATTATTTATGAAGGGTTGCGTATAAAACAGTCTTTCAAATATTTTTTCCCCCAGTCAAATACAGTACTATTTTCGATGCAAGCTCCAAACAAAAAAATCCGTAAATAACTGTAATGCAAATCAGTTTGACATGACCACCATATTCCCCACGGCAAGAAAAAAAAAATTCATGGACCTATGAAGTATATACAAATAGTATATTCCTACGTTCATATCATATTCAGTAAATAACAGAACATAGTAAATAAAGCACATATCCTCCCCCCCCCCTGTGATAATGCAACCGAATGAGCTATGCGCATGTGCATTGCATCTGCCCAAAAGCACCGTCAAAATTCGACGTTAAAAAAGTTTTAAAATGTCCTCTTTAATCATTGTTCGTTTCAAATCCATATCTTCTAAAACGCATCCATTGTTTTAAGCTAATCAATTTTTATGCTAAGATTAAGAAGTTTTTTACAGTAATAAATTTATCTGCAGAGAGATTTTTAATGTTTTCAAGTGTAATTTATTTGTATGTGGTTTCTTCGGTTCCTTGACATAATCAGGATGATTATCCCTTTTCCACCACAGTCGGGGATATTTTTCCTCTTATACAGTTGGCAAACGTAAAAAAATAAAAAATACAATTCCTAGCATATCCTGATATCCGATGGAACATATTCATCAACGTATTCAACATATCAATTCTATGTTCAACATAAACTAAAAACAGTCTTTTTTCCCCCCCCCCGACAGATTTTTGTTTAGCGCCAAAATGTTCTATCTTATGGATAATCTGATCTTATGATTTATCACTTTTTTTTTAAATTATTCACATTTTATGATGGTTAGGGAAATCTATTTTCAATTGTGGCAATTTTCCCAGGGACTATTTTACATTATTGAAGTAAACTGGTGGTCATTGATAAGATAGAATTGAAAAAATTTCATGCTTGAAAAATATTTAAAAAGTCGTTAAATTAAGCGGCAGTTTTCAAATAAATTTCAATCGAAAGCTAATTTTTTTTCTAATTGATGATGTAAGAATTAAATTCGTAAAATGTAGTAAAAAATAGAAATTTGTAGTATTTCGAATTGATGTAAGCGCGATGAAAACTAAAGCGATAGCGCCTTTGTTGTCACAACTGTTGTACATTTCTAAAAATTGCCACTGTATTTTGGCTGGCGTCCAAAAGTAGAAAAACATTTTTTGACATCCAAAGAGAAATTCACAGTGAAAGAAATAGGACTTTGCGCTAATAAGGAACTGTTAAATGAACTTATAACAAACCTACCAAAATAATCATTCATTATATATATATATATATATATATATATATATATATATATATATATATATATATATATATATATATATATTATTTCTCCTGTCAACATCCCTTATTCGCAGAAAATACGAAACGCAGAACGACGAATGGGATAGCATATGAAAGGATTTTGGACAGGCTTCTGACATAGCTCACTTAACGTTTCGTTAAAACATGTTTGATTAAAATTTACTGAAAATTAAGAATTAAATCGCCATTGTTTTCTTAAAAGAAATGTAAGGTTTTCCTCAAATTGTTGCCAAAAAAATAAAATACCACATTATATGATGCTCAGCAATTATGAAAAACACCGCACGGGTTTATTTTACATTTATGTTTAAAAAGCGACATTGGAATTGAAATGTTTAGATTTATATATTTCTATGTCCCATGTTTTTCCCGAAGCGGATGACGTCATCCTCTAATGCAGTCAAAATACGATTGTTAATTTCTTTTTCTCTAGCGTGCCTTTTGCAATCTTGGATCAGTTTTTACTCTAACTTTGATGGAATAAATTAGATATTTTGGATTGACTAAAAACTAAATGTTGTTTCCAGATATTTTCATCCTTACTTTTTCTTTAGAAGTTTAAACCTGCATCTAATAAATATTACATAGATAAAAAAAATGGTACTTATCTCTATTATCCCGTCGACCACTTTTCATAACAAAAAACTATCGCCAAATAAACGGGAGAACGTTGCCATTGGAATATCAAAATAAATAAAATATAAGAATTTAAGGACACAATTCTTATTTTAATTAATAAAGTAACTAATAAATCAGTAAAACATAATGAAAAATACACGCAAATGTCGAATTAAAAACCACTTGACGTAACAAACACTTATAATGTTTCTGACATCAAGTAAATGGGACTGCATTTTTGGCGCTTAATCTTACAGTTTGGCGATAGTTTGTTATGAAAAGTGGTCAACGGGATAATAGAGAAGTACCTAAAAAATATTAGATTTCAGTGCGAAATCCTCGCACGGGCCCTCTGGTTCCTATGAAATATTAGTCTTACATCGTTTATTCTAGCTAAAAATACAATCATTATTTCAAGATTTTTTTCTACCATAACAGTATTTTTAATAACTTTAAATTTCCTGAAATCCTTTGCTTTTGCGATTTTTTTTATTAAAAAAAGGAAATCTATCCTATAATTAAAAAAACAAAGCAATTGGTAACATGTAATGAAGGTATGCAATCAAGATGAAGAAATCAATGACGGCTCCAATTCTAATCTTTATAATTATGAATGCAAAAATCAGTAAAATTATGTCATGTTAACACAATCATATACATTTTTCTCTTTAGTTTTATCAATGTTAAAATGCACTTCAAGCTAAGCATAACGTCATTTTCACCGGCGCAAACTTTTCACACGTACTTCATATACCTTACATTAATGCTTAAACACCCTGCACACAAATAAATATATTTTGTATTTAATTTTAATGAAAAAAATGGCATTAAAGTTATAATGCATAATGATAAAATAAACCCAATGGACAATATTCCCGTGACGTCACAATAAATATGAATTTTTATTCGTTTATAAAACACGCGGATAAGTATTTTTACCGAAATTTAACTTGCAAATTAACAAATTCGGCTTTAGACGTGCTTTTAATATTTATTATTTCTCTTTTATTCAACCACAGAGTTTAGAGAATAAACTCTGTGCTTCGCAATAGTAGGCGTTATCCGATTATGACGTCATTAGCAGAAGTAAAAGTTTGTTCGAAAATTTAATTAGCCGTAATTTTCAATTAAACGAATGCACGATAACAAGTCTGTGTCCAAATATATTTCATTAAAAAAAAAGAATGGTGTAGTTTGATGCAGTAGTTTGTTCTCACGGATTGTCGAAAGAAATCGCTTAGCGTTTTAAATAGATTTTTATAGCAAGAACCGCCTTTAAAAGTTCTTAAAATGTAGTTTCAGATTTTTGTTGTACGCAAAACATCCTATAGCCAAAACTTATGCCTGAAATGCATTATTTTACAAATTCTTATTGAGGGAATAAACTACAACCATGATATAATAATTAGTTTTATATTTACACTGGTATAAGTTAAAAAGTTGCAAGAAATTTTACGAATGTTTAATTACATTAGCACAAGTGCCATAGCTTCTGCAATAGAGATGCTATTATAATGCAGCTAGTTATGGCCTAGAGAAAGTTTAAGCAATTTACAAAATGTGAATGCATTGATTTTGAGTTATGTTTTGCACAGAATGTCAATTTTCCACACAATTGACAATTTTTCACTTTAAAAAAATATTTGGGCAATTTCTAAAATGTTTATATATTTCAGAGTTTTAACTTAAAAACGTCATTAGAAAAACATTGGTATAAGAAAAATTCAAAAAATCACCTCAGAAGCCATATTTTGAATTTGGGGCTGTTTGATTCTCCGATTACAGTACAACTGAAAATGTGTATAAAGTACATATTCCTGCACCAAACTTTGAAAAATTAATGCCTATACCTAAACACCCATCCCCATAGACAACATATCTCCAACTAACCTGAATAAATTTGAAGATCAGCTCTTCACCTCAACATTTGCTATGAATATTTATTCCTCATAATTTACCATCGAATCGTTATGGCATTCTGTTTCGGTCCATATTAGTACTACATACAAGCTTTCAAGTAGTTTTGGAAAAATTTAAGAAAATTTTATACGAAGAAATTTTAGGGGTGTAGGGAATAATATTCTTACCTTAGTATTTTCTTTAATTTTAGGTCTAACCGTAATGTTGATGTTAAATGTCTCCACAAAGTTATTCACCATAACTGGAAGAGAAAAGTATTTTAAGTGACAAACCAAACATTCAGTTTAATTTTCGTTAAAGTATTTCGTTAAAGTATTTCGTTAAAGTATTTCGTTAAAGTATTTCGTTAAAGTATTTCGTTAAAGTATTTCGTTAAAGTATTTCGTTAAAGTATTTCGTTAAAGTATTTCGTTAAAGTATTTCGTTAAAGTATTTCGTTAAAGTATTTCGTTAAAGTATTTCGTTAAAGTATTTCGTTAAAGTATTTCGTTAAAGTATTTCGTTAAAGTATTTCGTTAAAGTATTTCGTTAAAGTATTTCGTTAAAGTATTTCGTTAAAGTATTTCGTTAAAGTATTTCGTTAAAGTATTTCGTTAAAGTATTTCGTTAAAGTATTTCGTTAAAGTATTTCGTTAAAGTATTTCGTTAAAGTATTTCGTTAAAGTATTTCGTTAAAGTATTTCGTTAAAGTATTTCGTTAAAGTATTTCGTTAAAGTATTTCGTTAAAGTATTTCGTTAAAGTATTTCGTTAAAGTATTTCGTTAAAGTATTTCGTTAAAGTATTTCGTTAAAGTATTTCGTTAAAGTATTTCGTTAAAGTATTTCGTTAAAGTATTTCGTTAAAGTATTTCGTTAAAGTATTTCGTTAAAGTATTTCGTTAAAGTATTTCGTTAAAGTATTTCGTTAAAGTATTTCGTTAAAGTATTTCGTTAAAGTATTTCGTTAAAGTATTTCGTTAAAGTATTTCGTTAAAGTATTTCGTTAAAGTATTTCGTTAAAGTATTTCGTTAAAGTATTTCGTTAAAGTATTTCGTTAAAGTATTTCGTTAAAGTATTTCGTTAAAGTATTTCGTTAAAGTATTTCGTTAAAGTATTTCGTTAAAGTATTTCGTTAAAGTATTTCGTTAAAGTATTTCGTTAAAGTATTTCGTTAAAGTATTTCGTTAAAGTATTTCGTTAAAGTATTTCGTTAAAGTATTTCGTTAAAGTATTTCGTTAAAGTATTTCGTTAAAGTATTTCGTTAAAGTATTTCGTTAAAGTATTTCGTTAAAGTATTTCGTTAAAGTATTTCGTTAAAGTATTTCGTTAAAGTATTTCGTTAAAGTATTTCGTTAAAGTATTTCGTTAAAGTATTTCGTTAAAGTATTTCGTTAAAATATTTCGTTAAAATATTTAGTTAAAATATTTCGTTAAAATATTTCGTTAAAGTATTTCGTTAAAGTATTTCGTTAAAGTATTTCGTTAAAATATTTCGTTAAAATATTTCGTTAAAGTATTTCGTTAAAGTATTTCGTTAAAATAAATTTTCGTTAAAGTATCTACTTACCTGGATCCAGTTCTTGTCCTTCCTTTAAATCAAACATCAGCACTAACGGAAGACACTTCTAGAGAAGAAATTTTTAATACATGTTAAATGCATGAACATTATCCCAACAAAGACAATTTCATGTTTTATAAGTTAACAGAATGGTTCAACTAGGCAGTTTCAAAAATTGCAGTAGTCTTTTTAGCCATGATTGACAATATATTTAGCACAGATATTTAAATATTTCGAAATGTTATTTAAGCCAAGGGATCCATTGCTACTAGGGAGACATTGCATCTTTCAGCGCAACAGGAAGAGCCGAGATAGAATGCTCATAAATAGCTCAAAAACATTTAATTTCAATTAGCTACCCAATATTAATGCCACAGAGCTACTGCAAGTATACTCAAATTAAAAAAGTATCCTTTCAAAAGCCCTATTAGATGAGTGCAGGAAAATAAACATCTGTTAATCAGAATTTAACCGACCTTAATAAAAATTAAAATCCAGTGGCTATCATAGAAATAAATTTTACAATTTTTTCTCATTTTTTAATTTTACTGAACATCCTAACCACTGCGATTGTGTTAGTTTTGTTTGTACGATGGGACACTACAGGTCTTCAAGATTTGAGACTGCATGTAATTACTTCTAGGATTATTTTCTACATCTGGTCCGTTACCGTATTGTTTGGCGAATCCGTGACTAATGTCTTGATATCTCCTTGTAAGAATATACCTCTAAGATGAGAAGGATCATGATATAGAAATTAAAGTTAGAAATACAAAATCTTTAAGGCAAATTTGTTAATCTCAGTACAATTAAAGTGAGCTTTTGTTGTAGAGAAAACATCCGATAGATACTCTAAAAGTTTGCCAGCATTTCTAGGAGTTACACGGGGTAAAAGACAAAGCATTTATTAAAACGAAGTTTATATTCAGATATCCATTTCAAACACAAAAGCTATTTCAAATTGAAGATTTTTAGGCAACCCTCCATTTCGAAAATTCAATCTTCAGTTTTGATTGTATAGATCAAAATTTTACACGTAGTTAAAAAATTTTAAAACTAGACAAAAATAATATAACAGAATCACTTGTTAACTTTAAAGTCTAGTGCTTAAAGTGATAAAAACATAACACGAAATGTTTAAAAATACCTTTTAATGTAGATTACATATGTTTCAATCACTATCCGTGACATCTTCATATCTAAATGATAAATAAAATATTCCCTCATTGTTTTTTGAAAATGGTAAACCACGAGATCGCATGTCCAAGGCAAGCAGGTGCTAAAATTGGTCGAACTGGAAAACGTGAAAATTTTATTGCTTTTTCAATCTGTAGATCATCGCGTGCCAAATTTTAGGCAATTCAAAAGAAGCGGCTTCGTTGCAAATGTTATCTTTTCACAAATATATTTCTATTGATTCACGGATAATGGATGGTAAATAAGCTCTTCATTGAAAAATTTTACTATTTTTGAAATCAATCTGCAACGGCTTTTTTCTATATTGTCTAGCTAAGGCAGTAGGTTTTATGTCATTCGATATCTGCCATAAGTTTTTATTCTCGTTTTAAATTTCCTGTTTGTCATTCCTATATAGTACTGTACTGTTCCATTTGCCTTGGTGAATGGGATTTCATAAACACCGAAAAGTTGGATCAGGTTCTATTGGATCTGTTTTTCTACATACTGTTTAATTTTGTGGAAGGTTTTGCATTAAGGCAGATATTAAAATTTTCTAAGTTTATATTTTAATCTTTCAAAGAATCCAGGAAAATATTTTAAAGTTTATACTTTTCAGTTTAGTTCATTAAAATTTCTTTTTATTACCCATGCTCGTAATCAATTTATCGATAGTACTGTCTTTGTATCAGTTATTTCTTGCGATGTCACGTATTTTATTTATTTCATTATTTAATTGATTGGGGTACAGATAGTAAAAGACTAATAAAATGTCTAAAAAGACAAACTTCATAATAAAAGGGTGCTTTAGCATTATTAGGAATAGTGAATTGATTAGTTATTGGTTTTCTACATACAGTACGTTCTATGCAATGGTGGATTTTTACTAACAGCACATCCAAATAAAGGAGTGTTTTATTAAATTTCCAAAGCGCATTTAATCCTAGAATCAAGGCTATTGATCTGATGAAGAAAGCTATTAAGTGAGGTATCCGTGTCTTGCCAAATGAAAATATCGTCTACATATCCGAGCCATGTATAAGGGGTATAATTTAATTTATTATAGAGTTTCTAAAAGGTCTTAATATGAATTCAGCTAAAAGCCCAGATATAGGGGAACCCATCGGGGCCCCATTACTTTGCTTATAGATTTTATTGTCAAATTTAAAATCTATAAGATTAACAGCACTCTTTAATGTTTTCATATTGTCAATGTTCCTTAGGTTGTAAATACAGTTACTTATTCTTATAGGGACTTGTTGGGTATAGAGATGAATTCTAGACTAGCTATTAAATACTTCTTCGAAACTGGATGTTATCCAAACGTTGAATAAATTCATTCGTTGAATTAATTGGATGATCTGAAGGAGGTAAGATTTTTCAATAAAATCAAATGCTTTTTCCATGTAATAAGTAGGACCCGAGCATTTTGTTACCATTAGTCTTATTGGCATATTTGCTTTGTGATCTTTAAGTCTACCTACAATTGTTGGGATTACGGCTAATTTATTAACTAACAACTTTCATATTATCAGGCCAGTTACCTTTCTTTACTAATTCAGTAACTTTTGTTAATTGTGTTAAGAGGGTTCTTGACTTCTATACAGTTCATATTATTAAATACATTCAATCATTTTATTTTATAGTCATTTGTATTTAATATAGCTAATTTATTGGATTTATCTGTCTGAATCAAGATAATTTCTGGATCAAGTTTTGGGATCTTCAGGGTGTTTAATTCATCATTAGATTAATAATTTAGACAAAATTAGTGCTTCAGCCTTCAAGTTTCTTTAGAGATAATGCTGAGCTTCCCCCCCCCACCCCCACAATGCTAGATTATATCTAAACAAAGTCTACTTTGCATCGATTTTCTTTGAATAAAATGAGTTTTATCCTAGTGAAAGTGTCCAGGTCAAGATTTTAACTTCTGACCTGTTTGGCTTAAGCTGCCAACTGAGCTATGCTGGACAAATCTGACGAACACATTTCATCCAGCTAACGTATTTGATCACGGCACCTGGTCTTATCCGAAACAGCTTAGCAGTATAAATCGCAGGAATTGCAACTCCAGTAAACGCTGGATATGTAACAATTGTGTTAAAGCTAAATGCAATTACGTATTCAGTGTTTACTGGAGCTCTATTACCCTCTATATATTCTGTTGAACTGTTTGCGATAACAGACCAGATGCCATGATTAATGTTATCTGGGTGAAATTTGTTCTCCAGATTCGTCCAGCATAGTTCAGTCGGTAGAGCATTGGCAGATTAAGCCAAAAAGGTCCAAGGTTCAAATCCTGACCTGGACACTTTCATGGAGTTGCAATTTTCAAACTGAGAGAATTGTTTACCAATTAGAATAATTGTTAAAATTAAAAGTAACAGTGCAACCAATTGAAATTGTACAGTCAATGTCGAACAAAATACGCTTTTATTCATAGGTTCGTTCACAATAAAGACAAAAAGGGTATAATTTCAGATTATGGATGCAATTTTCGAAATAGGGACCAGTATTCGAAAATGTACCAACCGTTTTTGTTGAATACTCAAGTTCCTTTGATCAAAGCAATCCGAAACAAGTTATTGTTTATGTATTTCTTTTATAAAACTATGAAGATTTTAAGAAAGTGTTGGGAATTTATTCTTTAATTTTGGAATATAAACTTAAGATCCGATAGAAACTTCCAGAGTCATTTACTATTGACCAGACGAATTTGAGAAATTTAAATGTAGAATAAACCAGATTTAAAAAGTTTTACAAAATTCTTGTAGCTGTTGACTTTTCCTTGCAAGAAAAAACCGTCCCTTACCAGAAGAGAATCTTTCACCTTCATTTGTTTCATTCAAAGTACACTATCCATTTCGGAACTAAATTCTGTTTTATTCCAAAATTTAAAAAAAAGTCCTCAGAAATAAATTCACAAAAACTGCAAAATTCACGTTAGCCTTCGAACTCCGATATCGTATCCAGAACTAATCATTTAAAAATATTGAAATGTAAACGAGAAATTTGTAGACTACTTTTCCATTGGTTTAACAGTAACTTACAAATATCGTGACACGAATGTAGGCTCACAAGTGGAGCTAATAGATTATAAAAAAAGGCAGCAAATGAATAACTTAATTTTTTAATTGTATGCAGTTAAACATCTGCGTCACTTGTTTTTAAGGATAATATCAGAGTGTTCAATATTTTTCGGCAAGTCTGTATTTATTGGAGATAATTTTATTCTGAAATTTAATATACAGTGGGTGATCGGTTAACGAACTTAATCCGTTCCAAAACAAAGTTCGCTAACCGAATTGTTCGTTAACCGATCATAGATTTAGTATAGATTTATATGAGATTTCAATTAATTCGTTCTTAAGAGCTAAATAATATAAAAAATTAATAAATTCTCCCTAAATTTATTTAAATGTAATAATAAAACACGCACAGTGTTGTCCTTCCTTCAGTCATGCTGTTTTTGAGTTTGTGGGGCATTAAATATTTGACAAAAGCTTATTTTTTCTTTCTGGAGTTTTCACTTTTCCCATTTTAATAGGGCTAATATACGTCCGTATTTAATACGGACAGATCGCAGTTTCATGGCTTTGTCCATGTCGTTACGTACTTAAAATAAATCATATAAGTTTATTACTTTGATCTATCAAAAACTTCATTAGTTCTCTAAAAGATTGTGTTTACTGCATAGCCCGATAAAGCTCCAGTGGAGCCTTATAGCTTGTTAATAATTAAGGAACTAAAATTTCAGTTAAAATAATTAACTTTCAATTAAAAATATTTCCTTGAAAAAGGGACACAAAGTATAAAAATTTATGTTTTTGTATTCTTCATTCTAATCTGAGGGCCCTAAAATATAGGTCCTGAACCCCCAGGTGCCCTTGAATAAATTAGGCCATAAGTATACAACTGTTTCTTCTTGGCTTTGTTTTGTTAGGTGTTCGTTAACCGAACATGTGTTCGTTATCCGAACATAAAATTCTCTCGCGAAAGTGTTCGTTAACCGATCTGTTCGTAAACCGAACAGTTCGTTAACCGATCACCCACTGTATTTTAATTCATAAGACAAAGCTTCTGAAACTCAAGATTCAGATTAAACTGATCTAGCTAAAATTTTAAAAAATCCAATTGCTTTTAACTAGAGTTCTACCCGTATTAACTCGTTTTCTAATTTTTTTTCTTCAGTTACCATACATTGAAATTAATATAAAAGTAAATAGTTTTTAAACTTTTATAAGCATTCAATGTTTTTTTTTAAATCCTGCTTAATTTTATAGCAGCAATTCATGATATTTCCAAAATATTTCAGTTTCATTACAATTTGGCGCGAGCACCAAACCAGATCATGCAAAATTCGCCACTTTTTTACATTTGGAATACAGCGTGAGTTAGAATTTAATTATGTAATTTGTTATATAAAAATGTGGCTACAAGAAAAAAAATAATTTAAAACTACTTATTCTGGATTAGTAAATTGTTTTCAACGTATAATCATAATTTAATACCAATCTCTTAAATGATAAAAATGTTTTTCAATTGTTACTCATTTATTAATTTTTTACTTTTAGAGTTTAAAATATTGCATTGAAACAGTTTCACAGCTAGTTTGCTTTGTTTGATTACCCGTATTAACTCGTAACGTTTGAGCGCCCGTTTCAACTCCGGGCAATTTTTCACTCGTTGGTTTAGTGTATTTAATTGTCTGAAATAATGTGTTCTTATATTGTAAATCATTATACAATTAAAATTACACAGCGTAGTAGTTTTACGTTTCTTACAGTTAATTGGAAGGTATGTAGTAAAAGAATGTTTAATCGAAAAAAATGTCAGAAGAACGAAAATAGCCATTCAATTTGGAATTATGGCTTCTTTCAGTCTAAAAAAAGGAGGGGGGGGGGACTAGGCAGCCATCTCCATATTGAATTTAAAATGTTCAGTATGATAACTCAATTTACATATTTGGATTTCTCGAGTTTAAGCACAACTACTTTGCGGAATGAACTGTAATTTTGGGTTTCCATATTTAAAGTTTCCAGAAATACAGGATTTGTTAAATTCATAATTCTACACATTTCAAACATTTTGAAAAGTCTTAGATATGGACTGTATCTCCAATACAGCCAATGAAGTTTATTAATGAGATATTTGTCCTCAGTGGGTCATTTTATGCAAAATTGACCACTTTCAAATCACAAGCAATTTACATGTTATATTTCATATTCAAACTGAAATATTTTAAAGTACCAGTACGTGCGAACATAAGATCTAGATATCAGTAATCAGATATAGCTCACCGTTTAAAGAAAGTAGGAAAATAACATGTCCACTTAGAAGCCAATAAAGAGCTGCTATACTTACTATTAATTCTTGCCAAGCCATACATACGCTATCAAAAGATCCCTGAATGATAACTGTCGATTTACTTCTCAAAACACTGTGTCCAGCAAGCACTGGTATTGTTTGAGTGGGACTGTCTGGGCTAAATGTGGAACAGTCGGGGAAGATTAGCGTTGAACCCGTTTTGTTCATGATCATTTGAATATTAACATTGCAGGTACCCATGACAAACTGGTGGTGCTGAGCAGCGATTTCAGTCTTCATGAATCCCATAACGGGAACCTAAATAAAATTTTCAATGATAAGCCTTGAGAGAAAGCATACTGAAATTGGTTTTAATTTCTACAATGTAGTTAAAATAAAACGTGGAAAGATTTCAAAATTTAAAATGTTTTTACAGCAAGATGTTTGGCTTAAATAGATATCTATTAAAACATTGATCCAGCAAGATCCTGTATTCCTGTGTCTTGAAAGAGTTAATAAAAATTTCACGATCACTGTTAATAGAGTTTTAGCATAATAGTAAAGTTTAAACACTGTACTGGGTAGACTGTTTAATCAGAAACATTGGTTTTATTTCTTCTAATCATCGCCAAACTATGTTTTAACAGTTTGAAATTATGCTCTTATTTGTAAAAATAAAAGCATAGTTTCAAACTAACTTTGCTAACATCTCCAACTCGCTCAATCATTTAGAAAATAACTAAGAATTTACCATCTTTTAACAGAAACATTACTCATTTTGTACACCTTTAATTATAGACAAATTGTAAAATTAAATATCGAAACATGTTATATTTACATCGTTTCTAGTATTGAATGGCAGCTTTACAAACCAAGTAAGACAAAATTCATTATAATATTAATTACCTAAATGGCCATATTCAAGTTAGAGTATTTGTTCTTTAAATAAACCGAAGACTAGATGTTTGTCGTTTTTGGAAGCAATGTCCCCTTTTAAGAAAACATACGGCAATTCACCTATCATCGGTGAAAAATGCAATACTAAATTCTTTAACACGTTTGTCCACATGGGTATATCTTCATTTTAGAAGTTTTTGGAAACTGCTAATAAGTATTAATATGCAATATATTTAAACTACGCTGAATTTAAATAGCTAATGGAGCTACCAGAGTAAATTTTATAATTTTATTTCGCATATCAAAAAGGGACGTCCAACTTTTTTTTTTACATAGTGTAACTAGATATTTCAGTTGCGCTTGCACCAATTTAAAAAAAAAAGGAAAGTTACATTTTCAGTATTCGCTTTAATAAAGATTCAGTCAAACCGTCTATGTACTATCAGGGTTATATTAAAAAGCGGAACTCCCTTCCCCTTTAATCTATTTATATCGCCAAATAAGTTCAGAAAAAAAGAAATAGCCATTCTAATGGAAATCTTGTCTTCTTTAAGTATCTTTATCCTCTTCAGTCCCGAGTACCCAAATGGGGACCTCTATTCATTTTCTCATAAAAAACTACACTGTTTGATATTTTTACATTTTAACTTCACTTTTATATAGCTGAATATTTTTTACTTTAAAATGAAACCAATAAATGGCAGCACTGGTGCTTATATCCTCATAAAATAAGTAATTTTCAGAGTTTTTCAAAATGTCTTCAAGACAGTGTAGCCAAGAAAGTAGGCAATTTTCATAATTATTTAACTTAAAAACTTTACAAAAAAATAATTTGTAGATTTGTTTAAATAACAATTGTTTTTATTGTGAGAGTTTAGGTTATTGATAATTAAAGGGGCTATTAATTTTAGATTCATGTTCATGAACCTAAATTACCAGTCCCCTAAAGTATTAATTTCATAAAAAAGAACTCATCTACGATGTCATTAGGTTTGTGCAAAAGCAAAGAATGGATATTTGTAGTATTATTTTAACTTTGGGTCTCAAGAGGTTAAAAAGAATAAGCTTTTAGAGTTCATCTTTATAATGAAATTTTAAACTTAGTACGAACACTAAATTTTGACACCATATTTCGATGCTTCAGTAAATTCTACCTTCAGAAGCCAATCGGGAAGTCATTCGGTTTACTAATTTAGTTCTTTTTAAACCTGAATAAATCCTGATGTTATTCTTTGATAGTTGCAAAACAACCTACAATGCCGGTAATATTTTTAAACATAACTTAAAATTGCTTTGCGAAATGGGTTGCAATTTTGAATTCTATTTAAAGCTTCTAGAAATCCGTTGAACATTTTGTATGTTACAATGATTATTTTTGAATACTTCATATTTTAATAAAAAGGTTTTTCATGACTGGCTTGCAATCACAAAGCTCAATGCAGCAAAATAAAGTTTAGACTTTTAGCGTAAAATTGAGATTTTTCTTTAGATTAAATAGTTAGCTGTCTGAAAGGCAAGAATAATCTCATGGGCACATCTACACACACGGCAGTGTGTCAGTCAAGTTAGTCTGACATACTAGTATGTTCTATTACACGAACCATTTTGAGCTGGTTTTGCCAAATTTCGACACTACTGAAAATCTATTTGACATACGTACTTGTAATTTTAGATGTGCAGTAAGGCCCCCTTAATTATCCAGAGTCCAAAATTTTATAAATAACGCATAATTAGTTTAGAGATACTGATATTTGAAAGTGATAATCTATAATTTTATCACTGACTAGCTTATCAAAAAGGATCTCATTTACTGCACCCACAGACTTCAAATTTGGTACGAAGTTGTTTACACTATAAGGAATCGAAAAGGAAAATTCTGAAAATCTATCAATTACCCACTTTGGGAGGGGGGGGGGTATATATTTTTACTTTAACGTTACGTCTATTAGGCGAAATTTTAAATTTGCCAAAAAAGGCGCCGAATGTTGAATCCGGGCTGACTTTTCAGCAAAATCACCCGATTATCAGCCATTTTTGGCCAATTTCAGAGAAGTAATTTTTGAGTAATGGTGCATAAAATATACCTTTTTAGACACATTGTGAAAAACCAAAAACATCTTGAGAGAATACATATCGAAATACGCATATATTTAGAGACATCCGCAGTTTAAATTTGTCTAATCCCAGAATTAAAAATGTAAACAAAAGTCATTCCTATGATTCAAATAAATATTGATCATGGATGTGTGGCTACCATGGGTCTAGGCAATGTAGCTGTGGACAATCTTGCGGTGTCTCGGACTCTCAATGCCAGTGCTACGGGTACTCTATAGATTTCCGCTGCGGATAAAGGTACTCTATCGATTGCCGCTGAGTATAAATATACTTGCAGGACTATCAAGTATCATTTGATGTCTTTCGATAGCGACACGAACTTTCAAACTGTTTAATACGGAGGGTTTTGAAGATGCAAATTTTTGCTATGCTGTAGTTTCGGTGCACGAATTCCAATTTTAATTACTCTGTTTACTTTCAAGTTTGTATGCTGTGTGCCAACTAAGTGTTATAATTAAGCAAAAAGTGCATTAGCATTTTGTTTTTAATTTTAGTTTGAGACAATACTTCCTTTCACCAGACTAAAAACCTACATTAGTAAGGGCTAAAAGTCAGCCGGATTTTCTTGTTGGTGCATGTTTAAATTTTATACTATTTGTTTGATATTATTTGGATAGCTTCGCCACTTTATTTGTAAATATGAATCAGACTTTATATATTAATGAGTAATGGTAAAACATGAATATTACGTCAATATGATTGTTTTGAGAAATAAAAACTTTCGAATCAATACATTTAGTTTCAAAACGAACATTAAATACAGCAGTATTAAAATAGATTTCTGCCGCAAATTGACAACCAAATATTGTTGTAGGGAATTTATATTCAATTTAATGTTGCCTGGTGAATAAAATAATCACTTGTAAACACATTAAAACCATTAAGTAAAGTGTATAAGTATGTTTTAACTGAACAAAAAGTAATGATATCTAACAAAAATATAACTGAAAAAAAAGGCGGGTGCCAAGTTCGAATAAAATTAACTTAAACTTGCCTACTAAAGTATTATAGCATTGTTTAAAAATAAAATTTATTGATGGCATATTAATAATGAATCTAGAGCTTGGCAAGTTTGATAAATATTATGCCTATCATTTTCATGTCTTAATATTAATAACACTCATATTTTTTATTAAACAAATGACTCGTGTTAAATATTTGATAAACAAATAAGCACACAGATACACTTCCGCTCGTCCTTTATTATCACTCTAGGGACCCTCACTCCCGGAAACCTCAATACAGACTAAAGCCTGAAAAACAGATACATTTACGCTTGTCCTTTGTCACTCTAGAGACTCCACCCCTTTTTCAGGATCCTCAATACTTTCGAATTAAGGCCTCCAAACATGAAATAACAAGTTGATAATGTCATTAATAAAGATAAATGACTCCTGGGTAAAAACTTGCTAAGTTCTAGATTTATTATTAATATGCTATCAATAATTTTTAAACAAAGCTATAATACCGGGTGATTACAATTAAAGTTACGATTTCAATAATCGATAATTTTAAAACTACTGGTCAGAATGACTTGATATTTTAGCAGAACAATCATGAAGCAATGGAATTTTGTTTGGCAAAGGAAAAAGAATAGTTCCAAAATGTGTCGATACATGGCGCTGTCAGGGTAATGTCAGGGAGAAAAACCAAAAATGTATTCGTTAAACAAAGGAATGTTGTTAGCCAAAAGGAAAAAAATAGAGTTCAGGGATTTACTAAAAATTTAATAGCGAAAAGACAAGAATACGTGTTTACAGCGGCAACAGCAAAAATGAAAAAAAAAATGAAAAAAAAAGCTTTAAGGAACAAACACCTTACTGATGTTGCATAAGTTGTTCGATATGCCCTTCGCCTTGTTCCGCTACTAATTTGAAGCGCAAAACGGCATGCTCCACAACAGATCGGTGGGTATCTGTACCAATACAATGGGTATGTGTGTGATGCTTGCCTTCAAGTTGGCTCGATTCTGAATCCGCCTGCTGTAAATAACATTCAGGTACCCCCAAAGCCAGAAATCACACGGGTTTAAGTCGGGGGAACGTGGCGGCCACGTTGTTGGAAAAATGAGACTTATGATCCTATCATCTCTGAAATTAGCACTCAGAAACTGGTTTCCTTCCTCTACCCCATTTAACGTCAAATGAACCGGTCTCTACAAATTTAGCAATCCTTTTTCGCAGACCATTTGTGGTTATTGGACCCCTTTTTATGGATTTTAATGTCCGAAACTTCCTAATAGCTATAAGTGCACAGTTATCGTTCTTATAAAAAAGCTTCAAGAGCAGAGCTCAATCCTTCATAGTCAGGGTCAGGATGAAGCATTCAGGCAAAGAGCTGGTGCTCTGCATTTTTATGGCAACTGTCGGAGGTGCGCATGTCACGTATTAGTAATTTGCATATCTCCAGACAATGTGAACCCTGACAGCGCCATCTCTCGGCACATTTGGAACTTTTTTTTTTCCTTCGCCAAACAAAATTCCATTGCCTCACGATTGTTCTGCTAAAATATCAATTCATTCTGACCAGTAGTTTTAAAATTATCGATTTTTGAAATCGTAACTTTAATTATAAATCACCCGGTACTTCCGTAGGCAAGTTTGAGTGAATTTTATTTGAACTTGGCACCCACTTACGTATCACTTCTTTTCTTGGGTTTTTTTTTTTTTTTTTTTTTAAACAGAACTTTGCTCTTTTTCTTCACAGTTATGTTTGTTAGATTAGAAATTTCCAAAATCATTGTTTTGGTAACTAAAGCTCATTTGTGACAGTTAATTTTTTTAACAGCGCATGGCGAGCATTAGCTGCTCTTCAAAATTTAAATTTCCTTCAGCGATCCCTCTTAAAAATGGATTCCATAACTTATTTCTAACACGAGTCACGAAAACCAACTACATCTCCTGACTGATTTCAGGACAACGTATGACCATTATCCATCTAGCGTAGAATTCAAAATTAAGTTCAAGACCAATTGATAAATAGAGATTAATAGATTGAAATTAATATTCCGGACGAAGCATAACATTTTGGCAACCAATTATAGTATAGATTTTGAAAAGATAGATTCGATGGTACAGATAACTAAAGAGTTCCGTAGCAACATCAGACAGTTTGTTACAATGTTAAATTAATAGCAACCCTGAAACCCCAACTGAGACATTAATCGGGTTGCTATTCATTTTACATTGCAGCGAAGTGTGTGATGGAAACGCTCCTCCAGTTGCAATTTCGGTATCTGTACCATCTGATCAATCATATATAGGAAAGTCAGACGCTGAAACTAGCTGCCCAAATAAGACTGCCTTCAGGATTATAATAACTCGTAAATAGATGCATGCATAATTAAAACTTTCTAAATTACTTCATCACAAGAATCATTACAAATGTTTCAGCACTTAAGAAATTAAACAAATAATCTTTAATAGAAACTGTGCTGTATCTGTACTTAGAGTTACCAAAACAAAGTAGTTATATATAGTAAACCTTTCAGATACCTGTTGCAATAATTGTTCACGTAAAGTCTACTGTCCTCCGAACACTGGAGACTTTTCAGTATTTTTCACCGACATATGGGAAAGAGATCTAAGCTTAAGAGAATTCTTGAAAAATTTATATAAGCTTTTCTCGCACAAATATTGGTAGAAAAGCTGGAGAGTGGATTATTTGGTCGTTAATGATTTAAAATTTCTGCATGAATGAGTACAACATGTTTCAGACTTTCGACTGGTTGTTATAACGGACGTTTGTTGCAACTAGCGTCTATTGTAAACGTAATGGGGAAATATTTTTAGGCTCAGGAGAATTTAATATTGTGGAAACACCAAGTTCGTAATATCGCTTTCAAAATCCTCTATTCCAGGGTTAAATAATATTAAACTTTATCAAGAGTTGCAATGTCATTTGGCAGTTTCGTTTCCTTAACAATTAACAAATTTAAATCAGATTTATGTTTCCCATCCAGCTTTACAAGACCCATGTTAATTTGAAATTATGTTCATTTTTATTGCATAGCAATAAAAGTATCTAAACTAAATTCTTAGATACTTAAAATGATTCTAAAAAATAAGCCTAAGTATTTCAGTTATCACAATTCAAATAACTAACAAAATTCGTTAAAGTTTCAATTGTGCAAGTTAGTTCAGTATTGATATTGTGTGCATCGAATTCCTAACACATGCATTGTGTAAAAAAGTAGACTTCTTGAATGACTTAGAAATATTTTGCATGGCAAGAAAATGTTTTATTACAAAAACAAGTCTCTTGCCGTTTTTGATCCAGTCAAGTACTCCATGAGCAGAGATAAACCTTGTCTAAGCCTTGAAAGCAGACGTTGACAGCCACGGACTATCACCACAGTACGGCCAATAGTAGTTAATCGAAAAGCAACGTTAAAACTATAGGTCTGCTGAATATGTTGAATGGCAGGAGAACTTTCTTCGCCAGGATTCACCGTTTCTCCATTAGGCAATTCAAACATGTAGACAAACGGAAGCAAGTCCTGAAATTTAAGAAAATAAAACAATGTCAAAAGAGAAATGTTACAATTCTTGTGAAATACCATGAAGCATGTTTGAAACCAGGAAATATTTAAGAGGATGAAGGCGGGGGGGGGGGGGGGGGATTGGTGTTGTAAAATCTTAAAGAAATCCAAAATATGTTGGACTAAAACAATTCCACGTTTCTTGCGGTTTCGAACGCCACTTAGCTCAGCACAAACTATTATTCAGAGAAAACTGAAAAAAAAAAATATTGAGAAAACCATTTAAATAGTTTGGAGCTGGTGGTCATTGTCGAAAGTTTAGCAATTACTATATCTCTCAGTTGCAAGAAAAGAACGAACTCCAAAAAAATTCATTTTACATATAGCATAAATAGGCCAGACCTAGGCGAGTCTTGATACAGGAAAGTGTCAAGTTTAGTTATCCGGAAAACCGCTAGATTACGCATCAAGTCACTTCGCCGCTACAGAAAGAGGGAAATAGTGTGGGAATAAATTTACTTAATCTCCATCTCTTCTAGGTCTTTCTTCTTAAGGGTTTTGCACTTATGTACGCTTTTTACAGCTACATGCAGAGCTAAGTGCTACAGTTTTATGTTACAGTAAAAAAAGAAATGCAGGTCTTATTTCTCCTGCGAAATTTATTGGTGGTCTGTCACTTATCTTGTGGGGAAGGGATGACTTCAAAAATTGGGAGAGAAGCTACTTAAATGGTGAACTATAAATATCGTTAATTTTTGTGGACGAACAGCTTTCAAGAAAATCTTTATTTTCTAAAATCTCGCTAAAATACAAATTTAACACTAAAATTTTCTTAGCTAAAATTGTTTTACAGATTACTTTTTTTTAAACATTTGTTTCAGTATCTCTGTTACCATGCAGTACTCACCAGTTATAGTTCAGTACTCACAATATTTTTTAAACTATTTCTTTTTGTATAGGATAGCTGAGGACAATCTCTTAACGTTGCTAGTTTTAAATTTAGATTTTAGTTTCAGATTTTTTTTTAAATTACTTTCACTTTCGGAACCGGTTCTAAAATTAAAACTACCCCAAGATAGAAAAAAAAAACTAACCAAAATTGAAAAAGTTAAAACTAAACGTTAGAGATTGTCTTCAGCTATCCTATGCAAAAAAAATTGACTTAAAAATATTAAATGCGAGCGATAAATTTGAAAATCTTCCCATAGACTTAACATTAGCTTGCAAGTCTCTTCCCATGACTAGTGTAGGCTCTAAAAGTCACGCGAAGACTCTTGCGAGCCAAGTTAAACCTATGGAAGAGTTCTTTAAAAATTTCTCGCTCGTTTTTTTTAAATAAACATGATAGCAAAGATTAACTGTGTTAGCTTGCTTTTTAATAAGTCACTTTCACTTCCGTAACAGATTCCGAAAGTAGCGTCATTAAAAAACTCAACCAAAAAAGTACAAACTGACAAAGTTAGACATCTCGGCTATCCTATGCAAAAAAAAGTTACAATGCACGCGAGAAATCTGTCAAGAACGCTTATATAGGTTTAACGTTAGCTTGTCAGTTTCTAAGCACAATTAGAGTAGGATTTTAAGAGACTACGCTAGTAATGCGAAATCACTCAAGATAAATTACAGGAAATTAGAGGGGTGATAAAAAAAAAAAAAAAAAAAAAAAGTTTACAAGGCAAAAGTATTTATTAACAATAGAAACAAGATACAAATGGCAATCAAGAGACACATCTGGCCTTTACTTTTCCACATAGTCGCCAAACCTGTTTAGGCATTTGTCAGAACGTTCGACCAACTTATTTATCCCGGCTTTGTAGTAATCAGGGTCCTGCTCATTGAGCATTTCTCGGCAGCTGTTTTCACTGCATCGTCTGAGGTGAACCGTGTTCCGGATAAGTTTCGCTTCAACGCCGGAAAAAGGAAATAGTCACTTGGAACCAAATCGGGGCTGTATGGGGGTGATACCAGACCTCCCACTTGAACCTTTGCAGCAATTCCTGAGTCTGGCGAGCTGTATGGGGCCTGGCATTGTCATGCAGAATAATGACGCCTTTGAATTTTGGATGCGGCCACATTCTTGGCCCATAAGAATCGAATTACAGCTCGCACCTCTATGTGAGACCACTTTTCTAGACGTCGTGCCATTACTGTCGCTCTTAAGTAAGTCTGCGTACTGACGCTACTTACTCGTAGAACCACTGTAGGACAACTAGCGCCATCTGTCAACCACCCTGAGTGAAAATATTCGCTCCACAATTACGTTTCAAATGCTTCTGCTTGTAAACTTTTTTTGATCAACCTACGTAGTTTGCATTTTTTTTGCATAGGATATCCGAGGTCTATATAACCGGGTACTTTCGTACTGTTTTAGATTCTAGTTGCAGTTTTCTTAGGACTCATTTTCGGAACGGATTCCGAAAGTCTCCTCCCAAAAAAATGCCTGCAACCAAAATCCTCAAAAATGCGAAAGAACCCGGTTAAATAGACACTATATCCTATGCACAAACAAAAAAGAGGGGGGGATAAAAAATTTTAATTGCAAACTAGTAATTTTAAAGTAGCTACCATTGGATCAACAGTAGCTTACCGCTTTACCAGCGTAGGCTTTTAAATCCGATACATGGACGCAAAAGTGCATTTTATGTTAATAATCAAGTAGTAAACTTTAAATTTCAGCACACATTTAAATTTTTTGAATTCTTTCACTTTAATATGAATAAAGTAGTCATGCACCCCCATTTAAAAAAACTAGTATGCTCATAATCTTGATATTTTGAAACGAGAAATATTTTTTTAATTTAAGTGCGAATTCTTAAAAGGAGACTCCAATTTGAAGATTTGTTTTTTCATTTCCAACTCCTAAAGAGATCTACAATTATTTAGTCTTATACAAACATTCACATCTAGCCTAAAACACAGTTACGGAAAAATTAAACTGAATACAATGTACATTTTGCACTTACAAGTCCATATATTCTTATATACCCCTCCCCCCCCTTGTAGTTTCACAATGAAGTTTAATATAAACTTCCTGTCATATTGAAAGTTCCCTCATTAAAAGCAATCTCATTTCATCAGTAAACGCAAAATTTCTCTATACTTCATAATAAAGTAGCTTTATAACTTTCATTTTGAATTACTTTAATGCTGAAATTAATCAAAAACATACATATTTCATTTTAAAGTTTTGCTAAACCAAAATTTAAGTATAACCCAAAATGGATTTCCTTTAATAATACAATTCAAACATATAACACATATAATGGAAACTTAAATTAGAAAATATCAATCCAGATTATGTCAATGACAATTTTAAATCAAACTGACATCCAAATTTTTAAAAAGGACTAACGATATACAAAATATTAAAATTTGCTTCCAAACCAATGTAATACAAGATTGTTTAAAATTTTAAATCTTTTAAACTTATGCAATTTTAAGTTCAGTTTTTTTTTTTTATAAATTTTTTTAAATATAAACAAGGAAACTGTGCTAAAGACTGAATTTTTAAATAGCAATATTTTTTTATAACATTCAACAAAAGTAGAAGTCTAGTGTGTAAAAAGATTTTCCAAAAATTAAGAAAAAACTTTAAAAAATTTCCAATTCTTCAGAAAGAAACGGGGGGGGGGGGGGGGTAAAAAGAATTTTCCACCACTTCAAAAAATTTCAGAAAATTTTACATCTCTAATCAAGAGGAAGAAAACTTTAGCTAATAATGTGTTCAAAGACTAATTCTTTGTTGTTTCACAATAAAACAAATATTAAATTATCCTATACATATTCTAGTGTTGATTATTTTCTAGTTGCGCATTCTAAAATTTAATTATTCATTCCAGTTTGTAAATTAAGCAAGAGTTTCAACTACTGACATTTTGGGCATTGTACAATCTTGGATAGTCTCACTTTTGTTAGGTGCGTTCGTAATTATAAATACGTAGCACCTATTGTCGTTTGGTCCGTCCGTCTGTCCGCATATAACAACTCAAAAACTATCCAACCGAAAGGTTTGAAATTTAAGATATATTATCTTTGCAGAATTTTGTCGAGACATTTCAAATTTTATGAAAATCGAATCAGAACTTTAGAAAATATTAATAAAAATATTAAGAAATTTGAATTTTTTAAATCTGCTTCTTGTTATAAGAGCTTCCGAGGTTTAACCGTCAAGCGACCGAGATACTTATGACACAAATTAATCTGCAGACGATATAATTCATTTCACAGAACTAAAAATACGTATCTGAATATTTATATAACTAGCTATAGTACGAACGCACCTCATTTGTCACGTTTGACGTACAATTTCCAACTTGTTTTAACACTAATTTTAGCCATAAACTTACAGATAATGTCTGAATAGCAATTTACGATTGTTGATAGTTCATTTCAACTTTCATATAAAGCAAAATCTTACCCTAATTTTGGCCCTTGCAAGTTCAACTCCAGCCGCTTGCCCAGCAATAGATACCTGCAAAATTCACACAGGATCAATCCGTATTACATGAATTAAGGTAAAATTCATTAAATACTGACGTTAACACACATATTTAACAGAAAACCAGCATGTCTCATGCAGCCACAAAGTGCTTCAAATAAAAGCAGTCCATAGATTCCTGTCAGATCCCCGATTAGCGGTGCAAACTTCCACCAGTAAATTAAAAGGAAATGTTCGGTCTTTCCAAAGGCTTTATTCACGCAAAATTTGTCAAAAATAAGGCAAAAATTTGTTTTTACTGGTGGAAGTTTGCTCCGCCTGTAAATCGAGCCCCAATTACTATATTCCATTTTCCGATCTATTAAAATGCTTATGCCTCGACGGTACTTTAAATTTAAAGGTACAATGGACTTCCAAAACTAAAAATCAAGATATCCTTTATTTAGCATATTTATATGCCACAGTTTTTGACTGCAAAGAATTTATTACGATCAGTTAAGGTATCCGCACACCTTTGAAACGTCATTTTCGATAAAAATATAGATTTTTCAATTTTGAAATATTAAAAACCATCTTATTTATTGAATTCTGCGTTAATTGTGTCTGTATCTGAATTAGAACGGGTTACAGTCGTTTAAAGTTGCATCTATTACAGCTTGCCGAAAAATTTTACAACCGTTCTGCTGAAATGCATGTTTGCATTCTTTTTCGAGATTGAGCATTTAAATTGAGTTATGTTCATGAAAATACATGGAGTATATAATTAAACCTTTAAAGAATAAATATTTTTATAGCTAGAACCGCCTTTATTTCTTGCTTTTTTTTCAAAATGAAGTTTCAGATTTTAACAGTGTTTAAATTTAACAAACTTCAACAACACCAATTACACAGCAATCCGTATATTTGCACGAGATAGAGCTCGGACAGACCTAATTCTTAAACACTTTTCAACTATGTTGGAAAGTTAAAAATAAAGATTAAGTATTCAACAAGACGTGGATGAGATTTATGCAAATACAATGGTCTTTTTCAATTTTCAACTGCCTAGTGGTGAGACATGCATAAGAAAAAGCATCCTGTACAATTTAACCCTTTGTCTCAAATTATGAATTGAGGAAAATTCATGCCTTCCTAAGCTTTACCAGAATTTTTGAAAATACGTTAGAAGATTTGTACAATGCTTCAACAATTTTCAAAACTTTTCTTAATTTTAATAAATTAAACTGGTATTGAAGGATTTTGTGGAGTATTCACAACTCTACTCAAAATCATACTTAAATTTAGTAATTCTACTGAATTAGGACAAAGCCTTACAAGGTAAGTATTCAAATCCATAAGAGCTGAAACTCAATTCCATGTTGTCCAATAAAGAAAGCTGACAATTACCGTGAAAAAAAAAATTATCCATTTAATCCTTAACTGTGGTTAGCGGTTCCCCAAACCGCTGCTTTTTTTTCATTTCAGTTTAAAAATTGTAAATTCCAGTTAACGATAGATGCTAGTTAAATTTAGTTTCGTTTGGCTCGTTAGTGCTATCGCTAAACTTCTGAATATGTGAATTTAAGTCATGTACATAAAGTTTAGTACATAAAGAGTATCAAATTAATAGCCTTCTATTCCTCTTTTGATCAAGTGGCCTTAGGGACCGCTCGAAAAAGCTATACTGTATTTCCGTCGCAGCAATTGAGGGTTAAAAACATTTACTTTGTACAACGAATAATCATTCTGCAACATAAAGCATCTAAATTTATTACTGCCAATCAGAGTTAAAATTTTCTTTTTATGATGCTTTAAAAAAACACCCAGACCTGAAGAATTGAACCAAAACAAATGAATGCTGTTTGTAGTATTTAACAGCAATGATCAACTTTAAAAAGTAATCATTTTTCATTCATCTAAATGAAAAGTCAATTTAATCCTGCGCTAGTCTTGTGTATCTGATGCAAGCCGCCATTTTCCTCTTGCAAATTTACAATGCATTACCGGTTAGAGAGCAACTTCTACGTGTGAAACGTTCATACCAGTGGTAGGAATATGGGGGTAGCCACAGGTTCCAAATTTACTTGGTTCAAAACTTATGAGGGAAAATGAAAATGGCGGCTTGTATCGGATACACATGAAACTAACTTAGGGTTAAAGCGCATTAACCATGAACATAGAGGACTTAACAGAATAGTAAAAAATAGTTTGACAGAAAAAGTCAACTAGAGAACATTCATTGGCTGACGTTTGACAGTCAAGCAGATAATTGGTAGAAGCAGACGAACAGAGTTAAACCAGCGCCCTATTTCAAAAAATTTTAGAGGCTGTTTTACCACCTCCAAAGACCTTCTCGGGAAAAGTCCTCCATGTTCATGGTAGTAACTAATTTGGTAAATACCTGATTACTCTTTTCGGTAGTTAAGTTATTTCTCAAATCTGCAATGGAAGGTTTGAAGCATGGAAATGCTACTCGTGGTTTCGGTTTGTTAGAGTCTGGGAAATGAATATGGCATCCTGTCTCTTCCATGACTTGTTGGATTTTGAATCCTCCCTTCCCGATGATGTACGAGTGGTCCGAATGAGAAACATCCATCTTTAACGTTACTCTATTTTTCTGAAATAAAAGTTAGCATATAATGAAGCAGTCTCGCAGAAACAAAGAGCAACAATGTATAAAAAAACACTAAACATTGTTTTATGTTTCGAAAAAGCTTAAACGCGTTCATTTTTGGCTTCGACCCCCAAGTTATTTCATTTACATGAAACTAACCCTATTCCCATCCACTACGTCAGATTTATTCTTAAATGTTTTTCTTGGTCTTAAAAAAGGTTGAAGCCAAGAACGGGTTATAAATTGACACCACCTTCAATTTCTAGTCCATTCTTTGAACTTAATTCTACAACCTTAAGCTACTTTATAAATTACAACCCCTCAAATTAACTTCCCTTTAATTTAATCTTTCTCTCTATAGCCTCTAATTAACCAAGAAGTTTTTTTTTTTAAACAGTATTCTAGTTTAAGAATTACGTTAAATATTTATATTTTCACTACAAATAAACCTGATAAGTAAGTATACCAGCGTTTTTCTATTCAAACACTGTCACAGGAGAGGCAAAACACTAACAATATAGCACTTCTCAGCATGCAGCTATAACATCGTATATGAAAACTTATAACCCTTAAAAAGAGACGTAGAACACATTAAGAGTAATGAGTAAATTTATCACCTCACATTTTGCCCCCCTTCTGTGACGGCAAAGTGACATAGCATAATCTAGCTGGATAATTTTCTGGATAACTAAAGTTTTTCTCCTGTAGCAAGACAAAGTCTGACCTACTAGCACAATACACAAAAAGACTTGTGGGGGAGCGATAAGTACCCACTTATCCAAACTGCATCGTTAACCGATCGACCATTCCATTGAGAGTTGGCTACAGTCTGAAAGGTTTTTCCATATACCCTTGCCATACTGGAATGCAAAACTACGTTCAAACTATGCAGAAACTGCACCCATCTGTGCCATATTTCCCTCCCCCAACACCCATTCTCAATACTCGCCTATATTTACATTATACTATCTTAATATTCTGCTTGTAAATAGTGTAAAATGACCGTTAAAAAAGAAAAGGAACCTAAAAGTATTTGATATTCTTACCATTCCAATTTTGGGACGCTAGGCGTAAAAAGGATCAAGAGCTTCCGACAGATGGGCTTTAAATATCCAAAATATAGTTTACCTCTCTCATATTCAGAATATTTTATCCATTAAGAGAATTTAACAAAATTTATATTTCCTTCAAAATGACTTCAGTGTCAAAATCAACTACATTGAACAACCAAGTCATATGCATGCAGTTAATACTTTGTCGTATAATAGTGGTTGACCAACACAATGTTTGACACTTCCCGCGAAATCCCAGGTAATTTTATCTTATTTATCGAGAAACTCACGATTTCAGAAATCGGTGACATTAGGAGACTTTATACAGAGACTTATAGCATAGTTTCACTAAGCAATTAAAATTTGATAGTCTTAATTATCCAACTCAAAATCAGACTGCCAAATGTACTTTACATAATACTTTAATACCAAAATACTTTAAAATTTCGTACGCCAAAGAACTAGATAGCTAGAATTTTAATTCATTAAATTCCAGTGCTTCAATAGAAAACCATTATGCTCTAATCCGAACGAAAATTTTCACTAAATGCTCCAAGAAAAGTTGAAAAATATCGGCCATAGATTTACGTTGCGTTCTGGATAATTCAACAATATATCAATAAGTCTTCCAGCTATTTGCCACTGTATTGACACACTTAATACTAATCCATCTCTAGCGGTTTGCTAGATGCCATTCTCGATATAAAAAAGGGGGGGGGGAATTCCCCCTCGCGATTACTTAAGTCAAATTTCTAGAACTAATAACTATTTTCACATATAGCTCGGGTGAAAGCCCGTCCAAAGATTAAAAATTTGCCTTAACCATATTGAATAATAGATAATGTACGCAAACTAGTTATATTTTTTGTAACATTTTGAAGTTTAAAATCGTAATAAACTTGCCTTGGTATCTAGTATTTCCAATATTTGGTCCTTTGCTTGCTGCACAGCTTCAGGTTTTCCAACTATCTTCACGTGGGGATCTGAAAGTAAAATAGTTTCTATGGGTTCTATTAAATCGAAGTTTAACCAATATAGTTTCAAAAGTCAAAGCCATCAGATTTTATGTTAAAGAGTTGTGTTGAATAAGCAATTGTGTAAATAATTGTTAACTAACAAGGAGAGGGCCAAGCTTGGTAATCACAGATTGGTTATTTTTATGCATGTTGTAGGGTAGAAGCCCTTAGTCTCAAGTTCAACGGATTTTATATAACATTTAGTTAGAGAAATAGGGGTCTAATATTATAACACAACTTAAATACTTTGTAAAGCAATTACTACCTTGGCCGTAGCTCGGTTGGTATGGCGTCTGCTTGTTTTGCGGACCCGAGTTTGAGACCGGAACTAGCTACGTATGTTTTTGTTTTATAAAATATAGTTGTAATTATAATTTAATAATCTGAAAAAGTTTTACATTATAATGTTAACCCATTTATTTATTTTTTTAATTTCTAACTAAATCGTTATATAAAAACATCATTAAATGGTTAATTTTTTTTAAATCATTTTTAAAAAACTTATTCTTTATTAATGCAATGATATTGAACAATTGTGTCAATTCGTGGTTTTAAAGAATCATTTATATACTGCCTTAACAAGAGAATTCAATGCGATAATACTACACTTTTTAAAAATAAGAAGCATAATATTAAAATTAGCATAATAATTGCAACATTTTGAGACTAATTTATGATATTAATAAAATAAGGTATGATTTTGGAATTTACTAGTCAATAATAGATCCATTTTTAAAAAATACTCTTTAAATGAGAAATGTTTAATAATGGCTTAAAAATCAAACAAATTCTAAATTAAAATTTTAACATTATAATTAATGTACGATATTAAAATTTTTAATTGAGATCAAATAATTACAAGTATATTTATAAAACAAAAATGAGTAAAACAAAAACGTAGTGCGCTCCGGTCTCAAACCCGGGCCCGCGGATTAATGAACAGACGTCATAACAACCGAGCTACGATTAGCGTAGTAATTGCGTTACAAAGTATTTAAGTTGTGTTATAATATTAAACCCACTATTTCTCGAGAACTAAGGAGTGTTGTATAAAATCCGTTGAACCCGAGACTAAGGGGCTTCTACCCTACAACATATATAAAAATAATCAAAATCTGCGATTACCAAGCTTGGTCCTCTCCTTTTAAGTGTATGAATCTTGTGTTGAATAAGCAGTTATGTTGAATATATAATGTGTTGAATAAGCAACGAGCATTCCGACCAAAAAACATGAATACAATGTTTGAGGTTTCAGCCGAAAGCATCTCTTGGTTCAAAATGTAATTGACTGCTGTGAAGCATGTCTCTGGTATACATGTGTATTCTTTTAAAATATCTCTACTATTCATTCATTCATTTCAATTTTAGTATCTCAAATAACTCTTAACAGTGTTCAGTGGAGGATTACTAAAATTATGAAACATTGTCAATTTGCGTTTAGGTTTATGAAGAAGATAGGTATCTCTCATATTGGTATCATTTTAAAGAGACATTCACATGCCAGGCTCCCCTAAACTCAAGTTGATTCCTTCACGCAAGTGACATTACCATGATATATTAAATTGCTTCAATTAAATTTAATTAGCAACAAGGAAACTGGCATCATTCAAATCTCAGCCTAATATGAAATTTTAGAAGTCTTTAGTTTCGTGAATAAATTTACCCACTATTTTTTAGACCATTAGCCAGGCCCTTACCTGCCGGGCTTTTGCCCAGATTAACAGGTTGATGTCTAGCAACGAGGTGAGAATTCGCCTGATCTCCGAATGTAGAAGATCATTTTGATAAGCCTCTAAGCCGACGTGGCTTCAGTGCATCTTATTGCGTAAGTTGCTTTTCCTTAGTAGGCCGGTTACCAATTTATGTTTGGACGAGTCAATTCAGCACTGCATAGTGTAGCAAAGTCATGCCGGACAAATGCGAGATTCTGGAATCTGTATACATACACTTCGAAAGTTTCGCACCCCTAATGCTCATTTAACAATTTAAGTTTCGCAAAAATACTTTGTACATTTTAAGAATTGCACTTTTCACTTCCCCCCCCCGCCCTTAATGTTTAGAAGTTAATCCTTAACTCTATCACCAACTTGCTTTTTAATTTTCAGTTAAACAGATACTTTAGTTTGACTATTGATGCAAGTGAAATTTTGTTTCGTTTAGAGCTTAGTACCACAGGTGAAGACCTCTGAATAGGCTAATTTTAATTATAGTCCTGTATATAAAAGTTAGCAAAAATTTCATTTTATGAGGCAATAGAACCTTTTATTCATCCTTTGATGAAGTGGTCTCCGACCACTCATAGTATCTGTGACAATTCGTGTCACATCAGTTAAGGACTCAGCTATAAATCTAAAATATTACTAAATTTAAATTAACTATATTTAATGGAAATATTAAGTACTGAACTATTTCCCTACCACTAAGGGTAACCTTTTATGCATGCAGTAATAGTTTTAGATGCAATCCTCAAAAATATTTATAGACATTAAACACCTATAATGTGCAGCAGATCATATTTTTGGAATTAAGTTCGCATGTCTTGTCGGCAGATTGATGTTATCCTATTCAGTTCGTAAACAATGGGCATTTGTCATTTAACAAAGAAGTAATGCACCTTCAAAACAATCTGAAGTTTTTCAAACCAACTTTATGAAGTACGAAAGTCTCAGAAAACCATCCATTTTGTATAATAGTAATTTGCAAGAAAAACTATCAAAATCAGATTCTAAATAACGTTCACTACTCAAACTGAAAGAATAAAGTTCAAAAACAGCTAGTTAAATTTAATCTTTGTATTTAGATCACTTTAGCTTATTCGTTTACTGCGGGGCAAGCTCTAAAGCTAGGTACAATCTACGGGCGCCTTTGCATTAAAGCAAGAGCTTTATTCTAATAAAATGTTCACTTTTTTGATAAAGCAGGAGCCGATTGAAGTATACCTAGGGCACCAATATAAATATATATATATATATATTTCAGCCTGTCTTGCAAGGTTTCATAAAACTATTACACTTTGTTGAAATTAGAGAACAATTGAAGGATTTCTAACAAGAACGGAACATTTCCGAAACTATTTTCAGAAAGAAAAACGTCCCTGGACAAGTTGTTTTAATGTGGCAACCTAAACTTTCTCGCCCAATAACGAGGTCAATGTTTTCTAAACCCTTAATTGGCGTTGCGAAAGTTCTGTGCTAAATTGGCGTCATGCTATTTCTTCTCTAGATAGGATCACTTAATTCTAAAGACAGATTTTATTTTTTGCATTACTATTTGTCAGTTGAAGGGGGGGGGGGGGGGGGTCATTTTATCGGAATGCTTAAAGATTCATAAAGAAATTACACGAGTAGAAAATACGTGAGAACTAAATGAAACCACACCAGTTAAGTGTTAAGGGGTCAGGTACCCTTTGAAATCACAAAATACATTAAAAAAGGGGACATCTAGAAGAATCACAGCAACCCCGTAGCTAATTGATTTTGAATTATAAAAATTTAAAAAAGTCTCTTTTGTGAATTAAAATTTAAAAAAAAAAAATTTACTCAAAACTTGTATTTTAAGATGTAACACTGTACGAAAAAATTCTTGCATGCATTGCGCGCATGATTTTTGAAATTTTTTATTGCTAAAACCTGCCAAAAAAATTTTTAATGAATACAAATGTGTTCTCAAAATAATCTACGATAAAAAGTGCAGATCACTGGAAAAAAAATTCGAAATAGTTTTTAATGTGAAAGTAGTCATGAATTCTCAACTTGTTACTTGAAAAACATAATTGGGTCATTTTGTGCATCTGTATAGTTAAGAACCTACATCAGTCACACGAAAACACGCGCAAGCTATGGTCTATGGGAAGGTTCTTGCGCGATTTCTCGCTCGTATTTTAATATTTTTAAATTATTTTTTCTACATAGGATAGCTGAGGTCGATCTCTAACGTTGTTAGTTTTTACTTTTGATTTGTGTGACAGTTTTTTTTATAAGCGGACATTTGCAATTTTGGAACTGGTTCTGAAAGTGGCCTTAGATTAAAAATAACTAACCAAAATCAAAAAAGTAAAAACTAACAACGTTAGAGATTGATCTCAGCTATCCTATGCAAAAAACATCCTTTCAAAATATTAAAATGCGAGTGGGAAATCGCGCAAGAACCTTCCCATAGACTTAACATTAGCTTGCGCATTTTTTCGCATGACTGATGTAGGCTCTTAAGAGCTACGCTAGTCACGCGAAGAAACGCTCAAGCTAATATTAAAAGCCTACATCAGTCATGCGAAAAAACGCGGAAGCTAATGTTAAGTCTATGGTGAGGTTCTTGCGCGATTTCTCGCTCGCTTTATTATTTTTTTTAATAAGATAGCTGAGGTCGATTTCTAACGTTGTTAGTTTTTACTTTTTCGATTTTGGTTCCAGTTTTTATAAGCGGGCATTTTAAATTTTGGAACAGGTTATAACCCGTTCTGAAAGTAAAAGTACCCTTATATGAAAAAACTGGAACCAAAATCGAAAAAAGTAAAAACTAACAACGTTGAAGATTGATCTCAGCTATCCTATGCAAAAAATAATTTAAAAATAAAATGAAAGCGAGAAATCACGCTAGAACCT
This sequence comes from Maratus michaelseni, assembly GCA_963931845.1. Classification (NCBI taxonomy): domain Eukaryota; kingdom Metazoa; phylum Arthropoda; class Arachnida; order Araneae; family Salticidae; genus Maratus; species Maratus michaelseni. The sequence continues at coordinate 225,344,673 of OZ007596.1, forward strand.
TCCCACAGACTTAACATTAGCTTGGGCGTCTTTTCTCGTGACTGATGTAGGCTCTTAATACATTAGATCCAAATTTCATTAAATTCTAACCAACCGTTTTTCATAAATCCTGCGTGCAATGACCAAAATTGCCGTTGAGAAAATAGACTTCAAAAGATCAAACTACCCCTTGATCATATAAAAAGGAGCTCCGACTGTTTTAGACATAACTCCTCTTCTAAAGTGAACTTTGAGTGGGGTTTATTTTGAAATGTCCCTAAAGAATCCTATTTATCCTCTTTAATAAAAAGCTATGCGTTGCTGACGACTGGGATTTTTGATAATCGTTGCCATAGATTAATCTTTGAAAATTAAACATTTGATGTTGCTGAAAAAATTAATAGCTCGAGAAGTATGTCAGAAAATTGTTAGGCAAACTTTGTTAGAAAAGTGAAAAATTGTATTTTTCTTGATATAAATTTCAAATATAATGATTATGCCGTTTTTCAATTATTGAATTTCAAAAATTACCAAATTTCACAATGGAGTACCATAGCGAAACTTCACGCGTAAAAAGATAATGGCCATGTGTCCTAACGTATACTGGCTAATGAGTCAAATTATAGTACCCTTACTATTCTGTTAAAATATAAAAGCCAATTATGATGCCACGAGTACATGATCTGTTTTTTTTTTATGTTGTATAATCTTTAATAAGGTTTTATATAAAGGTTTTTGAAATTTTTTCGAATGGGACTAATAAATTGGCCAATACTGTATATTATGAGTTTAAAAGAGGAAAGGTGGGGGAGAGCTTTATATTTAGGTTTCCTCAGGAACTTTGTCAGAATTCAAAGTTTAATATCTCAAAACGTCAAAATTAAATAGACATTAAATCGGCAATAACTATAACGACCGTCCTTCAGTTCGTTTGGATAAATTCTCATTTAAAAATATAAAATCATTCAACATTGATTTTAGGTAATTGTAAGGTTATCACGGGCCCGGGCAACGCCGGGCATGTCAGCTAGTAAACTAATAAAACACAATCTAATTTGACACTTTAAAGGGTACCTGACCCCTTAAACAATATTGAGAACAGTATTGTACAACATTGCGCTATTAAACTCCTTTTCGCGATTTTCGGACAATGTTGGGAACCCTCAATTCTATAAACTTTAAATTTAAGTTGACGATTTTAAATTTTCTTTGAAAGAATGTGCAAACTTCAAGATTAGTGTATCAATAAAATCAATTCTGTTTCATTATACTACAGGAATGTCCAAAATCTACAATTCCGATTTCACCAAGTATTAGAAAGTTTTAGAATCAAGACTGTGCTTCGTATATTTTTTAAAAAGTTACTAAAAATTAAGAATTTAAATACTGCATTCAGACTACGTTTACTAAATCTTAAGAAAATTACTTATAAAAACAGTCGAATTTTAAATTCAGTTTTAAAAATATTAGCATTTAAATGCAGAAAATGAAAATAGGAAAAAAAAACTTAAAATCACGAAAGCACACTAGTTCTTTCAAATTCTGCAAATTTGAGGTTATCCAATTTAAACAAGTATTTATAGTTACTAAAAAAATATATATTCAAGCTTTAATTTTCAAAAACAGTTTGTTACGCAAGGATACAATTTTAGAATAAATTCAAAATACTAGAATCTAAGTATGCAACTCATTTTAAAAATACTAGTTTCGTCATAAATTTGTAATATCTTCAGTGTAGTTAAGTTCTCCATATTACGGCTTAAGAGCAGTTCAACCATGTTTTGAGATACTGCAAACTCCTGAAAAGATATTGTAGCCTTTAAAAAAAGAAGTTTAACATCGACTTCTGTAATGGAAATATATACTTTCCATGGAACTTCCGATGAAATTGCCACTAAACTGCACGATAACCAATTCAAGAGATTCTTTTGTGGCAAGATCCTTTGAGATTCTTACTTTAAAATTTAAAGTGTCAATGTTTAAGTTTTTCAATTTTGTAGGTAGAAGTTAAATATCACATTTTGCCGATGCAACTGAAAGACAGGTTACCGCACTGAGTCACACGTTGGTCTCCTTTCGGACGTCTTTAATCACGTGCTATTTTCATGTACTTTCATTTGTCCCACGCGCCACGAAAAATAAAGCACGTGACTTAAAGGGTCCGTAGGGAGACTAACACGTGACACAGGTGCGGCAGCCTGTCTCCCTTACAGATTTTTCTTTATGACATAGTATGAGAAATATTTAAATTGAGATAACAGAAAAGGAGTAATCTCATTTCAGTTTAAGTAGAGCGTGGCATTTAAAAAAAATTAGCTATTCCAACATAAAATTCTTCAAAGAAACGTTCTGCACCGCAATTTATATTCCCAATTAATTTTAAAAAATCCGAAATTTTAAAAGTTATGAATTTAAAAAGCTTCATGTATTGGAGTTTCCAAATTTTCTCCATTTTCACATTACTTAAATGAACTTTTAAAGAAACGAATGCTAAAATTTCTCATTAATCTCGGGTTAATAACAGATACAAAACAATTAAAAATTTCACATACCTTTGTATTAATTTATGAACAAATTCTTGTTAGTCTCGCAGACAGCTACGTTTTTCTATCTGCATAGTTAAAATTTTAAATCAGTTCATAAAATACTAGTGAAATTTTGTTTCGTTCGGAACCCTAGTACGATTAGTAGAGACTTCAGATTAGGGGAATTTTAATAATCATGTACATGAATGTGTAGAAACCGCATCCTATCAGTTAATCGAGCCTTATTAATCTTTTGATCAAGCGGTCTCAGAGACCGCTCACACAAGCTATGTGACAATCTCTGCGACAGTAATTACAGGTTAATAAACCAACCGTTCAAAACAGATGCAGATTTGTATATATTAAGGTTAAAGTTTTTCAATAGGTCAGAAGAACAAACTAAAACGCGTGCAGGATTTTTAAAATGTATAGATGCGAAAACTTAAAGAAATGCATAATGTCACTTATTCCTTACCTTTAAGTAAAGAAACATTTTCTGCCAAGTATATAGCAATATTTGCATTTTTTAAATCCAAAAAAGTTAAAAGCAAAATTCATATTTTTAGTAGATGTTTGCTCACTTTACGTACTGTTTCCTTAACCCAGACTCCCAGTGGGACACTGTGTCCCAGTGCAACTTCAAAAATTACCACTGGACACAGCAGTCCCTGAAAACCATGCCTTCTTGTCCCACTGGTTCTGTGGCTTTTAGACCTTATTAAAAAATACTGTTAAATTAGATTTAAAATATCCTACAAAAAAATTTGGCAGTCAAGGGGGTTAAGTTTAAAATATTTGAAATTAGAGATTTAAACTCTGCATGTGATACAATATTAACCCTTCACTGGTGTTGTGGTGCCATTTAATCTCCATGTATTTTTGTACTCTTTATTTTTATCTGAATCTTAGTGACTGAAGAAATTAAGTATACTCATCGATTTACTCGACTGACAATCATGTATAAATACCATTTTTTATAAGTTTTTGTTATTAGCTGTGAACTAAATGGGATCTCGTTAATTGCACAAAAATTTAACGACTCCGGTTATAGATTAAACTAGATATTTCCAAACAATTTCTTTAACATCTGACGAAACTGGAATTTTGAAAGAAAATTTTAGAGAAATGCACTTAAAAACATTTCGTTATTAAAATATTCCACAAGTGTTTGAAATCTCAAACAAGCGTTCAAATAAGGGTATGACTGAATTTTAAGATGTAGTTTGGAGTAAATTGCTTTAACAAAAGCAAAAATTCTACTTTCAATATACAATTGTTCTAAAGCAATATGTCATTTGTTAAATGACATCTCAAACTTTCAGATGAAATAAGACTTTTCTAGCCACTAAAGTAAATTATGTAAATTTGATCAAGAACTTGATCATAAATTTTTATAAATATATAAATGTGCAACTACCATAGAGCTAAGCTTTATAGCTTTAATGAAAGACCGGGAGACATCAACTTTTATATCTGAAGTTATTCTCATATAAGCCAAGTAACAACCAATCACCACAAGATTTCTAGACATTTAAATAATGTCAGACGTAAAAATTATTTAAACTCAAAATTCATACATTTTTAAATATTCTTAAACGAGCTTTTGATGAGGGGCAAGTATTTGAGTTGTACTCTAACCCTTAAGTAGAAATAGCAGTCAGAGAGCTGCGTTAACATATCTACTTGTTCGCCGCAGCTGACTAGTCCACTAGTAACCTTTGTAGGTGCTCTATGATCTAAAACTGTGGTAAATAAAATTGTCGAGGAAGCTCGGCATAAGGCCTAGGGCCCGGTTCTCTTTTGGTTTTTCCGTTTCGAAGCTGTCGGGGGACTCCGGCATCTCCCTAAGTGAAGTGTTGGTGTCATAAGAGTTTTTGGAATCAACGCAAATCGCAGCGACCCGAGTCGTCAATCATTTGGGGTGGGGGAGTGATGAGCAGATGGCGGTCCTCTCTGGCCGAAGGGCCTCACCTGTGATGTGCGCCGGGTAACTCCTGGAGGATCACTCGCAAAGGTTCTGAAAACCTGGAATCTGCGGTGAAGTACGCAGCCTTTTTTCATCCCAAAATGGGACAGTTTCAAAAGCTTGTTTCTGCTAGCACATTAAAAATTTGGTCCTGTTAGCACAATATTTAAAATATGTGCGTTCAGTTTATAGCAAATTTAGGGATTTGTTAGGTACCGATATTTCACGTTTCCGATTAGGGGTAATATCTCTCGTTTTGTCGCCTTGCCAATAAGGGTAATATGAAACTATTTTTACGCGCACTGTTGCTGAAAGTTCTCGAAATCGCATCCCTCCAAATTTTGAAGTTTAAAATTCATGTATTTAGCTAAATTTAGTGTTAGAATTTAAAATAGGGAAGATTTGCGCAAATCAAGTCAGACTGATTGAGACAGTTTTTCAAACTGAAAAGAAAGTACTACAAACAGATTCTTCATTTCTTGTTTTTGAAGAGAAAACAAGTTTCAAAATGTTCGCATTACTCATTAATTAAGCAATATCAGATTTAGATTAAAATAAACAAATAGCATTTGAGGGATGTTTGCTTTCATCTTTTAATAAAATATTTAAATTGCCTTTCACTCTTTCGCGACGAGCGCCTTTTGCAGAATTTATCACTGGTTTTAAAAATTAGAAATTTTAGCCCAATTGAATCGTTAAAATCTTATTAAGGCAAAATTTCCAATTAAATATTACTGGTAGGAGTAACCAAACATTCAGTGTACTTTATACATCACATACATGAATGCTCGTTGCGAAGTGGTTAAATAGATATCCACGATCAGAAAGCTACAGACCCGATTGGAAATCTAAATTTGAGCAAATCTACAAAATCTTATTCTCTAATATGGCTATAAATGGGGGAACAGTTAACTTTCAGTTCTGCTTGCTTTAGCACCATATTAAAACAGAATTACGAAAGCAAAAGCCAAAGCAAAACAAGCATCCATAGTAGTTCTGCTATTATAATCAAGTATACCTTAAGGGCAGTTACGAACATAGTCATGCATTTCCTTTAAGAGCCTACACTAGTCAAGCTGATGTTAAATCAATAGCAGCGTTAGTTTCAAAATTTCCAGTTTGCATCAATATTTTTAATAGGATAGTAGAGGTCGATATCTTGAAGTTTAAAATAAGGCCTTTAATTTCGGTTGCATTTTATCTTTATGAAGGACGTTTTTGAAACCGGTTCCGAAATGGAAAAGGACCTAAAAACAAACCTGCAACCAAAACCTAAAAGTAAGGCCCGTTTAGAGAAAAACCTCAGCTACCCTGTGCAAAAATATTGAAATGAAAACGGGAAATTAGAAAAGAACGCTCTCATAGGTTTAATATTAGCTTGCGAGTTGTCACATGATTAGTGTAGGCTCTTAAGGACATTGCCAATTCAAGATTGACCTGTCACGCTCTGGAATCAGAATTACAAATATAGTAGAGATTAAGAAATTGAAGGGGTTGGGGCAAGAAAGTGCCAAGCCACATTTGATTAAATAAATCTAACACTTATCTGTTTGCTTAATATTGTAAATTATAATATCTAACGTAATTTGTTTCCAATGTCACTTAGTGGCAGCATATGAGACAGGTTTCGTTTTTGTCCCAGATGTTTATGCCCCCAATGAAGATAGCCAATTTACAAAAAACGTAATAGTAATGTCATTAAAGCAATGCCATATTGTTACTACGACATTGGCGAAAAACTTTCGGTTATATATCTTGATTTGAGTATTTGATCAAATTTTCAAATTAAAATATCCCAGAAGTTCAAAAATGTGGCTTGGCATTCTTTTGCCCCGAGCCCCTCAATTGAGTTAAGCTAGCATTAACTGTTAGGTTTTTATTTAGCTCACCTTTTTTAGACTTAGCTCCAATTTTTAACTTTGAAGGCCAAGTTACTAGAGTTGAAGTTTCCATCATCACCTACAAGAAAACTTTAGTTAGAAAACTTAATAACAGTCGATTTAGTTTAAAATATTTTGTAGTTAACGCTTACCCTTTGAAAGAATACTTCTGCGTTTTCAACTGCATTGTTCGAATCTGAAAAAAAGTCAGGAAATCTTAAGGAGACAAGATAAATATTTAAACATTTTTTAAGCAGAGCAGATTTTAACCATTTGGCTATCCTAAGCAACTGCCTAGCGGCACAGAACGAACGCCGCTCGTCGATCAGACGAAATTGTCGGTTGTTTATCGGAAATTTTACCTCTCAGACACGACAGAAACCCACAATTCACATTTAGGTTTAAGAAATAATTAAAAAATTAAGATAAGAAAATGGTTATCCATTAGTTAAATTTTCTTCGTTAAATAGAATTCCCTTAACAAATTAGAAATAGTATTTCACATATGTTGCACGTATTCGTAACATTTATCAGTAGCCAATTCAGAAAAATTAAAAAGCATACAATAGTTGTTCTAGAGTCGATCGAGTAACAATTTTGACGGCGACATTAAACGCCCGCAAAAGCACGAAAAATCTCAAATTCGATTTCAATATGCATTCAGCTTCTCTTTTGTCAATTTATATACTTGTTAATACAATATATTTAACAAATTTGTTTAAGCTCGATTAGGTTTTTGGGCTATGTGAATATGGACTCTTATCGATAATGGGTTAACTATGGGCATCGGGTACGCTTGCACCGGCCCTGTTTTTAAAATGCCAATTTACAAATGAAATTGCATTTTTAATATCGCAATGCAACCGACGTTGCAAAAATTGTTTTCACTGGAGCGCAAGATCTAGTGAAGCGGTTTGATAGGAAGTCTGTAGATAAGGCTCATTTTTTTTTTTCGATAAAATAGAGAAAAAAAATTCCAAGATGTTTAGACTTAATTCTATATTTATATAGCCATGCGATCCAACTAGGGCTGAACGAACACACTGCGCTGTGTGCAGAACAAATGAAAGCAGTTTAATTGAAAACTGCAATTACATTTAATATACTGGTGTCCAAAAATTAAGGGGCGGTGACCAATTTCAGATGTTTCATTAAATATCTTATTGAAACTCGTGAGGAAATGCCCGGAATACCTTTGAACTCTGAGGATGTAAAAAACATCTGACTTCGTGTTTTTCAGTGAAGATTTTGTCGTGTGGATAATTGGGAAGGGGGGGGGGGGCAATAAAATATTTTCGACCACCCAAGTAACAAAAAATGCTTAAAATGGTCTATCACTGTAGCAAATGACTATGTAGGTCATGTTAAACATTTGTGTGCGCATAGCACGTATACAGATGTTAACGTTACTGTGAAAAATTCTAAAAAGGTTTTTATAGCATGCAGAGTTTTCAGCCGAATTAAACAGTTTTCCAAAAACTTGACAAAACATCTTAGAAATAGTATACTGTGATTAAAATATTAATATTTAATATTTGACGAGATTATGAAATTTTAACTGCGCATTCGTAAACTATAGCAAAGATTGTCATGATTTGATAGTCAATGCTATAGGGCAATTCAAAAAAAACCAGTGAAATATGAAAACTCAAAATGTTACAGCAATAATTGATAAATTTAGAACATTCCATAGAATTATATGGGATAACTTCAATTTTTCAATTATTGCTGTAACCGAGTTTTCACAATATTTCACTAGTATTTTTATACGAGTTGCCCTGTAGTATTGACTATCAAATAATGACCAAAAAATCTTTGCTGCAGTTCGCGCATGCGCAGTTAAAATTTCATAAAAATAACTATCTCAAACATTCAATATAGTATTAATATTTTTAATCGCAGTATACTATTTCTATGATTTTTTCATAGTTTTTGGAAAGCGGCATTAAATTTGCCTGAAAACTCTGCATGCTATAAAAATAACTTGAATTTTTCACAGTAACATCTTCACGAATATACGTGCTATGCTTGCACAAATTCACACAAATCTTTAACAGGACCTACATAGTCATTTGCTACAGCAACATATTTTTAGCATTTTTTGTTACTTGGGAGATTGAAATTTTATTAAAATTATTGCCCCCTTAATTGATCTCGTGACAAAATCTTCACTGAAATACATGAAGTCAAAGTTGTTCTTTACATCCTTAAAGTTAAAGGGCATTCCGGGCATTTCTTCACGAGTTTCAACAAGATGTTTGACGAAACGTCTGAAATTGGTCACTGCCTCTTATCTGGACACCAGTGTATTTTTAGATTGCCTACTAAACATCAAAAAGCTTCAAAATAAATTACGTAATCGAATGAAATTTTTAAGATTAAAAGCTATACTTTCGTATTAGCTGCATGCCAGGGGTTCATCATACCAGAAGAACTAGTCAAGAGACTACTATTTAAAGCAGCCTTGATGTTTCAGATTATTTCATGCGTTTAAGCGCTTAGATTAACTTTAATGTGTTTCTTTTATTGATAAAGTTTTAATTTAGCTATGGAATATTAACCGGTTTTAAGTGAAAACTGGTTAATATTCAGAAATGGGGTTGCATGCGATAGAGATTTTAAAAAAGCATAAATACCATTTTAAAAACCATAACAATTCAATAGTTTTTAAACAAATTTCAAAAGTATATTTTTTCCCTTATTCTACGGTGTAAAAATTTAAATTTCGGGAGAAGCAAGATTTATTCAGATCGTATCTACCGTCGATGTGACGTCAGCATTACACACTAACTTGTTTGCTTTATAATATATTTATAATAAGATTATTCAAATGTGTTGCAAGATCAGAAACTGCTATATTTCGCCAATTTTAATGAATCTCAATTATATCAATTTATTTTTTCTTCAATATAAAAGAACTGTTAACACAATCTTAATTTGTATTATTTAGATATGCATATTAATGAAAACCTAAGTTACAAGCGCGAAAATAGCGATACAACTTGCATAAAAATTGCTACATAGAGCTATGTTTGCGATCAGGTATAACTCATTTAAGCAATCTTCAAACGAAAATAAGTGCTAAATATAGATCCTAAATTATACTAAACCATCTTAGAAAAGGAAAAAAAATTAATCGGGCGGAGAGGAGGGGGGGGGGGATTTCAGCTTGAAGGGTCAAAAATCAAAAGCATTACCCAAATCCTTTGTACACAGTATTTGATTCAGGGGATGGCAAGGGGAGGCGCATTCGTACTCGCAAAATTGAAATGCTCCCCCCCACCCCCGAAATATTTTAATCTTATTAATGGTTCAGAATGGCAATTTGAACCACATTGCCCCTCCGAGATCTAGAAATCCCACCCGGAGAAAAGTGTCTGCATTTTACACTGTAGACGTTCCGTAATCCCAAACAAATCATACGAATTGTCCGCACCGGCTTTACAGTTTTGGCAACCCAAGGCGGTAGAATTTTGGGGGCCCTCCCTAACAGAGACTATCATTTGCCAACAGAGACTTCACAAAGTGAAAACTAACAGTTCAAACATTTTACCATTGCAAAAACTTTGCCAAATGATTTATATAAAAAAAAATTAATTCAATCTTATTTTGAGATTTAATAACTTTAAATTTTTTGGGTAAACTTAAACCATACGAAATAAACAAAGAGGAAAAATGCATAGATTATGAAACGGCCCAACACTATCACAATATAGTTACAAGCTTATTTTATACTGTGGGAAGAATAAGATCAGAAAAGGTTGAGAAAACTAAAATCCATTTTAAGAATTTACCTCCCATCGGTAGTACTCTAGAGTCTAGACAATACTCTACTTTATGCAGCCTTGTACATGATCTAAAGATTATACATGCCCCGTAGTATACTAAAATTTAAATTCAAAAAAGGAACACCACAAGATAAAGTGCCTTCTTGGCAATCACCATGCATAGGCGGCAATGTATCCAAACCATTTTGTGAAGACCTGTATGGATATATATATTATTTTCACACCACATTAGCATTGTAAAATTTAATTCAGCTGAACAACTCAACAGATTTCGAAAGGAACTTGCGGCAATTTACGTACTTTACTGTAAATCATTCATTCAAATTCTTTTAGGCAGCCCTATGCATTATCTATACAATTTATATGCACTACATATGCTAAAATTTATTTTAACTTAAAAGAAGTCACAACTGAAAACTTCAATGCATTTACGACATATGGGAATCACAGCTATAGACATGGCCTGGTTATCCAAAAACGCACGTGCTTCTCTAAAATTTAACCCCCCCCCCCCCCCCCCCCCCCTCCGCAACATGACTGAAGAAGGCCCTCCAATTCCCATTTTAACACTTTCCAACGCAGTTGAAAAGCTCTTATGAATTCGGTTTGTCCGTGCTCCAATTCTCGTAAATATATTCGAACTGTCATGCAATTGATATATGTTATTCAAAATTACTATGGAATGTTCGGCATTGAAAATGAAGCAGCATTTAGTTTTTTTACAGGGACACTCCAAAGAATTCAGTTACATTACGGTCTATGGCGAAAAACCGTTTGCGGTTTATTTTAATAATGCTTCACTATTTCAGACATATCGAAATGGATCACTAAGGTACATTACAAAAGGCTCTCTATAGTATATTGTGTATAGCATTCATCGTTCATTTACAGGGAATTCGGTACCGTCTGTTAACAATTGCTGGAAGTTTTCAGTTGCTGAACGAGTTTTTAAATTTAACTCATTACTTTGTGTGTACAAATTTTATAGATCATACAGGGCAGCACAAAAGTTCTCGAGTACATTTCCGTTTACTGGCGGAAATTCCAGAAGGGGGAATTTAAAAAACTGCTACGCGTTTAATAACTGAACTAAAAACTAAATCTATGTGGTATATATATAAATCTATAGATCATATACAGTGGTGCACAATAGAATTCAGATATATTGTTGGTAATTCCTGAAATTGAGTTTTTAAATATGTTATACATTAAGTATTTTTTGCTATTTTATGTTAAGAAATGTTGCGATACTGGACTTTTATTGTAAAACTAACTTTGTACGGATTTTATTTTTATCTCATGTAATATTAAACATCTATTCTAAAATATAAAGCTATACTAATGTTAAAAGAAGTGAAGCTTGTTTAATTGTTTGTAGGGGATAATCTCTGGAACTACCGAGCCGATTTCAAAAGAGATTGTGGCAAATTGAAGGTGACAATTCCTGCTCCAACATGGGCTATATTTTATGTCTGTCACTACACCCCCCCCCCCCCCAGTGGTGGGGTGCAAGGCGTGAAAAACGTTCTAAAAAAGGGGTTTTTATATTGAAGTAGCAAGAAACTTTAAATTTGGCATGGCAGTTGCTTATAAGATGCTTTTGCTCTCGACGAACAATGAGAAATGAGCGAAAAGCTTTCAGAAAACATTCTAAATTACAATTTCTATAGAGTCTCTGGAACTACAGAACAGTTTTCAGAAGTGACGGCGGCAAATCGATTGCGACAGTCCCTGCTATAACAGGCTATATTTTATGCCCGTGCCACTGAAAAAGAATAACACTACACATAAAATTCAGTATATATATTTTAGAAAATTGACAACTAAGAAAGAAAAAAAAAAAAAAAAAAAAAACATTCTTTAAGAACAGTACAAAGAAAACAGAAGTTAAAAATATTAATTTTCCGAGGATATTTTAAAAATACGAATGCATCCTACGCCCATAGGAATAACATTAGCGCGGGGAATTGGGAAGTTTACTGACGAGCAGCCTTGACGGCTGGCTCTCCACGATAGTGGAATTCCATTTCATTTGTTTACTTAATATCACCTTCACCGGTAAAGATTTGTAAAATTTTGGCAGTGTTGGAAAGTTGCATAATCTATGCTTGACGCGTGATTTTTCGTTTTACATTGTATCTAATTTGGAAAAGAAATTTTGCTTAATCCAAGAGTAAATACAGGCACTACTTCAAACTTATTTAACAGGGTAATATGAATGACATCAATAGGGTGTTATTTAATCATAGCATCCTGATGTGCCTGTTAGAAACAACCCTGAAAATTGCGCATACAGCTGTATGTACTAAATATGTTGAAGTGTATATACAGGGAACATAAAGCTGTTCAATGAAATATGTGTATGAAATATGTATTTAATAGATGTAATATGAAATGAATGTAGATGAAATATGTAATGAAATATGTATTTAATAGAGCATCTTCAAGTATACATCAATTCGGGGTTGGCCATGTAAAAGGACGCTAAATGTTGCATACACAATCTTTTAGAGATGTTTTCGCGTACCTTAAGACTCCTATAATAGAAGCTGACGCATATCCATTTTGTTTCGGATTATTGGTAACCAGTTCAGCATCAATCTACCGCAGCCGGAGTTGGGGTTGCCCAAGACTTCAGATTGGCTGAACCGGTTCCGATTAGCTTGGTTTTTCGACTGGGCTCCAATTCGGGTGCTAAATCTGCGAGGTTGCGTCAGCCTCTATTATTTGAGTTCTAGCGTACCTTAATGACATCGGTTTCAGGATATGAAAATATAGCATCGTTAAGATTTACTTCAAACTATTACCGCCTACAAAAAGTACAGTATTTTTTTTTTTTAGTGTTCGTGTATATGAAGAATTCCATGCACAACATTTTCTAGATACATGTTGGAAATACGCAGTGCATAGCAACAATACATATAAATTTTGGGAACAGATGTGTTACACTCACGCACCGATGATTGGCGACTTGGATTGGCGCGATTTCCAAGGCCGTGCCAAACCAATAACTTAATACAATAGCCAGATCATTAAAAGGCAAAAACATCCCTAAAATTTGGCAACCTTTTCCCTTTATATAAAAAAAGAACTGAGTGAGTGCAAGACATAGCCAAATTTGGTAGTCTATGACGTAGTGCAACATTAAAATTTACACCACTCCAAACAATTGCCGTCCTTTAACCGTAATGTATCTGAATTCTTTAGAGTATCCCTTTAAATGCTCCACATTGTATTAAACAGAAAAACTGTAGAACTTATACAGGATAGTACAAAATTCCATAACACATTTTGAAATTAAAAACTAGATAGTACCCATCAAGATTTGACAGTAAATAACTTAAAAGTTCCTTTAGAAATATGCTTTCTTTTTTAATTAGCCGCTTTTAAATTTGTTAAGTACTGAAAATTTTATGAATTGTTATATTGTGTAAGCGATTCCTATAGATTGTGTTGCCAGTCCAGCCTACTTAAGAAATAATTTTAAGCTTGTAATTTACATCCTATTATACTTTAATATAGCAAGAATTTAACTAAATATTAATTTAATGATTTTTACTTGCTACAGTCTTTTTTTAAATGTATCAATACTTAGTACTTTCTAATTTTTTTTTTTTAACTACGCGACCTTTAAAATTTCATAAATTTTATTTTTATCAGCCGGACTCAAACCCAGAAAAACCATGGATATCAAGGAGATTTCTTTTATAATTCTTATTTGGATTTTTTGCTTCTTCCTTCCCTTCTTTTTTGAGAATAAGCATACTTTTCTTAGTTATACAAATATATCGTATTGATAATGGTCATACAAAATATAGATAAAAGTTCAGATCACTTTATTTAATCGATAACTACATGCAAAGTTAATATTCATAATATAAAATAAGTAATTAAAAATATATATTGTTGGTTGTTAAATTTTATTTACCAACAGTCCCAATATTTTGAAGAAATAGTATGTTTTTTTTAAACTACACGACCTTTAAAATTTCTCATTCAATTCATTTTATCAGCGATCCTAAAACCCTGAATTTAAACTTTGCTGTTTGCAGCTATCTATTTATAATGCATATTTTTTAATACTTTAATTTTACATTTTCACACATTGTTTAATTGTTAAATCAGGGACAAAGATAATTTTGAGTTCCTGTATGAATATTTTTACTTTTGTTTTCTCTCCTTTTATTTTTCCTTTACGAAAAATAAGAACATACTTATGACATCTTGATAACGGTCATACCAAATATAAAAATTTGTAGACCAGTTCAATTTATTTAATCGATAATTACATGCACGATCTTTCAATTAGCGGCTAAATAACTTCTATATCAGAACACCCTCGATTACATGAATGCCAAGGCCAAAGTATGATCTTTATAAAAAAAATTACGCAACATTCTACAAATAAGTTATGTTTATATACTGCAGCCCTCCCTTCCCCCTAATAGTACGTTGTTGAAATGTAGAAAAGTATTCTAACGAGGCTAACGAAAAAGAAAGGCTACCGCGGTACTTGACGCGTATCTTTTTTTACAGACCGGCGGAATCACGTGATGCTCGAAACCACCAATGCAGGTGTACGAAAAGAGCATCACGTCACTCTCGCGGTCTCTAAAAAAAGATATGCAGAATGCACCGCGGTAGCCTGTCTTTTTCGTCAGCCTCGGTATTCTAAAGTATGACCTTTATTAGACATTCAAACTAGTGTCCCCCTTTAAGTTATTTCTGCATAATCAGTTTGATACATGGGCGATTCCCACCGTTACGTTTGACTTTTAGAGAGCTTTTGCAAATTGGGACAAATTTGAAAGTGAAATTTAGATAACTACTTCTTTTATTTCTATTACAGGACACATACAGAATCATTTTTGTAACGACACCTTTAGTCTAAAGCAATAACAATTTTTTTGAAATAGTAAAGTTGTTACGTGTGACTCAGAAAATTCACACACGTAACAACGACTTTACTATTTTTTTTAAGTTATTACTTTAGACTAAAGGTGTCGCTACAAAATGATTCTGTATGTGTCCTGTAATAGCAATAAAAAAAAGTAAAACGTTATCTAAATAATTTCACTCCCAAATTTGTCTCAATTTGCAAAAAACTCTAAAAGTCACAAGTAACGGTGGAATCACCCACATAATTTCAAGACATTTGTGAAGTAGTAGCTTATATTGTTCCATATAAGCTATTTGGACATGGCCTATAATATCTGTACAAGATTCAACTAACAGATTCATGATTATATTTTCAGCCTGACTGCAATTTCAGTTATTGTTTGCCTTTTTCAAAATAAGCGAGAATTTCAAAACAGTAATTTAATAGACAACTTCTAAAAGCAACACAAAAAATTTTAAAAGTACATCTTTGTGCGATGAACCTAGGGGACCGCCTAGTTTCACCTAATGAAAAAGCCGGCTTTCCTAATTGCGAGCAGCATCATCAGTAGTACTGCAAAACTGATCTATATGGGACTGGCATTAATAGAAAAGCTCATTATTTAAACATTAAATAAACATTGAATCGAAAGGATTCTCTTCACAATTTAACACTTCATTTCTCAGAAAGAAAACAGCACAAATTTTTCAACCGCTGTGTCACTCACGAAACTTAACGATCATTCGTCAAGTTATTTGTTCGTTATTTCTGAAGTTAATTTCTAAATATTACCCAAAAGAGTACTTTTAAAGTAATACTCTGTCAGCTCTATAAATTATACTTACTCTAAATATGTTTTCTCCAAAACACTTGAAATTTATTAATTGTAGAATCCTTCAGGGAAATTAAGAATATGCCTATTCAAATTCATTCCTGCAGAGTTTATAGTCTAAAATAATGTGAAGCGTTTATACTTCATTCAATGTTAAATTTAAATATGAATAAGAATGTATGTAGGTACTTTAAAACTTAATATTGTTACTTTTTTTAAATCACAAATTACAGTAAATACTATATAGTTGGTTGAGGTTAAGTTTGTCAATAGTAAATAAAAGCCTTTTACCAGCTTTATGAAAAAACTAGCGGCCCGTCCCGGCTTTGCAAGGGTAGGCAATTTAATTTTTTTAGTACATTTGTTTTCCTGAATTTCGCGCTCCTACCAAAAACTGTTCCTGAGATATGGCGAAATGACCTAAATCTTTCGAAGCCCCCCCCCCCCCTTTAACCATCTTCAGGAGGGGGGGGGGATTCTAAATTCACTGAAATACGTGTTTAATCATTTGTTTAGTAGATTTGTTTTAATTTCGCCCTCCTACATAAAAGCTGAGGTATGGCGAAGTGACCTAAAAAATTCGACCCTCCCATTTAACCACTTTCTGTGGGGGGGGAATTTCCAAAGTTTCTGAAATACATGTTTTATCGATTTTTTAGTGGATTTGTTTTCCTGATTTTCGCGCTCCTACATAAAACTGCTGCTGAGATATGGTGAAGTGACCTAAAACATTCGACCACCCCCTTTAATCACCTTCAGGGAGGAATTTCTAAAATCGCTGAAATGCGTGTTTAATCATTTTTTAGTAGATTTGTTTTCTGGAATTTCAAGCTCTTACCTATAACTGCTGCTGAGATATGGCGAAATGACCTAAAACATTCGACCACCCCCATTTACCCCCTTCTGGGGGGGGGAATTTTTGAAATCGCTGAAATAAGTGCTTAATCATGTTTAGTAGCTTTGTTTTCCTGATTTTCGCTCTCCTACTTATAACTGCTGCTGAGATATGGCGAAATGACTTAAAACATTCGTCCACCCCCCTTTAACCCCCTTCTGGGAGGAATTTCTAAAATCGCTGAAACAGGTGTTTAATCATTTTTTTAGTAGATTTGTTTTCTGGAATTTCAAGCTCCTACATATAACTGCTGCTGAGATATGGCAAAATGACCTAAAACATTCGAACTCTCCCCTTTAACCCCCTTCGGGGGGTGGGGATTATCAAAAATCCCTTCTTATTGCTTGTCTAGGCCATAACAGCAATCTACAGTCCAAATTGCGTGACCCTAACTTTAGTAGTTTCGGCTGGGCGTTGATGAGTCACCCAGTCACCGTTTCCTCTTTATATAATAGTATAGATTAAAGTGGGCTTTGTAAGTTTAAGTGCAAGTATGCCGCGAAATAGGAGCTGAAAACACACCCTTATAGAGGAAGTTCGTTGTTGCAAAGAACTCCGCAGGTCGAAAAAACTGCACGACACCCGTGAATTGGTAATCTATCTAGAGCAGATTCTCAAACTCTCGTACACGTACCAATTCTGGTACGTAAACCTTCAGATATTGGTACACTAAGCTTATACAGAAAATTATAGTACTGAAAAATGAACTATTTTTATCCAAGCCCTATAGTATTGTGTGTCAATAAGTCCGGATATTATCAAATCAATTTTGCATAATCTTTTCCGCATTTAAAAAACTTCACAATGTTTCTCAAGTATTGAATTAATCTTAAAATATATTGCATTTATAGGCATAAACCTTGAAAGGTTGCTAGTTTTATTTAGGCTGAACCCGATAACATCAATAAAAGGTATTAATTTAGCTATGCTAGTGATCGCTTAATGATTTGTCATTTTAAAATATTAGCATTACCTTCCTTAAGGGTGAAAGTATGAATGTCAATTTAGTGGTACATCAGTCTAAAAGTTAAAGAAACCCTCGCCTAGAGAGAAAAATAGGGAAAATCAATCACCGTATCCCCAATCTTTTACATTTATCTCAAATACATACCTTGAAACAATGATACAAGTTTCCCCTTTGATAAGTTTTGTATGAACGCTTTTGCGACAAAACATTTACTGCTTTTGACAATTATTTTAACATGTTTGGGATGAAATTCCCAATATAACAGTTTTAAATAATCATGAAAATTAATCTTATTTCATTGTAGAATAAAAAAACTAAAGTTGCGTTCATCCGAAGTCAAAATTGCTTACTTTGGTGAACTTGAAGCATGTCTTCCAGTTTCTTCCTGTCAATCCTAAATCGCTCCTCTTTCAGTCCGTGTTCTAACAATTCATTGGCGTAAGTTTTTGAATTAAAGTCCAGATCTTGCTCTGCAATAGTGGTTTCTGTTTGATTTTTTAGTGGGGAAGCAGGAGATTCAGGATTACTGCTAAATGATTCACTTCTTACAAGCGATGCCATTGTTTTGCCGGGGTGATTTGGTTTATGGCTGGAGCTAGTCAACTTAAAGTCTAATGGACGAACTCGCGCGCGGAAGGGCCGTTCACACTCATTTTACGATTTTTATTGGGAACTTTTCTGTCATGCGCAGTGAATAACAGTCATGGTTAGATATTAGATTTTAAAAAAAAATTGCCATCATTTCTAGGGGCTTACTTTTTTTCACCTAGTTATGTTTTCGATAATGACATTAATATCAGGTAACGAGACGATGGAGAAGAAAGAAAACCTAGGATACTTCCGCGACCTTGCGTTATACACGGCCGGTGCATGACGTTTAAAACGTCACATGGAGTGAATCATTTTTACACGGTGATTGGTGGAAAACGGGGGGCGCGTCGCTTTGCACCACTCACCATGTAAAAATGATCCACTCCATGTGACTTTTAAACGTCATGCACCGGCCGTGTATAACGTAGGTCACGATACTTCTGTATGAGAGTGACGACATATGCACAGAGCACGAGGCTAACGAAAAAGAAAGGCTACCGCGGTGCTTTACGCATCTTTTTTTACAGACCGTGGGAGTCACGTGGTGCTCGAATGCACCAATGCAGGTGTACGAAAAGAGTATCACGTCACTCTAGCGGTCTGTAAAAAAATATAAGTGGAATGCACCGCGGTAGCCTGTCTTTTTTTTTAGCTTCGCACAGAGCACATACTCCGACTAGCGTGCCTCTATATGAGAGTGGCGACGTACGAGTCTCAGACTGTGCTTAGGCTGACGCGTTTGTCAAAACTGTGGAGAACTTAGCCATTTTCTTTTCCAGAACTTGGAGATACTCGGCTGGACGAATTCGATTATGCAGGTTAACAAGCACTGGCTTGGCGATAATGGGAGGTTAACCAAGATGCTTGGTGATTTGCTTTTGTCTA
Organism: Maratus michaelseni; assembly: GCA_963931845.1. Classification (NCBI taxonomy): domain Eukaryota; kingdom Metazoa; phylum Arthropoda; class Arachnida; order Araneae; family Salticidae; genus Maratus; species Maratus michaelseni. The sequence goes on from OZ007596.1 coordinate 225,363,860, forward strand.
GAATTGTCACATCCAATCAAATGTTATACCTCATATGTCGCCTCTCTCATACCTATTCTCCCTAGCTCCAACCGCAACTAACGAAATAAACGGCCGGTTCATGTCTTTTAAAACGCCACACGGTGTGGATCATCTTTACACGGCGATTGGCACAAAACACCGTTTTGTACCAATCGCCGTGTAAAGACTATTCACTCGGTGTAACGTTTTAAACGTTATGAATCGCCGTGTATTTCGTTGGTCGCGCGCCAGTTAAGGGTTTTGTTTAAACTATGGTAACCTACGTTATAGAACTTGGCAATAATCGCCTGGACGAGTTTTATTAAACTAATCAGACCAGGATGCCTGTATGTGAGCGTGGTGACATACACGCAGACCGCATGCTCAGATGGTGGGCGGTCTTTTTTGTTCAAACTATGTCAAACCTACATTCCAGAACTTGGCGAAAATCGCCTGGACAAATTCGATTAGATAAGTGAGACACGTTAACAAACATTTGCTTGGCGATTCATTTCTGTCAAAAATAGTCTCATCCAATCCAATTTTATATCCCGTATGTCACCATTCTTATATAGAGGCACCGAGGCTAACAAAAAAACAGGTAGCCGCTCGCACTGCGTCACGCATTAGTCTCTTTTAGGACCGTTTGAGTCACCTGATGTTATTTTCGTTACGCAAATGCAGGAATCGAGCATCACGTGATTCTAGCGGTCCGAAGGGAGACGAACGCGAAACGTAGTGTGGCAGACTCTCTTTTTCGTTAGCTTCGAGAGGCACCCTAAAAGAGGCAAGTCAAAAAACATTAGTTTGGTGACAATGACAAACTTGGTAAGATACTTGGTGATTTGTTTTTGACCAATCATTTTTTTCATATGTCGCCACTGTCATATAAAGACATGCAACAAAAACCCATTTTGATCTAAAAAATGAAACTCCTATTTTTGAATATTTTAGTATATAAAATTTAAAAGCACTAGAGTCTATGACACCAATAAATTAACCTCCTGCTCCCTTCAATACTAACACAACTATCGATATGGAAGTCGAATCGACTATGTTCTGAATCAGACGCAAAAACTTCACTCAGGTTTAGGCCAGGCAGGGAAGCCCACCAGTATGGCTCAACAAGCTCTGTCAACTTAAACTCAACAACCTCTGTCCAAAAACTTCACTCACAAGGGTACCACTTTTGGTGCAGCTGGTACCTTACATTGTGACCTGGTGCATTTTAAAGCCCTATATTACGAAGTTTGAGAATCGATAAAATTTTTCTGTTAAAATCACATTTTTTGATTTTACAGCAGCATAAATTTCTGAAAATGTAATTTTTGAGACCACTTATCAGACTCTTAACAAAGGTGTTTTTTTTTAAGAAGCTGTTTAAAATACAAATTAGTCAATAATAAGTATAAAATATTGAAAAAAGATTAAAAAAATTCCTTCAAGAACCTACGATTTTGATTTTAAAAAATAGAACATTATAATTGCATTTTTGGCGGCACGAAATTGGCTTTATTTGTTACCATAGAATATTTCTCGCCAACCCTGGACAAATGTCATAGTCGTCTGCAGTGTGTGAATAGTAGTTTGGATTCGTAGAACTCTATTTAGCGAATTAACTCAGTTTTGGCGTAAAATTAACAATTAAAACTCTAATAATAAAAAATTAAAAGTATAAAAAAATATATAAAATATGATTTTAACAGATGAATTTTATATCTGTTCTGTAACTTTTATGTTTAAGACTACAAAATGCACTAGGTCTCGATGCTAGGTGCAAGCTGCACCAAAAGTGGTTCCCTTGTCAGAACAAAATTGCAAAATAATGAGAGATATTATTCTGTATGAATTCTGAAATCTATAAACTTTATGAAATATATATATCTCGGTCACTGACGCCATTCGATTAACTACGACATTAGTCACTGATCTAGAAATTTGAAGATTCAAAATCAAATCACAAAAAGGAAATTAGAAGAAATCATTTACACTATTTCACACACAATTAACACAATAATGTTTTATAAAGCTTTTTGGTATGATAGCTAACTGGCTTAACTTTAGTACCAAACAAACACAAATAGCAATGATAAGGTCATCTAACGACTCCTGAATTTTATCGAAGATTCGGGATGGTAGAAATGTATAAGGAAAGGGCATGTTTACAAACAAACAGTTCCATCAATCAATCTACCACTGCATTTTCGTCGTAGCTATCATTGCAGGAATCGTCATGACAACCTACGCCAATCATATCAAAGACCAGTTTAACGTAGACCAATCAAATAGCCCCATCTCATGTGTACTGTAGGAGTCGTAAAGAACGAATAGGTTTTTCTTCCAAACCACGAGGATTGAACCACAAGGCTAACGAAAAAGACAGGCTACCGTGATGCATTCCACTTATCTTTTTTACAGACTGCTAGAGTGACGTGGTGCTCTTTTCGTACACCTGCATTGGTGCATTCGAGCATCACGTGACTCCGGCGGTCTGTAAAAAAGATACGCGTAAAATACCGCGGTAACCTATCTTTTTCGTTAGCCTCGTTGAACCAACAGTGACGTCAGCTGCCCTTTCTTTATTTCATCAAGGCAACACTAGAACTCCTGTATTAAACGCTGACGCATCCTCGCAGATTTGGCAACCGAATTGGACCGCGACCTACGTTATACCGCGACCTGTGTTAGACCGCGACCTGCGTTATACACGGCCGGTGCATGACGTTTAAAACGTCACATGTAGTGGATCATTTTTACACAGCGATTGGTGCAAAACGGGGGGCACGTCGCTTTGCACCAATCACCGTCTAAAAATGATCCACTTCATGTGACGTTTTAAACGTCATGCACTGGCCGTGTGTAACGTAGGTCGCGGTTAGACACGGCCGGTGCATGACGTTTAAAACGTCACGTGTAGTGGATCATTTTTACACCGTTATTGGTGTAAAGCGACGCGCCCCCCGTTTTGCACCAATCACCTTGTAAAAATGATCCACTACGAGGCTAACGAAAAAGACAGGCTACCGCGGTGCATTCCGCTTATCTTTTTTTACAGACCGCCAGAGTGACGTGCGCTCTCTTCGTACACCTGCATTGGTCCTTTCGAGCAACACGTGACTCCGGCGGTCTGTAAAAAAAGATACGCGTAAAGCACCGCGGTAGCCTGTCTTTTTCGTTAGCCTCGGATCCACTACATGTGACGTTTTAAACGTCATGCACCGGCCGTGTATAACGCAGGTCACGGTTATACACGGCCCGTGCATGACGTTTAAAACGTCACATGGAGTGGATCATTTTTACACGGTGATTGGAACAAAACAACACGCCCCTCGTTTTGCACCAATCGCCGTGTATAAATGATCCACTCCATGTGTCGTTTTAAACGTCATGCACCGGCCGTGTATAACGCAGGTCGCGGTGTAACGTAGGTCGCGATTGGAGCCCAGTCGAAAAAAGAAGCTAATCAGAACCTGTTCTATTACAGGAGTCTTAGCAGGGCAACACTAGATACTGGGCTAGCTCATTCATTCTCATGACGTCACAAATAGTGGCTGGCCACGACCAGCGATTGGTACAAAGCTACGCCCTCATCGTTTTGTGCCAATCGCTGTATGTCTTTCGTCGCGGTCAGGCACCATTTGTGACATCATGATAATGAATGAGCAAGCCCGGGATTACAGTGCCTAGAAGCGCGACCTACGTTATACCGCGACCTACTTTATACACGGCCGGTGCATGACGTTTAAAACGTCACATGGAGTGGATCATTTTTATACGGTGATTGGTACAAAACGGCGCGCCCCTCGTTTTGCACCAATCGCCGAGTATAAATGATCCACTCCATGTGACGTTTTAAACGTCATGCACCGGCCGTGTATAACGTAGGTCGCGGTCGGGCGAGGCTAACGAAAAAGAAAGGCTACCGCGGTGCTTTACGCATATCATTTTTTACAGACCGCGGGAGTCACGTGATGCTCGAATGCACCAATGTAGGTGTACGAAAAGAGCATCACGTCACTCTAGCGGTCTGTAAAAAAAGATAAGTGGAATGCACCACGGAAGCCTGTCTTTTTCGTTAGCCTCACGGTCGGGTTGACTTCAATGGAATTACAGCCCGACACGTACAGGATTCTGTTGTAATGGTTCTAAGAAAAATGAATATTTGTTTTCGCTATCAACAACGAGCCTACTCAACCTACTCCCATTTTCATAACATTGTTGATATCTTAATAACATTTGAATATATTGCTCATGTAGACAATATGTACGATATACGAAAGAAAAAAAAATGATCCGAGTATTACGATAAAGCTTCTTGTACGAGACAAAAATGATCATAACGACTTGGGTCAAGATGACTCAGTCAGTAAAATTATTTGATGTGAAAGGTATAATTTATCACCAATAAAAATAGTTAAATTTTTATTTATGTTCTGATTCTGTTTCAATTTATTACCATGCCATTATTCAGTAATATAATTTCTAAATTTTCTTGTATAACTAATATTTTCAGTTTATTTGTATTTTATTATGGCAAAACAACAACAAAAATAGCTCGAGCCTAGTCTGGCCCTGTGCAAACCTAAAATATATTACCAATTTGGCCCTCTTGTCTGAGAGATCGTGCTTTCCACCATCTGGCAAATTCTGCAGGCATTAATTACTTTCAGATTAATTTATCGAATTTCCGAATTTTTTCAGCTAATTTCATTTTATCGCTAACACGAATAGAAAATCATCTCCATGGAAGTATATGTTACTTACATGTCAACATAAGAATAAATTTGTCATATTATTTTAAATATTATGGTCTTTGTGAATATTTATATGTATATTTATTACAATAATAAAATATACAAATAAACTAAAATAATAAGTTATACACGAAAATTTTAAAAAAATTTATTTTCTCCAGATAATCTTATAGTGAAATTTTTATACACTACTGGCCAATAAAAATGCTACACCATGAAGGAATGCAAATAACACGATGATATTTATTGGACAAATACATTATAATGGGAAGGACATTTGATTACATTTTCAGAAAATTTGGATGTATAGATCCTGAGAAAACACTACCCAAAGCAGCAACCTCTGGCCGCAATAACAGCATTTATCTGCATATCCATGGAGTCGAACTGAGATTGGATGTCATGTACGGGTGCATCACTCCATGCAGCTTCAACACTATGCCACATTTCATCAACCGTAGTAACGGGCGAGTGGTGGCAGGCCAGTCGCTCAGAAGCCATTGACAGGACATTTTCAATCAGAAATCAGGAGAACGTGCCGGCCAGGGCAACAGTCGAACATGTTCTGTATCAAGGAAGGTCAGGATAGTACGAGCAACATGCGGTCATGCATTGTTCTGCTAAATCGTAGAGTTGCGGAGGCATCGAAGATAAGGCAGAACCACGGGCCGTAACACATCAGAAATGTAACGGCTGCTGTTGAAATAGCCGGCAATGCGAACAAAAGGTTACCGAGACATGTATCCAATGGCACTTCATACCGTCACTCCAAGTGATATGACAGTATGCCGATTCGAATGCAAACTGGCAATGTGCGTTTCCCACGATGCCGCAAATATGGATGATGGCATCATGATGCTGTATACGAAGCAGGAATGGCGTCTCACGTCGTCTTTGATGAATCCAGGTTCTGTATGCAGCAACATGATGCTATCATCCATGTTTGGCAGCATCGTGGAAAACGCACATTGCCAGCTTGCATTCGAATCGTCATACTGTCATATCACTTGGAGTGACGGTATGAAGTGCCATTGGATACACGTCTCGGTAACCTCTTGTTTGCATTACCGGCAATTTAAACAGCAGCCGTTACATTGCTGATGTGTTACGGCCCGTGGTTCTGCCTTATCTTCGATGCCTCCGCAACTCTCCAGTTTAGCAGGACAATGCACGACCGCATGTTGCTCGTACTATCCTGACCTTCCTTGATACAGAACATGTTCGACTGTTGCCCTGGCCGGCACGTTCTCATGATTTTTCACCTATTGAAAATATCCTGTCAATAGCTTCTGAGCGACTGGCTCGCCACCACACGCCCGTCACTACGGTTGATGAACTGTGGCATAGTGTTGAAGCTGCATGGACTGATGTACCCGTACATGGCATCCAATCTCTGTTCGACTCCATGGCTAGGAAGATAAATGCTGTTAATGCGGCAAAAGTGGCTGCTTTGGGTAGTGTTTTCTCGGAATCCATACCTCCAAATTTTCTGAAAATGTAATCACGTGTCCTTCCTATTATAATGTATTTGTACAATAAATATCATTCTGTTATTTGCATTCCTTCATGGTGTATCATTTTTAATGGCCAGTAGTATATAACTTCGTAATAATACGCTAATAAATGAAACAGAATCAAAGCACAAATAAACATTTAACTATTTTTATTGGTGATAAATTAATCTTCTCATACCAGATAATCTTAGAAAAATTATTTTATTGATATTTTCTAAGTTATTTCTAAGCAAGTCGTTATGACCGTTTTTATGCTTTCTTGTATAAGAAGCTTTAGCGTAATGCTAGAAGCTTCTTTAAAACTTAAAACTTCTTTCAAGTCCATTCCAAAGTAGCTGCTCTCTGATATACAGGGTTCGTACGGCTCCTGGAATTTTGAGACCAAGAAATTCTTCGGTACCAGTATTTTCTTACAGAAAATCTTTCCTTAAAAGAAGGCAAAGTGCCATGCGTTTAACCTAGATTTCTTTTTCTTTACAGAAATTACTGGTGAAACTCCTGGAAAAATCCCTGATCCGTACGAACCCTGGATATATATATATTTTTTTTAATTTATTTTTGTTCGTTATTTTGAAAATATAATCGAACTGTTTTTTCCGTTTTTCGTTGAAGGCAGAGGAATTTTTCGAAAATGCTGTCCAAGTTAAGAAAAAACCGAATTTTCGGACGCGACAACGCAAAAGAGGGAAAAAATTACCGTCCTGAGACAATAATAGCTTATAACTCAAGATGTAATTTATTTGTCGAAAATGAAAAGAAAATGTTCGATTACAAATCACTTCAACAATCATACTTGTAAGTATCAGGCTTTTATGTTTAAAAATGTGACAGAAAGTTTCGCGTAGTTGAGCGAGATAAAAAATATTATTTTGAGGACCGCCTTAAAACTGCTCGTCACTAAACTTCCCGATTCCCCTCGCTAATGTTAATCCTGTGGGCGTAGGGTGCATCCGTATATTTAAAATATCTCCTCAGGAAATTTATATTTTTAATTTCTGTTTTCTGTGTACTGTTCTTACAGCATGTCTCTTTTTTTTCCTTAGTTGTCAAAATATTTGTAAAATATGTGCTTAATTTATAATCTTAGCGAAACTGAATAAGATTTTAACACTTCACATAAAAATAAGTATATATATTTTAGAAAATTTTGACAACTAAGAAAAAAAAGAGACATCCTTTAAGTAGTGTAAATAGAAAACAGAAGTCAAAAATATTAAATTTCCAGAGGAGATACTTTAAATATGCGAATGCATCCTACGCCACGCCCATAGGATTAACATTAGCGAGGAGAATCGAGAAGTTCACTAACGAGCAGCCTTAAATTTGTAATTGTGATGTTGAAATTTTGAAAGCAACGAAGGAGGTGCATCGTTGCTATATGCGTAGGACAATTATCGTCGAGCTCGGACTTACCGCTTCGCTTAGTCCAGCATATCTGTATGGTGCCAGTTTGTCACTGGACAGATCATTGATAAAGAAACTTTAGCAGTGTTTATGTAATTTTTTAGCTTTTTATAAACTGTTACCATTTTGAGCTTGGATTAAATTGCTAAATTCGTTAAATAAACGGTAATTTTATTTCAGTATTGATTCTTCATTTTTTGAAACTCTCGTTTTCGACTACACAGCGCCACATATTCCCCTGGCGGTGACTTTTGGAACTAATTTTTTTTTTCGCGGAATCCTTCGTGCCCCGTCTTGTTAAATCTTCCTACAAAATTTGGCGCCATTCTCGCAATTAGATCGCGCTACAGAACACTCTGAGACCGTCAGTTTAATTATGGCCACCTTGTATATAGTAGCCTTAGATATTACTATTTGAATATGACAACCAGTGACACTTGGGGATAGAGGCGTAAAAAAAAAAAAAATTACGTTACATAATTAATGGATGACCCCTAATTTGAAATAATGGAAATTTATCAAAGTGGAAACGACTAAAACAATTATAGTAATAAAAATGCTGAAAATGGACATTTTTCACGTCTTAAGGTGCGATGCAAAGATTTTCGACATCTTGACATTTGCTCGATTTCCGTAAGTCAGCTGTTCAACACTGATTTTGTATTAACTACCCCATTCTACTCAAGAAAACATTCGCATGCGATAATGATGCGTTGATATTAGTGAAGCTTACAGCGCCTAGAATACATTGTGTTGAAACCGGCTATCCTTGTAATGCTTTAAAAAGTGCTAAAAAGTTGTAGCCTATAAATGTGCAATGGTGCTCCCACAATAATAAGGTGATCATTCCAGCCGAAACAGTCACAATGTTTCCGTTCACATACAATGTTTACATTGAGAAGAGCTGTCAGATGTCGCTGCGATCCCATCGTTATCTTTTCATCAACGTTGTACATTTATTGGATTAAATTTTTTAGTACTATTTTGTAGCAGATTTCTACACTATATATTCTAGGCGCTGTAATGAAGCATCCTTGATTACCGAGCATTTACGCTCAGTATAAAACAGGAGATAAATTCGATTGTATTTTCAACAGATGAAAAAGCACGTACCAGCAAGGTTGCCAGAAATACTACAATTGATTTTTTAATACCAATGTCTTCGTATCGTACTATTCACTTTTAATTTCTGTAATTAAATAAATCGATTATTTCCCTACGAAAATAGTGGTATTATCCTGGCAGCCATGCATAGGAGAAAACTGATGATCTAAACATGGCAAAGAAAAAAAATAATACACCGAATAAATTCACAAATTTCTCGAAATTTAATTATTAAGAGATAAATTATTGACGTGATGACGAAAAGGATTTAATTACGGGGAGAAATGTTTATGTTACTTCATATATTATTTTGTTTCTTAGCTATCTTTAGAGCTACTCATTAAAACCTTCCATTTCTTTATAAAGAAAGAAACAAATTATCTTTTGATGTTTATACTATATTGCGTTGTAATATAAAGAATATTATAATACGAACACTCACGATGTATTAGATTACTCTTCTTAACATCTGTTTATTTTTCTGAGAAATATTTTGCATCCTAATTTTATTTTTGCTGTTTTACAAAAATTTCGAGCTTAGTTGTGTATTTATAATGCGATACATTTATTGGCATATTTCTAGTAATAATAAACTCTACTCCCACCAGTTTGTACTGAGAGCATTTTTGAAAGTATATTTCTCCTTCACTTTCATAATCGTACTTACCTGGAACCCCTGGAACCGGGGTATTCCTTGATCTACAGAGTAAGGAGATTTAAACAGAGACCCAACTTCGCCTGAAAAGAGTGACCGCAGCGGATTACTTCAAAAATAAATTATCGCTTTGGCGATTTTTATCTTCGGGATTTCCGTTTAATTGTAACTCTATTCTGCTTGGCGTTTTTTGCTGTTGTCATTTTCACCTGTGCACATTTTCGGCGTTCGCTATTTCTTTTTTGAATCTTGATTAATATTTATTATTAAAATTATTTTTTGAAGATCAAATAGGTCATTATAATTTTTCAAAATGCTACGAAGATTTTTATTCCCAAGGATCGGTAAGTTGTGATTTATTTTCATGTGTTATTTTTGTTCTTACTTTTCAAGTTCCATAATGTATGAGATATTTTATACATATTCAGTGTTGACAGATTTTTGCCGAAACGTCATGTTAAGGCTCACTGTGGAGAAGCGAAAAGTTTTTGGTTTTTCCATCTGTCTGTCTGTTTGCCGTAAAAAAAATGGTCCGATTAGGTTGATTTTTGGTAGGTATGTTGGCGAGGTATCCGGAATTAGCTGTATAGTTTTTGGTTAAATTTAGTTCATTCGTTCGGAAAATATAGAACATTTTTTTTAGGTCATAATGCTTTCCTATAGGGATGCAGACGATTTTTCAAATTTCATTTTTATCTGAGATGAAAATGGAACATTTGCATAATGGATTTAGACTTAAAATTATGAATGCTGAATTTTCGATATGGATTTCCAATAGTTTTAAAATTTTGCCGATAAATTTAATAGAATTTAGAAATTAATTGCTTAAAATATTTGAAAATGTTTTTGCATCTGTTCGGGAAATATAAACATCTTATTTTCATATTTTTTACAATTTTTAAAAGCGTTTTTTTTATCAAAAGGAATGTAAATTTAATGAGACTACGGGGGGATGAATACCTGTTTATTTTAAAAAATTAAAAAAATAAGCAATTCATCAGAATTTCAGAGTATCATTGTATAACACCGTGTTTAATTTAATGATTCTAATATCTGGAACATTCGAAGAATTTTATATGCTTATAAATATTCATGCAATTGAAAAAATAATAATTGCGGATTGTACGATGTTAAATGATGTGAGAAATGAGATTTTAAAAAAACAAGCAGCAACAAGCTGTCGCCGTTTTCTTTTTTTTCACTCTCCCTCATTTGTCGCCAAGAAAGCGATATATAGCCGTATTAGAAACCTCGCTTCTGTTATGGCCGTAGTTTCTGCGTCACCCGTAGTAATCGCCACTGTCCATGTGTAATCCCATGTTAAAGAAGTTGTATGACAGATGATTCACTGTTTAAATCTCCTTACTCTGTGCCTTGATCATGAAGGAGGCTCCCCCGAGCAGAGGCGCGACCTACGTTATACACCGCAGACCGCAGGTGCATTACGTTTAAAACGTCACATGGAGTGGATCATTTTTATACGGCGATTGGTGCAAAATGGGGGACGCGCCACTTTGCACCAATCGCCGTGCAAAACTGATCCACTGCATGTGACTTAGTCATGCACCGGCTGTGTATAACGTAGGTCGCGGCAGAGGCCTCTCATAGCACATCGAGGGGTTGACGTTCGCCACATCCGCATATTGCGGTTGCTTGGGGTGCATAATTTTTTATAGAAAAGTTCTACCCAAATCTGTCAGCCAATTTAGAGATATCCAAAGATACCTAACTGACAAACATATGAATTTCAACACCCTTAACTCAAAAGAACTTCGACCAAAAAAATCTGTATTAGGGGAATCCCCCCCAACACAGACCCCCAACTTATTATCGAAGACCTTGGTAACCATGGATTTAAGGCCACCCGAGCCGCCATGCTTAAGAGTCGCAAAACTGGCAGAGGTATGCCAATTTACATGGTCAACGTCCTCCCTTGCACTAACTTTGAGAAGATCTATAAAATTGAGGAACTTTGTGATATAAGTGTTCGTATTGAATACTTCAGAAACAACAATAACCCAAAACAATGTTACCGCTGCCAACGGTTCGGACACGCCTCCGAGACGTGCAGCCTAACACCAAAATGTCTTAAATGCTCAGAAGAGCACCTCACTGATAACTGCCCCAAGACAGGTAAAATAATTCCAAAATGTTCCAATTGTAACGGTGCCCATCCGGCCTCATACAGAGGTTGCCCAAAAAATCCAAACAACATTAAGAAAAAAAATACCCCAACACTCAACACCAAAACAAAACCGCAACACCAAAACAAAACCGCAACACCAAAAACCAAATATAATTGCTGACATCGCAGACATTTTCAAACCCTACAATTACACCATTCATGATAAACCAAACGATATCAACACCAGTGAGACCACTACTGACGTGAATAACGATATCCAGGAAGCTCCAGTTGAGGACACTTCCAGTTACACCAAACAAAATAAAACACCACCTGTTATACAAAATAATTATACAAACACATTCAAAGATATGTTTGACACCTTCAAAGACATGAAGGAACTTCTCCAAATTACCAAACTCCTAAAACATTTAAAAAACATCGCCATCAAATCAAAAAATTGCAACAACCCATTCGACAAAATGTATATCATAATAGAAGAATTAGACGCCTTTTCTACGGAGCTCAACATTACCAATTATGAATAATTACAATAACAAAAATTTCTCTTATCTTCTTATTTTCTCCTGGAATTGCCAATCATTGCAACCCAGGATTAATGAACTCCGCTCCTTTATTTCCATTAATCCACAAATCGATATGCTCTTAATCCAAGAAACACTTAACCCTTCCTGCAGTATCACCATCCCAGGTTACAAACTCTATCATACACCATGTGCCAACTCTCACTGGGGTGGCACAGCCATCTACATCAAAAATTATATCCCACATAACACAACTCAAAATATTCCACTCCCAGACATTGACTACACCAGTATTGTCGTCAACTTGCCCCATGCCAAAATCAACTTCACATCTTTTTACGCACGACACGGGCGATGATACCCCATAAATGACCTGACACACATCATTACACAACACCAACACGCATTTATCGCTGGTGACTTCAATGCACATAGCAGGCAGTGGAACTGTCATTCCACCACTACCAGAGGTAGATATCTTCACAATTTGGTTAGCCATTTCAATCTCAGTCTCCACGCACCTACTACACCAACACACATTCCTGTTGCTCGCAACCAGCACCCCTCTATTATTGACTTCGCCATCACCAAAAATCTTACCTTCCCTATCAACACTTCTGTTATTAATGACCTAAGCTCTGACCACCTTCCTGTCTTCTTCAAAATTGATCTTATCAACCCTATCTCTCCTCCCCCTTCAGTAGCTATTGACTGGAATAAATTCCAAAATTACATCAACAACACCGACCTTACCTACCCCACAATCAACAACACTACTGACATTGATGACGCAGTTAATAACTGCTGACACGCAGTTAATAAACTCAACAACATCATTTACAAAGCTCAAAAAGATGCCACTTACACCAAATTCAAAAATAATAACTCTTACATGTTACCCACTTACATACATAATATCTGTAAACAACGCAACACACTCCGTCGACTCTACCAAAATACCAGAGATCCCACCCTCAAAACAGCTGTCAACAGGCTCAACAATAAAATTAAAACCCTTATTCAGAAAGATAAGCAAAAAAACTGGTCTAAATTTCTCGAAAGTCTTACTTGCGAGGATAACTCTCTTTGGCAAATCAAAAAGAAACTCAATAATAATTATACCCCTATTCCTCCCCTTACTGCCAATAATCAAACTGCGTATACTGACGAGGACAAGCCAGAATGCCTCGCTAGCTCATATGAAAGGCAATTCTCTCCGAATCCCTTCCTCGCAAGTCAAGCACACTTTAACAATGTCAATGATACTGTTAATGACTTCCTCTCAACCCCTCCTATCCCTCTCCCCGAAATTAAACCCATCATGATCAACAATATTATTCAAAAACTTAATAATAAAAAATCTCCTGGGTACGATAAAATTTCCAACTATACTCTTAAACAACTTCCTATCAACTGTATTCTCTACATTACGAAGCTCACTAATTCTATCCTCAAACACTGTTATTTTCCTAAACCCTGGAAAACCTCTATCATTTCTCCTATTCCTAAACCATCCTGCAATCTTAATGACCCAACTAATTTCCGTCCCATTAGTCTTCTCTCCTGTCTAAGTAAAGTCATCGAACGCGTCATTAGATCACAGCTCAATGACTTCCTTCACAACAACAACATTCTTATGCCTGAACAATTCGGCTTCAGAGCCAAGCACTCCACCCAACACCAACTTCTTCGATTTGTGGAATTCTTAACTGAAAACTTCCTACTGCTGCCATATTTTGAAGCAGAGAATTCGTAACATACCACAACAACACACCACATACTCATATTACAACATACCACAATTCTGCAAAATTCAAAGTAATGGGGTTGTTAAAACTTTCTTTATAGTTTTGTGCAAGGGGAACACATGATTTTTAACACAGCAAGCTTTAAAATTTCGTATTTCGTTTAAATTTCTAAGTTTTTAATTTCTTATTTTAAAATATTTTTTTTTACAAAATTTCCAACAAACTCAGTAATAAAAAGTAATATTTAAATAAATCTTTTTGCTGAAAGAACGTAAAAAAAAAAAATATGTCGATTGTGATTGAAAAATACGAGATAATTCAATGATAGTTTTGTTATTTGTTAGACATTTTTTATTCCAGTAACAGAAAAATCTACTCCCACCAGCTTTTGTTAACAGCTCTTTATGGCAAGTTTTTCTTGCGTTTATACCGATCATACTTCTTAGTTCTTGGGTTTGCTTTTGTCTTGTTACATAACGAGACTAGACTTACCTTAAGCAGAGATCTCTCGTTTTAAATGAGGGATTTCTGTCCACCACATCTGCGGTGCAAAAAACAGAGTGATATTCCGTAATGAAAAAATAAGTCATTAAATATCCAAAAATGTTATTCAGGAATTTTAGAAAAATATATCGCTCAATATCAAATGATGATATTCAGCAATCACAGAAAAAAATATCACTTAATGTCAAAAAATGATATTCAGAGATACTGGAAAATATTGGCCAACATTCACAGATGTCTAAAACTAATATTCACAAATATTATTTTAGGGGGGTCATTTAACGTTGGCCAATATCTAATTTTGATATTGGCCAATATCTTTGTGCTACCTGGGAAGGAGTCCAAACCCGAATATTGCAAACATATGATTTAACATTTTTTGTTCCTTGTTCTGCTCATACCCTCAATCTTATTGGTGTAAATGCTGCCAAAATTTTACCAGAAGCTGAGACTTTTTTTGGTATCTTAAATTGCCTTTACAAATATTTTAGTGTCTCAACTAGTAGATTCTAAGAAAACATGTTCCTCTTTCACTAAAATTACAAAAGTACTATTCGGTGGTCATCAAAAGGTGAAGCTGTAACAGCAATTTATAAATATATTCGAAAGATCATAAATGTTCTAAAGGAATTACAAACTGACCCATTGGCAACTCCTGAAACAAAAACAGAAACTTCTTCATTACTCTTTAATATTACCAAATTTGAATTCACAGTGATGACGTGCTTCTGGCATAAAGTGCTTACTCAACTCGATATAGTGAACAAACTTTTTCAAAGGGAAGACATGACGATTGACAGGTCTATAAAACACCTAAATGGTCTCATTAAAATGTTAGATTCAGAAAGGGTAAGTATTGCAATATGCAATACAGGATACAAATGGTATTGCTACTGATATTAGTATTTAGGCAAAATTTAGGGAAACGAGGTAGACAAAAAAGAAGAGGTTTTTTTTATGAGCTTTGTGATGATGAAAGTAGTGCTATTTCTGATGAGGAGAAATTCGAACTAAAGATCTTTAAGGTAGTGGACAAAATCCTAATTAAATTAAGAAACAGATTTGAAGCTATTCAAAATCTCAATGGTATGTTTAGTTTTCTTCATGGAAGGCATTTCCTAAAACTGTCAAAAGAAGAGTTACAAGTGCAAGCTGAGCAGTTGGATACGTATAAAAACGATATAGATAAAGAGGAACTTCTTCCGGAAGTCGAAACCTTCAAATATCATGCACTGGAGTTAGAGCAAAAGATGAAGTCAAGTTCGGCTATTGAACTGCTAAGAATGATAAATTTATATGGACTTCAGGATGCTTATCCAAATCTAAGTACTTGTCTAAAAATATTCCTAACGCTACCTGTATCCGTCGCTTCTAATGAAAGAAGTTTCAGTAAATTAAAATTGATTAAAAAATATCTAAGAAATTTAACAAAAGAACAACGATTATCAAATTTGTGTATAATACATTTAGAAAATGAGATAGCTTGCAAATTACCTTATTACGACATAATAAAAACTTTTGCATCAAAGAAAGCTTGCAAAGTAAATCTTTAATAGGTATTGTAGATATTAAAACAGGTATATTTTCTGTAATTTTTGTATTGTATAATATTGTACTCTTTATATAGAAAAAATGCATGGTAAAAATACAAATTTTGAGTATTGAGTATTAATATTAGTTTCTTAAGCAATTGTTTACGCTAATTTTATTTTGATATTCTTGGGAGCAGGGGGGGGGGGGGGCGCAAATCTGCAAGCTTGCCCCGGCTAAAATTTAGTCTAGATCCGTCTCTGTGGCTGAGAGGTTCTGCTCTCGAAGCTGGTAGACGGGAGGTGCTGGGTTCGATCCCAATCGCGCCCGTCGGCCTAATCGTTCGGAGTTTTCGTGGTTTTCTTCGAGCCGTGGATTTATCCATGCGTAAATACGGGTTAGGTTCCCTTAGAAAGACCCCCACGAAGGGCACTCCCGCTGGGCCTATATCCCAAGTGTAGATAATTGGCCGTCAATAATCAACCCAACCCAACCCGGAACCAATATTCAGTTGTGTGTGAATCGCATTTTGATGAGCGATTTATTGAGAGAATATACAAATACACTATTGAAGAGAAAGAAGCTTTGCTTCCACGAACAAGATCAATATTTCTAAATCTGCAGAAATGCATCACAAAAAAGTTGCCTCCTACGCGATCTCATAAAATAAGGGATAGTGCTCCTCCACTTCCTAAAAAAAGGAATAAATGTATATATATTATATTAATTAACTGTTCCAGCATTATGGTTTTCTGCTCTCTTCTTGTTTGGAATTATTTTGTGAATAAATTCTAATATTGTAAAATAAAACGTGTTTATAATTACTGAGTTTTGTTTAAAATATGAGTACACTCATATACATTTACATTACCATAAAATATTTCCACTGGAGATCGTATCTTTAATTTAATCATTATTAATTAAATTTATTATAGCTTGAAATGTTTTGCGCTTGAGTTTATATATCTGTGTTATGCAATTATTTTAAATTTAGTATTTTAATTTTTCTATCTAAAATAATTAAAATATTGATCTTGTGATAATGACAATAAATAATTTAAACAATAAATTATTATCATAAATATTTTATTAATTATTGATATCTTAACTTTTAAATTTATTTTAACATGACTATTTTGTTTCATTAGTATGCTTTCATTGATTATTGTTTTAAATATATTCACAAAATCAATTTGTTACTTTTTGTAGGGTGTGTATTATTGGAATTTAAAGTGTTTGATTTATTTCTGTTATTAAAATTTTGATTCACATTCGGAAATGTGAGTATGAGAATGGTTAAATATTGTTGATAGATTAATATAATATTAAAAAAAACTAAAATATAATAATAATAACTATTAATTAAAACGAATGTTTCTAAGGATGATTAGCACATAATCTACCCTAATTTAAAGAAAATGCATTCTTGTAATATATTACAAGAAAAAAAAAATAATTACTCTCCTGAATCATGAAAGTATACTTTCAGGATTCAGGAGAGTAATTATTTTTTTTTCTAGATTTGAAAGAATCATTAATTTCTCATTTGATGTTTTGCTAGTATACCTTAAATTATTTTACCCAAAGCTAAAGCTCTAAAATATCAGAAATTTTTAACAACTCAATTTACTCTTAGTTTATTAAGTGGATGTAAACAAGTTATGTAATAATGAATACCGATTAAAAAGTTGGCAAAATAGGTGTAAAATAATTTAACTATATAAAAAAGGACATGTTTCTACAACAATTCAATATAGTATGATGCATTTATCAAATATATTGTTTTAGAAATAACTAAATATTGTAGGAAAAAGCATTGTACTATGATAAAGTTTGTAACTGTTTCATTTCATTACAATTAGTTGTCATGAGATCAGTTACATTTCTCCTTAACTGCATTTTCATTATTATTTTTTTTTTTTAATCTAGAGCATTGTAAAGTACTGATTTATGACAGAAAAAATTAGATTTAAAATGATATATATGTAAAAACGAAAGTTATCATAGCCGCAGCAGGAACACTGGCGCCACCTATTGGCGTCCTCTATTTCTGAAGTATAATTTTGACGCCGATAACAACACTATCTACTTCTAGGCACTATACCGATATCTATAGTGTAGCCCTGGTAATACCCCGACCTACGTTATACACGGCCGGTGCATGACTTTTAAAACGTCACATGCAGCGGATCATTTTTGCACGGCGATTGGTGCAAAGTGACGCGCCCCCGTTTTGCACCAATCACCGTATAAAAATGATCCACTCCGCGGCCTACGAAGAAACTAGGCTACCGCGGTGCATTCCACTTGTCATTTTTTACAGACCGCTAGAATGACGTGATGCTCTTTTCGTACACCTGCGTTGGTGCATTCGAGCATCACGTGACTCCGGCGGTCTGTAAAAAAAGATACGCGTAAAGCACCGCGGTAGCCTTTCTTTTTCGTTAGCCTCGATCTACTCCATGTGTACCGCGACCTGCGTTATACACGGCCGGTGCATGACATTTCGGTTTAAAACGTCACATGGAGTGGATCATTTTTACACGGTGATTGGTGTAAAACGACGCGCCCCCCGTTTTGCACCAATCACCTTGTAAAAATGATCCACTACATGTGACGTTTTAAACGTCATGCACCGGCCATGTATAACGCAGGTCGCGGTAATACTCACTTGAAGGAGTTCGACTAGACAAGTAAGACAACTAACATTAGCTTGATGATAACAACAGGCTCGCGAAGATGCTTTCGCTTTTGTCCAAAACCGCTTTAACCAATCAAATTCCCCTGTAAGACAAGTGCGACCTACGTTATACTGTGTAACGTATAAGGAAAGGGCATGTTTACAAACAAACAGTTCCATCAACCAATCTACCACTGCATTTTTGTCGCAGCTATCATTGCAGGAATCGTCATGGCGACGTAGGCCAATCATATCATAGACCAGTTTAACATAGACCAATCATATCATAGACCAGTATAACATAGACCAATCAAATCCCTCCATCTCATGTGTACTGTAGGAGCCGTAAAGAACGAACAGGTTTTTCTCCCAAACCAACAATAGTTTAACCAACAGTGACGTCAGATGCCCTTTCCTCGAGGCTAGCGAAAAAGAAGCGATTTTACAAAACATCACGCGTAGAGCGATTGGAGGCGGTGTCGAATAGTGATTGGCTGAAAGATGGTTACGTTATTATTGAGGGGAGGAGTTAAAGCGTATTAAATGAACAAGTATGTTAAAAGTTGGTAAATTTTTGTGTCCGATCTAGTATAGTGGTTAAAGCATCAGGTTCGTAATTTTGATGCATCAAGTTGTGTCCTTGCTGATTTTTTTTGCATTTTTAGAGTTTTGCTTTGATCTTTATTGAATTAGTTAATAAAGAATATTTATTAACAATGCTTCTTAAACATTGATATAAAGATCAGTTAATCTTTATCAATTGCTCTGCAATATTTTATTCTCAATTTGATAATTAAATTTTAATTACAATTAAGTTAAACAATATTAAATTATAAATTATAATTAAGGTAAATAAAAATTAAATTTTTATCACATACAATACAATTTAATATCAGATAAATTTCAAGAAATAAATTTAATTTTAATTCATATACGCTATTTTTTAATAACTATACGAACATTTATTAAAATGCAAAAACTCCTAAACTTTCATTAAAAATATTTTTTGTATTAGAACTTTAGTAACAGATGATTATCAAATTAGCAGAATTAATTAATTAAAGTTTTCATCTTTTAAAATTAAGCATTATTCTTAAAAATCTCTATTAATTTACTAAAATTCTTTTTGCCAATTACTGGTTGATCTGCAGTGATAAAGTTGTGGAAGATTACCATATTTAATTTTTTTGTCTATTATTTTATTATTTAATTTTTAATTATTATTTATATTTAAATAAATATAATTAATATTAATTAATATTTTTATTTAAATACATACAATTAATATTAATAAGTATTATTATTTAAACATATAATTAATATAAATAAATATTATTTAAATATAGTAAAAATGAAGGAGATAAATCTATCTAACACTAGTAATAATAAATATAGTTATCATTATTTTAATTTTGTGGGGGAAAAAAATGTTGAATGATTAATTGCTTATTTTAAAATCACAGCATGTCCTTTTTTAGGTTATAATTAATTCCTGTTTAGTTCAATAACTGTGCTGGTCTAAAATTTCAAGATTATTATTCATTATGCATTAATTCAGTAATTTAGGTCTTCAGCAACCCCAGGGTTTAAAACTATATTTGGGGGGGGGGGGGGGAGGTTTTACTTGAACATAACTGCATAAAATCTATGAAGTTCATTATTATAGCTCTCATTTTTAATAAAAAGTATTTTAATGCAATTTAATTTCAGAATTCATATTTATTCTTAATGTTGTATTTGTTTGGTAGATCTATCATATCTTAAAGGTTGTTATTTTAAAAAAAAGGGTTAGGTATCATTTTATTAAGATGTTCAAATCGCTTTAAAAATTGGTTTTAACCAAATATTAATGATTTTAAGAGCTATGCTTAGAAAACCTTTACTTATTCTGGATTTTTAAAAAATCGCTCCGAAACTAAAATCTTATATCTTAGATTTATTTTATATTTTTGTTTTAATACTTCATTTTACGAACAGATGGCGCCACTACACAACGGCTTAGACGTTGCATGGATTTTAGGCGTTCGAGTGCAATTTGTATAGCTTTTTAAATTATTTAATTACTGAATGAGATTTTTTTTTTCAGTTAACTTTTGCCAAATTTTGCAAACATGCAATGTTTGCAAGTTTTTAATTGTAAAAAGAAAAAATTAATAAAGTATATTTCCAAAATTAAATGAATTTGTGTGGCAAATTTTGTATTTTACGCTGTCTTGACTTAAAGATATGAAGGAAATTGTTTAATAAACCTTTAAGTTCAGTAAAAAATTTAAAACTATATATATAAATTTGAAATCTGCATTTCTTAAGTTTATATTGATTTTATGAAATAGCAAACTGTATAAAAATCTGAAAAATGCATTGCTTAAGTATATGTTGATTTTATGAAATAACACAGTTCAAAAAGTTTTTAACGACCTAGTAATTTTATTTTCGTTTATTAATTCAATTATGATGATTAAAAAAATAATAATAAACATTCAGAAAAGCTAACATTTATTTGCTGTGCTTTCAGTTTATTCTTGCGAAATAATGTTTAATATGTTGTTCTTTGTTTAATTCTATCTAATTGTAGTGAGTATATTTACTATAAATAAAACTTAAAATAAAAACTATAAAAAAATGTAAACATGTAATCTTTATTTGAAAATTGGAAGTTATGGATTATAGATATTAAAGAATATAATAATTTATAAATGAAATATGTTTTACTTTATGTAAGGTTTGTTATGTATCAATAAATTAAGCTGGACGTATAGTGTTTTCACTTAAAAAATGTACACAATCTACTACAAATTTAAATTAGTTTTCAATAACCTTTACAATTAAAATATCAGTTTTATTTTTCTTTTAAAAAAAAAAAAAAAAAAAAAAAAAAAAAAAACAGGAGTTGAATTAGGTAATGAGCTAGAAGTATTTGATTTGCTGTTTCAAATTATACTTGTACACATGGATTGTTTTCTTTTAATTGGATTAAGTTAATATTATTTTGTTAGACAAGTTTAATATGTCCTAAGCATCATTAAAAATAAAGCAAACATGAATATACAAGCTCAGACGATCTTATGAATCTTCAACGAAATGAAAAATACTAGACGGTAATCGCTGGGATGCTCTGCTCTTTTACAACCAATCACAGAGAACCAGTGGGGGTGGCAATGGGGCTTTGGCAGCTAGCTTCGCCAACGCGCCAAAGAGCAATATCGAGCTTCCCAGCTTTTCAGAATAGCTCGTCTTTCTCCTTTCACTAGACGGTAATCGCTGGGATGCTCTGCTCTTTTACAACCAATCACAGAGAACTAGTGGGGGTGACAATGGGGCTTTGGCAGCTAGCTTCGCCAACGCGCCAAAGAGCAATATCGAGCTTCCCAGCTTTTCAGAATAACTCGTTTTTCTCCTTTCCTTCGCTTTGATGATGACGCTTCGGCAGACCATTCGCATTACTGAATATATAATGCTCATGTAGATCGTAAAAAAATGGTTAATATTTATTCTATAGCATTTTTAAATATTAAAGTGTACCAAAGACTTACGAAAAAAAAACCTCATAGTATTAGTTTGGAGCTGCCGATTGAGCAAAATAAACGTGACGGTGCACGTGGACTGACTGTCAGCAAGGTGCAATCTGCAAAAGTCCAAAAAATCAAGATCTTATTAAAGTGACGAGACCACCTTAATTGAATGAGTATTGCTTGTGATGTATGCTGTAATTCAGATCATATACATTAGCAATATTTCTTCAATTATGCTGCAGGAGATGGCTGAAAAACACGACATTTTGGAAAATGGTGCAAACGGATTCCTGGATTCGATTAAAAATTCATACAGCTCATATTGTTTTGCTAAAAAAGAATTACATTTAAGTAAGGTAAGATTTATTAATACCGGTAATTTGTCCATTGTTTTTTAAATGTATTTAATCTTGCAGTGTTTTTTATTTTCTTTAGTACCGCCTACTATTAATAATTTACTATATGTCGACAAGAAACTTTATAAAAATATTTTAAAGCAACAGCAAGCTTTAATCTTTATATTCTACTTTTTAATGTGGTTCTAGTTATTTAAAGAATGTACATCTCATGGTAGGGTTCACATGCACAGGTGCAGTTTTGACAATTTATTTAAATATGTGCTTCTGGTTACATATAATATAATTAAATGTACAAACACCAAGCTTTGACTTTCTCCGAATATTTTGTAGATTTCCATCTAAAAAAAATATTGTGTACATTATTCAGGGGTCGATCCAGGGAAAATTTGGGGCCTATTTAGGGCCCCTTCACAAAATTCTATCCCATAAAAACTTACTATTTATTATTTTGTGATGTTTTAAAATGTGTAATTTGCAAACAAGCTTGTTCACCAGAGAGGAAAACTTCAGCGAAAGGATTTAGTTTTTGTTTATAAATGCTTGGTTTGAATTTGATTAACTGGATATCAACTTTCGTTACAAAAATATAATAAATTTCACAAAATGGTCCCCCAAGGAAAAAAAAAAGTCTGCATTGACCCCTGTTATTTAACTTAAAAATTGACAAGAAAAAAAATATATAAACTGAACAAAATCTGTATACTGTACATTCCTCTTTTTAACAGAAAATATATTTCCGGATTTAAATCTGATCCAATGTGTTAATGTTTCTTTGCATTATTGTCATTAAAATCCTCAAATCTTAACTATTGTCTGAGGACCCAGGGTTTAAAAATAAAAAATGGTGGCTAATATTTAATTTACAAAGTAATGCTTGTATTCTATTTATACCATGGAATGGGATTTATAATTAGAGAGTTATAGCCATCTGATTAAGTTTTAAAATGTTTATATTTGTAATATATTATTTGGTTTATTGTAATTAAACCTGTTAGAAAATTGTTTTTCCCCAATTTGAACATCAATTGAAATGATCATAGCATAAAAAAAATTGTTAATTGTGGTTATTTTTAGTACATTCAGTGAATAAGCTAGGGTCAAGGCTGTAGCTAGAAATAAACAATAGGGGGTGCTCAAGAAAATGCAGGGGGGGGGGGGGGGGGGCTCATACTATTTCTCTCTCTCGACACATGCACACACAAACACAGATATATATGATCAAAGTGTAGAAAGGTAAATTAGTGCATATTCATATTGTAGGCACTGTTTCCTATTAAATTGTTTATAATAACTTTATTTGATGCTAAGAACAGTAAAGGCTGCAGACAGGGATGTAGTGGAGGATATACAGTGAATACGCTGTATAACTTCTGGAATACCGTATACCCTCTTCTCAAAAACACTATAGCATATACTTTTTAGGGTATACCCTCTGTCTAAAGCGTATGCCTTCAGGTTTTTTTACTACTACATCACTAGCTGCTGATAATGAAAATTTTCAATAAGTAAATAAAAATCTGGCAGTTCACCTGTTTCAAAAGAGTGGCAACCTTTAATTTTTTTTTGAATATTCCCTGCCCTTAAGGATTCTAAAGTTATGTTTTTATATGATAAAAAACTTTTGAAAAATCAAGGGTGTATTTTGCATTTTAAAATTATTTTTGTGTCTAGTCAAAAGCTAAAACCACTTGGATTTAAATTGGCTATATAACTCATTAGAATAACTTTGTTTTATGCTAATAATGGAAATCGCTGCAAAATGAAAAATTTCAGTATATAACTAATGCAAAAGTCAATGTTTGCATCAGCAACAGGTTGCTAATTCTGAATATGTGCAGATAGGATGGATGCGCGCCTATTGAAGCATTTATTTGCTGTTTTTAAACAAATACTACAATTTAGTATTTATGCAAAACTGTAAAAAGTCCTCAAAACTAAGTTCAATTTTTGAACAGGGTTTCATTTGGATTTTTGAAACAGAATTTAAATGATGGCCTTGGCAACTTTCCCAGGGGGGGGCTCAAATTTTCAGGGGCTCCCCGCTAGCTACGGCCCTGGCTAGGGTATTATTTTTCCTTAATATTTCCTATTTACTTTTACTACCAAGATTGCTAATTCTCATTTTAACATATACATAAAGATTTTTCTCTGTATAAATTCATAAATCTGTCAAAAAAAATTTAAGGGCTACATTTTCTTCCACAAAATTTTTGATTATACGCTGTGGCTGTGATTATGTACTATACTGTGTAAATGTAAAGTAAATTTTTTACATGTTTAAAAGAAAATATATAATTTGCATGATTAATTTTATGGTATGTCAGCGAAAATTTTAAAATGTGTATGGGTAGGGTTAGCAAGTTTTTGCCAAATGTGGAAAAAACCGTTCTGGCAAAAATAGGTAGAGGAGATTGGTAATGAATGGGCCATTAACAAAATATGAAAAAGTGTTTGCATAAAATTATTTTAGATGCCACCAATAGATGAAGCTATTTGTTCTACCAAACTCATAAAATTTTCCATTGTTTGGGAGGACCCATTTTCTCACTAGAGTAGGATGGTCAAGAATCTGATTGAAAAGTAAATATTTTCCTTTTTTCTGTAAAATAAATAAGCTAAAAAGTATCTATTTCATTGCAGATATATGTATTAGCAAGTATTTGCATATCTATAAACTAATTTTAGGATGTATTTAGATGTTATTTGAATTTAATGTGCTAAAAAAGCCTGAATATATTCCAGAAGTATAGGTGGGGCTGAATGGGCCACCTTTGCCCTAATCATGAAAATGTGTTTTTTTTTTTTTTTTTTTTTTTTTTCCCCCGATTCTCTTTAACATATGACACATAACTGGCTTTCATGGATTTAGATTAAATTACTGTTAGTTAGGATAGGTTTATAGCGATGTCTAAAAAATAATTTACACATTTTCAACCTAAGAAGTATTAGTTATTTATTAGAAACATAAGTTAAATTGTATAAATGATTCAGGTGAACTGTTCAGTTGTTGACCACACCTACCAGTCTTTTCACATTTGATAGAAAACTCTAATAATTGTTTATATTCTGAATCTGATGGGTAGAATAAATAATACCAGAAATTTACACAGCCAGACATTACTGGTGGAACATCATGTGCTTTTATAACCATGAAGTTTAATAATAATTTTGAAATATATAAATTTCGTTAAATCATAATGTGTATTATCTATTATTTTTATGCTTATTTTATGTTCTTTCTCTCTTATCTCATTATTTTGTCGTTTTTCTGCAACAAATATGTGATTTAATATCACTTTTGATTTTTAATAACTTTGATAAGCATTGTGTATTGCTTACTCTTTCAGTATACTTTTAATCATATCATGTCAAGTGCCATTCATTTTGTCATATTTGGTGAATAAAAGATTAATTCCACATTTTTTCATTGAATTCATTTAGTGGCCCATTCAACCCCATGGGTGGGGATGAATGGGCCAAATTTCTATATTTTTATTTTCTATTATCATTCATTATAAACATTTTCTAATCCGATTTTTATGACTTTTTGATAAAACCAAATAAGTAAAGTAACTGAAGAGCCAATTCTGAGCCAAAAGAATTATTAGAAAAAATTACAAAAATTGAAAAACAAAAACTGGCCTATTCATTACCACTCTCCCCTATATGTTTTATTTACGGGAATGTAATTAAGGTATTTTAACTCTTACAATATGTAACTTTAAATTTTTTAACTTAGAATCAGGGATCATTCTAGAGAGTTTCAGAAGGGCGGCCTACCCTCATGCCCTTTTTAGATAAAATCCCACCCTCCTTGCCCTTTTTCCAGGTAGAAGTCTACCCTCCTTGCCCTTTCTCAGGTAGAATTCTACCCTCCTTTTATTCCTGGGTAGAATCCTGCCTTGTTTGCATTGTACTTTCAAAAATTCTTTACTTATCTTTTATTTTTAGAATGCTAGTATGGTACATCAGGAGTATTCCTCTTTCCCTCTTTATTTCTCTGATAAAAATGTCCTGGTATGTCTAATCTTTGACTTTGAGCGATTCATTTTTTCCATTGAACAAGACATAAAGGGTAACTAAGGGTCATTGATTAATTTCACCTTGTCTAGTGAAATATAAGACAATAAGGGTCATTGATTAATTTCACCTTGTCTAGTGAAATATAGTATTAGATCAGGCATTCTGGCCTTTGACCGCATGATAAATGACATAAGTTCTATAAAAAAATTGAGAAGTAGCTTTAGAACTTTTATTTTGTAGCTTTTTCAAAACCAGATTTGCTAAAACTGGGAAAAAGTTATCTGGTGAATAAAAGTTTTAGAGAGAGAAGTTTTTGAATAATGTAGAGAAAGGGGGAAATGACTGTGAATATAGTAAACAATTTTACAATAAAAATCGAGAACAAGTTTTGTTTTGCTATTTTTAATACTTTTCAAACGGTAAAGTTATGGAAATTAGAAATGTTATTGGATTTTTTAAATTAAGGAGTATACTTTAAGCTGTTGCCAGACTTCCCTCCCCACCAGTATATTATTACAAAAATGCCCTTTTTATGAAATGATGTGCCCTTTTCAACAAAATTGCCCTTATTATGTAATGTGCACCCTGCCCTTTTTTATGTTCTAGAATGATCCCTGTTAGAATAATCAATGCATCATTCAAACAGTAATCAGAATTCTATTAAGTTTGCATTGTTTTCAGTAAAATATATTTTAGTTTATGCTATAGGTACAGATTTTGGGAATGGGGAGAGTAAATAGCAATAAAATAACTCCCTGGTTTTGGTTTGAAGAGTCATAATTGTGGAACAACTATTTTTACTTACCCATCATACGTAGTATAGGGTAAGTCTTGTAATCGTTTTGAAAATCGAAAAAAAAAATTTGACGGATTTACACGTTTCAGACACTGGAGATTCCAAAAAACATATTTTTAGAAGAAAAAAAATTTGCCGTCCGCCTGTGTGTGTGTGTGTGTCTGTAAACGCTCTATCTCCCGGACAAATTGAGATAGAGACTTGCAATTTGGTATGTACTTAGTATGTAATAATGGGAAGAAGCCTATTTCATTTCAATAACCTCGATTAACCGGAACCTTTTTTTTTCGGACTCTCGAAATATTCGTTCTGATGAAAGGTATATAAAAATTTTCGAAATTGTTTATTTTAAGGAGTAAATATAAAAGACAATAAAAAAACATAAATTTTGCATAAAACATGAAGTCGATCGGATAATTAGTTGCCGATATATTTGTAATCCTATTTTCCACACTCTTCGATTTTTCATGACCCTGTATTTCATCCAAATTTCACTTCAAATATATATTTTAATTGGAAATTTGACGCTTAATCAGATGCAATAAACCGCTTGTTAATAGGAGTATTATTTTTGGAGTTATAAGGAAAAACCTCTTTCAAGCAATTCAGTAATCGAGCCTTTTTATGACGTCATCAAGCCACGATTTTATTTGAATATCAATGCATTTTATAAGTAGTTTACACATTTTTATTTTAATATTTTACATTATACATATACATGATGGGTAAGTATTACGGTGGCCCCCAATGACTAGTTTATACTTCAGTTAGTCTGTAAAAAAGTCTTAAGAATTATTAGCTGCTTTGCTGAGCTACTGGAACAATAGTCATTTGAAGATACAAAGTATAATTACTATGCAATTCTTCTCCTCTCTCATGTATATTAATAAGTTTTATCTGCTCCATGTGTTTTTTATATATAAAGTAATTTTTAAGTGCTTTTAAAAGGATTATCTCTATAAAAGAGGTTCAGATAAAAAGGAAATGCAGATTGATTTGATTGTTATAAAGTTATGTATATATATATATAGTAAAAGATCTTTATAACGCAAACTTAAAAACGTGAGGTTGTGCATTATATAGAATTTTTGCGTTGTATAGATCACATTTCACACATCATTAAACTTACCTCATCAACATGGCCAAATATGTCTGTAACATATCAAAATATAGTATAGTATCTTTATATTTCAGTCCTTGAGACCAAGAGTTGTGCATATAATTTTTTACCTAATATAGATCATTCCATACACTGTTAAATTTACTTTGTAAACATGTTCGAAATATGCCTGGACCAAATAATTCATTATAGTACTTATTTAGAAACATTTTTATTCTAATATCATTTTTCCATTAAAAAGCTCTGAATTAAGGTGATAACAATGAACTAATGTGTCACATTTAATCCTCTAGAGATTAGCAATTTTTTACAATGTGGGAATGCAGGTGCATCTTAACTGCAAAATTTATTGTTTACATCTGAGACATTGTGCATTATATAGAGAATTACATTATATAGAATTGCATCATAAAGATCTACTGTATATATGTGTATGTTACAGGCAACTTTTAATTTAGTAATGTTGTCTTTAATAGTTACAGTGAAACCTCATTAATAGGTCACTCGAATAAAATGTCATTCTGCATATTATGTCATGTTTTACCTCCAAAAAACACTTTTTTATTGTGCATGACTAAGATTAACAACATTCCACATTCCCTTTCCTTATAAAAATTGTTTGACGTAGCAACAAGTTCTTTGAATGCAACAAGAATTGAAATTGTAGCTGATGTTTTGAAAGCAAAAAAAAACAGACCGGCAGTAACATCTGATAGCAATCATGAAGAGGAACCTCCCAAACCGCTTATTGCAAAGAAAAAAGCCTTTATTGGTAAATTAAGGAGCTATATTTTGTCTTTGATTGACACACAGATAGCATCTATAATATGCTGTATTCCTAAGAGAAGATAAATTTTATTTCA
The DNA here is from genome assembly GCA_963931845.1 of Maratus michaelseni. Classification (NCBI taxonomy): domain Eukaryota; kingdom Metazoa; phylum Arthropoda; class Arachnida; order Araneae; family Salticidae; genus Maratus; species Maratus michaelseni. The sequence goes on from OZ007596.1 coordinate 225,393,096, forward strand.
GAAAACTGACATCAAACAAAAATAGGTGGGTTTTTTTGTAGGGCAGTAACAAATGGGTACGTATTGAACTGTACAATTAAATATATAACTTTCCTTAATTTGCCATCCATTTTACGAATTCCAATTCTTGTTCTACCGATTTATATAATTTATAACATAAATTTAGTAATAGACATTCTTATTATATATAAACATTTGGAATTTTATTTTACATTTTAATGTAAACTCTGTTTAGTAAGTCATTTTTAAGTGGACCTGAGAGTGACATACTGGTTTGACTGTATAGATTTCTTGAATATATAAATTATGGATTCAAAGGTTTTTAATATCTAAAATATTATTACTATTAAAGATAAAGATGACATTATTATATTACAGGGTGCTGAAAAAGTCAGGAAAATTTGAAAAATTTGAACTTTCAAGAAAAAAAATAGGAAAATGTTTCTTATAAAATTAAGGATTTGAAATTGTAGTGCCATTAAAATCAAACTGTGTTCTTCATATGGACTGTAAAAATGATTTCAACCTCTTGTGCAAATCATTTTGTCAAACCCCTTTCAGTCCTTCCTTATAATAATTCAGAGATTTTCCATTCCAGCTTCACTGAAATTTTGAACTGAATGTTGTAGGATTGATTAGATTAGGGGATTCAGTTTGTTTACTTCTCTTTGTTTGGGAACTGAATGTTTGTTAGCTTAATTTATTGAATATTTATTATTTGTATTAGAGTATATCGATGCAATCTGTTTAAACTGTGACTGATGTGATAAAGAATTTCATAACTAATTAGACAAAATGGATAGAACCTGATGCTAAAAGTGTGTATCTGCAAAATGTTTAGCATCTAAAAGGTTCAATTTGTAAATTTTGCAAAATATTATGTAACAAATCAGGAATTTATTCCTCAGAATCAGCTGTGAAAGTTCCACACTCAAATTCACTACTTTTTAAAGAGTTTTTGTGTGTGACATCACAAAATCTTGATACCTGGAATCTTTTTTATTATTATTATTGGTATAGAAAAGTCAGGGAAATTCATTGTTGATCTGGAATAGATGCCCTGATATTAAGAATGAAGAAAAACAGTTTTTATCTCCATCTAACATCTAACATAAATTTATTTACAAAGTAGATGTTTCGACTAGTACTTCAAATCCTATCACTAATTGAAATTAATGTAAATAACCAAATTACTATTAATAAAATAGAAATTAATATTCTGATTTAAGTCTCTATTATATTATGTAAAAAATTATATTGTTTGTTATATATATATATTTTATCCAATAATTTTTCAGTTTTTGCCACTGTCCTACCAAAAATACCCTTTTGCCAGCAAAATGACCAACTCTACATATGAGCTATATGTTTAATAAACTGTATTTTATCTATTCTTTTTCTGTGTGGCATTTTTTAAATGTGGTTTTTCTTTTCTCTTTTCAGTGTCAATTTGTGCTCACCACCATTACCAGCAACTCCCAGTATATTAATTGAATGAGTATTGTCTGTGCCATATGGTTTGTTAATTCATATCATATCATTGACAATACTTTCTCGATTACACCTAATCCTTTATAAATGTTGGCTGTGGAAATGAAAAAGTAGGGAGTTTTCTCCAATGTTTAGAATTGTGAACAATGGAAGATAATATAATCTACTTCAGCATTAATTCAAGAGCTATAATTTTTTTCAATGCTACTGTTGATTAAATAATTTCAGGTTTTATATTGTTTTATAAATTAATTTCATGACTTTTTGAGAGTATAGATGTTTGATTTGTCAATAACATTTTTCCCTTTTATTATGATTTATGACTTTTCAGTTTGTAAGAGAGTTAATATTAACTGCGAGTTATTCTTAAATGAAAAGCTTATACAGACTCATTTTTAAATATCTATTTGTTTGGTTTTTATTATTTTATTTACTTATATCTCAATAAAGAATAAACAATTAAATTATTCAGATTTCGAAGTCAGAATTAAAATTTGGCTTAATATAAAAAATATGTCATGAAACCAGATGTATTAAAAATTAATTTTATATTGTAAATAATTGTTAAAAAGCCATTCAATAGTATTTCGTGTAAAAATGAATGTAGGAATCATAAAAAACAAAAACCTGTTGTGAATAATTATTGTTCATAATTGGTTTTTAAAAAACTGGGTACTTATCTCAGCTAGGAGATAATCGCTAAAAATGGTTGATTGCCAATCTTGTTTATTGTAACCACATACACTCAAAATTAGTAATTTGACATGTTTATTAAATACATAAAATTGTTTAAAATGGCAAATAACATGAATTTAGTAAACTTAATAAATTTTAAGTAATATAAGAAATGGTAAATAATATATCATAATTTAGTACACATTTATTAAATGCATCATATCAGGTTGGAAATTTATAGCACTATAAGTAACCAACATAATACAAAACAGTATATTTCTGCAATAGTCATGGCACCAAAAATATTGTTTTCTTGTTTTACCATGTAGGGAAAAAAATAAGGGTTGCTGTAATTAGTATTATTATTACCATGCTTGGCACAATTGTATCTGACCTGCCCCAGATAATACGAAGTGCATATAACTGTTGTTGCTTTGTTTAGAAATAGGTATAGATTGTTTTGTTATTTTGCATGTTTCACTGGTGGCTGTTAGTATACCTTTAAATAGCATTGTATTCCTGCTATCAGAGAGGGGAAAAAATCTTCATTTTTAAGAGTAAATTGCTAGTATCAATGATTTATAAAATTATTCTATAAAAATGGCATCCAATAATGATGACTGTGTAATTATAAATTTTAATATGTATGGCATAAATTGGTTAGTTTTTTTGTAATTCAAGCCTACTGGAATATTTTTTAACAAAACTTTAACGTATGAGAAATTATTTTGTTTAAATCACCAACAATAACAATTGCGAAGTTATTTTTAAAAATATGTAATTTTAATTAGAAACACATTCTGCTTTTTTAGACAAGGCAATAATTGTACTTGATAGTCACTTTGTCAACATCATCAGTAATCACTACCAGAGACAGTGCAACACAGAATATTTTAACGTTTTCAGATTAATCTTAACTAATATATATATGCTGTTTAAAAGAAAAATTGTTACAATTTACTTTGTTTCTATATTTTTGTATATATTGTATTTGCTTTGCAAATGTAAAATTCCCTTATTAATAGATTTCGATTATTTATTATGATAATAGGCTAGTCTAGCATTGTTGGGGTCACCAATAAATCTTTGTTTGCTGCAAATTGACATATGTAATTCTGAAACTAAGCTATTGCATAGTGATCAGTAAAGAACAGTAAAAAACTTTTGTCACCATGCATTATAAAATGTTGCTGTGGGGCTGACAGAACTTACTTTTATCTTTGATGGGATACCAGATCTTTGCTGCATCTAGCGAAGGGAGTTTTTTTTTAAATTAACTATTGGTGTAATTTTATTTAATACTGAACTAGCTGTGTCATGACACCAACAATTGCCTGCCTCTGGAATTTCAAATGTAATAAACCAGATTTTCTTTTTGGCACATGATTTTGGGGGGAAAAAAGTAACATTTATTATTCTCAGGTAATTAAGTATATTAACACCAAGAGAAAAACAATAACTCAGGATTTTTTCTGACAACCCCCTCCCCTTCCCATGGGAGATAACTTTTAGTTTTGATTTCCTTTATATGTTTTTGTGTTTGAATATAATCTTAAACTGGAGATTCGGAAGGATGAAAAAAAATATTCTTTCAGTTGAATAAAGTTGTTTGAAGTTTATTTTTGGATTTTTAACATGTGTTACATTTCTGCAATGCTTTTTATGCTAATATGTTAAAAATTACCTTGCATACAGAGTTCTGACAAAAGCACTTAGTGGCTTAGTTTATTTCACTTTTACATTCTTCATTATAAAAAAATATGGCCTTCGCAGTAGACTGCAGGCACATGTTCAAAAATCTTACCCCTCTCTGGATTTGTTCTGCAGGCACTTATGTGCTGGGCGGTTCCAAATGAACCTGGTGTTCAGTGTCCCATTGTCATGGTAGTCAGCAATATAGATACAGGCTTTGCTTATCCAGCCAGTCGAATTCGTCAAAAGACCCTTAAAGTAACCCTCTAATAACCCCTCTGACAAATTCTGAGATATGATTTTACTTCTCACCTCCTTAAAAAATATTACTTAGTATATTTCCAAACAGTCTGGCAAAAAATAAACCTAAAAATCAGTAATAACAGATATGCCAATCAATGATCTGAATCAAATGGCACTTTCACTTGGCATGATGTAAACTGGGAGAAATAATGATTTTCAATGCTTTGTTTTTTGTTGTTGTTGTTTTGTTAAAAAACTTATCTACATTTTGTCTAATATATTAACAACATTTTTATAAAGAAGTAGGAAAGAGAGGGGCTAAAGCCAGCCCCATTCAAATGAAAACAATTTTGTAAAGTCTCATCAGCTTTTGCAAAAACTTAATTTCTATTTTCTATGTTTGATAATTCATTTGTGAAAAACAACTCTGTACATAAAGAAAAAATAAATATTGACTAAATTTCTAACATGTAAATCTTTAGATCCAAGGCCTCAATGGCAGCACTTCACTTTTTTTAAAGAAAAACTCATTTTATTTAATATTAGAAGCAGAGTTTCCCCCAGACAGTTTTAGAAGGAGGCTGCACCCTGCCTGCCCTTTGGTTTACAAAATAGCACCTTTGTTGCCCCTCATAAAAATAATTAGCACCCTTCTTGCACCTCATTAAAAAAAGTGTCCTTTCTTCTTTTTGCATTAAAAAATTTGCTTTCTTAGTAAAAACTGACTCAATGTCTTAAAAAGAGTGCCTTGACTTTTAAATATCAAAAGTGGCTTTAAAAACCAAAAGAATAACCTTTAACAATTAAAAAAGTACCCTTCAGAATCTGAAAAGTGCCCTTGAGAATAAAAAAAGTGCCCTTTTCTGACCAGCAGCACCCTGCCCTTTTTTAAACCTGGGAGGAAACTCTGTTAAAAGCTTTCAACCCAGACGGGGGGGGGGGGGGGGTCGTGAAAATATTACTTTTTATTTGACGGGTCTTATATTTTATTTATGTTAAAATTTGGCTAGCTTCAATAATAAAATGGCCGTCTTATAATAATTATGTATTCTTGCATAAAATTTGGGCATCCTTCAATAATTAGAGCTGAAGTCATAGACATTTTAATGTGTCAAGACTTTATATTGATATTAATTTATATATTGGGGTGGAGGCTTAAACAAATAAATCCATCCATTTATATTTACAAAAAAAGAGCAGAGCTACATCAATTATAACCGAGTTATAATCATCTAATTTAGGAGGCTTTGATTAAAAAAAAAAAATCCCTTCCTTTTATAAAATGTGTGTCTGTTGCATTAATCAGAGCCCAAGTTATAGTTATTTTGTCCTTATATTACAATTACATTAAAATTTGGCTGGGTTACATCAATTAAGATCTGAATTATTGCTATTTTAATTTATCGGGTCTTATATTTATTGTATACTAATATCTGAAGGGACTTTTGAAAAAAAGCCAAGAAATTTTTCTCTTGTGATGATTATGTATAAATATTATGACATGTTGTGTTAATTAGAACCCAAGTTGCAATTGTTTTAATGTGTCAGCCCTTTATATTGTAATTAGACAAAAAGTTGGGGATTTCAACAACTAAATCCCTCCTTGTTAGGACTTCTCCTTATGTTTATTGTACAAAACATAGCAGTGCTACATCAGTTAGACTCCAAGTTATAGTCGTTCGAATATGTAGTCTTATATTTATCTTATGCTAAAATTTTAGCGTTAATTAGAACCCAAGTTATAGCCATTTTAACATGTTGGACCCTTATATTGTAAATTACACTGAAATTGGGAGTTGCTACTTGGACAAAAAAAAAAATTACAAAGTTTTTCTTTATAATGATTACGTTTATAAATGTAAAATTTGGCTGTTTTACATTGATTTGAACCCAACCTATAGCCATTTTAATTTGTCAGCTTTGTATTTATTTTATATTAAAATTTCGGGGTGAAGCTTACTTGTGGTTGCTTACGGTGATACTTCGGGGTGAAGCTCTCTTGAGGTACGCAGAGACACTGACAAGTTAATATTAAACCAATGGGAGGATTCTTTTTAAATTTCTCATTTGAAATTCAATATTTTTAAAAGATTATTTTTGCACAGAACAGCTGAGGTTGATCTCGTTATTAACATTTTCGATTTTGGTTCCAGTTTTTTTCTTTAATAAAGATACTTTCACTTTCAAAACTAGTTCTGAGAATAAAACTGCCTTTATTAAAAAATCTGCAACCAAAATCGAAAAAGTAAAAAAAAGATTGACCTATGCAAAAAAAAAAAAAAAAAAAAAAAAAATTCAAATTCAAATGAGAAATTTGGAAAGAACCCTCCCAAGGTTTAACATTAGCTTGTGAGTGTCTTTGCATGACTGGAGAGTCCCTTTAAGCTGCAACGCTCTATTAACTGAGCTATCTTGGACAAATTTGGAGAACACAATTCACTCAGACAACCTTTTGATAACATCTAGTCTGTTATCTGAAACAGTTCAACAGAATGAATCACAGTTAATGGATTTCCAAGTAAATACTGGATGTGTAATTACATTTCATTAAATCAACTCAATTATTCTAATTGGAAAATAAGTCATAGGAGTTGTAATTTTTCAACTGAGTGAAAAAATATCTAGGCAAGGATTTGTACTGATTAGAAGAATCGGGTTTGATTAATGAACTGTAATTATGTATCCAACATTTACTTGTAGTTCCATTGTCGGCAATTTATTCTATTGAACTGTTTCAGATAATAACAGAGCTGATGTCATTAACAAAAGGTTACCTGAGTGAATTGTATCCTCTTTATTTGTGCAGAATAGCTCAATTGGTAAAGCATTTCTGCTTTAGCCAAGGTCCTGGGTTTAAATCCTGGCCTGGACACTTTTTCATTAAGTTGGTGAAACTACAACTCCTATGATTTATTTAAGAATTAGAATGGTTTTGTTGAATTAATTAAATGTAATTAGATATTCAATGTTTACTAGGAGTTTCATTAACTGTGAAGTATTCTGTTGAAATGTTTCAGATAACAGACCACATATTATCAAAAGGTCTGGGTGAATTGTATTCTCCAGATTTGTTAGCTCAGTTGGTAGAGTGTTGGATGCTTAAGCCTAGGTCAAAGGTTTAAATCCCGGCCTGGACACTTTTTTACTCAGTTGGAAAATTGCAACTCCTATGATTAATTTACCAATTAGAATAATTGTGTTCATCTAATAAAATGTAATTACGTATTTAACATTTACTTGGAATTACATTGAATTATTTCAGATAACAGACCACATGTTATTATCAAAAGGTTGTCTGAGTGAATTGTGTCTACCCAATTTGTCCAGGATAGCTCAGTTAATTGGTATAGTGTTGGCAACTTAAGCCAAGGTCCTGGGATAAAATTCTGGCCTGGATATTTTTTCACTCGGTTGGAAAATTACAACTCCTATCATTATGTATACTTGTATAAATTTTGCCCTTGTTACATTAATTAAAGCCAAATTTTAGCCCTGTTAAGGTGTTATGTCTTTCTATTATAACTACAATAAAATTTGGGCAGGCTTCCACAAAAATAACTCTTTTTTTTTTTCATGATTATGTATAACCATACAAATAAATGGCAGGTCTTCATCAAGTAGAGCCTCAGTTATAATTTGAATATATTTCTCCTTATATTTATTTTATACTAAAATTTACAGATTGCTCTTATAAAAAAAAAAAAAAAACAACCTCTTATAATGATTATGTATACTCAAATAAAATTTAGGTGCAATGTTGAATTCAGATGTTTTTCTCCAGGGGATGCATTTTGCAGCTGGAAAAAACATTATGTAATTCAGCGATGAAAATTGTATGTTTGAACCATTATCAGATACAAAATCTCAAATCATCTCGTGTGCGGGGTCTGTAACCAAAATCGAAAAAGTAAAAGCTAACAACATTAGATTAACGTCAGCTATCCTATGCAAAAAAAATAATTTTAAAATGCGAGCGATAAATCGCGGAAGAACCTTCCCATAGACTTAACATTAGCTTGAGCGTTTTTCCGCATGACTGATGTAGGCTCTTAACTGCATACTACGGATCAGTTTAAACCACGTGATCCAACCAGTCGAAATTGTTAATTAATCAGCCTGTATTATCGCCCAACCAATCAAAATCCACAAAAACCGATGGGCAAACAAAATTCCCATCTGGTTGTTAAAGTGGTTGCTAGCGAGGCTAACGAAAAAGAAAGGCTGCCGCGGTGCTTTACGCGTATCTTTTTTTACAGACTGCCGGAGTCACGTGATGCTCAAATGCACCAATGCAGTTGTACGAAAAGAGCATCACGTCACTCTAGCGGTCTGTAAAAAAAGATAAGTGGAATGCACTGCGGTAGCCTGTCTTTTTCGTTAGCCTCGGTTGCTAGGGTATGACGTCAGTTAAAACTGAATCATTGAGTGCGTTCAGCAGACCTAACCAATGTGACCGGTTACTTATAGGGGCGGTAAGTAACTGGTTTCTAACTGGACGAACTGGTATTATTTACTAGCAGCGCTATCTGTATTACATCATCGTAATTATAGTCGCCAATTCCTTTGAGATAAATTTTCATGTAACCAATCACGTGACCCACCTAACCAAGATTTTTTTTCGATTAGTTCGGTCCTTTACCGGTTACTTGCGCTGAACGACGTTGGTTGCGTATCGGTTAGCAGCACTGAACGCCTTGGTAACTAACCGACCTTACCGGTGACATTGCTGGACGCGAATAAAATGTTGCATTCCATATTTCTTCCGAAAAAAGAAATATTGAACTTATTAGTCATGATTACATATGTACAAATGGAAACTTTTGAAAAGCGAAGACATTTTATTTAAAAGTGTAATTCATAAAATATTTGAACGCTATATGTTTTAGGCTACAACTTCTAAATTCTTTAAAAAGATGCCCAAAGGTCAGTTCAAAAAACAAATGAGAGTTTAAAGAACAAACTCTCAACATTTGAGAGAGTGCTTGTTCTTGCCATGCCACCAATCTGCACACAAGTGTTTTACTACAAAATCGTCTCAATCAAATCAATTTTCTTTCCTGTATGTGGTTACTCTCACATAGAGATACTCTAGAAACAGGGTGCCTCGATATGAGAGTGGCGACATACGGGGTATACACATTTGATTGGTTGAGATGATTCTGGACAAGATCGAATCTCCAAGCATTTTGGACAGACCACCATGGACCCTATTCTCCGTTTGGGTTCGAGGCTACAATTTCCGAAATGTTTCCCCAAAGCACGTGACTCAACATCACGAAAATCTGATCCGTTGCTGCTCTATGACATGTAGGATTGCGTTGCAAACGAGTCGTTGCATAATAAAGGACTACAATGTGGGCAATGTTTCCCCAAAGCACGTGACTCTGACGTCAGTAGGAATAGGGCGAGGCTAACGAAAAAGACAGGCTACCGCGGTGCATTCCACCTATCTTTTTTTACAGACCGCTAGAGTGACGTGTTATTCTTTTCGTACACCTGCATTGGTGGATTCGAGCATCACGTGACTCCCACGGTCTGTAAAAAAAGATACGCGTAAAGCACCGCGGTAGCCTTTCTTTTTCGTTAGCCTCGTTGGTCATACACGACCGATTCGTGACATTTTAAAACGGCACACTGAGTGTACATCTTTATACGGCTATTGGCACAAAGTTTTGTGCCAATCGCCGTGTAAAGATCATCCACGCCGTGTGACGCTTTAAAAGTCATGAACCGGCCACGTATACCGTAGGTCGCCATCGAACTCGTCCAGGCGAGTATAAGGAAAAGGCGAGGCTAACGAAAAAGAAAGACAACCGCGGTGCTTTACGCGTATCTTTTTTTACAGACCGCGAGAGTCACGTGATGCTCGAATCCACCAATGTAGGTGTACGGAAAGAGCATCACGTCACTCTAGCGGTCTGTAAAAAAAGATAAGTGGAATGCACCGCGGTAGCCTGTCTCTTTCGTTAGCCTCGAGGAAAAGGCATCTGACATCACTGTTGGTTCAATTACGGTTGGTTAGCAAAAAAACCTGTTTGTTCGTTTTGACTCCTACTATACACATGAAATGGGGAAATTTGATTGGTCTACGTTGAACTGGTCTATAATATCATTGGCCTATGTCGTCATGACGATTCCTGCAATGATAGCTATGACAAAAATGAAGTGGTAGATTGGTTGATGGAACAGTTTGTTTGTAAACATGCCCTTTCCTTATTAACAAGTTCTTGTTCTTGAAATAGAATATGCATAGTTTGGACAAACGCGTATGTCTATGCAGAATCGCAGCATCATATGGCGCCACTCTCATATAGAGGTACTCTACAATACACCGCTAGGGTCGCGTGGTATCACGTGACTCAAGAAGTCTGAAAAACAACTGTAACGCAATTACACCACACAAAAAACACTGACGCAAATGGCGAATTCTCAGCCTGTGCTTAGGCTTAGATACAGCGCCTAGAATACATAGTGTGGAAACCGGCTATCCTTGTAATGCTTTAAAAAGTGCTAAAAAGTTGTAGCCTGTAAATGTGCAACGGTGCTCCGACGATAATAAGCTCTAATAGCATCGTATGGACCCTATTCTCCGTTTGGGTTCGAGGCTACAATTTCCGAAGTGTTTCCCCAAAGCACGTGACTCAACATCACGAAAATCTGGTCCGTTGCTGCTCTATGACATGTAGGATTGCGTTGCAAACGAGTCGTTGCATAATAAAGGACTACAATGTGGGCAATGTTTCCCCAAAGCACGTGACTCTGACGTCAGTAGGAATAGGGTCCATTAAGCTGCTTTCTGTATTATATAAGCTAGCAGATGGCGCTGCGATCCAATCGTTATCTTTTCAACAACGTTGTACATGTATTGGATTCAATTTTTTAGTACTATTTTGTAGCAGATTTCCACACTATGTATTCTAGGCGCTGCAGCTTAGACAGTTGTTTTTGTCCAAACTATGGCAAAACTACATTCTGGACTTCACGATACTCGCCTCGACGAGTGAGAAAATTTAAGAAGCATTAGCTTGGCGATAATGTCAAGCTCTCAAAGATGCTTGGTGATTCGTTTTAGTCCAGAATCGTCTCACAACATCAAATTTTATATACAGTGTGCCCGCTAAAGTCCGTTGTCACTCCAATAATTTCTGAACGGCAAGAGCTATAGTCATAAAAGTGGGGTCTAGGTATAGTAAAATTGCCATGCGCTACGCAAGGAAACCACTTACAGCGCCACCTGGTGGCTAAATTTGGAGTTAGCGTTCTTATTTCAAAAACGGTACGAGATACGGGAAAAAAGTCAATTACAAAGTTGTTCAGCATCATTGATTTATTACAAACAAATCTTGCTCGCAAAAATGATTCAAATGGTAAGCACAAAGCGCTCATGAGTTTGATCGCGTTGTACAAAACTGCACTTATCGGACATGAGGTTCATATATCTGTGATACTCAAAATGGTGTCCTTGAGCAACAATACACGTCTGGACACGGGATTGAACTTCCCGCTTCACATTGTACAACATGGCAGGTGACACGCTGGCACAAGCATCCATAATATGGTTTCGAAGCTCCTGCAATGTTAGTGGAGGTGTTGCATACTCTCGCTGTTTCATGTATCCGCACCATTTATACAAAATGGAAAAAAATACTTTTTCACGGTATGGGATATTAAGATTTATTTATCTAAAGATGAATACTGTATATCTACTCACAATTGAAACTCTGGAGTGTGACCTTTTCTCATTTCTTCCGCATTATGTCGCGTTATAATTTTGGAAGTTTCGAACCAAATAAATTTGCATTTTATGCCTTCTACTTTAAACATTACTTACTTTATGGAAGGTGTCTTCTCTTACTAAATCTATGATGCTGAACAACTTTGCAATTGACTTTTCCCCCGTATCCTTTACTGTTTTATAAATAAGAACGCTAACTCCTAATTTAGCCACCAGGTGGCGCTGTAAGCTGTTTCCTTGCGTAGCGCAGGGCAACTTTACCCCACTTTTATGACTAAAGCTCTTGCCCTTCAGAAATTATTGGGGTGACAATTGACTTTAGCGGGCACACTGTATAGAGGCACCTTTAGTCTCACTCATATAATTGAACTAGTCCAGGCAAGTATTGCTAAGTTCTGGAATGTAGGTAGGTTTGCCATAGTTTGGACAAACATGTCTGTCTAAGCACAGTCTGATCATCGTATGCGGCCTGTCTAGGCTCTCGGTTAGTCTAGGCATAAAGGCACTCTAGGCTGAACTTTTCACATGGTTTCTCGGATTGCTACTCTATCCGCATGGGATCACTTGATACTGGCTCGGTAGAGTTTTTAGTTTTACAAAATGCAGGGCCTGAATATCACAGGGACATGTGTCCCGAGGCCACATTTTCAGGCGATCTCAAAATATATTTTCTCCACTCTCTGTTACAAATTAACACAAATTTCCTTTTATCGATCACATAAAAAATTAATTTTTACCATTCATGCAAACAAAACTATTGCAATGTTCTTCAGTGACGACAATAAAATGCAATGTATATTTCGAAATTCAGAGAAGAACAGATATTACACCAAACATGTTTCATTCAGTCCCTTAAGTTTAGAGTTTTACTTACTCTAAATAGCATTATAGCGCAGAAGATTTTACAGTCCCATAAATTTTGAAACAGATGTGTTACACTCACGCACAGAAGTTTGGCAACTTTTTGATTGGCGCGATTTTCAAGCCAAATAACTTAATACAATAGCCAAGTTACCAGTAAATGTAAAAATCTCCAAAATTTGGCGACTTTTTTCCTTTTTATAAAAAGAAACGGTGCGTGAGTGTACAACATCATCGCCAATTTTTTAATACATTTTTACATGTGTCTATAATGTATTTTTCTTTTAAAAAGCTAGGATTAAAATTTTGAGCTGCACATAAAGCAATTTATCATGTTTAGAATACAATTTTTTGAGAAAGGGGAGCTCCGAGCTCCAACGCTATCTATGTGGCCCGGTTCCACTTAAGCTCGTATTCACAGTCAACCTCAACCTAGAAAACCTGTGTCGAACGCTCAAATAGCATCCATCATTAATCTGATTGGACATTGGCCGCAATCAGGTCTAATCAGGTTAATCGAGAATTTCAATTAGGCATTCGACCGAGGTTTTCTAGGTTGAGGTAGATGGTGAATATATAAGCATTAGGGTTGATCAGGCTATGACCAAATGCATCCAGACCGCTTCCTTCTACAATGGATGGACAGAGTGATATCGCTAGCGAGCACAGAAGAATGCGGAGAGTTTCTTTTAGAGCGCATAGAACCCCCTTGTCGATGCGTAATGAAAAAACAAAATTGACAAGATCCACTTCACTGATAAAACATTTAAATGTGACCAGTTGACGAGCTAGAAACAACGTTTATGTTGAGAACAAGTACGTAGAGTGCCTCCGTATGAGACTGGTGATATATGGGGAAATACAAATTGATTGATCGGGACGATTTTGCGCAAAATCGATCAAGAAGCAACTTGGTGACTCTGCCAATATCGCCAACTAATATTTGTCGACTTCTCTCATTCGTCTAATGGATCAATTTCATTTGACACCATAGCCTAGAAACTATAGTTGCTACAGTATTTAACTTGGCAATCCCTGGGCATTTTGCTACCCCACTAGCTTTTGTTGATTTTGATTGGTTGTATGCAAATTGGAGAATTGTGGTCGCGTGTTTGAAATTGACCTGACGAACTCGTCCATGCGAGTATTACCAAACTTTGGAATCTAAGTTTGTTATATTTTGGACAAAATATCTAGTCTGAGCATGTACATATTGCTGCTCTCTTATAAAGACACCCTACCTTTAAAGTACCAGGAACTTATGAACCGTTTAATTTTGAAAGGTCTGTGTTTATTGGTCGTAAGTCGCCACTCTCTTATAGCGAGACCAACGATACCAATCCATCGTTTTGTGCCAATCGGCGTGCAAAGATTATCCAACGTGATGAGGTTTTAAAAGTCAGGAACTGGCCGTGTATTTCGTTGGTCGCGCTTAAGGCTCCTACAATCCGGGCTGACTCACGACGCCTTTTAATTGCCCGTAGGAGAAGAACGATTGGCCATGCCCATGGGCAACAAAATGATTGATGATTCAACTTGTGTTATCGCGACTTACGTTATACACGGCCAGTTCGTGACATTTAAAAGTCACACCGAGGCTAACGAAAAAGAAAGGCTACCGCGGTACTTTACGCTTATCTTTTTTTACAGACCGGCGGAATCACGTGATGCTCGAATCCACCAATGTAGGTGTACGAAAAGAGCAACACGTCACTCTCGCGGTCTGTAAAAAAAGATATGCAGAATGCACCGCGGTAGCCTGTATTTTTCGTCAGCCTCGAGTCACACTCAGTGATCATCTTTACACGGCGATTGTTACAAAGCGGCACACCCACCATTTTGTACCAATCGCCGTGTAAAGATGATCCACACCGTATGACGTTTTAATCCTCTAACCGAGGCTAACGAAAAAGAAAGGCTACCGCGGTGCTTTACGCGTATCTATTTTTACAGACCGCCGGAGTCACGTGATACTCGAATGCACCAATGCAGGTGTACGAAAAGAGCATCACGTCACTGTAGCGGTCTGTAAAAAAAGATAAGTGGAATGGACCGCGGTAGCCTGTCTTTTTCGTTAGCCTCGCCTCTAACAGTCTTGCAAAAGGGCAAATCTGTAATTTTTTTCTCTGCATTTTGTTTTAAATGCTAAGAAAAACTAATTTTTCAACACTGAATATAAAACAAGTTAATTGATTATTATTCATTGCTCAACCCATTAAAAATGCATTAAATCAATAGAATTTTATTACTTTAAATAATGCTTATATTGCAATGAAGCCTGGAACTTAGTGAACGTATTAACACGGGCTTGTCAATGAGAGGGTTGTTAAAAATCATGAACCGGCAACGTATAACGTAGGTCACGATCGAACTCGTCCAGGCGAATATTAACAAGTTCTTGTTACTGAAATAGAATATGTCTAACTTTGGCATAATTTGGACAAACGCGTTTGTCTAAGCAGAATCTCAGCATCGTATGGCGCCACTCTCATATAGAGACACACTTCATTAGACGGCTAAAGTTACGTGGTATCACGTGACTCAAACGGTCTTAAAAAATTTATAACGCAATTACACCAAACAAAAAAACTGACGCACGCTCATACTGTGCTTAGGCTTAGACAGATGTTTTTGTCCAAACTATGGCAAAACTACATGGTCTTTATCCACGAGTGGCAACAGCCACGCCTCTTCGGGTATTTGCCCTCCGAAAAAGACTGTTTATTGGAGGCAGGAGAAGCAGTGTTAAAATGCTCTTCACGCCTATTGCTGTTTTGTCTTCTATATACCCGCAGATGACGTGACAAGGGTGAAGTCCATTCCAGACTTCACGATACTAGTCTTGACGAGTGAGACAATTTAAGAAGCATTAACTTGGCTATAATGAAAAGCTCTCTAAAATGCTTGTGATTCGTTTTAGTCCAGAATCGTCTCACCGCATCAATTTTTATATATCGAGGCACCTTTAGTCTCACTCATATAATTGAACTCGACCAGGCGAGTATCGCTAAGTTCTGGAATGTCGGTTTACCATAGTTTGGACAAACGCGTCTAAATCTATCTATCTGAATCTAAGTACTTTCATTAAGTTTGATCTATGTCACCTGTTTCATATAAAGGCACTCTAAGCTGAACTTCACATGGTTTCTTGTATTGCTACACAAACCGCATGGGATCATTTGATGTTGGCTCGGTGAGCTGCTGGTCTGGCGTTTGTTTTATCAAATGCAGGGCCTGAATATCACAGAGGCACACCAGGCATGTGCCCCGAGCTACATTTTCAGGCGACTCCAAAATATATTTTCTACACCCTCTGATACAAATTTCCTTTTATAGGACACAGAAAAAATTTATTTTTACCATTCATTCAAACAAAACTATCGCAATGTTCTTCAGTGACGACAATAAAATGCAATGCAAATTTCGAAATCGAAATTCAGAGAACAGATATTATAGATCGGGAGGCGACAGCACAAACAATCACCTCATCGAGTTCATGGCTGAAATTCCAGAATTAGTTAAAACTCGATTCGCATATTAAAACGCAATCGGTCTGCCAAGTCATATCTTGGTGGAAAACACCTTAAAACCTGATTTTAGCGGTTGATTTTTAGGTTTACCATTGTGTTTTCCTGCACCCAAAAGTATGAAAACGTGGAGGACTGGGAGCAGGAACACACAATGTTAAAAATCTTCAGTTTTTGCTGCAGACACACTCCACCGCTTTTAGAGAAAACGGTTACTTTACTATATTATGAAACATTTTCATTGGTCAAAATAGGGATGTTCTATAGGGAAGTTGCAATCAGCTGATCAACCATTGTACTTCAATTGGAGGTCAGGGGAGTTAACCAATCAGAACTGCCTATTTGAACCATGAGGCTAACGAAAAAGAAAGGTTACCGCGATGCTTTACGCGTATCTTTTTTTACAGACCGCGGGAGTCACGTGTTGCTCGAATCCACCAATGCAGGTGTACGAAAAGAGCATCACGTCACTCTAGCGGTCTGTAAAAAAAAGATAAGTGGAATGCACCGCGGTAGCCTGTCTGTTTCGTTAGCCTCGCGTGCGAACCATGTGACGTCAGCTGCCCTTTCCTTATACTTATGTATAACGTAGGTCGCGCTTATAGTGTGACGTCAATCATGACGTTTAGCTTGAAAACTGACTCAAAAGAAACGGTTGCTACGTTGTATTCTCTTTATCATTTGTATATTATAGCTATATCTCACAGCTAAATGTTTTAATACTTTATAAACAGTTGTAACATTTCCTACGATTTATATTAAATAAGAAATGAAACATTGCAACCATTTGTTTGGAGTCATTTTCCAAGCAAAACGTCACGACTGAAAGCCCTATTTACAAAGATAGATTGCATTTATTGTTCACTGCATTATCAAATGTTCCCAATACTGGAAATTACAATATTGCAAACGTTTGATATCGCAGTAGGCTATCTTATATTAAAATAATTGATATGTTCCTGTAAAAGAATTCACACACGATGCGATAACTACTCTGAGATTAAAACCTTCCCTAATGTACTAAAACTGTAGTGTAAAAAGTTACATTCAAATAACGATATTTTGACACTATTTATTGATATTTTGACACTAAATAAACCCTGCGTAAATGGAACCTGTTCATAATGGAATTATGTTTTATGGTAAAAATTGTATTGTCCCGACATTATGAATACTATACAATTAACCTTTCACAGGTTTTACTGTATAAGTTCTTTTTTTTACCTATTTAAAAACCTGCTAATACGAAATCACAAGGGACATGAGAAAAATCTCGTTTTTTAGGGTCTTTCATTTTAGTAGGTATGTATGGTAGTCCTAATGTAGAGACAATGAATTTTATATGTTTAAGACAGGATTTCATATTCATACAATGTAGTATATTTTTGTGTCCCAATTTAGAAGCCACTGTCTCACGTTTTGTGAGATTGTACCTGGCAACACTATGTGGTGTTCTATTAACTGAAAAACTAAGAAAAGCTTTTATTATTATTACTATTAAGCATAAAAGTTTGCATTAAACATTAATTTTTAGTGAAATTATTTTCATTAATGTTCCAAAATTTTAAATTCCCTTAAAATACAACTTTTATTTTTTATAAAAATTGTGACAGAAAAGCAATAATTTTATTTAAAAAAACCTGATATCAGCAACTTATTTATATCCTGTTTTTTTGCATTTCACTGAGACCACTTAGGAGGGGGAAGGGAGCTGTAACCCCATAACTCCCTTCTTTAGGTAGGGTATGCTGTAGTATCACTGTGCACTAATATGGGACTATAATCTAGAATAGTTAGTCTCTTGTATGATAAATAAAAAATTTAAAAAGAAAAAATAGCACTTTTTCATTTCACTGCGATCGTTTCAGAAGGGCGGAAGGTCGTAATCCTATCAGCACCCACTCCCTCTTTATGTATGCGGTGGGGTCAGTGTAAACTAATATGGGATTGATGAGAATGGCTAATTCATAGTGCTGGAGTCATAAAACAAAAGTGCCAGGGGGTATATGCTATAGGCTAAGGGTATACACTAGAGAGTACATGCTTTAGCATTACTTGAGAAAATCACTGTATACGTAAAAAATCCAGAAGATATATTGCGTATACCACTGTATACCCTTCATTACATCCATGCTAACTCATAGTATTATGACAGAAAAAATTACAAATTTAACTCAAACATAAACAAAAAATCAGCACTTTTTTAATTTTATTGCGACCATTTCGCAGATGGAAGGGGTTATCTCATCAGCACCTTTCCTCCTTTTTGGGTATGTTGTGGTGTTACTGCACAGATATAGGAGTAATGAGAATGGTTAGTCCGTTGTTGTAGTTGTATGACAGAAAAAGAATTATAAATATACCTTGAAAAGCAAGAAACAAAATCAACCATTTTTTTCATTTCATTGCAAGCATTTCGGAGAGAGAAGGAGCGTGATGACCCCATCAATCCTTTTCCTCCTCTTTGGGTATGCTGTAGCGTAACTGTACACTAATATGGGACTAAACAGATAGACTAGTGCATTGTATGAAAAAAAATTAAATTTACAAATTTATCTAAAAAAAAGTAAAAAAAAATCATTCTATTAATTTACATTTCTACTTTAGATAGACTATTTTTGGGAGGGGGACCTCATCAGCCTTTTTGGGTTTGCTGTGGTGTGACTGTGCACTATTAAGGGAATGACGAGTATGACTTTAACCGCATCAGCTCCCCTTCGCCATATTTGGGTATACTGTAGTGTCACTGTACACTAATATGGGATTAACAGAGTGGCTAATCCATTGTATCATAGAAAAAAATTTAATCTCTAAAAAAAGAAAAAAAATTAGCACTCTATTGATTTCTCTCTTGACTATTTCGGAGGAGGCTGTAGCCCCATCATCCCACCCCTTGGGTATGCCCATGGTTATATTTCTACAATACATTCTTTCAAAGTAGCTGTTGAACAACTGTTACTATTCTTTATTTTCTTTTAGCTGCAATTTGTATGCTTAATTTATAGAATTATAAGGAATCAAGAAAATTACTAATTACTATTTTACTTAAAGAAATTTATTGTGATTGTTTTATTTAACCCTATCACTATGTCCTATCAAAGCATGCCCTGTTGTTGCCCAGGACAAATATGCTATCTATTTTTCAAATTAAAACAAAACAAGTACCACTTATATTTGTACAGTTTAAGTTTTACTGTGTGTTACAAACATTATGATATGAGATGTCACCGGCTGAGACTACTTAGTGAGTGATAGATTTTTTTGACAACTTGTTGAAAGTGCTTGGGGTCCGTGTGGACCCCAGGACATAGTGATAGGGTTAAAAGAAAAATAATTTGACTACTGAAAGAAAATTTTATCACATAATTGCTGAGACGTCAATGAGGTAATAAATGTTTGAAATGCATTTTAATAATATAATAACATTTGAATATGAAATGAGTTATTGTGGTGAACAACAAAAAAAAAATATTTTATTTTTATTTTGGATCCAGAACGGATGTATAGTTATACTTTCTGTATTTTGTTGAAAGATTTTTTGTAGCTGGAGAAAAAGTAAATATTAACTTTTGTATTTATTATAATAAAGTTTTATTGCATTTTATTTTGTTGTTTTATTCAAAAGAAATACATATATTAAAAGGTGATATACAAATAAGTATAATCAAAAGTTCTTATAAAAATAGTTTTCTATTCAATTTATATACAATTAAGTTTTATTTTAACTATGATAAATGCATTTTAAATATGATATTCCTGAAAAGACTATAAAAAATAATAAAAGTAACCAAAATATTGAAAAGAAGACTGTGAAATATGAAGGGTGTTTCAAGGTGTTTGATGAAGTTTTTAATGTATGGAATTATTAACGATTCTCAGAAACAGAGATAGAAGTATTCTCTGGCAGATTTGGATAATTATTCTAATCTCTATAGATTTTCACATTATGTAGTTTTTTGAGCAATTAAAAAGCAAATTTAAATTAAAAAGAAAAGTTAGTAAACAAGTCTATAAAACAAGCATAACTTCTTTGATGGATATTATTGCAATTATTTCGACTTATAGAAATAATTATGAATGATGAGCTGGTGATAGAACAGAAAACAGTTAAGATGCATCTTTCTAATGATGTTGCAGTATTCATATAATTCCATCAGGGATGTTGACAGAAGTTGTGTCATCTGATAAGGATTATACTTAAGGGTTACTGTATACACATATATCAACTACTAAAACTTCTTTTTATAAGTATTCTTGTAAGAATAACAGGGCACTGAAAAGCTCAGGGTCTAGTACAACTTTCTTCAAAGCCACCTTTCCTATCCCCTGTAGTAGAATTTTCAATATGAAACTTCAACAAACCAAAATTTATTAGGTACTTTTATGTTAGCTGGGCACCAGTGATATATATATATACATATGTATATGTACACATATTAATATACATATATATGTAAACTTTTTATGAAGATGATTTAATATTCCACGAGAAAATGGCAGTTTGTTAAAGATGGTGAATGATTGCAGTCGATATTAAGAATCATGGCGAGGAGGTTAGGCAATGATGAAACACCACAAGTCTCTTCAATAATCAGCAGCCAATTTCCAGATAAATTGTTTATTAATGAACAGGAGCGATGCCAGTAACAGTTCCCACAGTATCAGGTATAAACTTATAGTCCTCCCCTCAGGCTTGACGATAACTCATTTAATAGATCTTAAAAGGCTGTTGTGAAATTCTAAGTCGCAGAACACCAGATAACGATTTGGTCAGCACTTCCAAACACAACAAAAATCTGCTCTCAAAAAGCTTGTAATGCAGTTTTGTTAACCGCGTGTAGAGTTATTGAAACGACGTAACGTATGCAGGAACCAATGAGTGACAGACAAAATTAAGCTAAGCGAATGAGGTGCGATGGAGAAGATTTAACAAGAAAGAATTCCCAACACAATGGCACATTGATTTTGATGTGAAAAATACCCAGCGCACGAAGCAATGCATGGAATAAAAAATGGATCTTAAAAACATTCGAAATGACAATAAGTGTCTCTCAGAATTTTATAGATTGGGGAGTTGATAAAAGTTACGAATGAACTTAAAGTTTTAGATTAAGATTTGGAATAAGATAATTAAATTAATATACGTGTTACTACTTTTAAAAGGACATTAAATAGGAATAAATATTATTAAGAATTAAGGAAATAATGACTATGTCAGAAGTTAAGATTAATTTAAAGGTATAATGCGAAATAAAATTTTTATATAACATATATATGTGTATATATCTATATATATGTGCATTATATATGTATATATATCACTGGCACTCAGCTAACATAAAAGTACCATTTATCAATATATATATATATATCAAGATAGCTCATTTGATTACTTAATTCTCAGTTGAGTAACTAACTTGCTCTAATTAAGCATTAGTCACACAGCATCTCACAGATAAACAATTATAAGTGGGATAATGTAGTCTTGAAAGTACTCCTCCGATACCGCATCAAGGAAGAAGGTTAGAAACTTACTTTTAATAAGACTTGTTCACATTAATTAGATGATAAAATCAGTGAATAAAAGCAAACAATTAAAATCATAAATATTCTCTCTCTCTCTCTCTATATATATATATATATTTAAAAAAAAAAAAACCCATTAAGGGGAGGATACTGCTCATGAGCCCGAAATAAAGGTCAACTTCAGATTTTTTTTTTTCATAGAAAGAATAAATTCAACCCAAACAATAACAATAATCTTTAATTTCCGAAAAGAAAAAAAAGCTGATTGTTTGAACCATTTAAATGGTGCTTTATAAGGCATGATGAAAAATGTTCTTTCAAGAAAATAATGCTTAAGATTTTACTAATAAAAACTGTATAATCATTATTTTGTAACTTACAGTTAGTCTGTGATTTTTGGATTTACACCTACGAAGCAAATAATTCATCATGTGTGCAGTTATGTCCCATTATACCTGTTTTTTAGTTAATCAGCACTTATTTCAATGGACTGTAACTTAGATTTTCGTATAATTGTTTTAGGGCTTATTCTACACACTATAAACAGGGATCCAAAATTTACAAAAATAAATAAATACATATTATCTATATTATGAACGGTACCTTCCACCTAAATAATAGTTTTCAAAATTAATTTCTTTAAGTGACAATACACAATACTTCTTGAAAGAAGGTGTAAAAACTCAACTATTAAATGTCAAATCATTCCAGGAATTCGTTATGAAAAGCTTTTTTTAAATAAAAAAACCATAATTGCTCATTTCGTGTTCTGACAGAAAAATCAGGCATCCTAGATAACAAATATTTCATTAAAAAAAATTTCAATAGCTGTGAAAAAATTAATTATATTCATGAAACTACATAAAATATTTATTTATTATTATTAAATCGAAAGATTCATGATAAGATTTTTAAGATATCTATGTTTCACTGTGTAGAGCAGTTTATTCTTTGAACATAAGACATAGCTGTTACCAATAATGCTTAATTTACAAATGATTTCAACTTTTTTCCATAACTGACTGTAATTATATCATTTGAATTTCAAATTAAGTTATATTACCTATCTAATATCCAAAAATATTTATTTTTATGAACAAATATGTGTCTATATGTAATAGAAAATAATATTTATTAAAAACAAAACAAAATCCAGTTTAAACAAACAAACAAAAAAAAAACAGTTTTTTTTTAAACCCTGTTAAATAACGTATGATGTTTAAAAGACAATGTCCTCGCCTTAGGAAAGACTTCAATTATGTACCTCTGAAATAAAACAATATTAATTAAAAGCCTCTTGAATTACTTCCTTTGAGATCTGCACCCCTATTCTTATCCCCTAGTTACAGGGTTGCCAGATTTTATTAGCCAGGCTAAAAAAAAGCCTAAAAGAAAAAACAGTATGTGCGATTTACAGTTACTTCACAATAACTTATTGTTAATGTAGTTATAAATGTTTTCTACAAAAAAATATAAACTTTTATTAAATATTAAAAAAAAAGTCTTTAGGACTCCTAAAAGACAATTATGAATGAAGTATGTCTAAAAGAAAAATTTGAGAAGAATGTATTAAATTAGACTTGAAGATATTTTAAAATTCTAAATTACATAGCTCCGCATATTACTATACATTAAAAAATTTAGTTAACCAATGATAAGTCTCCACACATAAAAAATACATACATACTGCTATTAACGTTAAAAATTGAATTAAAACTAAATGCTATTTTTCCGATTATGTATTTGTATCTATTAACTGATACAGTATTTGACAAAAGAAAATATTTGATAAATATTTAATAAATAAAAATTATCTGACTTGAGAACACCCATATTTAGTTAGTAATCAGTGGGTCTAATGACTTACAGAAATTATATATTTTGATGAATATAAAATAAGGTTTTCGGATACTAAGCAGATTCATTACTTATTTCAGGTAAATCCATATAAACAGATTAAAAAATGAAATAATCAATATTGAAAGATGAATGAGGAAGGAGATAATATTTGAGATTTTACTACATGTAGGTATGTAAAAAAAGAAAACTAAAATAAAAAAGAATGTTTTCAAAATAAAATGTTAAAACAAAATAGGAAAATACTTTTTGCTATTCAAAAAAGATATTCATGCATATTTTATTCCTGAAAACTGTTTCAATATTGAGAAATAGTATTTATTATGCTACTTTATGCATGATTTTAAATATTTATGAAAAAAAGATTATAAGACTGACTAATACCCCTTAAATTTAGTAAAAAGTAATATAATATATAACAAAACAACTATTGTCCTAAAATTACAATATTTCATTATTGAAAGCAGTAAAAAATGAAAACAAAATCACGTTAAAGGCCAGTGTACACACACACAAAAAAAAAGCAATTGGTATGCCTTTTTAAAATTTAGCTAACACATTTGCAAATCTGGGTACAAATCACTAACTCCATAACTATTCCAATATTAATGTTTTCATTATTAAGAAATTGGGCTATTTATTGAAATTTAACTCAATAAAATGTCTTTAAAATCAGCTTAAAAATACTTTAACAAGTGCAGTTTATAATTAAAAGGCTTCACTGTATAAAAGCCAATTTTGGCCAAAGAGAAAAAACCTGTTTAAACCATTAAAAGCCAACCACCTGCTTTTAGGTAGATTTCGTAAGAAATACTACCTATTACATTTTCCCCTAAGTTGGAAATTTTGAAAATTTTTTGCAGACTTACGGCGATCATGACTCCCAGAATCCAAAACCACCCCCAGTTCAAAATTATATATATATATATATATATATTAGAGATGAGATGGGCTCAGCCTGAGCCCGAAAGCTCGGACCCGACACGGGCTCGATTTTTATACCAGTCTTCGGGCCCGGGCTCATTCTTTCCGAAACTGACAATTTTATTTATTCTTATATAGAAAAAATAAAAATAACTTTCTTTTTCTCCTAAAAAATTACATAATGTTTTTCAAATCATTTTAATGTTATTTTGATCAAAATGAATAGAAAAAATGTTTCTAGTATACTAGACTGCTTAGTATACTAGAAGCTAGTATACTACCTTAAAAAAATTTTTTTTTGATATTTGCAGATTTATGTGTGGCATTGACACGACGCAAAGACTGGGTGATAGCACCAGTGGAAAGCGGCGTGAATAATTTGTTGCTGCATTTTTGTTTTTGACGGGATATTTTTTAATTGGAACGTTTAGTTTTTTTTTTTTCAGAGATCTAACGTGAAATGAATATTTTCTTTTATTTTTAGTCAATCAGCATTAGCTTAAGGTTTGCAAATTTTTAGTCTAATAATGTGTTCAAGTCATAATCGCTCTTCATATGAAAATAACGTTAATGAATCTATTTTTCATAGTGAACTCTGTTCGTGCTAAAGCTCCGCTCTGCATATTTCCGAAGTCACTTCCATTCGTAAATAGATATAATTGTCATGTATTGTTATTCCAATTCCGATAGCAAACAATCGAACAGTGTTTCTCCTTTTCCTATAAAAGCATAGAATCTTTCCGATAACGGTGTAAAACTTTTAATTTAAGCTGATTTTCAGGAACACGAAATATTGTTTTAATTAAGGGATCAATTATAATTTCGATATACACCTTTTATGAGAAGTAGAAAAATGTTGTTCAATTTTTCTGCATAGAAGAAGTAATTTCTTTAAATTCCATGCCTTTATTCATAAAACTCACTTCGTTAATGTATCCATCATATTTGCTTGTTGAGAGAGAAAAATATGAGAATCCTTTTAAGGAAGTATATTTTTATTTGCTAGAAAACTTCTCTTTTGATAAGATTAAATGTAAATTTCCAAAAAAATAATTATGTACTGGTGAGTAACAGTTATTTTCATGTATAAAGTTTTTTAAAAATGGATTATTACTTTTGAAACAATTTTTAAATATTATGCAATTTTTTTTGGAATTGGGCTCGGGCTCTGATGACATAAAATGTTTCGGGCTTGGGCGGGCTCCGATTCCAAAATTGTCGGGCCCGGGCTCCAAAAAGAGAGCCTGAACTCATCTCTAATCTATCTATCTATCTATCTATGTCACTTTTTTATGACCATGATAACTGGTAAAATTCTGCATAAACCTCTTCCAAACTGATACATAAAATCTCGGTCAAGTTCGTTAATGGGCAAAATCGAACCAAGGGGGGGCTTTTTGTGAAAACAGAAAACCCCCCATAATTTCTTAATTATTATACGTATTGAATCCGTTTAGTTATTATTACTGCTACGAGAAGGGCCGAAAATTTATGTATGACAGATTTTTGATATAATTAAAAATTGCCTTAAGGGGGGGAAGGGGGGGATTTTAGAAGAAAAAAATCATAACTTCGTCAATTCCCAACATTTCAAATCCTCTTAAATTTATTATAAATCCTCTTAATATTATCTAAAACTTTTATATTGATAAGTTTTTTATAGGACCAACCGTTATAGCAAAAAAAAAAAAAAAAAATTAAAAAAAAAAAAAATCCCTGCTGGCTCCGGCTGTAAACAAGTTATTTTTCGAAGTAGGCGGTTCCAACTCCCGCATCTTTTCGAAACTGATACATAAAATCAAAGGGCATAAAATCTCGGTCAAGTTCGTTAATGGGCAAAATCAAACCAGGAGGTGGGGGTGGGGGGGGGGGGGGGGTGTGATGTTTGTGAAAACAGAAAAAACCCCATAATTTCTTAATTATGATACGTATCGAATCCGTTTGAAGTTATTATTACTTCTAGGAGAAGGGCCGAAAATTTATGTATGACAGATTTTTGATATAATTAAAAATTGCCTTAGGGGGGGGGGAGGTGGGTTTTAGAAGAAAAAAATTCATAACTTCGTCAATTTCAAAGATTTCAAATACGCTTAAATTTGTTATAAATCCTCTTAATATTATCTAAAACTTTTATATTGACAAGTTTTTTATAGGACCAACTCTTATATAAAAAAAAAAAAAAAATTCTGCTGTCTCTGCCTGCAAACAAGTTAGGTTTCAAAGTAGGCGGTTCCAACTGCCACATCATCGCAAAAATGTAATTTCTTTCGCAATTCCCGACAAACAGGCGCCCCACTGTCTGAGTCTTCGAAATCTACCTGTGCCTGTAGGCCGAGCCGTCAGGGATTTTTTTAATTCTAGCTGCTAGCTGGCTTTTATTGCATAGTTATGGTGCTCAGCATCCAAGCAACTCTTAGTGTATGGTGATAAAAATTTATTTTGTATTTTCACAAATTGTCAATACATTAATAATAATTCACTGCACTACTTTAAATGACCTTGGCACCTGAAGCTAGGTCGCCATCATCAGCACACTTTTTTCTATTCAAACAGCACTACGTATTTCATAAACAAAACACTCAAACAAATAGTAATTCAGGGAAACAACTGAAAATTTACAAAAGAAGAGCTCATGTATGATTTGTTTACTACAGTGGGTGATCGGTTAACGAACTGTTCGGTTTACGAACAGATCGGTTAACGAACACTTTCGCGAGAGATTTTTATGTTCGGATAACGAACACCTCAAAAAACAAAGCCAAGAAGAAGCAATGCTTTGTTTCAAATTTGCAGAGCTGTAGTTAATTTCATCTACTATTTTCAGCTTAGAGAACATTTTAACAGTTGTATACTTATGGCCTAATTAATTCAAGGGCTACCGGGGGTTCGGGCCCTACATCTTAGGGCCCTCAAATTAGAATGAACAGTACAAAAGCATTAATTTTTATATTTTGCGTCCCCTTTTTAAAGAAATATTTTTAATTGGAAGCTAATTATTTTAACTGAAATTTAGTTCCTAAATTATTATCAGGCTCTAAGGCTCCACGTGAACTGTATCGGGCTCTGCAGTAAACACGATCTTTTAGAGAACTAATGAAGTTTTTGACATGTCAAAGTGATAAACTGATATGATTTAATGCTGTTAGTCAATGAATGTGATCGTTAAAGTTTTTACAAAGGGCATGTCATAGATTTTTTAAGTACGGCACGACACGGGCAAAGCCATGAAACTGCGATCTGTCCATATTATATGCGAACGTATATTAACCCTATTAAAATGCGCAGATTGAAAACTCCAGAAAGAAAAAATAAGCTTTTGTAAAATATGTAATGCCCCACAAACTCAAAAAAAGCATGATTCAAGGAAAGACAAGTCTATATGTATGTAAGGTATGTTTTATTATTATTGCATTTAAATAAATTTAGGAAGAATTTATATTAATTGTTTTTTATTATTTAGCTTTTAAGAACGAATTAATTGAATTCCCATACAACTCTATGCTAAATCGATGATCGGTTAACGAACAATTCGGTTAGCGAACATTGTTTTGGAACGGATTAAGTTCGTTAACCGATCACCTACTGTACTCTTAAATCAAATATATAAATAAATTAATGTTTTATGTAGAATTTTATAACAAAGAGTAAAGTTTGACTCATAAAAGCATACACTCGGCAAACATTGTCTAATTTTTTATCTCAGCAATTGCGTTTAAAAGTATATTCTAGTGGTTTGTATTTTCTCTTATTCAATGAGTAACTTTAAAAATGTATATCTAAATGGTATTTCCAAACATCTGGAGGCACAGCAGTGCCTCTGCCAAGTCGAGAGAGCACAGCCATAAGCATACTTTTCTGGAAGCAACTTAGGGCACTTTTGACCCCCCCATATCTCTGCGCTGGAGTTTCCCAAAAACCCGGAACTTTATTTTTCTAGAGTATTTGGCACACAGAACCAAAATTTTAAATTACAAGTTTCTGTCTTTTCTAGTTCAGATGATATATGAACACAAGCATTCGATTTTTTGTCACTCACTCACTCACGCGTCATCAAAAAGATTAGGTAGATCCCATAGTCCTAGAAACTTGACATTTGGAAAAATGGTTTAGGATACAAAGAAAGAAAAAATTACAAAATCTGGAAAATTCGAAAAAAAAAAAAAACATTCGAAAATTCAACAAATTCCATCAAAATTGAAAATTGAAATTAATACGATCTTGAAGTCTTAGAAACTTAAAATTTGGTGTGAAGGTAGTGTTTAGCATCCAGAAAAAGAAAACATCAAAAACACCAAAAAAATCGAAAGGAAAATTGAAAAAAAAAAATGAAAAAATTGAAAATTTGAAGACAATCTGATTTTGTTGCGATAGAAACTTCAAATTTGGAATAAAAGTAGTATTTAGGATACAGAAAAAGGGAAAAAAAAAAAAAAAAAAAAAAAAAAACAGAAAATTTGAAAACAAAAATTGAAGAAATGAAAATAATTTGATCTTTTAGCCTTAGAAACTTAAAATTCTGCGTAAAGGTAGTGTTTGGAATTCAGAATAAGAAAAAATTAAAAACACAATAAAAATTGAAAATAAAATTTAAAAAACGAAAAAATAGAGAAACATCGAAAATTTGAAAACAATTCGATTTTATAGCGCTAGAAACTTAAAATTTGGAATAAAGGTAGTATTTAGGATACAAAAAGAAAAAAAAATCCAGAAAATTTGAAAAAAAAATTTCAAAAATTCGAAAAAAATTGAAAAAAAAAAATGAAAATAATTTTATTTTTTAACCTTAGAAACTTAAAATTCGGCGTAAAGGTAGTGTTTGGAATTCAGAATAAGGAAAAATTAAAAACCGAAAATAAAATTAAAAAATCGGAAAAATCGAAAAACGAAAATTTGATAATTCGATTTTGTAGAACTAGAAACTTGAAATCTGGAATATAGGTAGTACTTAGGATAGAAAAAAAAATTGAAAAATCAAGAAAATTAAAAAAAAAAAAAATTGAAAAAATTGGAAAAAAAAAAATTGAAAAAAGATTGATTTGTTGGAACTTTCCTGAATTTTTAATTTTGTATCTGGAGGCACGGTAGTGCCTCCGCCAAGTCGAGAAAGCACAGCCATAAGCATCCTTCTCTGGAAGCAACTCAGGGCACTTTTGACCTCCCCATAGCTTTGAGCTGGTGTATCCCAAAAATCAGAAACTTTATGTAGTGTATGTGGCAAATAAGGCACAAATTTAAAATTTCACATTTCTGTCTTTTCTAGTGCTAATGATATATGAACTGAAGGTTTCAATTTTTTGTCACTCAGTCACTCACTCACACGTCATCAAAAAGATTAGGTGGATCCCGTAGGCCTAGAAACTTGAAATTTGGAATAAAGGCACTGTTTAGGCTACAAAGAAAAAAAAATTATAAAATCCAGAAAATTTGAAAATTCAACAAAATTGAAAATAATATGATCTTGTAAGTCGTAGAAACTTAAAATTTGGTGTAAAGGTAGTGTTTAGAATTTAGAAAAAAAAATATCCAAAACACAATAAAAATCAAAAATAAAATAAAAAAATCGAAAAAATCAAAAATTTGAAAATAATCCGATTTTGTTGCGCTAGAAACTTAAAATTCGGAATAAAGGTAGTATTTAGGATACAAAATAAGGAAAAATTAAAAAATCCGGAAAATTCGATCTTGTTAGAGACTTAAAATGTAGTGTAAAGGTAATATTTACGATTAAAAAAAAAAAAAAAAACTTTTAAAAATTTCTAAAATTTGAAAATAAAATCGAAAACTCGAAATATCTGTAAAAAATTGAAAATTCAAAAACAATTCGATTTTGTAGTTCTAGAAACATGAGTTTTAAGATAATTGCCCTATTAGCTAGTACACCGTCCGTAATTGTTTTATGTTTTTTTCCCTGGATTATGCTGTTTTTTTTTTTTTTTTTGTTTACGAATTTCGGTATAGAAAAGTTCCGCTATAGACCGGCTACGTTATGGGTGGTTTCTTTATAGACATGTTTATTTTCTTTCACAGGTTATACTCTATTTAATTTGCATATGAAATATGGATTGTTAAATGATGACACCAAAACAATCTTCACAGCTCCCCCTCTCCTCCCGACATTACTGGCTGGTTATGGCTTGATAGTCCTTTCTAAATAAAATCATGGTGACTCTAAGATTATCTTGATTTATCTTTAAATTGAACCTAAATGATTCTAAGAGGACGGATCAAAGAATTACTATATTGGCATGACAATCAGGAAACTTAGAAGTAAAATCGAAAAATAAATAAAATTTATAAAAAGTCGAAGGTTTGAATATAACTTGATTTTGTAGGCCTACCATTGACATTTGGCAAGAAAGGTAGGGTTTAGGATACAAAATAAGAAAAAATTTAAAAATCAGGAAACCTTCGAAAAATCAAATATAGTTTGATATATTGAAAATTTTAATTTTAGCTTTCTTTTTATCCTAAACAGTACTCTTGTGCTAAATATCACGTATCTAGGCTGCGAGTAATATCTCAGATGGATAGCCCCTTTCCTGGAAGCAGTTGAGAGTACTTTTGACTCCCCCCTCCCATAACTTAGTGCTTGCCTAGTTACCTGAAATTCCTTTAAGGTAACTTCATCGAAAATCAGTGGATGATCTCCAAAAAGAGCCCAAAATCAAGAAAAGGTGGATTACTTACAAAAAGAAGTGAAATCTCATCAAAAAGTCACCTGTAAAAAATGCAGCCAAGTCTTGTAACTCATTTACTGTAAAAAGTACTGAGATCGTATAAAGCCAAGTTTAACAATCTTATTAACTCTGAAATTTTCATTCACAAATCACTCCTAGTCTCTACATCTTTCGTTAATTATTATTTTGTGACTTAGCAATTACGTAGCACAAGAATGTGATGTATGTAGTTAGTCTTAATCAAATAATACTATAACTTATTAAGGTGTAATAACTTCCCTGTGCGTACATAATTTGCCTTAATTAAATTATCCCATCCCATAACATAGTAAGGTGTAATAACTTTCCTGTGCTGCGTAATTGCCAAGTCACAAAATAATAATTAACAAAAGATGTAGAGACTAGGAGAGATTTGTGAATGAAAATTTCAGAGTTAATAAGATAGTTAAACTTGGCTTTATACGATCTCAGTACTTTTTACGGTAAATTAGTTACGAGACTTGGCTGCATTTTTTACAGGTGACTTTTTGATGAGATATAGTTTACTTACACATCAGCACTTATGAATAGGGATTACAGTGCATTTCTCTGAACACTGAGTGATCTGCAAATTAAAAAAAAAAAAAAAAATAGCACAACAGTGCCCCAGTTTGCATGCATATGGTACATAAGTTTAAATTTATGCAATTAGAGTAACTGTATAAATTGCAAATGCGTCATTACAGTTGCGAAAGAGCTGTCATATTTTATTTCCACTGCTAATTAATGAAATAACTTATTTGCAGTTCTATTATACCTATAATTATTAATTATAATTCTTTTAATGGTAAACAATCTAGGTAACCATATCTCATCTAATTAGAGGCTTAGTTGTTTACAAATCTTGAGTCATCCATACTTTAATGGTGGAAAAAACCCCTCCCCCCCCCCATAAAAATCTAATTAAAAAAAATCTTAAATCAGAAAAAAAAAAAATCCCTTTCAAAAAAGAATTTTTTTTTTTTTTTTTTTTTTTTTTTACATCCTACTTGCTTGTGAAAATAGATATTGGAATTTTCTAAGGTCACATCCTTTTATAAGTGAACAAAAACTTCTAACTGATTGCAGGTTTCAAGAAAATATTTTAAAATATAAAAATGAATATTCTAAAACTAACTGTTGATTAAAAATTTCTAACAGTGAGGATAATTTCCAAAAATTGTTCATTAAACAAGTAGTTTTTTAATGAATTAATTCAAATTTTCATAATATATCTATTTTTATTAGCATTCAGAACATATAAATAGCTGTTTCACAAAGATATAACTATTCTGGCGAGGTTTTAAAATGAACACAAAACAATGACCACAAAATTAACAAAATCCTTAGTCCCAAACTGTGTACCTTTAATGAAATATTACATTTCATCTTACAACTTATGAAAATAATGTAGTATTAAACATTTGTTATGAAAAATAAAAAGGTTTAAAAAGTTTTTTTAAGCATCAATCAGTATGGTCTTTTAAACCAAGAAGTGATTTGATTAAAATTTTAGTCTTTTACATATAAATATTATAGTAGTTGAAGAAAAAATAAAGAAAGAATAAAGATATTAAATCATCTTTAGAGCTGTACTGTAACAAATTAATTCACTAATATATCACATGAGCAAAATTTAATCTAAAATAATTATTTGAATAGTATGCAGGTGCAATGGCACTTTTTTTTTTTTTCACAGTGAAATGAAAAAGTTAAAATACAGCATTCCTATCAAGTTTGGCTTTTTAGAAAGTTATTAATTATTATTAATACATTCTAAAAAAAAAAAAAAACGGTCAGAATCGAGTTACTTTATTTCAATGGAATGTATAAAGGAAAATCATACCAAAGCGAAATCATTATCAAGCTTCAGTTTAAATTAGCCTTAATGAATCATTATATTGTTTGGGAAGTGAACACTACCATTTTCTATGCACATATAAAACACACAATAAATGAGATATCGTATGAAAGGATTTTGACTTAGTACACTTACATTCATAAAAACATGTTGTTTGATTAAGAATTGCAGAAAATTAAAAACTATTGAACATACTCATCAGCAAATCGAAAAAATTACAATGCGACAGCTTCGAACACAGTTTATCTGGTTTTGAATGTAAAGTGGTAGAAAATGTTTTACTTAAAGCAAAACCTGCAACAATTATATGAGAAAGAGAGGTATGAAAACATCTACAGAGAAAAAAAGATGAAAAATTAACTTTAAATCTATAAATACAGCCAGCTTTTTGTTAGAAATGGACTCCAACGATACGATAATTCAGCGAAAGATATGTGTTTTATTTACTTCTGTATATAACGCAACCCTATGCTATACAACAGCAAGCAAGGTTACTAAATAACCATTTTATCTCATGTTGGCAAAGCTTTGGCTTCGAATCACTGTGATTGGTTGCTCGAGAGCCCGAGCATCCCAGCGATTACCGTCTAGTCTCCTTTCCTTCGCTTTGATGATGACGCTTCGGCAGACCATTCGCATTACTGAATATATAATGCTCATGTAGATCGTAAAAAAATGGTTAATATTTATTCTATAGCATTTTTAAATATTAAAGTGTACCAAAGACTTACGAAAAAAAACCTCATATTAGTTTGGAGCTGCCGATTGAGCAAAATAAACGTGACGGTGCACGTGGACTGACTGTCAGCAAGGTGCAATCTGCAAAAGTCCAAAAAATCAAGATCTTATTAAAGTGACGAGACCACCTTAATTGAATGGGTATTGCTTGTGATGTATGCTGTAATTCAGATCATATACATTAGCAATATTTCTTCAATTATGCTGCAGGAGATGGCTGAAAAACACGACATTTTGGAAAATGGTGCAAACGGATTCCTGGATTCGATTAAAAATTCATACAGCTCATATTGTTTTGCTAAAAAAGAATTACATTTAAGTAAGGTAAGATTTATTAATACCGGTAATTTGTCCATTGTTTTTTAAATGTATTTAATCTTGCAGTGTTTTTTATTTTCTTTAGTACCGCCTACTATTAATAATTTACTATATGTCGACAAGAAACTTTATAAAAATATTTTAAAGCAACAGCAAGCTTTAATCTTTATATTCTACTTTTTAATGTGGTTCAAGTTATTTAAAGAATGTACATCTCATGGTAGGGTTCACATGCACAGGTGCAGTTTTGACAATTTATTTAAATATGTGCTTCTGGTTACATATAATATAATTAAATGTACAAACACCAAGCTTTGACTTTCTCCGAATATTTTGTAGATTTCCATCTAAAAAAAAATATTGTGTACATTATTCAGGGGTCGATCCAGGGAAAATTTGGGGCCTATTTAGGGCCCCTTCACGAAATTCTATTCCATAAAAACTTACTATTTATTATTTTGTGATGTTTTAAAATGTGTAATTTGCAAACAAGCTTGTTCACCAGAGAGGAAAACTTCAGCAAAAGGATTTAGTTTTTGTTTATAAATGCTTGGTTTGAATTTGATTAACTGGATATCAACTTTCGTTACAAAAATATAATAAATTTCACAAAAATAACCTTTACTTTCACAAAATGGGCCCCCAAGAAAAAAAAAAGTCTGCATTGACCCCTGTTATTTAACTTACAAATTGACAAGAAAAAAAATATATAAACTGAACAAAATCTGTATACTGTACATTCCTCTTTTTAACAGAAAATATTGTTCCGGATTTAAATCTGATCCAATGTGTTAATGTTTCTTTGCATTATTGTCATTAAAATCCTCAAATCTTAACTATTGTCTGAGGACCCAGGGTTTAAAAGTAAAAAATGGTGGCTAATATTTAATTTACAAAGTAATGCTTGTATTCTATTTATACCATGGAATGGGATTTATAATTAGAGAGTATAGCCATCTGATTAAGTAAGTTTTAAAATGTTTATATTTGTAATATATTATTTGGTTTATTGTAATTAAACCTGTTAGAAAATTGTTTTTCCCCAATTTGAACATCAATTGAAATGATCATAGCATAAAAAAAATTGTTAATTGTGGTTATTTTTAGTACATTCAGTGAATAAGCTAGGGTCAGGGCTGTAGCTAGAAATAAACAATAGGGGGTGCTCAAGAAAATGCAGGGGGGGGGGGGGCTCATACTATTTCTCTCTCTCTCGACACATGCACACACAAACACATATATATGATCAAAGTGTAGAAAGGTAAATTAGTGCATATTCATATTGTAGGCACTATGTTTCCTATTAAATTTTTTATAATAACTTTATTTGATGCTAAGAACAGTAAAGGCTGCAGACAGGGATGTAGTGGAGGATATACAGTGAATACGCCGTATAACTTCTGGAATACCGTATTACCCTCTTCTCAAAAACACTATAGCATATACTTTTTAGGGTATACCCTCTGTCTAAAGCGTATGCCTTCAGGTTTTTTTACTACTACATCACTAGCTGCTGATAATGAAAATTTTCAATAAGTAAATAAAAATCTGGCAATTCACCTGTTTCAAAAGAGTGGCAACCTTTAATTTTTTTCTGAATATTCCCTGCCCTTAAGGATTCTAAAGTTATGTTTTTATATGATAAAAAACTTTTGAAAAATCAAGGGTGTATTTTGCATTTTAAAATTATTTTTGTGTCTAGTCAAAAGCTAAAACCACTTGGATTTAAATTGGCTATATAACTCATTAGAATAACTTTGTTTTATGCTAATAATGGGAAACGCTGCAAAATGAAAAATTTCAGTATATAACTAATGCAAAAGTCAATGTTTGCATCAGCAACAGGTTGCTAATTCTGAATATGTGCAGATAGGATGGATGCGCGCCTATTGAAGCATTTATTTGCTGTTTTTAAACAAATACTACAATTTAGTATTTATGCAAAACTGTAAAAAGTCCTCAAAACTAAGTTCAATTTTTGAACAGGGTTTCATTTGGATTTTTGAAACAGAATTTAAATGATGGCCTTGGCAACTTTCCCAGGGGAGGCTCAAATTTTCAGGGGGTGCTGGCCCCCCTTGCTAGGGTATTATTTTTCCTTAATATTTACTTTTACTACCAAGATTGCTAATTCTCATTTTAACATATACATAAAGATTTTTCTCTGTATAAATTCATAAATCTGTCAAAAAAAATTTAAGGGCTACATTTTCTTCCACAAAATTTTCGATTATACGCTGTGATTATGTACTATACTGTGTAAATGTAAAGTAAATTTTTTACATGTTTAAAAGAAAATATATAATTTGCATGATTAATTTTATGGTATGTCAGCGAAAATTTTAAAATGTGTGTGGGTAGGGTTAGCAAGTTTTTGCCAAATGTGGAAAAAACCGTTCTGGCAAAAATAGGTAGAGGAGATTGGTAATGAATGGGCCATTAACAAAATATGAAAAAAGTGTTTGCATAAAATTATTTTAGATGCCACCAATAGATGAAGCTATTTGTTCTACCAAACTCATAAAATTTTCCATTGTTTGGGAGGACCCATTTTCTCACTAGAGTAGGATTGTCAAGAATCTGATTGAAAAGTAAATATTTTCCTTTTTTCTGTAAAATAAATAAGCTAAAAAGTATCTATTTCATTGCAGATATGTGTATTAGCAAGTATTTGCATATCTATAAACTAATTTTAGGATGTATTTAGATGTTATTTGAATTTAATGTGCTAAAAAAGCCTGAATATATTCTAGAAGTATAGGTTGGGCTGAATGGGCCACCTTTGCCCTAATCATGAAAATGTGTTTTTTGTTTTTTTTTCCCCGATTCTCTTTAACATATGACACATAACTGGCTTTCATGGATTTAGATTAAATTACTGTCTAGTTAGGATAGGTTTATAGCGATGTCTAAAAAATAATTTACACATTTTCAACTTAAGAAGTATTAGTTATTTATTAGAAACATAAGTTAAATTGTATAAATGATTCAGGTGAACTGTTCAGTTGTTGACCACACCTACCAGTCTTTTCACATTTGATAGAAAACTTGAATAATTGTTTATATTCTGAATCTGATGGGTAGAATAAATAATACCAGAAATTTACACAGCTAGACATTACTGGTGGAACATCATGTGCTTTTATAACCATGAAGTTTAATAATAATTTTGAAATATATAAATTTCGTTAAATCATAATGTGTATTATCTATTATTTTTATGCTTATTTTATGTTCTTTCTCTCTTATCTCATTATTTTGTTGTTTTTCTGCAACAAATATTTGATTTAATAATATCACTTTTGATTTTTAATAATTTTGATAAGCATTGTGTATTGCTTACTCTTTCAGTATACTTTTAATCATATCATGTCAAGTGCCATTCATTTTGTCATATTTGGTGAATAAAAGATTAATTCCACATTTTTTCATTGAATTCATTTAGTGGCCCATTCAACCCCATGGATGGGGATGAATGGGCCAAATTTCTATATTTTTATTTTCTATTATCATTCATTATAAACATTTTCTAATCCGATTTTTATGACTTTTTGATAAAACCAAATAAGTAAAGTAACTGAAGAGCCAATTCCGAGCCAAAAGAATTATTAGAAAAAATTACAAAAATTGAAAAACAAAAACTGGCCTATTCATTACCACTCTCCCCTATATGTTTTATTTACGGGAATGTAATTAAGGTATTTTAACTCTTACAATATGTAACTTTAAATTTTTTAACTTAGAATAATCAATGCATCATTCAAACAGTAATCAGAATTCTATTAAGTTTGCATTGTTTTCAGTAAAATATATTTTAGTTTATGCTATGGGTACAGATTTTGGGAATGGGGAGAGTAAATAGCAATAAAATAACTCCCTGGTTTTGGTTTGAAGAGTCATAATTGTGGAACAACTATTTTTTATACTTCAGTTAGTCTGTAAAAAAGTCTTAAGAATTATTAGCTGCTTTGCTGAGCTACTGGAACAATAGTCATTTGAAGATACAAAGTATAATTACTATGCAATTCTTCTCCTCTCTCATGTATATTAAGTTTTATCTGGTCCATGTGTTTTTTATATATAAAGTAATTTTTAAGTGCTTTTAAAAGGATTATCTCTATAAAAGAGGTTCAGATAAAAAGGAAATGCAGATTGATTTGATTGTTATAAAGTTATGTATATATATATATATAGTAAAAGATCTTTATAACGCAAACTTAAAAACGTGAGGTTGTGCATTATATAGAATTTTTGCGTTATATAGATCACATTTCACACATCATTAAACTTACCTCATCAACATGGCCAAATATGTCTGTAACATATCAAAATATAGTATAGTATCTTTATATTTCAGTCCTTGAGACCAAGAGTTGTGCATATAATTTTTTACCTAATATAGATCATTCCATACACTGTTAAATTTACTTTGTAAACATGTTCGAAATATGCCTGGACCAAATAATTCATTATAGTACTTATTTAGAAACATTTTTATTCTAATATCATTTTTCCGTTAAAAAGCTCTGAATTAAGGTGATAACAATGAACTAATGTGTCACATTTAATCCTCTAGAGATTAGCAATTTTTTACAATGTGAACTGCAAAATTCATTGTTTACATCTGAGACATTGTGCATTATATAGAGAATTACATTATATAGAATTGCATCATAAAGATCTACTGTATATATAACGTATGTATACATATATATATATATGTGTATGTTACAGGCAACTTTTAATTTAGTAATTTTGTCTTTAATAGTTACAGTGAAACCTCGTTAATAGGTCACTCGAATAAAATGTCATTCTGCATATTATGTCATGTTTTACCTCCAAAAAACACTTTTTTTTTGTGCATGACTAAGATTAACAACATTCCACATTCCCTTTCCTTATAAAAATTGTTTGACGTAGCAACAAGTTCTTTGAATGCAACAAGAATTGAAATTGTAGCTGATGTTTTGAAAGCAAAAAAAACAGACCGGCAGTAACATCTGACAGCGATCATGAAGAGGAACCTCCCAAACCGCTTATTGCAAAGAAAAAAGCCTTTATTGGTAAATTAAGGAGCTATATTTTGTCTTTGATTGACACACAGATAGCATCTATAATATGCTGTATTCCTAAGAGAAGATAAATTTTATTTCAGAAAACTGACATCAAACAAAAATAGGTGGGTTTTTTTTGTAAGGCAGTAACAAATGGGTACGTATTGAACTGTACAATTAAATATATAACTTTCCTTAATTTGCCATCCATTTTACGAATTCCAATTCTTGTTCTACCGATTTATATAATTTATAACATAAATTTAGTAATAGACATTCTTATTATATATAAACATTTGGAATTTTATTTTACATTTTAATATAAACTCTGTTTAGTAAGTCATTTTTAAGTGGACCTGAGAGTGACATACTGGTTTGACTGTATAGATTTCTTGAATATATAAATTATGGATTCAAAGGTTTTTAATATCTAAAATATTATTACTATTAAAGATAAAGATGACATTATTATATTACAGGGTGTCTAACCACCTGAAAAAGTCAGGAAAATTTGAAAATTTTGAACTTTCAAGAAAAAAAATAGGAAAATGTTTCTTATAAAATTAAGGATTTGAAATTGTAGTGCCATTAAAATCAAACTGTGTTCTTCATATGGACTGTAAAAATGATTTCAACCTCTTGTGCAAATCATTTTGTCAAACCCCTTTCAGTCCTTCCTTATAATAATTCAGAGATTTTCCATTCCAGCTTCACTGAAATTTTGAACTGAATGTTGTAGGATTGATTAGGGCAGTGGTTCCCAACCTGTTTTTAGCCGTGCCCCACCAAAACTTCTCTAAAATGATGATGCCCCCTTCCCCCTATAACATATAATTCTTATAAAATTTTAAAAGAATTTACTCCTGATAGAGTAAAAAGCATTTAACATTGATCCTGAAACGTGTCGAAGTAATGGATGAATCAAATATTTTTTATAATCATCTGATACTCCTCGTAGTTTACTGGCACACTGTCACCACGTATGCGTGATGTATAGAGTTCTCAGAATCCTTGATTAGAAAAATCAATAATTTTGAATAAAACATTTTTGTCTTATTTAATCACAGAATTTCTATGATTAAATTACGCAACAATTTCTAATCAGAATAAAACGTGATAAAGGAAGGTCGTCAAGTAATTGTTAAATATACACTTGAATAGTTTGATGTGTAAAATTGATTTTCATGTGACATATTGCAGTGCGACTCATTTCAATAAATAATCAAAAAAGTTGTTTAAAATTCTAAAATACTTATAAATCAGAAAAATTATAAAGAATTTTTAAATATATAAAAGGTATCTAGATATGTTAAAAAGTATTTTCTATAATTGTTCTGGAAGAATTGTATTTAAAACTTTTGAATGGATATTTTTTTTAAATTGATTAAAAAACTTTTTTTTTTTTTTTTTTTTTTTTTTTTTAATTTGAATGTGTAACTTTTATTTACAGTCTACAACATTACTATTAGAAAAACAATTCAGAAGGTATGGGTTCACAGAAATTCCGAATTGTCCCCTTGAAAAGTTAAATTGCCCCCCTGAAAAGTCAAATTGCCCCCCTGTGGGGCGTACGCCCCCCGTTGGGAACCACTGGATTAGGGGATTCAGTTTGTTTACTTCTCTTTGTTTGGGAACTGAATGTTTGTTAGCTTAATTTATTGAATATTTATTATTTGTATTAGAGTATGTCGATGCAATCTGTTTAAACTGTGACTGATGTGATAAAGAATTTCATAACTAATTAGACAAAATGGGTAGAACCTGATGCTAAAAGTGTGTATCTGCAAAATGTTTAGCATCTAAAATGTTCAATTTGTAAATTTTGCAAAATATTATGTAACAAATCAGGAATTTATTCCTCAGAATCAGCTGTGAAAGTTCCACACTCAAATTCACAACTTTTTAAAGAGTTTTTGTGTGTGACATCACAAAATCTTGATACCTGGAATCTTTTTTATTATTATTATTGGTATAGAAAAGTCAGGGAAAATCATTGTTGATCTGGAATAGATGCCCTGATATTAAGAATGAAGAAAAACAGTTTTTATCTCCATCTAACATAAATTTATTTACAAAGTAGATGTTTCGACTAGTACTTCAAATCCTATCACTAATTGAAATTAATGTAAATAACCAAATTACTATCAATAAAATAGAAATTAATATTCTGATTTAAGTCTCAATTATATTATGTAAAAAATTATATTGTTTGTTATATATATTTTTTTTATCCAATAATTTTTCAGTTTTTGCCACTGTCCTACCAAAAATACCCTTTTGCCAGCAAAATGACCAACTCTACATATGAGCTATATGTTTAATAAACTGTATTTTATCTATTCTTTTTCTGTGTGGCATTTTTAAAATGTGGTTTTTCTTTTCTCTTTTCAGTGTCAATTTGTGCTCACCACCATTACCAGCAACTCCCAGTATATTAATTGAATGAGTATTGTCTGTGCCATATGGTTTGTTAATTCATATCATATCATTGACAATACTTTCTCGATTACACCTAATCCTTTATAAATGTTGGCTGTGGAAATGAAAAAGTAGGGAGTTTTCTCCAATGTTTAGAATTGTGAACAATGGAAGATAATATAATCTACTTCAGCATTAATTCAAGAGCTATAATTTTTTTCAATGCTACTGTTGATTAAATAATTTCAGGTTTTATATTGTTTTATAAATTAATTTCATGACTTTTTGAGAGTATAGATGTTTCATTTGTCAATAACATTTTTTCCTTTTATTATGATTTATGACTTTTCAGTTTGTAAGAGAGTTAATATTAACTGTGAGTTATTCTTAAATGAAAAGCTTATACAGACTCATTTTTAAATATCTATTTGTTTGGTTTTTATTATTTTATTTACTTATATCTCAATAAAGAATAAACAATTAAATTATTCAGATTTCGAAGTTAGAATTAAAATTTGGCTTAATATAAAAAATATGTCATGAAACCAGATGTATTAAAAATTAATTTTATATTGTAAATAATTGTTAAAAAGCCATTCAATAGTATTTCATGTAAAAATGAATGTAGGAATCATAAAAAACAAAAACCTGTTGTGAATAATTATTGTTCATAATTGGTTTTTAAAAAACTGGGTACTTATCTCAGCTAGGAGATAATCGCTAAAAATGGTTGATTGCCAATCTTGTTTATTGTAACCACATACACTCAAAATTAGTAATTTGACATGTTTATTAAATACATAAAATTGTTTAAAATGGCAAATAACATGAATTTAGTAAACTTAATAAATTTTAAGTAATATAAGAAATGGTAAATAATATATCAAAATTTAGTACACATTTATTAAATGCATCATATCAGGTTGGAAATTTATAGCACTATAAGTAACCAACATAATACAAAACAGTATATTTCTGCAATAATCATGGCACCAAAAATATTGTTTTCTTGTTTTACCATGTAGGGAAAAAAATAAGGGTTGCTGTAATTAGTATTATTATTACCATGCTTGGCACAATTGTATCTGACCTGCCCCAGATAATACGAAGTGCCAATAACTGTTGTTGCTTTGTTTAGAAATAGGTATAGATTGTTTTGTTATTTTGCATGTTTCACTGGTGGCTGTTAGTATACCTTTAAATAGCATTGTATTCCTGCTATCAGAGAGGGGAAAAAATCTTCATTTTTAAGAGTAAATTGCTAGTATCAATGATTTATAAAATTATTCTATAAAAATGGCATCCAATAATGATGACTGTGTAATTATAAATTTTAATATGTATGGCATAAATTGGTTAGTTTTTTTGTAATTCAAGCCTACTGGAATATTTTTTAACAAAACTTTAACGTATGTGAAATTATTTTGTTTAAATCACCAACAATAACAATTGTGAAGTTATTTTTAAAAATATGTAATTTTAATTAGAAACACATTCTGCTTTTTTAGACAAGGCAATAATTGTACTTGATAGTCACTTTGTCAACATCATCAGTAATCACTACCAGAGACAGTGCAACACAGAATATTTTAACGTTTTCAGATTAATCTTAACTAATATATATATGCTGTTTAAAAGAAAAATTGTTACAATTTACTTTGTTTCTATATTTTTGTATATATTGAATTTGCTTTGCAAATGTAAAATTCCCTTATTAATAGATTTCTATTATTTATTATGATAATAGGCTAGTCTAGCATTGTTGGGGTCACCAATAAATCTTTGTTTGCTGCAAATTGACATATGTAATTCTGAAACTAAGCTATTGCATAGTGATCAGTAAAGAACAGTAAAAAACTTTTGTCACCATGCATTATAAAATGTTGCTGTGGGGCTGACAGAACTTACTTTTATCTTTGATGGGATACCAGATCTTTGCTGCATCTAGCGAAGGGAGTTTTTTTAAAATTAACTATTGCTGTAATTTTATTTAATACTGAACTAGCTGTGTCATGACACCAACAATTGCCTGCCTCTGGAATTTCAAATGTAATAAACCAGATTTTCTTTTTGGCACATGATTTTGGGGGAAAAAAAGTAACATTTATTATTCTCAGGTAATTAAGTATATTAACACCAAGAGAAAAACAGTAACTCAGGATTTTTTCTGACAACCCCCTCCCCTTCCCATGGGAGATAACTTTTAGTTTTGATTTCCTTTATATGTTTTTGTGTTTGAATATAATCTTAAACTGGAGATTCGGAAGGATGAAAAAAAATATTCTTTCAGTTGAATAAAGTTGTTTGAAGTTTATTTTTGGATTTTTAACGTGTGTTACATTTCTGCAATGCTTTTTATGCTAATATGTTAAAAATTACCTTGCATACAGAGTTCTGACAAAAGCACTTAGTGGCTTAGTTTATTTCACTTTTACATTCTTCATTATAAAAAAAATATGGCCTTCGCAGTAGACTGCAGGCACATGTTCAAAAATCTTACCCCTCTCTGGATTTGTTCTGCAGGCACTTATGTGCTGGACGGTTCCAAATGAACCTGGTGTTCAGTGTCCCATTGTCAGGGTAGTCAGCAATATAGATACAGGCTTTGCTTATCCAGCCAGTCGAATTCGTCAAAAGACCCTTAAAGTAACCCTCTAATAACCCCTCTGACAAATTCTGATATATGATTTTACTTCTCACCTCCTTAAAAAATATTACTTAGTATATTTCCAAACA
The DNA here is from genome assembly GCA_963931845.1 of Maratus michaelseni. NCBI lineage: Eukaryota > Metazoa > Arthropoda > Arachnida > Araneae > Salticidae > Maratus > Maratus michaelseni. The sequence continues at coordinate 225,437,447 of OZ007596.1, forward strand.
GTCTGGCAAAAAATAAACCTAAAAATCAGTAATAACAGATATGCCAATCAATGATCTGAATCAAATGGCACTTTCACTTGGCATGATGTAAACTGGGAGAAATAATGATTTTCAATGCTTTGTTTTTTGTTGTTGTTTTGTTAAAAACTTATCTACATTTTGTCTAATATATTAACAACATTTTTATAAAGAAGTAGGAAAGAGAGGGGCTAAAGCCAGCCCCATTCAAATGAAAACAATTTTGTAAAGTCTCATCAGCTTTTGCAAAAACTTAATTTCTATTTTCTATGTTTGATAATTCATTTGTGAAAAACAACTTTGTACAAAAAGAAAAAATAAATATTGACTAAATTTCTAACATGTAAATCTTTAGATCCAAGGCCTCAATGGCAGCACTTCACTTTTTTTAAAGAAAAACTCTTTATTTAATATTAGAAGCAGAGTTTCTCCCAGACAGTTTTAGAAGGAGGCTGCACCCTGCCTGCCCTTTGGTTTACAAAATAGCACCTTTGTTGCCCCTCATAAAAATAATTAGCACCCTTCTTGCACCTCATTTAAAAAAATGCCCTTTCTTCTTTTTGCATTAAAAAATTTGCTTTCTTAGTAAAAACTGACTCAATGTCTTAAAAAGAGTGCCTTGACTTTTAAATATAAAAAGTGGCTTTAAAAACCAAAAGAATAACCTTTAACAATTAAAAAAGTGCCCTTGAGAATAAAAAAAGTGCCCTTTTCTGACCAGCAGCACCCTGCCCTTTTTAAAACCTGGGAGGAAACTCTGTTAAAAGCTTTCAACCCAGGGGGGGGGGGGGGTCGTGAAAATATTACTTTTTATTTGACGGGTCTTATATTTTATTTATGTTAAAATTTGGCTAGCTTCAATAATAAAATGGCCGTCTTATAATAATTATGTATTCTTGCATAAAATTTGGGCATCCTTCAATAATTAGAGCTGAAGTCATAGACATTATATTGATATTAATTTATATATATTGGGGTGGAGGCTTAAACAAATAAATCCATCCATTTATATTTACAAAAAAAGAGCAGAGCTACATCAATTATAACCGAGTTATAATCATCTAAAATTTAGGAGGCTTTGATTTTAAAAAAAAAAAAAAAAATCCCTTCCTTTTATAAAATGTGTGTCTGTTGCATTAATCAGAGCCCAAGTTATAGTTATTTTGTCCTTATATTACAATTACATTAAAATTTGGCTGGGTTACATCAATTAAGATCTGAATTATTGCTATTTTAATTTATCGGGTCTTATATTTATTGTATACTAATATCTGAAGGGACTTTTGAAAAAAAGCCAAGAAATTTTTCTCTTGTGATGATTATGTATAAATATTATGACATGTTGTGTTAATTAGAACCCAAGTTGCAATTGTTTTAATGTGTCAGCCCTTTATATTGTAATTAGACAAAAAGTGGGGGATTTCAACAACTAAATCCCTCCTTGTTAGGACTTCTCCTTATGTTTATTGTACAAAACATAGCAGTGCTACATCAGTTAGACTCCAAGTTATAGTCGTTCGAATATGTAGTCTTATATTTATCTTATGCTAAAATTTTAGCGTTAATTAGAACCCAAGTTATAGCCATTTTAACATGTTGGACCCTTATATTGTAAATTACACTGAAATTGGGAGTTGCTACTTGGACAAAAAAAAAAATTACAAAGTTTTTCTTTATAATGATTATGTTTATAAATGTAAAATTTGGCTGTTTTACATTGATTTGGACCCAACCTATAGCCATTTTAATTTGTCAGCTTTGTATTTATTTTATATTAAAATTTCGGGGTGAAGCTTTAATACGGTGAAGCTTACTTGTGGTTACTTACGGTGATACTTCGGGGTGAAGCTCTCTTGAGGTACGCAGAGACACTGACAAGTTAATATTAAACCAATGGGAGGATTCTTTTTAAATTTCTCATTTGAAATTCAATATTTTTAAAAGATTATTTTTGCATAGAACAGCTGAGGTTGATCTCGTTATTAACTTTTTTGATTTTGGTTCCAGTTTTTTTCTTTAATAAAGATACTTTCACTTTCAAAACTAGTTCTGAGAATAAAACTGCCTTTATTAAAAAATCTGCAACCAAAATCGAAAAAGTAAAAAAAAGATTGACCTATGCAAAAAAAAAAAAAAAAAATTCAAATTCAAATGAGAAATTTGGAAAGAACCCTCCCAAGGTTTAACATTAGCTGGTGAGTGTCTTTGCAATACTGGAGAGTCCCTTTAAGCTGCAACGCTCTATTAACTGAGCTATCTTGGACAAATTTGGAGAACACAATTCACTCAGACAACCTTTTGATAACATCTAGTCTGTTATCTGAAACAGTTCAACAGAATGAATCACAGTTAATGGATTTCCAAGTAAACACTGGATGTGTAATTACATTTCATTAAATCAACTCAATTATTCTAATTGGAAAATAAGTCATAGGAGTTGTAATTTTTCAACTGAGTGAAAAAATATCTAGGCAAGGATTTGTACTGATTAGAAGAATCGGGTTTGATTAATGAACTGTAATTATGTATCCAACATTTACTTGTAGTTCCATTGTCGGCAATTTATTCTATTGAACTGTTTCAGATAATAACAGAGCTGATGTCATTAACAAAAGGTTACCTGAGTGAATTGTAGCCTCTTTATTTGTGCAGAATAGCTCAATTGGTAAAGCATTTCCGCTTTAGCCAAGGTCCTGGGTTTAAATCCTGGCCTGGACACTTTTTCATTAAGTTGGGAAACTACAACTCCTATGATTTATTTAAGAATTAGAATGGTTTTGTTGAATTAATTAAATGTAATTAGATATTCAATGTTTACTAGGAGTTTCATTAACTGTGAGGTATTCTGTTGAAAAGTTTCAGATAACAGACCACATATTATCAAAAGGTCTGGGTGAATTGTATTCTCCAGATTTGTTAGCTCAGTTGGTAGAGTGTTGGATGCTTAAGCCTAGGTCAAAGGTTTAAATCCCGGCCTGGACACTTTTTTACTCAGTTGGAAAATTGCAACTCCTATGATTAATTTACCAATTAGAATAATTGTGTTCATCTAATAAAATGTAATTACGTATTCAACATTTACTTGGAATTACATTGAATTATTTCAGATAACAGACCACATGTTATTATCAAAAGGTTGTCTGAGTGAATTGTGTCTACCCAATTTGTCCAGGATAACTCAGTTGATTGGTATAGTGTTGGCAACTTAAGCCAAGGTCCTGGGTTAAAATTCTGGCCTGGATATTTTTTCACTCGGTTGGAAAATTACAACTCCTATCATTATGTATACTTGTATAAATTTTGCCCTTGTTACATTAATTAAAGCCAAATTTTAGCCCAGTTAAGGTGTTATGTCTTTCTATTATAACTACAATAAAATTTGGACAGGCTTCCACAAAAATAACTCTTTTTTTTTTTCATGATTATGTATAACCATACAAATAATTGGCAGGTCTTCATCAAGTAGAGCCTCAGTTATAATTTGAATATATTTCTCCTTATATTTATTTTATACTAAAATTTACAGATTGCTCTTATAAAAAAACTCTTATAATGATTATGTATACTCAAATAAAATTTAGGTGCAATGTTGAATTCAGATGTTTTTCTCCAGGGGATGCATTTTGCAGCTGGAAAAAACATTATGTAATTCAGCGATGAAAATTGTATGTTTGAACCATTATCAGATACAAAATTTCAAATCAACTCGTGTGCGGGGTCTGTAACCAAAATCGAAAAAGTAAAAACTAACAACATTAGATTGACGTCAGCTATCCTATGCAAAAAAAATAATTTTAAAATGCGAGCGATAAATCGCGAAAGAACCTTCCCTTAGACTTAACATTAGCTTGAGCGTTTTTCCGCATGACTGATGTAGGCTCTTAACTGCATACTACAGATCAGTTTAAACCACGTGATCCAACCAGTCGAAATTGTTAATTAATCAGCCTGTATTATCGCCCAACCAATCAAAATCCACAAAAACCGATGGGCAAACAAAATTCCCATCTGGTTGTAAAGTGGTTGCTAGCGAGGCTAACGAAAAAGAAAGGCTGCCGCGGTGCTTTACGCGTATCTTTTTTTACAGACTGCCGGAGACACGTGATGCTCAAATGCACCAATGCAGATGTACGAAAAGAGCATCACGTCACTCTAGCGGTCTGTAAAAAAAGATAAGTGGAATGCACTGCGGTAGCCTGTCTTTTTCGTTAGCCTCGGTTGCTAGGGTATGACGTCAGTTAAAACTGAATCACTGAGTGCGTTCAGCAGACCTAACCAATGTGACCGGTTACTTACAGGGGCGGTAAGTAACTGGTTTCTAACTGGACGAACTGGTATTATTTACTAGCAGCGCTATCTGTATTACATCATCGTAATTATAGTCGCCAATTCCTTTGAGATAAATTTTCATGTAACCAATCACGTGACCCACCTAACCAAGATTTTTTTTCCGATTAGTTCGGTCCTTTACCGGTTACTTGCGCTGAACGACGTTGGTTGCGTATCGGTTAGCAGCACTGAACGCCTTGGTAACTAACCGACCTTACCGGTGACATTGCTGGACGCGAACAAAATGTTGCATTCCATATTTTTTACGAAAAAAGAAATATTGAACTTATTAGTCACGATTACATATGTACAAATGGAAACTTTTGAAAAGCGAAGACATTTTATTTAAAAGTGTAATTCATAAAATATTTGAACGCTATATGTTTTAGGCTACAACTTCTAAATTCTTTAAAAAGATGCCCAAAGGTCAGTTCAAAAAACAAATGAGAGTTTAAAGAACAAACTCTCAACATTTGAGAGAGTGCTTGTTCTTGCCTTGCCACCAATCTGCACACAAGTGTTTTACTACAAAATCGTCTCAATCAAATCAATTTTCTTTCCTGTATGTGGTTACTCTCACATAGAGATACTCTAGAAACAGGGTGCCTCGATATGAGAGTGGCGACATACGGGGTATACACATTTGATTGGTTGAGATGATTCTGGACAAAATCGAATCTCCAAGCATTTTGGACAGATCGCCAAGCTAACCTAAACGTCATACCTTGGTCATCGAGGCTAACGAAAACGACAGGCTACCGCGGTGCATTCCACCTATCTTTTTTTACAGACCGCTAGAGTGACGTGTTATTCTTTTCGTACACCTGCATTGGTGGATTCGAGCATCACGTGTCTCCCACGGTCTATAAAAAAAGATACGCGTAAAGCACCGCGGTAGCCTTTCTTTTTCGTTAGCCTCGTTGGTCATACACGACCGGTTCGTGACATTTTAAAACGGCACACTGAGTGTACATCTTTATACGGCGATTGGCACAAAGTTTTGTGCCAATCGCCGTGTATAAAGATCATCCACGCCGTGTGACGCTTTAAAAGTCATGAACCTGCCACGTATACCGTAGGTCGCCATCGAATTCGTCCAGGCGAGTATAAGGAAAAGGCGAGGCTAACGAAAAAGAAAGGCAACCGCGGTGCTTTACGCGTATCTTTTTTTACAGACCGCGAGAGTCACGTGATGCTCGAATCCACCAATGCAGGTGTACGGAAAGAGCATCACGTCACTCTAGCGGTCTGTAAAAAAAGATAAGTGGAATGCACCGCGGTAGCCTGTCTCTTTCGTTATCCTCGAGGAAAAGGCATCTGACATCACTGTTGGTTCAATTACGGTTGGTTAGCAAAAAAACCTGTTTGTTCGTTTTGACTCCTACTATACACATGAAATGGGGAAATTTGATTGGTCTACGTTGAACTGGTCTATAATATCATTGGCCTATGTCGTCATGACGATTCCTGCAATGATAGCTATGACAAAAATGAAGTGGTACATTGGTTGATGGAACAGTTTGTTTGTAAACATGCCCTTTCCTTATTAACAAGTTCTTGTTCTTGAAATAGAATATGCATAGTTTGGACAAACGCGTATGTCTATGCAGAATCTCAGCATCACTTGGCGCCACTCTCATATAGAGGTACACTACAATACACCGCTAGGGTCGCGTGGTATCACGTGACTCAAGAAGTCTGAAAAACAACTGTAACGCAATTATACCACACAAAAAACACTGACGCAAATGGCGAATTCTCAGCCTGTGCTTAGGCTTAGATACAGCGCCTAGAATACATAGTGTGGAAACCGGCTATCCTTGTAATGCTTTAAAAAGTGCTAAAAAGTTGTAGCCTGTAAATGTGCAACGGTGCTCCGACGATAATAAGCTCTAATAGCATCGTATGGACCCTATTCTCCGTTTGGGTTCGAGGCTACAATTTCCGAAGTGTTTCCCCAAAGCACGTGACTCAACATCACGAAAATCTGGTCCGTTGCTGCTCTATGACATGTAGGATTGCGTTGGAAACGAGTCGTTGCATAATAAAGGACTACAATGTGGGCAATGTTTCCCAAAGCACGTGACTCTGACGTCAGTAGGAATAGGGCGAGGCTAACGAAAAAGACAGGCTACCACGGTTCATTCCACTTATCTTTTTTTACAGACCGCCAGAGTGACGTGTTGCTTATTTCGTACATCTGTATTGGTGGATACGAGCATCACGTGACTCCCGCGGTCTGTAAAAAAAGATACGCGTACAGCACCGCGGTAGCCTTTCTTTTTCGTTAGCCTCGGAATAGGGTCTATTAAGCTGCTTTCTGTATTATATAAGCTAGCAGATGGCGCTGCGATCCAATCGTTATCTTTTCAACAACGTTGTACATGTATTGGATTCAATTTTTTAGTACTATTTTGTAGCAGATTTCCACACTATGTATTCTAGGCGCTGCAGCTTAGACAGTTGTTTTTGTCCAAACTATGGCAAAACTACATTCTGGACTTCACGATACTCGCCTCGACGAGTGAGAAAATTTAAGAAGCATTAGCTTGGCGATAATGTCAAGCTCTCTAAGATGCTTGGTGATTCGTTTTAGTCCAGAATCGTCTCACAACATCAAATTTTATATACAGTGTGCCCGCTAAAGTCCGTTGTCACTCCAATAATTTCTGAACGGCAAGAGCTATAGTCATAAAAGTGGGGTCTAGGTATAGTAAAGTTTCCATACGTTACGCAAGGAAACCACTTACAGCGCCACCTGGTGGCTAAATTTGGAGTTAGCGTTCTTATTTCAAAAACAGTACGAGATACGGGAAAAAAGTCAATTACAAAGTTGTTCAGCATCATTGATTTATTACAAACAAATCTTGCTCGCAAAAATGATTCAAATGGTAAGCACAAAGCGCTCATGAGTTTGATCGCGTTGTACAAAACTGCACTTATCGGACATGAGGTTCATATATCTGCGATACTCAAAATGGTGTCCTTGAGCAACAATACACGTCTGGACACGGGATTGAACTTCTCGCTTCACATTGTACAACATGGCAGGTGACACGCTGGCACAAGCATCCATAATATGGTTTCGAAGCTCCTGCAATGTTAGTGGAGGTGTTGCATACTCTCGCTGTTTCATGTATCCGCACCATTTATACAAAATGGAAAAAAATACTTTTTCACGGTATGGGATATTAAGATTTATTTATCTAAAGATGAATACTGTATATCTACTCACAACTGAAACTCTGGAGTGTGACCTTTTCTCATTTCTTCCGCATTATGTCGCGTTATAATTTTGGAAGTTTCGAACCAAATAAATTTGCATTTTATGCCTTCTACTTTAAACATTACTTACTTTATGGAAGGTGTCTTCTCTTACTAAATCTATGATGCTGAACAACTTTGCAATTGACTTTTTCCCCGTATCCTTTACTGTTTTATAAATAAGAACGCTAACTCCTAATTTAGCCACCAGGTGGCGCTGTAAGCTGTTTCCTTGCGTAGCGCAGGGCAACTTTATTGTACCTAAACCCCACTTTTATGACTAAAGCTCTTGCCCTTCAGAAATTATTGGGGTGACAATTGACTTTAGCGGGCACACTGTATAGAGGCACCTTTAGTCTCACTCATATAATTGAACTAGTCCAGGCAAGTATTGCTAAGTTCTGGAATGTAGGTAGGTTTGCCATAGTTTGGACAAACATGTCTGTTTAAGCACAGTCTGATCATCGTATGCGGCCTGTCTAGGCTCTCGGTTAGTCTAGGCATAAAGGCACTCTAGGCTGAACTTTTCACATGGTTTCTCGGATTGCTACTCTATCCGCATGGGATCACTTGATACTGGCTCGGTGGAGTTTTCAGTTTTACAAAATGCAGGGCCTGAATATCACAGGGACATGTGTCCCGAGGCCACATTTTCAGCCGATCTCAAAATATATTTTCTCCACTCTCTGTTACAAATTAACACAAATTTCCTTTTATCGATCACATAAAAAATTAATTTTTACCATTCATGCAAACAAAACTATTGCAATGTTCTTCAGTGACGACAATAAAATGCAATGTATATTTCGAAATTCAGAGAAGAACAGATATTACACCAAACATGTTTCATTCAGTCCCTGAAGTTTAGAGTTTTACTTACTCTAAATAGCATTATAGCGCAGAAGATTTTACAGTCCCATAAATTTTGAAACAGATGTGTTACACTCACGCAGTTTGGCGACTTTTTGATTGGCGCGATTTTCAAGCCCGTGCCAAACCAAATAACTTAATACAATAGCCAAGTTACCAGTAAATGTAAAAATCTCCAAAATTTGGCGACTTTTTTCCTTTTTATAAAAAAAAAACGGTGCGTGAGTGTACAACATCATCGCCAATTTTTTAATACATTTTTACATGTGTCTATAATGTATTTTTCTTTTAAAAAGCTAGGGTTAAAATTTTGAGCTGCACATAAAGCAATTTATCATGTTTAGAATACAATTTTTTGAGAAAGGGGAGCTCCGAGCTTCAACGCTATCTATGTGGCCCGGTTCCACTTAAGCTCGTATTCACAGTCAACCTCAACCTAGAAAACCTGTGTCGAACGCTCAAATAGCATCCATCATTAATCTGATTGGACATTGGCCGCAATCAGGTCTAATCAGGTTAATCGAGAATTTCAATTAGGCATTCGACCGAGGTTTTCTAGGTTGAGGTAGATGGTGAATATATAAGCATTAGGGTTGATCAGGCTATGACCAAATGCATCCAGACCGCTTCCTTCTACAATGGATGGATAGAGTGATATCGCTAGCGAGCACAGAAGAATGCGGAGAGTTTCTTTTAGAGCGCATAGAACCCCCTTGTCGATGCGTAATGAAAATACAAAATTGACAAGATCCACTTCACTGATAAAACATTTAAATGTGACCAGTTGACGAGCTAGAAACAACATTTATGTTGAGAACAAGTACGTAGAGTGCCTCCTTATGAGACTGGTGATATATGGGGAAATACAAATTGATTGATCGGGACGATTTTGCGCAAAATCGATCAAGAAGCAACTTGGTGACTCTGCCAATATCGCCAACTAATATTTGTCGACTTCTCTCATTCGTCTAATGGATCAATTTCATTTGACACCATAGCCTAGAAACTATAGTTGCTACAGTATTTAACTTAGCAATCCCTGGGCATTTTGCTACCCCACTAGCTTTTGTTGATTTTGATTGGTTGTATGCAAATTGGAGAATTGTGGTCACGTGTTTGAAATTGACCTGACGAACTCATCCATGCGAGTATTACCAAACTCTGGAATCTAAGTTTGTTATATTTTGGACAAAATATCTAGTCTGAGCATGTACATATTGCTGCTCTCTTATAAAGACACCCTACCTTTAAAGTACCAGCAAGGCTTCACTAGATACCGGGCTTGCTCATGCATTATCATGACGTCACAAAAGGTGGCTGGCCGCGACCAGCGATTGGTGCAAAGCGACGAGCCCGTCGTTTTGTGCCAATCGTTGTTGGTCTTTCATTTTGTCGTTTCGCTTTGTACCAATCGCTGGTAGCGGCCAGCCACCTTTTGTGACGTCATGATAATGAATGAGCAAGCCCGGTATCTAGTGTAGCCCTGGTACCAGGAACTTATGAACCGTTTAATTTTGAAAGGTCTGTGTTTATTGGTCGTAAGTCGCCACTCTCTTATAGCGAGACCAACGATACAAATCCATCGTTTTGTGCCAATCGGCGTGCAAAGATTATCCAACCGTGTGAGGTTTTAAAAGTCAGGAACTGGCCGTGTATTTCGTTGGTCGCGCTTAAGGCTCCTACAATCCGGGCTGACTCACGACGCCATTTAATTGCCCGTAGGAGAAGAACGATTGGCCATGCCCATGGGCAACAAAATGATTGGTGATTCAACTTGTGTTATCGCGACTTACGTTATACACGGCCAGTTCGTGACATTTAAAAGTCACACTCAGTGATCATCTTTATACGGCGATTGTTACAAAGCGGCACGCCCACCATTTTGTACCAATCGCCGTGTAAAGATGATCCACATCGTATGACGTTTTAACCCTCTAACCGAGGCTAACGAAAAAGAAAGGCTACCGCGGTGCTTTACGCGTATCTATTTTTACAGACCACCGGAGTCACGTGATACTCGAATGCACCAATGCAGGTGTACGAAAAGAGCATCACGTCACTGTAGCGGTCTGTAAAAAAAGATAAGTGGAATGGACCGCGGTAGCCTGTCTTTTTCGTTAGCCTCGCCTCTAACAGTCTTGCAAAAGGGCAAATCTGTAATTTTTTTCTCTGCATTTTGTTTTAAATGCTAAGAAAAACTAATTTTTCAGCACTGAATATAAAACAAGTTAATTGATTATTATTCACTGCTCAACCCATTAAAAATGCATTAAATCAATAGAATTTTATTACTTTAAATAATGCTTATATTGCAATGAAGCCTGGAACTTAGTGAACGTATTAACACGGGCTTGTCAATGAGAGGGTTGTTAAAAATCATCAACCGGCCACGTATAACGTAGGTCACGATCGAACTCATCCAGGCGAATATTAACAAGTTCTTGTTAGTGAAATAGAATATGTCTAGCTTTGGCATAATTTGGACAAACGCGTTTGTCAAAGCAGAATCTCAGCATCGTATGGCGCCACTCTCATATAGAGACACACTTCATTAGACGGCTAAAGTTACGTGGTATCACGTGACTCAAACGGTCTTAAAAATTTTATAACGCAATTACACCAAACAAAAAACACTGACGCACGCTCATACTGTCCTTAGGCTTAGACAGATGTTTTTGTCCAAACTATGGCAAAACTACATGGTCTTTATCCACGAGTGGCAACAACCACGTCTCTTCGGGTATTTGCCCTCCGAAAAAGACTGTTTATTGGAGGCAGGAGAAGCAGTGTTAAAATGCTCTTCACGCCTATTGCTGTTTTGTCTTCTATATACCCGCAGATGACGTGACAAGGGTGAAGTCCATTCCAGACTTCACGATACTAGTCTTGACGAGTGAGACAATTTAAGAAGCATTAACTTGGCTATAATGAAAAGCTCTCTAAAATGCTTGTGATTCGTTTTAGTCCAGAATCGTCTCACCGCATCAATTTTTACTTTCTTCTATCTATAATAGAAGAAAGTATTGTAATCGAAATTTTTTTCGACTTCCGGTTTTTGACGGATTTACACGTTTTAGGGGTCAGAGATTCCGAAAAACATGTTTTTACAAAATGTCTGTCTGTCCGTCTTCATTGTATCATCGAAAAGTGTATGAAGTTATGCTTCAAATTGAACCTAATTTTTTTTCTATGTTTTTGGCTATGGCAAGCAGATTCTATCAAAATTTGGAGATATTTCGACGAAAGGGGGCGCTGTGATCGATATTTTTGTTCCATTTTCACTATTGTACCATCTAAAAGTGTATGAAGTTATGCTTCAAATTGAACCTATTTTTTTTCTATGTTTTTGGCTATGACAAGCAGATTCTATCAGAATTTGGGGATATTTCGACGAAAGGGGGCGCTGTGATCGATATTTTTGTTCCATTTTCACTATTGTATCATCGAAAAGTGTATGAAGTTATGCAGATAATTGAACCAATTTTTTTTCTGTTTTTGACCATAGCCTGCAGGTGAGGTTGAATTCGGGGATATTTCAACGAAAGGAGGCGCTGCCATCGTGATTTTTGTTCGATTTTCACTATTGTATCATCGAAAAGTGTATGATGTTATGCAGATAATTAAACCAAAATTTTTTAATATGTTTTCGGCTGTAGCCAGCAGGTCCTACTAGAATGTGGGGATATTCCGCCGGAAGGGGGCGCTGTGATAGCCATTTAAAGATTTCAAATTCAAAAAGATGTATAAAAAAATTAGAAATCCTAAAAGTTTTTTCCGTTAGTTCGGCCTTGATCCGGAGCAGTTTTTGTTTTGTCTCTATATTAAAAAATGGCGGAGATCGGTTTGAAATTTTAGGGTGGTTGACATTTTCAAACAAGACAGCAGAATTCATCCATAAAGGGGTTTAATTTATGAATTTTAGTTAACAGGGTTTCAGCAAATTTTCTTTCATTGTTGTAACCATTGTTGCTATTCTTAAATGCTTAACACTATATATTTATATTCGCCAACGTCAAATTCTCGCCAAGCTCGGCGGCAATTGACGAAATATCGACAAAAATATGTTGCCACAAATGAAGCCAACTTCACTATAGAAGACTAATTTGGCGATATTCTCATTCAAATTCAAAGTTGACGAGAACTGGGAATGAATCTTCTTTAATTGGGTTCCACTCATTTCAGTTTCGTGTTTTCCAGTAAAATTATCTAAAATCCTAAAACCAAGGAATAGGGAGACTATCTGTTCCTGTCGGTACAGGCCAGAAGAACTTTTCGTAGTTTAGTATACATCAGTTTATCGCATCCCAGTCAGTAACCCGATGATTCGCTAGCAGCTGACGTACAACAGAATGACGAAAAATATTAATTTTATTGGCGAAGTGAGGACGAAATTAGAAGTATTAACATGATTGAGATAGAAGAAAGTTTTGGGATTGGCACATCCGACTAGTTATATATCGAGGCACCTTTAGTCTCACTCATATAATTGAACTCGACCAGGCGAGTATCGCTAAGTTCTGGAATGTCGGTTTACCATAGTTTGGACAAACGCGTCTGTTTAAGTACATCTAAGTACATACATTAAGTTTGATCTATGTCACCTGTCACCAGTTTCATATAAAGGCACTCTAAGCTGAACTTCACATGGTTTCTTGGATTGCTACACAAACCGCATGGGATCATTTGATGTTGGCTCGGTGAGCTGCTGGTCTGGCGTTTGTTTTATCAAATGCAGGGCCTGAATATCACAGAGGCACACCAGGCATGTGCCCCGAGCTACATTTTCAGGTGACTCCAAAATATATTTTCTACACCCTCTGATACAAATTTCTTTTTATAGGTCACAGAAAAAAATAATTTTTACCATTCATTCAAACAAAACTATCGCAATGTTCTTCAGTGACGACAATAAAATGCAATGTATATTTCGAAATTCAGAGAACAGATATTATAGACCGGGAGGCGACAGCACAAACAATCACCTCATCGAGTTCACGGCTGAAATTCCAGAATTAGTTAAAACTCGATTCGCATATTAAAACGCAATCGGTCTGCCAAGTCATATCTTGGTGGAAAACACCTTAAAACCTGATTTTAGCGGTTGATTTGTAGGTTTACCATTGTGTTTTCCTGCACCCAAAAGTATGAAAACGTGGAGGACTGGGAGCAGGAACACACAATGTTAAAAATCTTCAGTTTTTGCTGCAGACACACTCCACCGCTTTTAGAGAAAACGGTTACTTTACTATATTATGAAACATTTTCATTGGTCAAAATAGGGATATTCTATAGGGAAGTTGCAATCAGCTGATCAACCATTGTACTTCAATTGAAGGTCAGGGGAGTTAAGCCAATCAGAACTGCCTATTTGAACCACGAGGCTAACGAAAAAGAAAGGTTACCGCGGTGCTTTACGCGTATCTTTTTTTACAGACCGCGGGAGTCACGTGTTGCTCGAATCCACCAATGCAGGTGTACGAAAAGAGCATCACGTCACTCTAGCGGTCTGTAAAAAAAAGATAAGTGGAATGGACCGCGGTAGCCTCGCCCTTTCCTTATACTTATGTATAACGTAGGTCGCGCTTATAGTGTGACGTCAATCATGACGTTTAGCTTGAAAACTGACTCAAAAGAAACGGTTGCTACGTTGTATTCTCTTTATCATTTGTATATTATAGCTATATCTCACAGCTAAATGTTTTAATACTTTATAAACAGTCGTAACATTTCCTACGATTTATATTAAATAAGAAATGAAACATTGCAACCATTTGTTTGGAGTCATTTTCCAAGCAAAACGTCACGACTGAAAGCCCCTATTTACAAAGATAGATTGCATTTATTGTTCACTGCATTATCAAATGTTCCCAATACTGGAAATTACAGTATTGCAAACGTTTGATATCGCAGTAGGCTATCTTATATTAAAATAATTGATATGTTCCTGTAAACGAATTCACACACGATGCGATAACTACTCTGAGATTAATAAAACCTTCCCTAATGTACTAAAACTGTAGTGTAAAAAGTTACATTCAAATAACGATATTTTGACACTAAATAAACACTGCGTAAACGGAACCTGTTTATAATGGAATTATGTTTTATGGTAAAAATTGTATTGTCCCGACATTATGAATACTATACAACTAACCTTTCACAGGTTTTACTGTATAAGTTCTTTTTTTTACCTATTTAAAAACCTGCTAATACGAAATCACAAGGGACAGGAGAAAAATCTCGTTTTTTAGGGTCTTTCATTTTAGTAGGTATGTATGGTAGTCCTAATGTAGAGACAATGAATTTTATATGTTTAAGACAGGATTTCATATTCATACAATGTAGTATATTTTTGTGTCCCAATTTAGAAGCCACTGTCTCACGTTTTGTGAGATTGTACCTGGCAACACTATGTGGTGTTCTATTAACTGAAAAACTAAGAAAAGCTTTTATTATTATTACTATTAAGCATAAAAGTTTGCATTAAACATTAATTTTTAGTGAAATTATTTTCATTAATGTTCCAAAA
Source organism: Maratus michaelseni (assembly GCA_963931845.1). Taxonomy (NCBI): domain Eukaryota; kingdom Metazoa; phylum Arthropoda; class Arachnida; order Araneae; family Salticidae; genus Maratus; species Maratus michaelseni. The sequence goes on from OZ007596.1 coordinate 225,452,457, forward strand.
TTTTAAATTCCCTTAAAATACAACTTTTATTTTTTATAAAAATTGTGACAGAAAAGCAATAATTTTATTTAAAAAAACCTGATATCAGCAACTTATTTATATCCTGTTTTTTTCAGACCTTTTTTTTGCATTTCACTGAGACCACTTAGGAGGGGGAAGGGAGCTGTAACCCCATAACTCCCTTCTTTAGGTAGGGTATGCTGTAGTATCACTGTGCACTAATATGGGACTATAATCTAGAATAGTTAGTCTCTTGTATGATAAATAAAAAATTTAAAAAGAAAAAATAGCATTTTCATTTCACTGCGATCGTTTCAGAAGGGCGGGAGGTCGTAATCCTATCAGCACCCACTCCCTCTTTATGTATGCGGTGGGGTCACTGTAAACTAATATGGGATTGATGAGAATGGCTAATTCATAGTGCTGGAGTCGTAAAACAAAAGTGCCAGGGGGTATATGCTATAGGCTAAGGGTATACACTAGAGAGTACATGCTTTAGCATTACTTGAGAAAATCACTGTATACGTAAAAAATCCAGAAGATATATTGCGTATACCACTGTATACCCTTCATTACATCCATGCTAACTCATAGTATTATGACAGAAAAAATTACAAATTTAACTCAAAAATAAACAAAAAATCAGCACTTTTTTAATTTTATTGCGACCATTTCGCAGATGGAAGGGGTTATCTCATCAGCACCTTTCCTCCTTTTTGGGTATGTTGTGGTGTTACTGCACAGATATAGGAGTAATGAGAATGGTTAGTCCGTTGTTGTAGTTGTATGACAGAAAAAGAATTACAAATATACCTTGAAAAGCAAGAAACAAAATCAACCATTTTTTTCCTTTAATTGCAAGCATTTCGGAGAGAGAAGGAGCGTGATAACCCCATCAATCCTTTTCCTCCTCTTTGGGTATGCTGTAGCGTAACTGTACACTAATATGGGACTAAACAGATAGACTAGTGCATTGTATGAAAAAAAATTAAATTTACAAATTTATCTAAAAAAAAGTAAAAAAAAATCATTCTATTAATTTACATTTCTACTTTATTTTTGGGAGGGGGTTGGTAGCTGTAACCTCATCAGCCTTTTTGGGTTTGCTGTGGTGTGACTGTGCACTATTAAGGGAATGACGAGTATGACTTTAACCGCATCAGCTCCCCTTCGCCGTATTTGGGTACACTGTAGTGTCACTGTACACTAATATGGGATTAACAGAGTGGATAATCCATTGTATCATAGAAAAACATTTAATCTCTAAAAAAAGAAAAAAAATTAGCACTCTATTGATTTCTCTCTTGACTATTTCGGAGGAGGCTGTAGCTCCATCATCCCACCCCTTGGGTATGCCCATGGTTATATTTCTACAATACATTCTTTCAAAGTAGCTGTTGAACAACTGTTACTATTCTTTATTTTCTTTTAGCTGCAATTTGTATGCTTAATTTATAGAATTATAAGGAATCAAGAAAATTACTAATTACTATTTTACTTAAAGAAATTTATTGTGATTGTTTTATTTAACCCTATCACTATGTCCTATCAAAACATGCCCTGTTGTTGCCCAGGACAAATATGCTACCTATTTTTCAAATTAAAACAAAACGAGTACCACTTATATTTGTACAGTTTAAGTTTTACTGTGTGTTACAAACATTATGATATGAGATGTCACCGGCTGAGACTACTTAGTGAGTGATAGATTTTTTTGACAACTTGTTGAAAGTGCTTGGGGTCCGTGTGGACCCCAGGACATAGTGATAGGGTTAAAAGAAAAATAATTTGACTACTGAAAGAAAATTTTATGACATAATTGCCGAGACGTCAATGAGGTAATAAATGTTTGAATTGCATTTTAATAATATAATAACATTTGAATATGAAATGAGTTATTGTGGTGAACAACAAAAAAAAAAATATTTTATTTTTATTTTGGATCCAGAACGGATGTATAGTTATACTTTCTGTATTTTGTTGAAAGATTTTTTGTAGCTGGAGAAAAAGTAAATATTAACTTTTGTATTTATTATAATAAAGTTTTATTGCATTTTATTTTGTTGTTTTATTCAAAAGAAATACATATATTAAAAGGTGATATACAAATAAGTATAATCAAAAGTTCTTATAAAAATAGTTTTCTATTCAATTTATATACAATTAAGTTTTATTTTAACTATGATAAATGCATTTTAAATATGATATTCCTGAAAAGACAATAAAAAATAATAAAAGTAACCAAAATATTGAAAAGAAGACTGTGAAATATGAAGGGTGTTTCAAGGTGTTTGATGAAGTTTTTAATGTATGGAATTATTAACGATTCTCAGAAACAGAGATAGAAGTATTCTCTGGCAGATTTGGATAATTATTCTAATCTCTATAGATTTTCACATTATGTAGTTTTTTGAGCAATTAAAAAGCAAATTTAAATTAAAAAGAAAAGTTACTAAACAAGTCTATAAAACAAGCATAACTTCTTTGATGGATATTATTGCAATTATTTCGACTTATAGAAATAATTATGAATGATGAGCTGGTGATAGAACAGAAAACAGTTAAGATGCATCTTTCTAATGATGTTGCAGTATTCATATAATTCCATCAGGGATGTTGACAGAAGTTGTGTCATCTGATAAGGATTATACTTAAGGGTTATTGTATACACATATATCAACTACTAAAACTTCTTTTTATAAGTATTCTTGTAAGAATAACAGGGCCCTGAAAAGCTCAGGGTCTAGTACAACTTTCTTCAAAGCCACCTTTCCTATCCCCTGTAGTAGAATTTTCAATATGAAACTTCAACAAACCAAAATTTATTAGGTACTTTTATGTTAGCTGGGCACCAGTGATATATATATATATATACATATGTATGTACACATATTAATATACATATATATGTAAACTTTTTACGAAGATGATTTAATATTCCACGAGAAAATGGCAGTTTGTTAAAGATGGTGAATGATTGCAGTCGATATTAAGAATCATGGCGAGGAGGTTAGGCAACGATGAAACACCACAAGTCTCTTCAATAATCAGCAGCCAATTTCCAGATAAATTGTTTATTCATGAACAGGAGCGATGCCAGTAACAGTTCCCACAGTATCAGGTATAAACTTATAGTCCTCCCCTCAGGCTTGACGATAACTCATTTAATAGATCTTAAAAGGCTGTTGTGAAATTCTAAGTCGCAGAACACCAGATAACGATTTGGTCAGCACTTCCAAACACGACAAAAATCTGCTCTCTAAAAGCTTGTAATGCAGTTTTGTTAACCGCGTGTAGAGTTATTGAAACGACGTAACGTATGCAGGAACCAATGAGTGACAGACAAAATTAAGCTAAGCGAATGAGGTGCGATGGAGAAGATTTAACAAGAAAGAATTCCCAACACAATGGCACATTGATTTTGATGTGAAAAATACTCAGCGCACGAAGCAATGCATGGAATAAAAAATGGATCTTAAAAACATTCGAAATGACAATAAGTGTCTCTCAGAATTTTATAGATTGGGGAGTTGATAAAAGTTACGAATGAACTTAAAGTTTTAGATTAAGATTTGGAATAAGATAATTAAATTAATATACGTGTTACTACTTTTAAAAGGACATTAAATAGGAATAAATATTATTAAGAATTAAGGAAATAATGACTATGTCAGAAGTTAAAATTAATTTAAAGGTATAATGCGAAATAAAATTTTTATATAACACATATGTGTATATATCTATATATATGTGCATTATATATGTATATATATCACTGGCACTCAGCTAACATAAAAGTACCATTTATCAATATATATATATATATATATAAAGATAGCTCATTTGATTACTTAATTCTCAGTTGAGTAACTAACTTGCTCTAATTAAGCATTAGTCACACAGCATCTCACAGATAAACAATTATAAGTGGGATAATGTAGTCTTGAAAGTACTCCTCCGATACCGCATCAAGGAAGAAGGTTAGAAACTTACTTTTAATAAGACTTGTTCACATTAATTAGATGATAAAATCAGTGAATAAAAGCAAACAATTAAAATCAGAAATATTCTCTCTCTCTCTCTATATATATATATATACAGGGTGATTCATAAAAGATGGGCAGAACTTTAAGGGGTTATAGTACACTTAAAGACAAATAATATTAAATAGGAGACTAAGGGTCCCAGACGTATTCCCAAGGAGATAGGGGGCATTAAAGTTTAGGGTCCGAAATTTCAAATGATTATAAAACATGGAAAAATTGGTCGATTCGTTTGCGGTTTTTGCAAAAAATTTTCTTTATGCCAGTATTTTCTTGAAATAAAATTTTAAAGTTCAATTTCAAAAAATGCCGATAGGGGGCGCTTTAGACTTTGGAGTAACAAACAACTATTTTTTAACGTTATTTTTTGTATTTCTTTAAATGATTTCGAAAGCTTAGACTAAACTTAAATTTTGATCTAAAAATCTGAGTCCTAACGAGTAGTTAAGTAGCGTAAACTGAAATTTGAAATCCTTCTCCCCCCAGAACAAAAATCAGTTATTCCCGATCTTTGTGTCGTAGATTAGGCTCTAACTACTGCCGCGTTTTGCTAAAATTATTCTTTATGTCAGTATTTTCTTGAAAATAAATTTTAAAGAAAATTTTCAAAAAATTCCGATAGAGGGCGCTTTAGACTTTGGAGTAACGAACAACTATTTTATACCGTTATTTTTTGTGTCTCATTAAATGCTTTCTAAAGCTTAGACTTAAATTTTCAGCCCAAAATCTGAATCGTTAGACGTGGTTAAGTTTCTGGGGAGAGGGGTTTGAAATTTCTACTCCGGAGCACAGTTCAGTTTACCATGTCCACACATTGTGTGCTGTGATACGAGGTAAAAAGACACAAATTAGGATTATGTTACCAAAGCATATTTATTAACATGTAATCACAATAAATGTTCAAAATTGTGACCACCAGAGGTTATGCACGCAGAACAACGGCGACGAATGGAACGGCGAACATTCGCGAAAACATCAGGCTTTTCGAGCACTTCCCCTACAGCGGCGGAAAGTCTGGCGACCAGTTCCTCGGGGGATTCAATGGGTGTCTCATACATAAGAGCCTTCAATCGTCCCCAAAAAAAGAAATCGAGGGGTGAAAGATCTGGCGAGCGAGCAGGCCAAGCAACAGGACCACCTCGACCAATCCATCTGTTCGGAAATGTGATGTCCAGATAGTTGCGGACGTCTCGTACGTAATGGGCTGGCGCTCCATCGTGCTGGAACCACATGACCCGCCGGATGCGTGGAGGAACAACGTTTAACAGGTCTGGCAGCACATGTTGCAGAAATGTGAGGTAGGTTTTACCGTTGAGGCGTTCAGGAAGAAGGTACGGTCCGATTAGGTGGTCTCCGAGGATTCCTGCCCAAACATTGATGGAAAAGCGTCTCTGATGAGCATGTGGATACGTAGCATGTGGATTGACATCCGCCCATACATGTGCATTGTGTGTGTTAAATGTACCTTCACGTGTGAAGGTACATTCATCGGTGAAAAGCACAGTTCGTCCAAAATGTGGATTTAGCGCGTTCTGCTGCAGAAACCAGCGGGCGAATTCAATACGATTTGGATAATCCCCTGGAGACAGTTTCTGGACTCGTTGCACATGAAACGGGAGCAAATGTTCATCCTTCAGTACCCTCCAAGTCGTGGACTGTGAGGTATCCACCTGGCTAGCCACTGTTCGTGTACTTGTACTTGGCTGCGCCGCTACTACATCCAGAATGGCTTCTGCAAAAAAAAAAAAAAAAAACCATTAAGGGGAGGATACTGCTCATGAGCCCGAAATAAAGGTCAACTTCAGATTTTTTTTTTTTCATAGAAAGAATAAATTCAACCCAAACAATAACAATAATCTTTAATTTCCGAAAAGAAAAAAAAGCTGATTGTTTGAACCATTTAAATGGTGCTTTATAAGGCATGATGAAAAATGTTCTTTCAAGAAAATAATGCTTAAGATTTTACTAATAAAAACTGTATAATCATTATTTTGTAACTTACAGTTAGTCTGTGATTTTTGGATTTACACCTACGAAGCAAATAATTCATCATGTGTGCAGTTATGTCCCATTATACCTGTTTTTTAGTTAATCAGCACTTATTTCAATGGACTGTAACTTAGATTTTCGTATAATTGTTTTAGGGCTTATTCTACACACTATAAACAGGGATCCAAAATTTGCAAAAATAAATAAATACATATTATATATATTATGAACGGTACCTTCCACCTAAATAATAGTTTTCAAAATTAATTTCTTTAAGTGACAATACACAATACTTCTTGAAAGAAGGTGTAAAAACTCAACTATTAAATGTCAAATCATTCCATGAATTCGTAATGAAAAGCTTTTTTTAAATAAAAAAACCATAATTGCTCATTTTGTGTTCTGACAGAAAAATCAGGCATCCTAGATAACAAATATTTCATTAAAAAAAATTTCAATAGCTGTGAAAAAATTAATTATATTCATGAAACTACATAAAATATTTATTTATTATTATTAAATCAAAAGATTCATGATAAGATTTTTAAGATATCTATGTTTCACTGTGTAGAGCAGTTTATTCTTTGAACATAAGACATAGCTGTTACCAATAATGCTTAATTTACAAATGATTTCAACTTTTTTCCATAACTGACTGTAATTATATCATTTGAATTTCAAATTAAGTTATATTACCTATCTAATATCCAAAAATATTTATTTTTATGAACAAATATGTGTCTATATGTAATAGAAAATATTTATTAAAAACAAAACAAAATCCAGTTTAAACAAACAAACAAAAAACAGGTTTTTTTAAACCCTGTTAAATAATGTATGATGTTTAAAAGACAATGTCCTCGCCTTAGGAAAGACTTCAATTATGTACCTCTGAAATAAAACAATATTAATTAAAAGCCTCTTGAATTACTTCCTTTGAGATCTGCACCCCTATTCTTATCCCCTAGTTACAGGGTTGCCAGATTTTATTAGCCAGGCTAAAAAAAAGCCTAAAAGAAAAAACAGTATGTGCGATTTACAGTTAATTCACAATAACTTATTGTTAATGTAGTTATAAAAGTTTTCTACAAAAAAAATATAAACTTTTATTAAATATTAAAAAAAAAGTCTTTAGGACTCCTAAAAGACAATTATGAATGAAGTATGTCTAAAAGAAAAATTTGAGAAGAATGTATTAAATTAGACTTGAAGATATTTTAAAACTCTAAATTACATAGCTCCGCATATTACTATACATTAAAAAATTTAGTTAACCAATGATAAGTCTCCACACATAAAAAATACATACATACTGCTATTAACGTTAAAAATTGAATTAAAACTAAATGCTATTTTTCCGATTATGTATTTGTATCTATTAACTGATACAGTATTTGACAAAAGAAAATATTTGATAAATATTTAATAAATAAAAATTATCTGACTTGAGAACACCCATATTTAGTTAGTAATCAGTGGGTCTAATGACTTACAGAAATTATATATTTTGATGAATATAAAATAAGGTTTTCGGATACTAAGCAGATTCATTACTTATTTCAGGTAAATCCATATAAACAGATTAAAAAATGAAATAATCAATATTGAAAGATGAATGAGGAAGGAGATAATATTTGAGATTTTACTACATGTAGGTATGTAAAAAAAGAAAACTAAAATAAACTAGTCGTTGGGGGCCACCGTAATACTTACCCATCATGGATATGCATAATGTAAAATATTAAAATAAAAATTGTGTAAACTACTTATAAAATGCATTGCAATTCAAATAAAATCAAGGCTTGATGACGTCACAAACTTTAAAGGCTCGATTACTGAATTGCTTGAAAGAAACATCCTTATAACTCCAAATATAATAATCCTATTAACTAGCGGTTTATTGCATCTGATTAAGCGTCAAATTTCCAATTAAAATATATCTTTGAAGTGAAATTTGGATGAAATACAGGGTCATGAAAAATCGAAGAGTGTGGAAAATAGGATTCCAAATATCTCGGCAACTAGTTATCCGATCGACTTCATGCTTTATGCAAAATTTATGTTTTTTTATTGTCTTTTATATTCACTCCTTAAAATAACCAATTTCGAAAATTTTTACATACCTTTTATCAGAACGAATATTTCGAGAGTCCGAAAAAAATAGTTCCGGTTAATCGAGGTTATTGAAATGAAATAGGCTTCTTCCCATTATTACATACTAAGTACATGCCAAATTGCAAGTCTCTATCTCAATTTTTTCGGGAGATAGAGTGTTTACAGACACACAGACGGACGGCAAAATTTTTTTTCTAAAAATATGTTTTTCGGAATCTCCAGTGTCTGAAACGTGTAAATCCGTCAAAAAAAATTTCGATTTTCAAAACGATTGCAAGACTTACCCTATACTACGTATGATGGGTAAGTAAAAAGAATGTTTTCAAAATAAAATGTTAAAACAAAATAGGAAAATACTTTTTGCTATTCAAAAAAGATATTCATGCATATTTTATTCCTGAAAATTGTTTCAATATTGAGAAATAGTATTTATTACGCTACTTTATGCATGATTTTAAATATTTATGAAAAAAAGATTATAAGACTGACCGATACCCCTTAAATTTAGTAAAAAGTAATATAATATATAACAAAACAACTATTGTCCTAAAATTACAATATTTCATTATTGAAAGCAGTAAAAAATAAAAACAAAATCACGTTAAAGGCCAGAGTACACAAAAAAAAAAAAAAAAAAAAAAACAATTGGTATGCTTTTTTAAAATTTAGCTGACACATTTGCAAATCTGGGTACAAATCACTAACTCCATAACTATTCCAATATTAATGTTTTCATTATTAAGAAATTGGGCTATTTATTGAAATTTAACTCAATAAAATGTCTTTAAAATCAGCTTAAAAATACTTTAACAAGTGCAGTTTATAATTAAAAGGCTTCACTGTATAAAAGCCAATTTTGGCCAAAGAGAAAAAACCTGTTTAAACCATTAAAAGCCAACCACCTGCTTTTAGGTAGATTTCGTAAGAAATACTACCTATTACATTTTCACCTAAGTTGGAAATTTTGAAAAATTTTTACAGATTTACGCCGATCATGACTCCCAGAATCCAAAACCACCCCCAGTTCAAAATTATATATATATATATATATATATATATATATATATATATATATTTATTAGAGATGAGACGGGCTCAGCCTGAGCCCGAAAGCTCGGACCCGACACGGGCTCGATTTTTATACCAGTCTTCGGGCCCGGGCTCATTCTTTCCGAAACTGACAATTTTATTTATTCTTATATAGAAAAAATAAAAATAACTTTCTTTTTCTCCTAAAAAATTACATAATGTTTTTCAAATCATTTTAATGTTATTTTGATCAAAATGAATAGAAAAAAATGTTTCTAGTATACTAGACTGCTACCTTAAAAAAAAAAAAATGTTGATATTTGCAGATTTATGTGTGGCATTGACACGACGCAAAGACTGGGTGATAGCACCAGTGGAAAGTGGCGTGAATAATTTGCTGCTGCATTTTCGTTTTTGACGGGATATTTTTTAATTGGAACGTTTAGTTTTTTTTTTTTTTCAGAGATCTAACGTGAAATTAATATTTTCTTTTATTTTTAGTCAATCAGCACTAGCTTAAGGTTTGCAAATTTTTAGTCTAATAATGTGTTCGAGTCATAATCGCTCTTCATATGAAAATAACGTTAATGAATCTATTTTTCATAGTGAACTCTGTTCGTGCTAAAGCTCCGCTCTGCATATTTCCGAAGTCACTTCCATTCGTAAATAGATATAATTGTCATGTATTGTTATTCCAATTCCGATAGCAAACAATCGAACAGTGTTTCTCCTTTTCCTATAAAAGCATAGAATCTTTCCGATAACGGTGTAAAACTTTTAATTTAAGCTGATTTTCAGGAACACGAAATATTGTTTTAATTAAGGGATCAATTATAATTTACGATACACACCTTTTATGAGAAGTAGAAGAATGTTGTTAAATTTTTCTGCATAGAAGAAGTAATTTCTTTAAATTCCATGCCTTTATTCATAAAACTCACTTCGTTAATGTATCCATCATATTTGCTTGTTGAGAGAGAAAAATATGAGAATCCTTTTAAGGAAGTATATTTTTATTTGCTAGAAAACTTCTCTTTTGATAAGATTAAATGTAAATTTCCCAAAAAATAATTATGTACTGGTGAGTAACAGTTATTTTCATGTATAAAGTTTTTTAAAAATGGATTATTACTTTTGAAACAATTTTTAAATATTATGCAATTTTTTTTGGTATTGGGCTCGGGCTCTGATGACATAAAATGTTTCGGGCTTGGGCGGGCTCCGATTCCAAAATTGTCGGGCCCGGGCTCCAAAAAGAGAGCCTGAACTCATCTCTAATCTATCTATCTATCTATGTCACTTTTTTATGACCATGATAACTGGTAAAATTCTGCATAAACCTCTTCCAAACTGATACATGAAATCTCGGTCAAATTCGTTAATGGACAAAATCGAACCAAGGTGGGGGGGGGGGGCTTTTTGTGAAAACAGTAAACCCCCCATAATTTCTTAATTATTATACGTATTGAATCCGTTTAGTTATTATTACTTCTACGAGAAGGGCCAAAATTTATGTATGACAGATTTTTGATATAATTAAAAATTGCCTTAAGGGGGGGACGGGGGGAGGTTTTAGAAGAAAAAAATTCATAACTTCGTCAATTCCCAACATTTCAAATCCGCTTAAATTTATTATAAATCCTCTTAATATTATCTAAAACTTTTATATTGATAAGTTTTTTATAGGACCTTTAGGTTTTTTTATTTGTTATAGCAAAAAAAAAAAACCCTGCCGGCTCCGCCTGTAAACAAGTTATTTTTCGAAGTAGGCGGTTCCAACTCTCGCATCTTTTCGAAACTGATACATAAAATAAAGGGGCATAAAATCTCGGTCAAGTTCGTTAATGGGCAAAATCAAACCGGGGGGGGGGGGATGTTTGTGAAAACAGAAAAAAACCCATAATTTCTTAATTATGATACGTATCGAATCCGTTTGAAGTTATTATTACTTCTAGGAGAAGGGCCAAAAATTTATGTATGACAGATTTTTGATATAATTAAAAATTGCCTTAAGGGGAGGGGGGGGAGGTGGGTTTTAGAAGAAAAAAATTCCTAACTTCGTCAATTCCCAAGATTTCAAATACGCTTAAATTTGTCATAAATCCTTATAATATTATCTAAAACTTTTATATTGACAAGTTTTTTATAGGACCAACTCTTATAGAACAAAAAAAAAAAAAAATTCTGCTGGCTCCGCCTGCAAACAAGTTAGGTTTCAAAGTAGGCGGTTCCAACTGCCACATCATCGCAAAAATGTAATTTCTTTCGCAATTCCCGACAAACAGGCGCCCCACTGTCTGAGTCTTCGAAATCTACCTGTGCCTGTAGGCCGAGCCGTCAGGGATTTTTTTAATTCTAGCTGCTAGCTGGCTTTTATTGCATAGTTATGGTGCTCAGCATCCAAGCAACTCTTAGTGTATGGTGATAAAAATTTATTTTGTATTTTCACAAATTGTCAATACATTAATAATAATTCACTGCACTACTTTAAATGACCTTGGCACCTGAAGCTAGGTCGCCATCATCAGCACACTTTTTTCTATTCAAACAGCACTACGTATATCATAAACAAAACACTCAAACAAATAGTAATTCAGGGAAACAACTGAAAATTTACAAAAGAAGAGCTCATGTATGATTTGTTTACTACTCTTAAATCAAATATATAAATAAATTAATGTTTTATGTAGAATTTTATAACAAAGAGTCAAGTTTGACTCATAAAAGCATACACTCGGCAAACATTGTCTAATTTTTTATCTCAGCAATTGCATTTAAAAGTATATTCTAGTGGTTTGTATTTTCTCTTATTCAATGAGTAACTTTAAAAATGTATATCTAAATGGTATTTCCAAACATCTGGAGGCACAGCAGTGCCTCTGCCAAGTCGAGAGAGCACAGCCATAAGCATACTTTTCTGGAAGCAACTTAGGGCACTTTTGACCCCCCCATATCTCTGCGCTGGAGTTTCCCAAAAACCCGGAACTTTATTTTTCTAGAGTATTTGGCACACAGAACCAAAATTTTAAATTACAAGTTTCTGTTTTTTCTAGTTCAGATGATATATGAACACAAGCATTCGATTTTTTGTCACTCACTCACTCACGCGTCATCAAAAAGATTAGGTAGATCCCATAGTCCTAGAAACTTGACATTTGGAAAAATGGTTTAGGATACAAAGAAAGAAAAAATTACAAAATCTGGAAAATTCGAAAAAAAAAAAACATTTGAAAATTCAACAAATTCCATCAAAATTGAAAATTGAAATTAATACGATCTTGTAGTCTTAGAAACTTAAAATTTGGTGTGAAGGTAGTGTTTAGCATCCAGAAAAAGAAAACATCAAAAACACCAAAAAAATCGAAAGGAAAATTGAAAAAAAAAATGAAAAAATTGAAAATTTGAAGACAATCTGATTTTGTTGCGATAGAAACTTCAAATTTGGAATAAAAGTAGTATTTAGGATACAGAAAAAGCGAAAAAAAAAAAAAAAAAAAACAGAAAATTTGAAAAAAAAAATTTAAAAAAAATTGAAAAAATGAAAATAATTTGATCTTTTCCTTAGAAACTTAAAATTCTGCGTAAAGGTAGTGTTTGGAATTCAGAATAAGAAAAAATTAAAAACAAAATAAAAATCGAAAATAAAATTAAAAAAACGAAAAAATAGAGAAACATCGAAAATTTGAAAACAATTCGATTTTATAGCGCTAGAAACTTAAAATTTGGAATAAAGGTAGTATTTAGAATACAAAAAAAGAAAAAAAAAATCCAGAAAATTTGAAAAAATTCAAAAAAAATTGAAAAAAAAAAAATGAAAGTAATTTTATTTTTTAACCTTAGAAACTTAAAATTCGGCGTAAAGGTAGTGTTTGGAATTCAGAATAAGGAAAAATTAAAAACCGAAAATAAAATAAAAAAATCAGAAAAATCGAAAAACGAAAATTTGATAATTCGATTTTGTAGAACTAGAAACTTGAAATCTGGAATATAGGTAGTACTTAGGATAGAAAAAAAAAAATTGAAAAATCAAGAAAATTAAAAAAAAAAATTTGAAAAAAAAAAAGATTGATTTGTTGGAATTTTCCTGAATTTTTAATTTTGTATCTGGAGGCATGGTAGTGCCTCCGCCAAGTCGAGAAAGCACAGCCATAAGCATCCTTCTCTGGAAGCAACTCAGGGCACTTTTGACCTCCCCATAGCTTTGAGCTGGTGTATCCCAAAAATCAGAAACTTTATGTAGTGTATGTGGCAAATAAGGCACAAATTTAAAATTTCATATTTCTGTCTTTTCTAGTGCTAATGATATATGAACTGAAGGTTTCAATTTTTTGTCACTCAGTCACTCACTCACACATCATCAAAAAGATTAGGTGGATCCCGTAGGCCTAGAAACTTGAAATTTGGAATAAAGGTACTGTTTAGGCTACAAAGAAAAAAAAATTATAAAATCCAGAAAATTCAACAAAATTGAAAATAATATGATCTTGTAGTCGTAGAAACTTAAAATTTGGTGTAAAGGTAGTGTTTAGAATTTAGAAAAAAAAATATCCAAAACACAATAAAAATCGAAAAAAAAATAAAAAAAAATCAAAAATTTGAAAATAATTCGATTTTGTTGCGCTAGAAACTTTGAATTCGGAATAAAGGTAGTATTTAGGATACAAAATAAGGAAAAATTAAAAAATCCGGAAAATTCGATCTTGTTAGAGATTTAAAATGTAGTGTAAAGGTAATATTTACGATTAAAAAAAGAAACTTTTAAAAATTTCTAAAATTCGAAAACTCGAAATATCTGTAAAAAATTGAAAATTAAAAAACAATTCGATTTTGTAGTTCTAGAAACATGAGTTTTATGATAATTGCCCTATTAGCTAGTACACCGCCCGTAATTGTTTTATGTTTTTTTCCCTGGATTATGCTGTTTTTTTTTTGTTTACGAATTTCGGTATAGAAAAGTTCTGCTATAGACCGGCTATGTTATGGGTGGTTTCTTTATAGACATGTTTGTTTTCTTTCACAGGTTATACTCTATTTAATTTGCATATGAAATATGGATTGTTAAATGATGACACCAAAACAATCTTCACAGCTCCCCCTCTCCTCCCAACATTACTGGCTGGTTATGGCTTGATAGTCCTTTCTAAATAAAATCATGGTGACTCTAAGATTATCTTGATTTATCTTTCAATTGAACCTAAATGATCCTAAGAGGAGGGATCAAAGAATTACTATATTGGCATGACAATCAGGAAACTTAGAAGTAAAATCGAAAAATAAATAAATTTATAAAAAGTCGAAGGTTTGAATATAACTTGATTTTGTAGTCCTACCATTGACATTTGGCAGAAAGGTAGGGTTTAGGATACAAAATAAGAAAAAATTTAAAAATCCGGAAACCTTCGAAAAATCAAATATAGTTTGATATATTGAAAATTTTAATTTTAGCTTTCTTTTTATCCTAAACAGTACTCTTGTGCTAAATATCACGTATCTAGGCTGCGAGTAATATCTCAGATGGATGATGGATCTCTCATGTTTCCTGGAAGCAGTTGAGAGTACTTTTGACTCCCCCCTCCCATAACTTAGTGCTTGCCTAGTTACCTGAAATTCCTTTAAGGTAACTTCATCGAAAATCAGTGGATGATCTCCAAAAAGAGCCCAAAATCAAGAAAAGGAGGATTACTTACAAAAAGAAGTGAAATTTCATCAAAAAGTCACCTGTAAAAAATGCAGCCAAGTCTTGTAACTCATTTACCGTAAAAAGTACTGAGATCGTATAAAGCCAAGTTTAACAATCTTATTAACTCTGAAATTTTCATTCACAAATCACTCCTAGTCTCTACATCTTTCGTTAATTATTATTTTGTGACTTAGCAATTACGTAGCACAAGAATGTGATGTATGTAGTTAGTCTTAATCAAATAATACTATAACTTATTAAGGTGTAATAACTTCCCTGTGCATACATAATTTGCGTTAATTAAATTATCCCATCCCATAACATAGTAAGGTGTAATAACTTTCCTGTGCTGCGTAATTGCCAAGTCACAAAATAATAATTAACGAAAGATGTAGAGACTAGGAGAGATTTGTGAATGAAAATTTCAGAGTTAATAAGATAGTTAAACTTGGCTTTATACGATCTCAGTACTTTTTACGGTAAATTAGTTACGAGACTTGGCTGCATTTTTTACAGGTGACTTTTTGATGAGATATAGTTTACTTACACATCAGCACTTATGAATAGGAATTACAGTGCATTTCTCTGAACACTGAGTGATCTGCAAATTAAAAAAAAAAAAAAATAGCACAACAGTGCCCCAGTTTGCATGCATATGGTACATAAGTTTAAATTTATGCAATTAGAGTAACTGTATAAATTGCAAATGCGTCATTACAGTTGCGAAAGAGCTGTCATATTTTATTTCCACTGCTAATTAATGAAACAACTTATTTGCAGTTCTATTATACCTATAATTATTAATTATAATTCTTTTAATGGTAAACAATCTAGGTAACCATATCATCTAATTAGAGGCTTAGTTGTTTACAAATCTTGAGTCATCCATACTTTAATGGTGGACCCCCCCCCCCCCCCCATAAAAATCTAATTTAAAAAAATCTTAAATCAGAAAAAAAAAAATCCTTTGAAATTTTTTTTTTTTTTTACATCCTACTTGCTTGTGAAGATAGATATTGGAATTTTCTAAGGTGACATCCTTTTATAAGTGAACAAAAACTTCTAACTGATTGCAGGTTTCAAGAAAATATTTTAAAATAGAAAAATGAATATTCTAAAACTAACTGTTGATTAAAAATTTCTAACAGTGAGGATAATTTCCAAAAATTGTTCATTAAACAAATAGTTCTTTAATGAATTAATTCAAATTTTCATAATATATCTATTTTTATTAGCATTCAGAACATATAAATAGCTGTTTCACAAAGATATAACTATTCTGGCGAGGTTAAAATGAACACAAAACAATGACCACAAAATTAACAAAATCCTTAGTCCCAAACTGTGTACCTTCAATGAAATATTACATTTCATCTTACAACTTATGAAAATAATGTAGTATTAAACATTTGTTATGAAAAATAAAAGGTTTAAAAAGTTTTTTTAAGCATCAATCAGTATGGTCTTTTAAACCAAAAAGTGATTTGATTAAAATTTTAGTCTTTTACATATAAATATTATAGTAGTTGAAGAAAAAATAAAGATATTAAATCATCTTTAGAGCTGTACTGTAACAAATTAATTCACTAATATATCATATGAGCAAAATTTTATCTAAAATAATTATTTGAATAGTATGCAGGTGCAATGGCACTTTTTTTTTTTCACAGTAAAATGAAAAAGTTAAAATACAGCATTCCTATCAAGTTTGGCTTTTTAGAAAGTTATTAAATATTATTAATACATTCTAAAAAAAACGGTCAGAATCGAGTTACTTTATTTCAATGGAATGTATAAAGGAAAATCATACCAAAGCGAAAACATTATCAAGCTTCAGTTTAAATTAGCCTTAATGAATCATTATATTGTTTGGGAAGTGAACACTACCATTTTCTATGCACATATAAAACACACAACAAACAATAAATGAGATATCGTATGAAAGGATTTTGACTTAGTACACTTACATTCATAAAAACATGTTGTTTGATTAAGAATTGCAGAAAATTAAAAACTATTGAACATACTCATCAGCAAATCGAAAAAATTACAATGCGACAGCTTCGAACACAGTTTATCTGGTTTTGAATGTAAAGTGGTAGAAAATGTTTTACTTAAAGCAAAACCTGCAACAATTATATGAGAAAGAGAGGTATGAAAACATCTACAGAGAAAAAAAGATGAAAAATTAACTTTAAATCTATAAATACAGCCAGCCTTTTGTTAGAAATGGACTCCAACGATACGATAATTCAGCGAAAGAGATGTGTTTTATTTACTTCTGTATATAACGCAACCCTATGCTCTACAACACCAAGCAAGGTTACTAAATAACCATTTTATCTCATGTTGGCAAAGCTTTGGCTTCGAATCACTGTGATTGGTTGCTCGAGAGCCCGAGCATCCCAGCGATTACCGTCTAGTATGAAAAATATCCTCTTCAAGCGCATTAAGCTCCTCCTACATCGTCTCAGGCAGTCGACCAATCACTATTCAACATCGCGAAAAAGAAAGGCTACCGCGGTGCTTTACGCGTATCTTTTTTTTTACAGACCGCGGGAATCACGTGAGGCTCGAATCCACCAATGCAGGTGTACGAAAAGAGCATCACGTCACTCTAGCGGTCTGTAAAAAAAGATAAGTGGAACGCACCGCGGTAGCCTGTCTTTTTCGTTAGCCTCGCCTTTCCTTATATCGCCAGACAAGTCAATTTTATTATAAAGGCACTCTATTAAACCAGACAAACTCCACTCTTAGATCAATGGTCTGATGTACAACCAACCAATTTACCGGAATTCTTATAATGAACGACTCCTAAAAAAATGTAGAGTGGCATTTTCACACGAGAGCCTAAAATGAGCGTCATTCCATCTCATGCGCATGCGTCAGAAGTTACCTTTTCTGGGAATTCAGAGCCTGATTCCAGCGAGGTATTACCATTTTTGGCGGTAAATCGCTTGCAATTTAGCAAACAGTTGTAGTGAATAAGAAAATATACGAATGCAATATTTGGCAGTTAATCGCTTTCAATTTTGTGTTTTACTTATGTTTGTTTTGATTTTTTTTAAATGATATGGCTATGTTAAACTTCATTTTATAATTTATAGTAATTGAATCAGTGTTTGATTGTATTTAGCAAGCATTTTATAAAGCCTTATTTTTCTTATAAAATTATTAATCATTACGTGTAATAAATATTCTATTTAAAAGCATATAGCATATATTTAAAAATCTATTGAAGAAACGCTAATACCTGTTTAAAAGAAAATTTATTCGCTATTTTTATGTTTATATTCATTAAGTCTGAGCGATACAGTTTATACTATTGTGTTATTCGTGTTTTAGTACATATGTTAAACTTTTCTGTAAATATTCAAACCTGTTTACAAAACTGCGGTATGAATTCAAATAATATTTCGATTTAAATTTCAGCAAACAATATGACACAGAATGCAAGCTTTTCGGTTATACATTTAAAATTATTTCCTTGCAATTCGGAATAACTTTCATATTTAATGGTTGGATTCCTGTACTATTTATTTGAGTTCTGTAGTGTTTATTGTGAATTATATGTCTGCAATAGGTTTTATGTTAATATTCTAATTCATTTACTATTCTATAACATCATAGATTTGTTTATTTTTTGACATATTTAAAATTTATTTAAAACATTCTTTATTTTAACACTACAGGTTTACTTATTTCTTGGTTTAAGGTAGTAATAATTAATTTTGAACAAAAAAATACTAGATTTCAATAAATTTGTTTATTTGTAGTAGAAAAACTATTTTTAATCTGAATTGTAACACCACACCTATTTTTAATGCTTTCTATTCTCATTTTATTCAGGTTGGAAATGAGCATGCAAATCATTTAAAAACATAGAAGATAATTCATAAAATCTGATAATCAGGTTATAAATAAACAAATAAATCTTCTGTTGAGGCATTAAACTGTTGATGTGATGTTTAAAAACACAAAAAAATTTTTAAAAATGTATCTATATTTTTAAGTGTGTAATTTATTACCATTGGTAATTTAAAATTATTCAAAATATTTGTTTTGAAAAATTAGAGAAAAATATTGAATTTACCAAAAATGTTTCAAAATGCTTGGAACCAAGCTTAATTCTAATCATCATATTTTAATGCAATTAGATAGATTACAGCACTCTTTTCTAGATAAAACATGTACTACTAACAATGAAAAAAATGTAAATCATTATTTCGTCTTGAATGTTTAATTAAATAAAATCAGCTTGGATATTTGTAATAGTTGACAATTTTTTTTCCTTAATATATATAATTAATTTCCACATGTTTTCTCCAAATAAGAATTTTTTTTAATATTCAAATACATGTGTCCATTTCTTTTTTGTTTATTTTTCTTTCTTAAGTAATGAAAACAAGCTGTTTACAAAAGTATCTAAATGAAATATATTATTGTGTAAAAAATAAATTATTGTATTTATCATGTATCTAAAAGTTAAATACCAGTAGTAATTGATGTCAGTGTTTTAATTCCTTTTATTTGAATTTTTTTAAATGGTGTTTACCTCTTCAGGGACTAAGAAAGTAATTTATGTTCAATTCTGATTTTTGTTTCATTAGAAATAAATGTGTTAATTATTTAGCTGGGTATAGGTGATAAATCACTAAATGTTGTTCCCATCATCAATATTTCTAATGCATGTATTTCATTTAAAGTATAAACACCTTATACCATTTAAAGTACACAACTTTCATTTAATTTATTTCATTAAAAAAAAAGAAGAAGAAGAAACAATATAATTAACCAAAATAATTTATTTCACCATCAAAATATTGTTTCTAATTTACACACACAATACATAAAAGCTGCTATTGAAAAGGGGGGGGGGGGGGTGCTTGGTAAGATTTGCACCCAGTTAACAAAAGGGCCAAAATAAGTTTTTATTTTTTAACTTTGGATTGGGCTTAAGCTTTGATAAAACACAGTAAAAACTTAACTTTATTGATAAAAAATTAACTTTTTAAATAAACAGTAGTAAGTATCCAATTCATGTTTCAATTTAGTATCAGATTTATAAAGTTGGCTGAGAATCATGCATATTACTTCTAGTATAAACAAATACGTAGAACAGTTAATACATTTTTCTCTTCTTAAATATTTCTTATTCTCTGAAAACGAAAGCTACAGCTTTCAAGAAGTGTTTTATGAGTTATGTTTTAACTTAAAATCTTATTAAATTAGTTTTATAACCATAATTTCACTTTTCCTGAAAAATTTCTCTTTTTATCAAAACAGAACATTAATGTAATCAGAATTTTTAAACTGTTTTTCAAGACTACCTTTTTATTTCACTGAATAGCTTTTGTTTATGAATCTTGTTTTTTTTTTTTTTAATTTCAAAACTGCAGAGCAAAATATTAATATTAATTCTCTTAAACTTGAAAAGTACATTGAATCTTTGTGCTCCAGTCTCCTCATCAGATAGCATCATTATTCTTATCTAATTAATTTATGTACACAGAAGCTTATAACAGTGCCTAAAACAGATTTTTTGTTTTGTTTTTAATTGTCAAATATAATTGCAATAAAAGCTGCTAGGATAGAATCACTATGTACTGGAGAATTTTTTTTTTACTAGATACACCTTCTTTTGTAATTGTATTTCATTTTCTATTTAACATAGGATTTAGTTGTATAGGCTCAATTTTCTTGTACTGTACTTAACAAGGCATACTTAAGTACAAAAATGTATTTATTTGTTTTTCAATGCATTAATCAAACTCCAATCATCCAAGAATTAAAATCACCCTTATCAATATTAGGAAATAAAAAGTAGCATTTTCAAGAGAAAAATAATCATTGAAATGTAAATTGTATCTATTTCTTCCTAAAAAAATATATTTTTTCTTTTTAAAAATATTTCTATTTAAAACATTAAAATTTATATAACAGCCCCTCGATATATATTGCGCTACTAGGGAGATAAGAGAAAAGCGCGAAAAACTGAAGGGAGTGAGAAGAGTGTTTATAAGTGAAAAATAAAGAACCCTTAATTAAACTACTATGTTTCGATTTAATACTTGTTCAAAAAAGCTACAAGTTCAACACAATGAAATGGTCAAACGTTAAAAAAATACAAATCCGTACACATACAGTATATGTTTTTACTTACATGTATAGTATTTTTTGAAAATGAGTATCCAGAGTTGTTTGTTTTTTATTTTCTTTGATATTTTCTTTTCTTGCCACTGGAAGTTAAAGAACTAAAATGAACTAATTGCATTTCATTTATATGCTTGGATATCAACGTTTCAAAAGTTTCATATGCTTTTGTCAAGAAACTGAACAGCTTCTGTCATCGAAGCTACTAAATCCTCGTCAGATACTTCCTCTTAGTCATTCTCTTCTTGGGCCATAGAACTATTATCTTTTTGAACTGCAGAAATAATTTCTGCTTATACAGAAATGCTGCTGACTATTCCGTATATTCTTTTATCAGCAAACCAGGAATTTATCAGGGACAACTAAAAAAGAGCAAAATAGCCGAATGTGTGATATAACCATAACGAGGAGTTAGTGTATTTAATTGGGAATTTCAAAGTTTATATTTCAATAATTCTAAGTCAGTATTTCACCAATTTCAGAACTACTACACAGTACTTCTTATCACATCTGTTAATAAAATTCAGTGTTACAGTCTAAGTATTTTTCTTCACATATTTATGCGTATAGTATGTTCATTTATATAAATCCACATTAGGTCATCAAATTTCCAAATGATTCAATAAAATTAAATTTTAAAATTTTTTATTTACATATGAAAAATATAAAAACATCAATTAAATTGACAATATAAAATATAAGCAAAAAGAATTACTAACAATAAGATTATGAATAAGTAATTTGAAAATATCTTAACTTCAGGAGTCTTTTTGTTATTCAGCTGCATATCACAATTTGATATGATTGAGTTTCAATTAAAAAATAAATAAGGGAAGATTTCATATTCACATGTGTCAGTCACACTGTGTCATAAATTAAATGTGTGACTGGCACATTTAATTTATGACACAGGTAAGCTCATAAATTAAACATGTCAGTCATTTCATTAAGTATTAATTTGACAAAGAATGAACTAATTATTTAATAACTGTAATTAACTTATATATAAAAAATAACTTTTGAAAAACTATACAGTTATTAAATAGTTATTCCATTCTTTGTCAATTTAATGCTTACTTAAACTACTGATGCATTTAATTTGCTTTATGCAGTGCCAGAAGTTTGACATAAAAATGACACTAGCTGCTGTTGCATAGGCCTTCAACATCTTGCTCATATATGTCATAAAAATTATTATAGTTAGAGATTATTATATTTATTTTAATGAGGTTTTTTTTAATGAATGTTATATCACTACTCTATGTTTTATATTGCATGTTATATGCAAAAAGAAAAACTCACGACGATTAAACAAATGCAATGTTTTATGTTTTGTCTACTTTTTTTCAGGTTAACAATATTATTTTACACTAAGAATTATAAGGATAGTTTTTATTGTATTAAAATTAAAGACTGATTATAAGGGTATCCGTTATGAAAAGTAGTACTAAATGTGATTGTAATAACTGGGATGAGCTGCAAAGATTTAGTATATTTGGTTTATTTTTAAAAATTTAAGTTAGCAAGAAAATTGCTTTTGTTGTTTTATTTTTGGTTGTAATGTGCAGTGGCGCAGCCAAGGGTGAGGAGGGGCGTTCCCCCCCCCCCCCCAGAGCTAAAGAAATTACTATAATTTCTGCTTATATGAATCAAAACTAAAGTTAAAATTAAACTTTTTGGCCTTTCTGCCTTGACGGAATCTGCCGCTTTGTTAAATCCAATGTGATTCAATTAAACGGCGAAAATTCTACTTAAAACTGTGAAAGCGCATATTCATCGGTTATGTCAAAACTGGTTATTTGGACTGCGTCCCTTTGTCAAGATGTGTTATTGTAAAAGAAGGGTCATATACTGCCACACAGATGCATTGAGTTATATATAGTATACACTGGGCCGTTTCTTAATTGCATTTCTGTCTTTGTTCCATGTTCAAAACACTAGCAGACCATCGAATTCCAGGGAAAAATAAAACATACACTTTGTAAGTATCTCTCAGTTTCAAACGGCCTTTTTTTTAGGTTTTTTCTGTCACTTATATCTAAGACGTATAATATGTGCGTACCCAGGAAAATATCTTTACAAAAGTAAGAATTAAAATAAAGTACTTTAAAGTTATAAAAAGCTATTTTTTTATTGTGATTCAACAGATTTTCGCAATCAGTGTTTCTTTCGAATCATTTGTTTCGTAGAAGGTCTGTACACAAATTTAAAGACTGTATTTCATTTGTTGGTAATGTAGCAACAACGTCTTGCTCTCGGGGAGGTACTGCATCCTGTCCCTCGGAGGAAAAAAGCACTGATTGTAAATTCATTGACTTATAGATCCATGCCTGTGAGCGGCGATTAATTTGCGCGATAGCTTACCGGAGCTTGACTCTGATCAGGGGTCAATGCAGGTTTTTTTTTTCTTGGGGCCCATTTTGTGAAAAGTAAACGGTATTTTGTGAAATTTATTATATTTTTGTGAAAAATAACATTTTGTAACGAAAATTGAAATCCAGTTATACTCAAATTCGAACCAAGCATTTATAAACAAAAACTTTTTTAAATCCTTTTGCTGAAGTTTTCTTCTCTGGTGAACTTGTTTGTTTACAAATTACACATTTTAAAATATCATAAAATAATAAATAAATAATAAATGGTAAGTTTTTATGGAACAGAATTTTGCGAAAGGACCCATTTTAATAAAAGGAATTTTGTGAAGGGACCCATTTTATTAAATTGATTTTTGTGAAGGGACCTCAAATAGGCCCCAAATTTTGCCTGGATTGACCCCTGATGATACTTCTTTGTTTTTAGTCAATGTTTAAATATTGGTCAGACTTCACCGGAACTCATAAACATTGCGTTCCGGTGCTCAGCGAAAGAGCATTTCTAAAAAATCGAAGCTTAAATTGGGTTTTCCTTTTTCTCCCATACCAATACTTTGCATCCTTTCCTACTAAAGCGATTACATACGTGACGTAGTGTGTCACACACGTTAGAGCATGTATCAATCTAGTGATCGCAGATGTAGACTCAATTGTTTTTTGTCTCAATGGCTTTCGAATAGCGATGCGAAATGCCAGAATTAACTGTACCGTATCCACAATTTTTACTCATGGTATTGTTATATTTAGTCCCTGTAATTTGCTCGTGTTTGTAAAACATTGTAAATTTGCGATGAAGTTCACAGGCACACAGATCCAGTTTTATCTTTTGATAGTTTATATAAAGAGATCCTAATAACCCCTGTTGTATGAATTCTATAAATTTTTCATCAGTTATAAATATAATGGTTTTACAGACCGTGGAAAAAAAATTATATCTATAGCCTGTTCAGGGAAAGGAGATAACGAAAGTAAACAAACGGGTTGCAGAAAAATCGCCAAGGAACCACACATTTGGTACAAAAAACGTAAATGTCGTCAAAAGATCGCAGGAAAAACGATATTTCGTCAAACGATCATGAAAAAACTGGAAATTTCGTCACAGGATCGCGAAAAAACCGCACATTTCGTCAAAGGATCGCGAAAAAAATGGCAAATTTCAAAAAAGGATTGGGAAAAAACGACCAGTTTCGAAAAAGGATCGGGGAAAAACGCATATTTCGTCAGAAGATTGTAAAAAACGCAAATTTCGTCAAAGGATCGCGATAAAACGCGAATTTCGTCAGAAGATTGCAAAAAACGCAAATTTCGTCAAAGGATCGCGAATTACGTCCACCGGCCGTAGAGCATACAGGAACTCTCCTGGTCGTGCTCGTCCAGGGATGATTCTGTTCCGAAAAATTAAGGCAGCCATTTACGAAAATTTAAAAAAAATCTGTCATAAATTCGGACATAGAATATATCGCGTTTTTCAACAAATGGTCGACGAAAAAATTCAATTTCGTCAATCGTTCGAAAAGAAATTGCTAATTTCGTCAAAAGATCGCGGGATAAACGCAAATTTCGTCAAAGGATCGTGAATTTCGTCCAGGGATTACGAAAAAAAGACTTGAATTTCGTCAAACAATCGCCGAAAAAACGTAAATGTCGTCAAAAGATCGCGATAAAACGGCAAATTTCGTCAAAGGACTGCGAAAAACCACATTTCGTCAAAGGATCGCGAGAAAACGGAAAATTTCGAAAAAGGATCGGGGAAAAACGCATATTTCGTCAAAGGATCGTGAAAAAACGACAAATTTTGTCAAAGGATCGCGAAAAAACCGCATATTTTGTCAAAGGATCGTGAAAACACGGCAAATTTCGTCAAAGGATCGTGAAAAAAAGGCAAATTTCGTCAAAGGATCGCGAAAAAACCGCATATTTCGTCAAGGGATTGCGAAAAAAACGGCAAATTTCGAAAAAGGATATGGGAAAAACGGCAAATTTCGTCAAAGGATCGCGAAAAAAAACCACATATTTCGTCAAAAAATCGCGAAAAAACGTCAAATTTCAAAAAAAAGAGCGCGAAAAAAACGCATATTTCGTCAAAGAATCGCGAAAAAACGGCAAATTTCGTCAGAAGATCGCGAAAAAACGGTAAATTTCGTCAAAGGATCGCGAAAAAACAACATATTTCGTCAAAGGATCTCGAAAAACGACAAATTTCGTCAAAGGATCGCGGAAAAACCGCATATTTCGTGAAAAGATCGCGGAAAACCGGAAATTTCGTCAATAGATGGCGAAAAATCGCAAAATCGTCAAAGGGGTGCGAAAAAAAACACATAATTAGTGCCGGGAGTGGATTCCCCCTTCCCCCCTTATTGTATACTTTCAGAAAATTTGTTTTGAATTTCGGAATTTTTTTTACTCAGAATCACCCCTGAGTTTCTTAGAACTTGGGTACGGCAGTTGACGTGCCTGACAGGTGATCTCCGGCACCTGGTGGCACAGCTCAATTTTACCCAATTCACCTGCGTTCGAAGCAGTCGGTATTGCAAGAGCATGTATTAATTCTCTTGTTTACGGCATGGCACACTCTTGGGTTTCCAGCCCTAAAGCTTCTAGAGAATTCTGGTAAGTCCCCAAGTGTTCTGTGGAAGCTTCCTCTTTACATAGGCTCTGCTACTGTAACGACCTTCATCAACTGCTTCGGTGCAGGGGAAGTGTACGCAGGTGGCGATGTTCTCCTTGGCCGAAGAGCACACCTGTGGGGTCATTTCCCTGTAGATAACTCATTTGGGTTCACAAGAACCTTGAATCAGTGGTGAGTACGCTTGACGTCAATTGCAACTGCTCAGAGGCTAACGAAAAAGACATGGATAGGATCATGGATAAAATAATGATTCTGATGTCACAGGGTCCAAACTCGAGGCTAACGAAAAAAACAGGCTACCGTGGTGCATTCCACTTATCTTTTTTTACAAACCGCTAGAGTGACGTGATGCTCTTTTCGTACACTTGCATTCGAGCATCACGTGACTCCCGCGGTCTGTAAAAAAAGATACGCGTAAAGTACCGCGGTAGCCTTTCTTTTTCATTAGCCTCGCAACTGCCCTACGGGGCTGTCCATAAATGATGATACACTTTTTTTCAATATTTTTCATCCCCCTGCCCCCCCTTAGTCACAAAGTGTCACACTTCACCATACCGCCTCCCCCCCCCCCCTTGTCACATGTCACGCTATATTATATAGACATATACTTGGAGTTCAGAAACAAAGCACTACGTTATAGATCATGTTTCAAATTTTATTTTTCAACTTTAAGTATAAGTTTTAATGACATTTGTGAGCATAACAGTAAATTATTATTCGTGTATTTATTTTGTATAAAATAAGATTACGGTTTACGACAAAAACATAATTAATATACAATAAAGTAATACAATTAGTAATAAAATATTTATATGTTTTTTTGAAAAGAAAGGAATATAAGTGAAAACAAATCACGTGAAAGTTGTTTTAGTCCGATTAAAAAATACACTCAAATTCTGGTAATTTCAAAATTTGATCTGCTGATTTTAATGATTTTATTTTAACCAAAGTGTGTGATGTCACACTTCTTCTTACCCCCTCCAACCCCCTTGTCACAATTTCATGAACCCCCCTCCCCCTCCAAACGTGACATCATTTATGGAGGCCCCTATAGAGCTAGGGGATCAGCAGAGAGGTTTCCAAACCCGGTAGCAGAATGGGCCGAAAATGGAGCGTTTGGAAGGGACAGCTGGCAAACAAGGAAACTGAGTCATACAATGGATCCGGCTGTCCATGGAAGTAGCATTCGCCTCACGGCGAAGGAGTGGGATAAGCGCATAATTTCCCTGTCCACCGCCGATCGACGATTGGGACTTTAACGCTTTCTGATTAATTGTTAAACCGAACGCTTCTTAAGTCATTTCTGGTTGAACTTTGTTTCTTATATAATATGTATTAATTTCTATATAATCTAATTAATATATAACTGTAATATAATAAATATTATAGTAATATAATCTAATTAATTTCTAAATAATCTAATCTCTATATAATATAATATTTCTATATAATCTAATAATATATATTAATTTCTTATATCATATCTTCTTAAATCTTCATAATCCTCCAAAATACCGGAAATGACTTAAAAAGCGTTTTATTTTATAAATAATCAGAAAGCGTTAAAGTCCCAATCGTCGATCGGCGGTGGAGACGGAAATTATGCGGGATAAGCGTACACTTTGGAAGACCAGTGGTAATATGGTGGGCGGCATTGTAGTGAGAGATGAGAGAGGATGGACTGACATTGACAAAAAGGGATGGCAGGCATACTCTAGGCGGTTGCAAACAGTACAATTGGCCAAGCTCAACATATGGACACTGTTTACACTATGACTACACGGGCAACCGCCTTCAGATAATTTAACGTCTTAAAAGTCTTAGCTCATATGGATGAGAATTGTGGTTTAAAAAGAGGGATCTACTGAACAATACTCCTCAAATGTCTTCTACAGAGCTCCACTTGAGTGTCGTACCCCAGAGCATGGCCGTAGAAACAAAAGATCGGTGACGAAAGAAATCGATGGCGACGCTTTTGTCCGGTGAAACGGAAAGGTGGTAAGCAGTGCAATGTAATAGCAGCATGTCTATGCTGTTTTATGGTTTTGCAAAGGTGCTTGCTGAGGGGTCTTCTCCCAGCGTGTATAAGAGGATCAGGATATGGACTCTAGGATCTCAAAAATATGTTGGAGGAAAACCATGAATAAGAACGGGGAGAGGACGCTTCCCTGGGGCCCGCCTCTCTTGCACTGCCGACTATTGGAGTAAACTGACTTCCAGCGGATGCAGATGGAGCGGTCAGTCAGAAAATGTGCGATCCAGCGTCTAATCTTGCCCCGTACGCCAAGGACAGCGAGTTTGTAAATCAGCCCGTTGATCCAAACTGAGTCATATGCCAACCGGATGTCTAGGCATATTGAAGGCCGCTTGACGGGAGTTACGAGCACCAGAGATGTCATCATAGAATTTACTGAGAAGCGATGTACAATAATTAAACGGCATAAAGCCATAGTGAGAAGCATGAAATATGTTATTATTGCCAACCCAGTAAACAAGGCGATGAAGTATAAGGCGTTCGAAGACTGGAGCAGACAGCCATCAGTTCAATCGGACGATAAGACAATGTGAAATGGGCTGGTTTCCCTTGTTTGCGAATAGGAACTATGATGGGAAGGTTGTTGTAGAGAGCCAGTAACTTTCCTGTACTCTCTAGGGAGACGCTGCAGAAGTTTGGCTGAGATCCCGTCTCTTCCTGGGGTCGTGCGACGAGGTCTTCTGGATCAGAAGCAATAGCTAACTTTTCGTAAAGGGTGCGGTCATACGGCATCGGGTATTGGGGATCGTATTGACTGAAGGCATTGAGGAAGAGCTACGAATAAGTAATTTTGAAAAGAAAAGAGTTACTTCAATTTAGCATTTTTTAGTTTACGACATACAATTGTTTAAAAAAAATCGTTATTACCATTGCCTTTTTCTACTACTAACATATTACGTAGATTAAATTGAATGTGCATAATAAGAAGGCAACACTAGTCACCAGACTGGCTCATTCTTTCTCAAAACGTTACAAATATTTACCATTGTGTTTTCCTGCACCCAAAGGTATGAAAACATGGAGGACTGGGAGCAGGAAAACACAATGGTAAACCTACGAGCCAACCGCTAAAATCGGGTTTTTTTCCACCAAGATATGACTTGGCAGACCGATTGCGTTTTAATATGCGAATCAAGTTTTAACTAATTCTATAATTTCAGCCGTGAACTCGATGAGATGATTGTCTGTGCTGCCGCCTCCCGGTCTATCTGTAAGAGAATAGAGACATACGTGAAATAAAATTTGATTAGCTATGACGATTTAGGACGAATTGTTAAGCATCTAGGCCAGTTTGTCATTATCGCCAAGTTAGTCACGTTAATGCAGTGCTTAAGGAGTGGCAACCTGGAACACTTTACCGCCGCAAGTAACCTCCATCGAAAATGAAAAAACATAAAAATGAATCTGATGTAATCAAATGAGTTTGATCGAATGATGATTTGGTTCACCTTTAGCTCTGATCACAGCCGATATTATTCTTGGCATGCACTCAACACGTTGCTATACAGTTGCAGAGGAATGTTGACCCATGCTGACATAATGGCAGCTGTAAGTTTGGTCAGATTGGATAGAGGCGTTCGACTTTGTCCCACAAATGCTGAATAGGATTGAGGTCAGGGTTCAGGGGACAAAGCTGGCCATGGAAGCAGACTAAACTCTGATGTTCCTCCAACCAATTTAAGACCGATCGAGCGCGGTGATAAGGTGCATTGTCCTGCTGAAAGTGACCATCTCCATAAGGGAACATTATGGCCATAAACGAGTGCACGTGATCTGCAACGACGTTGAGGCAAGCTGTGCTGTTCAGAGTTGTGTTCACATATATCGACGGATCCAGTGTACTCCAGCAAAACATTCCCCACACCATAATTCCACCGCCACCAAAATGAAGAATTGTCATTTGGCAGGAGGCGTCCATGCATTTGAGCTGTTTGCGCCATATTCTGATTCTGCCATCTGCATGATGGAGCAGGAAACGAGATTCATCGGACCAGGCTACACCCAAGGCTTTCCAGTACTCAAGTGACCAATTTCGTTGTTTCTTTGCCCATAACAGGCGCCTTTTGCTATTTTTATGTGATACCAAAGGCACTCTTGATGGTCTCCTGCTGCTAAAGCCCATCCTTTGCAAAGTCCGTCTTGTTGTGCGTTGGGATATGTTTTGGGATGCACCTGCACTGATTTCAGCTGTAATTTGACGTATTGTTGCCCTTCTCTTGCTGCGAACTACGCGTGCTGCTCGCTTTTCCCCTTTCTCGTTCACTAATATTTTTCGACCGGAATGGTGCTTATCGCTTGAAGTTTTTTTTTCAACTGTCACTCAGTAAACACTCCATATACTGTTGGATGAGAAAATCTTAAAAAAGTCGTAGTTTCACTAACTCTTCTTGCACCGACGATCATCCCTTGTTCAAAGTCAAATTAAATCTGTCGTCTTACCCATTTTTACAGTAACGGCCGTGCTTATTCCCAGGTAGCACAGCAATATTGGCCTATATCGGGAACAACGATTTCGCAATATCGACCAATATCGGTAAACACCGGACCGGCCGTTATTGCATGGCTAGCTTTTTTTCCAATATCGGCCTATATCGGGACCCAATATTGACCGATATCGGTGAACGCCGGACCGGCCGATATCGGTGAACCCCGGACCGACCAATATCGGTGAAGCCCGGACCAACCGATATCGGTGAAGCCCGGACCGACCGATATCGGTGAACGTCGGACCGACCGATATTGGTCAAAACTGGATTCAGCACTATAAATTGGCAAATCTTTTTTTTTCTCATATAAGGAGATATTGATTACTTGTCTTAGCAAAATATTAGAAATCAATAACTCTTTACATTTGGAAAAAAAAAGATTTACCATTTTATATTGGTGAGTCCAGCTTTGAATTAGCTAATCCATGTATATATAAGCATCTGAAATGTCACATGGATTAACTGTTTTGTTAAAGGCCTCAGTTTTTATTATTACATCCATTAGATATAATTGTAATATTAAAGATTATGAATGAAAGAATACTAAAAAAGCATTTTATTAAATTTAATATTAATAAAATAATTTATTCAAAATTTATAATAGCTACATTTTGATATTTTTTTTCTTTTTTTCAGTTTCAGTGTTCTATGTGAAAATATTAAAATGTAAAAAAGATAATTAAATGTTACTTTTCTCATTAAAAATAAAAAATCATATTATATCCATAATAATAATTTGAATTTGTGGAAGTGGTCCTACGAAGCAGAGAGTTCTTTATATAAGCAATTCTGCGTTGTTAAGTCATTGTACATCACTGTCGGTCTGGTTTACTTTCAAATAAGAGGTGTCTCTAATTTTTTGGCCACTCAGGGTCTATAAGGAAAGGACAGATGACGTCACTGTTGGTTAAATTACTGTTGGTTTGGAAGAAAAACCTGTTCGTTCTTTGCGACTCCTACCGTATACATGACATGGAGCGATTTGATTGGTCTACGTTAAACTGGTCTATAATATGATTGGCCTACGTCGCCATGACGATTCCTGCAATGATAGCTGCGACAAAAATGCAGTGGTAGACTGATTGCTGGAACTGTTTGTTTGTAAACATGCCCTTTCCTTATAACCTCGGAGAAGTACGCGCGTATGAAGATAACCCGAACATTATTTAAGTTCAATGGTCAATCTCTTCAATGATTGTAATGCTCTCTTTCTTTAGTAGTGTGGTGACTAGAGAACATTTTATTGGACATAAAGGCCACATTTCTCTTCCAAACTCTACTATAAATGATCAAATAAAAGGGAATTGCTTCTTAATAGCCCGAATTTTGTCTAACGCATCAGATAATATAATAGTGCAATGGCGTTCGCATTGTATTAAGCATAGGGCAATGTATTAAGCATACTTTAAAATACAAGGTCGAATTCACCATTTCATTTGATTTAAGGTTCATTTGTAAAATGGACCAGTGCAGTGGGCTTAGCCTGCTTGTTTGATATATAATTGTAGACTACATTTTATAAATCTATTAAAATATGAATTAATTTTCTTTCATCTCGGTTACAGGTGAATAAAGATTTTTTTTTGTTGGGTTTCGGTTTTACTTCCAATGGAATTTTCGTGTTTGGGTCGGGACAACGCGATCCGCGCAGGACTCTGGGGGTACAAAATCAAAATTGTAAGAGGAAAGTTCGAAAAGCGGTGTTACTTTAAGTGGGATTTTTGTAGGGTCTCAAAAGTTTCGCAGCGCGCTAAATCTTTTAAGAGCTCTAATTAGTCATTTTTTTAAAATTATAATATAAGGAACTACAGTAACCTCTAAGAAGGGATTTTAAATTTTTGAATTGCCCTGCGCGCTTAAAACCCAGATTGCGCTACTGGCATGAAGCATCCAAGAATCTTTTTATGGTGCCCTACACTAGAGGTCTGCACGACCACAGGCCTCTTTTCATTCACGAGACTTGCACCGGGTCTGGTCTTCACTCTTTCAGGGCCGGTCTCGGGCCGAACTTTTAGCTTTTATACTGGAGCAGATTTGGGCCAAGATTTTAGCTTTTATACCGGACGGGCCGGGCAAAAAGAAATTGTACGAGCCAAACATTTTGCTTTTATACCGGACCGGGTCGGCCAAAGTTTTTTGTACGGATTGGGCCGGGCCTGGGCCTGTAAATTTCGGCCCGTACAGACCTCTACCCTACACTTCGTAGAGAAGTCTAAGTCTGGATTTGACAAAATTGGAAGAGGTGAAGTGAGTAAGTTACCAAGAGTAATTGCAAAGCTGTAACAACTGGTACACTAGAGGACCAATAACCGAAGCACAATACACAAAGAACCTCTTAGGGGGTCATACTGCTCACTAATTTTGATTCAGACACTTCAGGCTATTGCCTAGCCCAAGTGGAGGTTTTCAAGAGTTAGCTCGGGTTGGTCAGCCTTGAAAAAGGCCCTTTGCTGCTTTATAACTGATCCACATACGGCTGAAAGACAAATGGCGCCAACTGGGATCTAAAAATTTAGATTAAATGAAATCCCAGGCCATGGTCAGAATATGGCACAGGCCGCATTTGGATTTACGCCTTGACATCCGCGTTTTAAACGTTATGAATCAGACGGTATTTCGTTGGTCTCGGTTTAATACGAATATCTCCTTCCGTGTCGCATACAATCTTTCTCCTGGCGACGTACGACCTGCCTCCAAGCTCTTATTCGTTGACTTGTCTTATTCGATCAGCCGTGTACCGGCACGACCAATGAAATACACTGCCGGTTCATGACGTTTCAAAAGTCATGAACCGGCCATGTATTTTGTGTTAGTCACGGTACCAGCAAGTTCTGGAATCCATGGAATGTAAGTTTGGACAAGAACCTCTGTCTAAGCATAGTATGGGCATCTGCACTGTGTGTAAATCGTTGCTCTCATATAAAGACATCCTAATTAAGATAGACCTTTTAGAATTAGACGATGCTTTGTGAGCCTGGTACTTGTTGTCAATTATGAACGTTGTTTCCCAACTACAGCTAGGATGTCACTATAAAACAATGGCGACATACACACACGGACACGGCGGCTGCGCTAATTTCCACACTATATCTCAGGCTAAAAATGTATGATGTATCGACTACTCTGATCATAAGAGTAGGCGAAGTTTTGAATGAGAAGTAGTTTTTGTCCACTAATTGTCCATGTGCGGTAAAGTTGATCAGGGCTACCTTTCTTTAACTTTCGACGAATGAATGTGAAAACCTCGGAACTTATGAGTTTCTGCTTTTCATCGATATTTATGCAAATTTTCACATCTGGTCAATCGATGTTTTAAATAATATATAAGCTTCGGAATGCGTTGGGAAATTGGAACTTGGGTGGAGTTTCTACTCTTTGTGAGTTATTGTGAGATCCGGCGATCGTGCTCATCTAATTCGAAGCTGGAAAGGAGAATAGGGCAGTTGCAATTGACGTCATGTTGGAGGTCACACTCTACAAATAGGCAGTTCTGATTGGTGGAAGTACCCTGACCTCCAAGTGAAGTACAATGGTTGATCAGCTGATTGCAACTTCTCTATAACAGTGGGTAAGAGTTTATTGTCATATTTCCTGCTAATTCAATAAAGTTAATTTCGGGGTGCCATTTTTAGTCGTAGCCTAGGCGGACATCTTGAAATCAGTGTTCGGCGAGCTTGCATATTGGAGATTAAGTCTGGCTGAAAGCATCTTGGTTTGCTACGTCTTCAAAGCTGTAAAAGTAACGTTTTTGAGTTCATTATAATTGACATTTGAAGTTGTATTTCGTTGATTGAAGTTTTGGGGAAGCTGATTTATCTTGGTATAATGAATATTTAGTGGTGTCTTTCTCAAAATCCTAGCCAAATTAAATTTTTAATAAATTTGACTTTGAATTTTACATCTTGTTCTTGTGCTCTCTTTTACGACTGACTAGACTGGTTCATTATCTCTAACAGCAAAATGGCTGTTTCAAATGTTTTGGCCAAAGTGTGGTAAACAATATTCCAGAGCGTGGCGAAACTCACCGGGACGAGTTCGACATGCCAACAAACATTAGTTTGGCGATAATGGCAGACGCATTAAGATATTGGCGATTCGTTTTTGTCCACAATCGTTTTTGCTAATCAAGTTTTATTTCCCTTATGCCACCATTATGTTATAGAGGCACCCTAACTACAGTTGGTCGAAATGTGCGATTGATGAAGATCGGATGCCTCTATAAGAGAGTTGCGTTCTGACTACATTCTCAGACTGAATATTTTGTCCAAATTATGGCAGCCAACAATCCATAACTTGGAGATAAAGTTGAAAATAACCCGCATATTTGGTAGCTATAGGTCTCAAAGCAACACTCCTTCAAATATTCCTCTTTATTGATTTGTTTGCGAGTTGCATAGTATTTTTGCATTGAGTTCTTTTAAGTTGGTTTATTTTATTTTTGTTTACATTGGCTGATTTTGATAACAGGAATGATGAGACAAACAGCCCTGTAGCTTATAGGTCTCAAAGCAATCACCGTCAAATGTCAAACAGGAGCTTATATTCATGTCAGGCGAGATCTGCCTCTCTCATTTTTTACTTATAGACCGGGAGGCGGCAGCACAGATAATCACCTCATTGAGTTCACGGCTGAAATTCCAGAATTAGTTAAAACTCGATTCGCTTATTAAAACGCAATCGGTCTGCCAAGCCGTATCTTGGTGGAAAAAACCCGATTTTAGCGGTTGGCTCGTAGGTTTACCATTGTGTTTTCCTGCACCCAGTTCTCCATGTTTTCATACTTTTGGATGCAGGAAAACACAATGGTAAACCTACGAGTCAACTGCTAAAATCGGGTTTTAAGGTGTTTTCCACCAAGATATGACTTTGCAGACCGATTGCGTTTTAGTAAGCGAATCGAGTTTTAACTAATTCTGGAATTGCAGCCGTGAACTCGATGAGGTGATTGTCTGTGCTGCCGCCTCCCGGTCTATTATAAATAATTTGATATTTTAATTTTTCTTAACATTTTTGCTGCTGAAGCGTACATTTTGTTAGTTTTCATGTGAACTGTGCAATATTTCTGTATTTATGTTTTGTTTACATTAGTTATCGCAAATATTTTTATTAGTCAATCATTAATATGCAAAAAATTGTGAATACAGATCTATTACAGTTGCATAACAGCTGTAAATTAGATTATTCTATAACTGAAACTTTCTGAAAACTCCCGGGAATTTTTTTATTTATGTCCCAAAACACACGATTTATTCCCGGAATTAAACCCGTTTTTTTCATATTTTGCAACGCTACGTAGAGATAATCTCTGAAGGAGTTCGATTAAATGAGTGAGATATCAACAAACGTTACCTGACGACTATGTTTTTGTCCAAAATCGTCTACACCAATCAAATTTTAATTCTCGAATGTCACCACTCTGTGAGGAACCCTAGTAGAGATGTTTTATCAGTTTTGTTTTTCATTATTGGAATTAGATCGTTGATCTAATCCAGTTACGCTCATATTCACCATCT
The DNA here is from genome assembly GCA_963931845.1 of Maratus michaelseni. NCBI lineage: Eukaryota > Metazoa > Arthropoda > Arachnida > Araneae > Salticidae > Maratus > Maratus michaelseni. The sequence continues at coordinate 225,488,501 of OZ007596.1, forward strand.
ACCTCAACTGCCGGTTAGCGCGAAAACCTCGGTCGAACATTCAAATGATATTCACCATTAAACTGATTTGACATGATCGCAGCTGAAGTCCAATCAAATTAATCGTGAATACCATTTGAGCTTTCGCGCTTAACCAGTATTTAAGGTCGAGGGTAAATACGAGAGTTAATTGTAACGCACAACTGATGTTTTACTACAGCTGATATAGACTAAAGTGTTGCCATGCTCAGCCTAAATCTAAAATGTCTATGGACGAGCCTGCTGTTTTCACCAAACTAATGTTTATTGCATTATCTCACCAGGGTGCATCTATATGAGACTGGGGACATGTCCCCAGTCGCACAAGACACGTGTTAAGACAGAAGTTTTTGTCTAAACCTAAACTATTGCAAACTTATATCCCAGAACTCGTCAACTCTCGTCTGGACGAGTTCGATTAGATGAGTCAGACTAATTAACAACAATTAGTTTGGCGATAATGGCAGGCACTCTAAGATGCTTGGGATTCGTTTTTCCCAAAGTTATCTCAATTAATTAAATTTTATATCGCACTAGGACTAGGAGACTCTGCCCCCTGCGCCAATCTCCGGAATTTTTTGTCTGACTCTCTTTCTAAATATCATCTTTCCATCTATATTCATATTTCTCTATCTTTCTATGTCCATTTCCTTATCTCCGCCTATCTATCTATATCACTCTATCTCCATATCTTACTCTATCTCTCTATCACTTTATCTCTGTAACTCCCTAGTTCTCTCTCCATCTATCACTATATCTCCTTCTCCCTATCACCGTCTATATCTCTATTTCCCTCTAGTTCTCTCTCTATCACTTTCTATCTCCATATATTTCTCTATCTGTATATATCTCTATCCTCTATTTTCTAATTCTCTCTATATCCCTGTCACAATCTACCGCTATATCTCCTTCTACCTCCATTTATATCTCCCTCTAGTTCTTTCTCCGTATCTAGCTTTGAATCTCCATATCTCACTCTATTTCTCTGACATTATCTGTCTTCATATCTCTCTATCACTATATCTCCTTCTATCTCTCGAACGCCCCCTTGTTCTCTCTCCATCTATCACTATATTCCCCTCTACCAATATCCCTTTATCTACCTATCACCGCCTATATTCCTCTAGTTCTCTCTCCATATCTATCTATCACTATATTCCCCTCTACCTATATCACTTTATCTACCTATCACCGTCTATATCTCTATTTTCCTCTAGTCCTCTCTCTATATCTATCTATCACTATATCTCCTTCTATCGCTATTGCCCTCTATCTCTTTATATCTCACTCTATCTCCTTCTATCAATGTATCTTCCTGTTTCTTTCTATCTGTAGCCAGGGATGGTGTCCAAATGCTCTGGATACCAGCAATAATGCAAAGTTTTCTTTGCGTTGATTATCGCTGAAAAGTATTCTGATTAGAAAAGTCAAAGAAAACTTTACAAAATTAGTGGTATTCAGAGCATCTGGATTCTGGACCCCCACCCTGACTATGCCACTGTTTGGAGCTATCTATCTAACTCCCTCTAGTTCTCTGTCCATATTTAGCTCTCTTATCTTCCTCTATTTTTTTTTTACATCCGTGCATCTCTCTATCCCCATCTAACTCTGTCTGTCTCTCTATCGCCTTCTAGTTCTGTCTCTGTATCTATCTCCTTGTATATGTTTATCTCTCCCCACTCTCTCTGTCTATCTCTCTATGTAACAAAATTTTTTTACAAACCATGAAGTTTCATTCATAAATTCGTTTCGTATATTCAAATCACTTGCTAGTCATTTCATAAAATCGTTTCATTAGGATTTTATATATATAGGATATGTTGCACACTCATATAGAGGCACCCTTGTTTCACAGGACATTACCCACAAATAGCAACAGCCGCGTCTCTGCAGGTATATATATCAGAAAAAGACTGTATAGTGGTAATCAAGGAAGCAGAATTCAAGTATCCTTCACGTCTTTTGGTGTTTATTTCTGTACAACCTTAGCTGACATGACATGGACAAGTCTTGTCTAATCATGGCAAGAACTGTCAAGTTTTGGAATGTGGGTTGTGATATTTTTAACAAAAATTTCCAATCTCAGCATACGCCCTTTGCATATGTTGCCACTATCCTATTTATTAAGGCACTCTACTAGTGACAACATAAATTATATTGAATGTGGATGATAATAAAATTTGTTACAACCACTCTTACTAAAATACACCTACTGGTATTCTCTGACACAGTTATAAACTATTTTTATTCTTACCTACACTTCTTCTCCTTGCATTTCAATTAACCCCTTGAAGGGCAGTGGGACATATATATCCCACTTAATTTTAATTCCTAAATGTCACACTGACACAAGGCTTTTGAAATATTTTTTTTTTTTTTTCATGAGCGTGAAGAAAGGTTTTTACTTATTTCCTAATAAATTTGTTTCTAAATTATGGTGAAAATGAATGAATTCAACATTTTAGCAACAGGAGTACTTTGCCACTGAAAGGGTTAAAGCAGCGTGATACCGAAACCAGAGAAAATTAGAGCTAATTTCTAGCGTTTTTGAAATTCCAATATTTGTACGCTGGGGAGAGGGGGGGGGGGGGAGGCATTAAATTAGACCTCACAGTTTCATTTTTATAAAAATAAATAAAACGCCAACCCAAAATAGGCTCAGAGGGGTTTGGGAGAGAGAAGAAGAAATAAGACGCCTGGCCCAACCCGAGTCTGCAGGCTAAGCTCGTGCAGACCTATTGTCCAACCACTGCATACCTCTACAGCCATCATGGGGTCGTGTCACTTCTTTGTTCTGCTTTCTTTTGGTACGCCGTTATGTTGGTGGTTCTAGTGGGAATACGAAAGATCTTTACTCCATTTTCGCATCTAATTTAAGAGAATGGAGTTATACCACAGAATATTTGTTATAACCTACTTTGTGTGACATCATTTGTCATTATGGTGCATCCATGGGTGCAAGAAATCCATCTATGCCAAGACTGAAAACTTTTAGGAATAACCAAATGAAAATGGTTTAGAGGATTTCTATGTTTTGCATTATGGCTAAAAATTGATCTCTTGCAATAAAAGAAAGCGATTAAAAATTCCTGAGAGCAAAATTGCTATAATTCAAGTAAATAAGGTAAAATGTACAATCAGTCACACAAAAAAATCTCCAAGACTGAAGGTCTTGCATCCATGGGTGCATCTTTCGAGTTAGACTGTTAGTAAATAATATTATTTCAAGGAGGTAAAACCATACCTCAGAATATGCAAGGAGCTTAGAAGTTGATCTTTTAACCAAAGAGTGATTAGGAGTTAACGTAAAAGTCTTTTGGAAGTTTGACTCTCTAGATGAGTACAGCCTGTGTCTGTTGTGGACCCCTGTAGCATAGGGGTACCAAACATTAGGTTCGTTTTCCCTATTTTACTATGTTTATTTGAAACCACCCTGCCCATAAACACCTTCAAAACAAAATCCAGGGAGGGGCAAGATTTTGGAACAGAGTGCCTGCAGCCAATGCAAAGGTTGCAATTTTATTTATAATGATGAATATAAATATGAAATAAATTAACTAAGAGTTTTTCATCACAACCCCATGTGCAAGGCAATTTTTATCACATCATCATAATCAGAAGAATAACAAATAACACATTAAAAATCCAAAAATAAACTTCTACTGCTTTTATTTAAAATGAAGAATTCAGAGTTTGGTTTTTTTTCATCAGATCAGGGAAACCCTGAACTCCTTTTTAAGCACTATCTCCATAATACTAAATGCTTAACACTTTCGCTGTTTCTCCATATAGAAATTAGAAGTCAATTTTACCCTAAAGTGCGGCACCAGTTATGGGTGACAACTGATATAATCTTAAAATATGTACTGGTAACGTAAACAAAGGCTGTATTAAGAATATGTATATGGATTTTCTTCTCTTGAATTAGTTTTAAAAATAAACTTTGTTTAGAAAAATATCAAGTTATAAATTTCTAGAAATTCACATTTTTTTTTTTCATATTTTAAATATTTTTTAATATTTATATTAATTTAAATTGCTGTAGTAACTGATATTTTAATAGAGAAAGAAATTCTAGACCCTTATCTGTTTTATTATATAAATGTTTAATTTGTCTTCTTTTTTAATTACATTATATAAATTAATAGCACCTACCTTCTATTTGCAAATAGGTTTCCAACTTCCAACAAAAAAATAAAGGAAACAATGTTTATGGAGTAAAAAATATTTATTAACACTATAAAAGTACACATAAATTTTATTAATAGATGAACAACTATGAGGGCTTCAGCTCAATGAGCCCCTCTTTTTATTATGTCCTTGAACATTATTCTCTGCCCCCCCCCCCCACCTTTCTTTCCAAAATAAACTTATAAAGAGAAGTTTTCAATCAATTCCCTTAATTTTAATTTAAAATATGAAATAATTGTTAGGAAGTATATTAATCTTAAAGGTTAACCTATTGTGATTACTTTGTTTTATCTAATACAAATCTTGTCATCACAATAAAGTTTGAAATACTGAATGAATTGAAATCTGACTGGAGTCCAGGGAGGGGCAATTGCCCTGCCTTGCAGGTACCCTTGAGTCACTTATACTCCATATAATTTCAATTGGCTTCTCAAGGACATCTATGATCTATCCTCCCCAATTCATCCTTTTATTGTCATGGAAAATAGAGCAATCAGTCATTCAAATGCTGTATTACGAAAGTTACTGACTTAAGGACCAGGACACTGACTTTGTGAAGTCAATTTAAATTATATATAGTTAGATAACACTGAGGTCTGTCCACATTTTTCAGACAATCTTTTTTTTTCTGAAAAGTCTAGTCATAATTTTGTGAATTCGAAATTATCACTATATCCCAGTTCTTGTTTATACATTTTAAAGACATACGTATGTAAAATACTTATATTTTCTTTATATATGGAAACATGACATCTAAAATTTTACTTTTAAATGGTTCAATTTGGAAATGGAAAAATTTTATGCAAGATCTACTTTAAAGTTACTCTTTTTTAAATAAAAAGATTAAATCAAAGTTAGCTCTTCCATCCATCAATAAATGAATCTACATGCCTGTACATATAAAATACAAGATTTATGAAACCCTGTTCAGACCAGGGTTAAATATTATATTTTTGAACTAACAAAAATATCTGATACTTTTTATATCTATCTGATATTTTCAAAATAGTCAATTTATTGATTATTAGAAACATTTCCAGACTCAATATAAATTAGAAACTGAAACATATTGCACTTAGCATGAAAACTTAATAAAACAATATTCAAAATGTATTTTTTTTTTCATTTATGTAACAAAATTGAAGATCAATTAATTGAAAACAGACAAAATTTGCATTTCCACCCCCCCCCCCCGCAAAAAAAAACCCCTATAGGATTTAGCATCAAGTTTTGAGAAAATTTTATGTTTTATACAACAAAATTTTAAATACGAAATAATTTGTTTTTGTTGAAAATTTGAATATAAATGTAAGTTTGTCTGCTTTTGCTTTTTCATTCCTTAACCTGTTGTTTAGTTTAAATTAAACTGAACCAGAAAATATTATTCATAATGAAGCTGTAAATTTCTACATTTAAAAATTTAACCTCAACCTTGGAGAATAGTATATACAGTAGAAGATCTTTATAACGCACAGCTTCTCAGATGTAAACAATGAATTTTGCAGTTAAGAAGCACATTCATTCCACATTGTAAAAAAAATTGCTAATTTGCAGAGGATTAAATTTGATACATTTATTCATTGTTATCATCTTATTTCAGAACTTTTTAATGAAAAAATTGATATTATTACAATAAAAATTTTAGTATTATAATGAATGATTTGGTCCAGGCATATTTAGAACATGTTTATAAAGTAAATTTAACAATGTGTGAAATGATCTATATTATCTAAAATCAATATGCACAACTCTTGGGCCCAAGGACTGCAGTATAAAGATACTGTACTATATTTTGATATATTACAGACATATTTGGTCATGTTCACAAGGTATGCTTAGTGATGTGTGAAATGTGATCTATATAATGCACAACCTTGTGTTTTTAAGTTTGGTTATAAAGATCTTCTACTGTAGTATACATTTTTTTCCACTAAAAAAGTCACTGCCAGAGCAAAAGTTCTTTATCTGCAGAACGACACAGTCAATAACAGCTTTAAAAATTCATTTACACTTGTTTTGACTAAAAAAATCATGCACAATATTTTGTAAATAAATATCTAATGTATGAAAATATCAATAATCAGGGATATGTTTAGGAAATTTTTGAGTCCTTATAACGACCCTTCAACAAAAATTCCCGTCTTAAAACAGGACCCTTCACAAAATTCTCCACCTTAAAAATAGACCTTTCAGAAAACTTTTACATCTTCAAACTGAACTTTTCAGAAATTTAATCATTAAAGTTAAATCTGACATGTCTCAAAACAATTAAAGTCATCAAATTACTTAGCCTTTTTTATACATTAAGGATATACACAGGAACCTGAATATAGCTATATTTTCAAATTCACAAAATTATGACTAATTTTCATAAATATAGAAAAAATGTTCACAATTTCACAAAAACAAGACCCTGTGAGAAAAATCCGGACAGACCCCTAATATAAAAAATCATGATATTTTGAAAACAAATATCAGATATCTATCATGATATATTATATATATCACCAAACCCTGGTTCAGACATTTTTTTTTTTTTTTTTTTTTTTTACCTCTCCAGTTTCAAATTTTCTGTGACAATCTGCAGCAAACCAAAATGTATCTATCTACTATGCTGAACCAAGCTTACTATCATAAGAAATCATAGTAACCCATAAAATAAGAAAATCTTGTACTTTCAAAGGAATGGCAAGAACATAAAATTTACTTTTTGTCTCTTTTTTTTAAAAGCCTAGAATTCTTTTCAAGTTGTTAAGATTATTCTGCTAGCTACAAAGTAATCTACAGCATCCACTGCCATGCTGCACTGTTTCTACTACTGGGCTTGATCATAATCCTATTAGTGTTTATTTTACCACCTATTCCAAGAGCTAACTTTGATTAAATCTCTGATAATATATATAAATATATATATATATATTATATATATATATATAACTCTTGCTGTCATAGTCTAATTTATTGTGATCTTTTGATTGTCTCGGTGGTACATAATAAAATACTATTGCATATAAAAACATGAAAACTGGTAGTTTTTAGCAATCATTTTTTAAATTAATCTAAATTAAGTTTTTTTTTCTTCAATATTTTCAATAGGTCATATAATGGTTATTCCTGCCTTAAGTAAGAAAAAAAATAGCTTGAAAACATCAGAACAATATAAAAATGCAAGTGAAGGTCATCTTCACATGTGAAAAAGTGTTTTATTTTGCAAGTTTTTTTTTTTTATGCACTGAAAAAAAAAATCCCCAGAATTATTGAAGTATGCCTAAATTTTTCTTTGTGCTCATTAAGAATATCTAATTAAAATTGTACATCTCAGTTTAATTTTTTTGGGTATATAGGATAGATGTGCCAGTAATGGACACCCTTAAAGAATTTCTTTAAAAATTATATTTTAATTAATAGTTATAATTATTATATTCCTGTTTTTCTTTTTCTTTTTTTTTATTATTATATTAATCTATCAACAATATTTAACCATTCTCATAGTTACATTTTCCAATGTGAATAAAAATTTAATTGTAACAGAAATAAATCAAAACACCCAAAATTCCAGTAATTGACACCCTACAAAAAGTAATAGATAATTGTTTTTATAATTGTATTTAGAACCAGAATTTCAAGAAAGCATACTAATGAAACAAAGTCATTTTCAAATAAATTTAACAATTAGGATATCTATAGTATAACTAATAAAATATATGAGAATAATTCATGACTTAAATTATTGTCACTATCAATATTTTAATTATTTTAGGTGAAATATTAAATTTCAAAGTATCACATTTATCGAGACAATGGAATGTTTAGAAGTGTTAGTAAAAAAAAAGTTTTAGAGTACTAATGCATTAAAATCATAATTCACATTATTTGTTACAGTCTTAACTTTTTAAACTACTTGATATATTACTCGTAGTAATTAGTTATTAGTATTACAAATATGAAATAAATGATATTGCACGTTGAATAAGGGTTGTTACGATTTAACCCAACCCAAAAAACCCGGGTGGGTTTTTTCAAAATTTCAACTTTAAATTACATAGATAATATATTTTTAAATGTCAGTACACCAGTCGTAAAGTTTATCACACCCCCCCCCCCCCCCCCCCCCAAAGGGAAAAAAAATGTCTTAATTCTCCCAATGACAATTTTTAAAACAAATAATTGTAACTTAATTTTCTATAAGTATGTATAACTATCACAAACACTAATTTTTTTCCCATTAAAATAAATACTTTGATATATAATCCTACAATTTAAACTCTTAACAAAATACCACATATGCTGAGAATCCTAATTTAATGACGTAGACATGTAGAATTATTTGGTTTATTCTATTAATTAATTATAATAAAAAATACTTTACAGCAAATATTTTTTTTCCAGTTCTGCAAATTTTGTTCTATCCAGTTTCAATTGCAAAAAACTTTGATTAATTAAATATAAACTACCACCCAACTTAATTCAATAACAAGGAATCAACCAAGGAAAAACCAAAATTTCCTATTTACCTCGGGCCGAGGAAATGTTACTTACTGTGCCTAAGAAAGAATATAGCAACACATTTTGGAATGCAAACAACTCAAAAAGAAAAAAAAAAATCTTGCAATCCATCATTAATCAATATGTTTCAGAATGAATTTTTACTAGAGAAAATATTTATTACATATAGGCAATCACTTCAATTAAAATGAATAAAACAGAGTTTCCCCCAGGTTTAAAAAAGGACAGGGTGCTGCTGGTGAGAAAAGGGCACTTTTCAGATTCTTAAGGGAACCTTTTTTTTAATTGTTAAAAGGTATTTTAGTTTTTAAAGCCACTTTTGATATTTAAAAATCAGGGCACTATTTTCAAGACAACATTGAGTCAATTTTTACTATGAAAGCAAATTTTTTAATGCAAAAAGGAGAAAGAGCACTTTTTTTACTGATGGGCAAGGAGGGTGCTAATTATTTTACTGAGGGGGCAAGAAGGGTGCTAGTTATTTTTATGAGGGGCAAGAAGGGTGCTATTTTGTAAACCAAAGGGCAGGCAGGGTGCAGCACCCTTCTGACACTGTCTAGGGGAAACTCTGAATAAAGGTTCCTTAACAAAATATTAGTTTAAATTAAAAGTTCTGATTCAGCACTAGTATTAGTATAGTACTTTAATGATAATTTCATTATTAAAACTATTACTAATAATCAATTTATCTAAAAGCAAAGCATAATTTTGATTATTGTCATTGATTTATATATTTTTGTAATCAATTAGTTACTTTAAATTGTATTTAGTAGTAAGTAAATTTTTTTTTCAAACATTCTAAACCACCTCTTTTCATATAAAATCCCTGATAAAACCCAAAGGGTTGGGTTTTTTCTGAAAAAACCTGGGCATTTAACAATCCTTGCGTTGAATGTTTTAAATACTAAATAAAATGGTTTCAAAATAAAGCTGTACAATTGACATTTGAGGCACCTGATCTGCCGATTTACCAATTTCATTACTACTAATATAAATTTAATTAAAATTACACTTTTTTAATGTGCAGATTTGAATAATGAAAAATTTAAGATAGAAAGTGATAAAATTTTTAAACTTGTGCGACTTAAAAAATTGTCTTTATTTAAATGGAGAGGGCTTGATCACCATGAGCTCCTCCTGTTCCTATGTTCTCAAACATTGTTTGTTTCCTGACTGTTTGATTGATTGCCAGATTATTAAATATGCAAGTTATGGTTTTTTTTTAAAAAAACCTTAATTTCATTGCAACATTAAAATTTTTATTAATTACATGAAATTAATTAAAAGCAGCTATATATATATGTAATACATTCTGGTAAGTATAATTTAAAAATCCAAATTAAAGTAGCTGTTCCATTAAATATAAAGATTTTAAGCACTATTACAGAAATTGCACTTTTAGAAATATCCACATGGGGATGTCCATTACTGGAAATCAACTAATTAAGCATTTCAGCAATAGACACGGGTCCTAAAACTTTACAAATAAATAAAATATTGTAAATGACCGTTAGTATATAAAATTCGAAGTTTTCTATCACTATCAAAGTAAAAGCATATAATTTTTGCAAGAAAATAAAAAAGATATAAATAATTGAAGCCAGCTTTCACTGCAAAACATTATTTTCTGCCAACTGATTGGTTTGATTAATAGTGTCAACAGTAACATAGATTATAAAACATGCAAGGGGAAGTTGCGAAAAAATAAAAATAAAAAGCTAAATTTTTATTGGTTATTTTTTTTCTATAAACCAAAAACTTTGAAGGGTTGCCCATTACTGGTACATCTACTCTTTCTATCTATATTTACCTTTGTTTTTAAAGATCATTAGCAGAACAACACATGATATAATCAGCTAAAGGCAAGGCATTTTATTCATATATTAATGGTTTTACACCAAAACATTTAACAAAATGATAAGCATCATTCTAACATGTTATATTACAACAAAGAAATCTCTGAAAGTGAAGAATTATGTATTTTTGGCTTAAATTCTTTGAAAAATGAACAACACTCCTTAGGTATTTTTAATCAATTGTAAATATTGTTTAGAAACAAGACAAAACAAAAATAGGGACTCAAAGTATTCGATGAATTGCTGGTTTTTTTTCAGGTAAATTTCACAGATTTTTTTTTTAAATTTTAAAAGAGAAACTTGAAATAACAGATTATTTAATCAACAATAATATTAAACAAAATTATACCTTTTATGCTGAAGTAGAATGTTGATTCCATTCTTCACTATTTATTCCTCAGGCATTCATTTTCACAGGCTACATTGAATTAGGATGTATTGAGAACAGAACTAGGTGTATAATTGAGCAAGTATTATCAATGATACGACATGAAATACTATCAGACCATATAGCAAAGACAATACTCATTCAATTAATATGCTGCGAGTTGCTGGTGCTGATGCTTGCAATGGTGGTAGGCAGGAATTGTCACTAAAAAGGAAAAAGAATACAATATAAAAGTTTGAAAGAACACAATTTCATGAAATAGTTTATTAGAAATATAATCTATGCTTATTTTTAAAGTGACGCTCAGATACTATAATATTAATCATGCAAATTATTTTTAAAATTTAAAAAAGTACACAATCACGACAGTGTTTTTTTTTTTTTTTCATTTATAAAATATGTAAAAAATTGCTGTAAAAAGGTGCACAGTACTAAATAATCACGATAGTAGATTTTTTTTGCAAAAAGTAGCATTTATAAAATGCTGAATTTTTATATTTGACAGATACTAGTACATGAATTTCTACGGGGTTAAATATTTACGTATGTATTAAACTGAGAACCAGCAATCTTAGTAAGAAATGCAATAAAGGTCAAACAAAACTAGTCACTCATTAAAAGTATACAATAATGAACCGCGATTAGCCATTTTTTTTTCCTTATGCAACTATCATTTCGATCGATGTATAGGTTTAGAAAATGCATTTTTCCAACAGAAAACCTTATAAGTAGAAGTATAAACTACTATCATAAATAATAAATATTTTAAAACTTACTTTATTCAAATTGCTACATTTTCACAGCAGAAACAGAGGAACGAGACAACAAGGAACACTAAATACAACGCTACCTACTAGGGAAATGAATGAGAATGGGATATCGCCAACTAAACACATTCGAAGGGTTACTTGTATTGTAGAAAAATAAATTATGCCAAGCCAATCTATGCTGCCAAGATGCCAGAGGTTGCCTGAAAATGTCTTGTGACCCTTTGTCCAGACGCATGCGCATTATGTGGAATGTCGCTCATTTTAGGGTCCCCACATTTTCACCTTGTAGGGGGGCTGACGTGGTCGGTGGGGCTCGGTGAGCGAGTACGTTTTCCTAGCTCCGGCGGTTATTTCAATTACGTGGTTTGTGTTTAGTTTGTTTAGTGGTGGTGAGTTAAGGAGTGGTTTTTGTGATATTTCAAAAAGGGTTAGGTCATACTTATCAGATTTGGTGAATTTTTTTGTTTTCGACATAGAGTCCTATATTGCGAGAAGGTCTCAGAATACCTCCGACAGCGATGGCGGGGTCTGAGGTCAAAGTTAAAGCTAGTCCTGTTTTGGACAAAGAAGATTACAACAAGTATAATTGGAATGACGGTAGAGAAGCAGGTGAACAAATTGAAATTATTCCGGAACTCCAAGAGTATGTAATTATCACAGAATGCCTACAAGGAGCTTTTCAAAAAGTAAACCCTATTCAAGTGAAACAAGAAATTAAGAAGAATTTTGAAAGACATAGCGAGATAGATACATTTCGATATACTCGAAATAATAAAATCCTGATAACGACGAAAAGTTATGAATGTGCGCGGGAAATCATACAAAAAAAAAAATATTTGAAAGACAGGTCAAACATAACCTAATGAACGAAAACATCACCACAAGATTTCTAATCTTTCGAATGGATGTAGACATCATGCTAAAAGAGATCCAGGTAGAACTAGAGGAGGAAAATGATATTGTTGTCCAAAATGTTAAGAGATTCCTAACAAGACAAGAGGGACGAATGGTTCCCACGGGAACGGTGCTTATTACAATTTACGGCCATAAACTCCCGGAATATGTTAAAATGTTTTATATCAGACAAAGAATTAGGCTGTTTATTGACCGTCCGAGGCGCTGTAATGTGTGCCAAAGTTATACGCACGGCAGTAACAAATGTCCAAATGAAAAAATCTGTAAACGATGCGGAAAATCTCACCCCGAAATAAACTGTAATGAAGTAGAAATAAGATGTGCTAATTGCGGTAAGCAACATGAAGCAGACAACATCGAATGCGAAACCAGAAAAAAAGAAGCTGAAATTTTAAAAATTAAATGCGAAAAGCATATAACGCTAGCAGAAGCAAGAAGACAATCCAACTCAAGGCCAGCAAACAGCTACGCGGCTAAGACGAAACAACATGTGGAAACAGCAAATATGGACGGTAATATTCATAAATTGGCGATGGTTATAGAAGATAAATTTCAACAGATAATGGATTTCATTACGCACTTTTGGGAAGTATTAGATAATATGCAGCAGATATTTGTAGAGAGAAAAGAAAACGTTCTGGAGGAAAATACGAAAGAAGCACCTGGTAAAAATAAAGTTGTACACAGAGATGTCATGACGGAGCTATATCAATGCTTGAGAAATAAAAAATTCAAGGTGGGTGAGCAAAGTCAGCAAGGAGTACAGTCTCAGATTAATATAACTGTGGAGAGTGAGGACATGATGACGGATTCGGGAGAGACATAACGATGTTGGATCAATGGGATGCTGGTAAATGTCGTATGGTCATTATGTGTTTATGGACTGTTTGTTTTTCTGGTGTTTGTTTTGTAAAGTCATTTTTGGGGTAAGTGTTTGTTTTAATTCTTGTATTTTTTGGTGGTTGATTTTTTACCTGTTTTTGTCGGGTTGTGTTGTATGGATACTTTATTGATACATTGGAATATTAGAGGTATTCGGGCCAACTTACCCTGGCTTCATACTGGGTTTTTTCGTAAGAGTGTTGTCTGGGCATTTCAAGAATCTCTGCTCAAGGAGAAGCATAAATTATTGTTTAATGATAGGAACATTTTTCGTGCTGATCGGATTGGAAATTTAGTGAGAGGGGGTGGAGGTTTGTTTTTAGCAGTCCAAAAGAAGATTCCAGTTACTATCATAAACCTGCCTGCTATTGACCGGGATCATGAGGCGCAAGGTATTAAAATTTGGTTTAAAAAGAGGTGGATTTCCATCATAAATATTTACGCTCCCAAAGGCTTCGGGGCTACGAATTGGTTGGAAAACATAAAAGATATGATTGGTGAGAATTATTTCATTATTGGTGATTTTAACATTAATTTTCTCAACTGGCGAACAAACCCGAAAGGTCAAAAAATGGTTCATCTTGTTAACTGGATTAATCGGAATGATGTAGTGCTCCTGAATACGGACCAGGTAACGAGATTTTCTGGCGGAGGTAGCGGATCTCTCCTAGATTTGAGTATGGTGTCGAGTAGGTTAGCTGGTGAGTGCAATGTGGTTGTTCATTCGGATCCGATGGGCTCTGATCACTATCCCATTGAGATTCAGGTATCGAATAGTGGTTATGAGGTCAGGAGGGAATTTTTGACACTGGTTAATTGGGATCGTGTTGGCTCGGCGGTGGCTGGTGTCGGTGAACATAAAAATGGGGATGATTTGGATAAGTGGACAAAAACTATTACCCAGACTATAGAACATTGTAAGGAGCGGGTTCCGATTAGTAGTGGGAATCTTCCGGCGTGGTGGGGAGTGGTGACTCGTCGGCTGTTGGCGCTGAAACGGTACTATTATCGGAAAGCGGTTCGGGAGTGCCAGCTTGATTTATGGGTTAAATACAAGATGTACAATGCTAAGCTTAGAAAAGAAATTAAAAAGGACAAGAAAAAATTTTGGGATACAGTGGTCAGAGAGGCTGGTAGGGGGCCAAAAATTTTCAAAATCATTCGCGGCATCAAGAAAAAATATGAAGGGGAGGTGAACACGGATTTTTGCTTCCCGAATTGTCCGCCTGACGCTACCTTCCAAGCGAATGCCCTATCCATAATGTTTCAAAACAGTCCGGTGGTACAAGGTATTCCAATCGACTTTTCGGGGAATGATGGAATGGAACTTAAATTCACATTGGAGCACTTACAAAACACTATCAGTAAGGGCAAATCCACGACCCCTGGTATTGATGGCATAAAAATGAGCTTTTTTAAAAAATTGAAAATTAGGACGCTGACAACACTCCTAGATATGTACAATGCAATTTTGGAGAAAAAGAATATCCCAGAGGTTTGGAAAGAGGTGATTATGCTCCCTATAAAGAAACCTGGAAAAAATAGGAATGATGTTCGGGGTTATAGACCCATAGCTTTAACTGTCACTAGCAAAAAGATTTTTGAAAAAATGATCCTGGACAATTTACTTAATTGGTGCATGGAAAAGAAGATTTTCCATAAGAATCACTATGGTTTCATCCCATTTAGGGACTGTGAGGCTGCGGCATATAAAATTTATAGAGATATTAGTAGGGCAAGGTATTCAAAGCGGAAAGGTTATTTGGTGGCATTAGACATCAAAGGGGCCTACGACAATGTCTGGTGGGATGGATTGCTCTTCAAATTAAAAAAGCTGGGACTTGATGGTGATCTTTGTGTTTTAATTCGGAATCTGGTTCAAGAGCTGAGGATTCGGGTGAAATGGAGGGGTTCGCTGTCTGCTCCATTCCAGTATCACAGGGGTCTTTTACAGGGAAGTCCTCTCTCCCCTTTACTGTTTGCACTTTATCTAGCGGATATCTTCGAAATCTTTGATTCATGTATACATTGTGTTGTTTATGCTGATGACATTTTTCTTTATGGTTCTCATGATGACGTAGTTTGGTTCAAAGGGATTTTACAGGAGAACATTGCCAGGGTGATTCAATGGCTTCAGGCTTGGAACTTGGAGGTAAATCCCAACAAATGCCAAATCATCAGGATTGGGCGGTGGAGGAAGGTAGAGGAAAACCATTTACAGGTGCTTGGACAGGAGGTGGATTTTTCTGATTCCCTTCGAGTATTAGGGTTTTATTTTAATCGCCAGGGGAACTTAAAAGATCATATTGCCATGTTAAGGGAAAAAACTAGCAAGAGACTGAATTTGATAAAAGTTATTGCAGGGATGAGTTGGGGTACGGAGACTAATCATTTACTGCGTATTACAAGGAGTATGATGGGAGTTCTGTTAGAAGGAAATCCTCGGATTCTGACGCATGCGAACAAAACGGAAGGTCGGCAACTCCAGGTTATCCACAATATGGCTTTACGGTGGGCTAGCGGCTTGCCTAAGTGGTGCCCAATCCCGGTCTTATTACAGGAAAGTGGGGTGTGGAGGTGCGGACAGAGGATTGAGTACCTTGCTACCAAACGGTCTATTACAGAAGTCAAATACCAGGATCATACGGAAATGCTTTCGACTGATCTACTGTACCGGGAACTAAATACACTCAGGAGGTATGGTACGGAAATTAATGAGTTGGTAAATTATAAATGGGGGACGAAAATCAGTGAGCATTGTCGGATAGTAGTCAATACATGGGCATTTCAAAATAAAGACTTTCCGGATGAGGTGATCAAGAATTCCTTCCATAACTTTGCTCAGACGTATAAAAACATGGCCACGTTCATTGCGACTGATGCTTCAAAAGACACTCATAGGACTACAATTGGGATGATGAATCAGAAGACAGGTAGCCAGTTGGCTTTTCAAATTCCGCATATCAATACGATCTTCACGGCTGAAGCCATGGCTTTATTGGTTGCACTTAAATTTTATACGGTGGACAGGGGGGAATATATGTTTTTCACGGATGCTAAAAGCGTTCTCCAGGCCCTACAAAAGGTTAATCGAAAATCAGTTGCTATTATCACGCATTTGAGAGAAGAGATTAATAGGAAAAGCAATGACCAGTATAACATGGCGTTCATCTGGGTACCTGGGCATAAAGGGATTGAGATAAATGAGTGTGCGGATAGGTTGGCTAGGAATGGACCTTTCAGCAACGTACGGATTCCGTGGTTTTCGGCTGAAGATTGGATGACGAATGTGAGGAATAATAAACAGAAAGAATCTGAATGGGAGTGGGAGCAATATCTGAATAACTGTACCGGTCGTTGTTGGGACTATGGTAGCATAGGGCATCCTCATCATTCATTAGAAAGGAAAAGTGGTGTTATATTTGCAAGGTTTTTAACGAAGACTATTCTAACACAGGCCCGGCGTAAGAGGTTTCTTGGTAGAGGGATATCGACGTGTAACCTTTGTGGTTTGGAGGAACAAACTGAGGAACATTTGGTGTTGCGATGTAAGTGGTTTTCGGGATTGCGCGAAATTGTGTTTCGCAAGATGCAGGTTTTGAGCAATACTTCGTACGAGGATCTTTTTGGAGCGACTGGGCGTAAAGGTGGAGATCATATAGTTTTGTTATCTCAGTTGTTGAATGCGATTTATGTACAGTGTCCGAGTTGGATTGATATTGATGGCGCTGGGTAGGAGGGGTCTATCAGGTTTTGTTTGGAGTGTTTGGCGGTCGTTGATTGCTGTTTTCCTCGGATCGGTTCACCTCAGGTAGGAGTTGATACTTGTGGAATAAGACAGCTATATAGAAATAAACAGCTGCTCACCGGGCCTTCGGGTCGAATCAACAACAACAACAAAAAAATGTAAACATAGTTTATTTCTTTAAAAGTGCAAGTTTTAACATCTACGTAATTATTAATATCTAAAGAATTTTAAATTTTGATGCTAACTAAAGTAAGTAATATTTTGTTGTCTTGAAATCTTATAGATTTAATGCGTTAAAGTGAATCTCTTCTGTAATTTAGTTATTGTAAAATAATAGTGTTGAATTGAGACCCTTTTCTCCTGGAAGGATTTCTGCAATGCTAGGGGGAGAAAGAATTGCACTTTTAGATTATTATTAAACTTAAAATTCCAAATCTGTTCCTTTCGATGTCCTCTCCAGGCCAATCTATGAATTCAGTAGTGGAAACATAACATTGTAGACATATGATTTATGACTGTGGCGACGCCATCTTGTACGGGCAGTAGAAAACGAGTATCTCGCAGGAAGCGATCGAGCTAGCCTTTTGCTGGGCTCTTAAGATCTCACCTACTGCCCGTGGGTTCCCAGGTTCAATCCTGGCTCCTGCACCTACTCCCACATTGGTGACCTTGGACAAACGAACACGCACCTTCACCGACACAATCACCTCCTCTGGAGTCCAACAGATGGCAGCACTGAAACACCCCAGAACGCAAAGCCTGTGAAACGATCACAGCATGAAAGCCTATGACAACTCTCATAGCACCAAAAGCCTGCCATGCCGCACATATCGGGGGTCACACGTGCGTACGCCGTGACAGCAGCAACCTGGCAACCGCCACGCAACACGAGTGGTCATCGCTCGTTCAACGTCAACGAGACGTCCTCCTCACTGGGTGGAGTACTGTGGCGACGCCATCTTGTACGGGCAGTAGAAAACGAGTATCTCGCATGAAGCGATCGAGCTAGCCTTTTGCTCGGCTCTTAAGATCTCACCTACTGCCCGTGGGTTCCCAGGTTCAATCCTGGCTCCTGCACCTACTCCCACATGACTATCCCCACTTTGGGAAGAGTTCCATATCCTATGCTGATTGGCACAATTGGCCAAAAGTGTGTAACGTCACGCAGAGTAGATAAAGTCCACTCCAGTAGTTAAAAAAGCAACCCCAAAGGCTGAAGATCGCAACAACCACATCAAACATTTATCAGCAAAAAAAAAAGGAAAAAAAGCAGCACAGGATACGGAATTTTTCCCCTCACTTTTGATAATTTGATCTTTTTATGAATATGCATAAATAATTTATTAAGTATGCCATACTTTCCAGGGGTAGTACTTGTCCTGAAATTCCTGATGTTCCTGAAAAAAATAAAAACGTCCTGAAATGTCCTAAAATATGGTAGTCTGTCCTAATATTCCTGAAATTTTGTGAGTTTTGTGCTATATCTTCATTTGAAATCATCAAATAGGGGGTAGGTGTACCTTTTTACTGATGCAAAATGATCACGAAAGTCGCAATTTTCTTCAGTCTACCGTTAAAAATATTGATTTTCATCGATTTTCACAAAAAAATCTCAATATTTGGTGATCAATTACAAAAAATCACAATTTTTATCGATTAGTCATTTAAAAAAGTTTGCTATTTTCGTCTGTCAGTCACAAAAAATCACAATTTTTACCAGTCAGTTATAAAAAAGAAAATCTTTTGCAATTTCCGTCCATCAGTGAAGGGAAAAAAAAAATAGATTTTCATCTTTCAGTAATGCAAAAATCTGTTTTTTAGCAGCTTTCTCAAAGAGTTCTGGTAAAATTACTTTTCTTTTAAATGTATACTTTTACAAAAAAAAAATTGTGTACTATTTATAATAATAAAATGTAATAAACAGGGAGTTAATGGTTTTTTCGGTTCAGTTTTCAAGCAAATGTGTCCTGAAATTGTCCTGAAATATTGTAAAAAGTATGTCCTGAAATATCTCATGGGCTAGTACTACCCCTGACTTTCCTATCATAACAGGAAATGTGCCTGTATTTCATCTTTTAATCATAAAAAATTTGGCTTAGATGCTTTACACTCACGCTAAAAAAAAAATTTAATCGGTTAAAAAAAAGAAAAAAGTCGCCAAACTTTGGGGACTGTTTTTTCTTTTATGGCAACCCGGCTATTAAGCTTGTATTTAGTTACTGGTGTTGAAATTTGTTATTGTAATCCGTATTTGCGTGGATGTTAAGGGAAATGTGTGCGCATGTCTGTATTACGTCATTGATGATGAAAAGTAGAGAAAACGTGATTGGTTGTAGAAGAACTTTCTATTGCACGTTATTGGTTGCAGAGTCACGTATTATAGAACTATATATGGAAGGGAAATAAATTTGCATAACTGTTGAGTTAATGATTGGTTTTTAATTGTTATGTGAATTATTACGTATTGGCGGTTACGGTTACAGTGGCAGTTAGAGTGGTAGAATTGAATTTATCATTCTATTTTGTTTATCGAAATTGTTTTGACGTTTGTAGAAGTTGGAAAATGTTCGTGGCTATGGATACCATTTTTCGAGAGTACCAGGTAAGTTTTTATGAGGAAGCAGAAAGGTAAGTTCAGCACTTCAAAACTGAAATAACACGATGATTTTATCTAATAGTTTGTGTTAAATTAGAATTTGAATTACCGAATGGTTACCCTGATATAGTAGTGCTCTTTAAAAGATTGAAATGACGTAATTTTATCTAAAGGGTTGTGCGAAATTACAAAATCAGTTATCGAATGATTATTCTGATTGTAGCAGTCCACTTTAGAAGAATGACGTAGGTAATGTATTTTCTATTAAATTTATGTTATAAAAATTTTTGTTAAAAAAATTTATGTTAAAATTTTTCATTTATTTTGATATTTACTTTCTGATTTTACTAATACGTCATTATTTATAAATGTTGTGTTCGTCATGAAATTAGAAACTAAATAATCAAATGTTTACACTGATATAGTAGGGCACTTTAAAAGATTGAAATGATGTAATGATTTTAACTAAAAGTTTGTGTGAAATTAAAATTAGCATCAGCGAAGGATTACTGTAATATAGTAGTGCACTTTAAAAGATTGAAATGACGTAATTAACAACATTTTCCATTAAATTTATGTTGTAAAAAATGTATTTTTGGTTTATTTTAATTGTTGTGTAGAAATACGATTTTCTGTGTTTTCGAATACGTTATTTATAAATGTTCTGTTTTTTATGTTTCCAAAATGTCAACGGAAAATAGTAGCTTGGCACAGTCTTGGAAATCGCGCCAACCAAACAGTCGGCAATCTTTTATTTACATTTTAGCGTGAGTGTAACACATCTGTTCCAAAAATTTCGCGTAATTCATAAACAAAAACCCAGTGGCAGAAAGTTCTGTAGCTGTCTGTGACAAGCATTTAAAATTTCATAATCTGTCTGCAAATTTTGCGTGTAATTTTAATGAATGAATAATACACTAAACTAGGGATTTTTCATCATTATATTTAAAACATGGTAAGCATGATGCATTCTCATCAAATCTGCTTATAACTTTTGATGTTACACGTCATTTCATCATATCACTTTTTGTAGGATTTCTAAAATGGGAAGGATGCGCTTATCCCGAGACCAAGGGTGATTTTTAGTAAAAAATATTTTCTGAAAGGATCC
Source organism: Maratus michaelseni (assembly GCA_963931845.1). Taxonomy (NCBI): domain Eukaryota; kingdom Metazoa; phylum Arthropoda; class Arachnida; order Araneae; family Salticidae; genus Maratus; species Maratus michaelseni. Next base: position 225,509,482 of record OZ007596.1, read on the forward strand.
AGGGTGGGAGGTATGGAGGATGAGAGAAATTTCCCTCTCCTGACGCAGCTACAGAAATTCTTTCTGGAGAAAAATGTCTTAATTGAAGCCCTGCATCAGCTGCAGATCGCGTTAATTCTATTTTCAGTTCAAGCTGAGTTTATATTCCTGTAAGTTGGGTTCTGGTTTACCCAATTTTTTTAAAAGTTGGTTCTGTATATTGTTTCAGATTTAAAAATTTATGTATTACACATAGATGTTTGTCTGTGTGTGATGTTTTCTGAAGAGACCGCTAAGTGCAGAGCTGCAAGATTTGGCAGGAAGAGTGAAGTGTTGTTTTGTCTGAAGTTATGCACTTCAAAGCCCACTTTTAGACTAGTTTTCTTAATTTTTTATGTTTTTTTTTTCAGTGAATTTGCTACATTAGTAAAAGGAATCAGAAATTCCTACATCTATTTTTTAATTTTTTTGCAAGTTTTAGCATTTCTTCTCGTTTTGCGACGATCTTTAGACATTAGTAAAAGGAACTGGGTTTCAATATTTTAGCAGTCTTTTTATGCAGTAAATTTTGTTTATGCTCACGATTATTTTTTTCCACAATCGTTTGATCAAAATAGCATTTTGTTTTGTTTTTTCCTTAACCATGATCTTTTACCGAAATTTGCTTGTTTGTACCGCGATCTTTTACCGAAATTCGCGTGTTTTTACCGCGATCTTTTACCTAAATTCGCGTGTTTTTACCGCGATCTTTTGCCGAAATTTGCATGTTTTTACCGCAATCTTTTGCCGAAATTCGCGTGTTTTTACCGCGATACTTTGCCGAAATTTCTGTGTTTTTACCGCAATCTTTTTCCGAAATTTCTGTGTTTTACCGCGATCCTTTGCCAAAATTCATGTGTTTTTTACCGTGATCCTTTGCCAAAATTCGCATGTTTTTATTGCGATCTTTTGCCGAAATTAGCATGTTTTTACCACGATCCTTTGCCGAAATTCACGTGATTTCACCGCGATCCTTTGCTGCAATTCACGTGTTTTTACCGCAATCCTTTGCCGAAATTCATGTGTTTTTACCACGATCCTTTGCCAAAATTCACGTGTTTTTACCACGATCCTTTGCCGAAATTCACGTGTTTTTACTGCGATCCTTTGCCGAAATTTGTGTGTTTTTACCACGATCCTTTGCCGAAATTCGTGTGTTTTTACCTCGATCCTTTGCCGAAATTCACGTGTTTTTACTGCGATCCTCTGCCGAAATTCGTGTTTTTTGCCGCGATTCTTCGTGTGCTTTTACCGCGATCTTTTGCCGAAATTCGCAGATTTTTACCACAATCCTTTGCCGAAATTCACGTGTTTTTACCGCGATCCTTTGCCGAAATTCACGTGTTTTTACCGTGATCCTTTGCCGAAATTCGTGTTTTTTGCTGCGATTCTTTGTGTGCTTTTGCCGAAATTCGCAGATTTTTACAGCGATCCTTTGCCGAAATTCATGTGTTTTTACCGCTATCCTTTGCCGCAATTCGCATGTATTTAAAGTGCTCCTTTGCCGAAATTCGTGTTTTTTGCCGCAATCCTTCGTGTGTTTTTCCCGCGATCTTTTGGTGAAATGCGCGTTTTTACCGCGATCCTTTGCAGAAATTCACGTGTTTTTACCGCGATCCTTTGCCGAAAATCACATGTTTTTACCGCGTTCCTTTGCAGAAATTCGTGTGTTTTTACCACGATCCTTTGCCGAAATTCAGTTGTTTTTACCGCGATCCTTTGAACGAAATTCGTGTTTTTTGCTGCAATTCTTCGTGTGTTTCTACCGCGATCTTTTGCCGAAATTCGCGTATTTTTACCGCGATCCTTTGCCAAAATTCGCATGTTTTTACCGTCATCCTTTGCCGAAATTCCTGTGTATTTAAAGCGCTCCTTTGCCGAAATTCGTGTTTTTTTGCTATGATCCTTCGTGTGCTTTTCCCGCGATCTTTTGATGAAATTCGCGTTTTTACCGCGATCCTTTGCGGAAATTCGCGTGTTTTTACCGCGATCCTTTGCCGAAAATCACATGTTTTTACCGCGTTCCTTTGCAGAAATTCGTGTGTTTTTACCACGATCCTTTGCCGAAATTCAGTTGTTTTTACCGCGATCCTTTGAACGAAATTCGTGTTTTTTGCCGCAATTCTTCGTGTGTTTCTACCGCGATCTTTTGCCGAAATTCGCGTATTTTTACCGCGATCCTTTGCCAAAATTCGCATGTTTTTACCGTCATCCTTTGCCGAAATTCCCGTGCATTTAAAGCGCTCCTTTGCCGAAATTCGTGTTTTTTTGCTATGATCCTTCGTGTGCTTTTCCCGCGATCTTTTGATGAAATTCGCGTTTTTACCGTGATCCTTTGTGGAAATTCGCGTGTTTTTACCGCGATCCTTTGCCGAAAATCACATGTTTTTACCGCATTCCTTTGCAGAAATTCGTGTGTTTTTACCACGATCTTTTGCCGAAATTCAGTTGTTTTTGTTAGGCCATGGAATCTTTAGTCAATGTGTCTTCCTTATTGTGTGCTTAAAGTAGTGAAATTAAAGTGGTGAAATCATTCCAAAAAGACCTAGCATTAAATGCAACTTTCTTTATTTAAATTAATCAACATGATTAGTATAATTCTTTAAAAATGAAGTAACAAGGATTAGTTAAAATTAAATGAGCCCAGCTCATATCCACCATCTTGGTACAGTAAACAACAAGAAAAATTTATCAATCAATTCCACTAGGATTCTCATTCTAACAAACTCCACAGCATTTAAGTAAGCCTGGAAGCAAAAACATTAGCTAGCCAGCAACAGTGAACATGTGGTCACCAAGTGTACTACTACATCAGCAGCTGCTCTATAAATACAGAATACAACAGTTAAAGTTACAGATAAGTTTCAGAAACACAACTGCAGTTAACAACTGGTTACTTATGCAAGGGGAAAAAAAACATACCAACACTTTTCTTAGTGACACAGAAACTGAATCCAGGTGAACTGGTTTAATCTCACCTAACAGAGGTTAAAGTTGCAGTTTGATGAATTTTGAGTCCAGCATTTCACTTTACTGTAGTGGCAATCATATTTGTTTACCTTTTTTGGCACTACTTTGCTACAACTTTACATGATGCAGGTAACACTTAGCAACTACATTTACTTTATATAATACCATAGGTTTTATTTTATAGAAACTTTACTATTTAAGAAAACTATTACAAACTATTAATTTATGAGAATGTATATTAATTTATGAAACTTTAACACTAGTCAAACAATAACACATATGCAAATTGGTTGGAGAGAGAGCTGGGAAAACTTATTGGGAAAACTTTATAAACATAATAGATTACTTATTTTACATTAACAATAAAAATGAGTTGAAAAATTTTAATATAACCCAACACATGGCCCCCTTTTCCCAGAGTCTCTCCTCAACCAAATAGCCAACTTCTATAAAAAGAAAACTTGTCACCTTGCAAAGCTTTGGTGAAAATATCTGCTACATTGACACTTCCAGATACATATTTTAAAATAAATTTATCCAAATTTTCCTTTACAAAATAATATCTTGTATTGATATACTTTGTTTTACTGTTCTCTATTTGATTCTTGGAAAAACTAATAGTGCTCTGGTTGTCACAATAAAGAGTAGGTTTATTTGAAATTAACTTCAAGAAAGAAAAATTTTGAGTTATCCTTAGTAACCAACATAATTCTTTCACGCAGTCAGATAAAGCAATATACTCTGCCTCCATGCTAGAGAGAGCTGTGCATTTTTGCTTAGTGGAACTCCAGATAATAGGCACGTCATCTAAAAACACAACAAAGCCACTTACAGACTTCCTATCAACAATATCTGAAGCCCAGCTAGCATCTGTATAAACATTTAAATTACAGTTCGATACCCTAGATAATTTTATTGCCAAGTCCTTTGTGTTTATTACATATTGCAAGATTTGTTTTAAATACTTCCAGTGAGTATAAGATGGGTTACCAGAAAACTGAGCCAAAGCTATTACAGCAAATTGAATATCAGGGCGGGATCTGGATGCAAGGAACAATAAACAACCTATCAATTGTCGATAGGGAACATCTTCAGCTTTCTCATCATCATTAGTTGTATTTAACATTACACCAGGAGTTAAGGGTAATTTGCAATGTATTTTTGGCACTTTAAAGATTTCTGAAAGTTTTTCAATATAGTTCTTTTGATGCATGTAGTATTCACCATTTATCTCTTCAAAATTTACACCCAAGAAATGCTTGATTGTTCCCAACACTTTTAATTCAAATTTGGACCCTATTAATTTTATGGCCTCTTCTAGCATATTCCTATTTTCTGCAAAAATCGCAAAATCATCAACGTACACCAATACTATTACTTTTGATTTAAAAATATAGATACAGTTACAATCTTCTATTTTATTAAAACCCAATTCCATAAAAGTGTTGTTTAACTCTAGAAACCACTCTCTTCCTGCTTGGTGTAGCCCGTAAAGAGCTCTTTTCAATTTCCAAACAAAATTTTCTTTATCCTTTTTAACAAATCCTTCAGGTTGCTCTACATAAATTAGCTCAGTTAATTTAGCATATAAATATGCCCCCTTGATATCCAAATGTTCACAAATCCAACCTTTAAAAACAACAAGTGTTACAAAGAAAAATCTCACTAAAGAAAATGAAACTACTGGTGAAAACGTGTCAAAGTAGTCTATACCTTCTACTTGTCTAAATCCTTTTGCCACATACCGAGCTTTGAAATTTTTAATTTTTCCTAATGAATCTTTCTTAACTGTATAAACCCACTTTGCTCCCAACACTTTATTCTTTTCAGGTCGTGGCACTAGCTCATATACATCTCTTTCATTAAGGGTTTCTAGTTCAGTTCGCATGGCTTCTACCCATTTCCCTCTTTCTGGCATTTTCTGAGATTCTTTATAGTCATTAGGAATTTTTACTTCAATGCAGTGTGCCTCAGCATCGGACTCTGAACTTTCATCACTACATTCTGCAGTGTCAGTGGGCAATTGTGTATTTTCATGGGGCAATTGTGAATTTTCATGGGTATTTGACGGATTAGAGCTATTTGGCTTAAAATTGAAATTTTCAGGGTTAAACACTAAACCTTTCTTTTTACAATAGGCCTCAACTTCATTTTTGCTTCTTAAGCGGGTGTTATCTTCTGGATAATAATAAACATCAACTTTACGAGCAGTTTTCCCCTTTTGTCTGACTTTTTCTACTCTGTTCCATTTCACTGAAGACGAATCCTTAGCGCCTATTTCAATTTCATTCTCTACAACAGGACTCAATTTAAAAGAAACTTCTCTCTCCTGAGTTTTAACTTTATTATAAAAACATCCCTCAATTATTTTTACATGCTTAGTTTCTTGAACATTATTTGTGCCAGGATACCATATTTTATACCCCATTGTACTTGATGCATACCCAATTAATATGCCCTTCTTAGACCTCTTTTCTAGTTTATTAGTGTACCTTTTGGGTATATGCACAAATGCCACACTACCTATTACTCTTAAGTGACGAATGGAAAACTTTCTTCCTATCCAAACATTTAACGGAGCTTTACCTCCCAATTTTGCATGAGGACATCTATTTCTTAGGTAGTTTTGTGTTTCAACAAGTTCTGCCCACAAACTAGGAGGGAGTTTTGCCTGTATTAACATAGACCGGACACCTTCCATTAATGTGCGATTGTACCGTTCAGCGACACCGTTCATTTGCGGCGAATACACATTCGTTCTCTCAGGTTTAATACCTTGTTCTGTTAAATAAGATTTAAAATCATCTGAGAGAAATTCTGGCCCACAATCAGTCCTTAATCTTTTAATCTTTCTACCGGTTTGTCTTTCTACATATGCTTTAAAACCTTTAAAGTAATTAAAAACCTGACTCTTGTATTTTAGAATATATACAAAAGCATAGCGGGAATAATCATCTATGATACTTAAAAAGTATCTAGCTCCCCCCAATGAAGGTTCTGGAGAAGGGCCCCAAACATCGAGGTGTAATAATTCCAAAATTCTCCTCGTTTTTATTTCCTCTAAAGCAGGAAAACTATGCCTTGTGCTTTTAGCAAAATTACAAGTATCACAGACCAAATCTTCTCTTTTAAGTTTGTCGAATCCTACTACATTGTTAGCTTTTGAAAATTGTACAAGATTTTTAAAGTTTAAATGCCCGTATCGCTCATGCCACAATTTCAGTCTATCACAATTTACCATGTTTACTTCATGAGAGGTTACACATTTTGCTCTTACAACGTAAAATTTGTCTATTAAGGGTACTTTTAAATATTCTAAATCATTTAAAAATAAAGTTGCACAAGAGTTATCAAACAAAACATTAAAATTCATCTCTGACAAACATCTAACAGATATTAAATTTCTAATCATCAAAGGAGCATAATAAACATTTAAAAGTGTTACCTGCTTAGTTGTAGTGCCGTGTTTTACCTCTAATACAATATCACCTACTCCCTTTATTTCCACTGAGCCTCTCGCAATGCTGGCTTTGCTTTGTATTGACCTAAAATTTGAAAACAAACATTTGTTATTACAAAAGGAGTCTGTTGCCGCTGAATCTAACAAGAACTCTGTACAGGCATCTTCTGTGACCAAAGCCGCAACAAAATGGGCACCTCTTGATTCAGATTTGGGAACAAGCCTTGGTTTTTGATGCACTCTACGACGGCTGCCTCTGCGGGAATAGTTAGGGATATATCGCCAACAGTCTTTCATCAAGTGACCTGCTAATCCACACTTAAAACACTTCCTTGATTCAGACTTGACATGAGGATTTCCACTCGATATCAAGGCTTTGCCTTCAAAATGACCAGGCATTTGAAATGATTTATTAACTTGTCTGTCATATTCAGCCAATAGAAAAGGACGAATACCATTCACTGTGAAGTCGTCATCTGCCAATTGATATAACTGCATAATCAAGTTCTCGTAACTTGCCGGTAAATGTTCAATTATCTGGAAAGCTATTTCATCCTCAGGCACCTTTTTCCCAACTTGTTCTAGATCTTTGACAGTTTCAAGCACTCTATTTATATAAGAGCTCATGGTTTCAGCTTGAACAAATTTCACTTCCATAAACTTTCTTCTAAGTGAGGCTACTCTAGCTCTTGAAGATGGTTCATAAGCAGCTTTCAAGAATTTCCAAGCTTCAAATGGATCTTTAGCTTCATATACTATGCTTTTAACTTCCTCATTCATACTCAAACAAATTAGTGCCAGTGCTTTCTGTGATCTTAATCTATTTTTATCTTCATCTATTGTCTTTCCATCTGTATCAACTTTCACTTCTAATTTTTCATTCTTTGATGTAAATTCATTCAGTCCTTGACCACAAAGCAGCATGTTGACATTAAAAGACCAGGCTTTAAAATTATCTTGACCCAACTTGGGAAAGGACATTGATGGACTTTCACCAGCCATTTTTCAATATTTATATTACTGCAGGTAGACACATAAGCCACGCTCTGCTACCACTATGTTAGGCCATGGAATCTTTAGTCAATGTGTCTTCCTTATTGTGTGCTTAAAGTAGTGAAATTAAAGTGGTGAAATCATTCCAAAAAGACCTAGCATTAAATGCAACTTTCTTTATTTAAATTAATCAACATGATTAGTATAATTCTTTAAAAATGAAGTAACAAGGATTAGTTAAAATTAAATGAGCCCAGCTCATATCCACCATCTTGGTACAGTAAACAACAAGAAAAATTTATCAATCAATTCCACTAGGATTCTCATTCTAACAAACTCCACAGCATTTAAGTAAGCCTGGAAGCAAAAACATTAGCTAGCCAGCAACAGTGAACATGTGGTCACCAAGTGTACTACTACATCAGCAGCTGCTCTATAAATACAGAATACAACAGTTAAAGTTACAGATAAGTTTCAGAAACACAACTGCAGTTAACAACTGGTTACTTATGCAAGGGGAAAAAAAACATACCAACACTTTTCTTAGTGACACAGAAACTGAATCCAGGTGAACTGGTTTAATCTCACCTAACAGAGGTTAAAGTTGCAGTTTGATGAATTTTGAGTCCAGCATTTCACTTTACTGTAGTGGCAATCATATTTGTTTACCTTTTTTGGCACTACTTTGCTACAACTTTACATGATGCAGGTAACACTTAGCAACTACATTTACTTTATATAATACCATAGGTTTTATTTTATAGAAACTTTACTATTTAAGAAAACTATTACAAACTATTAATTTATGAGAATGTATATTAATTTATGAAACTTTAACACTAGTCAAACAATAACACATATGCAAATTGGTTGGAGAGAGAGCTGGGAAAACTTATTGGGAAAACTTTATAAACATAATAGATTACTTATTTTACATTAACAATAAAAATGAGTTGAAAAATTTTAATATAACCCAACAGTTTTTACCGCGATCCTTTGAACGAAATTCGTGTTTTTTGTTGCAATTCTTCGTGTGCTTTTCTCGCAATCTTTTGCCAAAATTCGCATATTTTTACCGCGATCCTTTGCCGAAATTCGCATGTTTTTACCGCCATCCTTTGCCGAAATTCCTGTATATTTAAAGCGCTCCTTTGCCGAAATTCGTGTTTTTTTGCTATGACCCTTCGTGTGCTTTTCCCGCGATCTTTTGATGAAATTCGCGTTTTTACCGCGATCCTTTGCCGAAATTCGCGTGTTTTTACCACGATCCTTTGCCGAAATTCACATGTTTTTACCGCGATCGTTTGCCGCAATTCGAGTGTTTTTAAAGCGCTACCGAAATTCGTGCATTTTTACCGCGATCCTGCAGCCCGAAAGTTACAGACAATGTTTTTAATTAATTTCATTAGTACAGACAGAAACTGACTGCAAGAGATTTTCTTTGTCCACGACTATGTCGCCGTGTTTCTGCCACTGGGAACAAAAACTTAAGAACTTTTCATGGCAGTGTTTATCAAAGGGCTCAAAGAAGTTCTAGAGGGTGTGCACCGAGTCATTGCCAAAATATAACATACAGCTAAATAAGTCAGTTTAAAAGTTTAGCCATATCTGTACGACTATTTTAAAATCAAAATATACATCTTTAAAACCAAAATCTTCTATAACACATGGTTGTGAAAGATAATTTACAACGCTACCTCTGATATTTAACGCCAAAAATCTAAAAAGTATGCAAGAATAAACAATAATACTCTTCTCATTGAAAAACTTGCTACCTTTAATCATACATGAAATGTAAAATTAAAGTCTTGTTTATTTGTATCCATTCATATTTTATTTTTTCCACCTCTTTATTCATGGATCTTAAATATATAGGTATAAAATGGATGATGTGCCATTTACATGTTACTTCTTCAAAGGGTACGTGATGTGTGAAAAATTGAGAACCACTGATCTAAGCTAATCAGATTTTATTGGACAAAAGACGGGACACAAAGTGAAAGTGTTGAATATACTCTTTTCCTCCAAACACACCCACAGAATATAGAAACTTTTGGTTAAATCCTACAACAAGCGAGACACTTGGCGGCGTTGAATTTGGCGAGGCGATAAATGAGTTTTTCTTGCTACCTATTTGTTTCTTGCATTTTTTCTCTACCTACTGTGGCCCCACCAGTGGCTGAGAGGTTCTGCTCTCGAAGCTGGTAGACAGGAGGTGCTGGGTTCGATCCCAATCGCGCCTGTCGGCCTAATCGTTCGGAGTTTTCGTGGTTTTCTTCGAGCCGTGGATTTATCCATGCGTAAATACGGGTTAGGTTCCCTTAGAAGGACCCCCACGAAGGGCACTCCCCCCGGGCCTATATCCCAAGTGTTGATAATTGGCTGTCATTAATCAACCAACCAACCAACCTCTACCTACTGTGGTTTGATCTGGTAATTTGATTGGTTTATGAGTGAATTAAATTTGTTTGATCAGACTGGTTGGTTTATTGTGTGTTGTTTAGTTGAATTTGTTGAGTGTTTTGTGAAGTGAAGTGAAGTTTAATGGTTTTACGTGTTGTGTTATGTTTTGAAGTGAGTAATTCATGTGAAACTATGAAATTATTTTGGCCTTTTTTTTTGTTATTTTGTAAAATGTTGTTCTGTTTTTTTTTTTTTGTAAATTAGTGTAATTTTTTTTAATTTGTTTGTGAGAAGATTGTAAAGCAAGGAGATTTAAGGATAAATTTAAATTTCGCCTGCCTAACTGAATTCATGTGTATGAAGGGCAGAAAAATGGCTCTTGTAAAGCGGTTTATTCATGCTTGCGGGCGTTTGTTAAAATTTATGTAGGGGAGACTGGTACACAGTGGACCACTTTTTCAGTTAATTTTTTCTTTTCTCTTTAACGGAGAAACCGAGCTGCATGAAAATATTTTTGAGTATTCCTTAAACCTTTATACATTCATCCTAATTTTCTCCAAATGTAGTTTTCAATACATTTTTCAAAAAAAAAAAAAAAAAAAAATTATATGTACCCATAAAGTGGATCAGTGTGCCCCAGAAATAGGGTATACTGGTCCACCCACCGGGGCACAGTGGACTGCTATTAGATATTATTTGAAATACAATATAAATCTATTTTTCATTAATCTAATTCTTTTTTATTTCCCCTTTACCCGCAAAATAACATAGTAATATAAATTTACAAGTATCATTTTGAAACAAAAACAAAAATAATTAATTATATTTTGAAAATAATATCAGATTACTTAAACAGATTACAGGAACAATTGAAATTTAGTTGAAGTTATTACTTAAGTACAAAAAAATCAGCGCACATTAAAATTTGCAAATGAAATTCCAAAATACTTATGAGTAAGACTAGCCGGTCGCTTCCAAGTGGGGCCCCAGATAGTGCAGTGTACCGCCCTGATTTCGCTTGGGGCTCAGAAAGTGCATTTTACATGCAACCAGAAAAATATAAATAAAATACTTTAAATTAAAAGTATACGAAAATAGCTAATAAGAATATAAAAAAGCACTTAAATAAAGACTTTGTGACATAAATATTTTTTTTTCATGAAGCCCCTGACAAAGTAATATAGGGCCCTACCCATGATTATCTAGGGGTGGGGCCCAAGTAGTACTTTGTATCTGGGCCCCACTCGGAAGTGACCGGCTAGTTCCATATATTATTCCATACAATATTTATATTTATGGATAAAAAATGCATCTCTTTTGTTTTCTGAATGACATCATTTTCCTCATTGGAAGCATTTCACTTTAGCTATTACTTATTATGATAAATTATTTATTGTACTTTTATTTACACAGATTACTTAATATTTTTTCTCAATAAATAATCTGTGTTCTGCTCTTCTGCAGTTAGTGTATATTTAAACACAATCATTTTAATATGTTTACATTTTATGAAAATCGTTGAAATTTTCTTTAAAATATGACACAAGTTTCAACGGTGAAATCTCGCTTCTGATTCAAATTAATTTTATGCTACTACGGTTATTGTCGGACAACAAGCTGCAAATTCAGCCTTATTTTTAAGCCATGTAAGAGAAATATATATGTAGATAAGTGTTATATAATGCAGTCTTCAGAGCAGATACTGAATGAGAAGGACAAAACCAGAGTGTTTACTTAAGCTCAGCTACAAATTTCCCCGACTTTCCCAGGTTTTTCATATCAATAACAAAAAACTTCCAGGTATCGAGTTTTTGTGATGTTACAGAAAATCTTAAAAGTTGTTAATTTAAGAGTGGAACTTTCATAACTGATTCTGAAGCATAAACTAGTGATTTTTTTTAAACAAATTTTTCAAATTGTTGAACACCAAGATATTTATTTTAATGGCTAATGATTGCTTGTTATCCCATATTTCTCACTGAGAATATTTTTTTACATGTTTAATATTTTGCAGATACTTTTATCATCAGGTTCTATCCATTTTGTCCAACCAGGATGAAATTCTTTATCACATTAATTACAATTAAATAGAGATTGTTTTGAATATTGTAATATGAATATTATATATATATATATATATACATATATTTTTTGTATAATATTTGTTTTGTAACAAATCAAATTTAAGGATTATAAATATTCAATAAATTAAATTACAAATGTATAGTTTCCAAACAAAGATTTAAGTAAACAGACTGGCTCATCTAAACAATCCTACAAAATTGTACAGATTAAATGAAGCTGGCATTGAAAATCTTAGAGTTATAAGGAAGGACTGAAAAGGGGGTAGGCAAAAAAATCGCATGAGAGATTGAAATACTCTTTACAGTATTTATGAAGAGCAAAGTTAAATTTTCATAGCATTGCCATTTAAAATACTTAGTTATCGGGGGAAAAAATCCAGATTTTTCTCGAAAGTTTCAAATTTTCTGACTTATTTTTGAAAATTTCAAATTTCCCGACTTTTTCAGGTGCTAGACACCCTGAAAAACTTACCGTATTTTCCGGGAATTACACCACAGCGTTCAACTAAATTTTTCTGTTCTGAAAATAAAAATGCAGCCAATAACTGGGTGTGACTTGTAAATAGAACCAAATCAAATGTACAGCCAATCTTTATTTCAAAATTTAGAAATCTGGTTGCAAAAAAAAGGAAAAAAAACAGTGATCTTATGTCGTACTTGTGAAAAGAAAAAAAAAAGTTTCACATGGCAGAAACGTATCAGCCTTTTTACAAACGATTCAATTTTCATGAGCAGAAATTTGCACTTTGACCAGGCATTGCATCCAATCACAATGGCTCTCCAAAAGTTTGCCTCAGAGCATCTTGCATGCCATATAAAGAATAACTCCTCCCATTTTCTCTCTCCTTCATTCTTTGTCGGTGCCGAATCCTAAATATGGGAATCTATTTTACTCTATGTTCATAATTTTTTTCAGCAGAAAAATATATGTTTGGCAACAGCTCGACTAATCTTAAACTTTCAATATACTCTGCACATGGTAATGCACATTGCAATTCAAGATCAAAGAATATCTCATGCTATTATTTTAATTTGATCTTACCAATGCTTTTTTTTTTAAAGATGTTTTCTAGTATGAGCTGTAAATGTCGTATTTATATGGCAGACTTCAAACTGAATGCTATCAAATTAGCAAAAATCAATGGTAATTGTAGTGCTGCTAGAGAACTAAATGTGGATGAAAAAAAAATTAGAGAGTGATGGAAGCAAGAGTCTGTGCTGAAGGAAATGCCAAAAGAGAAGCGTGCACAATGTCAAGGGCCTGATGCGCATTGGCCAGACTTAGAAAAAGAGCTCTGCATTTGGATAGAGAATCGACGTAAGAATAGATGTTCTTTATCCACTGTTTTGATACGGATAAAGGCGAAACAGATGGCAAGCGAGAAAGGATTTGATGACTTTATAATTGGTCCATCATGGTGTAGTTGTTTTCTTTTTAAAGAAACAGATTGACGATGAGAACCTGGACAACAATGGATCAGAAACTACCGGATGATTGGATGGAAAAGAAAGTCAGCATTAAATCTATCGCAGGTTGGAAATCAAGATGAAGTACCTGTATCCTTTGATATGCCGACTTCTCATTCTGCCGATTTTATCTGAGTAAAATCCGTTCCAGTAGTAATGACTGGGAATGAAAAAAAAGCTTCGCAGTTGTACTTTCTGCATGCCATCTGGTGATAAATTACCCCTCATGGTAATATTTAAGCGAAAGACTGTGCCAAAAGAAACTTTTCTGAAAGTGATAATTGTGCTCTGCAATGAAAAAGGTTGGATAAACCAAGAAGTTATGACCGAATGGCCCGAAAAATGCTGGCAAAAAAGGCCCAATTCTTTTTTTAAAAAATAGTCGTATTATGGATTTGATGAAAACTCATATAATGAATGACACAAAAAAATATCTGGCTTCAGAGAAAATAAAGATAGCTATCATCCCAGGGAGACTTACAAAATTATTTCAACCTCGGGATCTAAGTTTAAATCAAGCATTTAAAGTGAAAATGCACTATTTTTGGGAAGAATGGATGTCTGGAGAGAATCACACTTTTACAAAAGGTGGTTAAATGCGCAGAGCCACGTATGCTCAAGTTGTGAATGAATTGTTTACTCTTGGGATAAAATTCCTAAGGAAATGGTGAAAAACTCATTTATAAAAGCGAAAATAATTCAAGATGATGACGATCATGATGTTGCACGGTCGAGCTCAACATCCGATCTGGATTGCTTTTCTGGTAATGACGCGAACGATGCAGCTCATTTTATGGACAATGATCCAAGTTTGTCACCTGAAATTTTAAAATTGTTCCACAATGACACCGAAGATAAAGATTTTGATGAATTTTACGAAGTATAAAATTAATTATTTTAGTGCTATATTATTTAATTTCTGTTTGATAAAATAAATAATGTTGATAGTGGCATTAATTGTGCAATTAATTAAAAGGTAAGTTATTTATTTTAGTTCAAAATGTTTAATTTTATGTCCACCAGTTAATAGTTTTAATTAATTGCACTAAACTTGGTATTGTATTTTATTTATAATGAATGTGACGTCATATGCGGTGCAGCGTTAAACTAGTTTTCTAGTTTAAAAAAAAAAAAAAAAAAAAAAAATTACTGCCCTGTTATTTCCGGAAAATATGGTATACTTTTAGGAAAAACTTGCCAATGGCCTAATACACATTTTTGTAACTGAACAAAAACTGCTGATTGTTTACAGGTTACAAGAAAATATTTTAAAACTTAAAATAAATGTTCTTAATCAAGCTACTATTGGTCAAATCATTTTTAACAAAATTAAATTAGAACTTGTAGTAGTAATTATAATTTATCAAAATTTTTCACTAAATAGTTTTTAATGAATTATTTGAATTTTATTTGGTATATTGATTTTCATTACCATTGAGTATTCATAATATATACAATTATTTAATAAAAAATATAACTATTTTGATGAGATTTAAAATGTAAATGAAGAAGTGATCCAAAATAAGCAGAAATCTGTAAAAGCCCTTGGTCCCGAGCTGTATTGATTTTTGAGGAAGCACTGTAATTTTAGTTTAAAAGTGATTTTTTTTCCTTAATAAAATTATTGATCTCTATTGCCTAAATTGTTTTTTCAATTATAAAACTCTAATTGTTCTTGTATTTCTAATTGGAAGAAAAAAATGTCTTACCTTTTCCTCTTTTTTTTTTTTTTTTTTGTCTATTGTTGATATTTTCCTACTTGCTTTTGAATGGTTTTTACGTGATTCTTGAATATTTATATATATATATTCTGTAAATGAACATGACATTATTACAAAACATATCTTAATATAGATTTTTACTCTTAGATCTGTATTCTGTTTCTTATAGGTTGCAATGAATTCATTGAGAAGGGCAATTTCTTCAGTGAATAGTCTTCAGTCTACTCTGCATGTTTCTTTTGCTGTGAATACAAGACATTTAGTTACATCTCATTTTCACAAAGGAAATGTAAACAGTCTTATACATAAAACTATCAATCATACCCCATTCTTTCCTCATCTAAATCTCTCTTGTGGCCTTAAATACAAAGATGTGTTAACCAGAATATGTGATGGTTGCTATTATAAGAAAATAGAGGATCGTTGGTATGTTTTTTGTGACAGACGTCCAAGGCACAAGCAAGCTCAAAAAATGGACCTCAAGGAAAAGTATATTATTACCCATATTACTCATGGCAAAAAGAAATATTAACATAACATTAGATTTGAACTTTTTTCATTTTGTCAAAATAAAGTAGTTTTGTTTGTAATTAATAAAACATTATTTAGATTTCTTCTTTACTTCATTTAATAAACATACTGCCCCTTCATCAGAATTTGAATTCTTTGTTTACTCATTGTTGTGAGAATATGAAACAGAATCATAAAAAACTTATTGTTAAGAATTCATTATGAATATGGTAATCAAAATGTTTAACGATTGGAAGGAAATTTACAACAATGTTTAAAGTTAGAAAAAACAACTATACTTTTAATATACCGGATGTTTCAAAATTCCTGAGCAAAAACCTGATAGAAAATATCTATGGGTCAGAGAAACTTGTGATTTGCACATTAATATTCACTGTAATATAAGATTTTATAGAGCATGAAAAAATAGTTCCAAATCTTGACAGTAGACAGTGAAGACACTGCTGAAGATTATATTCACATAAGTTACACAATGCAAAATTAAGAGCATACCAAAACACACCAAGTGATTTCTGGTTGTAAAGCTACCTAAAATCCCATGTTTATACAGGAAATCTCCAATTTTTACCAGCCCTTATACTGAACTTATATTCATCAGATGGCAAAAGGTAGCAATCATTCCTGTTTATGTGCTATTTTATGCTACAACAGGCATAGACATTTTCCTCCATGAAACATTTCTGAAGCTCCAGGATGGAATTTGTATTTCTAGACCAGGGGTCAGCAAGTAATTTTAAGTAGGCTCCAAATACTTTTGAAAATTTTTATCGAGGTCCAGAGAAAAAACACTTAAAGTAATATTAGTACTTGTTAATTTTAAATTGTTATTTTTACACATACATACATACACTATAGAATAGAAAAATCAGGTATTTGTTATGAAAAATTACTATATACACAAGTATACGTTCTGAAAAAATTTATATATACATTATAAAATAGAAAAAGCAGATAATTGTTGAATAATTCAAGATAATAGTTGAGATAATTGTTTTAATAAACTATTTATTCAAATGGAAAATTTTCGGCAGTCTGCCAGTTGCTGACCTTTGTTCTAGAAACACAAAACATCAAATCCTCTGGGAAGGAGCAGGGGGAGGGGGTTGCTCTCTCTTCTGGTTAAACCCCGGAATAATAATCAGTACATAATATCATGCTGTACTCTGTACTGGAATGTTATGGTGGTCACACTGAGCATTTTCAGCTGTAAATCATGATGAAAAAATATCTATTATTTCACAATTATTACCTCTCATTGTTTTCTTTGCAGCAACATCCTCTACTATCAAGATTTTTTTTTTCTTTCATACAAAATCCTCTATTATGGTGAATAATAATTTGCAAATTGCAAGTATAACCAATTTATAATATATTTTTTTTATCTTGTTTTATGTTTGTTCTGGAGTTTTTAAACACCCAATATAATATAGATCATGTTTATTTATGATTTCAATTTAATATACATGAATCCAAATAAGAAAAAAAAATATCTTACTGTACATAAGAATTGTTTTTAGAATAAAGGCTGTACAGTCAGGTTTAAAAAATTCGGAATTATGGTGGTTCAATTCTAATTCAAAAATATAAGAAAAGTACTATTTTAATTCATATAAACTTCTTTACAATTTATGTGGTTCATTTTTGAAAATTGCACAAATTTTATTTTTTCAAATGGTAACACCTCTTTTTGGCACTTTGAGTTTCTTGGATTTTGAGCAACCCTGAGAAATATATAATTTATGCCTTTTCGCTTAAAACTTTATAGAGTTAGAAGGGGTCAAAATTTGTGAATGCTAATGTTAAATCCACTACTTGACAAACATAAATTTACATCTTCCCAAAAATCATCTCATTGAAGTGTTTTTTTCTTTAGTATCTCTTAAAATAGGATATACTGAATGGACGCAAACAAAATCTAGGCATTATTTTAATTATAAAATATTT
Organism: Maratus michaelseni; assembly: GCA_963931845.1. Lineage (NCBI taxonomy): Eukaryota > Metazoa > Arthropoda > Arachnida > Araneae > Salticidae > Maratus > Maratus michaelseni. The sequence goes on from OZ007596.1 coordinate 225,527,073, forward strand.
TCAATTGTGAAAATTATTAAAAAAATTATGCATTATGGTCCAAATAAACTTTTACATAAAAGAATAAACAATGTCAAAAACATGTCTATGTTAATCCACTGCTCATTCTTATCAGTTTTCAAGATACAGAGACCTTAATTGTATCTTTTAATGATCTAAGGTGCCATCTTCTGTTATCTGCATCCTCAGAAAGTAAAATCGTAGAAAGTAAATGGAAAAGTTGTATCAATTTTTCTTTTAGTTTGTTTTAGATTTAGATTTTTCAAACAATTTTTTTTTTTACCAGTTACTAATTGAATGATTCTAGCATTTTCTCCTGTAAGATAATTCTCAAGCACTGGATCATTTTGATCCACATCCTTTCTTTCACCTTTTTTAGCATTACCTTTTTTTAGCAGCCTTTTACTACCCCAATTGAACTTTAAAATTTAATTTGAGATTTTAATTTATAAACTAGTCGGATGTGCCAATCAGAAAAGTTTCTTCTATCTCGTACAGGTTTCACATACATCAAAAACAAATCTCAGCACCAATTTATATCAAGGTCTAACAGTCTAACTGAATCTAATGTTTTATTAAATTCTGTGCAATAGTTCTTGAGGTATGACTATAGCTAAAATCGTGTAAATTCTGAAAAATTCAGAATATTTGTCACCTGTTGGAAGATTACACCAAAATCTAATCAACAACTTATGTCAACGTCTAACTGAAACTGAAGTTTGATGAAAATCTGCACTTTAGTTCTTAAGATATAGCTATCATGAAAAAAGTAGCATAGCAGTACCATCTGTTGGGCTATGTACACCAAAACATAATCAGCATCTATTTATGTCAAGATCTAACAGAATCTGAAGTTTGGTGAAATTCTGTGCATTTGTTCTTGAGATATAGCTATTGTGAAAAATGTAGCATAGCAGTGCCACCTGTTGGGTGATTTACACCAAAAACTAATCAGCACCAATTTATATGAAGGCCTGATTGAATCTAAAGTTTTATTAAATCCCATACATTAGTTCTTGAGATCGAGCACTCACAAAATTTTTGTCACATACAGACACATAGACATTTTCTAAAAACAGTCAAATTGTGTTCAAGACCTTCTAAAACTGATAAATCTGTCAAAATTTTTCATGAATCCAATACTTTCTTGAAAAGATAAAGTAAAAAAAAAAAAAAAGTAACTTTTAATGTAACTTAATAAGTAAAATTAACATTTTTTAAAACATAGTCTTGTTTAAATGAATTTTCTCAATTAAAATTAATGAACTGATCTTAAATACAATTCAAAAGCTATAAAAACAATTGTAAAATCTAATTATTTGGTGTAAACTGGCAGAGATATAGCTTGATGAAAATAAGCTCAGGTTAAACTGACCTAGTGTGTTATGGACAATCGAAAAATGATTTGTGTACAGAAATGTTAATTTTATTTTTCTAATTTTATGAATAAACTCCTAGCACATTTTCTTTTATAACTCTATGAAGATTTAAGAAAAAATGGATAAACTATATACTTTTCTAGACTGCTTTTGATCCTAGAAACTGTCAAGAGAGTGTCATAAGTGCATGTTAAGATTTGAAAAATGAAAGTTTGTACAACTTTTAATATGCAGATGACCCTTTACAGCTAAATGAACTGCATATGTTTAGAAATAACTTTATATAAAATAAAATGGTATTTTTTTTTTCTTTACATTAATTAGAACTGGAGCTATAGCCATCTTTCTTCTTCTTTTCGTTGATGTACTGTATATTTTCATTCATAAAAATGGAAAAAAATTTCTGTAATTACATAAAAATGACAATTTTTCACTGACTTTTTGTTTTGCCAGTATTTAGATTACAGACCTTGTTATCATGTAACATGTAATAACCATTCTGAAAAACTTTTCATAATATGAATATTAAATCAATTTCTTTTAATTTTTTATCTCTGGTCTAAGAAAATTATGTGATCTTCTTGACTACAGACATGATGGTTTTAAGCATAACTCAAGAACTGCCTGGAGGAATAATCTGAAATTTCTGTAGAACCAAAATTAATTACAAATTTTAATGGATGTTTTAATTCTTAATTTCAAAATTATTATTCAAATTCATTTTCATATAAAAAAAGATAAAAAAATGTCTGACTTTTCCTCAAAGCTTTACAAAAAAATCCAGAACCATATAAATCAAACCTTTTGCAACCACAAGAAATTATGCAGTAATACAAGGCCTTTAATCCTGAGTGTATGGGGGCTTTCTTACATTTTCATTAAAATGCTCATAAAATTCAGGGTAACTTAAATTTTCTATTGCAGTTTCCTGCTAACATGCCTTTCATATACTATGTAAATACATCTTAAAACTTAATTTTGTTTAAAATATTTTTGTCTACAGTTAATTAAAGTCATTTTTAGGAAACTGAAAAATATAGGACAGTCACTTGGAAGGCATTAAAATGATATTAGAAATCTAACATGAAACAATCATAATATAAGGAAAAATCACATGCTAATAAAATAATCCTTTTATGCCTACAAAGATTTATGCTTTTTATGGATTGTTATTTTTAAAATTTATTTAGAAACCAAAGACTAGGATTAGTATTAACTTATAACCAAATTAGAGTGTTATACCATATGAATATGTAACAAACAATAAATATTCATGAAAATTTCTGAATATGTTATAACAATGTATTATTTGCAACTTTTATTTTTTTGACAAGAGATATTTACTGCAGTGGTGCTTGAATAAATTATCAAAAATATCTTCTATATTACACATTTGTTTAAAAAAAAGGGTAAATAATTTTGGTTGATATACATGATGAAGATTTCATGGGGGAAGGGGGGGGGGGACATAACATATCTCATGGTTGTGAAATGTACAACATAATATATAGTTTAATATATTTTGAATCTATAATCCCATCATTTGCTGAGAGCAACACTGACACAGGACAAATTTTAGCAAACATGAGGTGTGACACTAAGAAAAAACATTTTTCCTGGCCTTTTCAGGTTTTAGGTAAAAATTACAATTTTCTCTGAATTTTGCCAGTGTATATGAATCCTATTATTATAGATGAAAATAAAATATGTTTGGGATACTTATTTACTAACATTTAATTAAAAAAAAAAATCTGCATGAAAAAATAATTATTACATTAAATATGAATAAATATATAAAAATTAATCTAACATTTAGGAACTCAAAATGTATATAAGATCTACGTTATATCTAATATTTTTCTCTAAATGATTTAATATGGTATTTGAAGTTAAAGTTTACATTAAAATCTAGATACTGTGTCAGTTTGCTATTAACAATTTTAAAGTTTATTTTTTATTTCAATTTTAATGCTCCTTTTAAACTTATTTGATTCATAAAGCATTAGACAGAAAAACTACTAAGACAGAATCACAAGGAACTGGTAAAAAAAAAAAAAAGAGAGAGAGGTTTTCATTTTTGCAGGTACATTACAATTACCATAACATTCAGAATGTAAGTACCCCACCCACTCTTAAGCAATTTTGATTGTCTTTCCCTCTCCTAAATATAAGGCCCCCAAATGCAATCAGTCTTCTGAATTATCCTCTTTACCCCCCCAAAATTGTGTATTTATTCTTGCAATAAAGTAACAGAGCAGAAAAAATTAAAAAAATATATATATATAAATATTTTTTATTTTGTGAGCTGTGATAGGGATGGAGGGGTAAACTTTGAAGCGATTGAGATATTTTATTCTCTTTGAGTGAAAGTCTGGCAAAATACAGAAGATTCTCACCCCTATATTTATCTTTTTACTTCTAAAATAATGATAAAAAGTTTCTTTAAAGGAATTTTTTTTGACTAGGGGATTGTGCTCCCTACGAGCTATGCTCACCAACCCGCGTTCAGATACTGGAGGCGATAAAAACACGCTAATTTGCTCTGATTTACAACTATTATGGAAAGTTGAATTATAATTAAATGACCAGTGGCGATGCTCTGTAATCAGGTTTCCATTCATTTCCCTTTGACTGGAAGTTTTATTTCCCTCTTAATATTCACGTGTAAGTACATTTTTTATAACGTAATTTTCCCCATTTACTGTTTTTAACACATGTTCATTTAATTATTATTTTAAAGTTTCTTTTCTGTTTTTATAGTCATGTGTAAACACATTTTTTCCTGAAAGGGAATATTATTATTTGTGCTATTTACAAATTGTCAACAATATAAGAAATGGCCTTTTCAAAATATGAAATAATGAAAATTTGAATTAAAAAAAAATAAATAAATAAATAAAAATAATTGCACGCTGCATGCTGTAAACTTGTCAAGTACATCCCTTTAAAATATGGTTAAATTACTATGCATAGTTGTTGTTCCTATAAAACTTTTTTAACAAAACTATTACATTAAATAGTTCTTAAAATAATTCTTCGATTTAAAAACAGCGTGTTCATCAAACATTTCTCTATAAAACTATCAATTTTTATATTTTTATCTGTAATAGTTTTCTTAATATTAGCTGAGAAAGACTTCCAGTCATAAAAAATTAATTTACAGCAGTTACATTAGTTATTACTTACCCATCATACGTAGTATAGGGTAAGTCTTGTAATCGTTTTGAAAATCGAAAAAAAAATTTTGACGGATTTACACGTTTCAGATACTGGAGATTCCGAAAAACATATTTTTAGAAAAAAAATTTTGCCGTCCGTCTGTGTGTGTGTCTGTAAACGCTCTATCTCCCGAAAAAATTGAGATAGAGACTTGCAATTTGGTATGTACTTAGCATGTAATAATGGGAAGAAGCCTATTTCATTTCAATAACCTCGATTAACCGGAACTATTTTTTTCGGACTCTCGAAATATTCGTTCTGATAAAAGGTATATAAAAATTTTCGAAATTGTTTATTTTAAGAAATGAATATAAAAGACAATAAAAAAACATAAATTTTACATAAAGCATGAAGTCGATCGGATAATTAGTTGCCGAGATATTTGGAATCCTATTTTCTACACTCTTCGATTTTTCATGACCCTGTATTTCATCCAAATTTCACTTTAAAGATATATTTTAATTGTAAATTTGACGCTTAATCAGATGCAATAAACCGCTAGTTAATAGGATTATTATTTTTGGAGTTATGAGGAAAAACCTCTTTCAAGCAATTCAGTAATCGAGCCTTTAAAGTTTATGACGTCATCAAGCCACGATTTTATTTGAATTGCAATGCATTTTATAAGTAGTTTACACATTTTTATTTTAATATTTTACATTATGCATATCCATGATGGGTAAGTATTACAGTGGCCCCCAACGACTAGTTTTTTATTAGAATATAGAGAAAAATCTCGATTTTCCTTCCCCAAATGTAACAATTTTTGCTTTTGAAAAAGGGGAACTCAATCAGGATTTTGAGGTACAGTGGAATTTCAGATATACGTTACCCGAGTTGTACGTTTCCCTCAGTTATACGTTTCAACTCAGCAGTCCCGACCACTTGCCATTAAAAATTAGCTGAGTTATATGTTTTGAGTTATAAATTTCCCTCAGTTATACGTTACGTTTTTGTGTCCCCGGATGAAATTTTGTCTCATTTATACATTTTGTAACCGGAAAAACTGATGACGCGTCGGATGAGTCTGATTTGTAGATCTCACTCAAACTTCGGAGATGCTCTGAGGGTTTTCGATGTAGTAAAGCAGTTGTCAGTAGTAAAATCTGTAACGATAAGGCGGCTGCATTATTAACAGAAATGCAAAATTTGCTGTTCAGTGTCGTCTCTGCCGAAAAGAAACAACCGAAGATTAGTGATTCTTTCAACAAGATTCACTAAACTACTGAAATGTCTTTTGATAAATGATTTATATGCCAAAACGATTCCAATGATTTCTTTTAAGTACTCTATGTGTATTAAAAATATTTTTAATAAAGCTTTTATGATAAAATAACTTCATGTGTATTTTTGTTATGTACCTTTTTTCTACTCTGTCCCGTTTCCCAAAATGTATGTCATGGATGCAGTAATACTTAGAAAACTTCCGTTTTTGATATAAAAGGTAACAAACTCTTCAGCAGAACAAAGTTTTTACGATATATTTAAAAAATAATTTTGGTAGACCATTAATTGAGTTGTACATTTTACTGAGTTATAAGTTTTATTGTCCAGTCCCGGGCAAAGCGTATAACTGGAGTTCCACCGTATATTGTTTTCTTTTCACTGAACCATAAAATTTTTCTATTTAAGGCAGAATTCTGTTATATATAGATTCTGTTTTAGAGGTTTTACTATAGTACTAGTTGCATGCTACTTCTTTGATCTGGCTGGAACAATTTGGTGATTTAATAGTAAGACATTTACACCTCTCCTCTTTATTTTATTTTTGCCAGTTGTACAGTCAAATTCCTTTAATCCACAGACCTATATTCTGCAATACATATTCAGTTGTACACAATGGAATTTATGGTTAAGATTTTAAAGAAATTAGATAGTCCATTTTTTTTTTTTTTTTTTTTTTTTACAAAAAGTTACCTTATTTACTTTTGCATTAATTTAATCAAATTTTCAGTTAGTTTCTTGCATTTCTCTGAACCATAAATTAAATAATAAATTATTATTTTAACTTTTTATCAAAACAGTCTTTTACTTCTGACTGACCAGGAACTTATTTTATGCAAGATAAAATTTCCAAAAATAAATCTAAAGTATTGAAACAAACAACAATTGTTTAAAAAAATTAAAACTAATCAATAATGAATAAGCATTTGGATTTATATATTTAAATATGCATACTTATTTCATTGCTATATATTATTTGATTATGCTTTACATTATTAATTTACTTCTATGAAATTGATAAGCTTTTTTTAATGTTGAAGAGATATTTTATTGCAAAACTTATTTAAAATCCTTAACATTTTAACACTCATTCATGCATTAATAATAACTCATTTTGTATCTGTAAAAGAAAAATGGAAACAAACAATGATCTGCAAAATTCTATAATTCACACAACCTTTGATCAAAACTTTTACAGATTAGAAGGAGTTGACAGTATATAGTGGAATTCATTAGTTGTAAGTTGAATAAAAATATTTAACAAACCATTGAAAAAAAGTCCTTCCGGTCTGTACCGGGAAGCTTTCATAGTCCACATTTTTAAAAATTCAACTCATTTTACTCAAATACCTGAAGCTGAAATGTTTGGAACCCAATTATAGAACATTCAATCCTGGTTTTCATTAATACTGAATTTGAATCTGAATTTCAGCCTGAGAGTTACCTCATAACAAAAATCAGATTGTTTCAAAATGTCAGTCACCCTAGATTTCAAATTGCCATATCTCAGCCATTTTTTAAGATAAAGCCAAAACAAAAAAAAATTCTGGAATCCTTGTATCACGATCACTTAACTTAAAGGAAAACATTCCTCACAACACTTAAAGGAAACAACTTTTTCAATTTATACATTTTTTGTACATCTTTTTGAATTTAAAAAAAAAAATTAACTTGCCACCATTTTGGAAACAAGATGACAGATGAAGCTGGCCAATGAACTCGGTCGAGACCTAGGTATGTCCTATACACATACTCAGTCACATCCAAATCGATTCATAAATAAGAGAGTTACAGCATGACATACGTCACATATATATATATAAATCAACATTTGAACAGAGGGTGGTTTTGGTGTCTAAGGATCATGATCGGTGAAAGTATACCAAAATTTTTTGGAATTGCTTTCCTCCAAACGGCTGCAATAGGTAGCTTTTTGTAATGAAAGCTACCTAAAAAATACTTAAAAACCATTGGAAAAAAAAAAACACTTTTAACAGGAATACCACTGATAATCTTTAAATAGTATTTTATAAAAATAAAACAAATCCATATTCAGTGTAAAATATTGGGTTAGCATTTAAATAACTCTGTATTTAAGTAAAAAAAATAAACTTAAAAACAAATTTTTGATGAAATAACTTTATTCTATAGAGTACAGTCAAACTTTATAAATAACCTTTTGTCATCTTTCAGTCTTCAACATAATTCCATGTTCATAAAAATTTGGCAATTTTTTCTTTTTATTCAAAAAACTAAACGAAGTTCAATTTGACACCAAAATCATTAGTGAATTTTTTACCACTCAATAACTTTTGTGCAGAACAAAATAAATGGTAATCAGATGAGCAAGGTTGAACTACTGATGTATATATGTGGCAGCACATCTCAATGAAATTACTACTGTAATTTTTGTCTAATGAACAGAAAATGCTGGTCACTTTGCCTTGCACTGTCACAATGCACACTGTTGGGATTTCCCAGAATGCTAGCCAAAAGCCAGAAACAAGAGTTAATTCTTTCAACACACAACTTTGCATAATTGTACATCAGTGTTCCTAAAATATGCTTGCTCAGCATTGTAAAATAAAAGCATAACAGCTTACTTTAGAATTGTTGAATATTTTGGAAATTAATGATATTCATTGTTCAAAATAAAAACAATGATTAATCTTTTCTGGCAATAACTTGTAGTATTTCATGACAGGCTGTGTTTCAGGAAAGATGTATCAGTAGATTTAGATCATAAGCATTGATGAATTTTTGATAAAACCACCACAGAATGAGCAATGTCACATTCCCTTACATATCTTTATGAAAAAGCATTGGGATACAACCGAATCTAGTCGAATTAATGAATGAGAAAAATTGTAATTTTAGCTTTACAACAAGATTTTGATTGCTACTTTTATATTAACAAAAAATGCTGCTTTATTGTTTAATTATTTCATATAATACATACACAAAATTGTTTGAATTGTGTGCTAAAGTTCACAAAATATTTCTGAGTGGTATCTGTCTTCATAAAATACAGACCTTTCCAGTTATTTAATAATGTAATTCACCATTCTGTCAGTTAGTTTATTCTCAAAGAAAGCTAAAAAGAAAAAAAAAAGACAATTCAAGATTTTGGGAACGTATACCACTATGTGATGGAAAGACCATATGATATCTTTCATTTGGCCAATTTGTCATAGTTTCCTTAAAGTCCTTGGGGTTTTTTTTTTCAATGTATACATTTGGATTGATCATTTGTTTACTTGAGAAAATTTCAAAAAAGAATTTTATTTTGTAATCCCATCAATTCTTTATTATATATATATATATATATATATATATATACAGTGAACTCCCATTAATGTGGACTTCCAAAGAAAGTCATTATTTGTCTGCACTAAATAAAGGCTGCATTAAACTAAGTAAATATTTGAATGATGTAAAATAACCCTTTCGTTAATAAATTGAATTGAGCTTTTGACAGAAATTAAGTAGGTTACCAACTTAATGCTAAAACAACTTTTTCATTAATTTAATCACTTTAGTTAAAAAGAAAGTTATTAGCAGTTTGTTAATACAAAAGAATAAATTACTGAGGACAAAGAAACTGCCACACTTACATAATTTAATTAAAGTAATCTCAGACACTTTGCTTTACTTGAACAAATTAGCTTTTCATCACATCAACTTCCAGTTTTGAGATGAACTCGAAAAATTGGTATGTTATATCACATTTTAATGGGTAATATCGGCGAACAACCATTAGAAAATTTTGATACTCTCATGTTTTTAGTGGTCGAAAGTTTTTTTTTTTTTTTTTGTCTTGATTGTTGTCACCGACTCTCTAAATAATCAAAGTTACATCTAGGTTGCTTTTGAAAAAAATAAAGTACAAAGGCAATTTTGATTCAGCTTGATCATTTTGTGAAAAAATTGTCCGTATTAAGTAGGATTGTCAGTTTATACGTTTTAATGTCTTATTCAACATTCTATGTTTAAACCATTCACATATATAACAATTTCTTCCAATTTTTTTTAAAATATCTATCACTTATTTCAAATAATTTATATATATATATATACTTTTCTTAAATGAATCAAAAACCTCATACTGACACCTTTTTGTGCCACAATTGTGTAGTATCGCTCAGATGATGACATGAACTAACAAGGAAGGTCTCCATAAACGTATACTCAGAAAATTTTGAAAAAATTACAGATTATTCTTCTCATGAGGATATATACGTTTATAAAAAAATTGCTGCGAACCTCGATACAACATCCATAAGAAAATGATGAAAATTTCGTGTTTTTGGCACTTTATCATTGGTTGGCGACCAAGGCCATAGCCAATGGCGGGGATCGCCAGGGTTTGATCCCCCTCCGAAATTTTTTCAGGATGACTATAAATAAGTCAGTAAGTATCAATCAAGAAAGTAAAAAATCTGACATTGAAAAAATGAATGCAATTTAAGAAAATAGAAAATAGGTAATAAACAAAAGAAAGTTTTAAAATTCTTCTTTTTTTTTTTTTTAAATAGAATTGTATAAAAGCGTGATTTCCATGCTATCAAACAAATTGGTGGAATATTCAAATAGATTCTCCAACTAGTTTAACTGAAACGCTTGATTCCAAATATCCACAAATTGGCAAACGTAACTGTTTTTACATATGCTCCTAGGAATACATTTCTGACAAAAGACATTTTAAAATATATGTAAAAATCTTCTGAAATCTTCAGATTTAGTTGACACTATTGTTGATACATTGGCTAGGTAGAATCACCATCAACACAAATGAAATTTTAAATTTCTTTGCAATGAAGAAAACTCAAATATTCAATTTTCTTTTGTGATAAGTATTGGTTACTCAAATTCACAATAGATAACTTTTAAATAATTTCACCTTTATTAAAGTATTACAAAACAAATATAAAATACGATAATAAGAATAAAATTTTGAACCTACATATCCCCCTCCAAAATATTTTTCTTGTTACGGCCTTATTGGCAACACAATGAAATGAAAAAAAAAACACTTGTATGAAAAATACTCTTTTAGGAAAAACTTTTTCTATTCTTCCTGCTGAACTAGTTTAAGTAATTTTAACTTAAATAAATACACTTTTATAACTACCGTTTTGCCATATACATTTATAAAGAAAATTAACGATCGTATTCTACAATTTAAAACAAAATTTTAATTGATTAAAGATGCTTCAAACTAAAAAATTAATATCCGATTCTGAGCACTGTCAATTTAGCATTGATATTATTAGTAACAGAGACAAGAAAAAAGTATTGTTTGCCATGGAAACAACGTCATATTCAATATCAAAATGTATCATGAGAGTGTTCTTAATCAGGATGTTACTGTTAAAATACACTTAAAATTTATCCAGCCAGCGAAACCGTGTAAAATTAAATAACTTCAGCAATACACAACTTGCATATATATTATATGTAAGGTTATAGAAAAAATAATAAACTATTTGATCGTTTAAGTTTAAATTCATAAAGTACTAAACAAATCATTTAAACACTCATTTAACAAGGAAAGTTCAAATGCATTAAAATTGCTTGCATTTGGCGAAGAAAAAGTTTTGCTGACCAAATCATGTCTTTTTACACCAAATACACGAAAGTATTTTATTTTTTTACAGATTTTCTACTGGGATTCCGCAGCTAAATTTGACAGAGTCTTTATTATGTACATGAGTAGTTTCATTAGCATTTTATTTCAAAATATTCTGAGTATACATTTTAAGGAGACCTTCCTTGTAAGACTGACTCTAATTTTATTGTCATGCTGCTACTTAAACCTGATATTATTATACGCTAAAATTATCTCTATTCTAAAATTTTTTAATTTAGTATGTTTCTATCTTAAGTTTTGATGCTTCATTTATTTTATTATCTTGCTTTAAATTAAAATACAAACATTTCTTTTTGTAGGGATTCTATAACTAAGATGTTCATGACTATTAATGATTTTTAATATATTTTGATTTGTTTCGGTTACTACAGTTAATTTTTTATTCACAATGGGAGGTATGACTGAAAAATTATTCAAACTGTACTCATAGAATAAGGTAATACAAATATTTTTAGACAATAATTATAAATATTAATAAAGAACTATTTTTAAGTTTATTCCTTAACGACATCAATGGCATATCTAACGTAATTTAGTAGGGTGAGAAAAATGATGGTAGTGTGATGAAACCAAAGCAAAGACACGTTAACGAGAGTCCATTATAGTACATATGTATGAGCTTTGGATGTTTCCACTGGTTTATTTTAGTTGCTGTATCTTTTTAACACTTTCCAACCTAATTGAAAAATGTTTATGACTTCGGTATGTCTGTCCATGCTCTAACTCTCATAAATATACTCAGATTGTCCTGAAACTTTTTTATGTTATTGACGTTTACTATAGCAGGATCCCTATTGAAAATGAAGTGTGTAGCATTTGCAGTTCATTTACAGGGACAGTCAAAACTATTCCGTTGCATTACAGTCAATAGGAAAAAATCATTTCAAATACATTTTGATGATGTTACGCCATGATGAAATTTATATACAATTATGAATTGCACTAAAATATGGGGTATAAAGCATTTATTATTCAGTTACAGGGTAACACAAAATAATTCTGTTGTTACACAATATTCTATGGGGAAAAATCGTTTGCAGTGTACTTTAATGATGTTTCACTACTTCAAACATAATGAAATTTATATGTTTTACTGAGTTGCACTATAAATTGCTTACCGAAAACTATGGTATTATTGCCTTTATCGTTCATTTAGAGGGACAAACGAAAGAATTTGGTTACAGTCTTAGTGCGATAATTACAGTCTATGTGTGATAAATGCGTTTTCAACTTTGGTTGTGTTTTTAAGTTTAACTAAATTTTTCCATAGTAAGTGAAGTGGTGTGTATAAATTCTGTTCGATCATATACAGGGATACAAAGGAATTTGCAAGTATTACTGATTATGGGAGTGAATTGCTTAAGGGTATTTTTAACTGTGTTATGCATTTTCATGCTGAAATATAGACTAATAGAAGTAGACTAATAGAAGTTTGTGGAATATAAATAAATTCATATACACAGCTACACAAAGAGCAAGATACCCAGTCATTTATGATTCGTAATTGCTGGAAGGGAGTTTTAAGCTGCCTTATGCAGTTTTTACCTGAATTAAATTTTAGCTTAATATGTGGTGTGTACAAAAGTCTTTATATAATTTACAGGGCTGTAAAAAAGATTTTCAGTGCATTTCCATCAATTGGCGAAAATTGCTAAATGTGAATGTTTTAACTGAACTAAATTTTATCAAGGTATGTAGTGTATATCCAAATCTACATATCATATACAGGTCTGCACAAAATAATTCCACTTATTTTTTTACTACAGGGAGTAATTGCTAAAACTAGATTTTTAAATGTGTTTTATGTTTCCTAAACTGTTTATTACATACGTTCTTTCATTTTAAAAGATGCTGCATCGTTATATATTATATTTTTGCGTGTTACTATCTCTACGATTTTTCTTATTATGGATGGATAGTATAGACTGGAGGGAAAAATTATTTTACTTACATTGAAACAATGCAGCATCTTTTAACTTACTGAAATTGTGGCATAAGCTACTCCATTGTTACAAATATGAAAATAAACAACCAAGTAAAAATAAAAGATAATGTGCGTAATTTAAAAAAAGTATATGAAAATTAAATGATAGCATTTCAAATAATACTTCAAAGACTGTGTAATTATAAAATATTCTCATTTGTTTTTGAAAATGGCTCAGAGTGAGCCGAAACATGTCAACAACCAAATAAAAGTTATTTTACTGTATATTATGTTGTTATTTTACACCTTTTAGCATTTAAAAGAAATATATTATTACAAGGTGTTATAATTTATTCTATTGTTATATATGAAATCACTTAAAATAAAATTGTCATTGCCTCTCAGACTATTATTAATGTCATAAGGAAATAGATTGTAAAGATTATTCTCTATGCACAATTGTATTATAATCTATTCAACTTTGTTGAAGTGTTTTCTACTTTGCTACATTGAAGAAATTATTATTTTTTTAATTGAATGTCAATTATCAATAATGTGACTTATACAATTTGAATACATAACTATGTCTAACAATACAACTAATGCCATATCAGTAATATTTGTATTTACTTAGTTGCGACTACAACAAAAGACTAATTGTTAAATCTTGTACAATCTGTAATAAATAGGACAGAAAAATATATGAATACCATTATGAACTTTTTTTTTGTTTTTGAGTTAAATCTAAAATGTTAAACTACCACTGAAAGACATTAAAAAAAACAGGGGAAATGGGTTTTTAAGGGTGCTCTCATTTTACCCCCCCCCCTCCCTCCTCAGCAATGCAAAACTTTCGGACTCAGAAAGTAATTTTTATATGAAAATAACTGAAATTCACTTATTAAAGTATCACAGAATCGAACAGCATTTTCCAATTTAACTGCAAAAGTGATAGTTATCTGATAACAACCTTTTCCAGACTGTCATGTAACGAAAATTGGTTTTAAATACATACTTTGACATTTTCTGAATGATCTTTTCCCTTTGAAGGAAAAAGGGAAAACCTATTTGTTTTCCTTGCATCTATCTATATAAGCAAAACTAGAAATTTTACATATTTACAAAAGAAAATCGCTTCTTCAATATGTCAGAAATTGCTCACGATTTGAAAACTGCTTTAAAGGATAAATGAAATTTTACTAATTGATGCAGAAAAGTCTTTAAATAGATGTATAATCTTCAAAATAGTAGCATAGTTACCATCCATAAAACTCAAAAATATTTCACGCTGCTGACTTTTACTAAAAGTTTATAAGGTTAAAATTATTAATATTAATATTATTTAAATGAAATCTAAATTGATATTTAAATGTTACTGCTGGAGAAATCATAAAATCTTACTTTAAAAAACATTTATGAAAAATCAATTGTTGTATTAATTGTGTCATAAATTTTAAATGAAATATGACAAAAAAAATCTTAAATTCTAATTTTATTCTATAGAAAAATTCTTACACATTCTTAACCTATATACACAAAACTTTAATGATGGTGTTCTAAAACAAATCTTAAACCACAATAGCCACATGCTTGAGGGCCTGGTTGATCCTAAAAAAAATAAGGCAAAATATCCATAAATAATACATTAAAAATAATCATTATTAGCATAAACTTAATTATTATATGCAGAGATGATAGTGGTCAAATTGAAAGAAAAACAAGTTGGAAATTGTACGTCAAACGTGACAAATGAGGTGCATTCGTACTATAGCTAGTTATATAAATATTCAGATCTTGATGATTTTTAATTCTGTGAAAGGAATTATATCGTCTGCGGATTAATTTCTGTAATAAAAGAAGTTTCTCGGTCTCTTGACGATTAAACCTCGGAAGCTCCTATAACAAGAAAGAACCAATTAAAAAAAAATCAAATTTCTTAATAAATGTTTTTATTAATATTTTCTAAGTTTTGATTCGATTTTTATAAAACTTGAAATGTCTCGACAAAATTCTGCAAAGATAATATATCTTAAATTTCAAACCATTCGGTTGGATAGTTTTTGCGTTGTTATATGCGGACGGACGGACAGACAGACAGATGGACCAGGCGACGACAATAGGTGCTACGTATTTATATAATTACGAACGCACCTAAAAAAGACTTTATTTTGCTTAGCACTCTCTCTCCCTCCAGTGTTGAATTCAGGGGGTGGCCCGGGAGGGACATTCCCCCCCCCACAGAGCATTGAAATGTCCCCT
The DNA here is from genome assembly GCA_963931845.1 of Maratus michaelseni. Classification (NCBI taxonomy): domain Eukaryota; kingdom Metazoa; phylum Arthropoda; class Arachnida; order Araneae; family Salticidae; genus Maratus; species Maratus michaelseni. The sequence goes on from OZ007596.1 coordinate 225,542,728, forward strand.
CCCCCAGAAGATTTGAGATTTTATACTTTCAATGGTCAAAAAGTGCAATTTTCCCCCCGGAAGTCTATAATGTCCCCCCCGGAGCCCCAGAAATCCCTCCCGGGGAAAAGTGTCTGAATTCAACACTGTCTCCCTCCCATATCAAAACATTATCTACCCTGCTAGAAAGGGGCAAAAGAGTGGACATTTCAAAGAGAAGGGTTTAATTCGGCCATACTCAAACTTTTTTTCATCGCGGGCCGCAACATACTTGTATAATAATGTAAAAAAGAGTAATTAAAATAGTAAGATTACAGAAGTGGTATAACAAAGCATTGTAACAAAGTTAATATTATCAATAGGGATGAACGTTTGTCGCAAAAGAAATGTTACTAAAAATTTTAACACCGCTATTTTCAAACAATATACTTCGTTGTAGATTTCAATTGCAAATGTTGTAGAAATATGCACCGAAAATTATTGTTTGAAAATAGTAGTGTAAAACGTTTTCGGTACCATTTTTTTTTTTCAACAAACTTTCATTCCTAATAAACAGTGTTGGCTATATAATAAGTATAAAACATAACAATATGCCAATACAGAATTTCCGTGTTCTAAAGGAAAAAAAATAGATTTTATTTAATAAATACGTCTTTTGATGAAAGCAAAAACTTTTTATTCGTTTTTTTAAATGTAGAAATATATAGTGAAAATTTAATTAATTTGAAATAATGTTTGATTGGTGTTCAAGATTTAAAAATGCATACACCACTGTAGCCCAAATAGAACTACATGTAAAAAGACATTTAGGATGTTTTAATATAATTTTAAAATAATTATAAGTAACAGGACAGATTTTGTCTTCAAATGAAAATATATAAGACATCAGTGAAGGTCTTAAATATCCTTTATGCACATCTCAATTTTATAAATATGGATTAATGATTATGTATCTCGGGCCGCACATAAAGAATCGTCGGGCCGCACGTTGAGTATGGCTGGTTTAATTGATCTGATTATTTATTTATTGTTAGTTAAAAATATATATATAAAAAAACAAAATAGGACAGTTTTTTTTTTTTTTTTTTTTTTTTTTTTTTTTTTTAATGGAGTTTTAAAGATTGGAAACTTAGTATGTTAAGTGAGGTGGCAAAAGGAAAGAAGTACAAATTTCAAAGGAAACAAATACAAATTTCAAGGGGTTGGTTGGTTGTATAGGGTTTAAAGGTACAAACTCCCTTTAGGGACATGCTGCGTCAAAGAAATTTTAAGGGGGAAGATGGTAATTTAGATGATTACTTACTTATTGTTGTCACAGAGTATCAAATAACAAATAGGATAGAATTTTTTTTTTTTTTAATTAAAGATTTTGAAATTTTTTTTAATTTAGTGTGCTGGTTTGCCGTAGAGGCAAGCAGAAATTTTGAGAGGGGGAGTTGGAAGATTAAGTACAGAGATTAGATAAGTAAAAAATAAACAGAAAAGTGTAAAAATTTAAAGATTTTAAATTTTGTGTGTTGAGGATAAAAAAAGGACAGAGGGAATTTAGGTGAAGTTTTTAAAAAAGCAGAAATCTGGTGAAAGAGGGGGGAGAGGGTGCAAGCAGGAATTTTAGAGAGATTTAGATGACAGATTCTTTTATTGTTATAGCAAAGTAATGGCAGAAAAATGTAAAAAATAACGATTTTTAAAGATTTTAAATTTTGTCTGCTGAGGGAGAAAAAAAAAAAAAAAAAAAAGGAGAATTTAAGAAGTTTTTAAAGAAGCCTAACTCTATTGAAATGTTGAAGATTCTCGCGAATATTATATGGTTATAATGATAATTAATAATATAAAATCCAGACTATTCTAATCTGCATCATTAAAATCTCAAACATTTAAATGAAAACCTTTATACAGACTTTCAAGAATGCCAAAAAAAGAAAATACGTTTAAACAAAAATGACCAAGTAATTATTTTTTTTAATTCTCAATTATTCTTTTATTAAGCTGCTCCTACTTTTAAATTTAATACTGAATTTCAAACTCTGATCGTGATGTCAATATAGTATATTCATTCATCATTACACCATGTTGAAAAAGCTCATTTATCAATGTGATGCACAGGTTACATCAACTACTAATTTTTCAAAAATAATAATCACCATAAGTGATAATATAGTTGTATTTTTAATGTATTTTTGTTACAAAATATATGTGTGATGAGATTTTCAAAAGAAATAGGCACTTTCTAAAAAACTGAACACAGCAAGTCATGATATAACATTTCACAGTACAACGTTAAAAAGGTTAAACTTCTTTAAAAATTTAAAAAAAAAAATCAAGACATTTGCTGTAACATGTACAGACATAGACAGGAGTAAAAAAGAAAATCGAGAGTCTATCACCAAAATTTGGGGAGTTGTCATCTCTGTTATTAAATCAAAATGTAAAATAACTTTTAAATGTCCAGTTCACTCAAATATTGTATCTGACTATAAAATAAGAACAATAAATACTATACTACAACTAATAAAACAGCACAGTTTTCTTCATTTCATAGAAATTTAGTGTAAAATTGGTAGCTCTCTAGAGGTCTCAAACTACAAATGATTGAAAATAAGAAATCACATATTACATACCAGAGAAAGAAATAAGGGAAAAAATGGGTAAAGGTTATCCTGTATTTAAGCAGAAATTTTAGCATCAAAATGTCATGAGAAGAAAAATGTCAAAATTTTCATGTGCAACCAGTACCAAAGCTAGATTATTTTGGTGTGTGTGAGGGGTGTCTAATTTTCAGTTTTAATGTAATATAGTGTTAATTATAATACTCTACATTCGCTATACTCTAACTATTTTAGTATAGTGTATTTAATGTAAGGAAAATTTCTTGAATGTGATTACTTTTCCAAATTTTTGCTTTATTTATTTGTCTAGGGGATTGTACATATATAATATCATCAACTTTTTTATAATTTTGGACCCCCTCCTTCCCTCATATCATATCATATGTTATCATTCCTCGAACTTCTTCCACTCCCCTCACAATAATATCGCTATCAGTGCCTAAAATTATTTTTATTTTTAGAATATTTTTCTTTTCATATGTTTGCAGTGATATATACAGATATGGTTATACATTTATTATTTGGATACTTTACAGATTTAAATAAAGAGAAGAAGTCAATAAAATGTCACTATTATATATGGAATAACTTTATATAAAATAACACTTAAAAGTTACTATTTAAAAGTATTAGATACTTTTTGTTAGATAATGCATTCAACAGTAATACTGTCTTCTTGCTCATGTCGCCTGCATGGCGAGGAGGCAAGCACAACTTCTTATCAAGAAAACAGGTGGACAACATTCTTTCTCTTTTCTTTACTAGTAAAAACAACAAATATTATTTCAAACATACTTCACACCTGGTTTCTCCAACAGCAGATTATATGTGCATATGCATAGGGCATAAGAAAAGGAATGCCAAATGTTGGAGTATTCCATTTTTTGGAATGAAATGATTTTATAAATATTCTTATATATTAATAATAATAACTGTTTATAATAACAAGCTTGTAATAAAAATAAATCAATATATTGATAACTTTGTATTTTCATAAAAATAGATAACAGACTAAAAAAAACATACTGTTTTGATGTAAAGAAAAAGTTAAAACAAAAAAAAAATTTGCGATATCAAATGCCTGACCCACCCTCCCCTTTAAAGTGATAATGTTATATATGCACAGCCCTAGGCAAACTTTATTTTATTTCCAGCTTAATTTTTTTTTTCATTAGAAAATACATAATATGAATATTAATGCACAAGATATGTTTTCTTAATAAATTTATTGGATATTTTCTTGCATGAAATTCAAAATTAGCCGATCTACAAACTGAATATTTCATATTATATACATGTCAAATTAAAAGTGGAAATTTCAATAAATAAATGAATAAAATCTTATAAAAAATTATTATTTCATTTAATGGTATGGTAATGGCAGTGGATTTTTTATGTAAATGTTTTAATTATATTATATATATATATATATATCGGAAAAAGTGGTATAAAAATATAACTTTTGACAAAAGTGTGCTTACCATTAATTAGTAGTAAAGCACATGTTCTCGCAAAACTGAAACACCCTTTCAACATTGAAGTCCTGAATAACAAAAAACTTCTCCCCCCCCCCCCCCAATAAATAAATAAATTAAATAATAATCAAATAATAGCATTAACTTTAGTTCTAGTTAAGACAAAAAAAGAAGTCCCATTTTAATTTGTACAAAGTTCTTTTCTTTGTGATTTTAACTGGTTTATTTTACCATAAGGAATCATCTACATGATATACATTAATGTAACTTTTAAAAGTTCAATGGCAGCATCATAATTTTATTGTACATTTCAATTTCACATGCCAAAGAATGTAGGATAAAAAAAATTTCACCAGTTTTGAATGAATATTTGTGTGTTCTATAAATTATTGGACATATTAGTTCTGTAAATTATTGAAAAATGAACCAATCAATGTTAAAGTGAAATGATGTAAATTGAACAATAATTTATATTTTTCAATATTTTTTGTCTTACATGATACTTTATAAAAGCTAAAAGAGAAAGTGCTTGCATATTTTGAATTAAAATGTTTCTAAAATATCAATTATTAATTAATAATCTAATTACAGTAGAAAATATTTATAATGCAATTCTATATAATACAATTTTCTATATAACGCACAACTTCTCAGATGTAAACAATGAAATTTGCAGTTAAGACGCACCTGCATTCCACAATGTAAAAAAAATTGTTACACTCTAGAGAACTGAATTTGATACATTAGTTCATTTTTATTTCCTTAAATCCGATCATTTTAATGAAAAAATTGCTAAAGTTTTGGAAAATGAGTAATAGAATGAATGATTTGGTACAGGTGGCATGTTTGGACAATGTTTATAAAGTAAATTTAGCAATGTGTGAAATTATCTATATTTATCTGCATAACTACTGGTCCCAATGAATGCAATATAAAGATACTCTACTTTATTTTGATGTGTTTCACACATATTTGGTCATGTGTATAAGGTAATTTAATGATGTATGAAATGTGATCTATATAATGCAAAATCCTATATAATGCACAACCTTGCAATTTTAGGTTTGTGTTATAAAGATCTTCTACTGTATTAAAAATTCAAAAATCTTAATTTTTCTTCATCACTAAAAATCTACATGTATAAAAAATCATAACACCCAGAAATAAAGTACTTCATTCATTTGCTAGAAGATGTTAAATGAGTGTGTGAAATATTTAATGGCATTTCAAATCATTACATTATAGATTGTGCAACTGAGCCGAAATCTCATAAGTGTGATTTCTCAGTCTCCAGTATGTATCTCGGCATCTTTTTGCAAAATAAATTCTCATTTATTGTTAAAATGTTTCTCTGTGATTCTTCTACAATCATATATATTATTTCTATTATCAACATCCTTTTTACTAAGCAAATACAAAACACAGAACGATAAATGAGAAACCATATGAAAGGATTTTAAACAGACTTCTGACGACATAGTACATTCACATTTTGTTGAAACATATTTTTCGATTAAAAATTAAATTGCCATTGTTTTCACAAATGGAAAGAAAAATTTTCATCAGATAAGTGTTGCCAAAAAAATAAAATACTGCATTATGTGATGCTCAACAATGATTATAAAAAAATAAATAGTACAACCGTGGCATACGTAATAAGAGTACATTATTTATGCAATACATAATGCGTAGAATGTGTAATAAGTACAACAAATATAAAGTGTGATGTCAGCACACAGGATTATTTTATATATATATATAAAGGAAAATTGAAATGTTTAGAAGAAAAAAAACACCATCGATCGATCAAAGTAAAATTGCAGTTAATTAAAATTTAAATCAGCATTGTTTTCATAAAAGAAATTAAAGGTTTTCCCGAAGCAAGTGATGTCATCCTCCAATGCAGTTAAAATATGATAGTTAATTTTTTTTCTCGCACGTGCCTTTTACTAACTTTGATTAGTTTTTACTATAACTTTGATGGAATAAATGAGATGATATTCTGGCTTGACTAATGTTGTTTGCAGATATTTTTAGTCCTTAATTTTTCTTTAAAAGTTTAAACCTGCATCTTAGAAATATTAGATATTGCTAAATAATATTAGACGGCAGTGCGAAATTCTCACATGGGTCATCTGATATTATGTTACTTCTACTGTGATTTTTTTTTTTTTTTTTTTTTTAAATCTTTAAAATGGAATTTAAATATCTCAAAAGTCACTGCTGTCTCTTATCCTCAACACATAACTTGATCATTAAAACCCTCAACAAACAATAATTATTAAAAATTTCTGAAAAACCAATGCATTTATTATAAATATGTATTCTCATGGAGCATAATAATATATTTTTTATATGAGTAAAATGAGTGATATTTGTTTTTGTTGGTTTGAAATTGTCTCCCTTACTTTTTTGGTTACTACTGTTCTGGTGTATGTATTTCCTCATATTTCCACCAGAGTCATTTTCAGTACAGTTCCCAGTAAGGCAGCACATGTTATTCTTAAAAAGTCGTCATTGTTTGTTCATAAAGAAGATTTTCTGGATAGAAAAGAATGGTTAAAAGGTAAGCGTACCTTTATTAACCATCAATACTGTGTTGTTGTTGTTGTTTCTAATCCCAAATGGTTTAGCTATGCTAAACCATCTCCACAAAACCAAAGACTTCCAGAAAATCATGAAAGAGTGCTGGATTTTCCAAGATTTCACAGCGGGTAAAATTTAGGCATTTGATAATATGCAGAGGAGAGGCCTGGACTCCCGGGCACCGATGACACTCAGAAAATGTTTTTTCTGGCCCTGATGGAAAGATAGTCCTCTTAAGTGACCACTCATAAAGCGTGAGAGTGCCGTCTGTTGTTTCCTACAAAGATTAAGTTGGAGAGACCATCCTGGTGTTTTAATAAAGTACCATGGATGAATAAGAGGTACTCTCCAAAGTGAATTTAATTCTTGTTTCTTAATCAAAGCTATTTCACTATAGGTTAATATTCCATCCTCCTGGTGATCTTCAGCTGAGGCAGACTTGGCCAAGCCATCGGCCATTTCTTTACCTCTCAGCCCAACATGTGACGGGATCCACTGTAGTTCCAGGATGTTCAGACTCGTTCTGTCCACCACATTTGTCCAATTAATAAGATGCTGTATAGAGGCACCACTATCAGTTAAAATCCAAATGTCCTTGTACTCGAGTCCTGGTGTCAAATCAATAAAACAAAATCCAAATATACTAGCTTTATGAAAGTTGACATAATAAGAATGAATTGTCTCTCATTCTATATTTGATACAACCCCTCATCTTTTTGCTTCCTTTTGGGAACAGCGAATTTCGAGCTTATTCTATCGACGATTACTATCAGAATTTTCAAGCTATGTTTTTGAGACTTTCATAAAAGTTGGTCTATACATTTAGCTAATATATTATGCACAGTATATTTTGATTGAATTCATGCATGCGCAGTGAAACAATATTTAGTAAACCTGCTCATTTTTCATACAATTTTTATTATTTTTTAATTCTGACTGCAGAGTGTTGTGTACAATTTTGTTTGTCATATTTTCTGAAAATAGCTTGTTTTTATATTAAAAACTCTGCAAATTATAAGCAAAAAACTTGGTAAAATTTGGGACTGTTTTTATAAAAACCTGAATTTCTCTTCGAGTATACATGCTATCTTCATAAAAATAAACCCAAATTATTACAATAATCTACTTAATCATAATCTACAGTTTGAATGCTTTTACAATATTAGTTTTTACAGGGTTATCCAAAATATATTCGTATTTCTTCAATTTGTTGACGGCCCCTTATGGGGTTTCGGGAAAAAATCTTCGCGGAAATATATGACGTCTATCATGTTGTTTACACTCCTGAAGTTTCAGGATAATTGCTCATGTAGCTTTTCAGATATTTAACAAAACGTCTAAAATCGCAAATGACCAGTCATCATTGGAAATATAGTGTAGTAGGAATTTAAATAAACCCCTAAAACAAATTTTTGCTGTTTCGTGCATGCTAAATGCAGCAGGCTAACAATATACATGGTGTCCATAATTAAACAAACCTATTTAAAATTGTCTACAGACGAAACTATTGTTCAGAAAGTTGTGAAATTTTGTGGAGGGCATAATAAAGAGACGGGACTTTGATTGAGCAAAAAAAAAAAAGCTCAAAATTTTACCACCTAAAGGCATTTTTTAATGAATTACACATTTAGCATACATTTACAACAGTCATGATAACCCAAGAACTTTATTTGATCTTAAAGACAGCATTTCACAACATGTTCTTAGCATTTCCCAGAACACACACTGCAGTCAACTGTGGAACGTGCTATCTTACAATTACAGATGGTAGCTGAAATTGATGTCCGTCATGTGGAACATGTTTTGCTGTAATAAAATATGTAAACTATTGTAAATCAGGGTGGTCACAAATATCTTATGTTAAAATTTCCTGATATTTCTATGATATTTCCAAGTTAGCCTCAAATTTCCAGGTTAGCGTTAAAATAATGAAATTTTCATAGATAATTTCATTTACAACATTACTCTAAAGCATAGTCATTACTTAGTAAAAGTTTATATTAAAAAAAAAATCACACTACAAGTTCTTGCAGAGTTAATCAAAAATAGACGTTACTGCTTGTTAGATCTTGTGGTACTGTACAAGATAAGAATACTGTCCATATCAAAACAACATCTAGTGGGGAGCTGAATAAAAAATTACTGTGCCTCACGGTAATGACAATAGAGACGAACTTCAAATAAGGATAAATGGTACTCGTCTATTATCCTGTCAACCACTTTTCATAAAAAAAAAAAAAGAGTTTACACATGTTTGTTATGTTATCAAGAGATTTTTAATTCAATGTTTTCTCTGTATTTTTAATGTTTTACTAATTTTTTAGTTCCTCCGTTAAGTAAAATAACAATTATGTCATTAAACGATGCTGTCATGATAATAATACAGAAAAACACTGCAAAAATATTATGATGCGTAGAATCTATCAATTTTAACTGACGTCACAAACACTTATCCACAAGCCAAAATGATAATTAAGAAAAATTAATTAAGAACTGTTGGATTTAACTCCAAAATAACGAAAGGATAAAATAATGTTTGATTTTAAATACAAAGCTAGCATAAATGCAATATCTAAAAAAAAATCATATTTTTGTTTAATTTCATAATTCTACATTTAAATTCTAAAACTAGTAAAAAAGTGTGTATTGATGGGCATGATATGAGACTATCTACATATTATAAACTGTGATGATCTAATGTGAAAAACTGCAATAAAAGAATAATCCATTAGAAAAGGAAGCTGGTTGGATGGATCCAAATTAACATTTGTAACTACATTAAGGTTCATTTATACCTGGTCTGATGAATCAACATCAATAAAATGGAGAAAAAAAAAACAATTGGATTTAAGTCATTGTATAGTTATTGATTGGAATAATCATCTCAGAGAAGTTTGTATATCTAACCTTCTAACAAGAAAATCTGGAAAAATTGGAGGGTCAAAAAAAATTGTAGATATTGATAAAGTTTCTTGTAAAAAAAAAGCCAGTCGAATTCTTCCTCAGCAATGGTTATTTGGAGGATTATTCTGAGAAATTGATGAATGTTTTTATAGTAAAAGTTCCTAACAGAACTGATGGGAGAAAGTTCCATCTTCTAAACCTTCAGATCAGAGGCCACAACGTTAATTCTTCAAAACAGTTCATCTCGCTTCGCATAGTATAAGGCACCTTGAAATCTGCAGTTAATAATGTTAGATTATTTGTAAATTTGTAAACATATAAGTTTGCTTAAAAAAAAGTTCAGAAAATCTAATTTTTAAGAATGTCAAATTAGCCTGATTTTATTTAATTTCCCTTTCTGATATGCTAAAAAATTCAGTGACTAGACAACTGTTAAATAAAAAAAATTATTAAAAAGACATACATATTATTTCCAAATTGTAAAAATGATAAAGAAAATCTTACATATATAATCTTATTTAATTAATCTTAATATTTTTTGAGCATATGCACAAAATTCCATAAAATAATATAGAAAATCGTGAAAGGCCAAAAAAGTTATTGAAAAAATTTCAAACAGATTTGATTAACTTAAGACATTGGATAGCATAAATTTAGCATTCATAATGTAACACCAATTATTCTAAACATTCTTTTGTCCAAAATTGTCTGAATGAATGAAATCTTATATCTGGTATGTCGATATATTCGTATGTTTGGTATATCGACATATCAGACATAAAATTTCATTGGTTCAGGCGAGGTGTTACATTATGAATGCTAAATTTTTGCTAAGCAATGGCTTAAATTAATCAAATCTGTTTGAAATTTCTAAAGCACCCTATTCTTCAGTAATGTTTTAAACTCTAATTTCCTAAATATTCTTACGTATAAAAGTTTGGAATGGCAACATTCTTAAATTTGTTTATTTGACATTATATTTTGGCACTCATTTTTTTTTTTTTTTTTTTTTTTTTACAGAAAGTGGTCGACAAGGTAATAGACAAGAACCGGATAATTAATTGAAATGTTTTCTGTTTTTCCTAAAGTGTCAAATGTGTAAAAAATAGAAACTGGAAATATACTCACATAATCATTGCATTTGTTCTAAAGCTTTCCAAATCTTAAAAATAAGGGTTTCAATTAATAAATTTGAAGTTTGGGACAAGCCTTGGCAATGCCATTTACAACTTTACAATTTTTTTAGATATTGATTTTTTTTTTTCATATTTAAAGTACATAATGTAGTGAGTGCTTAAACACAAATGCTCATAGAAACCAAACATTCATAGTTGACTTGATCAATTCATATTTTTTAGAGGAGAACATACAATTTCCCATTATCTGAGAATGACTCTCATATCAAGTTTCACTAATTAAAAATTTGTACAAGGAAAATACAATCATTCATTTTCATCCTAGTGATAAGTTCAGAATATTTCTTTTTTTTTTTTTTTTTCTTTTTTTTTTTTGATTGAGACGGATATGGAAAGTACACAGCAGAAATTTGTTAAGAACATTATAACATTTTAAAATTGTTTCAAAATTAATATTTTTATTTAAAAGCCTCAATTTTCAAATTCCTGAAAATCATTTAAAATGGCAAATTTGTTTTTTTATTACGAACCACTGGCAAAAATCTGTAAAAGCCACTGCTTTCATTTTGCTAAAATATCATTGTACAACTATGGCAGAAAGACATTAGTTCTGTTTTCCAATAAACAAAGGACTTCAAACAAATGATAAATATCTCAGGGCTTCTTTATGTTACTAACAGTGACTGTGCAAAGGCTTCAAAAAATCAGAAAGAATATTTCTCTTTATAATCACATTATTATCAAATCAGTTTACTTTCAGTTTTTAAAGGATTGTAAAACACTAAGAAACTTAGGCCACATTCTTGTTTCTCAAATAACAAGAGGTTTTTTTTTTTTCATTTTTGTATAAATAAAATTATTACCATAAGGCTGAGCCAGTAGTGTAGTGCTATGAAAAAAAAGTGGGGGGATGCTCATAGTCCCAAACATAGGGTCTGAATAGTAGAACAATAAAATTCGGAATTCAGTAACGCTTATTCACGCAACAAGACTTTCGTTAAAATTTTTTCTGAAATTTACGTAAGCAGCAATAGACAGACGATCCAGAATCCTAAACACTTTTTAACTTCCTCGGAAAGTATTAAAAATCAGTGATTAAATTGTTATTTTTTAGCTGCTTACCCTTTAAAAAATATTAATACGTTTCAAAAGTCTATGTACTCCCGTGCCTCTAGTGTTCCCCTGAAAATAAAAAGTAGAGGGACATTTAAAATAAAATAAAAAAGTCGGGGGACACCGTCTTCCCACGTACCCCATCAACTACACCACTGGGCTGAGCCCAAAGACTGGTATAAAAATAGAGTCCAGGCTGGTTCTAGACATGGACTGAGCCCGAGAGCTGATATTTTTTTCTCTTCCAGATTACCGCAATCATAATGAAAATTAACATTTGCTTCAATGAATTGCCAGGTTCAGTTTGAATTTCTCTGATATTTCCAGGTTAACAAAATTATCTGATATTTCCATGTTTTCCAGGTCTGTGACCACCCTGTAAATGTATGCTAAATGTGTAATTCATTAAAAATGCTCTTTGGCGGTGAAATTTTGAACTTTTTTTTAGCTCACACAAATTCTCATTTTTTCTTTATGTCTGCACAAAATTTCACAACTTTCTGAACAATAGTTTTTGTTTTACTTTAAAGTAGGATTGTTTAATTATGGACACCTTTTATTTATGAATTTTCTTTGAAGTACTGTTGTTACTCTCATTAAGAAACAATTGTTACATTGTTATTTTAATAATTTCAGCTGCAATATCACACACTGTTCAAAATACATTTTCTCAATATTAACACAGTTCCTGAACACATTTCAACTCATATCTAATATGTTTTTCAAGATAGAGCAATGACGATCTGTATTTAAGGTAAATGCGTCACAGAAAATCAAATGAAAGAAATAAATAAAAGGGTTTGATTTGTATCGAGACTTTTTACATTTTGTACAACAATAAGTATGTTTATGACATGTATGTCATCAAAAAAAATTTTAATCTATAATTTGAGTATAGAAAATCATAAACAAGGAACTTTCTTACAAACAGTTTTATTCTGAGACAATAAGAATTGAAATTATGATTATTCTTTTGATTATTTTTTCCCCCTAATGTACAATTAACAACTTAAGGGGGCGACAACAGTTGAGAGATCATGTAAAACAGCTGACATTGATGCTCCTTTTTCTCAGGAACTACTGAAGTGATTTCAATAACTGTTTTTATTCTTTTAGTTAGAGCAGTAGCTAAACTATAAAGTGATCATTCAGAAACAAAAATTTAAATTAAAAATGCAATACAGTATAACTTCTTTAATCCAAAATCATTGGGACCATGGCGATTATGGATTATGGAAATTTCCAGATTACAGAAATTTTGAAACTAGAATGCATTTAGATAAATAATAATATTAAAATCAGTCATTGATATGGCAATACAAAAATGCAAGCAAGTTGATAATTTAAAATGATTAAAAAACATTAATAAATTTTAATTCAAAATGTTCCAAAATATAAATTTTTTAAATAACAACATATATTTTACATGGTATTGCTATCTGTTGTAAATTACAAGAAACACTAACTGTAGGATTTTTTTTTTTTTTAATCATGAGTTCTGATTTACAAATACATACTGAATTATAAATAATACAAATCAAAAAATGATAAATATAACATGGAAAATGTTGCAAATAAAACTAATTTTCTGAAAAAGAAGAAAAAAATTATAAAAAGAAATTTAATTAAAACTAACAATTATTTTTAAAAAAACCTATAATATTACACTAACATATTTATAATGATAATACTTACATAAGAATAATGCTAGGAAAAATTAAATATATAGTACTTAGACAAGCTTTATCAAAGCGTAAAATTTTCCGCAAAATTCAGAACTTTGCGGAAGAAAAATTTAAAGAAAAATGCAATTTTTGTTTTTAACTTTTTTTTTTTTACTTTCTATCTTTACAAGAAGAAAGTACTGTATTCATGAAAATTTTCGACTTCTGATTTTCAACGGATTTATACGTCTAAGAAGGTCCTGAACAGGATTTGACTGCTTTTAGAAAATGTCTGAGTCTGTGTGTGACAAAAATTTTGTGGGCGCTCTATCTCAAGAATTAATGCACAGAATTTAATAAAATTTTAGATTCAGTTAGACTTTGATATAAATTGGTGGTGATTTGTTTTTGCTGTAAAACGCCTAACAGGTGGCGTTGCTATGCAACATTTTTCACGATACCTATATCTCAAGAACAGAATTTCATCAAACTTGAAATTCAGTTAGACGTTGACATAAGTTGCAGTTGATTAGGTTTTGGTATAAATTTCCCAAAAGGTGGCGCTGCTATGCTGCATTTTTTAGGATTTACAGGATTTTAGCGATAGTCATAGATCAAGAACTAATGGATGGAATTTAATAAAACTTTAGATTCAGTTAGATCTTGATAAAAATTGGGGCTGATTCGTTTTTTATGTATGTGAAACCTGAGAAAGTTTTAGAACTGGCACATCAGACTAGTTTTTTTTTTTTTTTTTTTTTTTTTAAATACTGAACAAATAAAAATATTCTCCAAATTTATGTGTAATTTATTTATTGTTTGCACAAAAGTCAAAGTTTAAAGACTCAAAATATTGTTGTGACATCATACACTTTTATTTGTATTTTCCACACACAAGAGCTTGACGCCGATCGGTTTTCCATCGGCGGCTGCAGTAACTTTTTAGTTGGCGGCGGCAGTTAAATTGAATCATTTTGTAGTGTTAGAAAACATTTTAAATTGAATTTCTTTAAAAGGATTTAAAGCTAAATTTAAATATTTCAAAATGCATCAAATTTTAATGAACATCAATGACTGATTGGCGGCTAGCCAAAAATAAATCGGCAGCTGGAAATTTTTCAAATAGAAATTAAAGAAATAATAGAAAATAGTAATAGATAAAAAAGTACATCATAAATGACACAGAGGAAATGATGTATTATTTTAAGGTACATGTTTTTTGGGTATTTTTTCAAATTAGATTCTATGAATGGACCTCTCCCTACAAAATGTGATTCAGTTGTTTTAGAAGCAATGTCACATTATTTCTGTGCTGGCATTTTGTGCGAAGAGGTGGTCACAATATTAAGGATTGGGCTGTTTCTAAATGTATTGACAAAATAATTGATAAGGATTCACCCCTTCCTATCATGAATTTTAAGCTTTATTTATTTTTTAACCAAAATAATTATTCTTTAATTAATATTAATTAATTTAAATGGTAATCATTTTAAACTACCGTTTTTAATTCAAACCATCAAAACTTAATTTTATTAAACATTAAATTAATTTGCAGAAAGTTTTTGACCCAATATTTATGTGCATAGAAAGTTTTTGGTTTTATATAAGTCTGATTATAATTATTAATTTTGAAATTGGAAACTGTAGTAAAATTAAATAAAATATTATTATTGAATCGAGATTTCATTAATACTGTCACATTAACATATTTAACAATGGTAATACACAAGGCTAATAATACGAAAAATTATAAGTTACATATAAAACAGAAAATTATTACAATTAATTTAAAAATTGATAGAATGTAATAAAATTAAATATATAATTAAATCAAAGATTATTTTATTGCCATTATTACATTAACAATTTAAGCAATATGATTGGTTGTTTTAAAAAAAGTTTCTGAAATACATTCTTGAATGTATAGCAAGAATAATCTATGATGTTTTATTGAAAATTAAAATGAAGAAAAAAAATAAAATATTCCAAAATGTCTGAATTACAGGTGTTTTTGGATTATAAACTTCCAAATTAAAGATTTTATACTGCCATTATGTTAATTTTTAAAAACTGAGATTTC
Organism: Maratus michaelseni; assembly: GCA_963931845.1. Lineage (NCBI taxonomy): Eukaryota > Metazoa > Arthropoda > Arachnida > Araneae > Salticidae > Maratus > Maratus michaelseni. The sequence goes on from OZ007596.1 coordinate 225,558,274, forward strand.
TTTTGTTGGGGGAATTGAACTGCATAACTATTGCCTTTTTTATTTTTATTTCTTGCCCGACAAACCTATTATAGTTTAGCTATTACCAAAACTATTTTCAAATAAATATTTAAATCGCTGCAGTTGTTCCTGAGAAAAGGTACATCAATGTCAGTGCAGTTTTTTATGTATTCTTGCGAACTTCACAGGAGAAAAAAAAAAGGGGAGATTTTACAACCACATGTAGAGGACATATTGGTGATATATTTCTTACCTGAAGAACTGTGTTTCATGTACATAAACCAGGGCTGCGGAGTCGGCGGGAAAAATGACCGACTCTGACTCCTGAAATTTTAAAGGAACCGACTCTGACTCCGGGATGTCTAAAGTACTAGTTTTGCCTGTTGATTCCTATTATTCAGATTGCTTCATTGCTGTCATTTGTTTTTAAACAGTAATAGTCGTTTTATTAAATGTCATTAAATAAAGGAAATATTACTATTTAAAAAAAGTGGCAGCAATAAAGCAATCTGAATTTTAAAAAAACCTCAACTGGCAACACTGTAACCTGCTGTTACATTCCTGTTTGACCTTGAAGCATATAATGTACATATCAACCGATAATTTTTTTTTTCACGTTTCATTTTTTTGGATGAATTATGGGTGTAAGCTGCAATAAGTAGTCAAGACTAGGACTCATTTACTGCAGCGGCAAACTTCCGACAGTGTTTTAGTATAAAAAGTTTCACCTTTTTTTAAATGCAGAATTTTTTTTTTTAAATAAGGCAAAAATATTCTTATAAAATGCATGTGGAACTTTGCCCCTTCATTCATTGGCTCTGGTCAAGACTGAAGATATTTTGAACATCCCCCCCCCCCTTCCTCCTCCTCACATATACTCTATGCTCATGCACTCACACAAAAACACAAGATGTATTAATTTTTACATGTAGTAAAATTTAATTATGTCAAAACTCTGCAAAAACTGCATGTAAAATATTTATATGCATGTAAATTGCAACCGAAAATTTAAACTTGAAGCTATTCGATAGAAACAACAGTTGAAATCTAATAAATCTCCAAAATTTACTTTGAACAACACACACAAAGATCTATCAGATAAATCCAAACAACATATAATATGTTGGTATATCATTTTAAGACGATAACCAAAATATTTTATGCCAAATCAAACATATATTATACCAAAATATGGGTGAAAGGATGTTTAATTTTGGTTTTATATCTATTCCTGCAGACCCAAAAAATAGGAGACAAAAATTTTACAATTTAAGCATCATTTGGGGTCTCCAGAGCCCGAAAAATTCTGAGAGAATGCAAGAAAAATTAAGATGAAAATTTTATATTTCCTGCCTTAATTTTATAATTTTGGCTTTATTTCGGTTCTGCAAGACCTGAATATCAAAAGAAGAAATATAACAGAAATTTCACTATTTCATCATTATTTTGAGTACTGCAGACTCAGGGAAAAAAAATTACAATTTCACTTTTTTTTTCTTTGGGGGGGTCCTATGCACACGAAAAAAAGAGGAGAAAATTTACAATTTCAGCATTACTCCTGGTCCCACAGACCTGAAAAATGTGAGGAAAACAAGAAAAAAAAAGGGAAAATTTTCCAATTTTCGCATTACCTCGGGTTCCGCAACCCCCCCCCCCCCCCCCAAAAAAAACTAGAGAAAGGACTATATACTAAATATAAACTAGAGATTTCAATTCAAAACAGTTTTCAAATATGCTGTACACTGGACACTGGACAGTATATTATGTTTAACCTGAATTTCCTTGTATATATAGTCCAAATATAAAAATAATAATTCAGTTTATAAATTTAAAATTACATATAATTGGTTTAATTTCAAGACAAGCTGGAGTCGGAGTCGGCCTGTTTTTTAGTGACCTCCGACTCTTTTTCCCGAAAATAGGCCCGACTCCGACTCCGCAGCCCTGACATAAACACAAAATAAAAGTTGTATTGATGAAAATTAAAACCTTTTTTTAATATAAATTTATTTTCAGTGTAATGAGTATGTTACATGAATATCACATACATAAACAAATAAATAATTAAGAAAATATTTTATGATTTTTTTTCCATTACGAGTCCATTTTTATACACATTCAATATTACTAAAGCATATCTGCCAACTTTGGAGTGAAAGAATAGGGGATATTCTTCCAGAATTTTTTTTTTAGTTTATTTTGTAGCTTATATATGAACATAACAGTTACAAAGATACAAAGAGAGACAGGAATAAGATATACACATTTTTTATATGGATATGTATTAACTTTTTAAATAACAAAAATATATAACTATTTAGTATAAGGCAATAAAATAAATAAAGAAAGAAAATCCTTAAAATTAATAATTTAAAATCTAAGCACTAGGGAAATTACTGTGGCTATTGAGAGCTAGTGTTATTTTTTAGCAAAATTAAATTTACACTCATTTATGTAGAGCAACAGCAGATTTAACTTTCAATAAAAATCTTTAGAAAAAAATTTGATCAAATTTATGTATTGCTAATACCATTTATGAAATTTTTCTAATTTTGTTTATTATTTTTGTAAATGTACATGTATATATATATTGTTTTAATACTCAAGAAAACAGGAGAAATGTCTGAATATAAAGGAGAAAGGGAGAAAATGTCAAATTAAGGGAGTTTCTCTTAAAAATCAGGAGACTTGGCAAGTATGCACAAGTGATTGGGAAGTTTCTACTTCATTGGCCTTAAATTTCTGTGTGTTTTTTTTTTCAGTTACAAAGAAAACAGATTCACCTTCAGACGTTTTTCATTATATTTATTGACATTTTACTTATATACAGTCGAACCTCGTTAAGACAAAAACGCTTAACATGAAATTTCGCTTATGACGAAGGAAAATAGTTTCCCCATCACGTTATCTTGGAAAACAATAATAATTGCATTGTTTAATATGAACATGAAGACAAACTTCTCCCATTTAAGATGAAGTAAATACTGCACCTAATAAAAAAAATTCCTCGTTGCGACCTTCCACCTTGAAACAAGTTTATCGCTTTTCCTGAACTGGACTAGAGAAAATATGCATTTGTTCTTGGAACTCAGGTGGGTGAAGAGAGGTGGGTGTAGAGGTGACTGTGGGGGAATAGAAAAGGGTTGGATTCTTTCTCTGTTGTTTAAATTCTTTTGTGAGCGATTCATTTCGTTGCTAGCATGTGGTTGATCACTTGATGTGAATAAAGTTCTTTGCTAGAAATAGTTTACTGATTGAATTCTAGTTGTGAAAATGAGTGGGAAAAAAATCCTCTTAGTCTGGAAACTAAGCAGAAGATTTCATGTGATGTTAGGGATGGGATTTAAAAAAAATCAGAGATTGCAGCAAAATACAGAATACCTACTAGTACTCTTTCGAAAGTTATTAAGAATAGAGAACAAAATGAAATGGCTTGTGCTATCAATCAGTTCAAGCCTGCAAGAAAATGAATGAGAAGCGCTAAGAATGAAGAAATTGAAGTTGCTTTATTAAGATGGATAAGAGAAGCTAGGAACCAGAATATCATTTTAACTGGTGCTGCTTTACAAGAAAAAGCAAAGTTTGTTGCAGAAGCTCTTGGTGTCAGTGATTTTGCATGCTCAAATGGACAGCTGTCAAGGTTTATAGAACCATGTCATGGTACTGTCTCCAAAAGGATATGTGGTGAAGAGTCTGCAGTTAATCAGGGTAGTGCAGATTTGTTTTTCTCTAAAGAATGGCCGGCTATAAAAAAAATTATGCACCCCGGGATATATTCAATGCAAATGAAACTGTGCTTTTTTATAAAGCACAACGTTCATCTACATTAACTTTTAAAGCAGAGCAGTGTTCCAGCGGAAAATGTAATAAAGAAAAAGTCACAGTACTAGTAGCCTGCAACATGGATGGTAGTGAAAAATTACCTATCTATATTATCGGAAAATTCGCAAAAAAAAACACGTTGCTTTAAGCGTGTAAAGACACTACCTGTTCAGTACACATTCACTAAAAATGCTTGGATAAATAAGAAAATCTTTGCAAAATGGTTATTAGAATTAGACTCAAGACTAATGATCAAAACAGACAGATATGCATTTTGTTGGACAATTGTACAGTCCAAAAAGATGTAAAAGGGCTAAATTAATCAATGAAATGCATTTCCCTCCCTCTAAATAATACAGCAAAGCTTCAGCCACACGACCAGGGTATTATTCAGTGTTTAAAAACTCACTACAAAAAAGAAGTAGTAATAAAAAAACTTATCGAGTGCTTTGACAAACAGACACCATTTTCTATTGATCTCTTAGATATGTGTTTCCTAAGAGGTGCATGGAACTCTGTTACTCCCATTGTTATAAAAAAGTTTCAGGCAGGGTGATTTTTCAGAGGAAGATATTGCACAACAAGATGATACAGAAATGGACAATGTGATAGAAGAGGCTGTAAAAAGAGGAATAATTTCTCCCCTGTCATTTGAGGATTACATTCGAATTGATGAAAATGTTATTTCACAATCACAACCCATGACAGATGAAGATATTCTGGTCGATTTAACTGAAAAGGAGAATGAAGAGGAAGAGATGAATAAAATGGAGGCTGATGCAGAGGTTGAAATCCCTTCCGTGTCCTTCAATGAAGTGACAGAGGCTTTAAAAACAGTTTAGTGGTTTCTGTTTCCAGAAGAAAAGCCAATTGTGTTTCACACAGTTTGGAAAAAGGGGACTACTTTCTATACAAATGTAGAATGCAAAATTTAAAACAAAAGTCAATAAAAGATTTTTTTAAAGTCTAATTTAAAGTAGTAAATATATTTTTACATTTTATTTCTCCTTACTCATTTATTTTTTTTAAGAATATTACAGTACATATATAGTACTACTATCGTCATCTGTGTATCTGTGCGAGTACGGGTTTTATGTTTGTATGGTGATGCAAGAAATGTACCTTTTTGCACAAAAATACTGATTAACATTAAATAACTATAAAATATTTCTCTGCAGATATCATTTACATTCTTTCATACCTTTGTTTTAGTGATTTATTTTTAAAATAATACTAAATGCTTTTTGCTGTTTTATCGGTTAATACTAAAAGATTTTTGCAGCCCTCCAACTTCATCTTAACGAGGTTCGACTGTATTTAAATTTTTTTGCATAAAAAAATGAATAATACACCTTGTTCTATAAGGAGTGCCTACAGATGCACATCGTCAACTTTCAATCAAATGACCGTTTTTCTCCAATCACAAGCATCTGAAAAAAATTTAATCCCCAATTTTGAAAGGGCATTAAATTCTGTAGAGCTTATACTAACATTTAGTTTTAAAAGTTGATTTTTGAGAAAATAGCAGTCATTTGAACAAAAAAGGTCCTTTTTTTACCTTTTGCGAGCTTAAAAAAATAATTAATCAATAAAAATTATACTTTTTGGTGGTAGAAGCTCCAGCAAAAATGCTTATATTTCTTTAAATAAAATTCAAGGAAATCGGTCGAATAGTTCTTGAGAAAGAAATGGTTGCCCAGTTTAAAAAATATGGTTTCGAGAAGATTGACTTTTTTTTTTTTGACATGGTTTTGCTATGCAATAACCTTTGAGCATAGAACTGTGCATAAAAGGGATTTTTTGGCAACTGCGGTGTTATGTTCAACAAGCAAAAAGATTGCAAGGAATTGAAATATCATGAAACTACTTTGCGACAATCTACACACTTGACAAATGCAAAAACTGCACAAAAATAAAGAAATAAATAAAAGGGAAAAAAAAGAAAAATCGAAAATTTTGGTTCAAAGAAGTAGAATTTTTCCTTAAATATTAATGGATCATGAAATATCTAATAAAACTGAACTTAAAACTTAAATTTAATATTAACAATAAACACTTTTCTACTATGTTGGAACGTGTTAAAAAGAAAGACAAACATACCAAATTAATGAACACTTTAGGATGACCAAGGGCTCCACCACCACCATCACACCAAACTACACGTTCTTTCACAGGTTTAGGTGGAATTGAATTGATCAAGTCGATTGCAAATCGAGGATTTACCTGTAGGGAAAGAGAATTATCAGTTTTTTTTTTTTTTTTTTAACATTAAGTTAAAATGTTTATAAGATCAATAAAAAAAAATAATAATAATAAAAACCTACGGTACTTTCCAGTTACAAGATTATAAACAGATACAATTGTGTATATATCATTAGGATGTTACACATTTCAGAAAGTTATTCTAAATTGGATATTTTTCAGATTATTTTGATGATGTATATAAGATGTATGTAATTAGCATACAATATGTGCAAATCCATAAAAAAGCCTGACTATTTTATGAAATTCAAAATAATACATAAAGAAGAAAATATAAAATAAATTTCATTATTTTAATATCAAATTACACAGGTGGCGTAATCTAATTAAAAGCTTCAAAATTTGATGCAATCTATGAACACGTTTTAACTCATATCCAGTGTGTTTAAGATAGAACAATGACAATTTGTATTTAAGATAACAATTTAGAAAAAAATAACATTAAAATAATTCTGACTGAGCATACCAATTAAATAAGATGCTTAATAAATACTTAGATGTGTATGCAAGTAAAAAAAGAATTTTTTCTGTATTTGTTAATTAAGTTTTTTTGCTATCATTTGTAAAACAAATAAACCAAGTCTGAACTAATAAATATACAAGAGTAATCAACTATTTTTTGCACTTATTACTGTCTCCCCATGTTTTATTTAAAAAATTCAATATCAAACTATTCTTTGCACTTATTCCTGTTCCCCCATTCTTTATTTAAAAAATTAATAAAAACATGTTAAATCTATAAATCTATTTTAATACTCGGAAATTTCTCACACCTTGCATTGATAATATTTCAAATTTTAATTGCTTAAATGGCGTATAGCCAACATAGTGAAAATGTATCCAAGCCGTGACTCGAACCCAGGTCATCAGTATAGCGCACTGACGTTCTACCAACTGAACCACTTAGAACGATACCCAGCCTGGCACTTCTCACTATTACATGTTGGCATCAATCGCAGCATAAGATGGTATTTTTTTTTTCTGATTTTTTTTTGTGCTGTGATTGTAGCCTTGCCAACATGTAATAGTGAGAAGTGCCAGGCTGGGTATCGTTCCAAGTGGTTCAGTTGGTAGAACGTCAGTGCGCTATACTGATGACCTGGGTTCGAGTCACGGCTTGGATACATTTTCACTATGTTGGCTATATGCCATTTAAGCAATTAAAATTTGAAATACTATGTTAAATCTATTTTAATTGTAGTTTTTATTTATCTGTAGAATAGCTAGAATATTAATCTATCTTTCAACAGTGCAAAATTTTGAAATAATTGTTAATAACTGTCTTTTATGGTAATATAGTATAGGTGCAGAATCCTAAAATTTGGAAGGAGCCAGTGGCTGCTAAACCCAAAAAATCCAGTGGCCACAATTGTGAAACAAACGCATAAAAACAATAGTGTTTATATGCAGTAAAAAACTAAGCAAAAAACTCAGGAATTCAAAGTGTAAAGTAATTTATTTAATATACGCACATGTACAACAAAATTTGACTGTTAAGTGTAATATAAATCTTAAATCATGTATAGTCAGTAGATAAAGTTGGGCAAGATACGGTTTTAAAAAAAATTGTTCAAAGCTAAGCAATCATGATTGCAGGGAATATTAGAAAAAAATATTTCTAATTTTGATTTTGCCATACAAAAGTACATATAAAAGAAAATCTGAATGTGTGAGATTATTTTTCACTATAAAAATCAAAACACACTTGAAGCATTTGTTTTTCAATATATATTTTTTTAAATCACAGACTATGTAAAATTATCCGATTCAAACTGTTACGAATAGCATTGCTATTCGAGTATATTTAATAGTTTGCTATGTTAAACAGATCATTCTGAAATGTTATTAAAAAGATACTAATAAAGTTTGTTGTGTTTTGGTCTTAATTAAAAAAAAAAAATCGAAATTTCACGATGGTGACTGGAAATACCAGAAATTGGTCACTTTTAAATCACATGGCGACTTAAACACCGAAAGTTAGTGGCCACAGCAAAAAATTGAGTCGCCACATGGCGACTGGCGACCATAAATCTGCACCTATATAATATAGGTGAAAAAAATTGCTGCAACATACAAATTTCTGAATTCCGTAACATAGGAGAGAAATATAAAGCAAAAAATGATCGTGGAAAAAAATAATAAAGAACAGCACTTTTGGTTAGTAGTGTATCTAAAACTTCATTTATTAATCTAGAAAAATTTTGAATTAATTATATATATGTATTTTTTTTTTAAGAGAATAAAGAAAAAATACCTATTTTTCTTTGGTGCAAAAAATAGTTGATTGACCTACAAATACTGAAATAATAAAAATATAAAACTAGCTACTCTCAGAAAAGTTTTTTCAATAAAATATAATAAAATATACAATACTCAATAACACTGCCTTTGACAAATGAAATGCTGATCAATTGCCTAAAAATTATCAGTCAGGAGTTGTTAATACTTTTAAAGTAATCTATTTCCTATCACTGAATCTTTTATGAAGCTAAATAAATCATCTATTAAAGTAACAGTAACAGACATAAAACTATAAAAGAAAGGAACCACATCTACATATAAACATTTAGAACATAAAAATTTGTAAATATAAAATTATAATTTTTTACAAGTTATTTTTGCAAAAATATAATTAAGTTATTAGAAGATTAAATTATAAATCATTATTAAATTATAAAATTAAATAATAAATCAATAATTCAGACACTTGTCTAATAGAATTTTTTTAGTTTATCTTTGCATTATTTTCTGCTTTCTCGCCTGCTTTCAGAAAAATGTTCCAAAAACGCTAAAATATTGCAAAAAATAATTATAAACATGCATAACTTATATCATTAGGTATAAGTTATGTGACAAGATACTGGAATGTCAATGTTATCTGCAATGTGTTTATTCTAAAAAAAAACACACAGTACACTAAGTTTGACTAAAAAAAAATCACCATTTTAGTGATCTGTCACAGAGTGATTTCAGCCCGGTATAGCTGTAGACTAACTTGTATTTTTCTACACCCAAATGATCACAGATTATGCAAGTAATAAAAGTGACATGACCAATGCTTAAAAACGTTCCTCTTTTTAAAAAATAAACAATGCCCATATAGAGTTTAAATAGAAACATTTTTGTTTCCAATAAACTATACATAAAACTTCACAAATAGCATAAATGTAATCTTTGAAGTTGGTTTAGTGAAAATCTAAATTTTTATTCCCTCCTAAAAGTTTAAAATTTTTCATTTCCTATCATTAGATACACAAAAGGTTTAGAGGTATGCATTAGAGATTAATTTATTTTTTCAGATCTCATGGAATTGAAATCTGAGCCCACCCGAGCTTAAAAAAAATTGTGTTATCAGAGCCTAAGCCCAATACAGAAAGTAGACAGTAGAAAATTGTTAAAAACATTTTTAAATTGTTTGAAGAATAATTTTGTCATTTAAAATTCTCTTCTTAGAAATATCTATTAATGAACATTTTTTTTTTTTTTGAGGTGTTCATTGGGGAGTTTATTCAAAACAGAATTAGACCACATTAAATCAATTGCCATTGACCGGGGTTATCCTGTTGAAATCATTGATTCAATTTATAATAAACTAAATTAAAAGTACACATTCCAACATTAACAATGTTTGCAATGAAAATTTAATTATACTTCCATATTTTCCGAGAATTAGCCATCAAATATCTAGAATTTTGGAAAGATTTGATTTTAAAGTAATTTATGCACCATTTGACAAAATCAAATTTACACATCTCAAGCATCCAATTGACAGATTTTCACGTTGGGGAATTTATAAGATATCTTGCGAGTGTGATAGAATGTACATAGGTCAAACTAAGCGACCCCTTAAGGTCCGCTTCAGGGAACATAAAAACTATGTTAAAAATTGTGACACTAAACGCTCTGCGATTGCTAACCATTGCTGGTCTAGCAATCACAGTTTTAATTTTTTAGAAGATTCAATAATTCAGAAGTGCTCATCGATTTACAACCTTGATTTTTGGAAAGCTTATCATATATGGAAGAATTCAGGCAACTTAGTTAATGATATATCCAGTACACCAATTTTTCAAATGTCTGGCTACCTTTCATTTAATTATTTCTCTTCACTTCCCCCTCCCCCCCCTTTTTCTCCGTGCTTAAACTCGTCCAGTCTGGCCGAGGGCTTTTATCGGTCTCCTACGTCACATGTGGCTCCTGACTCTGCTGTTGTTTTTAAAAAAACTCACCGCCATTCTATCTTGGTCACTTGCGGAGACACAAGCATACTTACATGGCTTAAACTTTTGAGTCAGTTTTTAATCTTTTAAATTTGACACTGATGATGGAGCTTTAGAGGCTCAGAAACAGGTGTTTACCATTTTATATATTTTTATTTGTGCTATTTTTACGTTGATCATTTATTTTAATATAACAGCACAAAATTCAATCCACCTATTTTAAATAAGAAACATGCTGTTTGTTTAGGACTTCAGAACATTTAACGATATTTAACAACCTAACTTGATGCTATATCTCTATCACTTGCCGATTCAGTCCCGAGGGGGACACTGTAACAAAAAAGTACCACTAGAAATGACATTTTCATGTAGAAATAAATATACTTAAATAATAATTAAATTTTCAATGCCATATGAATGCAGCAAAAATTCACCGAGCTATGCTCAGTCTACTCAGGTACTAATGTCACACTTACATAATATAAGTGGAATACATTAATGCAAATTTTAGAGGGGTGGGGGGATAGCAGCAACAATAAAAAAAAAAATCAATGTATGATCGAAAAAAGTGAGAAAAGAGGCAAAATCGTAAAAATAGACAGTAGAGACTAAAAGAAATAAATACAAAAAATACCAAAAACAGGGAGCCACTTTGAGGCTGCTATTTTCTATAGTACCTGATCACCAGTAGAATATAAATCAATTCAAATATTTTAAAGCAATCAATAAGTATTAGATTTTATATATTTTTTTCCTTTGAATATCACTTAATATGTAATATAAATATAGATCATATTTTTTATGGTTACATTTTTTAAAAGTGACAGTTAATAAAGATTTTTAAAAAGATGAAAAAAAAACTACAAAGGCATGAAAAATTTTAGTGTTAAATGATTTGCAGTTCCTTTGATATGACTTAATTTTTTTTTTTTTTTACTTCAATAAAATTCTTTTGAAAGAGCTTCAGAAGAAAGAAAATGTTGCCAATAGTCATTATATAATTTTTTATTTTTATTATTGGCTTAATCCTAGAACAAGCACTTGGCAACATTGAATTTCGCAAGATGATAATCACTTCTTGTAGTACCACTTTGTTCCGTACATTGTGGATATGCTTACTTTAATTTAACTGGTTTTTTTTTTTTTTGGTTTTTTTTTATCGTTGGATTTGTTGTTTTTTGGATAGTTGGGTTTCAGGAAATGGGTGTTTTGTTAAGTTGAGGTTTTTTTTTTTTTTTTTTTTTTTTTGCTGTTAGTGATGAAGATTAAGACTGAAGGTGCGACAGATTGAATTGTTGTGTATTTCGGGGTCTTTTTCGTATATTTTGAAAAAATAATTCATAAGCAGTCTATTTTAAGTGTGGACAGAAAAAAAAGGAAATAAGTGAATTTTTATTTATTTTATTTGATAAGTATTGTGTTGCATGCATAAATATAAGTATTGCATATATGTCTTGCATTCTAGACTTTTCTGTGCCGTGAGTTTTGATGAATTTGTGCATTTTTAAGATTGTGAATAAAGAAACTTTAATGCATTGAGCTGGAAGATTAAAACTGAAGTTATTTTACTGTGTAAAAATCAGAGTGAAATGTGAAAAAAATTGCAAAAAATCTCTATAATTTCAAAAATTGTAGAGGACAAAATTTACTATAATGGCTTAAAACATTTAAGTAGAATTCTTTGATGAATGTTAAAAATTCACTGTAAAATGCAGAAAAATTGTTAAAAATCAGGAGAACAAATATCAGTGTATTAGCAGAGTTTCCCCCAGACAGTTTCAGACGGGTGCTGCACCCTGCCTGCCCTTTGGTTTACAAAATAGCACCCTTTTTGCCCCTCATAAAAAGAATCAGCACCCTTCTTGCCCCCTCCAGTAAAATAATTAGCACCCTTCTTGCCCCGTCCAGAAAAATAATTAGCACCCTTCTTGCCGCTCATTAAAAAAAGTGTCTTTTCTTCTTTTTGCATTAAAAATTTTGCTTTCATAGTAAAAACTGACTCAGTGTTGTTGTAAAAAGAGTGCCTTGACTTTTAAATATCGAAAGTGGCTTCAAAAACCAAAAGAACAACCTTTAACAATTAAAAAAGTGCCATCAAGAATCAAAAAGTGCCCTTAAGAATAAAAAAAGTGCCCTTTTCTCACCAGCAGCACCCTGCCCTTTTTTAAACTTGGGGGAAACTCTGGTATTAGTGTAAAAGTTTGAAATTGAATTTTTTTTTACGAATGTTAAAAAATTGTCGTGAAACATAAAAAATTGTCATAAAAGATGAAAAAATGCTAAAAATATTGAAAATCGCAAAAGAAAAAACTTTATTTATATTAGGCAAAATGATTTAAACCAAAATCCTTTTACAATTTTTTTTTAATTTGCCGCAGAACAAGACAAAATTAATATGATGGGATGATTTTATTCGCAAGTTGCTGAAAAATGACTTTTTTGCATTCAATGTTTACTTTGTGAATGAAATCCTGTTTGGAACTGTCTAAGTAATGAATTGTATGCTGCAGCGTATGCGAATGGCACCAGCAATAAAATAGCAGAGAATTTTGCTTTTCAAGTTGACATGTGTCATAAAAATCACCAAGTCGGGTGTCTCTGATTCTGCCTTTTCATTTTACAATAATTGACATATAAGACTTACATGTAATATTATATAAATAATAGGTACTTCTCTATTATCCCATCGACCACTTTTCATAACAAAAAACTATCGCCAAACTGTAAGATTAAGCGCCAAAAATGCAGTCCCATTTACTTGATGTCAGAAGCCTTATATGTGTTTGTTAAGTCATCAAGTGGTTTTTAATTCGATATTTGCTTGTATTTTTCATTATGTTTTACTGATTTATCAGTTATTTCATTAATTAAAATGACAATTGTGTCCTTAAAGTCTTATATTTTATTTATTTATTTATTTATTTTGATATTCCAATGGCAACGTTCTCCCGTTTATTTGGCGATAGTTTTTTGTTATGAAAAGTGGTCGATGGGATAATAGAGAAGTACCAAATAATACATGTGATTTACTGTATATGTCTTGTTATTTAATTGGCAAACATCAAATCTAGTGTAACCCTAAAATGTATTAATTATATAATCCATTTGGTGTCCTGGATGGTTACCTAAGATAAGGAAAATCTCTGTTTCTACTGATAAATTATAGCTAATAGAAAGTCTATGAACATATCAAAACTTAAGCAATCAAAATTAATTCAAACGGAAATACCTGCTTTCCTTCTTTGCCAATAAATCTGGCAAGTCGTTTATCATTTTCATCAAACTTCTGAAATAATAATACAATGTAAGTTAAAAGGCAAACATATAAATACAAAAATAGAACAATAATGAACATTCATTTGATATTTCACAAAATATCAGATATTTTTTCTAGGAATATTCTCCCATTTTCAACATCTTCCATCTCTAAAAAATTTTTCTAGACTAGATCATATGTATATAATGTTAAATCACAAATCAGGGCAGGAAATTTCTGGTTGCAAAGTTACTACTGGCGACCAGAAATTTGAGACTGGCAAAATTATGTAATTGAGCTGGTTTCTTTCTTTCTTTTTTTTTTTTTTTCCCTGGTAAATGTAGAAATTTTTTCAGAAAATGCTGTCAAAGTTGGTGTTTCAAACCAAATTTCCTTATACCCAATTCGGTACTTCTCTATTATCCTGTCAACCACTTTTCATAACAAAAAACTATCGCCAAACTGTAACGCCAAATAAATGGAAGAACATTGCCATTGGAATATCAAAATAAATAAATAAATATATAAGAATTTAAGGACACAATTGTTATTTTAATTAATGCAATAACTAATAAATCAGTAAAACATAATGAAAAATACACGCAAATGTCGAATTAAAAACCACTTGATGACATAACAAACACTTATAATGCTTCTGACATCAAGTAAATGGGACTGCATTTTTGGCGTTTAATCTTACAGTTTGGCGATAGTTTTTTGTTATGAAAAGTCGTCGACAGGATAATAGAGAAATACCCCCAATTCAGACTTGATATTTTAAGATATCTTAGACCCCAATTTTGAAGGCGGTACTACACCTTGGAATTAGAGAAACTCTATTCATACTGAAAACTCATCTACTGTATTACTGTGGGGGGTGGCTCGAAAGCCAAAGCACCGCGACCAGAGGTCTATTGTACTGTCCCTGCAGGTCTCCTAATTTTGAACCAATTCCAGATGAGAGACCTGCATCTGGATTGGCACCCCCAGAGGTAACGCTTATATAGAACTTGGAGGACTTTGGAGCCACGAACAGATTTAACGTGCACCAGCTCCCATTAACGTACACGGTCCCACAGCAGAGGCAGACGAGAGAGGATAGACGATGCACCCTCCCAAACACCGACCTCGGTGATGCTGCTTGGCTTTCGGTGATCTTACGAGAACCGAGCTTTTACCGTCCATGCCACTGCGGGACAAAACTCATCTAAGATAAATCATTGAAAGTCACTGTGTCTGAGATCTGAACAAATGGAAAGTGTGCACATAAGTTTGAATCACACTCAACAGCCAATCAGAGAGAGTGGTAGTGGCTGTAGTATCTAGACATTGAAAGTTCAAACTTGCTGAGAGAGTTTGTGGAACTCTCTCAGTCAGTTCGGCGGTCTGACAAACAAGGTCTCACATACTCAAAAAATGTTGAAAAAATAACAGAATATTCTTCTCACAAGGATATATATGTCGATAAAAATATTTCCTGCAGAACCTTAATATAGCATCAGCATCAGTAAAAATACAATGAAAATTTCATTTAATTGGCGATTTATCATCACTTGGCGACACAAAGAATTTTTTTTTAAATACTCTTTTATGATAAATATTCTTTGAGGAAAGCATTTTTTGTTCTTCAGACATAAATATAACTATAGTTTTCTTATATATAATTACATGCATATACTATCATAAAATTTAACGATCGTATTATATGTTTAGAACAAAATTTAAAAAGGACAGAGGTCTGGAGGAGGAATGGACCCTTGAAAGGAAGAAATGGAGTGATTTCTTGTAGATTTTTCAGGTGGTGGCACCTGACGCCATAAACCGAGTTTATATACATATAAAATTTTTCAAAGCTCAAAATTAAGGTCCGATTCAGAGCACAATACTGTTGCCAAGGAAGTAACAACATATTCAATATTGGGTACTTTTATGTTAGCTGGTTGCCAGTGATATACATACATATAGATAGATATACACATATACATACACTTTCTTGATATACACACATATTTATACATACATATAGGGTAGATGTGCCAGTAATAGGCCACCTTCAACATTTTTGATTCATAAAAAAATAACCAATAAAAATTCAGCTTTTTTTTATTTCATTAATATGCTTTCTTTAAATTCTAGTTTTAAATACAATCATAATATCAATTATCTATTACTTTTTGTGGGGTGTCCATTACTGGAATCTAGGGTGTTTCGATTTATTTCTGTTATTTACAATTAAATTTCGATTCACATTGGGAAATGTGACTATGAGCATGGTTAAATATTGTTGATAGATTAATATAATATTTAAAAATGTGGAATATAACAATTATAACTATTAATCAAAAAATATTTTTTAAAGAAATTTCTTAAGGGTGTCCATTACTGGCACATCTACCCTATATGTATATTTATATGTGATCATTTTCATATGTGTAGGTATATTTATCACTGGCACCCAGCTAACAAAAAAGGGTACTTTTCGGTTAGCCGGGCGCCAGTGAAATTTATATATCTATGTATACACATATATACATACACACATTTATATATGCATGTATATATATATATACATATATATACATACATATACACATACATATATGTGTGTATGTATACATATATATGTATATATAGATATATACATATCAGTGGCGCCCGGCTAACCGAAAAGTACCCAAAAAAGTACCCAATATTGAATTGAAATTTATAATGACAGCATTCTTAATCAGGCAATTATTTTTAAAATTCACTTAAAAATTTATCTAGCCGATGAAACCGCGTAAAATTAAATAACTGCAGCAGCATGCAACTTATATATATTATATAAGCTTACAGAAATAATAATAACCTATTTCATCATTTAAGTTTAAATTCATCAAGTACTGCACATTTAAACACTCATTTAGCGAGCAATTTGAAAATCCATTAAAATTGCTTGCATTTGGCGAAGAAAAAATGTTGCTTGCCAAATCGTGTCTTTTTCCACCAAATACTCGAAAGTATTTTATTTTTTTACAGCTTTTCTACTGGAATTCCGCAGCTAAATTTAACAGATCCTTTATAAGGGACATGAATAGTTTCATTAGCATTTTTTTTTTCAAAATATTTTGAGTATGCACTTTAAGGATATAAATATCTTAAATATCCAGTCTGAATGGGGTATTATGCGACAGTTCATAAAAGAAAAAAAACTGCTGTCTCAAATCAATTGCTTTATAACTCAAAATGTATAATACATAAACATTTAAATGAATAAACTTTTTACTTCAATACACCTCAATAATCTACTCAATTACACTTCAATGATCTAATGTTCTACACTTCAAAAACCATACCTGCAAATATCATACTTTTGTGATTATAAAAGCATGAATATAAAAGCATTAAAAATAAGTGAGGATATGTGTCTAAAAGTTTCACGTTGTGAATTATAAATTAATGGTCTTAACAAAAAATAACTTAAGTTAAAATGAGAAGTCTACAACTTTGCTTAACTATTTGTACATCAACTGAAATATGTAACAATGAGAAAGATTTGCAAGTAATTATTGTTCATATTGTATTAATACTAGTTCAAACTTTTTTACAGAAAAATCTACGAAGTTACAAATGCATTGAATACATGCTTTATTTAATATGTTTATTTTTTATTTGTTTAAATAAACCTTTAATTTATTGTATAATTCATTTAATAATAAGGGACAATGTTTCAAAGTGGACCTTTAAGTTTTTCTTTAAAAAAATACAAAATTTTTTTGTAAACCTGTCCAGTATGTGTAACTTGATCATCAATCGACTTTGATAAAGAACTAGATCGCGAAGACAGATATTTAAAATTATGAAAAATTGAAGGAGACGATCTCCAATTCCTACACAAGGTCGCGGCCATAATTTTCAGCTAGTTTGTTTTGAGTTGTGTAGTTGTGTTCTAAACATATATATATTAAGCGTCCCAGCTTGATACTAGAACAGGACCGCAAAAATGAAACTACTGCGCTACCTTGTGGAGGGAGGGATAATGCCTATGCGCCCGCTTTTAGGATGACGTCATTACGTGTGACCGCGAGGCTAACGAAAAAGAAAGGCTACCGCGGTACTTTACGCGTATCTTTTTTTACAGACCGGCGGAATCACGTGATGCTCGAATCCACCAATGCAGGTGTATGAAAAGAGCATCACGCGGTCTGTAAAAAGTAGAATGCACCGCGGTAGCCTGTCTTTTTCGTTAGCCTCGGTGTGACCGAGGCTAACGAAAAAGAAAGGCTACCGTGGTGCTTTATCCGTATCTTTTTTTACAGACCGCGGCAGCCACGTGATGCTCGAATCCACCAATGCAGGTGTACGGAAAGAGCATCACGTCACTCTAGCGGTCTGTAAAAAAAGATAAGAGGAATACACCGCGGTAGCCTGTCTTTTTCGTTAGCCTCGGTGTGACACAAAATCTACCATCTGCGCTTATTTTGCGAATCTGTACTCTGTCAGGGAAGGTGCGTATCTTGTTTAGCAGATTTATTTCCAAATATTTTCGATGCAGTTTCTTTTGATAGAGATATTGAAAAAAAGAAAACATTCAAAATACCATATTAGTTTCGGGAAAAAAGGAATTAATGCTTTGCAGCACTAATTCCTTTTCACCCGAAGTTAATATGATATTGTGAATGTTTTTTTTTTTGTTTGTTTTTTGTTTTTTTTAATATACATAACTCTATCAAAACAAACTGTATCAAAAATATTTCGCAATAAATCTAGTAAACAAGATACACATCTTCCCTGACTGAGTACAGATTCACAACATATGTTCACAAAATGTAATTATACTTTCCAGCTATAAAAATTACCAGCGGAACCGTGCGAGAATTTCGCATTGCAATCTAATATTTTTTTAGCAATATCTAATATTTTCTAGATGCAGGTTTAAACTTCAAAAAAAAAAATCAAGGATAAAAGTATCTGCAAAAAGCATTAGTCAATCCAGAGTATCATCTCATTTATTCCATCAAAGTTACAGTAAAAACTGATCGATGATAGCAAAAGGCACGCATTCACAACAACAGTTTCGATCTGTTTAAAATAATAAAACAATATGAAACGCATTTTAGTGTTTACGGACTATTTCATGTGTCCTGTTAAAAAAGAAAATAATAATAATAATAATAAAATAAGTGTTATGTACACAAGAATTTATTATAGTCACCTAATACAATACACAAAAATCGCACAGGTAGCGACCAAGGGCTTTGTGGATTTCTGAATTTTGCACATTTTTAGATAATTTGCTTTGTTTAGATTTTCCGGGATTACGATTGAACATCTAGTAGTTCACCTTCCTTCCGCTATGTATCGTGCGACCTTCATTGATGTAACCTCGGCGGACACCTCTGCCATATATCTTGGAACGCTTGACATGTATACGTTTTGGTTGCGTTCTACTCTGCTGCAAAACGTATACATATTAAGGAATCCAATTTAATACTAGAATAGGGGCGCCAAATATAAACAGCTGCGTTACCTTGTGGACGGGGTTCATAGCGCCAATGCGCGGGCTTTTAGGATGATGTCATTGGGTATGACAGAATCTACATCTGCGCATTCTCCTGAGAATATATCCTGAATTTTTACTCCAAAACATATACATGTTAAGTGTTCAAAGATATATGGCAGAGGTGACCGATGAGGTCAAGTCATTGAAGGTCGTATGCCACGTAGCGGAAGGGGTTCAAACTACTGCAGGCACTTTTCACGTCCGCATAAACAACATTATCTCTAACACCTTTCCAATTTTGGCAGGCATCTTCAAGGCAGCATCCTGGGCCCATTGTTGTTCAACCTGTACTTTAACGATATTCCACGCTCACTTTACACTTATCTTGCACTTTATGCGGACGGCACAGTCCACCTATGCATTTGCTAAGATAAGCTTAAGCTCTTCTTTACAACTCCTGCATTCTTCCTCTCATTACCTATGCCTATCCGGTCTGAGGCTTTACATGTAAAACTTCTATGGACAATCTTTAGACTGCACAACAAAAATCTCAGAATCGTGCGCAATGCTTCCCGATACCTGCGCAACAGCACCATTAAAAGGGACTTAAACGTTCCAACCCTCAGAAAAAGAATTAATGATCTCTCAAAAAAAATTTATGAAAATCTTTATGATATTCCTAATGAAATAATTGCGGAGTAACCCGAGTACGACGCCTTCGAACCCCACCACCGCAAAAGACCCAAATATTCAACTATTTTGGACCCTTGATCAGGCGCGGATCCACGGGGGGGGGGGCAATGGGGGCGATCGCCCCCCCAAAATTGTTTTTACTCACCTGTTTTTATAGTATATTATTGTTATAATGAAAAGCAATTACATTTTTTTTTTCATGGAACTTTTGCGAAATGTTTAAGAAAAGGTAACATGAAAGAGTCAAAATATGCCATACTTTTCAATTGTCAGTATCATAGTGTGGTATTTTCAGAGCCTAATAGATTGCTGAAAGATCCATCATTCAACAATAAACCTCCTGAACAACTGCCTCCGCCCCAATGAATTAAACCCTTTTCCTTCTTTAGAAAAATGATCTCCAAGAACATACATGGGAGTGTAAAATGGGTTACACACAAGAAGCCAGATTAGTTAAAAGAAAATTTGTGTTGATTTTTTCTTTTCTTGATACTAATTTGCTTAAGCTTACCCTTACCCTCTTCCAGCTAAGCTTTTGTGACAGGTTTGTTTTCTTTCTGAGACAACATCGAAATACAGTAAAAGCCGTGAAAACGTAACCAGTCTGTGGTAGAATTCTTTCTTAAACAGAAATGTTTCATGATCCTAACGAATGGAATGCCATAACAGTATATTTACTAAAGTAGAGGGGTTTCTTTCGATCCTTAACGATTCCGTTTTGGCAGGTTTTACTGTCATGTGTAATAACCAATGTAAAGACACAGCAGAGATTTGCACGGGCCCGTCCGATCCGTTCAAAAAATTATTGGCCCGGACTGGCCCGGTATAAATGTTAAAATTTAGGCCCGAGTCTGGCCCGGCCCGTGCAAAAAAAGTGATTGGCCCGGTATAAAAGCTAAAAGTTCGGCCCGGGACCGGCCCGTGTAAAACAAGTGATTGGCCCGACCCGGCCCGGTATAAAATTTGAAAATTCGGCCTAAGTCCGGCCCGGCCTATGAAAACAGATCATTGGCCCGATATAAAAGTTAAAAGTATGGTCCAATTCCGGCCCAGCACGGTATAAAAGCTAAAAGTTCTGTCCCAGCCCAACCGGCCCGTAAAAAACAAAATACTGACCCAGATCGATATATGAGTAAAGCTAAATCTCGGACCGAGCCCTGACCGGTATAAAATGTAAAAAGTATAAAAGCTAAGATTATAAAAGCCCGGTAATAAAGCTAAAAGCCCGAGCCCATCCCGATATGCAAGCTAAAAGTTCGGCTAGAGCCCGGCCGGTACAAAAACTTAATTGCTCCTGCCCAACCCGACTGAATTTCTGAAAAACATGCCGATATTTCCGAAGCAACATTATTCTATACTATTACAATTACTATACATAGATTTTATTTTCAGGTTATGTTCGAAATACAAAATAACAACAATTTAGTGACCATTTAGACAATTACGTATCTAAACACTGATTTAAAAAAATTGACTTAGAGAATTATATTCAAATAAATATTCATTAAGACAGTCAATTTAGTTTAGAAAAAAAAAAGAAGAAGAAGAAAAAGAAATTGTAAAATTATTCAAATAAAAAAACGTACATTTCAAAATTATATCTCTGTAGTTTTTTAAACCAAAGTAAATTTCTAGAGATTTTTTTTAAAAACAAATTTTCAAAATCAATCGGCCAGGAAGAAGTAAAGACCAGACCCGAGTTTTCAAAATAAAGTAAAGACCGGGCCCGGCCCGGAAATAGTCAAGACTAGGCTCGGCCTGGCCCGAGCATCCTAAATGAAAATCGGCCCGAGGCCAGCCCGCGTGCCGATCTCGGGCTTCGGGCCAGTCCCAGGCTCGTGCAGTCCTGCACTACACAATCACATAAATTAAGCTTGCAGCTATATAGATGATGAGTATGAAGCTTGTTTCACAGCTTTTAAAAGGAGCCTTCTTTATGAAAAATCACAATTGTATGCAATTCTTTTTGACGGGATTATAAAAATTTTCTGTTCAAGACAGGATTTCGTTAGGGACAGGTGCTTTCTATTGCCTATTCAAAGAAAAATTCTTCTAAAGTTACAGAATTTGGTTAAAAACGCTTAAAAAATTCTTCTAAAGTTACAGAATTTCGTTAAAAACGGTTAAAATAGTAAAATGCGAACATCATTTGGTCCATTCTCAACCGAAAGCACCAATCATTTTCCCAATGGTTAAAAAAAAAAAAGATAGAGAGACATTTAAATATATAAATATATATATGCTCTACAGTAATATATATATATATATATTAATTATTACACAGTTACTAAAATTGATAAGAAAAAGAGGAAAAAACAATGTGGTGAATTCTAGATCAAGGGCAGGGGCGGATTCAGAGTGTCCTTTTTGGGGGGGTGATACATTGTTACATATAATGGGCATAATATAGTACAGTAAAACCTTTTAAAATGAAACCTGTCTGTAACGGAAAATTTCCATGGTTTCGAAGGAAGAAACACCATACAAATATGCCAGCAAAATCTGTCTAAACCTGTCTAAAACGGAATTATAGCGATTCCGTTTTTACACGATTTGCTGTATGTAAAAGAATACAGTGATTTATTGTTTACAATTATTTATTAGTCATAATTCCTGTTGGTTAATTCATACAGTAAAACCTCTAAGACCGGAACCTGCCTACACCGGAATTCAATCTTAAATGGAAAAAAGTTTATATTCTTGGTGGAAGGAATACTATACAAATCTATCTTCCAAAACGGAAACCTGTATAAAATAATTTTTTTTCAGCTCACAGCTGAATCGTTTTCATGAGTTTTTACTATAATTCTAGTTTATTATTAACTAGCTCACCCGCCCGGCGTTGCCCGGGCCCGTGATAATAAATTAAAACAAACCTCAAGTTTGTATGATTTTATATCGTTAACCCGATTTTGGGGTTTAAGGAAATTTTTAGTAGTTTATAAAGTAGCAGGAAGACCCTTCAGCTATGTTTAAGAAATTTGAATTATAATCGGATCATTTTTAAAGAAGCTGCACTAAGGGCCCCAGGAAGGATATTAATATTCAAAATTGGTGGTAGCTGAGGTCCGAGAAATTTTTTTGTCGTTCATGTAGTAGCTGGAGGATCTAAAAAGTTGCTAGGGGAAAAAAAAAAGCTAGTGAATCGGGCAATTTTTAAGAGAGTTATAGTAGGAAGCCCAAAAGGGTTCAAAATTTGTGGTAGCTGAGATCGGAGAAATTTTTTTTGTCGTTCATGTAATAGCTGGAGGACCTAAGAAGTTGTTAGAAAAAAAGCTAGTCAATCGGACGATTTTTATGGGAGCTATAGTAGGGAGCCCAAAAGAAGGCCAACTGATAGTCTTAAGTGGTCCTAGTGCTTAGCGCTTTAGATCTTCAATTAGTCGAAATTAAGCAATAGGGTATGAATTAATGATTAGAATAATATTTTAAAGAAAGGCATAAAAGAGCTCTACGTCACCAATAAAAATAGGACGGTGGTGGCCTGGGGAGCGGAGTCAAAGACTCAAATTTAAAGTTATGCATGCATTGGGATGATGAGTCAATTAGAAGGGTGGAAAATGCAAGGCGCACAAAAAGATCAAGGGGCCCCACATCGGGTCCTAGGGTTTTAACTGGAGTATAGAAATGGAGGAATAACTAAATGGAGAAAAGGCCCCAAAAACGAGAACGATCGGATTATCGGGGCAACTTATTGGCAATTTAGAAAACAAAAACCTCAACGGGCCCCATACCAGACGACAGGGGTCAGGATTTTAACTAGAACCTAGAAATAGGGGAAAGCTAAATGAAGGAAGAACCCCCCCCCCCAAAAAAAAAAAAAAAAAAAAAAAAAAGAGAGAGAAGATCGAATTAAATAGGGCCAGTTATTAACAATTTGACACAAAACTTATATGGACCCCTAATCGGGCCCTAGGGAGACAGGGAACTGGAATGTAGAAATGGGGAAATAACTAAATGGAGAACAGGCCCCAAAACAAAGAAGAACGGAATTAACTATTTAGGGCACAGAAATTAAAACGGGCACCAGAGTCTTAAGTGGATTGCAGAAATGAGGAAATAACTACATGGAGAAAAGGCCTTTAAAACGAAGAAAATCGGATTAAAAGGAGGCACGTTATTAACAATTTAGTTCACAAAAACTTCAAGAGGCCCCCTTACCGGGACTCAAGGTCTTAACTAGAACGTAGAAATGGGGGTTAAGTTAAATGGAGAAAGAGCCCCAAAAACGAAGAAGATCGGATAAAAATGGGGCAAGTTATTAACAATTTAAGGCAAATAACTTAAAGGGGCCCTAAGGACTAACAAAACTTAAAGGGGTCTTAAAGACAAACAACTCTATGGCTTAGCTTTACAAGCTAAATGGAGAAATGGCCTCAAAAACAAAGACGATCGGATAAAAATGGGGCAAGTTATTAACAATTTAGGGCAAAAAACTTAAAGGGGCCCCGGGTCTTAAAAAATTAAAAATCTGAACCTCAGGTGCATCAGGACCTGCCTTGGACTGTACGCACTAAATTTTCAGACTTCTACTTGCGGCAGATTTCGCGAGCCGTCGCAAATTCACACACACACAGACAAACAACTTTCTTTTATTATTAGATTATTATTATCTTCAATTATCAGAAAAGTAATACTACTATATGTAGTTTTAATGATTTACAAATTGCAATATAGTAAATCAAGGAAAACAAAATCGCTGGAAACCGAAAAAAAATACGTTTTGACAGTTTTCCGTCCTAGCAGGTAGATTGTTATGGTATTCCTTCTGTCGGGACCGTGAATTATATCCGTTTAAGAGAGGATTCCATAAAAGACAGGTTCAACTTTCACATGTCGGAAGGAATATTAAACAATTATACATATTAAAACGAAAACCTGGTTAAAACGGAACTTTTCTTTAGTCTCAAGCTATTCCGTCTTAACAAGTTTTATTGTATTTTATTACCATTTGATAATGCTGCGGACTTTTGTAGAGGTAATAGTTTTTTCCAAGCATTTCAAAGCGAGCATTAAGAGAGCCTTAATTCAAAAAAAAAAAAAAAATCAGTAATATTATAGAGTAATTTGTGAAGGGTTACCTGCATGGAACTAGAAATGATGTTCTTCCATGATAGAAAGGCATAAAATCGTTACAAAATAATAAAGTTACAAAAAGGATTGATGCAAATTATCAGATATGAAAAATAAAGTAGAAATTTGGTACTTTCGTGTTATAGCGGCCCCCAAGGATGAAATATTTTTGTTTCTGTTTTTATTAATATATTGTAAATTTGGTACTTTCGTGTTATAGCGGCCCCCATGAATGAATCGCCAAGCGACCAAGATTTATCGCCAAATTGTAAAGCATGTATGGCATTATAATAATATATGACATCTACATAACATTTCTTGACGTATGTGGCCAAGTTATAATCATATATGATGCGTATATGATGTATATATATGACATGTGAATATGATGTATATACGACATATAAGAAGTAAATAATATGTGTATAATGACGTATATGGCACATATAGGAGTGTTTGGAATATATAAATGGATATATAGGATGCATATATAAGCTTTGCGATAATCGTGGCGAAATCATAACTGAAACCTTGGCATAATCATAGCTGTGTGGACCGATATAACTCCAAAGTACGTTTTTTTTCGTCCCTAATGTAGTTTAAAATTGTATACGATTTAGATTTCGTTTGCTGCTCCCATTTTCATAACATTGTTGATATCAGAATGACGTTTGAATATATTGCTCATGTAGACAATATGTGCGATATACGAAAGAAAAAGAATTGATCCTAGCAGAACATTACGCTAAAGCTTCTTGTACGAGACAGAAACGATCATAACGACTTGGGTCAAGATGACTCAGTCAGTAAAATTATTTGATGTGAAAGGTATAATTTATCACCAATAAAAATAGTTAAATGTTTATTTCTGTTCTGATTTTGTTTCAATTTATTACCATGCCATTATTCAGTAATATAATTTCTAAATCTTCTTGTATAACTTATATTTCCAGTTTATTTGTATTTTATTATGGCAAAACAACAACAAAAATAGCTCGAGCCTACTCTAGCCCTGTGTAAATCTAAAATATATTACCAATTTGGCCCTCTTGTCTGAGAGATCGTGCTTTCCACCATCTGGCAAATTCTGGCAGGTATTAATTACTTTCAAATTAATTTATCGAACTTCCGAATATATTCCGCTAATTTCATTTTACCACTAACACGAATAGAAAATCATCTCCATGAAGTATCTGTGACTTACATGTCACCATAAGAATAAATTTGCCATATTATTTTAAATAGTATGATTTTTGAGATTATTTATATGTATATTTATTACAATAATAAAAGACACAAATAAACTAAAAATATAAGTTGTACACAAAAATTTAGAAAATTCTTATTTTCTCCAGATAATTTTATAGGGAAATTTTTATATAACTTCATAATAATACGCAAATAAATGAAACAGTATCAGACCACAAATAAACATTTAACTAATTTTATTAGTGAAAAATTAATCTTTTCGCACCATATAATTTTAGAAAAATTATTTTATTAATAATTTCTAAGTTATCTGCAAATAAGTCGTTATGACCGTTTTTAAGCATTCTTGTATAAGAAGCTTTAGTGTAATGCTAGAAGCTTCTTTAAACTTAAAACTTCTCACAAATCAATTCCAATGTAGCTGCTGTCTGATATATATATTTTTTAATTCCATTTTTGTTGGCGAATGTATCATTGGCAGCACAGACAATAGAATCCTAACAGACGAATAAGAAGGAGCCTGCTTTGAGCGCCGTCTGGAGGGGGTCAGTAAAACTAGCACTGCTCTAGAGCGGTTTGGCACCAGGCTGGCGAGATCAAGGCGTGAAATTTTCTTGTTTGCTTGCGGCGTGAAGAAATCAGGTTTCAGCACGTGTTTGTAATGTCCTAAGTTTTTGAAAGGTAAGTTATTTTCTCTTATTTATTGTATTATTTATCTTTCAATTTCAATGTTTATAAATTTTTTGTACTAGTATTTGTTATATTTTTTTCAGTTCTGAAAAAATGTTTTCTAAACCAGCCAGAAAGATCTTGATGCCGCTGAAATAATAAGTAGAAAATTTCAACAGACTCGTCGTTTCGTCTTCACAAAGATTTCTGCAATGGAGAAAGAAAAAGCTGCGTCTCTTATTTAACCATCGGAGTGTGAAAAGTAGGCTATTTATAGATTTTTTCTTTTATTAAACAATTTTACACGCTAATAATAATAAAAAAATGTATAAGTGTAGAAATATAATCATCAACATGTTTAAAAACATTAAAAACTACAAAATTTCTTGTAAAACACAGGCAATGAAAATTTTTAGCTTTTTCACTGAAATCAGATTTTTCTTAATCTTAATGTCATTTTGTCTCTTTCTGAGGCATACAAAACCATGAAAAAAATCATGATCTAAAATAGGGGGGGGGGGGGATAAAATTATAGTGGTGTACAAATTCTATGCTTTTAAGTTTTCCTTGTAACATTTTCAACATTGTAAATATATGAGTAACAATATAAGCGTTTTTTTTTTTTTTTTTCTAGTTTTCCCAGTTTCACAAAATATTCTTTGAAATGTAAAATGAAGTTGTGGGGGGGACTAAAGGAAAAAAAAAAACTAGATTTTAAAAATATATATTTCTTTAAAAAGCACTAAACTAAAATACATAATAAATTACCTCTATTTTGTGCTCCTAATGCCTGCACATGTAAATTTTACGACATTATCTCTGATTTTTGTTTTAATTCATGTTTGCTTCAGTTTGAGTATCTATGCTGATACAGTACAGAAATTTTAAGACAAGGATGTGCTTGAACTCATAATATAGTATAAATAAAAGAAATTAGCGTGGACAGATATCATACTGGTTTTAACACCTAAATTAATAATACTAGAACTATGTTAGGGAAGAACTACTCAGTAAATCGACAAAGAAATTGCATATGAAAGTAATATATATATATATATATATTTATTTATTTTTGACAGTGTAAAATTTGAAATTGAGTGGTGTTTAAAAGTTAATAAGTTTGATAAAAATGAAATTGTTCACCCAGGTCATTGCCACTGTTGATATGATGTCAGCGTTACATGTTTTTAGTTTATAATATAGATTCTTTATTTAGAAAATTCGGCAAACTTATTACTTTTAAATTCCAAATTAAATTTAAAATTAAAATGTTTCTTCTGTTTATTGGGATTTGTTTTCATTCACTTTCTATGTAAAATTAAATTATTTAAATATTTTAATAATTGTTTTGACCGCTTGTCAAAACATATCTTCATATTTATCAGGATGTTTAAAACTACCTTTTTTACATAGTTGAAACCAATACAACCCTGGTCTGTAAGCTGTTTACATTCTTTTGTGAGCACTTGTTTTTTAAATTATTCAAAATATTACCAAACGACAAAAAAGCAGAAAAAGGAAATTTGTTTTTAATGTAACATTCTCATTTCATATATTATTTAAGATCTCTAAAATTACTTTTTGTTCAGTATTAATAGCTTTAGTTTAAATAATATAATACCACAATCTTAGGTACTTAATTAATAAAATGTATTATGACAGGGTGCACTTACCTGCAACTTCTGTCTATTTATAAATAGTTCAATTCATTTATATGAGTTAAGGCTTTTATAGCAATCAGGGGTCTGTCCAGACTTTTTCCCCAGGGTCCTGTTTTTGTGAAATTAGTAACAACTTTTTATATTTGTGAAAAATCTAATCCTAATTTTGTGAATTTGAAATGATCGTTATATTCAGGTTCTAGTTTATACATTTTTACGGAGATATATGGATGTAAAATACATGTCTTTTCTTTATATATGTAAAAGTGACAGGTCAGATTTTACTTTTAAATGATTAATTTGTGAAATGTTTGATTTAAAGATAGAAAAATTTTGTGAAAAACCTATTTTTAAGACAAAGAATTTTGTGAAGGGTGCATTTTGTGATTTTTCCTGTTTTGAAATGAAAAGTTTTGTGAAGAATCCTTTAAAGGACCCAATTTTTTCCTAAACAGATCTCTGGCAATCGGTATTCAAATGTCTGTTTTTATCAGTATTGAAAGGTTATATATCATTAAGTATATTACATTTCAAGAGGAGGAGGCGAGGGATGTGAAAGAGAGAGGGTGTTTACACATTTTGTGACATTGAATCAAAAATTGAATTGAAATATATCAACAGAAAGACAGATTTTCATATGTTGAACATACAAATTACATAAAGCTAAATTGGGTAAAAGATGTGTTGCATCAGAATGCTTAATTTCTAATTGTATGATTATCATTTGTGGAATTGTTAGAGAAAGAATTGGACTTAAAAACGTAAACAAATTTTCTTAAGATCTCTGAATTTGGTTTGCGGTAAATTTCAGTTCTTCAAAAGTTTTACAGATATTTTTATGAAATTTTTTTTTACATTGGTTTATATAGATAGATAGATATAGATATGCTGTGAACTAAAAGTTAAAATGTATGTTGTATTTTTTTAGACATTTATATATATATATTTAAAAGTTACCTGCATTTTGTGCTCCTAATGCCTGCACATGTAAATTTTATGACATTATCTCTGATTTTTGCTTTAATGCATTTTGTTGCTGCAATGTTTGCTTCAGTTTGAGTATCTATGCTAATATAGTACAGAAAATTTAACACAAGGATGTGCTTGAACTCATAATATAGTATAAATAAAAGAAATTGGTGTGGACAGAAATAATACTGGTTTTGGTTTTAACGCCTAAATTAATAATACTAGAACTATGTTAGTGAAGAACTATTCAGTAAATCATCGACAAAGAAATTGCATATGAAAGTATATATATATCAGGGGTCGATGCAGGTTTTTTTTTCTTGGGGCCCATTTTGTGAAAAGTAAAGGCTATTTTTGTGAAATTTATTATATTTTTGTGAAAAGTAAATGTTATTTTTGTAAAAAATAACATTTTCTAACAAAAGTTGAAATCCAGTTAATCAAATTCGAACCAAACATTTATAAACAAAAACTTTTTTAAATCCTTTTGCTGAAGTTTTTCTCTCTGGTGAACTTGTTTGTTTACAAATTACACATTTTAAAACATCACAAAATAATAAATAGTAAGTTTTTATGGAATAGAATTTTGTGAAGGAGCCCATTTTATCAAATTGATTTTTGTGAAGTGGTCCATTTTATCAAATTGATTTTTGTGAAGGGGCCCATTTTATAAAATTGATTTTTGTGAAGGGGCCCATTTTATTAAATTGATTTTTGTGAAGGGGCCCTACACAGGCCCCAAATATTGCCTGGATCGACCCCTGTGTGTATATATATATATATATATATATATATATGTGTGTGTGTGTTTTTTTAATGGTGTAAAATTTAAAATTGGGTGGCGTTTAGAAGTTAATAAGTTTGATAAAAATGAAATTGTTCGCCCAGGTCATTGCCACTGTTGATATGATGTCTGCGTTTCTCACAGACATGTTTTTGCTTTATAATTTAGATTCTTAATTAAAAAAAATTGAGCAAACTTGTTACTTTTGAATTCCAAATTAAATTTAAAATTAAAATGTTCCTCAGGTTTATTGTGATTTGTAAAATATTTCATTTAAATACAGTATTCAAAGGAACAAATCTGACTTATGTATATATATATATATATATATATTCCATATCTGGAGTCAATGCAGATTTTTTTTTTCTTGGGGGCACAGTTTGTGAAAAGTAAAGGTTATTTTTGTGAAATTTTATTATATTTTTGTGAAATTTTATCATATTTTTGTGAAAAATAACATTTTGTAATGAAAGTAGAAATCCAGCTACTCTAATTCGAACCAAGCGTTTATTAACAAAAACTTTTTTAAATACTTTTGCTGAAGTTTTCCTCTCTGGTGAACTTGTTTGTTTACAAATTACACATTTTAAAAGTCACAAAATAATATATAAATAATAAATAGTAAGTTTTTATGAAATGGAATTTTGTGAAAAGGCCTATTTTGTTAAAAGGAATTTTGTGAAGGGGTCTGTTTCATTACAAAGAATTTTGTGAAGGAGTCCATTTTATTAAATTGATTTTTGTGAAGACCCCAAATTAAAATGCTAAATAGGCCCCAAATTAAAAAATCGACCCTTGCATATAGTAGATAATCTTTAAGTTATTGCATTGTATTATTTATTTTAAAATACTCTGAAAAGTGATTTGTTAAAATATCATAGAATTTTTTGTAAATTTCTTTTTTTGGTACTTTTTGGTTAGCCGGGCACCATTGATATATATACATGTATATATACGCACACACACACATATACACATATCTATGTATACATATGGATACATACACATGTATGTATATATAGACAATGTATATACATATGTATTTATGTATGTACATATATCACTGATTCTTATGATTTTTTTAAAATATCAATATATAGTATTTTCTAATTTTCTGTAAATTATGCGAGCTATAAAACTTTTCATTGATTCTATTTTTATGAGCCTGACTCTGAAACCCTGAACTTAAAATTTGCTGTTTGCAGCTAATGATTACTTGAATTTTATTTTACATTTTCATTCATTATTTATATATTAAACCATGGATATCAAGGTGATTTCTTTTATATTTCTTATATGAATATTTTTGCTTCTTTTTCCTTTTTTATGGAGATTAATCACATATACTTCAAAGAAAATGTCTGTCAGCGGCCATCTTATGGCCACTTTCCTACGAGGAAAGAGTATAATTTTTTTTGTATTTCATCAAGGATTCTACTTTTGTTGGTTGAAATATGTGTATATTAACATTTTTATTTGAGCTAGTTAATTTTAAATTAACACTAATTGAAAATTTTAAATAAATAAATGCAAGAAAATTTGGCGATTGACTTTATTGCCACCACTGGTAATTTTACTTTAAATGCGTTATTAATGAAAGAGCAAAAATTGTAATATCTGTTGTCATAACCAGGGGCGGGGGAAAATACATCATTTTACTCACTACTGGCGAGTGGATTTTTAGGCAGCCTTTGAAATCTGTAAGCTATTGAAGATTTGCCAAAAAGCTTTAATTTTTTTACTAATTATATTTTGCATCTTTACAAATTACCATGATGTAAACATGGTACTAAATTCTATCCTGTACTAAAGTGTCCTCTGTTGCATATATTTCTTAATTTTTTTGGGAAAAAAATATGAAAATTAATCTACTAATAGTAATTTAAATATTTTTGCAGTCGCATACATTTTGTCATAAAATTTTTCAACTGCACTTTGCATCTTGCTGGCTGGTAAGATTTTCTGAAAATTCCCCAACCCTGGTCATAACTACTTGCTTATTCTAGTGCATTTTATTATGAAATTTATGTACAGGGAAAGGGAAATGTCCATCAGCTATTCAGCAAAGATTTTCTTTTATCTTTTTTTCAATGAGAGATACATTATGAATTTAAACAATGTTAGATAAAAATTAATGTAAAAAAAGTAAAAATTACATGGTTGCTATGATTACATTTTGTAGTAAACCATAAGCTTCTCAAAATAAATGATATTTTTGAAATTTCTTAAATAATTTTAGTCATTAAAACAAAGTTTGATATTTTTAACCAATATTAATCTATAATTAAATACATTTTTACATACATTTTTATATGGACAATTTTGAATTTTACTTCATTAGATGTGTTTTTTTTTAAAACCTATATTTAATCGTGTCATAGTGGTGAATATGAAGTGTTTTTTAAATCCTATATTTAATCATATTATAGTGGTGAATATAAGACTTACAAAAAAAAAAAAAAGAGGGGGGGGGTTAATACAATAAAATGAAAATAGGCAAAATACTATCCTCAACAAAAATCTTTATGAAAGTAATGGTATAAATGCAAAAAGTATTGAACAATTGATTAATTTTCTTTTAGATATTCCTTTTTTAATTAAAAATAGAAATTATGTTCTATGAGCAGATAGATATAAAAATTTTAATTCATTGCTTTCAACTAAGTTTTGTGTTTAAATTGTTGATATTATATCATTTATCTTTAAAAACAGCAAATGCTCTTTACCCCCCCCCCTCCCCCCCTTTAAATTAGTATTGCAATATGTTAGTAATATTAATATTAACTTGTCGATATATTGCGATATTAAGTTTCTTAGATCGCACAGCCTTAGTGTGTATTTTCTGTCCCGAGTGTCTAAAGAGTGAGTTATAAATTGCATGTTGATTTGGCATTTGACTTCTTATTTTTTTTTTCTTTATATTTAAATTAGATAAATAAATCTGTAATGTTCTTATTTATTCATTTGTATTTTAAATGTAACTTTTTTTATATTACAGGTTAATTAAGTACAAATGACCCAGCTTTTCAGAGCTTTTTGGTGGTTTCCTCTGTACTCAACGTAGATGCAGGATGGATGAAAATATTTCCACCTAATTGCCTAATTTGTTATTTTACTTTAGCCTAGAATTTATATTAAAAGTTTTATTGCAATGTAAATAAAATATGTTTTTATTTAATAAATTGGGCAGAAAGATGTAAAATGGTGTTTGTTTGCATGTCTGTGTAATCATTTGTTGATTGATTTTTAATTCTTTGTAATTACAGGGGTGAAAATTTGCTTCAAGCCACAGACTAAATTTTGATTTAGTGCTACATTCTGCTACTGAAGTGAAAAAAAATCTGAATTCTGCTCCAATCTGCTATAAGAATGTAATTTTCCATAATTAAAAAAATTGATAGAAAAAAAAACCCACCTTTATATGGACATTTTTATAGGCTTTCAGAAATGTTAACACAATATTATCCTTGTAGCATCATTAAAGCTAATAAAAATTATCAATAACAAATTCTGCTACAGGTTCCGGTCTAAATTTCACTTTTTACATTATTTATTACACGTCATCTTAATTAAACGAGGATGTTTACTCAAAGACGCAACTGCTGTACTGTCATTGAAAAAGAAACATTATTGCAAAATATTTTTGGCATTAATTGTTCTCAAGAAAAAATATTTTCTCCTGCTTGCCAATGGGAAACATTCTAACATATTCATAACTCATTTTTATATGAAATTTGCAGGGCATGACTACTGAATTGATTCGGAATTTAATAGCATTTTTCGATAAGTTAGTTAAAGTCTTTGATAATGAATTTGCTCTTGAGTTGTGATTATTCTATCATAAAAACTATTTTAGTGCCTTAAGAACTTAGGTTCAAAGTATAAACTTTGACAACATTTTCTAAAAAATCCTTGGTTTTCATATTAAAAGGGAAAATGCTATTCGATTTCAATGGTACAGCCATTGTGTCCTGCTACAGAATTGCTAAATGCTGCTACAAAACTGCAATTTCCACCCCTGTAATTAGTATAGCTGCCAACTTTTATGCTATTTTTATAGTTATTTTTTATTAAGAATCTTTGCCTTATTTAATTGCAGAATTTCTATGATTAAATAAGATAAAAAAATAAATATTAATTCTTTAATAGTTAATATTATGATAAAATATTCTGAAATTGTGTTAATATAAAAGTTGACAGCCATGATTTTTATTCACTACTGAGGGATAAAAAAAAAAAAACAAGATTTTGTTTTTCAGAATGAAAATCAAGATGGAAAATTTCAAAATAAGGTAAGAGACAAGAGAAAATAAAATAATCATTAAAACTATACTGAGAAAAAAAAATCCTGTCACTAGCATCTAGAAACTAAATTGCGGCTCTAGGGGGGGGGAAGTTCCATGTCATTATGAATTTTAGTTCCCTTTGCTAGAGAGTTCTGGTCTCCTCTATTAAAATTCAAGAGTGTTTTCTTATATTATCCTGGTCAAACTGATTTTAATCTCTGCAAATAAATATGAACACAAGATGTTAGTTTTAGTAACTATAATTCTAGTTTATGAATTTATTCTGGATATCAAGGGTTAATTTCTCACAATTCAAATGATTCATAATACAATGTATCGTTTCATCACCTATCTCAATGATTTTGTCTATTCAGTTTATTTGTTTATGTTATTTGCATAACTCGGAAATCTATATTTCTAGTTTAGGGATTTAGAAAATGACTACTTATTCGTTCTAGATAAAGGCGGTACAAGTTTTCTTTCAGTATAAAAATGATCGTCAGTATAATTTATAATTAAAATAACTATTATTTTTAACATGTTTCTTTCATAAACTTTTTACATTTTGGGTAGTAAAAAAAAAAGGGTAATTTTTTTAATGTAAGTACATAGTGAGACTTTTTCTTAATAAATTAAATAAACTGACTATAGTTATTAAAATTCATGGGTACAAAATATGCCTTGAAAATATCGTCAAATTTTAAAATTAATAAATAAGTTTACTAATGTTTATTTTTGAAAACAACATAACAAAAAAAAAGACAGAATATTTTGCAGATTTATTTCTTCTTAGGTTTCTGATTAGAATAAATAAGTAAAAAATATGAATATTGAAAAAGTTTTCATAAGTATTTATCAAGAAAGAAAACCATTTATTTAACTGTACAATTTTAATAATGGTTATAGAAGTGAACATTTTAAAGAATTGAAAGTATATAAAAAAAGAAGAAAGAAATTATACAAGGTTTTTTTTTTTTCCCATAAGTAAAAGAAATTTTAGATTACAATTTAAAGAATTTGCAAATTACTTATCAAACTGCATAAATTTATCGAAAATCACTCTGTAAACATTTCATGAAATAGAAGTGGGAAAAAAAAAAAAAAAAAAAAAAAAAAAACTAAGAATAAAGAATGAGAAAGATATTTCAAAAATACAGAATTGACTGGAATTTTGTTAAAGGTTGGCTTCAACTGTTTTCACATGAACATAAATATGAATAAAATACTGGAAATGAGCATTAAAAATAAGTGTATGGAGAGAAGAAAAACTTCAAAATAATTCTATATATCTAAAAAAAAAAAGTTTGAATTTAAACCAAATTAAGTTTTTATTTAATGTATTAATTAAAATCGAGATATGTAGTACCTATCGTTCAGATTTTTAATTGGCACACAAATTTATTCTTAATTCACACTAAGTAAACATTTTTATAAAATGGGGGGGGGGGGGGGGGAAGCAGTAAAAATTCTGGATTTATAGATTTTTGAAGCAAATAAAATTCTGTATTACTTTTAGATAAATGTTAAGAATATGTTGTGCTTAGTAATTTTTTGTACACAACCCACATTTTAATTTCGATATCATTATGGCACATGGGAATAAACTTTTCTTTTTAATGAAAACATTGTAACTTTAAAAATTAATAATTTCAGAGCCGAAAATATGTGTAAAAAAAAAGTACATAGGAAGAAAAAAAAATAAAATCTTAGTCACAAATCAAAATTTATTTTAATAAAATAACTAATTTGTTAAAAAAAAAAAAAAAAAAAAAAAAATCTGGATTTAGTTTCATATAGCCATAATTAAAAATTGACATATTTTATTATATATCCATTTTTAATTAAAAAATATTTAATCTTTTAAAAATTAATGGCAATAAAAATTGAAGTTTGAACTATTGCTTTTTCACAAAGTCAAAAATGCGCAGTTGTTGAGTAGGCCGTCAGCAGCGGCAAATAAATCCCAATGTTTACAATTTCCTCCATACCCCACTCCCCCATTTTTAACCATCATATTTAAAATGTCGCCAAAAGAGCGATAAATTGCCAAATGCTGCAGTCTTACGGCAACCATGCTGTTTGTTCTACTGCCTTCCTCCAGACGGCGCCAGCTTCTATGCGAATCCCATGTTAAATATAATTTCCATAGCAGCCAATGAGAGTATCCCTTCTGAATGTATTCTATTCTGTGATTGGCAGGATCTCTTATTTTGAAACTGTAATCGAACTGTTTTTTCCGTTTTTCGGGGAAGGCAGAGGATCTTTCAGAAAATGCTGTCCAAGTTAAGTTTTGAACCAAATTTTCGGACGCGACAACGCAGAAAAAGAAAAAAATTTACCATCCGGAGACAATAATCGCTTATAACTGTAGATGTAATTTATTTGTAAGAAAATGTTCGATTACAAATCACTTCAACAATCATACCTGTAAGTATCAGAATTTATGTTTAAAAATGTAACAGAAAGTTTCGTGTAGTTGAGTGAGAAGAAAATATTATTTTGAGGACCGCCTTAAGACTGCTCGTCACTAAACTTCCCGATTCCCCTCGCTAATGTTAATCCTACGGGCGTAGGATGCATTCGTATATTTAAAATATCTCTTCAAGGAATTAATATTTTTAACTTCTGTTTTCTCTGTACTGTTCTTACAGCATGTCTCTTTTTTTTTCTTAGTTGTCAAAATATTTCTAAAATATGGGCTTAATTTATAATTTTATGTGTTAAAATCTTAGCGAAACTAAATAAGATTTTAACACTTCACATAAAAATAAGTATATATTTTAGAAAAATTTGACAACTATAAGGAAAAAAAAAGAAGAGACATCCTTTAAGAAGTGTAAACAGAAAACAGAAGTCAAAAATATTAATTTCCCGAGGAAATATTTTAAATATACGAATGAATCCTACGCCACGCCCATAGGGATTAACATTAGTGAAGGGAATCGGGAAGTTCACCGACGAGCAGTCTTATGTTTGTAATTGTGATGTTGTAATTTTGAAAGCAACGAAGGAGGTGCATCGTTGCTAAGTCCAGCCAATTAAATTAAACCGTACTAGGATCCTATACACTATGGAAAAAGGCTTCAAACAGAAAGCTTGGATAGATAGATGATATCCCATGACTTCCGTATTAACATAAGATTGGCCATGCAAAGACTTCAGAATCAGATAAAATATTTCTCCTTTTATCCAATCAATAACAATAGATCAGTTTCCACCACGTGACCACAAGCCTCCAATTTTCACCTAAACAACCAAAATCACCAATTTTTTAGCCATTAGCCAATATTATCGCTCAACCAATCAAAGTCGAGAAAAATCGGTGGGCAAACAAAATACCTACGAGATTGTCAAGTTGGTTGCAGGATGTAGTGACATCAGTTGAAACTGATCTATTCAATTCCCTTTAAAACTGATTTTTCAAGGATCGCAAAACACTTTAAGAAAGTTAAACTACATTCTTGTTTCTCAAATAGCAGCTTTATTTATTTATTTATTTTTAATTTATTTTGTTTATATATATTTGTGAACTTATTACCTTGAGCTCGAGGTCAAAAACTTGTATAAAAACCGAGTTCTAGACCGTTTCGGGGCTGGGCTGAGCCCGTCTCATACCTAGCAGATAATATTTTTATGCGAATAAAAAAATGCGACATCACAACAGGGGAAGGGATATTATTTGATTTTAACAACCTGTGAAACTTGGGGATAGAGGGGTAAAAAAACAAACAAACGAAATTTACATCATAGAATTAATGGAAGAACCCTAATTTGAAGTAATGGAAATTTTACGTTTATCAAACTGGAAACGACTAAAACAATTATAGTAATAAAAATGCTGTAAATGGACATTTTTCACGTCTTAAGAGCCTACTTCACTCAGACGAAAACACCCGCTCGCTAATGTTAATCCTATGGAGGAAATATTTTAAGATATCTCGTTTGCATTTCAATGTTTTTAAATGGATAGCTGAGGTCAATCTCTATCAGGGTTCGTACGGTTAAGGGGATTTTCCAGGAGTGTTACCAGTATTTTTTATAGAAAAAGTAATCTAAGTTAAACTCAAGAAACTTTGCCTTCTTTTAAGGAGAGATTTTCTGTAAGAAAATACTGGTACCGAAGAATTTCCTGGTAGCAAAATTCCAGGAGGCGTACGAACCCTGTCTATGCACGCTCTTTTGTACTTTTTCGATTTTGATTACAAGATTTTTTTTTAAAGACACTTTCACTTTCGGAACCGGTTTTGAAAGTGAAAGTAGCCTCAATAAAAAAAAAAAAAAAAAAAAAAAAAAAAAACTGTAACAAAAATCGAAAAAGTACAAAGTAGCATGCATATAGATTGACCGCAGCTATCCAATGCCAAAAAAGTCCTTTAAAAATATTGAAATGCGAACGAGATATCTTAAAATATTTCCTCCATAGGATTAACATTAGCGAGCGGGTGTTTTCGTCTGAGATGCAAAGATTTTCGACATATTGACATCTGCTCGATTTCCGTAAGTCAGCTGTTCAGCACTGATTTTCTATTAACTACGACATTCTACTCAAGAAAACATTCGCATTCGATAATGATGAGTTGATATTAGTGAAGCATACTTGATTACCGAGCCTTTACGCTCAGTATAAAACACGAGATAAATTCGATTGTATTGTCAACAGATGAAAAGGCACGTATCAGCAGGGTTGCCAGAAATACTACAATTGATTTTTTAATACCAAA
Organism: Maratus michaelseni; assembly: GCA_963931845.1. Lineage (NCBI taxonomy): Eukaryota > Metazoa > Arthropoda > Arachnida > Araneae > Salticidae > Maratus > Maratus michaelseni. The sequence continues at coordinate 225,597,381 of OZ007596.1, forward strand.
TGTCTTCGTATCGGATTATTCACTTTTAATTTCTGTAATTAAATAAATCTAAATCGATTATTTCCCTACGAAAATAGTGGTATTATCCTGTCGGCCATGCGTAGGAGCAAACTGATAATTTAACATGGTAAAGAAAAAAAAAATAAAACCCCGAATAAATTCTCAAATTTCTCGAAAGTTAATTATTAAGAGATAAATTATTGACGTGATGACGAAAAGGATTTAATTACGGGGAGAAATATTTGTTACTTCATATATTATTTTATTTCTTAGCTATCTTTAGAGCTACTCATTAAAATAATAAAACATTTCATTTCTTTATAAAGAAAGAAACAAATTATCTTTTGATATTTATACTATATTGCGTTGTAATGTAAAGAATATCATAATACGAACACTCACGATGTATTAAATGACTCTTCTTAACATCTGATTATTTTTCTGAGAAATATTTTGCATCTTAATTTAATTTTTGCTGTTTTACAAAAATTTCGACCTTTGTCGTGTATTTATAATGCGATACATTTATTTGCATATTTCTAGTAATAATAAACTCCACTCCCACCAGTTTTTATTGAGAGCATTTTTGAAAGTATATTTCTCCTTCATTTCCCTAATCATACTTACCTGGCACTGGGGTATGCCTTGATCATGGAGGAGGCTCCCCCGAGCAGAGGCCTCTCATAGCACATCGAGGGGTTGACGTTCGCCACATCCGCAAATTGCGGTTGCTTGGGGTGCATAATTTTTGGTAGTTGGGACTGCGTTCGCGCTGTCCCTGCAGTTTAAATAGAAGTACAACCAATTTATGACTGTACAGGTTGTCAGCGCGTGCGATAGCAAATGGGCCGGGCCGTGAAGAAGAAGTAAAGCTTTTTAATTAAAGGAAACCACTAATGAAAACTACTACTAATGAACACTAATGAAAAAATTCAAAGTAAGCAGCAATCGAAAGAGCATAGTGAAATGTGTTTCTGACGCCCGTTATCGAGATATAAAGTCTTAAAGTTTGCTAATTTATTTATTTAATTTATGGAGAAAAAGCGTGGTTCTGATTCAGAAATTTTAATAATCAGATTAATATAAAGTACAAAAAATATTTAGGTATAGTAATATGATGGAGCGATTCCGATACATGCGCGTATCTCCAAGTACTGCTGCAAAGCAAATTTTACAGGACGCAAGTCGAGTTTGATTAATTTTTTCCCCATTAATGTATCCTTTGAGATTCTGAAAGATGTGGTGTAACTTTCACCAGGTCTATTTGAGTTACATACAATACATGCAGCATACTATATGGCATATATATTATATATAAGTACACCTTGTCTCTCAATGAAACGAAAATTATACAGATGACTTTTCTTTTTTAATCTTCTAAAGAATTTTTAAATCCAATTTATACAATAAGTTGTATCTGACAAAAAAAAACGTTTGAAACATCGAAGCACGTGCTCACGTCAGAATTGTAAGTAAGTTTGCCAAATAAGCAATAAATTGTCAAGTACAGTATTACTCTACTCAAGGATTGTATTCTACATTGAGAAATTAGTCTGGAGGATAACAACTCAAAGAGCCTAAAAACAACTTTTTTTAAATCCTGGTATATTCTAGACCTAAAGGGTCGAAGTACACACATTTCTAATCCTAAAAGCGTGTTAGCGTTTATTTTTAATGCTTACTAAAGTAAAACTTATACAAAGTATCTTTTTCTTTGTTATTAATCTGTGTTCGACATTAAATGCGAACATAAATGTCTTTTCCTGACTCACATTTTTTTTTTTTTTTTTTTTTTTTTTAAGCACAAATAGATTTAATAGCTCTCTCTTACATGTTACATAGTCCTTGTTAAAATATGTCTTTGAATTAAGCTCCGCCTTAATATACACAAAACATTCTAAGATTTTCAAAAATTTCGTTTGCTTGACATATTTTAAATCGAGATCCAGTGCAGAAATCTGTTTTAAAAAATGATATTGAATTCATTATGTTTTATATTTAGTTACTGATAATTGTATAATATGCTTTCAGTGGCGTAGCTACGTTTTTTGGCGCCCGGGGCAAAGAACAAATTTTGCGCCCTCCCTCCCCCCCCCCCAATAAAAAAATAACCATTTTTTTCCTCAAGACGGAAGGAAAGTCCTTCCGGCTTGTACAGGAGGAAAAGGTAGCTTTGCTCTTCCTTGTTTTTAAGAATTAAACGAATTTTACTCAAACACACGAAGGTAAAATGCGTGGAACACGATAATAGAAGATTCCTAATTTTCGTCAATATTTGGAAATTTTGAAAAATTGTCAGCTATCGCAAATTTATGACGACTTTTTCATTTATGACGACCTACTTTTATCTCCAAGATGTTTAGCTATCTAGCTATGTAGTTTTAAGAGTATGACAGTAGCAACAATGACTACAACAATGAAAGTAAATTATTTGCTAGAAATCCCGTTTGCGAAAACTCCTAAATTAAACCTGATTATGGGGGGAAAATATCTGCTGTCTTGTTTCATTTACAAGGTACGTACACTCTTTAAAAATTACAAGGAGTTTCATATTATCCTAAGTGACAAAACTGCAACAAATATTTTTCAATTGACTCCTGTTTTTTTTTTTTTTTTTTTTTTTTTTTTTTTTTTTCCCCTTAAGGTGCATTTCGTAAAATTAAAAGTATGATATAGATAGGTTTTTTTTTTCTAAAAACAAAAAGTTTAAGTAAAATGTCTTTTGTATTTTATTTTAAAATCTGTCATGACATTTTAACTAATTAACATTTGTCCTGACATTTTAACTAATTGAAAATGTGATTCTTACAGTTATAGAGTAGATTTATAAGGAAAGTATGAAAGAAAAATGTTGCGAAAAGTTTATTATTATACAAAAGTGTGGTTTTGAAATTTTCTTTAAAAGATTTTCAATGAAATATTTTTAACACAAAACCAATTTTACCTAAAGAATTACTTTTTGCTTGATTAAATCATAAAACTTTCACAAAACCATTTAATAATATCAATAAAAACTGCATCTGAAAACTTACATCGGTGCACCTTATTTGCTAACTTTAATTACCGTAAAATTTTTACTTTGATCAGCCCAAAGAGAAAGAGATATGTATTTGTCCATTCAGATTTAATTATACTATTTTATGTCTCTTTTGCTTTCTTTTAATCATGATGGCTAATCCTTGTTTGAAAAGCAATCTAAAAAACTATTTACAAGCTTGTTGTTTAAAAGAATTAGCGGCGTAACTTCAGTTGCGTCCCCTAAACTTATAATATTGTGGCTTAGCCATAAAAAGTATGCAAATGATCTCTGCAATAGCATATCTGACTCATAATAAATCCCGGATACAACGAGCGTGGAATTTCGATTTCCAATATACTAAATCTCTAAAAGTTTAGTGTATGGGTGGACTGCCCGTTTTCTGAAAGTTATAATGAATTTTTATTTTTATTTATTTTATTCTTTTAAAAAATATATATATCTGAAGATCTAATAAAACATTTTAGTTATAAAATTATCTATGATTAGCGTTATCTTTAACTTTGGAATTCATCTATTATACTTGTGTCTTTACTCAATGAATAAAGATTTCATTAATAATACATGAATTCATTTTTATTTATTTCCTTTTCATTTAACTTGTTTTTTGTCATGTAAAAATGGAATTTTCTAATTGATTTTTCACCCACTTCCTGATAGACTAGAATTATACAAATTATGTACGCAGGTGTATATCAAAAGACAATACAGCATTTCAATATTTTAATAACTTAATTATCTATACTAATAAAAGAAAGTTGTTGTCTGTGTGCGATGGCTAGCGAAATCTAATGCCCGCTGAAGTCTGAAAATTTGGGTGTGGATAGTCTAAGGCAGGCCCTGATGTACCTGAGGCTCAGATTTTTAATTTTTTAAGACCTGGGCCTCCTGGGCCCTTTTATGTTTTTGTGTTCTAAACTGTTAATAACTTGTGTCCCCCTTTCAATCCAATCTTCCTCATTTTGAGGCGTCTTCTCCATTTAGTTATTTCCCTATTTCAACATCCCAGTTAAAACCCTGGGGCCCGATCCGGGACCCCGTGAACTTTTTTCACTGTGCATTTTCCCCCTCCCTAATTGTGTCACCCTCTTAAAGCATAACTTTAAAGTTTTGTATTAATTCCTCTCCTCGGGCCACAATCCTCATATTTTAGTTAGGGTCCTAGGGCTCTTTTTTAAACATCCCCCTCCCCCATTTTTGGCACATTTCTTTAAAATTTTATTATAATGATTAATTCATAACCTATGCTTAATTTCGACTAACTGATGATCTAAAGCGCTAAGTAATAGGATTTTTAAAAATGTTTTCATCTTAGGGCACTGCTCAAAACTATCGCTTGGACTTTTTTGGGCTCCCTACAAGTTTTGATTTAATACGTCTCTCAATTGGGCGCCCCTCCCTCGTGCATTTAATCATTTTGCGCCAGCTTTCAGGTACGTAATCATGTAAAGTACGAAGAGTGTTGAGCCATCCCTAGAAACATTTACAGAAGCTTTTTCTTTCATTATTTCAGTATAATATAAAAGGTTTCACTAAAGAAAACATTCACACACACAAAAAAAAGGTCAAACATTTTTATTTATTGTCAAAATATGAGAGATAATTTTGGTTAAAAACCCCTCTCAATTTGGCGCCCCTTGGCAGCGGCGCCCGGGGCGGTCGCCCCCCTTGCCCCCCCTTAGCTACGCTACTGTATGCTTTTAAGTCTAAAGTTAAAAGCAATTTTTTGGGGGAGGATGGGAGGCAAACGGTTTGAGATATATTTATTATAAAAAATATGAAGTATAAGTTTGATAAAAAACGTTTCATATTGAAACCGTGACTTAAATAATGTTGTTTACAACAATATACATTCTTTCATTTGCGGCAGATATTTCTGCTGATGTGAACATTAAGTACCGAGTCGACTCAGTTCTAAAAAGCGTATCCGACAGTTACCTAATATAATTGACAAATAAAATGCAATGTGAGGCAAAATCAAATTTTAATTTAAAAAAAAATGACAAAAAAAAAATGTTTGTAGGAAATGCAACTTGTATATCTGTTCTACCAAAAATAATTGCTTTGCAGATGCACATTCATAAAGTACTGAATTTTAAGTTCATCTATTTATTTTTGCATAATAATGATAATTATTATTTAGTATCTGATTAAATATTTTATCATTAATTTGTGTCTAATTCAATTTTGTGTCATTATTTTTTGTCCATTAATAAGAATTTTCCATTCAGATTCATATAACACAATAATATGATTTTCACAAGACGAAGACCCAATTGTTGCAGAAGAAATCCTTCCTTCTATATTAAAAAAAAGTAATCTGGAACTGAGCCAAAAACGATTTAGAAATGGACCAATCAAATTCTGCGTAGATATTCCGGGTTATTCTCATCGCTTTTTTACTAGGGACTTCTTTGAGGAGCTATTACTTTTTTTCTAGCCATCCTACGGATTCGAAAATCATACCACCAGACGCGAAATATAACAAGCTTTCAGAAATTCAAAAAATTATCACGGTCGGACAATAAAAACTCAGAAAATTCTTAAAAATCGAGTAAAAAATCTTTTATTGAAAAAGTAATTTTTTTTTATATTGTTGCCAATTTCTAAATAAGAGCAAAGCTATCTTATTAATTATATATTAATAATTATATTATAAAATATTAATAATTATAATTATATTATATGATAATTAATAAATTAATTATCTCAAATAAAAAATGTATTTGCGCGAGACTATTAAAAACAATAATGAAAGTTTAAAATAATAATTAAATGATCACGTGTTGAAAGCAGGAAATAAATAAAATTACGTCATAAAAATTGTGTTTACACATGAATATTAAAAATAAAAAAGATGAATTAAATGAAAAAGCATTGTAACCAGTTAAATGAAAAAGCATTATAACCTGATTACAGAAGATAGCCGCCATTCGTGATATCATTATCATCATCTTTTTAAAACAGGATACATTACCAGGTTTTAAGAGGCTGTGAAATCAGAACGGGGGTTGGTGAGCGTAGCGAGCAGGGGGCAGAGCCCCCTAGTAAAGTTAAACTTTAACTCTATTTTAAAAACAGCTAAAAATACTTATACTCAGGTCCAAAACATCTACCCGATGTTTGCGTCTGTTTTGAAGAATTAAAGATATCCCGTTTTACAAAGGTAGACATTTATTTCCACACAACAAATCAAATAAAAAACATATCTCCAATAACATTACAACGTCATTTCAACTACATCTGAGAAACTTCTAGAACATCTACCTTTTCTATAAAAATTAAAACGATAAAACATAAAGTTGCCACATCACAAAAATAAATTACAATAATAAAATAAAATCAACAATTTAATGAGTTTTTACAGCAAGCAGATACAATAAAATAATAAAAAGCCATGTCACGCGATCCCACTCTCAGCGAAGTTAAAACTAAGGATCACACGAGATAAAATTAAAAGGTTTATGCAACACCAATGTCCATTTTATTGGGCACGCTAAAAAACTATATGCATATATATATTTTAAATAAATGAACATATTTATTGATTTCTAGTCTGAAATGGAATAATAATTTGAATTATGATAAAATTTGCGCGAAAAATACGAGCTTGGGTCCCAAGAGGTTAAAGCACAAATAGATTTAATAGCTCATTCAGGTAACTAAACTAATACACAAAACATTCTAAGCTTTTCAAAAATTTCGTTTGCTTGACTTATTTTAATTAAGATCCAGTGCAAAAATCTGTTAAAAAAAGATATTGAATTCATTGTGTTTTACATTTAGTTACTGAAAATTGTATAATATGCTTTTAAGTCTAAAGTTAAAAGCAAAATTTTTGGGGTGGGACGACAGGCAGACGGTTTGTGATATATTTATTATCAAAATTATGAAGTATAAGTTTGATTAAAAAGTTTTCATATAATGTTTAATTAAGTTTGAAACAATACAACAATCTACATTCTTTCATTTGAGGAACATATTTCTGCTGCTGTGACCATATTAAATTGACTAAAATGAAACCACCACTGTTTACAGCTATTTTCAAGCGAAACAAGAGGTATGATATTAAGTGAAGGCGTTTTCAAGAAAAAAAACATTTAAACGAGTTTTATGTCAGAAAATATAGATAAACAATCTAAACCAATGTTTGATCTTTAAATAATTGTGGATCAATAAATGCCAAATGTGTAAGGATTCGAAACTTCAAATTTCAAAACTTCCTCTTAAAAATGTGAGTTAATATTTGAATATTCAAAAATATAATACTGAATCAGCTTAAACAAGTGCTAATGAATTGCATCTTTATTAAATACACACATCTATTTTTCTTGAATTATATTGCTTTTGGTGGTATGAATGTTTGTATATTGATAGTGGTTCAGAATTCAAGTAATTATTTAATGTTTTTAAAAATTAAAGTCTCACACCACAAAATATTCAAAATAAAATATCAATGAGAATTCACGCGGATTTCTGCCTTACATATTCATACCAAAGAAAAACCTTTCTTTAGGTCATGTAAAAAAGCTGCTTTACGAGTGGCTGAAATTGAATGGTAGATCCTTATACAATAACTTGTCGTGTAGTTTGTTCTATTTCCCCTTTCTACGGCCTTCACAATCACCCGTTAGTAGAGAACCTGCAAGAGAGAAGCGTTATGATCTCAAATGCGCATGCTGTGTGGGAGAAAAGTGGCCGCTGGACGAAAATCTCATCCAAATTGTAGCAAACCCGATTTTCTACGATTGGCGCGCACTCGCGCTTTGGCTATTTTTATTATTAATATATTTTAATACGTGTTCTTTAGAAACGAAAAAGGGTAAACAAAACAAATTTTCTTCTGTTTCTTTTTATGACGAATCTGCTGTAAACAGTTGATAATTTTCTATTTTTGTCCCTATTATGTCAAAAGTTTCACTAAGTGGAATTTACTTATTCATGACACTTTTAATATTTAAATTAAATTGGTATTTAGAATATAACAATAAATATTTATTCACTTTCTAATTAGACTTTTTGTAAAAGTATAGTAAATGAAATGAAATCATTGCATTTCACCGCTGAAGTTATCCGTTTTAATGCTATGTTAGAATACTTTTTCAAAGACATAGAGAATAAAACTAATTGTATGTTGTATGCAATAACATTTTTCCAATATTCCTGCGCTTAAGATGTGTGTGTGTGTGTGTGTGTGTGGGGGGGGGGGGGTAATGAATTATCGTCATTTTTCCAAATCTTATTAATTTAACGACTGTCAACGTCAATGAACCTTTTTGTTTTGGTGTTTTCGACGCTCAGGTTTATGATTAATCTATATATTTGGGTCAAAAAATACAAAATATTTTTTCTTTCTTTTATTTATTAATTTTTTTTAGCACTGTAAAATTTATATCGATTGTCTCCAATCTTAATTTGTATTAAATATATTAAAGTGAATGGAATCACTAGATCCCATTCATACAGAAGCATAATTCATAATCAGTAACTTTTTTAATATTCCTCGAACTTGAAAAGGTGATTTTATTAAAGAACTTTTAGCGTTCTTTTTCAAAATTTTATAAATTTAGCAATCGTCAAATAAAACGGATATTTTTATGAATATTCAGGTTTAGAACAGATCTCGCCTACATGCATCAAATTGTACAAAATACGAACATACATATTAAATATTGAATTAAAGCTGCTTTTTTTTTTCTCACTCTCAATCACGTGAATTTTTCTGAAACTTTCACAAAATCATTTTTATACATAAATGCGTGAAATTTGCAGATATTACTATTCAAGTGCCAGAGAATGGCACATTGTATTTTCCATTTTCCTAAAAGTATAAAATAAGTTCAATTAATAATCAATCGCTGGACTATGACAGTATTTATATGACTGTAGTGCCTTGAAAATCAGTACAGTATGCAAATTATACTACCATTTTCTGAGAGGTATTTTCTATTTATCGGAAAATGCTATTCGACTTCTTGGTATCGAAAAGAATATTTGCAAATTTTACGCATTTGCGGATGAAAATAACTTTGTGATTTGTGAATGGGGCAGGAAGTCAGAGGCGTAGCGTCAGGGGGGGGGGGGGGGGCACGGTCATTTTACTACAAGTATAATTATATACTACATTTGACCTTATTTAATATTTGAGTGGTATAAATTAAATAAGGCCAAATATAGTATCTAATTATACTGGTAGTAAAATGATCGTGCCCCCCCTGACGCTACGCCTCTGCAGGAAGTAACCAGTTTGGATTTGAGAATAACTTTCAAAATCCCTTATATTAAAATAAATAAATGAAATATTTAGAAAAGTGAAAGAAAAAAAAAACAGTTGTATTATATTAATACTGGTTGCCTCCACCCTTAATTTACTTAAGCATACCAAAATGAGAGGCAAAAAATACACACAAACAGCTAGTTTCATTTTCACCTTTTTTGTAAATAAAACTCTACTATTAAATTAATTAATTTTGCAATAGCAGAATACAACTTATGTCTCAAAACATTTTAGTTTGTCATAATTCCACTTTTTTGTCTTTATATGCTTTGTATTTTTTGGAGTAAAAAATTATTTTGTTAAAGTATTAATTTGTTTCAAACACCTAAATTAATATACCAGAGCAGTCACTGGAGTCTATTGAGTTTTCAAGTAAATGATCGACTGTAGGTACAATAAATGAAACATATTAAGGATATAAGGATGAAACATATTAAGGATAGCTCGTTTGACCCATGTCTGTTTATGTTATTGATTTTTTTTTCTTTTTCATTTGTTTGTTTATGCAATAAGAGCATTTCACAAATTGCTACAGCAGCTTCTAAAAAAACTTTTGTTGGATTTTCAAGAAAACAATACTTAATTTGTATCTGGATATAGAGAAAATTTGCTAAATTGTTGAATTAAAGCATTTGACATTGTTCAATGCTTATTCCATCCATAATAACGTTTAAAAATCCAAAACAAAGATTTTAAGAGAATTTAGTAATTTGTACAAAATGAATATTCATCTAGAATACATTGTAATTTTGATATAAGAAGCAATGGTACTTTGCGGTTAGCCGGGTGCCAGTCAAATGTATATATCTATATATACATATATATGTATACATACACAGATATATGTATGTGTATATATATGTATATATATATGTATATATATGTATATACATATATATGTATACATACACACATATATGTATGTGTATGGTATATATACATGCATATATGTATGTATATATATATGTATATACAGATATATATATTTCACTGGTGCCCGGCTAACCGAAAAGTACCGAAGCAATTTTTTGCAGTGGCATTCAGCCCCATTAACATAACACCAAAAATTCTTGTTTCACTGTTTGACAAGAGTGTAGCCAAGGGTTGCTTAGGAAACTGGAATTTATTTCTTGAATTAAATTAGAGCCAGATTTATGTAATAATAGTTCCAAATTTAAGACTTGAAATCAGTATGATGTATGATTGAGCTCAGCAATCACCCCCCCCCCCCTTCGCACATCATGAAACAAAATCATGGCGTTGTGCTATTGTTGTTTGAAGTTGTGTTTCAGAGTATAGGCCTGAGCGGGCCAAAATTTCCCGGCCCATGCTCAGCCTGACCTATAGGAAATTTCTTTTGGCCCAGTATAAAAGCTAAAAGTTTGGCCAGACTGAATTTCTTCAAAACATAGATTTTCATGCCATTATGGTTAAAAATTGTCTTGTACAAGGAGTTCTGACAAAAAATACTTATTTTAGATTTTTTTTTTCCCTGCTTATATTCTTCATCTTTTTAAAAAGTGCCTTGGGCTACAAAGTACAGGCACATCTTCTCCAAAATACTGCCCCTCCCTAGATTTATTTCCTTCCTATGCCCTGTAAACTATATATTTTTTAATGAATCTACGTTTGTATGTAATTGTCTGAGTTAATAATGTTGTTAATCCATATTCCATGGCGTGGAGACTTAAAAATTTGAAAAATTCCATAGAGTAAAATCTTCTAATATGGAGTCGCACAGAAAAAAGAAAAATCTGCTATAGACCGGTTCTCTTCTTCGCAGGCACATCGTCTGTTGTAAGTGTATTCTTTTATATATCTTTTAGGTGCATTTCTGTATGCTTTTGCATGTGTTAATATATTGATTTTGCATGGATCAACAATTTTCCATTTAAGACAGCTTCCTTTTCACCGGTTTTACTGTACTTTTAATTTTATAGCCTAGAAATATATGTATTATTCTTTAAAACGAATGAATAAAAAATTTTAATTGTAAAATAAAAGCGATGTAAAATATATGCATTTTGTCAAAAATGTTGAACCAGGCCTGAAAATTTCGTTTTTCAATTTTTTTTAAATTGCAGGTCAGATTGACTTTAATTATTTTAAGTTTCAGTTGAGCTGACTTTTCATAGGAATGTTTTGACTATATTTTCTTATGAAAAAAACTATATATTAGAATATTAATGAGTATATAATATGTTCATTTTTCTACATGAAAGATAAAATTTATATTAGAAATACTAGTTGCACCCCTGTCGAAATTTGACACAAGAGAACATATGAAATAAGTATACAGTAGAAAGCCACTAATCCGCAAAGCTTGGTTCCAAGTGTTGTGCGGATTGGAGGCTTTTTGCGGATTACATGTCTATTTAATCTTTGTTTACATTTTTTTAAATTCATATTTTGGACAAATTTAGATTGCTAATACTAAAAAATAAATTACACATTTTAATATATAGATAAAGTAATAACTATGTAAAAAATAATTTATTTTTTAAATATTGCATCAATTGTCTGTTTTAAGACATTTGGTTTATAGTGTTGAATTTTATCTTTAAGTAAGAGTTCAAAAGCAATAAATATGTATTTTTTTATGTGTTTTTCAATTTTATAATTACGATTTAATGAAAAAATAAATAACTTATAAAATATATTGTCTAAGTAAGGATTTTTTATCATTAAAAAAAAAATCCCAAAAGTTCAAATTGTATTTTACAAGTATTGTATGAAGAAATGAATATTTAAAATGATATACTAATTAAATGTGCTTTCATTTTAAACTATAAAGAAGAATGTTATATGATGTATAATACTATATATAAAGATAAGAAAAATATTAAAATTGGTGAAAAAAAATTTCAAAATTAAAAGCTTTGTCACCATTGAAGCATTTTTCAAGAATTAAATTTCTTTATTTATATTCATAAATTGATTGCGGATTAGAGGTTTGTGCAGATTACAGGTTTGCGGATTAGCGGTGCTCTACTGTATTACAATTTAAGCTTATGAATAAAATAATGTAATAAAAAAAGTGACACTTCAAATCAAACGCATGATATTCACTTCACACATACTCAAAACTTTACAAGTGCACTCTACATTCCATTGAAATCCTGATCTCAGTTAAAAATCTAGACATTTATGTCAGTTAGCTTTGTAAAAATTGAAATTTTGTGTTTGAAAATGCATGTTTTGAAAATGATATCCTTTTCATAAGCAGACAATTTAACTTTTAATTTCAGAGTCGGTGGAATAAAAAACTTGGGAAACGATGTCATTTTCACGAAAATATATACCTATATATATATATGAAAATATTACATAGCACTATAGCATAGAGTCATTTAAGGAATTGTTTTAAAATTCCTGAGTTTCATTGAATATTTATTATAATTAAATGGAACTTATGTAATTTTCAGGAATATTTTCTTTTGTACATATATCAAAGATCTTTAAATAAATAGCAGAAAGGGTTGGGTTTCTTCTGGAAGAAAAACTGGAAAAAACCGGAAGAAATGGAAGAAACCAACAGAAAACAAAACAGATGCTCAAAATTAAAGTTTATTAACTAAATAAAAGAATTAAAGGTACTTTTCAGTTAGCCGGGCACCAGTGATATATGTACATGTATAAATATATATGTATATACATATATGTATTCATAAATATATGTGTATATAATATATGTCTATGTATACATATGCATATGTGTAGATATATGTGTATATGTATATGTGTGTATATATACATGTATATATATCACTGGCGCCCGGCTAACCGAAAAGTACTGAATTAAATTTAAAACCTAATTATATGAAATTTAAATTGGAAACTTTAATTAATATTAAAAATATTATTTATGGAAAAATAAGTTATTTTTTAATAAAATTTCAGGTTCAACAGGTATTTACAGGTTATGTTTTTTACAACTTTAGAGGTAGGGAATATTTTTTTAATGTTTGTCATTTCTGTTAAAAAAAGAAAAAAAACCTACCAGTTCTTTATTTTTTATATAAAAATGCAATATTTTAAAAACTATTGTGCAACTCTTAAAATAAACAAATTTGTGATTATGTATAGTTGTAGCATGCATATTTCAATACTGATTTAAAAAAATAAATGTTCTAAAAATTAACTCTACAGGTATGCCAAAATTCTTTTAAACTCTCCATGTTTTGCAGGACTTGAATTTTTTCATCTTTTGCATTCATCCATTCTAAGTTGAGAAATTGATTTCAGCATCCTACTGCTAAAATATTTTTGTTTTGTTATACCATGTTGCACTGTAGCAAGGAAAATGCAGCTTTTAACGAAATCTTTCAATACAGTAATGATTGTATATTAGTTCTCTTAATAAGATGGATATAAATTAAAAGCACTGTCTTTTATTTAAAGCAGTTTCATTCTACAGTAGGTAAATGATCCACATACTATTTACTACTGGTTACAGAAGTTAAAATAATAAAAAAAATGTGCCTCTTTTGAATTGAATTACTTTTAATTGATTTTGTGTATTTTGGATAAATTTATTTGGTACATTTCTGTTATACCAACACCACTGTCATCGCCAAGTGTAATAATTGGCACAAAATGAAATTCCTGTAAAATGATTCATTTAAAAAAAAAAAAAAAAGAAGGCACACAATTGAGCAATTAAAAATATAACATTTGAAAATTACAGACTTTTACGAACTATTTTAATTAAATCAATACAAATATAGACTTAAAATAAAAGAACAAACAAATATAAAATAAAACTCAATTTAAACTACAGGCATAAAAGCTTTTTATATGTATCCAAAGGCCTGAAACCATTTTATCGCAGCTTCCTCATCATCTGGTAACTGACAAATTGTAAAATCCATATCAGTGTCAACAATACATATAAGTTACAACTAATATTAAATATTCTCTATTTGAAAAATAGAAAATTAAGATGTTTTCTGAGGCTATGATTAAGCAATAATAATAAAAAGACTCATGTTCAATAAATAGTAAATCACAATGTTTGGTACTGTTTGCAATAAAAATTCTTTGCACGTTAAGGGTTGAAATAAATGGCACGTTTGAATACATTTTGGCATGGTGTTGGTATAATGGAAAAGTACCATTTATTTTATTCAGGTACACAAGATTGGAAAGCTTTAAACAGGTGTGTGGTCTTGGCTAAAAAACTGATGTAATTATGACTTTATCATGTATAATTAAATTTTTATAGGTCTAATTAAATTTACTTAAGGTTATCTATTAGAAAAATAAAGTCTAATAAACTAGCTATCCTGAACACTAGTGATTATGTCAAAAAAATGGAATTATGCATTAATAGTATGAAAGGTATTGAACTGAATAAAGACCCTAATACGAACATCAGTCAAAAAACACAAGAGCTTATCAAGAATGGTAAATGGCCAACAGGGATGAAAGATAGCATAAAGATCAATAAAACTGCGATTACGCCCAGGTTAATTGGTCGTCTCAAAGATCACAAAATAGACTACCCCCTTAGACCAATTGTATGGAAACAGTTAGCCCCCACCTATAGAATCGAAAAAGCATTTGTACTTTTTCTTAAAACCATTCTCCCACCATCGGATTACGTAATAGATTCCACATCCGAATTTATAAGGAAAATTAAAGATATTACCATAGATCAGAACAGTATACTTGCAAGTTTAGAGGTTGTATCCCTCTACCCATCAATAGATGTTAATGAAATAGTCAAAGTCATAGAAGAAGCCATCGATAACAACCATACTTTTAATCATGACACACGGATCACGCTTAAATCAGCTATTAATCTTATCACACATAATAATGTATTTATATTCAACCAAAAGTTTTACAGGCAAACAATGGGGGCCCCAATGGGATCACCCATCTCCGGTTTAATGGCAGAACTGAAACTTAGACCCTTTGAGAAGCATATTATGGAAAATTTCAATTTAAAACCTACGCTATGGCTGCGCTATGTTTACGACATTTTCGTAATCTGGGACCATGACATTCAATCTCTAAACGATTTTGTTACAAAAGTTAATGAAATTGACATGAATATTAAGTTCACGTTGGAATTGGAGAAGGACAAGATTTTACCTTTTCTAGATATTGAACTAATAAGAAACATAAACAAAGGAATGATAGAAAGAAAAGTATACAGAAAACAATGCAGGTCAAATAATACCATCGCTTATGACAGTAATTCTCCGTTTAATTATAAAATTGCAGCTTACAGATTCAATATAAAGCGTGCTTTCAACATTTGTACAGAACAATACTTATATAAAGAGTTGAATAAAATTAGATATATTGCAGCAAAAAATGGTTCCCCCCCATTGCATAAATAAGTTAATTTATGAAGCAGAGAAGAAAATTCCTAAGGATATTATTCACAAGAGGACTCTTAAATTATGCAAATTTGATTACATACCACAGTTATACGAAAGATTAAGATATACTTTAAAGAAATTTGATATCAGTTTGATTGCAAAACCCCCACATAAATTGAAACTTTTAGTTCATAATAAAATTGATCCCATACCCAACAACGACATCGCAGGAATATACTCTATCCCATTTAGTACAGAAACACAAACTGGTTTATCCTATATAGGGATGACCACCCGGAAACTTAAAGAAAGATTAAAAGAACACATTTCTGACATTAAGTTTAACCGTCCATCCACAGCTTTATCGAGATTAAATCAACGACAGATTATAAATATTGATTTTCAAAACGCAAAAATTATAGTTCCTGCAAATAACAAGTTTACAGCTAAAATCAGAGTCTTTGGAGGTTTTATGTAAAGGAAATAGAGTCTGTAATGATTGTCTATCCTATAATGTACCTAAAATCTGGTTTAATATTTTGAAATTATCAAGAACCCCAGTTCCAGAACTAATGGACTTTTCCTGATACATCCCTACAGAATAATAGACTAGCCTCGTTTAAAACTCCGTTATATGCTAGCACAGTGAAAGCGACATACGTACACTCAACTCAGTCAACGGTTCCCCTGAAGATGATCACGTTAGTGATTGAAAGTCTTGGGATGTAAATGAGTATATTTTACGTTTTTAACATCTTTTGATCACCTTTTAAGCATGTTTTAATATATATATTTTTATTGATAGAAAAATGCATTTATTTTTATTGTATTTTACAAAGTTTCAACTTATATGGTAAATTCCTAAAGAAAAACAGTTTCTTTTACTCGGAAGATCTTCCGGCCAGTTTTTCCCATAGTTTTTTCCACTTTGGAAGAAACTTGCCAACCCTGAGCCGAAGTTCTGCCTATTTAGATACAGGAATAAGGGTTAGTGAATATGACGTCATATTGACACACAGTTAGTAAAATACTTTATATTCATGGAGGAAATTTCATCTTTTGTTTTCCGAATGACATCATTTTCCTCATCGGAAACATTTTGTTTTACATATTACTTCTTATGATAGACTAGCTTACCCGCCCGGCGTTGCCCGTGCCAACACAACCTTAAATGTACCTGAAATCAGTGTTGAAAATTTTTTTATTATTAAACAAATCTAATGTTGGGGGCCCCACTACCTTAGACAGCAAACACTGGGCGTGCCATACACACTCCCATATATTACTGTAAGTCGAGTCGAAAGAGCCATACCCCTTCATGATCCAGCCCATAGAACCAGAGATAGAAAAGCACCCCTGGTGGTGAAAATCAAAAGCTCTATCTATGTAGAGTCGAATGAGCCATACCCCGTCGTGATCCAGCCTATAGAACCAGATATAGGAAAGCACCCCTTGTGGTGAAAATCTGAACTAAAATCAGTCAGCTCTATCGATGTCAAGTGGAAAGAGCCATACCCCATTGTGATCCAGCCCATAGAAACAGAGATAGGAAAGCACCCCTTGGTGGTGAAATTCAGAACTAAAATAGGTAAGCTCTATTGATGTTGTGTCGAATGATCCAAACCGTGTCGTGATGTGACCCATAGAACCCGAGTTAGCTGCAAAATCCTTTAGTTACACCTTCCACCGCCAGGGAGCACAATATGTTCTATACGAACATAACTGAATTCATTAAGGTTATCGATGTCGAGTCGAATGAGGCATACCCCGTCATGATCCAGCCCATAGAACCAAAGATACAAAAGTGCCCCCCTGTGGTGAAAATCCAAACTAAAATCAGTAAGCTCTATTGATGTTGGGTGGAAAGAGCCATACCCCGTTGTGATCCAGCCCATAGAAACAGAGATAGCAAAGCACCCCCTGGTGGTGAGAGGAAGTTGATGTAGAATAAATGTGATATTTAATAAAAAGTCGTTCCCACCCCACCCCCTTTATCTCGCCATTTTCGCTAATTATTACAAATATACAAATGTTTCTTAATTACATCTAATGTCCCGATCTGATAATGGGGTTTCCCTATCTACCTATCCTAATCCGCTTTTCCCTATCATAATAGAAAAAAGCATATTTTATCAAAGAATCGCTGGCAAACACAAATTTCGTCAAAGGTTCGCAAGAAAAACACGAATTTTATCAAATAATCGCTGAAAAAACATGAATTTCGTAAAAGGATCGCTAAAAAAACATGAATCTCGTCAAAAGGCAGCAGAGAAAACACGAATATTGTCAAACGATCATTAAAAAAGCAAATTTCATCAAAGGATCACGGAAAATGCGAATTTCATCAAAGGATTGCGGAGAAAACGCAAATTTTGCCAAAGGATCACAGGAAAAATGTGAATTTCGTCAAAGGATCGCTGAAAAAAAAAAACACGAATTACGTCGTAGGATCACTGAAAAAACATGAATCTCGACATAAGTATGTGGAAAAATTGTGAATTTCGTTAAAGGATCACAAAAAAAGCAAATTTCGTCAAATGATTGCAGGAAAAACTTGAATTTCATCGAAGGATCGCAGAAAAAATACGAAATTCGTCAAAGGATTGTGGAAAAAATGCAGATTTTGTGAAAGGTTCACAGAAAAAACTTTCGTGAAAGGGTCGCGGGAAAAATGCAACTGTCTTTATTAAAAACAGCACACACACAAACCTCTACACAAACAAACCTATTCTGTCTTCCACAATTTAATTTGTAAATACGAAGTTAAAAAAAAAAATCCCTGTTTTCTCACATATTATGAGTTTTATCAGCAAGTTAAAAATTAAGTAAATATGAATGATTTGCGGAGCTGTTTCTATCAAAAATTCAATCACATCGCCCAAAAACCCTCAACAAAAATAATTATAAAGAGTGCGATGACAACATAAATTTGCATGTCCGTTCTTGGGCGATTCTTATAAAACACAAAATTTGTCACAAATGGTGATTTTTTTACAACATGCTTACAAATTAAAATGGTTTATAATTATTTAAAAAAAAAAAACTCGGCCAGAAATAACATTGATTTTACATTTTTGAAGACTTATTCTTTATAATTATTTTGAAACAGCTCCGCAAATCATTCATATTTATTTATTGTTTTACTTTCTGATGAAACTCATAATGTGAGAAAACGGAAAATCACAAAATTGATCAATCAATAGTTGAAAAAAATCTCAAAAATCATCAAATGGTCTCGGGGGGGGGGGGGGGGGGTAATGCAAATATCGGCAAATAGCTTTAAAAAAAAATCACAATTTGTCAAATGATTTGGGGGGGGGGGGGGTAATTGTGAAATGTACCAAATGGTTTTGAAAATAATCAAACGACAGCAGGGGTAAAAAATCTTTTTTCAATCAATCATCACAATTGGCGAGTGTGACTATTAAGATGGCCAGTGGTGGCAAAACAGTCAATCGACAAATTTTTAGTATTACTTGCAGATTGGTGAGTGTTAATTTTGTCCTATATGTGAGTGATTCTTATGAAACTCATGTCACAAAATGCACATCATAAATATTTCACGGACTGGGAATTTATAATCAGTTCATCAAAACAATTTAATAATTACCGTCAAATCTCGTTAATCCTAAATGCGACGGAAAATCATAAAATAACCAGGGGGGGGGGGGGCGCTTGCACGGTATTAGAATTGTATTATATGATATTTATGGATGGTGGTGGTGGTTGGATGCTACCGGCCGATCGTCGCAAAGTATGCATTCTATAAAGTGACAAAAGAAACAAATGAGGAAAAAAAAAATCCGTTCTCAGGTGATTAAGATTTAATAATTATTTACTGAATGTTTTCATTTTATTCAAAGTAAAGTTCAAGAAAAACATTAGATTCTTGGACGACTAAAAAAGTTCTTAAATCATAAACATCACTCAAAAACGCCCCAACAAAAAAAATCATGAATATATAGAAACAGCTCAGAAAATCTGTTTCATTAAGAATATTTTTCTTGGGCGACTAAAAAAGTTCTTAAATGAAACTTCTTAAATGGAGTTAAAAATGGTTCTTAAATGGAGTTCAATAACAAATCTTAATGAGAACATACATCTTAACAATTTATCACATGTTATGAATTCATCAATCTCGGGAACTAAAAATGTAGTCCAAAACTATTACAGGAAAAAAATTGTAAACAATAAATTACTCAAAAATTTAATGTAAATTGTTTGTTTCCATCAAAAATATTTAATTTGTAAGTATGTGGTAAAAAAAAAATCACAATGGATTCCTAACCGCCCAAGAACTCAAATTATTTACTGAATATTTTCATACTAAAAATGCTAAAAAAATGAAACAAACTAACTAAAAATACAGTCAAAAACAGTTTTTTAAAATATTATAAGCGTTGCACAAATTATTTACTGAATATTTTCATACTAAAAATGTTAAAAAATGAAACAAACTAAAAATACAGTCAAGAATAGTTTTTTTAAATATTATAAGCGTTGCAGATACATGAAGATATACTTTCTGTTCAGTGAAGTGTAAGATGAAATAGGCCTAAACCCCAGTGACAAAACTAACTATCGGGAACTTAATATGATATATATTGCATATTTCAAACTATTTTTGAAATATTATTAGCGTTGCAGACACACGAAGATAGTTCTGTCACTGGGTATTAGGCCAATTTCATCTTACACTTCACTGAACAGAAAGTAAATAAATCGTTGCTGGTAGCTAGATCCATAGAGTAATGGAATATCTTTAATCTGTGGCTAGATCCTGGATGCTGCACCTGCTCTCATTGGCTGGCTGCTTCGTTGCCACGGATGGTGTTGCCGAGGCTATTTCATGGGAGGAGCTTGAAATAGCCTCGAACCCAAAATTCCATACACACGTTTTAATTTTTTTAAAAAAATCTAAATTAAAATTTAA
The DNA here is from genome assembly GCA_963931845.1 of Maratus michaelseni. Classification (NCBI taxonomy): domain Eukaryota; kingdom Metazoa; phylum Arthropoda; class Arachnida; order Araneae; family Salticidae; genus Maratus; species Maratus michaelseni. The sequence continues at coordinate 225,617,960 of OZ007596.1, forward strand.
AAATCCGACCGTGAGGTATACTGTCCGGTGATAACATCTACACATGACAAAAATTTCTGAGTCCTAGGTGGTATAATTACGGAGAAATCCGCGGGCAGGCAGACAGACACTTACTCTTTTATAGAGATAGAGATTACATACTGTTATTTTATTTACAGATTACTTAATATTATTTCTAAATAAGTAATCTGTATTCTGCTCTTCCATGATTACTGCATAATTAAACACAATCATATTAATATGTTTAAATTGTATGAAAATCATGCACATTTTTCTTTGAAATAGGGCAACATTTACACTGAAGGAATCACGCTTCTGATTGGTGGAATGTGATAAGGCAAATTGATTTTATGTTATAGAGAAAATATTAACCCAATTGCCAACATTTTGAAGAAATTTCATAAAAAAAAAAACTTTATTTAAAAAAAGTAAGTGTGGACACATCTACAAATGAACAGCTTTCATTTAAAAAAATAATTATCAAAACTGGTGGAGTAGAAAACTCAGGGCAGATGACTAAAAAAACAGCCTTCTGTTTTAAATATATAAATAATTGTAGACGATTTTTCAATAATTGTATTAAAATTTTAATTAAGTTTCTTCCATTTCGATTTTCATGTTGAAGTGTGTCAGGTTCTGGTCAATACTCTAAGATATAATTTAATAAAACTTTATTTTTTATTAGAAGAAAAATTACTTCATTTGAGGTAGCGCAAAGCATTTTAAAAATCCTTAAATTAACACAATCAAGTTGTATTCACTCAGTGAATGTTGTCCGGATTGTGGGCCGGGTTTTTTTTTCTTTTTTGATTTGCTATACCGAAAAAGACTTGTGTCTAGGGTAGCTAAGTAAAATGCAAAAACAAAATAAATAAGATTTTACTTCTGGTGGTAGCGCAAAAGGCCTAAAATTTGAGAAAATTAAAACAGAAAAAAAGACCCGGCTCACAATCCGGCCAACATTCACTGAGTGAATACAACTTGATTGCATTAATTTAAGGATTTTTTAAATGCTTTGCGCTACCTCAAATGAAGTAATTTTGCTTCTTTTTTTATTGTAATGTATTTTTATATCTTTCTATAGATTTTTCACTGTAGCATTTTTTTTCTTTTATAGCTTTAAAAAAAGAAAGAAAACTATTGCTTTTCAATAAATTCATTTACGTTGCGCTGCCCCAAAACTTAAAATTTAATTAATTTTTTTTTTCTAAGCCACCCTAAAGCCAAGTTTTCCGCTGTATAGCAAATCAAAAAAAAAAAAAAAAGTTTTTTTTCGGCCCACCCTATTACACATTCTTAAAACTTTCTGATGTTGCTGAAAAATGATAGATCCTAGTTTCTTAGTATATTTTATTTTCTACTTTTAATGTGTGTAAATATACATACTTGTTTTTAAATAACTATAATAAATTTAAGCCACACTCATGACTTCTTTTTTTTTTATCCACACATAATAATGGCTTAACACTCAACATTAATTAATGATAAATTACTGTAATTGGTTAATGGAAATAATAAAATAATTATATGGCATTAGTATTTTTTGCTAAACACTATGTATAAAAATATAACACAATTTGTTCCAACTAAATGTAATCACCCCATGTTATTTTACAGAACATTGTACTTTGGGACTATTTACTAAGCTTTATCTATTATTGTTGATTATTAATATATATATATATATATATATATAAAAGCACTTTTTAAAACAATATACAATTATTTTATTTAATTTTATAGTGGACATACTGTCAAACATAATTTTTCCTAAACTTTTTTTTTTTTGAATGTCACACCAAAATTAATTTTTTTTCTACTGATACTCTCTTCTAACATGTTTCTTGTTACTATTATGATAAATCTCGTATTTTTAATAGCATACTTCTTCTCTGCAAAAAAATATTTTCATCTACCTGCTAGAACAAAAGAGTTAAAGTGCACCCACTGAAAGGTTAAACAAAACATTGTTTATCTGCCTTTTTTAATGTAAAAAACACATTAGAGTAGTTTTTTTTTAATTGATGGTATAATTGCTGCAAAACTGTGCTTTTATAAATCATAATAAGCAATATTGTAGCATCTTTTAAGTAATGGAGAAAATGAAAACTAAGAAAAAATTCAATTGTTAAAAACATTTATTCTAAAAATAATACAAGCAGTTATAAAATGTTTACAAATATAATGAACAACAATTTCAAAAATTAGAGAAATATTTAATACTAGATTACATTAAAAATTTAGTATTAAAAAAAAAAAAAAAAATCAGTGTTGTTGATGAATTTGTTCTTGATGATGTTCAGACAATGATGAGTAGTCCATATGTTACCAAAGCTTGAGGACTGCTGGATGAAAGCCCATTGGTTACATCCTATGGAAAAATAAATAGATGAAATTAAAATACATAAATGCAAATATGATTATTGAAGTTATACATAATCAAATAGTTTTTCATTTTTTGATAAATGAAAGACATGGTGAGTTATAAGTAGAGATCGACCAAAATTTCGGTGCAAAATCAGAGTTTTGCCGAATATTCGGTTTCGGCTAAACTGCTGACAAAATTTCGGCCTGACCGAAACTATCTGTATTTCAAATATCGTTCCTTCTTTCAGAAATTTTCAACTTTACTCTTTGGTATGAGTTGTATTAGCTCAAATGAGACTCTGTTTATTGCTGTGAACTCCACTGTTTATCATTATCCGTCATGACTGATTCATGATGCGAGTGTAAATTATAAAGCAAGCCATGCATATATGACTAAACTTAAAAGACTCTTATCACGCGATCTTTAAATGCTGAATGCTGCAAACTTAACAGTAATAGAAAATTTTTACTTTGAAACTCTAGATTGTTTCAAATGCTTTATCAGAAAGGTGTTGTTAAAATATACGAAGATTTATGAAATTTATTACAAAAGATATATCGATGTATGTATAATTTTTTTTTTTATTAGATGGAATTCGTATAATTGGAAACTATTTCTGTCTTATTGATAAATTAATTACGTTTTATTTTATATGAAAATAAATAGTTTTGGATAGAGGCACAGACAGGGCCGCGTACGGGCGCGGAAATTGAGGGGGCACCAAATTTATACTACCAACCACATTTTTATGTATTTATTTATTCATTTTTTGGCCGTTGACCGTTTTCCAGGGAATTTAATTTTTTCTCTTCGTCATTCTTTTATTTTCTCTCGCAAAACATTATGATTTCTGTAAGAAATAAGTGATTTTCTCTGGTATTTAGTTATTTGGAATTTCTGAATTAAAATTAAATCTTTTAAAGTTCCAAAATAAGCGCGGAATATTTATTCAATAGAATTTATTTCTGTTTCTGCAATTTATCAATTTTTTTTTACACCTGTCACAAAGAGAAGAAGTGAAGGGGGTGGGGGCGCCAAACTGAAACTTTGTCCCGGGTGCAGTTTTCTCTTCGCATGGTCCTGGGCACAGAGTCAACTTGGCACCGGATTTAAAATTTTCAAACAGTGGTGCCCACATTTTAATACTTTCTTAGGGAGACAAGGAGTGACAAAGTTTTTTTTTTTTTTTTTTTTTTTTGGGGGGGGGGGAGCGGTGAGTGTGCAGAGATTTTATTTTGATCTTATTGTGCACATCCTAAAAGAAAATTGACAATTGTTACATTTTTAACCTTATATATATATATTTAAAATTAGCTAAAGTACAAAATAATGTTAAACATATCTCACTTTGAGAATATTGAAATGGAAAATAAGTTTATAATTATTTTCTAGGCTTAAAATGTTGTCTTAATGCTAATTTTCCTATTTTAGTGAAATTGAACAAATTATTTTAGCTTTTGTGCCTTTTACTTAAACTAACCTATAATGACTCATACTTTCTTATCACATTCTTTGAGAGGGAAACTGCCCCCCCCCCTCTACCTTCTCAAATGACACTCCTATTTGTAAGAAATTGCACATATGGATGCATAAAAGGTATTAATACTAGTAAATCTACAGATCAGAGGCCTCAACGTCAGCTCAAAAAATCATTGTTCATTAATCTTACTAATTTTTAACATTATCTGCATAATATTTGACACACTAAAATTCAATCTTTTTAAGTTATTCATACATTTATAAGAATATAAATTTATCGAAAGTTTCGGAAATTTTAGAAGTATCCCCTTAAACACAATGTTATGCAATGAAAGGATAAACTACTTGTTACTGTATTTTTTCAGAATAACAATACATTATTTCAGGGGGCATTCTATTCTCAATTTCCAGTAATTGCGCTATTTCATTTCTTGAGTATATGTCTGAATGTATTTGCAATTTTCATTTCATTAGAATAACCATCTCTTTGTACAAGAGATTTTATCCTATCCTTAAAATAATAGTTATATTTCAACTACTAAACATCATATGTTGCTGAAGTTGAATAAGATTTCGTGTATAAAGTATACTTATACAAATTTAAATTCAGCTTATTTGACCTATATTCAATTTACGCATTCAACGTTTTTATTATTTTCATTTGGAAAACCGATTTGGTAATCATTTTTTAGTAGTTAAAATAAATTCTCATCTATTTCATTAAAAAAAAATCATATTAAAAACTTATGGGCAATTTTTAATAAAACTTCGCGTAAAAATAATGCGATTCACTTGAATTTTCCTTTGTTGATATTCTTTGAAATATAGTTGCTTAGCAACCATTTAATGAAAGAGAGAAAAAAAATGCATCGAAAATTTTTGTAAAAAATGAGAAAATAATTTTGTAAAAAATGATAGAATAAAATGTATTATATTATTAGAGCAGATGTATAAAATTGCACCAAACATTGTACACCTAATTTAAAAAATCTGACGAATGTATTAACAAAATTTGAAATTAATTTGAATAATTTAAGACCTGACTTGATAAATTTTAGCCTTCATAACTTACACATTAAATACATTAATCAAATGCGCCATTTAATTTCAATGGATGAAAATTTTCAAAATCGTCTGAATTCCCATAGGAAAGCATTATGACCTAAAAAGAAATGTTTTATATTTTCCGAACGAATGAACCAACGTAACTAAAAACTATACAGCTAATTCCGGGTACCTCACCAACATACCTACCAAAAATCAAACTAATCGGATCATTTTTGCGACAGTTATCACGGAACAGACAGACAGACAGACAGAAACCAAAAACTTTTCGGGTCTCCACAGTAAGTCTTCACTGACGTTTCGGCAATTATTGATTAAATCCATTATTTTATATTATTTTTATATGTTTATAACAACTTATATTTATTAAATTTCAATAAATAATTTTTACTTAAATTCATCTACTATATATATAAAACACAAACTGAAATTTCGTTCCGTTCCTTTATAACTCGAGTTCTGCCGAATGGATTTTGATGGAACTTACACTGTTCGAGAGATAATTTTTCAAGGAAGGTTTTAGTATATAAAACAACGTTCTACATTTATTAGTTATAGAATTATGATAGAAAGTTCTGTTATTTTGGCTGAAAAGGTTACAATTGCTAATTTTTTGGTGATCATTACTGTTGCAGAAAGAATTGAAAAAGCTATACATCTCGAAAAATAAAAACTGTTACTAATTTTATTAAAAAAAAAAAAACAGAAAGAAAGAAAAAAAGTTTTGATGAGAGAATATTACAAAACGAAAATATTTAATTTAAACATGATTGGGAATATTCGTAATGCTTAAAAAATTATTCAAGGGGCAAGATTGCTATTGAAACAATATTTGGTGATTTATCTTTTTTTTTGGCAATTTTGATTTTACTTTTGACCCTAAACAATTAGATTTTAAGCCAAAAGGTGTCTTTTTTTTTTTTTTTTTTTGTTGCAGAAAGAATTGAAATGGCTATACATCTGGTAAAATAAAAAACTGTTACTAATTTTATTTAAAAAAGAAAGATAAGAAAAAAAAAAAAAAAAAAAAGAAAAACAGTTTTGATGAGAGATTTTAAGCCAAAAGGTGTTTTTTTTTTCAAGTGTACAACAGCATTTTTGCAGTACTTTTTTTTTTGGTACTTTTCGGTTAGCCAGGTGCCAGTGATATATATATACATGTATATATACACACACACATATCTACACAAATAAATGTATATACATACATATATATACACTTATATGTATTAATATATACATATATATATATATATATATATGTACATATATCACTTGCGCCCAGCTAACCGAAAAGCACCTCTTTTTTTATTCAAATACAAACTATATTAATGGCAATATACTTCTATTTACTTCTACATATATGAAATTTCGTTCTGGCTGCTGATAACTCGAGTTCTGCTGAATGGATTTTTGTAGAACTTAAAATGTAAAATAATTTTTCAGGGAAGGTTTTATTGTATTACATATCGTTCTACGTAGCTTAATTATAGAATTATTCTGGGAAGTTCTATAATCAGATCAATCCGATTATGAAAGATTAGCCTTTTAAAAAGATTTTGCAGAATGGATTTCGATGGAACCTACACTGTTAGATAATTTTCTAGGGAAAGTTTTATTATATAACATATCATTCTACGTTGCTTAGTTCTAGAATTATAGGAGGAAATTCGAAAATCGGGTGACTATTTTTTTAAAATCAAATATTAGCCTTTTCAATATTTGATTCAGATTATGAAAGATTAGCCTTCTGAAAAAGTTCTACTGGACAGATTTTGATGAGAATTGTATTGTTAGTTAGATGCTATTTCAGGAATGGTTTTAATGTACTACATATTGTTCTACGTTGCTTAGTCAAATAGTTATGTGTGAAGGTTATATAGTCAGGTGACCCGATTCCGAAAGATTAGCCTTTTTGAAAGTTTTTACTGGGCATATTTTTTGCGACTGGCATTGTTAAGTAGATAACTTGTAAGGATGGTTTTAATATATTTTAGCGTATTTCTGTTAGTTTTAGAATTATGTGGAAAAGTTCTATAATCAGATGAACCTGATTATCAAAGATTAGCCTTTATAAAAACTTCTACTGAATGAATTTTGTTAGTTAATTTGTTTGCATTGTTAGTTCGATAATTTTTAGTGATGGTTTTAGTATATTGCATATAGTTTTATCATTCTTTAGCAAACCCTAACTGTAAATGACCAAATAAAAGAGTTGGTCCTTAACAGCTAAAATTTTGACTACACATTAGAAAATATAATAGCGCAATCACGTCATTTTTCAGTAATATGGAAGGATATTCCAGGTAAATATACAGATTGCTTTCAAATACAAGGTAAAATTAAACGATATATTTCGTTTGATTTAAGGTTCATTTGTAGAAACCGACCAGCGCAGTGGGCATAGCTTGCTAGTTTTTAATAAAATTAATGCTTAATTAATAATTATGTAGACTGCTGTTTCTATGCAAAATATTGTTCAGGCATAACAAAGTAAATGCAATATTCCGCATCAATTTAGACAAAAGTTGAATTTCATGGGTTGAAAGTTGAAAATTCATGAATGTTTTCTTGAGAGGTCTATATCTATACTTATAAAAGAGTAGCTTGATTTTCTCATAATCAACGCCGAGCCTCAACCGTTTGTCCTAGAACAATAAAATTTAGAAGAAATGTTCATTACAGAATATAGGCACCAATAAGATAGGATTTTTGAAAATTCACATCCTAAGGGGATTAAAATGGTGGGTCTAAAGTTTTAGATAATTTCGTCTTTTTGGCATATCTCAGTAGGAGTTTTAAGTAGGAGCGTGAAATTCAGGATAACAATTCCACTAAAGAATAGTTAAACATGTATTTCAGGCGATTTTAGAAATTCAACTACTAAGTGGGTTAAATGGGAGGTTGAAAATATTTGGTGATTTCATATTTTCACCATATCTACTACACAGTTTTAGGTAAAAGCGTTAAATTCAAGATAACAAATCTACTAAAAAAATAATTAAACACGTATTTCAGTGATTTTAGAAATTCAAATCACTATGGGGGATAAATAGGGGTCTGAAGTTTTAGGTCATTTTGCCTTTTCGCCATATCTCAACAACAGTTTTAGTTAAAAGCGGGAAATTCAGGATAACAAATGTACTAAAAGTTACTTAAACACATCTTTCAGCGATTTGAAAAATTCAACACTGCTAAGAGAGTTAAATGGAGGGGTCGAAAGTTTTTAGTCATTTCACGTTTTCGCCATATCTCAGCAGCAGTTTTAGGTAGGAACGTGAAATTCAGGATAACAAATCTACTAAAACAATAATTAAACACATATTTCAGCGATTTTAAAAATTCAACCACTAAGTGGGTTAAATGGAGATCGAAAGTTTTTTGTCATTTCACATTTTCGCCATATCTCAACAGCAGTTTTAGATAGGAACGCGAAATTCAGGATAACAAATCTACTAAACAAATAATTAAACACATATTTCGGCGATTTTAGAAATTCGTCCATTAAGAGGGTTAAATGGAGGGTTGCAAGTTTTAGGTCATTTTGCCTGTTCGCCATATCTCAGCAGCATTTTTAGTAAGGAGCTCGGAATTGGGGATAACACAATCTACAAAAAATATAGATAAACATGTATTTCAGCAATTTTAGAAATTCAGCAACTAAGGGGGGTTAAATAGGAGGTCAAATATTTTAGGTCTTTTTGCCATATCTCAGTAGAAATTATAGGTAAAATCATGAAACTCAGGATAACAAATCTACTAAAAAAATAGTTAAACATGTATTTCAGTGATTTTAGAAATTCAGACACTAAGGGGGTTAAATGGGGGTCGAATGTTTTACACCATTTTGCCATATCCCAGTAGAAGTTATAGTTAGGAGCATGAAACTCGGGATAACAAATCTACTAAAGAATAGTTAAACATCCATTTCAGGCGATTTTAAAAATTCTCAACTACAAAGGGGGTTAAATGAAGGGTCGAAAATTTTCGGTCTTTTCACCCTATTTCATTAGAAGTTTTAGAAAAAAGTGTGAAATTTATGATAACAAATCTCCTTAAAAAATAATTAAACAAGTATTTCAGCGATTTTAGAAATTCGGCCACTAAGGGGGGTTAAATAGCGAATCGAATGTTTTATGTCATTTCTCAATAGAAGTTATAGGTAGGAGCCTGAATTTAAGGATAACAAATCTACTAAAGAATAGTTAAACATGTATTTTAGGCGATTTTAGAAATTCAACTACTAAGGGGTTAAATGGGAGGTCGATAATTTTCGACGATTTCACCTTTTCACCATAGCTCATCAGTAGTTTTGGATAAGAGTGTGAAATTCAGGATAAGAAATCTGTTGTAAAATAATTAAACACATATTTCCGCGATTTTAGAGCTAGCGAGTTTGTGGCCAACATTGGCTACGAACCCGATTATGAAAGACTCGCCGGTTGTTTTCGATTAGAGCCCAGATACATAGTACTACTTGGGCCTCATCCCTAGATAAATACGGGTAGGGCCCAGTAGTACTTTGTCAGGGGCTCGCGAAAAAAAAAAAAATGTTGCAAAATCTTTATTTAAGTGCTTTTTTTATATTCTTATTAGTTATTTTCATATACTTTTAATTTAAAGTATTTTATCTATATTTTTCTGGTTGCATGTAAAATGCACTTTCTGGGCCCCAAGCGAAGTCAGGGCGGTACGCTGCACTATGTATCTGGTCCCCACTTGGAAGCGATCGGCTAGACGGGCGAAGACCGGCTAGTCAACCATAAATCTTAAGAGAGATAGTTTTAAATTAAAACAAATTTATAAATTGTTTTGAGTGGTGTAAATTTCAAAAGTTAGTTGTTATTAGTAGTTTGAATTTCAAAAGTTGGTTGTTATAAAATGATAAAATATAAAAGTTGTATTATTTATGTTTCATTTTTTTTTTAAAACTTATACACACACATATATATATATGTACGTTTGTTTGTTAGAAATGTGGTTCAATACACGTATAATTAATAAACTAACTAGTAACGTTATTAGTAAGTAATTATTAATTATTTGTTATTAATTAATTAATAATTATAAACAGTTTTAATTTTTTCTACACTTTTGGTTTTGGTTTCAGCTGAAAGTGGGAAGATCACAGAAATTCTGTTTCGGTCTTAAAAACCTGTTTTGGTTGATCTCTAGTTATAAGTAACTGTTTTCTCATTGTGGCAGGACATTTTTTCTTTCCTACACTGCATATCCGAAAATTTAGTTCAAAATGCCAACTTTGACAGTATTTTCTGAAAGATCTGCTTTAATCAAGAAATGGAAGTAACTATTTGATTACATAGTTTCTGAATAAAAGCAGCTGCAAATTTCATGCATTTGTGAGAAAAGGTTTTCAGGAATGTGACAAAACATAGCCTGATTTAGTTTGAGAACAGCCTTCAATGTAACTAAAATACTTTATCACAAAACTAAAAGAGTTTATTTGATAAATATTACTTTAGCATCATAAATGTCCCTAAAATCTTTCAACATAATATATGTTTACTACATTCATTAACAAACTAGTTAAAAACAATGTTTATGAAAGTTATTATGATGTATAAGGAACTCAGGCTACTGTTTTTTTTCCCCTGTTATCCTTAGCATTGCTAGGTGCTAGGAGTAAAAAAAACTGTAAATCGTGATACAGTTATACCGTTTGGTCAGTATCTACTCTATATTAATACAAAGCATATAAGAAGGGGAGGCATCACGTAAAGTCAGGGGAATTCAAGATGGCGGCTGTTATTCAAAATGGCGTCATTTTCGGGAATTAGTGCAATTTCATTTCTATTCATCGTATAAAAGCATGTTTGATGCAAATTTTGATGTTTTTAGATAAAAAATATTATTTGTAACACTTTACAGCACAGTCAAAAAGTATTTATGAATTCAGTTTGTCTGTCTGTCTGGTTGTCTGTCTAGTCGCGTACTAACTCAAAAAAAAAAAAAACCGAATATCCAGATAATTAAAATATGGTATTGTAGTATACCATAACAAGTTCGGTATTCATTTTCAAGAGTGCATAATTTATAGTTCATTTACAGGGGCAATCAAAAGTATTCCGTTACATTACAGTCTGTAGACGAAAATCGCTTGCAATGTGTTTTAATGATGTTATACTCTTTGTAACATATTCAAATTAATATATATCAGTTTGGTGCAATACAACATACTTACTATAAAATATGCAGTGGATAGCAGTTTTCGTTCATTTACAGGGGCTCACAAAATAATACGTCACAGGACTTTCAATAAGCACAATGCTGTCTATGTGCGTTTTTAATTAAAGAATGTGTTTTTGAATTTTGCTAGATATGAAAGAATTTCAAATTGTCATAAGAACATTTTCTTTTATATAAATATACAATGTAGCGTGTATTTATATACAGTAGAAGATCCTTATAACACAATTCTCCATATAACGCACAACTTCTCAGATGTAAACAATGAATTTTCAGTTAAGAAACACCTGAATTCCCACATTATAAATAGTTGTTATTCTCTAGAGGACTACATTTGATACATTACTTCAACTTTATCTCCTTAATTCAGAGTTAATTGCTGAAAAAGTTGCTATGATTTGATACAGGTATATTTGGACTATGTTTATAAAGTAAATTTAACAATGTGTGGAATGATCTATATTATGCAAAAAATTATAATTTGCACAACTCCTGGTAATAAAGAATGCAATATAAAGATACTCTAATGTATTTTGGTATGTTTCACACATATTTGGCCATGTTTTACAAGCTAATTTTAATGATGTGCGAAAGGTGATCTATATAACGTAAAATTCTATATAATGCACAACCTCGTGTTTTTAGGTTTGCGTTATAAAGATCTACTGTATTTATTACAATGTAATTCTGATGACGAGGAACCACAAAAAATGAGATGTATTCAATATGGGGTTTTGATCCAAAATTCCATCACATATTTCATTTTAACGGATTGAAACATATTGTTATACGCTCTGTAGATACTGATATATTAGTTTTAGCAATTGCACATTTCTTTACTCTGTCAGATAGACACCTACAAACTGTTTGGATTGCATTTGGAACAGGGAGGAATTACATATTCCCGTCCATACTGTAGCTGCAGCAATTGGAAAAGTCCTTCCGGCCTGTACCGGGAGGAAAAGATAGCTTTCCCATATCTTCGTTTTAAAATTTTAGCTAATGTTACTCGAAAACAGCAAGCTAAAATGCAAAGAAACCGTTTGCAAAAGATTTGTTAATACTGAATTTGAATAAGAAATTCGCCAAATTATTGATCTATAGCCGAATTGATTTCATTTATGAAGACTTATTTTGGTCACCAAAGGATATAAATATATAGTTTTATGCATATGATTGGGAAAACAACAATGAAAGAAAATAATTTGCAACAAATCGCATTCACAGAAACTTATAAATTAATCGTTGTTTTTTTGTAATTTGCTGTTTTGCTTCAAAATGTCAGCCACCCTAGAATTTCAAACTGCTCTATCTCAGTCATTTTTTAAGATAGAGGTAAAACAAAAAAATGCTCTGGAATCCTTATATCAAGGCCTAACACTTAGTTAAAAAATAAATTTGAATTTTTAACTTTTTTGTATATTTATTTTAGTTTTAAAATTTTTAGTGGCCGCCATCTTGTTTCAAGATGGCGGACCAAGCTGGCCAACGAACTCGGTCGAGGCATTGATGAGCTTAATACACACAATTAGTTTCATCCAAATTAATTTATAAATACGAGCGTTATCGTATGATATAGATCATATATATATATGGATATATATATATATATATATATATAAACGTTTGAACGGAGGGTGGTTTTGGGATCTGGGGGTCACGATCGGTGAAAATATATCGATATTTTCCGGAATTGCTTTCCTCCAAACGGCTGCAATAGGTAGCTTTATACTTTTTTGTAATGAAAGCTACCTAAAAGAAAAAGCAATGTTGTTACTAGGATTCCATGCTTTCACAGGCTGCGACAGTAATCCTGGTTTCACAGGAAAAACAAAAAAGTCAGCTTGGAAAACATGGATTCTCTATAAAGATGCTACTACAGTAAAATCTCGTTATAACGAATTTCTGGAGACCACAGATTGAATTCGTTATACTGAAAAATTCGTTAATGTGAAATTTGAATATGACGTTCTTTAGAAGGAAATTTCCATAAAAATAATGACCACCAACCAAGGGTGCACTAGAGCAACATATTTTACAGAGTGTTTTCCAAGCTGGACACATTTGGTGACAAGTACATGAGTGGGAAATATGCCCCCTCTCCAAACAAATGAGGATGGTGGTTGGATAATTTTTCATGGAAATTAAAATGGTCGGAGCTGCCCGAGATTGCAGATTCTTGCAAAGAACTAATAAAATGTATGGGCAAAATCTGCAAAAATAAGTGTAGTTGTAGGAAGGTTGGTCTTTCTTGCACATTTTTGTGCAACTGTAAAAACGAATGTGAATGAGAAATAATATGCTACAAACTAAAGTTTCTATATTCTGCAAATTTATGTCATTCATTTGTTATGTAGCATTCATTTTTTAATATGTTGTATAAGTAAATTTAATATGTTGTATTAGTAAAATGCATTTTTATTATTTACTTATTCCATTCATTTTACTCACTATACAATAAAAAATGCTTTAATAATTGAACTATTTTCATTTTAAGCATATTTCTGATATTAAAAAGAAAATTTTTGATTTAAAAAAATCGAATATGACATCAAAGACACTATGAAGAAAACAAAAAATTGCATAACAGCCTAAATCTTAAATTCCTAAGACATTTTATTATGTCTCTCTTATTTGCATTGTTTTAATATAAAGAAGATACTGACCAATAGGGATATTATTATTAAAAATTGCAGCTATTTCATACCTATCACCTCCCTTAATAACAATCGATTTAGCTGATGATCTATAGAATTTATACACAAGTTATAAAGGCACTGTGCTCGGAGACATTAATGTAACGGTAACTGTATTATTTTATGAGCCCCTGTAAATGAACGAAAACTGCCATGCACTGCATATTCTACAGTAAGTATCTTGTACTGCACCGCACTCATGTATATTAATTTAAATATGTTACAAAGAGTATAACATCATTAAAACACATTGCAAGCGATTTTCGTCTACAGACCATAATGTAACGGAATACTTTTGATTGCCCCTGTAAATGAACTATGAATGATGAACACTTGAAAATGAATACCGAACTTGTTACGGTATACTACAATACCATATTTTAATTATCTGGATATCCGGTTATTTTTTTTCGAGTTAGTGTGCGACTAGACAGACGACCAGACAGACAGACAAACTGAATTCATAAATACTTTTCGACTGTGCTGTAATGTGTTACAAATAATATTTTTTCTCTAAAAACATTGAAATTTCCTTCAAACATGCTTTTATACGATGAATAGAAACAAAATTGCACTAATTCCCGAAAATGATGCCATTTTGAATAACAGCTGCCATCTTGAATTCCCCCCGACTTTACGCGATGCCTCCCCTTCTTATATGCTTTGTAATATAGAGTAGATACTGACCAATCGGTATAACTGTATCACGATGAGCTGTTTTCACCTTATTTTTGTCGTGTAGCACTTGGACTATTAGTAAGAAAGAACGAAAATATGTTAAACATTGAAAATGAATTTAGCAAATTTCAATACATAAATTTCTTTGCAGTTACAATTTAGAAATGTAATAAAACTTATGCTTAAATAACTGTAGTTTCAATAGTAAATTCATAATGAAAAATATGAGAAATTACTATGAATATTTTTCATGTTTAAAAAGAGTAAATATCTAATTAAAAATAATAATAATTGAAGATGAAATTAATAAAAAATAAAATAAGATTCAAGAATTTACAGTACTTTCTAAAGAAAAAAACCATCGCTATCTTTTAACATTTTAAACTTATTAAAAGATATATCATATTGCACTTTTATATATCATATTGCACTTTTATTCTTAGCAATCACTTTACAGATTTCACTGCAAAAGGAACAAATTACTCATCTTAGCTTTTGCTGGCATTACATATAAGAATCTGATTCTTTCATAAAACTGTTTGACAGAGAAATAAAAGAAAATAGTCATTATGAGCATCTCAAGTTGGACTACTTTGTAAGTGGGTGAAATATTCCGTTGTTTCAGCCCTCATCTTTTTGGAAATTGTTTTTTTTCTAATTTTATGGGGAAAAAAAATGCAAAATCTTTTTGTGTAAGTAAAAAGTGCATTTAAAATGTTATAAATAATTCACATTTGCATAAGCAATATAAGCAATAAGGCCTCTTAGATAGTTATAGACATAGATGTAAGCATATATAGATATATATACATAAATTTGGTTATTACTGTGAGAGCTTGAATAAGTACACAAAACTCATAAATCCTTGCAGATGAATGTATTGATTAGAAGTATCTGAATAGCAGTGTACAGACACATTCTTTTAACATATCGTGAGAGAAAGTTTTAAAAAATCGAACTGGAATAATTGAAAATGTCCTTGCGAGATCACTTCTATTAGAGCTTGAACAAGCACACAAGACCTTAACGATGAATGTGTTGAATGTAAATATCCAAGTGATGGTGCACAGAAAAAAAAAAACATTTTTAGGATTCCCGAAATAAAGTTTTACAAAAAGAAATGAGCAACTGAAAATGTCCTTATGGAGATTTAAGATCACTTCTACTAGAGCTTGAATAAGAACACAAGCATTCTCAAATCTTTGAAGATGAACATATTGGTTGCAAAAATCTCAGAGTGGTGATGTACAGAATTTTTTTTTTTTTTTTCAGAGAAGCAGTTTTAAGAAAAGAAATTGCACCAATTGAAAATGTGAGATCACTTTTAGTAGAGTTTATAAATCTTAAAAATGTATATTGGCTTTATTTTAAAAAGAGATGTTATGTTATATACACTATGTTCTTATGTGTCAAAAAGTCCTCTTAAATAATTTAGTTTTCCCTAGTGTTATGAAAACTCTCAAGAGTTTTCTCAACTAACAAGAAATTAAATTAGCTATCAACAATGTAGAATAAGTCAGATTCAACATTCAGTTTTTGTTGTAAAAACTGTTTAATAAATACAACATTGATCTGAATTCTTATAAAAAATAAAATAAGATTCAAGAATTTACAGTACTTTCTAAAGAAAAAAACCATCGCTATCTTTTAACATTTTAAACTTATTAAAAGATATATCATATTGCACTTTTATATATCATATTGCACTTTTATTCTTAGCAATCACTTTACAGATTTCACTGCAAAAGGAACAAATTACTCATCTTAGCTTTTGCTGGCATTACATATAAGAATCTGATTCTTTCATAAAACTGTTTGACAGAGAAATAAAAGAAAATAGTCATTATGAGCATCTCAAGTTGGACTACTTTGTAAGTGGGTGAAATATTCCGTTGTTTCAGCCCTCATCTTTTTGGAAATTGTTTTTTTTCTAATTTTATGGGGAAAAAAAATGCAAAATCTTTTTGTGTAAGTAAAAAGTGCATTTAAAATGTTATAAATAATTCACATTTGCATAAGCAATATAAGCAATAAGGCCTCTTAGATAGTTATAGACATAGATGTAAGCATATATAGATATATATACATAAATTTGGTTATTACTGTGAGAGCTTGAATAAGTACACAAAACTCATAAATCCTTGCAGATGAATGTATTGATTAGAAGTATCTGAATAGCAGTGTACAGACACATTCTTTTAACATATCGTGAGAGAAAGTTTTAAAAAATCGAACTGGAATAATTGAAAATGTCCTTGCGAGATCACTTCTATTAGAGCTTGAACAAGCACACAAGACCTTAACGATGAATGTGTTGAATGTAAATATCCAAGTGATGGTGCACAGAAAAAAAAAAACATTTTTAGGATTCCCGAAATAAAGTTTTACAAAAAGAAATGAGCAACTGAAAATGTCCTTATGGAGATTTAAGATCACTTCTACTAGAGCTTGAATAAGAACACAAGCATTCTCAAATCTTTGAAGATGAACATATTGGTTGCAAAAATCTCAGAGTGGTGATGTACAGAATTTTTTTTTTTTTTTTCAGAGAAGCAGTTTTAAGAAAAGAAATTGCACCAATTGAAAATGTGAGATCACTTTTAGTAGAGTTTATAAATCTTAAAAATGTATATTGGCTTTATTTTAAAAAGAGATGTTATGTTATATACACTATGTTCTTATGTGTCAAAAAGTCCTCTTAAATAATTTAGTTTTCCCTAGTGTTATGAAAACTCTCAAGAGTTTTCTCAACTAACAAGAAATTAAATTAGCTATCAACAATGTAGAATAAGTCAGATTCAACATTCAGTTTTTGTTGTAAAAACTGTTTAATAAATACAACATTGATCTGAATTCTTATTGTAGTTTATACAACTCAGAGAGAAAAACATTTAAAATTAATTCTACAATGTTTGTCAGTTTGCAGATAAAGTCTCATATCATGTACATTAATGCTTAATTAACATAAGAATGTAAATGAAAAAGGGAGTTGGTAAACTTAACAACAATCATAGACATCTTCAAAAGACTATGTGAATGTCTAAATAGTTGGACTTTGAGTCTGATGAGAAAATGTAAATGTTTTAGAAGTACAAACAGGGACTCAAAAAATAAGAAAAGAAATGTCCATTGATGAATTTCGAGATCAATTTATTATATAATCATGTGGAATCCATATTCCAGCCATGGGCCGCTGGCATTGGATTGAAGACTTCTACACTAAATCAATTTCTTACATAGAGACTTCTTTATTTAATTTTTTTGTATAAAATTTTACATTGCATCTCCATATAGTTTCATCATTAGTAACATACAGTTTCTTATTACGGACATTTCTGCATAATAGTTTGTTGGGTAAAAACCCTTGTCCTTGAAAAAATGAGATTGCATCCATCTCAGCACTAGGTAAATCAAAGATTGTTTCCATATTTATAAAACAAAATGCAGCCGATAACAAAAAATACAACATACAGTTTAAAAAACAATATGATGATATCATAATTTTTTTTTTCTTTTACGGCTTAACTAGATTTTTACAACTTAATTTGGCATTATATCTCTGTCACTTGACGATTCATCCTCACCAATAAAAACAGGGATGCATCAAAATGAAAAGCAGAAAATTAAAGATGCATCTTGATGCTACAAATAAGTACTCATATGTTAAGGGAAATTTATCGAGAATGCAAACTGTATGAAAAACAATTCCGACCTGTCTCCCCTGCAATAACTGCAGCTTCTACAACAGGCTGCTCAGATAATCCAGAACAAATACTTTTTAAATATTACAGATAATTAAATATATGTCAATAAAATTTAGGTACATAAACATATTAATTAAGATGCATAAGATAAACACAGATTATAACTTATTTGATTTTTTCTGCCAAAACTCGCATAGCAGAACTTTTGCTACTAAATTCGCCTGATCTTTTTAATTTTGCCAATCGATTGATCTCTTTTGTTTTCTTTGCACCAAAAATTTTTGAACGGAAGGAAATAAATCTTTTAATAATTTTATACTTTAAATAATAACAATCTGGATTCTTCACAGTTTTAAGATTTTCATCAGTAATGAATTTTTCCAGCACAAATTCATGACAGTTGTTGCATTCCATTAGATATCTTTCTAAACATTGAAAGATGATTTCCATAGGCCGGAATAATGACCAAAAAAAAAAAAAAAAAAAAAAAAAAAAACTTTCTTCACATGAAAAAGGTATCTAGCTTTGTATTCTTTTAGCGATACTAATTTTTCAAAAACAGCATCTTCTTTTTCTTTGGATACAACAAAAGTAAAACACGTGTCACAAACTGTGCTGGATGTGAAGATTCCATGCATAATATATCCAGCTATATTGTACAGGCAATTTTCTTCAGCATTATTTAAACTGGCTGAAGTTTCATTCCAGTCTTTGGGTAATATAATTATAGTAATTTTAGATTTCTTTTCAGCTATTAAATTGGAAAGATCCAAAAAGCTTCTATCATCCGAATCATAACTCCCAGTTGAATTTTTTTTTAAATACTGACCTATGGAAATTAATTTTAAATTATTTTTAAATTGCAATGCTGTGGGTATAATTTGTTTTGACCGTATTATCCCAAATAAATTTTCTAAAGCATCTTGAGAAAATCTTGAAGTCAGTATAAAATCAAATATATTATTAGTTAAAATCTCTTCCTGCAAGTTTAAAATTGATGTTGTTGAAATAATTACTCCAGTTTGAATAGGCTTCCATGATTTTTTCCCTTTCTTATTATAAATTTCAAGATTGTCATTAATTTGAACCACTTGCTCACAGCAGTTATGAAACATGCAGTGGTTAAATAAGATGGATCTTGCTTATCATCTGACATATTTCAGACCTACGCTTACATCATGGGAAAATAGATGTGCTGCTTGAGAAACTTTCATCTTATTAAAATGGCTTTCATCAAGGATATCTGGTGTAAGCTTGGGGGCTAATTTTAATACAAAATCATCTTGATAATAATTATGTAAATTTTCAATATGGTCAGATGTAACAAAAGGTCTTGATAAATTATATTTATTTACAAATGATTGGGAGAGCTTAAAATGTTTATTATTCAACAAAGATGATTTGATATTTTTGAGCAAATGTGGCATATCTGCAATGAAATGGATTTGTCTTGATTCATCACATGGATGAATTATAGATGACTTTGTTTTGGAATATCGCCCACTTAATATTCCAAAAGCTTTCCACATTGCCTGATTGTAGCTACCCATGTCTGATGTTATGCTGAGTAAGTGTAGGCCAAGCCTTTCTGCTTTTTTTATTATTTCAATAATTATTGATTTCAGAGCTTCACCATCTGTCTGGCCATTAGTGAAATAATATGCCACTACCTGTTTCCAACGAGTTGAAATACCACCCAGCATAAAAACAAGCACATGATTCACATTACCACTTTGACCAGGGAAGGTTATGCATATATATGTTTTATATAACCCAATAATATGTTATATAACCCAAAATATGTTTTTGAGTTAAATTGAACTCAACTGTTTCTTTGATGGCCATTTCATCCAAAGCACAGTACTTCTGCTGTAAGGTGAAATTTTGAACTTTGATCTTTAAAAGCTCAAAAACTTCACACAAGAGCCCACTTTCGAACGTGATGTGCTGCAATCTTTTCTGAAGGTTCACACAGAGGGAAATGGCATATTAAGGGTCAGAAGACTTTCATAACCATTGGTGTCACAAGAAAATCGTAAGCCTAATGCTGTTTTAACTGTGTCATCAGACCATTTTCTAAAGATCATGCTCCCATGTTTAATAACCTCTACTTGATTTTTATTAAATATTTTCTGATGACAGCAGCTGATTTCTGACATTTTTTTTGGAGCAGCCTTTTTAATTTAGAAATTTGAGAGGCTTGATTTGTGATTTTTGACTTTAATGCAACATTTTCTTTTGACAATTTGGCAATAACATTTTTAGCAGCTAGCAGCTCATTTTTAAATTTTTCAGAATCGTTATAATCTTGTGATGGTGCAGCAGGTATAATATTTTGTAATGGTACAGTGTGGATATTTTAGCGATCTAGTAGAATTTTCTTTACTGGCTGATCAGAACGGCTATAAAGGGACTTTCTCTTCTGGGGCATAGGACTATGGGAAAAAATGGTTGGAACTGCGGTTATAAGCTTTTTCTTACCATCAGCAGTTTTGGCGAGCTACTGGTCATCAGCAAAGTGTACCTATCCAAATAAATAAAGTTTGGGGGTATTTTCAATATCAGAAAAAAAAGGAAAAAAAAAAGAGTATATAAATGTTGTAAATATAAATTTTTTTTAAATTTTTCACTTGTCTAAACATTTTCTATTTTGAGTTTCTCAAGTGTTATAAACCCTAGAGATTTGTCAAATTTTCCAATTTCAAGAGAATTTTGTATAGTTTAATTTATGCTATTTGGCTATATTTGGTTTATAAATATATATATATAAATAATTTAATTACAAAAATTTTTGAGGTAGTGTTTTTTTAAATATATATATATATACTAGGGGGCTCAGCCCCTACTCGCTAACACTCGCCACCCCCCCCCCCCCCAACCTTGAATTTGAAGCAATTCACATTAAGACCAGGGCCCGATTAACCTCTGAAGCTATGGTAAGCACAGTGTCATTTCAGGCCCCCCCCCCCATTTCATTCTAGAAGAATTTTTTAAATTCGACATACCCTCAAACTCACCAATGCTACAAATAGTGGCTCAGTTGAGTTCACATATATTTCACTGGTACTTTTCGGCTAGCCAGGCACGAGGCACCAGTGAAAAAAAAAAAAAAAAAAAAAAAAAAAAAAAAATATATATATATATATATATGTGTGTGTGTGTGTGTGTATTTCACTGGCGCTTGGCTAACCAAAAAGTACCATTTCATTAAACAGCTTTTTTTACGTTCTCCTATATACAAAAGATGGTTACAATCAAGAAAAATATGACAAATGATTTTGCATAGTATTAGCAGAATAATGTAAGTTGGATAAAAAGGTTGAATTCAGCATGCATGCACAACATAAAATATCAATATTTTAAAATGCTTCTTTCAATTTTGGTAAGTTTAAATTATTTATATTTTATGTTGTGCATACCAGCCAAAATCAATAATATTCAAATTCAATATGTAAAATAATCTAAAATAATAATTTACTTTTTACTTGTATTCCCGTCTTTTTTTTTTCCATTATTTGCACAAAATGAATTTAAATAATTATCAAGATTCTGATCACATTATTTTTAGTTAAAATTAGGCAAACAATTAGCATTTTAACACATGCACATCATAGAAAACATCAGAACAGAAACAAGTAGGATATTTTTGTAGAACAAGGATTCGACAAATGCAATCACTTGGCTAAAATATATCAACTGGCGAAATGTGTTTATATTACTTTTTAAAATTAATTCACTTACCGAGTGGAAGTGTCAAAGCAATTCATGATATATCATTACTATAATAGTAATTATTCTTCCTTAATCAATGTTTTTTTTTTATGTATGATTAAATATTTTGTATGTGTAGGGAAAGGGGGTGCCACATATGTATTTCACCAGCAACTAGAAATTTTACCAGATGACTATCACATTTTTTTTTCTACTTGTACAAGGAACAGTAGATTCGGCTAGCTATTGGTGGGATATAATTCATTTCGCTATTTTTTCAGAACAGAAACATATTATAAAGCTAATTTTGTACATTAAACATACATTATATTGGAAACTTAACAACAGACACAATTAATTCTAGTCTTCGTTATTTGTTTTTTTTTCTCTCATATTAACCTCAGAAACACATTTTTTTAATAAAGTAGATTTTTGTGAAGAGACAAAAAAATTCATACATCAGCATGGATCTATTTATTGTAGTAAACATTTAAGAAAAAATGAGATTTAAGACAAATTTCTGCAGGTTTCTTTCAGTGCATTTCACATTTTTTCAAATTTTTAAATGAACTTTAAAAAATTAAATGGTGGAATTCAATAATTGCAGAAACTTTTTATAACTAATTTATAGAGAAATTTAATACATCTCTGAGATAGAAATAGGATACAATAAATATCCACAATCTGATACAGAAATATTTAAAATAACTTTTTATAGTTATTAGCTATGTTCATAAAATTATTCATTAAAATAGAAAATTCGCACTTAAAAATAAGTAGAATATTTGGAAAACTTAAACAATAATTATAAACATTTTCACTTTGAATATGAGGATGGTCACTGACATTTTTTTTAAATCAAAAAAGGAAAATAAATCATTCCTCATACATTAATGAAATAAATGATAAAGTTTTTTCTTATACATTTAAGCAAAATTTTTTTGAATCATCTGCCATGAGCTGTTTTGAAAAAATAAGTTCTAGCAAGAATTATTCATGCCATTAGATCAAAACTAAACAGTTAAAAACTAAGTTATTAGTTATCTTAAATAATTTTAAGAAATTAAATAAAATATTATGAAACAATAAGAAATATTAAAGGAAAAAAGAAACTTAAATTTTCACTGATTAATAATAAAGTATTTTTTGATACATTGTAATCTTTAAATATTTACTTCTTTAATTCTTGAATCTGCTGCTTGAAGCCAATACAACAGCATGGATCTACTTATTATTGTAAACATTTAAGACAAAATGAGATTTAAGACACATTTTTGCATGTTTCTTTCAGTGCATTTCATATTTTTTTAAATGAACTTAAAAAAATTAAGTGGTGGAATTCAATAATTGCAGAAATTTTTTATAACCAATTTATAGAGAAATTTAATACATAACTGAGATAGAAATAAGATACAATAAATATCCACAATCTGATACAGAAACATTCAAAATAACTTCTTATAGTTGTTAGCTATGTTCCTTTTTCCTTTATTGCATCCTGACGGTACTTGAGGCTTAGTTTTAGCCATGTTGAATAAATAATTAAATTAAATATAAGAAGAATCTGCAAAATTTTAACTATAAAGCAATAAATAAAATATGCATGCACCGTATATGTTAAACTCAGCACGTGAGACGTGAGCGAGCGGCGTCGAACACAAATAATATTTTACACGTCTAAAAGTTGAGAGATTTCATTACTGCTTTATGAAACTGTACTCGCAAATCGCAAGGTCAATTCACTGCAACAAAATTGATAAGCTGTTTCGTAATACATGCAAGAAAATTCGTAGGATCGTAGGAACAATTTAAGTGACATTTTTACTTTTCCCGAGAAGCCAATAAATCAGTTTCAACTGACGTCATACCCTAGCAACCAACTTAACAACCTGGTGGGCATTTTGCTTGCCCACTGGATTTTCTCGATATTGATTGGATAGACAATAATACTGCCTGCGACTTTGATTGGTTGGACAAATTGGAGAATTGTGATCATGTGGTTGAAAGCTGGCTATTATATGAAAAATTAATTTGTTGCGAAAAGTATTTTTATGAAACACTTTAAAGTATCAATTTGAAAATAAATTAGATAAATTTTGGAATGGAATTAATTCAATAAAAAGGGCCCCCTGTTCTCTCAGTTTTGGGCCCCCTTAAAATTCTCTAGGGGAAGCACGTGCTTCTCGTGCCTATTCGGTAATAAGGGCCTGATTAAGACCGCTTCGCTCGCTCACCCCTTTTTTTTTTTGCAGTAATTCTAGCCGGAATAAGTACTACCATAAATCATTTGAACATATGAAATTGACTATTTTTTTAATGTAAAAAAGTACTTGAAAACACAACTAAAAATGCATTTAGTTGGAGCTACTAATGGGCATATAAATCACTTAAATACTATGAAAAAGGATCTTGGAAACATAATTTGCTTAAAACTTATTGCACCTATAAAATTGTACAGCACAACTTAAATTCATTAAAAAAAAAAAAAAAAAAAACCACTACGTGATAGGAAGATAGTTTATTATCAATGATTGTTTAAATTTCGTTCAACATTTTACTATTTTAATTGATTATAGATTTCTGCAAAAGAAATTATTTTTACTTCATTAAGACAGTAATAGATGGCAGCAGGTACAACCTAGACAGTTGATATTTTTACTATCTCTGATTTTTCATGTGAGTGAAATTCGTAAATAAATTCTAAATAAGAATTGAGAATTCATTTGAAATTAACAATATTATTCATAATTAAAATGAGGAATAATCTCAAACGCTTTGGATTACGTACATGTTATTTTATTTTTAATATTTGCTAGTTTGATTTTCGCTGCTCTGATACTGACTGCCATATTGGAGGCGGAGCTGATCTATCTAACATAATCTAGTCTGTTCATTGGTCTGAGCTGTGGAAACTATGGTTGTTGCCAACGCTAAGCTAGAAATTCAGCCCTATTTCCGCGCCACGTAAGAGAAATATATATATATATATATATATACAGTATGGGATCTGAAATCCGGAATCCCAAACTTTTTTCTTGCAAAAAAAAAAAAAAAAACTGATTTTATCCAAAAAAATAAATAAATAAATAAATAAATAAATAAATAAATAGATTTTTTAGATGTTTAAGATTTTATGGAAAGGGATGTTCCAGAATTGATGGCGCATCGAAAAACTTTATCAACATCAACACTTTTTGAATTGTGCAGAGTTCTAATGGAGTGGATTCGGCGACAACGATCAGAGAACTTTCCATTAGATCGTGCGGTTATTACGGCACAAGCAAAAAATTTCCATGCCGAATTAAACATATCTATTCCCTGCGATTATTCAATGTTTTATAATCCAAGAACAGATTATGCAACTCTATAAAATAAAAGAGGTGTTGCAGAAAGAAAAGCCGAAGCAGATGAAGCAATTGAAATTATTGGACATGTTTAATGTGTCTGATAAATAAAGATTATCAGTTTTATTTTTATTTTACAGTGGATGCGACCCACTTTAAAAAGCATGCAATGTGAAAACCAACCACTTTAAAAAGTGATGTTCTGTTGCAGTTAAGATATTTTTTAAGGTTAGGTAAGCACACTTTTGATATTTCTTTTTTCTTTGCCAATTTTTTGAATCCAAATATTTAGTTTATTTTGTTTTTTTTTTAAATCAATAACTGTTTGTTTTCTAAATTATTTTCATTTAACTACGTACTTTTAAAAGCACAAATTATGTCTTATTCTAAACAGAATGAATACCAAAAATCCATCATATTGCCATTTGTCGACTAATTTTTTGAGTGAAGACCTAAAATCCGGAAAAGCAGTGGTCCTGAGCATTCTGGATTTGGGGTCATATACTGTATATATATATATATATATATATATATATATATATGTATATATATGTATATATATATATATATATATATATATAGAGAGAGAGAGAGAGAGAGAGAGAAAGAAAGTTTAAAATAGGAAAAAGAGATTTGTAGATTTTTGGGTAATTACAGCCAATACTTTTAGCCAAGGAAAAAAAACTTTTATTTATATGAAATTTCTATATAAATTAATATTTTTTTAATTATGCAATATACAAACAGTACATCACTCAATAAGATTGACCCTTCGAGATTTGGCCATACACCACACATCAAATGCTTTTTTAAATGGAAATTCTTTTCGAACATCCCCTTCCAAATTAGTCATCATTAAGCTACTTAAATTCTTGATTGTTAGTCTATTTCTCAAGTCAATTTTTGTTATATTCATGATCCTGAATCGTCCTTTTACAATCTGCTGTAGACAATAACTTCAGCGATAACTTTTGCTTGTTGAGCTTCATATTTGGGCAACCACTTTTTAGAAGATGGCTCTAACAATTTCAGGGGTAAATTAGGTTTCTTTTGAGGTAATCCTAACCAGATGTCCATGCTGTTACACGTTTAAGGAGAAAAAAAAAAAAAAAAAATCAGATCTGAACGACATGCACTTGGCACATCGATTATTCAGAGTTAGCACGCATTAACCTGTACATATACAATCTCCGATTTTCACCTTGTCATATGCTAGTTGCGTCTGACGCAAAAGACATCATGCTATTTGAAGATGCTCGTACAGAGAGGACGAGACAAAATTTGAAGTGAGTTGGAATTAAACTTAATAAAATGAAAAAGCAAAAATTGGAAAACTATGAATAGCTTTTAGAATCTTCAGAGGAGCTTTATAAGAATATTCATATATGCTATTTCACCAAATATTGTCAGCATTATGCCTAAAATCAACAATATATTTATATACATAAGCCTTAAATTCTGAAACTTACAGAATTGGATGAGGTATTACATAAAAAAAACATAGATTGTTTTCTCCAAACTTGAGATCCTACAAAGCTTCAGGATCTAAAGTTTATAATTCATTACAAACCTTATTTTTTTCCAAAAGCACAACCTAATATCTATATTAATAAAAGAAAGTTTCGCTCTGTGTGTGTGTGTTTGTCTGCGATGGCTAGCTAAATCTAGCCCACCTAGAAGTCTGAAAATTTAGGTGTGGAGAGTCCAAGGTCTGGCCATGTGCACCTGAGTCTCCGAATTTTAATATTTTGATAATTACTCAAGATATTAATTATATTCTCAGTAACCATCACTTCTAAAATGACATCTTTTAAATTAAAATGGCTAAAGAAACGAACAGGCGCATTGGATTTGCAAGCGGAAATGAACGAATTCGAAATTAGTTTACTAATTAGCGATTTTTAAGAAAACTAATTGACATATCAATTTGAAAATTTCTGAGCATATGTAAAAAAAAAAATTCGGCATCCAACTATGTGATTTTTGAAAAATTTGGTCGGTAATTTTTCATAAAATTATGCAAAAAACTGCCGGTGCCAGTGAAAAAAAATCTGAGAAAGTTTCAGACAGGGATCTGCTTTCATTAAAAACTGAACTACAAAGAGATCTGTTTCTCTGGCCGATCCCTCCATTTAGTTTGCGAAAATGAAAGGAAATAATTGCCAAATTTTACTAATAAACAAAAATTTCGATAACTAATTAAGATATAGATCTGAAATTGAGGATGGGAAGTATTGTCATCATCCGGCTATTTTAGCGTAGCGTCTTCGTTATGTTCTAATAATCAGAAAAATTTAATTATTTTTTTAATGATAGCATTAATGTAGGTGAAGGTGGTTTTCTTGAACAAATTATTCGTTATATTTGCGGGTATGGGGTGGGAGGGGGCCTTGCTCTGAGATTGTTATTATCTCGGGCACGGGCGGGTAGCTAGTATATATATATATATATATATAATATAATTTTTACATTAAACATAGTCAAATAAACAATCATATATCAAAATAAACCTTATGAAATTCTATTTAAAAAGTGAGATCAAACAACTCTCCAAGCTTCATAGAACTTGAAAAATTTTAAGATTGAAAAAGTTCATACAAGTCAAAAAGTATTTTATTTTTAATTTTACCAATGAGTGGCTTAAACCAAATGGTTTTGTTCCTTAAATTAAAAAAATATTAGATGATAACCTGTCCTCCAATAACAGCAGTTTTTCTGACAGAATAATTATTATTTTTCTATTTCATCATTTACAGTTGTAATGATAGAAATTTAACTGTTACAAGAATTGTGTTTGTTTAAAGTGCTTATTATACCTTATACAAAACTTATAGACATACTTCAGTATTTGCTGGCCAAACAGTTAAATATTCACTTTTGATTTTGGACTAATGCACATTAGCCAAATGATTCTTTATTGCATCCAGAGTAGATATAAAAATTAATAAAGATAAAAAGCTCCCCCCCCCCCCACACATACCAATTTTTTTTTTTTTTATATTAATTGTTATTTTAATAATTGTTAATTCTGAACTCTTCTTTTCTTGCAATAGTGAGAATAAAGAAATAAAATAAAAAATAATTAGAACATATATGTATATAGCTGGCAAACATTGTTAAGTAAATTTGGGATCTAAAACAAAATATGGTTGATTATCATATATATTATTTCTCCTGTCAACATCCCTTTTTCGCAGAAAATATGAAACGCAGAACGACGAATGAGATAGCATATGAAAGGATTTTGAACAGGCTTCTGACATAGCACACTTAACGTTTCGTTAAAACATGTTTTTGATTAAAATTTGCTGAAAATTAAAAATTAAATCGGCATTGTTTTCTTAAAAGAAATGAGAGGTTTTCCTCAAATTATTGTTGCCACAAAAATAAAATACCACATTATATGATGTTCAGCAATTATTATAAAAAACACCGCACGGTTTATTTTATATTTATGATTAAAAAGCGAAATTGAAATTGAAATGTTTAGATTTATATTTCTATGTCCCATGTTTTACCCGAAGCGGATGACATCATCCTCTAATGCAGTCAAAATACAATTGTTAATTTTTTCCCTCACGCGTGCCTTTTGCAATCTTGGATCAGTTTTTACTCTAACTTTGATGGAATAAATTAGATGATAATCTGGATTGACTAACAACTAAATGTTGTTTGCAGATATTTTTATCCTTACTTTTTCTTTAGAAGTTTAAACCTGCATCTAATAAATATTACATATTGATAAAAAATGGTACTTCTCTATTATCCCATCGACCAATTTTCCTAACAAAAAACTGTCGCCAAACTGTAAAGCCAAATAAACGGGAGAACGTTGCCATTGGAATATAAAAATAAATAAATAAATAAAATATAAGAATTTAAGGACACAATTGTTATTTTAATTAATAAAATAACTAATAAATCAGTAAAACATAATGAAAAATACACGCAAATGTCGAATTAAAAATCACTTGATGACGTAACAAACACGTATAATGCTTCTGACATCAAGTAAATGGGACTGCATTTTTGGCGTTTAATCTTAGTTTGTCGATAGTTTTTTGTTATGAAAAGTGGTCGACGGGATAATAGAGAAGTACCTAAAAAATATTAGATTTCAGTGCGAAATCCTCGCACGGGCCCTCTGGTAGATCTGTATTTTTAACAAAATCCACCTAGCTGAATATTTAAATTATTAAATTTTAGTATTAAAATGAGATTAAAAAATATATATATATTAGAAAGGTTATTGAAATAAGAGAAAATTGCTGGAATATCTGAAATACTTATCATGTAAATTTATATAAAAAAAACCCCTAAAAAATCAGTAAAGAATGCTAAATTTATTTTATTTACTAGCTGCTAACAAACTGCATACCAACTGTTACCTAAGTATATCAACACACTGGAGTGAATCTTTAAACATCATTTTGTAAATTATTGATTTTTCTCTAGAAGATTAAATGAAAGAAACTTTAAACACATACAACTGCTAATATGAAATCACACACATTGTATACCTGTAATTCTACTATAGGCATCAAGTTTGTATTTTATAAGTTACATTACTTCAGAAGTATACATAATATTTCTACTTGCTTCATCAGTGTGTATGCATATAAATACAGTACTCCCTCAAATCTGCATAGTTTGGACATTTTGGAATTTTGTGGATTTCTGGTCATTGTTTTGTTTACATTTTTCAAACAGTAATTTAAATGTAATAATGCACTCCAAATTATAATGAATGCTTTTACAATAAAGTCAAATATTAAAATAATTAAGTAATAAAGTACGATACTAAAAATAAATTAAAATATTTAAAGTTAAGGTCAAGTAAATAATTAATAATGCATAATTAAATGTGCATAATGATGGTGAGATAAATTTTCCTTGAATTATTCAATAAAATTTACCTCATAAATTTACACTAATAATTTACATAAAAATCATAAAATAACAAAGTTTTATTTCATGTTGAGGAAGACCATGTTTTAATAACGAAAAAAGCTTTATTAATTAATAACTGTATTTAGTAAAAAGATCATGATCGCCAGTGATATCAGCGCTAAAGGGCAAAATTAGCACTAGCCACCAGCCACTAAATGAAAAAAAAACTGGCTACTAAAAAATTGTCTGTCAGCGGCCACCTTATGGCCACTTTCTTATAAGAAAAGAGTATTACTATTATTATTTATTTTTTTGCATTTCATCAAGGATTCTACTTTTACTGGTTAAAATAATGTTTATATTAACATATTTAGTTGTGCCATTTAATTTTAGATGAATATTAAAAGAAATTTTAACACTTTTGTTTACAGTTTGTTTACTGTTTAGAAATTTTAAATAACAAAATAAACTTTTACAAAAAAAAAATTAACCGACTTAAAAAAAAAGCACTAAAAAGTATTAAATAATTCTTTAAAATTCTCTAATGGCAAAATGTTATCCATTAACCACAAATCCGATATCATGTGTCGGAATAAAAATGATAAATTTATTATGTACAGTTTAATACCCACCAAACATGGATTTTCGAGAGAATATATTTTACAAAAGATGAATATACAGACTTATGATTTAGTTTACGAATATATACATATGAAAAACAATCAATTACTTTTTGAAGTCGGTGCCAAACTACCTTAAGTTTAGTAAGAATTGTGAATATATTGTACCTAGTATCTACTAATTTATCGATTGGGGTTGTTTGGCACTGACTTCAAAAAGTAATAGATTGTTTTTCATATGTATATATTCGTAAACTAAATCATAAGTCTGTATATTCATCTCTTGTAAAATATATTCTCTCGAAAATCCATGTTTGGTGGGTATTAAACTGTACATATTAAATTTATCATTTTTATTCCAACACATGATATCGGATTTGTGGTTAATGGATAACATTTTGCCATTAGAGAATTTTAAAGAATTATTTAATACTTTTTAGTGCTTTTTTTTAAGTCGGTTAATTTTTTTGTTTTTTTTTGTAAAAGTTTATTTTATTTCCTACTTTTTAGTTATTAATACAGAATTATCCTGATTTCAACATCTACTGCATAAATGAATAATTTGTAATATAAATTATAATTTACCAAAATTATCCATTAAATAAATATTTTGTGATATAAAACCTTTGACAGCATCAAATGCTTGCATCTAAGTAACTCGATTTTTTGTATATGTTTTTGGCTATGGCCTGCTGGTCCCAGTTGAATTTTGAGATATTCGGCCAGAAGGGAGCGCTATGATAGCCATTTAAAGATTTCAAATTCAAAAAGATGTACAGTGGAGCATTGTTTATACGATGCCGAAGGGACTACCCAAAAACGTTGTATAAACGATAACGTCGTATAATCGATTTTCTAGAATAAATTTTGCTTTCGCTTAATTTTAATGTTTAACGTGTTGATTTATATAAATTTATAAATTAAACAAACCAAAACAAACAAATAACAACAACAAAAACAACAAAAAAAACCAGTAAGCAATTTAAATGTACGTACCTTTATTTATTTATTTATTTTTTTTTTATCATTTTACGTTTTGTTAGAAAAAAAAAATTGTCTATGGTTGTTTGACGTGATGACTGACGCTGAGTTGTAATTAATGATTTGTGCACTGAGTCAAGTGCCTGAAAAGTTTTTTCGCTGGTATTGTGGCAAACAAAATATAAGTTCTTAATGTTTCAATGCAATTCACGGCATCTTGAAATGATGGGGAAACAACTTCTTGGCATTCCTTGTCATCTCCGCTGTCACTATGAGATTCAGATTGGAAGTTCTGAATAAGCTCATCAACACTGCAAATTGCTGACGTTATTACATCCTCATCGCAATCCATTTATTCATCAATAGTTGTCTCTGCTCTGAGCAGATTCCAATCATCTTCATTGCTTATTGTATCATCGTCGCTTACGTCATCACCCTCATTATCATCGCAATTTTGATGTGCAAATCCCGCTTTTATGAAACAGTTTTTTATTGTTGTCTTTGTTACATGAGACCAAGCTAACGAAATCATATTCATTGCATCGAGAACACAGGTCGGGAAAGCTGACCATCCCCGCAAAAAGAATGACCCCTCCCAGTTGACCCCCTACCGTTACGCATAAACCGGTTTTTCCGACTTAAAATCCCACACCAGCCCACGTTGTTATCATGACTCATGAGGGGTATATTTAAACACCTGCTTTGTTGTCATTCATAGCTGGTAAATTCTGCCCGTTCTTAAAATACACAAGAAAAATAAACAAAAATAAAAGTGTACAAAATCGAAAAACTGACGTATAAACGATTTTGTGCGTCGTATAAAAGATATTTTTACATTACAACGAATAGGAATGAATTGGGGCCACACTAAAACATCGTATAAATGTAAACGTCGTATAAACGATGCTTTACTGTACAATTAAGTCAGTTAAAATATTAGAAATCCTAAAAGTTTTTTCCATGAAATGTTCGGTCTTGATCCTAGGATTCCAGAATAATTTTTGTTTTGCCTCTACCTTAAAAAAGGGCTGAGATATATTTCGCCAAATATCGACAAGCTTGTCGTGAATTTGACGCTGGCGAATATGAACATATAATGTTAAGCATATAATAGTTTGAACGACAGTTACAAAAATGAAATAAAATTTGCGAGAAAGCATCTTCACTAAAACTCTTAAATTAAAAACGTTTATGGAGGAATCCTGCTGTCTTGTTTTAAAATGTCATCTACCCTAAAATTTCAGCCTGCTATATCTCAGTCATTTTTTAAGGTAAAGGCAAAACAAAAATTGCTCCGGAATCCTTAGATCTAGACCAAAAATTTAATGGAAATTTTTTTAGGATTTCTAACATTTTTAACTGACTTAATTGTACATCTTTCTGAATTTGAAATCTTTAAATGGCTATCATAGCGCCCCCTTCCTGCCGAATATTCCAAAATTCAACTGGGACCAGCAGGCTATAGCCAAAATCATGTACAAAAAATTTGATTAAATTCTATGCATAACTTCATACACTTTTTGATGATACAATAATTAAAATGCAACAAAAATCACTATCACTGCACCCTTCTGGCAGAATATCCCCAGATTCAAGTGGGATCTTCTGGCCTTAGCCAAAAACCTATAAATGAAATTTGGTTCAATTTCAGGTTGCTTTATAGCTTCACATACTTTTCGACGATACAAAGAATAAGGAGGCTATCTTTTCCTGCCGGTATAGACCAGAAGGACTTTTCGTAGTTTGGTATACATAATACATCAGCTACAAATAAATTAATCTCTCGTGTAAATATGTTTTTAAATTGAAACTGTTTGGAAGTAATGTTATTTGAGCATTTTAAATATGACGTAAGTTTCCCCATTTAATTTTTGAACGCGTAATAATTTAATTATTTCTCTCTTTTAATATTCACGTGCAAGTATTTTTTTCCTAGCGTATTTTTCTACATTTACCTGCTTTTAACACGTGATCATTTAATTATTATTTTAAAGTTTTATTTCTGTTTTTAATAGTCACGTGTAAATAAATACATTTTTTTTAATTGAAAGGGAATATCATTATGTGCGCTATTTTACAAATTGGCAACAATTCAAATAATGGACTTTTGAAATATAAATTAAATCTTCATCAAAATAATGGAAATTTGAATAAAAAAATTTAAATAATTTTGTTCTAATGATCAGATTTTGACGAAATTGAAATGGGACCACCTTGGGGCCTTCCTCTTTCAAACAAAATTAAAATTGGACAAGTTGTAAATTTCCAACTGGACGAAAAATGTCCGGGCCAGGATTCGAACCTGGGATCGCTTGGCTGAAGCCGCCACGCTCTTCATTCACGCCACGCATTCGGCTTCAGCCAAGCGATCCCAGGTTCGAATCCTGGCCCAGACATTTTTCGTCCAGTTGGAAATTTACAACTTGTCTGATTACTTTACCAATTTGAAATAATTGTGTTAAAAAATAATCTAGAAAATTAAAATTATCAAAATCGATGCATATTTACGAAAGTTATGTGTGAACAACATAATACATACATACGGGTCGAATTGATAACCTCCTCCTTTTTTTAAGTAGGTTAAAAAAGTGGCTAGTAGTGTATAGAAAGTGGCCTCTTATAAAACTGCTACTACTGGCCACTAATGAAATTTCCCAGTTTTGCCCCTTAATCAGTGCCAACTTTATTTATTTTAAAAATAAATTTATATTTCCTGCGTGAGAACAGTCCTATTAAAATGTGTATGGAATGATATAAAAATAACAAAATGTTGAATTTTTCCTTACATCTTAACTGTAAGTTTCATTGTTTACACCTGCAACAATGTACGGATTTTAGAGTAGTGGATTTGAGGGAGTCAAATGGGGAGTCAATATATATTGTATACACATTTGTCATATAAACACAAATGCAGATAATTTTTTTGTTAAATAACACACTATGCAAAAACGAAGTACATGGGCTATGGGTTAAAAAGACGAATAGTTGCCATGTGGCTAGTGGATATTTTCAGGTACAGAACAGAATAAAATCAATTTTTAAAAACATCACTTACTTCACATAATTAACTTGAACTATTTGGTTTCCGATTCTGTCTTTTCACTTTAGACTCCCACAAAGCTTTTCTTTTAGGGTCTGTAGGGAAGACTTTCATAACATATCCTTGTTCACTTCTATTTGAGCAATTAACGACAGGACACCCAGTCATTTTCAAACTGAAAAGCATCAGTAAATGTATGAAATATGAATAAATAAAAATATTTTGAGTAAAAAAAAAATATTAATGTAAATCCTATTAATTTGATATCAAAATCATGTTTTACAATCAGGATTGGCAAGTATTTACTGTATGTCAATGGCGGTTCATCTAGGGGTTCAAAATCACTTTACTACCCAAGGTTTTTGTACATTTAAATTCGACCTTATCTAATCATGGAATGTTCTACGATTAAACAAGGAGAAATTTAGTTTATTAAAAAGCTAGTAGTAAAGTGATTGGAACCTCCTGAAGAGCCGCCATTGACATCCAGTGATTTTTTATGTTACAAATGCTACATAAATTATTTTATAAATAACTACTTTTTAATTAATTTCAAGTGATTAATAAAATTTTTAATATTAAACCAGATTAATTTTTTTATAACTCTGCATTGCCTTGCATATTTTATAATCTAGCAATGAATCAAACTTATCAGAAGCAGAGAATAATGTTAAAAGTCATAGGAAAGGAGTAGGAGTGACTCATGTCCTCCTCATTCAAATAAAGGCAATATTTTAACAACATTACTTTCTGTCTTCAATGTTTGGTTATTTATCTCTGATAAAACAACTCTGTACATAAAAAATACTATAAATATTAATTACATTTATAGTAGTAATGAAACTAGTAAATCTGCAGATCAGGGGCCTCAAACGTCAATCATATGCAGTTTTATTTTGAAATAATTTTATTTGGTATCTAAAACATTCAATCTGCAGTTTTATTTCTTTCATTTGGTATTTACTAATTAGTACAAGTAATTTATTAAGTATAGTTTCCGGAAATTTAACTCTTGAGAATTGTAATGGAAAATATGTAAATATGCAATTCTATGAACTCTCCAAGATATTTGTTTATTTACACCCCCTACCCCCTAAACTTCCCATTGTCACAATAGTTTCATAACTATAATTTTTTAAAATTCAGTATTTTAAATTTTCTTAATTTTTTTTTTTTTTTTTTAATATTGATTTTGTGATAATGGTAATAATTAATTTGAACAATAAATTTATTCTCATAAATATTTTATTAACTATTGCTATCTTAATTGTTATTTTTTTAACGACTATTTTGTTTTACTAGTATTATTTCATGTATTCGGATTCTAAATGCAACCACAAAAACAATTATCTATTATTTTTTGTAGGGGTGTCCATTACAAAAATTTTGACGTAATTCTATTTAACTAAATTTTGATTCACAACGGGAAATGTGATTATGAGATAATTTAAATATTGTTAATAGATTAATATAATATTTCAAAAACTGAAATATATTTCTGACAATAAAAAAAAAAAAAATTAAAGAAATCCTTTAAGGGTGTGCATACTGGCATGTTTGCCCTATATTTTTTATTCAGAAAAATTAGAGAATTGCTTTGGGTTTGACAGAAACCAATTATGTTTATTCTGTAATTAAGAAAGTTACAAAACAATGTATAATGAAAAGTTGAAAAATCCTGTCTTTTCAATGACATGATTTGCCTTTTTGGCACAGATGTCATATACGCACCACATTGGCGTGATTTTTTTCCCCCTCACCAATTTGGTGAAAACTTTGTTTTTGAATATTCCAGCCCAATTCCGGCAGCGTCCGAATCCCGTTGTGACGTCATCATGGCATACGAAAGGGAAAACGGAATTCTGGGGCACCTCTTTTCGTATTTGGCGAAAAGTTAGATGCGAAAATTTGATTCGGATGTTTTCATGTTTTCGGATGCTGTTTTCGCCATCTCAAAATAGTTAAAAAGCCCACAAAATCGGCTTTTCAGATGCAACTTTTATATTTGACAGGCTATAATAAGTAAGTTTCTAGTATTTTGCAATGTTAGGATTCTTTTATAACTTTATGAATGTATAGAATATCCATCTATCTCGATACTGAAACCGAAACTATCGCTAATATGCTTTCAAAAAAAAAAAAAAAAAAAAGAAATGTTTATTGTCTTAAAACGAATTGACTTTTATTTGTGGATAAATGTAACTTCGTAGAAAAAAAAATCTAATATTTAGATAAACCCCAAGATTATTATGAAAATTTAAAAATCAAGCATTATTTTTTAAATAGAAGAAATATCTTCTTATATCCATACTAGGGATTGACCGAATACCGAATAGTTGAATCGGTATTCGGTGATTCGGCACGTAAACCGAATATTCGGTTTCGGCCGAATACTTTTAAGTAAAAAAAAATCTAATATTTAGATAAACCCCAAGATTATTATGAAAATTTAAAAATCAAGCATTATTTTTTAAATAGAAGAAATATCTTCTTATATCCATACTAGGGATTGACCGAATACCGAATAGTTGAATCGGTATTCGGTGATTCGGCACGTAAACCGAATATTCGGTTTCAATACCGGCCGAATACTTTTAAGTATTCGGCCGAATTTTTCAAATAATTTATGAAAAATAATAGGTAAAGTATTACTAGTTGTAAAAATACATGATGACCAATGTTCATTTAATGTTATTTTAATATGCTTCAGTTATTAGTGATAATTTATAAAAGTGATACATTATTATTTGTAATCGAAATTTAATATGGGCAAATTATGGTGTAAAAATAAGAGTTCTTCAGCATTATCTAGTTGTAATCTGTTTCTTTGCTGTTTATAAATTTGTCCAGCTTCAGAAAATAAACGTTCACTATAAACACTGCTGGCAGGTGCAGATAAGTATTTTCTAACTAACTTTGATAGTGTTGGATACTTATTATGCTTTTTTTTCCCCTCTAAACTAACGGACTGTCTTTTCTTGATATAAGTGGTAATACAATGTATGAAGTCAATTCTTCTGATGCTTTAACATCTGATGTGAGGCTATCATTTTCAGTAGAAGGATTTTCACTTTCTATTTTTTCACTTGTAGCAGTTTCAAAAAAGCATTCCCAAAATGATGAATGCACAGTTTGTGAGAGGGAATCCTTTTTACCAAAACTTTGTGGTTGATTTGGTTCAGTAATTTCAGAGGGTTTACTTATTATTTGTTGCATTTTACTTTTAAATACATTTTTTACTTTATTGGTGGTTGCTTCATCTTTAAAAAAGACTGTTTTGAATCTGGGATCTTAAAAAATAACTCATCATCATAAATTTCTGAAAAATGTTCTGCGAATCCTTTTGTTAATGTTTCTTTCATGATACCCACTCCAAAAATTCTCCACTATCACTTTTTTCCAAGTAACGTTTCAATGTAAAAATAGTAGATATTACATCTGAAATTATTTTTTGTTACTTATCAATTTTGTTATTTCTTCAAAAGGATGAAGCCTAAGAATGCTTTCTATCATAGACCACTGATCAACTTTTAAATTGATAATACCACCAAATTCGGTAAAAAACAATGTCTTTTTCTGTTCCAATAAGTGCTCCAACATATAATAGGTGCTATTCCACCTAGTCTTAACATCTTGAATAAGTTGTTTATGTGCTACATTCAGTTCACTTACTTGTATGATATTAAAATTTGAACAAGCCTATGGAGAGTGAATAAAATGAGTCACAATTTTCCTTGCATTAGCAATTATATCATTAATTGCCCTTTGAAGCCCTAAACCTTCATTCACAACTAGCTGTAAGTTAAAAGAAGCAGGATTTATTATCTATATTCATATTCTTTGCACCTTTGACAATGTTTGAACCACTATCACGCACTATATATGCAAAAATATTTATTAAAAATTTTTAAGTATTCGGTTGCCGAATACCGAATATTCGGTATTCGGCGAAATTCCCGATTCGGTCAATCACTAATCCATACTCATGAATAAATAGACAGCAGTCAACATACTATTCGTGCTCATACAGCTTTTTTATGTTTAACATTTTATAAAAGTAAAATGAGAAATAGATTGAATCTTTTATATATACTTATTCTTATGTACTTATTCTTTTATATATAAATACTTTTGTAATTTTTTTTCTTTTTCATAGTAGAGTTATGTATTATCTGAATTCTTATAGAAAGATATCAAACAATATCAATTTATTGAGGTTACAAAATTTTCATATAAAAACTTCAGAAAAAATTTTAAGAATTAAAGCTTATAATTTTTTTTTTTTTTTTTTTTTTTATGTATTTAGAAGCATTTCAAAATCTTTATTACAATTTCAAGAAGGTTTAAAAATATGAAAAGAATGTTTAATTTTTTTAAAATAATCTATTTAAAGTCACATTTCAATTTGCTTATTTCAGTCATCTTTTGATTAATATAATTGACTTATTGTTGAATTTTAGTACAAATTTCTTATTAATTTTATTTCACCATTACAGACTTATAAACGCTAACTTGTTTTATTGTGTGACAGAGGCTAGATGTTTGTGATAGAACTTGCATGTGTTCCTATATTTATCCTATTTTTATTTTATTTATTGAAAGAAAGTTTTTTGATAGTAATCCTGCTGCTTATGTAACATTACTAATAGAAGAGATTGAAGAGCGGGTGGCTGCTATCCAGAAACCAATCAGAGACAGGAGCAAACCCTTTGCGGATATGACACAGCAAAAATTTATAAAAGAATTCAGAGTAAATAAGGAAATAGCTCTGTATCTAACTGAAAATTTATAAAAGAATTCAGAGTAAATAAGGAAATAGCTCTGTATCTAACTGAAAATTTATAAAAGAATTCAGAGTAAATAAGGAAATAGCTCTGTATCTAACTGAAAATTTATAAAAGAATTCAGAGTAAATAAGGAAATAGCTCTGTATCTAACTGAAAATTTATAAAAGAATTCAGAGTAAATAAGGAAATAGCTCTGTATCTAACTGAAAATTTATAAAAGAATTCAGAGTAAATAAGGAAATAGCTCTGTATCTAACTGAAAATTTATAAAAGAATTCAGAGTAAATAAGGAAATAGCTCTGTATCTAACTGAAAATTTATAAAAGAATTCAGAGTAAGGAAATAGCTCTGTATCTAACTGAAAATTTAAAAGGTGAACTGAAAGATGAAAGGACTCCACCATTCATAACAAGGGCAATTAATTGATTTTTATCAGGAGTATAATTTAATTTCAAAGCTTGATCTGTATTCCTTTGAATATTGGAAGGGGGAGGGGGGGATTGTATTACTTTGTCGCAAAATGTCCATATGATACTTGTGTTCTATTATAAAATTCTGGTGAGATACCCATTTAAAATTTTTTTATTATGCTGCATTTTTTCCTTCATTATAAATAAATATATTTTTAAAGATTTTATGTTTACTGTAATGACTTTTGGCATATATATTTTTATTTTGATGATAATAAGTGATTTTCTTATATAATTCTAACTTTTTGCTTAAAATTTTTTATTTTATTTGAAATAAACACATGTAAAATTTGTTTTCACATGATGATTAATTCTTACTTCAGGATAATCTTCATTGTGTGAAAGTTTTGCAGGACATCCACATGTTCTTGAATGTACTATATATATATATATGTATTTCCTTTTAAACTTTTACTGTGTTACACTGTTAAAAATCTTCAGCTTTTGCTGCAGACACACCCCATCGCTTTTAGAGAAAACGGTTACTTTACTATATTATGAAGTATTTTCAATGGTCAAAATAGAGATATTCTATAAAAGCAGTGGAGTGACTATGCAGCAAAAGCTGAAGATTTTTTACAGTTTACTTTATTAAATTTTTATTGTAGATTTCCAACTTTATTTTTGTTTTATAGCTTTTCAAATGTTTATTATTTTAAAATAAAGTAGTACATTTCTTATTATACATATCTTTACAGATGTCATGCTGAATAAAAACGTACTATAAGTTTATGATACACATATTCAAGGCCAGATTTAGACATGGGCCTGTCCCCCACAGTGACAAAAGGAGCAGCAACTAAAGTTATGAAATTATTTGTTTTACTTATATATATTTTTTTTAAATGCAGAATCAGTAAGAATGATAGTACATATCACTATGGAGTTATGTTCTTTTGGACGTACTAATTTAAAATAAGCAATTGATGTCTCAGGTTTAAATGGCAATGCAATGTTTAGCTATTGAAATATTAGAAACTGTATGTTTTTGCTTAGAACTTATAAATTAAAGAAAACATCTCTTATCAATGCCCTTTAGAAAGTAAAATATTCAAAATATTTTTTCATAATTTTAGATTTTATCACTGATATTACAAAGCAGTGATCAATAGTTTTTTTATAACTTACGATACATATATCTGAAGAAACAGACGCCTGAATTCTGTAATAATGTACAGACACCTGTTCTTTTGTGTCTTTTTTTAAAATTTCAAACAACAAAGGTATGGCGAATTATTATGGGTCCTTGAAACAAAAAATTTAGTCCAATTCTTATCGATAACATTTTGCCTAATATCATAAATATTTCTCTTTTGTTAGAGTAGTATCATAAAGACGTTTTAACTGTATGGTCTGTAATTTACATTTAATACTTCTGTAATTTGCTTAAAAAATGTAATACTACTGATGCACCACGCTTGATAGAAAGCTGGAGCGAACTGCGCATGGGCGAAAATGGCTAGTCCATGCCGAAAATGGGGAAGTCCGTAAGCCGTAAGTACGCTGCCTGAGATAAAGAGTGGTGATTTTAGCTTCTTTTGCCGGGGCTATTCTCCCTACAGTGTGAATGGAATTGGCTTGGCACTCTGCCAACCGGGGTTCTTAGAAGCGTGGTTGAACAGTATGTATATAACTTTTTGTTGTATGTTTTGTCATAGATTTTGTTAGCTCTTAATTTTTATGGAAGTGGCAGCTACCAAACAAGAGTTGCTCCGGTGCTCCAAGTTAGTCAGCCAACAGTTAGGCTATTAATAAAATCCTGCTGCAGCACATTATTAAATTTCCTACATTAGATGAGCAGCAACACATAAAGCAAAGATATTATT
Organism: Maratus michaelseni; assembly: GCA_963931845.1. Taxonomy (NCBI): domain Eukaryota; kingdom Metazoa; phylum Arthropoda; class Arachnida; order Araneae; family Salticidae; genus Maratus; species Maratus michaelseni. Next base: position 225,659,826 of record OZ007596.1, read on the forward strand.
GTTGTGGAGTTTTGGGGTTCTTTCTAAAACACAACTTACTTAAACTTAAAAAGCTCATTTATTACTCAATCTTCACTTGACAATTAAATATTTAGAAAAAAATAAGTATACCCTGATTAGCTCCACTGAAATCTGTTGCCATGGAAAAGGTAGCAAATTATATTAAACTAATCAAAATATCAAAACTTAAGAATCCGAATAGGTTAATACAACAATGATAATTTTGAACTCATCATTTTAAGACAATATTAAATGTAGTAAGGGGCAACAGATTTCTAAATCAAGTAGCATACTGGATTGCATAAAGAACACCCAACTCCACTCCAACCCGATCAAGCTCAAATCTCCATACACATTAAATTAACAAAAGTATAATCATCATATAATTTGGAAAAATGCAGACAACCTGAAATTCCTCCAATATGAGGACCAAAAGGGGAAAGAGTTAAATCCGTTAATAGAATAGGGATATGATGATGTACTAAAATTTTAGAACAACCATAGAGATTCTGAACAAGATCCGATCGGTTAACCAAGAATCGTATAGTGGTGTATAATGACTGGATATTTTTTTTTTTTTTTTTTTTTTTACTTTTTAAAATAAAACAATTTTGGTGTATATTTTAGAAAAACAATGTTTCTGAAAGAGGAGAGTTAAAGCTTAATTTAACATTTTATGAAATTAAATTTAATATTACTGTTTCACTTATTAATCTATCCATCCTTAAATCAAGATCAAAAATACGATTGTATAACATTGAGTGAACTTCAATTTATGTTCATTAAAACAGTCAGTTATGAATTTAAACTTAAGAAATTTTAAAGTCCTAATTTAATAAAGTTGAATTTTCTCTCCCTTTTTTTTTTTTTTTTTTTTAATTAATCACAGAAAGGTTAGGCCATTCTTATAGGTCTACTGTGAATATAAAAAATTAATTATTTAGAGATTTATACACAGAAAAACATACCAACTTTGATAATAAACAAAAAAAAACACAATTTATTTGAACATTTAAAATAATGAAGCAACTAAGTTATCAAAAATAATCTTAATAAAACAATATAACAGCTGATCTTTTAAGTTGAAACCACTCACTGGTTACTTTTAAATTACACATCATATTTTTAAAATTACCATCATATTACCATTTAATGGTCGTTCAAACATACAAACATTATATATTAACCTACAGACTATTTCTGTTCATAATGTTTATTCTTATTGAAATTATCCAAAGATATTCATTTCACTTTTAAACTCTGGTATAGCAAACATATTTTTTTTTTTTTTTTTTTTTAAAGAGGTACAAATAAATAAAAAGAAAAACTATGCAAATAGTACTTACAACAGGTAGAGAGTTCTACAATTTTAGTCAATGGGCACTTAGGAGCATTTCCTCCTTTTTCAAAATCTGATGAAGCACTTAAGCTGGAGTATTCAGGCTGGGGAAAAATTCAGACGTGGTTTCAAGCTAACATTCATCAATCCTCTCATCTCACTGCATCACTTGCCATCAACTACTAGGTCCATCATCTAGTCCGGAGGGGAAAATCGTTCTACGGTCCAGAACTTCACCGTCGGAGTCAGTAATTTCACCTTCCTGAAGCATGTGTTTTATTCGAAGATAGCCATCACCGTAACTCAGAACACTACGACTTCTAACGACCGGTTTAGTTCAATATCTATAATCACTTCTGATGGTTAAGAAGTCATAATCTTGGAGCGCCACTACGCCAAAAAAAAAATAGGCTACACATATCTTCTTCTTAATTTCTCGTTAACAGTTATAGATCCGCAATTCGAAAATGCCCTTATAGCCTCTTTTCATCATAACATCATGATTTAGGATGGTTAATGTACGGCCATCAATGCCCCACTCTCAAAAAAAAAAATCTTCCAGAAACCTGTCCGCCTTCAACAACTTCGCGATCCAGCCCACAGGCCAATCTTCGAGCCCCGTAATAAGTCGAATTTTTTTTACGAGTCAAACGACAGGTCTCTTGGCCAAGCAACAAGTGTCGTAAACATTCATTCTCCCGCGCTGCTTGAAAAACGGGGCCGATCCACTCAGCCAGGGGTACGGGAATGGAAACAAAAGGAAAAATGGACTCATCGTGAAGACTACAGCTTGCCGCTCCACTCTGCCGGCCGCTTCATGGGGGAAGGAAACCATGCATCACCCCCATGGCGTGTGCTGAAGGGGGGTCCTGTTAGCCTCTGTTTACATGGGCGCCAGCTATCCGCCTGATAGCAGAGCCAATTGAAGCCTGACGTAAACTTACAAAGCCTAATTGCGTGTATAGTACACTCATAAGATAACGTAATTCTTATACAGGGCGGTCGGTCATTCTTATATCAAAGTCAGACTAGATGACTCCAAATTTTCCACCTGTGCAGTCTACTGACAAAACATCCCTCCCTTGCTGTCTGCTTTTCGTATTTGAAAAACAGGAAGCTACGTTAGACTATAAACGTTGAAATTACTTTGCAAAAAGAAAAAGAAAGAAGAAAAAATAAAAACTGATTTTATTATAATTATTACAATTACTTTTATTTATTTAAATTTTTATTAGAAACAGAAAAAAAGAGTGCTTTTAAATAAATGTTGAGAAAGTGATTTAAATAATTAATGTAGATTAAAAAAAAAAAATTTGTTGAAACCAACCGTAACAAGATTGCTGCCCCCGGCTAATTAAAAAAAATTTTTTTTTGAGAAAACAAATTATTTTTTTGAAAGGTAACTTGGTACCACATGGCATGCTGGGACCTCAACACTGAAAAAACTGACCCACAAACACAGATCATACATCGATCCGGGACGGGATCCAGAGAGTTCACCGCTGAAATACCACCCTGACAATATATTCCGGATATATACAACCAGAGCTCGCACATCCGTAGAAACCATTACCTAAAATATTACCTGAAACATGACCATAAAAGAGTACTACCAGAGGAGGGACCACAAGGCTGATTTTACCACTAAAATGACCAAGATATTTTCTGCACCTGTAAAAGAACACATGTTCCACCTGATTGTGAAACCTCACTTCCCTACTACTGTCATTCCTACGCATAACTGCATCCTTCCTGAGACTTCTGGCAACAGAACTGTAAATAATACATAAATTGAATTTTGAAAAAAAAAATTAGCCGAAAAAGAAGAGAAGTGCCCACTGATTAATTGTCACTATACTGCTTATATACATAACTTCAATAATTGGCATCACAGTATATTACAACACTATCTATTAATGTAAATAAGTACTAGTAATATCATAGTTACAACACTGTAAATGTCAATGAAATTTGTAAAACACATATTAATTCTATTATACAAAAATACACAAGAGCAACTGGTGACACACAAAAAAAAATATATACATATACATCTGTAAGACACAAATTATGGTATCACAGACCATGTTAGAGAATTACGCACACAATTGTAACAATTTTATATGAGAACACATGTTTGTTTTCGAACACAGTCTAATGATTCGGGATATTATGTAGATTTTACAAATGCACGTACAAGTAATGTGCATGGGAAAGAGTATCTCTGCCTCTGTGCTACTTATAGCAAAAAGCAGTTTCGGGCCTTTTGGGCACTACAGGGAAAACATTCCACAAAATAAAATAAAAAACAGGGGTGGTGACATATATCACCAGGAAGGAAAACACACATTCCACAAAAATAGGAAGTAGAATAAATAAAATAGTTAATTTTAGCACTTTTAGCCACACACAACAACATACAGGCATGTACATGAGACAGTATGTACTAGAAAAAGAAAAAGGGCCCACACTCCTTAAAGTTTAAGCTCAAATAAAACCACAAACTGTACAGTAAATAATAAATCTATCTAGTTAAAATGTAGAAATTAAAGTAAACACATACTTAAAAAGTTATATACAAAACACTGATGCATTAAAAAAAACTGAACTAAACAGATCTACCTCGGCAAAAGGGCATACAAAACACAACATCCTAAAAAAATTTTAAAGTAACAAAAATTACATTCGTTTCTTTTTTTTTTTTTTTGCAAAAATATACCCAAAATCTACGAAAACGGGGTGCGGACGGGTATATACCACATAATCTACCATAAAACAGACAAAAACCTTAAGTATAGGCATAAAAAGGGTTAAAAATGCCTACATGAGAGTATCAACACACAACCAAAACAAACCTTTAATACGCTAGAAAAACTAAGTTCTGTTTTAAAAATGTCAAAAAAAAAAAATTAAATATACATACACATTAACTAAACTATAAATAAATACAAATAAACAAGGTAAAATTGAATAAAAATGCTTGAATAACGAAAAAAGGTAGTTAGTATTTATAACTCGGACGGTCTCTTCTATCCCGTAGCGAATAGTCGGTTCTAGAAATCGATATTGAACGACTACTTCTATTCGATTTAGCAGCTGGACGAATCGATGAACGAGACCTGCGCGAATCGCTGTGCTCAGCAGTTGAACTGCTTTCTGCCGTGGCTGAATCTTTACCTACGCGCATTTCACTGCCTTCTGCCGTTGCTAAATTTTTATTTACGCACATCTCGTTATTCTCTGCCGCTGCAATCTCCGGAGAAATGGGAGGTGGGGGAGAGGGATTTATGATTTCAGTCGCGTCGCTGTCTGTTTCCTCCACTTCCGGCGCTACCGGAGTTTCGTTATTGTTGACGTTCACTACTGCTGGTGCGCGGTTACTATCATATGGTGCCCAGGGAATGAATCGGTTACGCTTACACCTGCGTACAGGAGGAGAATCGCGCGGTTGGTGTGGTGAATCGATGGTCACGTTTTCAGTCGATCCCAGGCCAATTGTTTGTTTTGGTTTACTGGACCAGATGGGGAGTCTGTCTTTGAAAGAAGACAACCTGTCAACATGGACAACCTGACAATTTTTGGGATTAGCAACTAGCGCTATTTTAAAATTAACCTCATTTAGCTTCTCAATTATAGTAAAAGGACCATTATTTTGCTTGCTTAATTTTTTTGTATTACCAGGGGCGACTGTGGGTGTAAATAACCACACAAGATCTCCTATTTTAAAATTTTTATCAACAGCTGTCTTTTCACGGTATTTTTCCTGCTGCTCAGAAACTTTAATTAAATTACTATGTACTTCAGTGTATACTTTTTGAAGAGCTGGGATTAAGAGTTCGCAAAAAGAGGGTGCATCATTATAATTAAAAGAAGGTGGTTGAGAAAAGAGATTATATGGTAGATTCATATTTCTGCCATACATAACTGCAGCTGGGCTAAGTTTAGTTGAAGAGTGGACAGCTGAACGCATAGCTAGTAGTGCAAATTTGAGTTTAGTGTCCCAGTCAGATTGATTTTGGTTGACTATGTGACAAAGTGCATTTTTAAGAGTACGATTCTGTCTCTCCACTTGCGAGTTGCCAGCCGGGTGATAAGATGAGGTCTTAATATGATTAATACCAAACATTTTATATACGTGCTCTATCGCATCTGAAATTAGATTCTTCGCGTTGTCCGTCGTAATAAAACAGGGCGCACCGTAGCGTGATATGAAATCAGCTAAAGTGTCCGCAATGACATCTGAAGTGGTTGAACTAACCGCATATGCTTCTGGCCACTTAGTAAATGAATCTATATATGCGACAATATACTTATTTCCCGAAAAAGTTTGCGGTAAGGGTCCAATGAGATCCAAATGAACCTTGTTCATGGGAAACTGGGGGGTCGGCATACGTTGCAGAGGGGCGAGCTGGTTCGCTCTATAAGCTCTCTTCTGCTGGCAACTAATACATGACTCCACTAGATGCTTGACATCTGACGACATTCCTGGCCAATAGAAGTGCTCACGAATGCGATCAATGGTCTTTTGAAAGGCTTGATGACAAGCCGCTAGGGACTCATGTGTTAGTGCAAAAACTTGAGTAACCAATTCTTTTGGCACGACTAACTTTACAGATTTATTCAAAATAGCTGACTCCCTTGTATCCTCACAAACTAAAATGTCATCTCTAAAAAAAAATTTCATGTATTTAGGAGCAATTTCTACACCTTGGTCTAGTTTTCTTGCAATCTCGCAGCATTTCTTGTCTGATTTTTGTAATTCACCAATTTTTTCAAGTAGATTAGAATGAGGCATAAAAGTAACTTCCTTTTCGACTTGTATACAAAAATTACAATTAACAGTATCATTGGAGTTATCATTGTTGACATACCTCGAAAGGAAATCTGCGACACTGTTACACTTACCTTTAACAAACTTGATTGTAAAATTAAAGTCTGAGAGAGTGCAGATCCATTTAGCCATGCGAGATGTAGGGTCGTGAATTTTTAACATAAATGTAAGAGGCGCATGGTCTGTATAGATGAAAAAATGGGTATTAGCAATGTAACATTTGAAGTGGGCAGTAGCCCAAACTAAAGCTAGTAATTCCCTTTCAGTGGTGGAGTAGCGGGTCTCAGCATCTTTCAATTTTCTGCTGGCAAAGGCAACAGGATGGAGCATGTTATTTTCATCTAATTGTGATAACACTGCCCCTAATGCTTCGCCACTGGCATCAGTATATAAATGGAATTCTTTCTCAAAATCAGGGAGTGCAAGACATGGTTTTGAAATAAGAGCCATTTTAAGGTCTTCAAATTCTTTCTGTGCATCTTCATTCCACGAAAATTTTCCTGTCTCTTTCGTTAAGTTGATTAGATTTTTAGCTCTCTTAGTAAAATCTGGTATAAATCTCCTATAGAAAGATAGAGTTCCAATAAATGACCTAACAGCCTTTCGGGTAGTTGGAGGTTTAAAATTTTCTATTACGGCAATATTTTTATTGATAGGTGATACTTGGCCACTACAAATCTCAAAACCTAGATATTGTATTTTATTCGAAAGGAAAGTGCATTTACTGGGCTTAAGTTTAAGTTTATGCAGTCTTAACCTTTCAAAGACCATGCTAAGCTTCTCAAAATGAGAATTAACATCACTGGAGGCAATTACAATGTCGTCGATATAAACAAGAATTCCAAGATTGCCTAAATCACCGAAAATAGCATTCATAAGTCTTTGGAAACTGTTACCTGAATTTGAGAGCCCAAAACAGTTACGGGTCCACTCAAAAAGTCCTTTGTGGGTGATTATAGCAGTTTTATGCCTATCCTCTGGGTGAATAACCTGTTGAAAAAACCCACTAGTTAAATCTAGCGTTGAAAAAAATTTAGCCCCACTTAAAGCATCAACAGAGTCGGTAATGTTAGGTATTGGGTAAGCATCTTTAACAAGATTTTTATTTAATCTTCTGTAGTCAACAGCAAGTCGATAGGAACCGTCTGATTTCCGAACCAGAATAACCGGAGAAGCAAATTCAGACATGGAAGGGGAAATTATGTCCGCCTGTAACAAAGTATTAAGTTGGTCTTCCATTTCTTGACATAATTTGTAGGGGACTCTATAAGCTTTGCCTTTAACTGGTTTATTTGAAGTTAAGTTAATTTCATGCGGGATTGTATCACAGCCGGGTAAATCTAAGACCGATGCTGCAAATACATCTTTGTTTTTGTCTAGAAAATTTTGCATTTTAAGTTTTAATGGGGGTTCTAAATGATCTAAATTAATTTCAGAGCTCCAAGTGAGATCAGCGTGATCAAAGTCACCAATTGGAGGGGCCAAATTTATATTATAGGTTAATTTATTATCAGTTACGGGTATATTTGACTGGTCTACACATTTTTGAATTTTGGCAACAAAGGTTCCTTTATTTAAATGAATACTATTGTCTGAAAAATTTGCAAATGAGATATATAGGCCATGTTCTTTAGTGCAAATGGCTCTGGAGGTAAGGAGACCTTGATTTAAATTTTTCGCCAAAGGTTCTAACATAACAATATCATTTTCCTTAATAAAATTTTCCTTATAACTTTTAACCTGGGCTAACATTTTTGACTGCGGGGGAATTGAAATTTTGCTACATAACACAGCGAAACTTATATTTTTATTTTTATTGGTTTTATCACTACTGCTATCTTCATTGCTCTCCTCCTCGACTTCAGGTACCTTATCCTCTATACTTACCAAATCTTCACTTTCATCAATATTACAAATTTCAGTAGTCTCTTCAGCTAAATTACCCTGAGTTACCTGACTCGCTGCTGAAAGAATGTTGTCGACACTTTGAATACTTGAAAAATTTTCAGTGTTATTACCCTCAGAGCTACCGCCTGATGTTGTTTGCATGCAAAAGTTCTGCGCAACACTTTCAACTTCCTTATCTGACTCAGTTTGAATGACTATCTCAACATCTTTTCTCATATTACTCAACTGCGGGTCCTGAACTACCATATTTTCACTACTATGATTCCCATTTTCAATATTAACTGAGTCATGAACTTTCTCACATGCACAATTTTCAGGAGGGCTATTTGCATTACTACTTTTTGAATTCTCCCCTACTTTGTTGACACATTTTATATTTACAGAATTATTTTTAACACAATCATTATTTATACAATTATTATTAGAATTTACACTATATACAGAGTTAGAAATATTTACAGAATTAGTAGCAAGACAAGTATTACACCCTGAAGTATTACTTGGGGTTTCTACGCTTTGTTTACATTGGCCTGAAACTGGCACTTTAAGAGCGACAGCATTTGTATCACAATTTATACTTGCCCGGTACTCTTTCAAAAATGGCATTCCCAAAATCATATTAAATTCCTCTGCTAATTTACCTTCCACTACATAGAATTCAGCTTGACATTGAACATTATCAAAAACAAATTTTAAAAATACTTTCTTATTTAGGTGAACTTTCTCACCGGTGACAGTCATAATGGGGATATTGCAATTCTCCATTTCAAAATTCTCTAAACAGTTACAATCAGTACCACTCAGGAGATTAATTGCAGAACCCGTGTCACATAATGCATTTAGGCAAACTTTATTTATGTAAATTCTTGCAGTTGGTAATGTATATGATTGGGGCTGAAACATACTATACACAGTTGGGGGGTCCAGGGGCCTGTTGGGGATCGACTTGACCACATCTGATCCGGCCACTAATAGTTTAAAGCCTCACTTTCATTGTTAGCTACTGGGGTGTTATTTACCGCCTGCTCTTCATTTCTGTTCGCAGCTGTGCTCCTATTGTTTTGGTAATAACCACCTCTTCTTCCCCTATATCCGCCTCGCTGATTGTGGTTCCCTCTAGGATTTTCACCTCTGTTTCTATAATTTTGCCCACGGCTCCTGAAATTTTGACCACCTCCCCTTCTAAAATTATAGTCGACAAAATTTAGTGGACAATCTCTGGCATAGTGGCCTTGTACGGAGCACCTATAGCAGGTTACGGGTCTTACCTCTTGGTTTTTCTCCTGTACATCCCTAGCCCTAAGATCAACTAAACTGTCTATCTTAGCTGCTAAAACATCAATTTGAGATTTTAGTTGGTCTATCTCCTTCTTTTGTGAGCTATCTTGCTGAAAAACTGCAGCACAGGGTAGGTTTTGGGTCAAATTAGGGTTGAGAATTTCCTCGCGGTGGTTGTAGAAAGGGTTAATGCTCCTATAAGCCTTTTCCTCAAGAAGCGCAATTTTGAGGACCTCTTCTGGGGATTGTGGATTTCTCGCAATTACCCCCTTTCGCACTTCTGGTGTAAGATTGCTCAACAGCATGGAATGTAGTAGAGCCGTTCGGCTTTTATCGACTACTTCACCCTGGATACCTTCAATTACAAGGGCTCTTAATGACATATCATATGCCTTGTCATAAAACTCCTGAACACTCATATTGGGTGGCTGTTTAAAATTTAAAAAATGACTGAGGGCAACATCTGGTGTGGCCTGTGAAGTATAACTCTCTTTTAAGATTTTTAATAGCTCATCAGATGTTTTTGCTTTGTGAATTTTTATTCGCCTAGAAGCAGCTCCTGATAATCTAGCTAACAAAACGAATTTTTTTCTCCTCCTCATTCCAGTCGAATAATTTGGCAAAACTCTCAAATTTCTCAGAAAAATCTGAGAAGCAGACTGAGCTGGCCTCTCCATTGAATGGGGGAATGTTTGACAAATTATCCACTAAAGCATTTTTTCGCTGAATAGTGGCAATTGCTTCCGAGTGCTTATCAGCCATAGTTAGAGTTAGAAAATGACAAACAAACCAAAAAGAAAATGAAAAAAAGGGGGGGGGGGACAACTTAAAAATGAGAAAAAGAGAGGGGAAAGGAAAACCTTATAAATACATAAAACTTAAGTACAGGACTATGCTTTTTGTAAATAAGAAAAGGTTATGCTCACAAGGCATAATTTTGACTGGGAATTGTAGCTTACTAGCACAGAGAGAGAGCCTAGACCTCTTTTTACACTTGAACATATAAATAAAATTTTAATTGCAAAAACACCCAGTTGCTCTTGGATACATAAATACATACAAGTAAAAAAAATCAATAACCCAGAGATCGAATCCTGGTCTCGGCACCATTTGTTGTGGAGTTTTGGGGTTCTTTCTAAAACACAACTTACTTAAACTTAAAAAGCTCATTTATTACTCAATCTTCACTTGACAATTAAATATTTAGAAAAAAATAAGTATACCCTGATTAGCTCCACTGAAATCTGTTGCCATGGAAAAGGTAGCAAATTATATTAAACTAATCAAAATATCAAAACTTAAGAATCCGAATAGGTTAATACAACAATGATAATTTTGAACTCATCATTTTAAGACAATATTAAATGTAGTAAGGGGCAACAGATTTCTAAATCAAGTAGCATACTGGATTGCATAAAGAACACCCAACTCCACTCCAACCCGATCAAGCTCAAATCTCCATACACATTAAATTAACAAAAGTGTAATCATCATATAATTTGGAAAAATGCAGACAACCTGAAATTCCTCCAATATGAGGACCAAAAGGGGAAAGAGTTAAATCCGTTAATAGAATAGGGATATGATGATGTACTAAAATTTTAGAACAACCATAGAGATTCTGAACAAGATCCGATCGGTTAACCAAGAATCGTATAGTGGTGTATAATGACTGGATATTTTTTTTTTTTTTTTTTTTTTTACTTTTTAAAATAAAACAATTTTGGTGTATATTTTAGAAAAACAATGTTTCTGAAAGAGGAGAGTTAAAGCTTAATTTAACATTTTATGAAATTAAATTTAATATTACTGTTTCACTTATTAATCTATCCATCCTTAAATCAAGATCAAAAATACGATTGTATAACATTGAGTGAACTTCAATTTATGTTCATTAAAACAGTCAGTTATGAATTTAAACTTAAGAAATTTTAAAGTCCTAATTTAATAAAGTTGAATTTTCTCTCCCTTTTTTTTTTTTTTTAATTAATCACAGAAGGGTTAGGCCATTCTTATAGGTCTACTGTGAATATAAAAAATTAATTATTTAGAGATTTATACAAAGAAAAACATACCAACTTTGATAATAAACAAAAAAAAACACAATTTATTTGAACATTTAAAATAATGAAGCAACTAAGTTATCAAAAATAATCTTAATAAAACAATATAACAGCTGATCTTTTAAGTTGAAACCACTCACTGGTTACTTTTAAATTACACATCATATTTTTAAAATTACCATCATATTACCATTTAATGGTCGTTCAAACATACAAACATTATATATTAACCTACAGACTATTTCTGTTCATAATGTTTATTCTTATTGAAATTATCCAAAGATATTCATTTCACTTTTAAACTCTGGTATAGCAAACATATTTTTTTTTTTTTTTTTTTTTTTTTAAAGAGGTACAAATAAATAAAAAGAAAAACTATGCAAATAGTACTTACAACAGGTAGAGAGTTCTACAATTTTAGTCAATGGGCACTTAGGAGCATTTCCTCCTTTTTCAAAATCTGATGAAGCACTTAAGCTGGAGTATTCAGGCTGGGGAAAAATTCAGACGTGGTTTCAAGCTAACATTCATCAATCCTCTCATCTCACTGCATCACTTGCCATCAACTACTAGGTCCATCATCTAGTCCGGAGGGGAAAATCGTTCTACGGTCCAGAACTTCACCGTCGGAGTCAGTAATTTCACCTTCCTGAAGCATGTGTTTTATTCGAAGATAGCCATCACCGTAACTCAGAACACTACGACTTCTAACGACCGGTTTAGTTCAATATCTATGATCACTTCTGATGGTTAAGAAGTCATAATCTTGGAGCGCCACTACGCCAAAAAAAAATAGGCTACACATATCTTCTTCTTAATTTCTCGTTAACAGTTATAGATCCGCAATTCGAAAATGCCCTTATAGCCTCTTTTCATCATAACATCATGATTTAGGATGGTTAATGTAGGGCCATCAATGCCCCACTCTCAAAAAAAAAAATCTTCCAGAAACCTGTCCGCCTTCAACAACTTCGCGATCCAGCCCACAGGCCAATCTTCGAGCCCCGTAATAAGTCGAATTTTTTTTACGAGTCAAACGACAGGTCTCTTGGCCAAGCAACAAGTGTCGTAAACATTCATTCTCCCGCGCTGCTTGAAAAACGGGGCCGATCCACTCTGCCAGGGGTACGGGAATGGAAACAAAAGGAAAAATGGACTCATCGTGAAGACTACAGCTTGCCGCTCCACTCTGCCGGCCGCTTCATGGGGGAAGGAAACCATGCATCACCCCCATGGCGTGTGCTGAAGGGGGGTCCTGTTAGCCTCTGTTTACATGGGCGCCAGCTATCCGCCTGATAGCAGAGCCAATTGAAGCCTGACGTAAACTTACAAAGCCTAATTGCGTGTATAGTACACTCATAAGATAACGTAATTCTTATACAGGGCGGTCGGTCATTCTTATATCAAAGTCAGACTAGATGACTCCAAATTTTCCACCTGTGCAGTCTACTGACAAAACATCCCTCCCTTGCTGTCTGCTTTTCGTATTTGAAAAACAGGAAGCTACGTTAGACTATAAACGTTGAAATTACTTTGCAAAAAGAAAAAGAAAGAAGAAAAAATAAAAACTGATTTTATTATAATTATTACAATTACTTTTATTTATTTAAATTTTTATTAGAAACAGAAAAAAAGAGTGCTTTTAAATAAATGTTGAGAAAGTGATTTAAATAATTAATGTAGATTAAAAAAAAAAATTTGTTGAAACCAACCGTAACATTATGATCGATACGGCATTCCTTGGACAATTGACTGTACCCATGTTGAAATAGTACAGCCAAAAAATGTGCGTAATGTAAATTCAAACAGGAATAGAAGCATGTGCTATATGAACAGAAAGGGATATTATACCCTTAATGTGCAGATGGTAATATTTTAATTCAGTACTCTTTGTATTATTCAGACCAGAAAGATAAATTAACAAAAATAGTTGCCAATCATCAATCATGTTTATCGCTGTCAATCTCCAAACGAGTTCAAAACAGTAATTTAATATATTCATAACATCATTAAAAATAATAAATATTATAAAAACAAAATAGCACTTATTTAGTTAATATTTATTAAATACATAATATCAGGTTGGCAGCTTTTAAGGTAAAATATATTTATGATGTTATTTTATTTTTCTATATGGTGTTATGCCATCAGATAGAATATTACATTATATTTGTCTTCAATAAAATGATAAAACATCTATTTATTGAAAAACAGAATAATAATAGTTTTTAATTATATTGTTTTAAAAGTTCTATATCATTTGTGATAACCAAAATACATTTATTTTTTTACATACCTACTTACTACTTTATATATGTACTTCTCCTTTTTATAGAAAAACAAACATATATATATAGACCGGGAGGCGGCAGCACAATCAATCACCTCATCGAGTTCACGGCTGAAATTCCAGAATTAGTTAAAACTTGATCCGTATATTAAAACGCATTCGGTCTGCCAAGGTACAACTTGGCAGACCAATTGTGTTTTAATATGAGAATCAAGTTTTAACTAATTCTGGAATTTCAGCCGTGAACTCTATGAGGTGATTGTCTGTGTTGCCGCCTCCCGGTCTATATGTAATTCATTGATTTCTGTAATTACTCTATTTACTAGATAGCAGATGATAATCTAAAGATACATTCCATTACGACAAGATACCCTGGCAGCGTACACGATGCATTCATTTGGAGACATAGTGGCGTGAGGTCATACCTCCTAAACAACTTTAACCAGAACAGCAGTACATGGTTGTTAGGTTTGTATATCTATACTAATAAAAGAAAGTTTCGCTCTGTGTGTGTGTGTGTGTCTGTCTGTCTGTGTGTGTGTCTGTCTGTTGGCGATGGCTAGGAAAATCTAGCCCACCTAGAAGGCTGGAAATTTAGGTGTGGATAGTCCAAGGTCTGACCATGTGCACCTGAGCCTCAGAATTTTAATATTTTGATAATTAGCCTAGATATTAATTAGATTCTCATTAACCATCGCTTCTAAAATATCATCTTTTAAATCAAAATGGCGAAAGAAATGGACAGGTGCGTTGGATTTGCGACCGGAAATGAACAAATTCAAAATTATTTAACTAATTAGCGAATTTTAAGAAAACTAATTGAGATATCAAATTGCAAATTTCTGAGCATATGTAAAAAAATATTCTTTATTTGACTATGTGATTTTTGAAAAATTCGGTTGGTAATTTTTTTTAATTTACGCAAAAAATTGCCAAAATTTCTTTCGGCGCCAGTGAAAAGGACCCGAGAAATTTTCAGACAGGGATCGGCTTTTATTAAAAACTGAATTACAAAGAGATCTGTTTCTCTGGCTGATCCCTCTCATTTAGTTTGCGAAAATGAAAGGAAATAATTGCCAAATTTTACTAATGAACAAATATTTAGGTAACTAATTAAGATATAGATTTGAAATTGAGGTCGGGAAGGGGTGTCATCTGCCGGCTATTTTAGCGTAGCGTCTTCGTTATGTTCTAATTATCAGAAAAATGTAATTCTTTTTTTAATGATCGCGTTAATGTACGTGACGGTGGTTCTCATGAACAAATTATTCATTATATTTGCAGGTATGGGGAGGGAGGGGTTAACACCTTTCTCTGAGATTGTAATTATCTCGGGCCCGAGCAACGCTGGGTGGGTTAGCTAGTAAATTAATAAAACCTAAAAATCTGTGATATAGCTTCAAAATATATTTCATAGCAGTAAAAAATTATAATAAGTACTCAATTCTTTTCTCAAAGATAAGCTTGAAATAAACCGTTTGCATTTGAAGCAATCTTTTTTTTTTAATTCTTTGTGTGTAGTAATTTATAATTTATATTATACTATGCTCATAAATGATATAATTTAGATAAGAACTTTCTAGTTCTTAGCATTTATTATGTTAATATAAGTTTATATTTTTCTTTTTCCTCTGTAGGAGACAGTGGTTATCCTCTAGAACCATGGCTCCTAACGCCATTTCCAGATCCAGATGCAGGAACTGTACAAGAAAGGTTTAACAGATGACATGCATTTGCACGTAATGGTGTTGAGCACTGCTTTGGGGTCTTGAAATCTAGATTTAGATGCTTATCAAGGCACAGAGTATTACATTATGCTCCAACAAAAGCATTGCTAATAGTAAATGCTTGTGCTGTTATCCATAACTTATGTCGTCACTATGGGCTCGAGTTAGACAATGATGAACCGCTTCACCCTGATGACTTAATATCTATTTTTACCAATTGTGAAGTTACTGACAACAACCTATTACCAATTGTACGCGGGGTGAGACACCGCGTTGCAATTACGATGTAAAAATTATTAATTTCAAGTTGTCATTTCAGAGTATCACAGATTTTTTAAAAATGGTATTTTTTGATATTTTTCATAAAGAATTAGAATAAATTGCTGCTACTTTTTCATGCTATTACAAGGGCTATTCGGAAAATAAGTTATGTTTATGAATAAAAAACAACAATGAAAGAAAACTTTTTTTATTATTTACATTTGAAAGGCACATTATTCAGCTACTTTTCAAAATAATCGGCGTATAAATTAAACTATTAATCCTAAATTAAAACATTAATCACCAGCATAGAATTTTGCTGCCTGACACTTCAACCATGCATGGATGCCAGCATGCCTCATCATCATCAAAATGTTGTGGTATGAGCCAGGTTTTCATGTTATGAAACTGGAAGAGATTCATAGGATTTTCTTGAATTCAATTTCTTTGTGGAATAATATAATTATTGCAATGCATTATTATTATCTTTTGTATAATAAATGAGTAAGGAAAAAAAAAAACATTTTTATGTCAATAGAATATCCCTAACAGATGTTTGGTGTCACCATCTGCTTTTGAAAATGAGTACTGAAGGTTTTTTTTTTTTTATTTCAGTGTCATATAATACTATTAAAATAACTTTAAGAATATTATTAATAAACATATCTAAAATTTTTTCAAATTTCCAATTCCAATTCAATGGATGGTGGTAGGGGAAGAGTTATTAGTAAGCGTTAAAACAATATAAAAAATTTTCAATAACTTTCTTTTACAAAAAAATCAGGAATTATAGAAATAATAAAGGACAAATGATAGAAATAAGCTTAATAATAATAATGTCATGTGAATAGGAGAAAAAAAAAATTCTAACATTTGAATTACTAATTCAAGACTATTTCCATAATTATTTTGCAAGAAAGATGTATATTTAAGAATTATTTGATACATATATGTGGTTGTGCCATCTATTGGTAAAAATCAGTAATAAATGTTTTATTAACATTAACAGTGTAATGTGCTATTACATATTAATCAATGTTCAAAATAATAAATATAATATGATTTTAAAATGTTTTAAATTTTATTATTAAGATTTAAGGTAAATAAATATATATATATATGATTAAATATATTATTTAAGTAAGCATCTTTTTTCATGTAAAACAATTACTTTTAAGTCCATTGCACTTCATGCAGGTCTCAATACCATCTCGGCACTGTATCACTGATTGCTCTTACAAGGAGGGTCTCCATAAGCGCATACAGTCAAAGCACCTTATAACGAAATCGAAAGTGCTCCAAAGATTTGCTCGTTATAACATGATTTCGTTAAAACGTTATAACGAATTATTTCGTTATATAGTATGAACGCCGATTACCCCGACTAATATAGTCCGTACGTAATCTGAGGATGCAGAATTCCATAAATTGGAGGCTATCATAAAAAAGGACGTTTTATTACATAAAGATATTTCTTAAAATAACTTTTGTTTAATAAAAAGAGATAGGCCTTATGTATTCATATTATATTAAACCTCCATAGTAAGGATCATTTTTACTACAAAAAGAAAAGGGAAGAAAGGTGTTGATTTAAAAAGGAATTTCAAGGAAATCATATTTTTGCGAATAAATACATACAATTCATAACACAAAATTTTTATTTTGTAATGATAGATCTGGATGACTGGATTTCAGATTATATATATATATATATATCTTACTATGCTACACATAAAAAAAATTGGGCAAATTTAAATGTAAAAAAATATTATTGATTTAATTCTCTTAAAGGGCAGTTGTAAATACCTATATAGGTTTGAAGAATGAAGTTATCAGGCATTCATATTAAATATATATTTTCAATCTTAATCCTAAAAAATGCTTGAGTTTTCGTTCTTCCATTCTTCGATTGTTTCTTACGAAACAGAGACTGTTTCTCCACCTAATTTTTTATACACAATTTCATATATTGTTTTGAATTTACTCAACCAACCATCATTTACATGAAAGTCTTTAGATACAAGTGTTTCGGCAAACGCATATGCTTTTGTTGCAAAATACTTCCACTAAAATGGAAGTTTTTGGATCTTTCATCATGAAAATAATACTTTCTTCACATCATATTTCGCTGTACATATATGTTTAAACGATGAAGAAACTGCACTCTTTTTGAATATTTAAAAATTTTTTTCAATTTTTCAATTGCTGAGAGTGCTATTTAGAATCCCAATTTTTTTTTGCTACATCGCTTATTTTAACATTATTTGCGACGAATTTTATAATTTCAACTTTCTCTTCTAAACTCCAACATTATTATTATTATTATTATTATTATTATTATTATTATTTTTGACAGACACAACAAGCTTACAAAAAGTTTTAAAAATTAACACATGATAAATTTACAGGAAAAGTAAATGTCAATGAAATCAGTCATTAAATAAAAAATAAAATAATTCTAGTTCAGCTAAGCTGTCGCACCTCTCAAATCTCTCTTGGAAATATTGAAAATATGTGATTGGTCTTAGAGAAAAAGATTGAAGTTTATCCCATGGAATAAATAGCTGGTATTTAAAAAATAAAATTCTATTTCCCGGCCATTTTTTAGGTAAAAAAAAGTAAAAAAATTCGCTATATCGTTTTTTTCCCCTTTTCATGCTCGAATTATTTTCGTTATATCGTACTTTTTGTTATAAATATTTTGTTATATCGTTTCGAATTCAGTATTCTTTAACGTACAGACCAACTAAATGATTATGAGCATTTCGTTATAAAGTGCTTCAACTGTACTCAGAAATTTTTGAAAAAATTACAGAATGTTCTTCTTATGAGGATATATACGTTTAATAAAAAATTTCTGCGGAACATCGATATAACGTCTGTAAAAAGTTATAAAAATTTTGTTTATTTGGCGATTTATCACCGGTTGGCGACGGAATGAAATTAAAAAAATATGTTTTTATGACAAATACTCTTTAACCCGTTAACGCACAACTGTTTTTACACTTCTTTTAATTCTTTGACACCAGTTTTTCCCATGTAGTAATTCTGAGTTATTTAATGACTCAAAATTTGAGAATAGATAATGAGAAAATTTCTGTACTAAAATATTGGTATTGAAATTTAAACGTTTTGTTCGGTTGTAGGTGATCTAGAAATAGATCGCTGGGCAGTAATGGGTTAAGGAAAAACTTTTTCATGCTGAACTTGTTTATGTAAATTTAACTTACATAATAAATAAATTTTTATAACTACAATTTTGTCTACACACATATATGTAAATATAATGAAATTTAACGATTGTATTTTACGATTTAAAACAAAATTTAAATTGATTAAAATTGTTTCAAGCTCAAAAATAAGCTCAATTCTAAACATTGTCAATTCAAGAAAAAAGTATTGTTGCTATGGAAACGACGACTTCTTCGATATAGAAATGTATAACGAATCTGTTTGTCATCGGGCTTTTCCCTTTGAAATACATTTAAAAATTACTTGTATAATCGGTGAAGTCGTTTAAATGAGAAAAAATTGTGGAATGGAGGTTAAAACAATAGCAAAATTTCATTCAATCGGTAGTAAATAGAGAAAAAAAGTGAGTGATTTATTTAATCTGATTTAAAGAATATTTTAAATTAATATTACTGCAAATGTATAGAGAGTTGAAAATGTTGAACGCAAAATGCGAACGATTCTGACCAAGATCGTATGGTATCATGAGCCCTGGGGTTAATCCCTTCGTATAATTTTTTTTAAGCTAATGACAATTTTATGCTTTCAAATTTTACAAAAATCTCATAGGTCTCATAACAAGAATTCCTTCAAACTCTTCGTTTACTTTAATATGCCTTACACATTCATATATTTTAAAAATTTCGATTGTTAACTAAAAGTGAAAATAAACATTTGCAACTTAAAAAAACAAAAACAAACAGATTTAATAGTTCAATAATACACATAACTTAAATGTCAGCTTCACTATCACATAAAATAGATATTTGCTGCTTCCAAAACATAGAACATATTTTTTCAGTGATAAAATTAAATAACTGCAACATGAAACAGCTTATATATATTATACAAAAAATAATAAACTATTTCATAGTTTAAGTTTAAATTCATTAAGTATTGCACGCATTTGAATAATCATTTTACATGCCATTTCAAAATGCATTAAAATCATTTGTGTTTGGCAAGAAAAAAATTTTGCTAGCCAAATCGTGTCTTTTTGCGCCAAATACTCGAAAATATTTTTTTTTGCAGTTTTTCTACTGGGATTCCGCAGCTAAATTTCACTGTACCTTTATTACATACATGAGTAGCTTCATTAGCATTTTTTTTTCAAAATTTTCTGAGTATGCTCTCTAAGGAGACCTACCTTGTTAGAAAAGGTTTTCTATTTGTCAATAATTAATGATAAACAAAATATAAAGATTCTTTAGATAACACTAAACAGATTTCTGTTAAAACATTTTGAGCTTACTGGGTGGAATTGACGGGCCTGTTACATTTGCTGATAAGCCAGGAACATTGTCATCAGCAGGTGTAGATGAGCCAGGCACAGCAGAGTCTTCATTTCTGGATGATCCAGCAATGGAACTTGCTGAACAGGCAGGTAGAGGAAACGAATCATCCTTCTCTCCAACTGTGATTTCCTCACAATCATACAGAGGATTTAATAATTGTGTGTTGTATTGCATTGAATCCTGAGAGAGGTAGAGAAAAGAAAGAAAAAATATTAATGAAGGAAATCGCTATTAGTTTTTCCTTTTATCACAGTTCACAACTTTTTTTTCCAGGAAAATAAACATACTTCGAACGAGGAAGTTTATTTAAAAATTAAATGGATTAAAGACTACAATGAAAGGCCATAGATTTTATTAAATAATTTTTTTTTGGTTGAAATTATGTTTGAAAAGTTACTTTATAAGTTATACACAAAATTAAGAATAAAAATAATAAAGAAAAAAAAAAGATATGCAAGCACAAACACTGAAACTTTGTAGATATTAAAGCTATAGTTTTACAATATGTATGTATTATATATATTTATGATGTATGTATACCATAAGTATCTAAGTAAAATTTAATCAACAATGAAAAAATAATGAAAAAAAAAACTGCCCCATGCATGAAAAAAAAAAAAATGAAAAAGCAAAAAACTGTATGTTTATAATATCAATAATATTAACAGTAAAATTTTTTAATCTTACTGAAGTATTATGCATTAATATTTGATTTACAAAATAAGTTCACATAATTTAAAAGGGTACTTTTCGGTAAGGCGGGCACCAGTGATATATGTAACATATAAATACATATGTATATACATACAGAGTTTCCCCCCAGGTTTAAAAAAGGGCAGGGTGCTGCTGGTAAGAAAAGGGCACTTTTTGGATTCTTGAGGGCACTTTTCAAGATTCTTAAGGGCACTATTTAATTGTTAAAAGGTATTATTTTGGTTTTTAAAGACACTTTTGATATTTTTAAAAGTCAGGGAACTATTTTCAAGATAACATTGAGTCAATTTTTACAATGAAAGCAAATTTTTTAATGCAAAAAAGAGAAAGGGCACTTTTTTACTGATGGGCAAGAAGGGTACTAATTATTTTAATTAAGGTGCAAGAAGGGTGCTAATTATTTTTATGAGGGGCAAGAAGGGTGCTATTTTGTAAACCAAAGGGCAGGCAGGGTGCAGCACCCTTCTGAAACTGTCTGGGGAAAACTCTGATACATATATTTGTATATATATACATACATAATATGCATATATATGTATATGTAGATATGTGTATGTGTATATATATACATGTATATATATCACTGGCGCCCGGCTAACCGAAAAGTACCTTTAAAAGACATGAATTTATTATTTTATTACTTAAAATAAAGCTTCATAAATGTATCAATATTCTACTAGTTCAGTACAGAAAAAAATGTACCCATAGATAAACTAAACTGTGATTAAAAAAAAATTATACAATTACACTTGTTGGTATGCCTGCTTCTGGCACGGGCACAGACAAATCGAAGGTGGCAGCCACCCATCCCGTCATACTGAGCAGGCTCTCCTCCATTGGATTAAGTGTATCCACACTATCATCCCTTCCTCTACCTGTCTGTTCATTGATTTTTCGTAATTTGGCGGCTTTGTTCCTGACATAGCCTTTCTGGTCATTCCATGCCTGTAAAAGGCATTATAATACAGTATAAAAATTTAAAGTAACAAAATTGGGTAAAAATTAGGAATGACACTGATATAAGACTAAGTAGGTTATGATATGTCACATGTATTTGTCTTACAAATTAAAGCATTGACCAAACTGACACGTGTACGCTTCCGGTTATCTTTCGGTAATACACCTAAGAATGCTGTTTTCATTAGTCTCCATTGTCTGGAAATGAATAGAAAAGTACTTACCAGGATTTGTATTTACCCTCCTGCCTGGTTTGGAATTTACATAATTTTTAGCCAAATGAATTACATACATTAATTTTCTGTCCAAACTGACACAGGTAACAGGGTACTCTTTCAGTATAGGGACATTGGCGAAAGAAGAAAATTTTGCAACCTATTTACTGTTTACACAAGCATTTTTTCCGATATTTATACAATTTATTCAATATAAAGAAGCCATTTACCTATTTTTTTCATGTAAGTAGAAGAAAGTGTATATAAAAAACAGTAATGATAAATATATAAATAAAATGGGTACTACTCTATTATCCCGTCGACCACTTTTCATAACAAAAAACTATCGCCAAATAAATGGGAACATTGCCATTGGAATATAAAAATAAATAAATAAATAATATATAAGAAATTTGGAAAAGCTCCACCCACCAAAGTGTCAACTATCAGTAAATTTAAACAAAACAAACAAGCAAAAATACAATATATTAATGAAAACAGAAAAAAATAAGGTACTTTTCGGTTAGCCGGGCGCCAGTGATATATGTACATATATAAATACATATGTGTATACATATACACATATCTACGTTATATACATATACATATATATGTATTTATATATGTATACATATATCACTGGCGCCCGGCTAACCGAAAAGTACCAAAAATAATCTTTGATGTTTATTTATTTACATTATTTTTCTTAATTATCCCTCTCGGCTGGTGAATAAATGTTTGTGACGTCAGTTGAAACTGATCTATTGCAGGTAACTATGCATCGTAAAATTTTTTTCAATTCTTTTTTTCTTTTAATATCATGGCACTGCCGTTTAAGGACACAGTTGTTATTTTAATTAATGAAATAACTAATAAATCAGTAAAACATAATGAAAAATACAGGTAAATGTTGAATTAAAAACCACTTGATGACATAACAAACACGTATAATGCTTCTGACATCAAGTAAATGGGACTGCATTTTTGGAGTTTAATCTTACAGGTTGGCGATAGTTTTTTGTTATGAAAAGTGGTCAACGGGATAATAGAGATGTACAATAAAATGTTTATACAGATATAATCAAGCCTGAAAGTTCATTTGGTTTTTCCATAGCTGTTTATATCATTTTGCAATAAACCTCGAATTTAGAAGCCTGAATTGAATTGTGTCAAATTAAAAAAATCACCAAGGCCCCCAATACTTAGGAAAAGTACCCAGATATATATATATGTCAGAGCTTGAAATTCAATTTTTCTAAAGGAAGGGAGTCTCCCTCCCAACATTTTTAAATGGAGGGGAGTTGTAATGTTTGGAAGGGAGAAAAAAAATACAGGGTCATTCATAATTCCCTCCGGGGTTTCGAAACGTTATAGTAAAAAAACGAAGACGAATATGAAAAAAAGAAACATATGAAATTATTCTGAAACTATTCAAGTTTTACTTACATACATTACAGGTGTTCTATGTGTGAACCCTTGGTCACACAGCATACATCCATACGATAGTCCAGTTCCTGCCATACTCTGTTTCTTTAAACCTGAATCAGTGGTGTCAGTTCAACGGGCCTTTCGTAATAAATATCGAAAACAGGGACCAACTGACAAAACAATTCATGTGTGGTACCGGAAATTTAAAGAAACAGAGTATGGCAGGAACTGGACTATCGCATGGATGTATGCCGTGTGACCAAGGGTTCACACATAGAACACCTGTAATGTATGTAAGTAAAACTTGAATAGTTTCGGAATAATTTCATATGTTTCTTTTTTTCATATTCGTCTTCGTTTTTTTACTATAACGTTTCGAAACCCCGGAGGGAATTATGAATGACCCTGTATTTTTAAACCCCGCTATTATTTTATGTGCTATTTAAAGAGTTACATTAATGCAGACATGACAAAATACCACTGAAAAAATTAAGTCAACTCAGAATGATTAAGTAAAATGTTTATACATTTTTTTATTTTAAAAAAAGGAAGAAAGTTAAATTTTATATATGCAGTGTATTTTTCAAGTTCCACCAAATGTTAGGGACCCTTAACAATTAGGTTGTTAAATGAATTTCTGAATTTAGATTTTATTTGATTTAGGGTGCTGAAGCCTCTTTCACAAGGTACCCTTTTACTCCTTCACAAGGATTAAAAAGGGTTACTCCTTTACCTCAAGGAGTAAAAGTAACAAGATCTTTGCAGCTCTTATAATCTCATTTTTTGTTTAGTGCTGACTCTAGGCCATTTTGACAGAGTGCAGCGACCGGTGGCTTTTACTGCCTTTTTCTGTTCTTTTCGGTCGCAGGAAAAAAAATCTTTAAATATGTCTATAGGTCGTTGGAAAAAATTGTGAATTTAGTCAATTGGTTGAGGAATAAAATAATGAAATTCGTCTTACGCATGAACAGAAATAGGTATGGACTTCTAACAAAATAGTGTTAATATCGATTTCCAACTTTGAAACTACATGGCAGCCAGTGTACAACTGTGCTAAGGTAACGCCACCTACAAACAACAATACGGACAAATAAAACAGAATAAACCTATTATAGCTACCAGACGATGGCTGTCAAGCAGACGATTTGAAGAAGTTAGCAAACTAATACAACTGTCCTACACAGACCTTATATTTGAAACATTTTTCGAGAGACTATTTTCTTCTTCGAAAGGCTATTTTATTAGAAGTCCTTATCTATGTCTATGGTCATAGAAAAAAAATCGCTAAATTCGTCGATTAGTAGCAGGAAAAAAGGCGAAGTTTGCCAATCATCGCAAAAAATAACGTTAAATTCATCAGTCAGTTGTGGAAAAAATCTTGGAATTTTTCAGTGAGATGCGAGAAAAAAAAATAGTGAATTCCACTAATCTGT
Organism: Maratus michaelseni; assembly: GCA_963931845.1. Lineage (NCBI taxonomy): Eukaryota > Metazoa > Arthropoda > Arachnida > Araneae > Salticidae > Maratus > Maratus michaelseni. The sequence goes on from OZ007596.1 coordinate 225,684,796, forward strand.
CACCAGACGAAATTGAATAATTCGTCAATCGGTTATGGAAAAATTAGCAAAATTCGTCAGTTGGTCAAGGAAAAAAAAACATGAAGTTCATTGATTGCTCGCCAGAAATATCGCGAAATTCGTCATTTAGTTGCAGGAAAATATTGTGAAATTTATCAGTCAGTCGTGGGGAAAAATCGTGAAAATCATCAGTCGAACGCAGGGAAGAAAATTTAAATTTTTCAGTTGGACACAGGAATAAAAAAAATCACGAACTTCGTCAATCTGTTGAAAGAAAAAAATGAAAAATTTAGCGAATTTCGTCGATCGATCGCAGAAAAACGCGAATTTCGCCGATAGATCGCAGAAAAAATGCAAAGTTTGTTGATCTATCGCAGAAAATACACAAAGTTCGTCGACCAATCGCAGAAAATATGCAAAGTTTGTCCCCGATCGCGGAAACGCAAAGTTTGTCGATCAGTCACGGAAAAAACGCAAAGATTGTTGATCGTTTGTGGGAAAAAAATCACGAAATTTATCGTTTGGTTGCAAGTAAATTAAATAACGCAAATTTCTCCTGAAAATGATGAAAATTTTTGGGCGGGAGGCTCCCGCCCACAATAATTTTTTGGGCAGGATTTCAAAATTTTCGCCGCGAATCCCGCCCTGAAATTCAAGCCCTGTATGTACTTATAAATAGTCAATTTGATAAGAATTGTTAATGCAGAAAATAAACGAAGATTATATGTAAATGAATGAAAATAGCATTAAAATATATATAAAAAAAGATTTAGGCAATTAAACATAACTTAGGATCAACTTTAATTGTTTTTAAAAAAATGGGAGAAAAAAAAACCACAACACTTTTTGTCAATAATTATAAATTAATTCACACATATTGTGAATAATATAACACAAGAACTTATGAAAACACAAATATTATTATGATAAAATGCTTATAAAAACCTTTCTAATACGTAAATGTAAAAAAATTTTATAGGGCGGAGTGGGGTGATTATTGGTCACTTTTCATAAAGATCCATATAACTCAGTAACTAAATTGAATTGAAACAAAAATTTTATACTTGCAGAAAGATAATCTAATCCCTAACAATCTTAATTAGTTTTATTTTTATTAAATTATATATAATTTTAATAAAATTAAAAAATGTCTGACCAAAAATCACCCCGGCAATGGGGTGATTATTGGTCAGGGATGGGGTGATTATTGGTCATTGTTTTATGATCAAATACCAGCATTTTAAACACTCAAAAATTTAATAAATGATTGAATGAAACATTCTTGGAATAAATTTAATACTTTATATTGTTTGTAAATATAAACAGAGTTATGAAAAATGTTATAAAATAAAGAACATTATTAAAATGGTTGGAACTTCAAATATATTTCACAAAATAATACATTTATTTACAAAAGACTTTTTTGTATTTAAGGTATGCAGCTTGCATTTCATCTTCCTCTATCTGAAATGTTTTTGTACCATAGAGTTTAACTGGTCCATAAAACACAAAGCAGCACTCCACTGGCACAAGATTCATTTTCTTTGGCCAGCGATAATTTCCTGCAGACTTTTCCAAAAATTTGCAAGACAAAATATCATCCTGAATAGTAATAACACGCCGGATGTATAGCATCTGTTCAAAATAGACAGCATAGTACTTCTCTACACATATGGCTTTATGTATTTTCTTTAATTTATTTGTAGCTGAAATATCAGAATATTTTTTTTTGCAGTTGCGGAATTTCTTCAGCTTCACCCGTTTCTACTTCCATATCTATGTATATCTGTATCTTGTGTGCATTGCTGTTTTCTTTCTAGTCTCAGAGGATGATGCTACTTAATCTTCAGCTGTTTTCTTGTTTAATGTAGTTTTCCTTTTCTTTTTGATTCTTTTTCAACTTTTTCACACAATTTAATGAAATTCTCGTTGGTGATAACTGCTGCATTTGTTTCTATTTTTCTCCTTACACTGGATTTACATGTGCGTCGTACAATTTGCAGACATTGACTGAGAAGTGAATGAAATGAACCCCAATATCTCTTCAAGAAATGGATAAACATATTTCAAATGTAATTTGTGTTATGAGTTGCTGAAAAAATCAAAACAATGTGGTTCACTCTTAAAGTGTTGCCACATGAACTTGAAAAAACTTTTGAATGCAGATGCTGCCATCTAAAACTGACAAATATTAAACATTTCTGCACTAATTGTGAGTTTATAAGTAATTTTTAAGCTAAAATTACATGACCAAGAATCACCCCATGCTGACCAATATTCACCCCATGTTGACCAAGAATCACCTCATGTATATAGGGTGATGTTTAGCCCTCTATTTCCCTAATTTATATACTCATCAGGGATCTGTTCAGGAAAAAATTGGGTCCTTTAAAGGACCCTTCACAATTTTTTTTATTTCAAAACAGGACCCTTCACAAAACTATTTTCCCTAAAACAGGACCCTTCACAAAACTATTTTTCCTAAAACAGGACCCTTCACAAAATTCTTTATCTTAAAAATAGGTTTTTCACAAAATTTTCCCATCTTTAAACTGAACATTTCACAAATTAATCATTTAAAAGTAAAATCTGACTTGTCACTTTTACACATATAAAGAAAATATATGCATTTTACATCCATATATCTTCTTAAAAATGTATAAACCTGAATGTTATCCTTTCAAATTCACAAAATTAAAAATTGATTTTTTCACAACTATGAAAAGCTGTTCACAATTTCACAAAAACAGGACCCTGGGAAAAAAGTCTGGACAGACCCCTGCTCATACAGTGTTTATATGCATACATACATATTCTATGCATATTTCTCTTTCTATATAACTCTTCTAGATCATCATATAGCTAAATTTCATATTACAGCCACCTTATGAAAAAAAAGCAAGATTTTGTAAACCCTTATTTTTTGCTCAAGTTTTATACATATGTCTAGTTAAAATATTTTTTCTCATTAAAATATGTTTTGAACAAAAAATTCGTTTCTGTTACTGAATAACAATGAATGAAATTATCTAACATCCAGTATTTTTTTTTCTTTTGATTCTATCATTAGTATTAATGAAAATTTAATTGACCAATAATCACCTCATGTTGCAAGTGACCAAGAATCACCCCGGTCTGCCCTACTATCTATCACCATCAAAATAATCAGTTTACCATGTATCATTTCAATTTAAACATAGGTGTCAATCTAAAGCCTAAATAGAGCTCGCTATTAAATATTATGAGCTAGTATATAATACAAAAACCCAAATATTACTGCAGCACAAAATATACAAAAAACACATCAAATGTAGCATAAAAAACCTATGCAGTTTATTAAGCAGTGAAAAGTATGGCCAACATGTACTTAATTTAATTATCAACAAAGCAAATGATTGCCAAAAACACAAAGAATTGCAAAATGTCATAAAAAATTTATCAAAACTTCATGAACCTGGTGTTGTGTTAGAGTCCCAAAAACATTATCAAAATGAAATGTTGATATCACGAAAAATATTTATTGAGGCACAAAATAAATAAATAGTAGTATGAAACTCCACACACCCCCTCCCCCCCCCAAAAAAAAAACTGTAAAAAATAGGCTTTAGATTAGGGGTGCACAACCTGTGGCCCGCGGATCAATTTCGCCGATCGGACGCGTAAAAATTGCGAATTTCGCCAATTGAGTGCATAGAAATCGCGAATTTTGCCGATCAGACGCGTAATAATCGCAAATTTCGCCCATCGGGTGCGTAAAAATCGTAAATTTTGCCGATCGCCTGCATAAAAATCAGGAATTTTGCCGATTGGACCCGTAGAAATCGCGAATTTTGCCGATTGTGTGCGTATAAATCGCGAATTTTGCCGATCGAGTGCGAGTAAATTGTAAATTTCGCCAATCGTATGCGTAAAAATCGCACATTTTGCCAATCGGGGGCGTAAAAATCGCAAATTTTGCCGATCGGGCATGTGAAAATCGTAAATTTTGCCTATCGGCCCGTAAAAATTGCGAATTTTGCCGATCGGGTGCAAGTAAATTGTAAATTTTGCTGATCGTCTGCGTAAAAATTGCGAATTTTGCTGATCGGGCGCGTAAAAATTGCGAATTTTGCCGATCGGGCGCGTAAAAATCGCAAATTTCGCCGATTAGGTGCGTAAAAATTACGAATTTCGCTGATTGGGCACATAAAAATAATGAATTTGGCCGTTAGGGCATGTAAAAATCGCGAATTTTGTCGATCGGCCCGTAAAAATCGCCAGAATAAAAATTGTAAATTTTGCCAATCATGCCCGTAAAATTCGCGAATTTTGCTGAAAGAGTGCGTATAAATCGTGAATTTTGCTGATCAGGTGCGTATAAATCGTAAATTTCGTCGATCGTATGCATAAAAAATGCGAATTTTGCCAATCGAGCGCGAGAAAATCGCAAATTTTGCTGATCGACCTGTAAAAATCGCGAAATTTGTCGATCGGTAGCATATAAAGCGTGAATTTTGCCAATAGGGTGCGTAAAAATTGCAAATTTCGCCGATTAGGTGCATAAAAATCACGAATTTTGCAGATCGGGCACGTAAAAATCATGAATTTTGCCGTTTGGGCACGTAAAAACCGCGAATTTTGCAGATCAAGTGCGTATAAATCGTGAATTTTGCTGATCGGGTGCGTAAAAATCACCAAATTTGCCGGTTAGGTACGTAAAAATCCAGAATTTTGCCGATCGGGTGCGTATAAATCGCAAATTTTGCCAAACGAGCGTGTAAAAATCGTGAATTTCGCCAAACGGGCGCATAAAAATCGTGAATTTCGTCAATCAATAGGAAAAAACTGAACATTGTCAATCGCGCATGGAAAAAAAAATGCGTTTTTCCCATCCTTGCCAACTGAATTTGGCTATGCTGACTAAGGAGATGGTTGCGTATAAGGAGCTAACCCTCCTTTTAAAATTAGCATTTTTATGAACTTTTAGGCCGATCCTCCCCCTCCTTCCCCAAAACAAAATTTTGTCCACCCTACGGATGTTGGCTCTCGACAATCCAGTCATTTTTGGGACTGGCCCTCTTCTTATATAAAGGTTGTGCACCCCTACTCCACATTTTATGACCGAATATGTTAAGAAGTACAATTTAGAATAATATATGTTTCTCCTCCTCCCCACCTTCATTCATGAAAGCAAAATTTTTTTTCAGCACTGGCAAGCTAAATTTACTCCTTCAAATAAAGTCAAGGAGTATTTTCACTTTTTGAAAATAATATCAGCTATATCTCTTGTATAAATACAAACGTAAACTGTTGATATATCCTTGCCAACAGAACTGAATACGTTGACTGGGAAGGAAGGAACCTAGGAGTAGGGATGCAACGGATATCCGGTAAATATCCGATATCCGGCATATTCGGCTGATTTTTCAATATCTGAAATATCATCGGATATCTGAATCACAATCACCGGATATCCGAATCACAATCACCGGATATCCGACTTCTCTGCCGGATATCTGGTTCTCTACTACATAAGTTCTATCAATAATATGCGTAGGACATGATGGCAAATTGTATTCAAACATCCTTGATAAAAGTGACTTGTTTTTTTAATGCAAAATATGAAATATACTAGTAAGTTCCTTATCCACAAGTAAAAGGTTCTAACTCTCAAAAGTAATATAGATATTTCAACTCGTTATGATAAATTTAAGAATTTACGTTTACATCTTTTAGAAAATTGTTCCTTTACTGTCAGATTGTAAAATAATATATGAAGTTGTTTATTAAAATATGACTTTATTAATTTTCTTTCTTACTTTTAAGTTAAACAATTAAACAGACCTATTTTTATTTTTGTTTTTTAACTTGTATGTTTAACAAACTTTATACTTATTATCTACTAATAAAAGAAAGTTTTGCTTTGTGTGTGTGTGACGGCTACCAAAATCTACCGCACATAGGAGTCTGAAAATGTGGGTGAGGATAGTCTACGGCAGGTCCTGATGCACCTGAGGATCAGACTTAATTTTTTGTGACTTGGGTCCCTTTACGTTTTTGTGCCTTTAATTGTTAATAACTTGCCTCCTTTTTATCCGATCTTTTTCGTTTTTGGGGTCCTTTCTCCATTTAGTTATTCTCCCATTTCTAGATTCTAGTTAAGACCCTGGCCTGCTGGAGCCTGGTATGGGGGCCCGTTGAAGTTTTTGCTCCCTAAATTGTTAATAACTTACCTTCTTTGAATTCGATCTTCTTCGTTTTTGGGGCCTTTTCTCATTTAGTTATTCTCCCATTTCTACATTCCAGTTAGAACCCGGGGCCTCTTGAACTTATTGTGTGCCATGCGTTTTTACCCCACCCCCAATTGTGTTACCCTCTCAATGTATACTGTATATACTCGCGTATAAGCCAACCCCCAAATTCGAAACGAAAACAGTTTTAATACCAATATTTTGCAGTAGTTTTTTTCGTGCCTTAAATTATTTAGAATTAAATGAGGTGAAATAAGGCGTAGAAAACCATTCTGAATTAAACATGTTTTCATCTTGAATTCGGGGTCGGATTATACGCGAGTATGTACGGTAACTTTAAAGGTGAGTCTTTGACATCTCTCTCTAGGCCACTACCCTCATAATTTTATTGGTTCCTAAGGCCCAATTTTTGAAGCATTTCTTTAAAATTTTATTCTAATGATGTATCTTATGCTTAATTTAGACTAATTGAAGATCTAAAGTGCTAAATACTGGGAAATTTTTAAGAAGTTTTCTTCTCGCGGCTCTGCTCAAAACTATCAGTTGGCTCCTTTTGGGTCCCCTACGATAGCTCCCTTAAAAATCATCCAATTCACTAGCTGTTTAGGTGTGTTCTTTATTATATAAATGTGTAGCACCTATAGTCATTTGCTGATCTGTCCACATATAACAGCACAAAAACGACCCAACTGAATGGTCTGAAATTTAATATATATATATAATCAATGCAGAATTTTGTCAAGTCATTTTAAGTTTTATGAAAATCGAATCAAAACTTAAAAAGATATTAATAAAAATATTTAGAAAGTAATTTGAATTTAAAAATAATTGGTACTTCTTCGCTATAGCAGCTTCCGAGGATTAATCGTCAAGTGACTGAGATGTATCACCAAGTTATCTGACATGTATGACGTTTATAGTCATATATGACCAAGTTATAGTCACATTCTTCATTCTATTAAATCCTATCATACGTAATTAATTCAATGATATCCCATGATAGATAATGTTTCTTGGTTGCCATGGTGATTACCTCATATTTAAGATGGAGTCATTATTTCCCTTTTACTGAATTTAAAAACCGAATTTTTATACTAAAATTGTTTAATTATAGCAATTATATAATCTACCAACAGTTTTTTGGATAGATTAGATGTTTCCATAGAAATAGATAGTAAATGGAAAAAGAGTGTAAATATGGATTTCAAGTTCTGAAATTTTCAAAGCTAGGCTTCAGTTTCCCATTGGAATTTTCAGTAAATATCAACAAAAGATAAAATGTTGCCAACTTAAAATGCACTTATTTTATTACGGAAATTAATCATATCATAATAACAGACGGTATAATTTATTTCACTGAAACTAGTTATAGCACGAACACACATAATTTGTCATGTTTGACGTACGATTTCCAACTTGTTTTTCTAACAACGTCTTAGGACTTCCAGCTACTACATGAACAACAAAAATATTTCTCAGACAAGACCCAGGCAACCTTTAAGTTTTTGTGCCATAAATTGTTAATAAGTTGCCCCTTGTTTATCCGATTTTCTTTATTTTTAGGGCCCATTTCTCCATTTAGTTATTCCCCCATTTCTACATTCCAGTTAAGACCCTAGCTCCCTTGGGCCCCTTGAAGTTTTTATCTCTAAATTGCTAATAACGTGCCCCTCTTTAATCTGATCTTCTTCATTTTGGGGGGCTTTTCTTTATTTAGTTATTCCCTCATTTCTAGATTTCACTTAGGACCCTGCTTCCCAGTCTGGGGCCGTTGACTTTTTTGTTCCTTGAAAGACAAAAAAATTTCTCGGACCTCAGCTACAACCAATTTTGAATATTAATCTCCTTCTTGGAGCCCTTGGTGCAGCTTCTTTAAAAAAAAAATCATTCAAACTTGAATTCTGTTTAAGGTTATTATCGTGGGCCCGGGCAACGCCGGGTGGGTCAGCTAGATTTTAATAAAGGAATTTTAATGCATAACCTGAAATTCTGTTTCATACCTGTATAAAACTACAAGGGAAAATATAACTTCATTATATTTAAAATTAAAAGTAATTATCTTTTTACTTATAAATCTCTGAAAATAACTTAAAATAAAACTAAATGTGATTTAAAGTAAAACAGTATTAAATAATTAAAACAGAAAAAAAGCATCAACTAAACCTATATTTGAAGAAAACTCTTATTAGTAGCCATATTAATAGATATTTTATGCTTAAATAAAAAAAAAAAAAAAAAAAAAAAAAAAAAAAGAAAAGGATGTATTTATTTGTGAAAATACTCTACAATTATAATAGGTATATTAATAAATGTGTTATGGTTAAATTTTGTTTGCTTCTGACAGCATTGTACAAATAAACAGAATATTTTAATGCTTAAATTATATTTTTTATGCAACATTATTAATATACATATATTTAAAGAGATATAGTTTTTGTAAATTATATTTCAATATATTTAAAATGTTTTAATGATGTGTGAAACATGTTTGTAATTTATTGTTCTGAGATGGCATTATATAAAGAAATAAGTAAGCATACACTATAACTAAAAGCAGCATATCTAGTGCCGGATATCCGGAAGGCAAAGAGCTTCGGATATCCGAAATCCGATATCCGGCAAAATCCATATCCGGTTCATCCCTACCTAGGAGGCTAAAACTACCCTTCCGAATTTTTTTTTTTTTTTTTTAATCTGATTGCAGACTTAAATCCCCCCCCCCCCGGAAAATTTATATTAAAAGTGAGACCTTTTTAAAGTTTAATTACAAGTTATTAATGACTAAATTTTTAAGAATTTTTCTTTTTAATGAAGCATTTGTAAAGGTAGATTATTTTGCCAAATTATCTTTATGAAACAAATTTTACTGTCACACCTTTTATATAAACAGTGATGAATTCAGGGAATGAGCTGTGAGAAACATTGCCCTGGAGCATCAAAATCACCCTCTGCCCCCATCTCTTGAAAGATTCAAGATCTATACGTTAATGGTTCACAAGGTGTCAATAACCCCCCCCCCCCCCCCCGAGGCGGTCTACCGCCCTGGTAAGTAACTGGTCACATTGGTTAGGTTTGCTGAATGCGCTTTAATAAAATTGCCATTTTGTTCTCGCCAATGTGGTGCGTATATGACATCTGTGCAGACTTTTCAAGCTGTGCATTATTAAAGGATTAAGAAACAAAAAAAAGAACATGATTTTTGTGCAAATATTAAATAAAATTTCTTATTATTTTACGTTTAGACAAAACTCCTTTAAATGAATATCAATAATTAAAAAAAAAAAAAAAAACATGATTTCTCAGAAAATATTAAATCAAATTTCTTATTATTTTTCGCTTAGACAAAACTTTTTTAAATGCATATGATTAATTTAAAAAAAGAAAAAAAACGTGTGAAAGGTATCATAAAATTAGATAAAAAAATTACTTTTATTTCTTTTACATGAGAGTATTACGATGAATAGTGCACAGATTAAAATCGTTACATTGGAAACTGATTGCAAATAGTTAAAATTGATTTACAAATTACTGCAAACATGATTTTCAAAATAGCAAAGACATGAGTAATTCGTCAAGTTCAAAATAATACACATTATCTTAACATGACTAATCATGCATTAATAATTAAATTAAAAAAAAAATGAACTTTAGAATAAATAATGGAAAACAGCTAGAACTCTCACGAATATTAAAATGTTCATATTTACTGATAAAAAGTGACAGCTTCGATCGGATGTTTCAAACATTTTAGATTATTAAATATGCAAAAAAATTAGTAAAAACTTTATAAACTTACTCGATTGAATGATAATTGAATCAAGAACAATAAAAATAAATTTAAGATGGCATTTTTTTTAGTATTATACTAAAAACTACTTTTTAGTATTATATCTAAAAGTATTACTGTCGAATATCAAAGCTAAGCAATTGTAAAGAATAGGGAGTAGAAATACAAAAACAAAGCTATACGAGACACGACGGCTTTGATAGGTGATAGGTTGGCGACGGTACCATCGCCAAATCTCGCCAACGCCAATTTCGAATGTTGACAACGAAAAAAAAATAATATAAAAAAAATACAACGCACTTCCGTCGAAATAATGCAGAATATAAATACACTTTAGTTATAGAGATAAAAATAATCCAAGTTTTCCGTACATATAATTCAATATAATGAGAAAAGTAAATAATAATGTAGCGTTGACATGGTGAAAACGAAACTTCAGATGATAAAAAATATTTTTTAAAATATACTGTGAAATTGCAAGAAAAAATTTGGGGAACAGATGTGTTACACTCACGCTAAAATGTAAACAAAAGATTGGCGACTGTTTGGTTGGCGCGATTTCCAAGACTGCGCCAAACGAATAACTTAATACAATGGCTAGGTTGCCATTAAAGTTAAAAATCCCCTAAATTTGGCGACTTTTTTCCTTTTTTTAACCGATTAATTTTTTTTTTTTTTAGCGTGAGTGTAAAGCATCTAAACCAAATTGGGTATACATGCATAAAATAAACATTTCTAAATATGAAAATGATTATTAAAAATCTCTACTTACCAGAAAATATTATGAATGATGGGTTCAGGACCGTGCGAAGAAAAAACTGCGCCCGGGCCTACAGAAACAGAAATAAATTCTATTGAATAAATATTTCACGTTTATGTTGGAACTTTAAAAGGTTTAATTTTAATTCAGAAATTGTAAACAACTAAATAGCATAAGAGAAAATTGCACTTATTTTTTGGAGAGATCATGATATTTTGAGACAGAAAAATAAAGAATGATGAAAAGAGAAAAAGAAATTCCCCAGAAAGTGATCGATGACCAAAAAATGAATGAATAAATAAATTAAACCATGGTTGGTTAGTATAAATTTAGCGCCCCCTCAATTCCCGCGCCTTGGGCGAAGGCCCCCTTCGCCCCGCTCTTCGTACGGCCCTGGGAAGGTTAAGGATAGCATTACGACAACAATATATATTTTTGTATTCTATAAATTTTTTTGTATGTTTTTGTAAGATTTTGTCAATTTTTTAGATAGTAAATGGAAGAGACTCGAAAAGAGGGGAAAACTGTGTAGTTCTGATTTAAATTACTATGCCAGCACAAAGATGCGGCTTAAAATCAACAAACGGCGACCCAGGCAGTCGCTGCTGCTGTGGGCACGTTAGTTCCGAAAAAAAGAGGAAATGAGGTGGCGGATGAAGGCGGGGTAACGCCCGCTGACCCAGCCAACCAAAATTCAGATCTACAGCAGTTGTTTTTTGGAGAGTAAAGTTTTTCAAAAATGTGTCAGCAACTGCCGAACACAAAAAAGAACAAAGCTATTAAATGATAGAGTCTAAAATAATTCCTATCCTGGGTCTTTTACGATTATGGCTGTCAAGAATGTCATAGTTTGGGAGATTTTTAAGATTATTACTGTCAGAATTATCAATAGAATTTTGAAAGTTAACGTTTAAATTTTGAATAAAAGTACTAAGGTTGGAAAAGTCAATTTCTTTATAAAAGTGAAAATGTCGAACGTAATAAGGAACATTATAAATTAGCCAAATGGTGGAATTGTGAGCTTGATTTAGATTTAGGAGTTTAATGTGACTTCTCGCAGAAAACGACTAAATTGGACAGCCATAACTCAGGATAAGTCGAAGATAGGAAGAATACAGGAGCAATTTTTTTTTGGTGGAAAGTCCATTGTTTCGAGCTAAAAGTGGGAATAATTTATTTTTAGCTGCTCGAAACTTGTTTTTAGTAGCATAAATATGATCGCTTCCATGGATATTTCACAATGAATCTGTCACAAAATTATTTTTTGTAAATAGTGGTACGAATAGAATAAAAATAGTTATCAGAGACAGCCTTTCGAAATGCCATTAACCCATTTTCGGCCAAAGGTGCGTAAACGCACCATTTCAATAAATATTTTTTTATTAACACTGTGACGTATATTTTTCACTAATTTTATTTTTCTGCTACTTTTAAGGGTTCTGGAGACATCTATAAAATATTAGTAATTCAATTGAAGTAATCCCTTTCTGTTGAGAAATTTTCAAAATACGCTGGTTTTTTACTTGAAACAGTTATTGTCAAATTCAACTTTTTGAAAATGTATAATTATTCCACTTGAGATTAATCATATGTTTTTATAATGGAGTAAAGTTGCAAGTTCTGTAAATAAAATAAAAATAAAACAAATGCCATATGAAAACTTAAATTTTTTTATTTAAATTTAAGGGTAAATTATTAATAATAAATTAATAATGGTAACGTCAAATTCAATAAAATATTATTTTTCATGCACGAAACTTTTTTGATGTCTTAATGAATGTAATTTAAGCAAATTTCAATGCAAATAATACCACATTTTATAAAATTTCTATGCTTGGCCTAAAATGGGTTAAGCTCGATCTTTATGCCAGTCTTCAGGCACTGACTCAAAGTGTAAATTTTACTTATTCAAAAACTGAAAAAAAGGTGGGGGAACCTTGTCAGATTCTATCTGAAAAACAAGATTGTACTCTATGTTTCTTAAAGTGTTTTACAATCCGCTAAAGATCAGTTTGAAAGGGATTTAAATTGTTATTGATGGAATATAAAGAGAAATATTCAATCTGATTCTGAAGGCTTGGTACGTCGAGTTTTAGTAATATAAAGAAGCCATGGTTATCCCATGGTCCCACCCCTGTCTATCCTCTCTTTCCGTATGAAGTTCTTTTTTCAGAATGACTGCAAAAATGAACCCAGCTCTTTCTTCCACAGTTGTACAATGATATTTTAAAAAAATAAGAATTGCGAGGTTTTGCCAGAGGTTGGGTTTTAATAACAAATTTGCTATTTTAAACAGATTTTCAGGGACACAAACATCACGGAACTTTGTCATGAGAGAGTACTTATGATTAATAGTTATTTATATGTAAGAAGCGATTTTTAAATGAAAAAAAAAATAATCTTGAAACAATTTAAAAATATTATTAACAATTTTCTACTGTGTACGTTTGATATCTGACTCTGGTGACAAAATTTTGAGAGGGAGTCGGGACGAGCTCGGGGTCCGAAAAAAGAGCCCGAATTCATATCAAATGTACATTTTTATCCATACATTAATATTAGATATAGCTTGGTGGCCTACGGGCCACATATTGAAGACTTTTTGTCAAATTTATAAATCTGGAGATCCATAGGCGTAACTTGGGCTGTGGGGGGCAAAAATCTCGAAGACCTTTCGTAAAAAAATTATACCCCCCCCCCCCCCTCCATCCCATCACCGCGTAAACACACACACACACACTTAAATTAAATACTTAACAATATTTATATTTAAACAATATTTTAAATGTTTAACCACACGCAAAAATAAGGAAAATCCTAAGTTACGCATTTTATGTTTTTAAAGGAATGTTTAAAAATATTGAATGCTCGACCGTATCTCTTATGTCTGGTGCAATGTTCAATTAGAAAATAATCCAAACAAATTTAATAAAAATTTGTCAAAGCCTTGGGCTTTCGAAGATTTTTTTAAATGGTGGGGGGTTATGGTGAGAGTAAAGGTTGAGATAAATATGTTTAAAGCCTTTATTCAGACTATCAACAATTGATGAAAGTTTATATTTAAAAAAAAAAAAAAAAAACTTTATCTACCGTTCTGATTGCAATGACTCTGAAATTTTGCTGTGATGCATTTTAGGGTACATGGAATAATTGTAGTTTAAGAATTTAAAAATTAATATTGTCCCTAAATTTCGAACTCTACTTCACAACGTTTCAAGAGAAGAAAAACACGTGCATCAGTTAGAGATTACCGAATATTTTCTAACATTATTAGAATACTGTTAAGAAAGTTCATTCTTTCATACAATGGAATGAGATAATTTAAATAAACAATTTAAAAAACACAGAACACAGTTAAAAATCCATTTTTAAGAATTAATGTCTATGGCAGATAGTGTATGTATGCGAATTCTTCGATGCAACGCTATTGCTATTTATAGATATGACAATCGTTCAATATCCTGTTGTGCAGCCATATGTTATATGAATAATACAGTAAAATTTTATTTGATTAATTTTAACACAAATGCACATGCAACAATTACCATCCATAGGCAGCAATATACCTAATTTCTTTTGCGCTGCCATATGAATTTATTTATATTCTATAAGCACCTTTGAATAATAAAATATAACTCAACTGGAAAATGTCTAATACAGTTTAAAAAAAAATACATTAGAAATTCACGTCCATAAACTGAAATGCTTCATTTTTTTTCGTGCAGCTGTGTATGTGATATATATGTGATGTAGAATTTATACTCACGACGTAATGCACTAACATTTAGTTAATTTTTGAAGTGTACACCACAGCTGAAAACCTCACTTCCAGCAATTGTAGTTCATGGTCAGTCCTGTAAACGAAGTATATACATGCTAGTTACTTCATACTCTATAGAAAGAGTGCTGTAGCCCACCTCAGTGAGACATAGAATGTGGATTAACGATAATAATGTTAATTCAGGCATTTACATACAAATAGAGATTCATTAAAAAATCAACATTTACACCGAGACAAGCAGAAAGAAATCTAAGGAGGGTCAGTATTTTGTTATAAATGTGCTTATACTTCGCAGCCCAGGGCACCACAGAGAGTTCCAGAAGGCTTGATCAACTGAAGCCCCTGTTTAAGATAAATTTGAAACACATAAACGTAAAAAGAAAAACATAAAAATTGTCTTCCACTGGGTTTCCGGGAGCAGAGCCCCATTCGAAAGATTCTTATTTTTTTGATTTTCTTAGTGTTTAATTGTTTTATGTCACTTACAAAGAATAAATATTACTTTTTTTTTCAAATCATCAGAGGTAAAGGAAATTTAACTATCCTTTCTCCAACAACCCTTTCCACCGGCGCACAGTGGAGTATTTGATGCAAAATCCTGGCCAAAAAGGCAGAAATTAAAATTTGCTTAACAATTGTAAAAAGCGTATTTCATAATAGCTGACTAACTGGTGCATCGATCTATGTGTATTTCAGGAGTATGAGCTATATTCCGCGACTCCTAGCCTCAATTTGAAGCAAAAGTGTCTTTGTGAGAAGACGTGCTTTTTTGTTATGTATCGGTTTTGTTATTGTGTTTAAATGTATACTTTGACATGTGCATTTAAATAATTTTACTTTTCATATAATAAAAGATAATTTAAATTGAAAATGGGTTAATATTAAGCCATTTTAGATCTAATTTATTGAAATATATTATCTAGTGTATTGAAAGCTTTTTAAAGCTGTGTCGGGGTTTGTTTGTCAGACCATTTTTGAATTATAATCGTATTATTTATAGTTTTAAATGCAAATTTTTGCAAAAAAAAAAATCGCATATTGTTGTCCTTTTTAGACATCAGTGTTTCTTGGGATGGCTGCAAACGTATTAAAAATACTCAAAAACCAGCATTTTTATAACATGGAGACTCAACTTTGGTAAATACTAAATACAAGTAATATATATATTATATATATTATATGCATTGGTTTTTATAAATAATTAAACATTTATGTGTAGTAAAATTAACCCCATTTAATTAATTATTACTTGTAAAAAAATAAAAAAAATAAAAAATAAACTGCCCAGTTAAACTGAGGGCATTGAGCTCACAGGCTATTCACACTAACTGTATATTATAATCTTATTTCAAAGAATAATGCCCTTCGAAAAAGAAAGAGATCGACAATATATTAAGGGGGGGGGGTCATCCCCCCGTTACCCCCCTGATAGTTAACTAATGAACCCCTTAAACTAATCAGGGAAGTCTCTAATTACAATGAATATATATACATAATTTGAAGAAAATCGAATCATTCTGCATGAAAAACCCATTTATCTAAATTAAGGGGGGATTAACCCCCCTTTTCCCCCTTTATACTTAACCAATGAACCCTCAAAACGCTTCAGAGAAGCGCATTATCACAATGAAACTATATACAAAATTTGAAGAAAATCGGATAATTCTGCATGAAAAACTCATTTATCTAAATTAGGGGGAGTATCCCCCCTTTCCCCCTTTATACTTAACCAATGAACCCCCAAAACTATTGACAGAAGTGCATTATCAAAATGAATCTATATACAAAATTTGAAGAAAATGGGATAATTCTGCATGAAAAACCTATTTATCTGAATTATGGGGGGTTAGCCCCCCGTTTCCCCCCTTTATGCTTAACCAATGAACCTCCAAAACTAATCAGGGAAGCGCCTTATCACAAGGTACCTATAAACAAAATTTAAAGTAAAACAGTTAGTTCTATCAAGAGTTATCGCGTTACGTACATACATACATACGTACGTATGTACAGAACCGGCGGGCACATAAGCTCTCAGGCTTTGATAGCCTGTGAGCTAAAAACCTATCAACAATTAATTTCCTCTTATAAACAATAAACAATGAAGTAAAAATTGTATTATATATTTATTTACTTAAATAAATACGTACAATTATGCATATATAATATTAATTAAGTGTAATTACTAATAAATAGTAAGGTAAGAGCAATTGCTTTAACTTTAAAACACATGAAAATTAATTTTGGCCAGAATTTTGCGTCAAATAGTCCATTGTGCGGCGCAGCACATACTTACAAATTTTCTTTTTTCTTTTCTTTATTTTTTTTTCTTTTTTTTAAAGATGATTTTAAAATATTATAACCTGAAACTCTACAAAGATAAAGTAAATTAAAAAAAATTCCCTGTAATTTATTAAAGCAAACTAAATATAAATATAGTAGAATATAACAATTCTGTTATCGAAGAGTTTTGATAAAGAAATATAGATTATCACAAATTTGTAACTTCTATTTTTACAGTATAGCCACTGACTGATATCTTATACGGCCCTGGAACAATGAAGTCTGGACCCGGCCAATGTCTTCGGACAAAAATAAAACTCGGACCCGACCTGGCACGGGAACAATACAGTGTTAGGCCTAGCTCAGCTCAAGTCCAATGAAATAAATCTCAGGTTTCAGGCCAGGCCCGGTCCCCCTGCAGACCTCTAAATTCTTCTTCTCGAGCCTATGTCGGGCTCACATTTTATTTATTTATTTTTGTAAAAATTATAGTGATGTTGTACATTTGTTTAGCGAAATATTTAAAAATTTAATTTGGTTTAATACATTAGAGAGATATTTTTAAAGTCTACCTTTTTTTCTTTGTAGAGCTTTAGAATTATGATTTTCTTTTATAATCTTTTACTTGCATTCTAAACTACGTTGATTTTTCTTACTGATTCTTCCTTTGAATGTAATTGTCTAAGTCAATTTTTTTAATAAGTGTACGTAATTGTCTAACTAAGGAAGGTCCCCAACTGCCAGATCAGGATTTTGTCGAGAGTGGTGTCGTTGGAAAGCTCTTACCATGGGGATCAAGCGAAATGTTTACAACTATCCATCCGAATGCAACTGGTGAAGATTTATAGGCTGATGTATTTCTAGATTAATTTTAACACAATTATTTCAAATTGGTAAATAAATCATACGAGTAGTAATTTTCCAACTGGACGAAAAATGTCCGGACCAGGATTCGAACCTGGGATCGCTTGGCTGAAGCCGCCATGCTCTACCACTGAGCTATCCCGGTCGAATCTGGAGGGCATAATTCATCCAGTTAACCTTATTGATCAGAGAATCTGGTCTGATATTTTAATCAGCTCAACAGAAAAGATCGCAGGTAAAGGAACTCCAGTAAACGCTGGATACGTGATTACAATTACACTAGATTAATTTTAACACAATTATTTCAAATTGGTAAATAAATCATACGAGTAGTAATTTTCCAACTGGACGAAAAATGTCCGGGCCAGGATTCGAACCTGGGATCGCTTGGCTGAAGCAGATTCTCTGATCAATAAGGTTAACTGGATTATGCCCTCCAGATTCGACCGGGATAGCTCAGTGGTAGAGCGTGGCGGCTTCAGCCAAGCGATCCCAGGTTCGAATCCTGACCCGGACATTTTTCGTCCAGTTGGAAAATTACTACTCGTATGATGTATTTCTGTCATTTATTGATTTCTCCAGGTCACTAGCTATACAGGAAAGACACTCTGTGTGATAGAAAAGAAAGCTTACAGTACAGTTATGTAACCTGTTGCATTACCCGTGTGAAATTGGTGAAGGTTCCATGTTCCCTCGAGTAAGAAACAGAAGATTATGACCACGTCTTGTCGACATCACCACTAGAGAAAAAAGTATAATAAAATTGCATAAATTGGCCTATAACCCATTCTCCTCGCCCATCTTCGATGACATGCGTCGGTATGCCTTTTAATTAGAGACACGGATCCCGTCTTTCGATCATTTGAACAGGCATGCTTTAACTTGAATAATAACACAACTGCGAAACCCCCCTTTCATTGTGCGAACCTGGTGTTGGAAACACTCGTGCTTCAGCCATTTCTATTCAGAAATGCACCACCATCCGCGAAGTTACTTTTTCCACCAAGCATAAACTGTCTTCTCTGTAATCCGTGAACTTTATTTTCTATCACACAGAGTGTCTTTCCTGCATAGCTAGCGACCTGGAGAAATCAATAAATGACAGAAGTACATCGTCCTATAATAACTCTTCACCAGTTGTATTCGGACGGAAAGTTGTATACATTTCTTTGATGATCCCCATGGTCGGAGCTTTCCAACGACAAAATCCCGATCTGGCAGTTGGGGACATTCCCTAGTAAAGTGGTCATTAATATTGTTTATATTTTGTATTCCATGCATTTTGAGCATAATCCAAAAATAAAATATTTGCATGAGTAAGAGTGCTTTTTGAATAATTTTAATTGTAAGATAATGTTGCTTCAAAAACATTGGCATGTTTTGTAGAAATTCAGTCGAGCAGGGCCAATTAATTTTTTGTACGGGCCGAGTTTGGGGCGACATTTTAGCTTTTATACCGGACCGGGCCGGGCTCGGGACGAACATTTAAATGTGATGTTAGGCCGGGCCAAATAATATTTTTGATCGAGACGAGTCAGGTCAGGTCCGGGACTAGAAATTTCGACCCATGCAGAGCTCTACTCTACATAGTGAAAATCCAAATATATTTACGAAAATCAGAGCGCGGACAAATTACTAAAAAGATGGACGGACATAAAACAGAAGTCATAAATACTTTTCAACTATGTTATGGAAAGTGTTAACTATGGATTATATTTCTTTTTTAAACTTTTTATTATCAAACATTATCGGGTTGTGAAAAACATAAGTTTTATTAACAAGATTAGTTAAACTTTTTAATAAAACAGTATCTTAAATTGGTTTCTAAAAAAAAGTTACATGATAAGCTATTTTTTAAACTTTATTTCAAAAGGCTATATATGCACGTGGGAAATATTTCATACCAGCCATACCTTTTATAGAACTTTTAAATAGAAAAAAAGAAAAACAAATTCAAAATCCACCATACCCTTAACAAAATTTATTTATTTATTTTATTGAAATGTGATTAACTTGCCAAAGCATGAAAAATCTCGATATAGTAAGTTTTTTTTTTAAGTTGCTTACAATAAGATTGTGCAATTACAATAAGACTAGACAATTTCAAATTGCAATTTTATTGCAAGCAACTTTAGAAGAAAAAAAAAACATACCATATTGAGATTTTTCATGCTTTGGCAAGTTAATTACATTTCAATAAAATAAATAAATAAATTTTGTTAAGGGTATGGTGGATGTTGAAATTATTTTTCTTTTTTTCTATTTAAAAGTTCTATAAAAGGTATGGCTGGCATGAAATATTTCCCGCGTGCATTTTGAACCCTTTTGAAATAAAGTATAACAAAATTCTGGACTAAAGTCTTATTTCATAAGTATAATGCATAAGAAATTTATTTTTACAAATGTTCCATGTGCTTTTGAACGATTCAAATTTAAGGTAGTTCTCAAATGTATTTTTCCCACTCAAAAACACAAACTTTTTTTACTCCTTTTTAAATATAAAATCACATTTGCAAGCACGATTATTAAAGTGAATTTTATTCATTTTTTATCTTTTTCCGATAAATGAATTATAAGCGATTATTGTCTTAATACGGCTTTTTTTTCCCTTTCCTGCGCTTTCGCAACTCGAAATTCAGCTCAAAACACCCACTTTGACAGCATTTTCAAAAATATTTTGCCTTTTTAAGAAAATTTGAAAAACAGTTAAATTACATAGTTTCTTAATCAGATCACCTGCCAATGGGATACTTTTCTGAACAAAAATAAATGAAAAAAATCCGTTCGAAAAGAACCAATATGGGTTTGAGAATAAGTTTTAATAAAAACCATGTTCCTAAAAGTACGCGGTTTCAATAATTTAAAGTGAAAATAGGTTCCACTTTTTTTAGAAAAAAAAAAAAAAAAAAGAGCAGGGGAAATATTTTTAATTGAACTTTGACTACGGCATTAAAAATTTTGTTAAGAAGAAAGAGAGACATTACTGCTATGAACGAAAAAACAATTATGGGTATTCGGAATTATCCACTATTTATTCTAGTTCATACCCAAAATAGCAAATAAATGGTTAAATAAAAACAAAATGAAATACACAACTATACTTTAACCACAAAACAATACAAAAAACTGGAGGGGCAAAAGGTACATCGTGCCCCTGCTTCTGAAAAACTAGGGGGGCACATGCCCCCCCTTGCCCCCGCCAGATTACGCCCATGTGGAGATCTAATGTTAACTGGAATAACGACTGAGATTCTTGATCTTGCATTTGGGCAAAGTAAGTACCTGACGAGTATCAGTCGTAAAATTTCCCTAAAGGGTTAAGCAAATTTTGAAAACTTCTATCTGGTGTCGTTGTAGTTAACGATACAATAATAATTAAAAAAAAAATCAGGCATCTGAAATAATGTTGGAGAAGTTACTTAAGGCGGCAGTGTGAATTAAAATTTCGCGAATAGAAGTAATTTCTTTCAAACGAGTATAAAAGTGTGTTTTAAATTGTTGCAATTGAGATCCAAAAAAAAAAAAAAAAAAAAATTGGAATATGTGGATTGTAACAAGTCAGATCCATCCATAATAACTTTCGTTAATCATAACTTTAAAAAATACACAAATATTTTTGCAAATCTTTATTTTGCTCCTTCAAATTTTGCGCCCTTAAGATTCGTGCGCCTGGATCAGTTTTCTCCAACTGCTCCACGGTAGCTACGCCCCTGAATAGGGTGTCGGGTCAATAAAGTTGTCCTACGATCTTGTCCTGGACCTGAGAAGTTTTGCCCGTGCCGACCTCTATCATGTTCTATAAATTGCATTTTCTGAATTCGTTATAGATGATGAGGTATTCCCAGTTAAATATTAGAAATAAATTAAATCTACTTTATGATATTCTATTTGATCTAGATTAGCTTTAACCATTTAACACTAGAATTACGGCAGCGGTCATTTTGACCGTAAATGCAATTTAACGTATCATAACTTTTTAATTTTCTTGTTTATAGTCTGAATATTTTTTGGCTTTTCCCAAAAACCCTAGAATATTACATAAAATCTTTTTTGTTCAATTTAAATAATTATTTTTGAAAATATTAGTATGTATACCTAGAATTACGGCTACCGGTCATTTTGACCGTATCTAGAAAATTACATATGTCAAGTTATTTTCTTCACTTTCATAGCTATTTCCGCTATTCTAATAGTTAAGCAGGTGCATCTGTGGCGAGGGAAATATTGCTTTGTGTATTTCAAAGCATTATTTGTTAGGTGGGAATTTGCATTAAATCGATTTTTTCCAGGGCAGGGTAATTACTTCTTAAATGGTCTCTCAATATCTTATAAAAAATTACGTTTTATTTCATTGATTCCTTTTGCATGAGCGATAAGCAAAATATTATGCTTGCAATTGCTAGAAATATCAGTATAGTTTAACGGAAATGAAATTATAAAATGTGAAACAATACATTTTAAGTTGTCCTAAGCAAGAGAATTTTGTGACAGGGGCTGAATTTATATTTGAGATACTATGCATGTCAATTTTTTTCTGTCTCACCAGAGCCACGCCTCCGAAAATTTGAAATCTGGCAGATATATAAAGTTAAAGCCTGATGAGATTTACTTCTCAGAAACATATATGTAATTAAATATACGTATTCTCAAAATACATACATTAAAATATACATTAAATTATACATAGGATACAGTTTTAAACCCTGAGAAAACGAGACAGATTTCATAAAAAATAATGAATTAAAATAAAATGTATCTCGGGTAATTATTATTGCTTAAAATGCTTTTTTGATCTCAACTGGTGAATATCTCGCCTAAGTAAAAATCAAAATAATTGCTAGAATTATTAATGTATGTTCACTAAGGTTGAATTTTAAAGCATAAAAAGTTTTATTTGCTATGCAAAACAAAAATTTGTGACAATTCATTTGTATTTTAGGTATAACAAGCCAGTTTTTCTATGTGTCATCAGAACCACATTTCGGAAAAATTTTATTCTGATTAAAATTTGTTTAGATCTAGTTTTTGGGAACACTACACATGTTTCTATAATTTTTTTAAGCCATGAGAAAATGAGTTAGTTTCTACTAATTTTATTTTATCGGTTGTTTCTAGGGTAGTTATTGCTAGCATTATCCCTCACAAACGTACAAAAAATCTTCTTTAACTCCATTTAACGAATGTCTTACTTGAATGATAAGCTAAATAATACAGTGATTGCTACAATTTGACACACATGGCCAGGGTTTCATTTTGTATGAGAACAATACTTCAAAATTACATATTTTTTTGCATCTGATTAAATAATAAGAGTATTAGTTATTGATTCTTTGAAGAAAGTAACCAGAATCGGTTGCTGTACATTACATGAATATTTTTGCTCTTTCGAAACCAGAGTAGCAAAAACAAAAAGAAAATAAAAATATGAAATTTTGAAATATAACGATTTTTTAAAATATGTCTCTTATACATCATGTATTGTAGACAAGCTCTTCAGGATAAATTGTAAAGAAAATGTTTTAAGTCATTTCTTTGATGATTTCTAGGCATAAAATATTAAAATTACAAAAATATATTTTGATAAAAATGATTATAGTAGTATTAACAACAATAATTTATTTTTAAAGATTAATTATTATTTCAGTTATTATAGGTATCATATCGTATGAATTTCACTTTTTTCTCGATCGTTATACACTGCTTATTTTATGTTGGCTCTTTTTGATAGTTCATTTAAAACAATTTAAATGACCTTACATTCTAATACAAATATGTTTTCTTAAAGTGTTATTTATTTATTTTTAATTCACCTTTTAATGAAGAAAAGGTGAAAATTTATGTGGCATGTTTCGTAGACAAAACTGCCTACATCCTGAAAGAACTCGGTTTGGTTACATCCCGACCGAATGCGATTGTGAAAATTTTGTTGACCTACCAAAATACGAACGGCCAAACTTGATCCACACTATACGGCCGTGTGAATCGAGTACGTTATGTACGAAAAGTGTGTGTCGTGTGTACAAAGAAGTGTATACAAAAAAGTCGAAATCCGTTTGTTCTCGCGGAATCAAATTTTCCCTCCGGAGAAATGTAGATGGCGCTTTTACTCACCGTTTCTGAAGGAGAATTTCATTATCTTTGCATTGCGCTCTCGTGTTTTATTAGGTTAACTTAAATGAAACCTCAATTTTTTTTATTTTTTTTTAAGTTGAAAATGATTTATTGCTGTGTCCCATATGGCTTATCCGATTTACTTTTTAAAAAATCTTGGAGTTTCTTTTCAGGAAATTCCTTCGAAGTTGGATATAAGGAATAATAAATGGTTGAAAGTTTTTGTTGGTTATTTCTGGATTGTCTTATCACAAACCACAAATCGTAAATCTGATTCCTATAATCTTAGACTTAATGGAGCGGACTGTACCAATCCTAAATTCAAACAGAATCGTTAAAACTATTTATAAATTGATATATCCGAAACTAATAAAAGCCCATTATGAGACTGTGACATAAACGTGCATAAAATAAATATATGCTAATTAATATGTGCAAAATTCTTGCCCATCATTAAAAAAATGTGAGCAGCACCTGAAATCACTGAATTTCGTGCGCAATGTAGAAATATTTATATTTTGTAAATAATTAAGGATCGTGTAAAAATATTCGAAGTTCTGATTATTTCGATATGAGTTGATTGCGGGGGGTTTTGCGAAAAAAGCTTGTCTGTTCAGTTAATATTTTGAGATATGGAAATATATTTTTATTTTTATCATATACTTTTATATCATGACTTCCAGAATTCGAATATTTCATTTTATAATTTGCCTTTATTTTATATTTTATAAACATAGTGTCAACTCTAATATTATTATTTTTATATTTCTTTCTATATTTCAGGTTAGACCAAACAAACGGTTAAACTTATGGCAATGTGCATATATCTATATTTTCTAAATAATTAAGAATCGTTCCAAAATTATTATTGTTCGGAGAAAATTATAGGATATGAATTAACTGCTGGATATTAGTATAAAATACTTACTTATTTTCTTAATATTGCGAAACATGTAAATATCTTTTTATTTTTAATATATATTTCTGTACTATGACTTTATTCAGAATTCAAGTATTTGATTTTATATTTTTTTTTTTCTTCTTCTTCTTTTTTTTTTTTTTTTTTTTTTTCTTGTAACCATAATGAAATCTGTGATTATGATATTTTTTTCTATTTACCATAGTCAGTACTTATGTTTAAAATTATCAAAAGTTGTCCGGAAGCCACTTTTTGTATTTATATTTTCTATGGAAAGTATGATGCAAAAAATAATTAACTTTCTGAAAAATTATCATAACTTGAGTAGAGCTTGATATATATATAAAAAAAAAATCTTATTACTTACCCATCATACGTAGTATAGGGTAAGTCTTGCAATCGTTTTGAAAATCGAAAAAAAATTTTTGACGGATTTACACGTTTCAGACACTGGAGATTCCGAAAAACATATTTTTAGAAAATTTTTTTTGCCGTCCGTCTGTATGTCTGTGTGTCTGTGTGTGTGTGTGTCTGTAAACGTTCTATCTCCCGAAAAAATTGAGATAGAGACTTGCAATTTGGTATGTACTTAGTATGTAATAATGGGAAGAAGCCTATTTCATTTCAATAACCTCGATTAACCGGAACAATTTTTTTCGGACTCTCGAAATATTCGTTCTGATGAAAGGTATATAAAAATTTTCGAAATTGTTTATTTTAAGAAATGAATATAAAAGACAATAAAAAAACATAAATTTTGCATAAAGCATGAAGTCGATCGGATAATGAGTTGCCGAGATATTTGGAATCCTATTTCCCACACTCTTCGATTTTTCATGACCCTGTATTTCATCCAAATTTCACTTCAAAGATATATTTTAATTGGAAATTTGACGCTTAATCAGATGCAATAAACCGCTAGTTAATAGGATTATTATTTTTGGAGTTATAAGGAAAAACCTCTTTCAAGCAATTCAGTAATCGAGCCTTTAAAGTTTGTGACGTCATCAAGCCACGTTTTTATTTGAATTGCAATGCATTTTATAAGTAGTTTACACATTTTTATTTTAATATTTTACATTATGCATATCCATGATGGGTAAGTATTACGGTGGCCCCCAACGACTAGTTTTCTTAATAGTGTGTAATTAGTAAATATTATTTAAAAAATAATCACGTATTCAAATGTATAAAAACGTAGAAATTAACTTTAAATTTTTGTTTTGAATGTTTTGCATGAATGTCTGCATTTATTCGGCATCAATTGATGAGATATTTTTTGCTATCCGCGATAATTTTACACCATGTTATGTCACTTGAATATTGTCCATAAGAAGATCGGGTACTTTTCCAGTATAGGATCCTTTGCTTTTAGGTTTGTCGTAATTCGAGTTTCAAAAAGGGATAGATTCGTTAATATACATATATTTGTTGCCAAAAGTTATGAAAGCAAACCCAATGAACTGTTGGTTCTTTTCTATTATAGGAGTCTTGACGCTTTTTTAAAAAGCTTGGCGCAATTCGGGCATCAGAAAGTGAGATTTGGTGCCAAATGACATAAACAGCCATGGAAACAAATTCGACGATTTTTTTTGTTTATATGCGTATTTTAATTATACATATATTATTATTGTTTTTTCTATACAAATTACTTCTGATTATATATAAAATAGGATAAATGACATTTTACGCTAAACAAATTGTATAAATATTGAAAAATGCTTCTGTATACGAAATGACAAAGTGAATAGGTTGACAGAAAGTATGTTGCCAAATTTCCTTTTCCGCCAAGGCTATTTTCTCTGTTTCGTCAAGGCCCCATATACTGGAAAAGCACCGAACTTTTATGCTTGTTTATACATGTATTTATATGTATATATACAATTTATTTATAATTGTCTTTCAATTTACCTCTTTTTGTACATAAAAATAGATAAATGGCTTCTTTATATTAAACAAATTGTATAAACATAAATGACGTATTTACATAAATGACGTCATTTGGACGAATTTATTCAAAATATTTTCAGTTTATAAATGAAATTAAATGCTGACAGACGATTGAATCCTGACGATAGAAATGTGATTTTTTTTTTTTCAGATTTTCCGGAAAAACATAATTTAATCACAATCTTGTCTTCATTATCAATAGAAATAAAAGATAAATTCAATTTCAATTTGAAAATGACTAATAAAAAGAAATCAATAATCCCTATCGGGATCCTTTTTGATTTTTTTCCCTTTTTTGTTACAAAAAAACTAAGTAATTAGTTGCCATCATTACAGAAATGTCATTAAAATTAGAAAAAAATTAATATCTCAAAAACTAATTCCAATTTCAAAATTCTATTACCAGTTTTGACATCCGCGGATTTTTATGGACAATTGGTATTGATTTCATCATCAAGCGTTTAATATTTTATTAAAAATACCCCTGAAACATAATCAGTCGTTTAATCAGTCGTTTCATAAAATCGTTTCATAAATTCGTTTCATAAAATCGTTTCACAAATTCGTTTCATTAGGATTTTATATATATAGGGTAGATTAAGAAATACATATTTTTATGATTTGCTGAATCACTTAGTTGTTTACTTTTTCATGCATTATATTTTTGAAGGTTGTTAGTTCTCTTATTCGTTTAAATATACCCTACTTATATAAAAATAGCGTGTGTTCTCTGTGGTGTTTCGCATAAACGTTGTAAAATTCAGGTTATTAGATTTTATCCAACTTTGCTGTCATAACAGTTGATAAAGCAGCGTTTGGCGATAGTTTTTTGTTATGAAAAGTGGTCGACGGGATAATAGAGAAGTACCAATTTTTTTATTTTTAATCTGAGAAAGAAACAATAATCATGGATTTAATTAATTTTGCAATATGCGGTGCAACCAAAATAATTTTGATTAAATCAGTACAGATATCGCAGACGCACCTGGGTTATTTTTTGGCACCTAAATGACGATTTTTGCTTTGTATGGCAACCTGGTGTTTTATAATAAATTTGAATATGTGTGTAAATAAATAAAATAAAATAGGTACTTTTATGTTAGCTGGGCTTCAAGGATAACTCTCCAAATCTTGTTTCAATTGGAATCATTTAAATTGCAACATTTTACGTGAGATTTGTTATTCATCTTGATATGTTTACGTTTAGATATTTTATTATGATTATATTGTAGCTAATTAAGTTTTTTTTTAAAGATTTTATACTACAATGTTAAAATATTACCTAGTTGATATTAGTTAATGTCAAAAGATTAGCGAACCACAGGGTTCAGGGAAAAAACTCTATGCCCTAAAAAGTGGGAGTTGTCAACTTTATGACGTCATAAGCAGAAGTAAATGTTTAATTGAAAATTACAGCTAATTAATTACATTTTTGAACAAACGAATGCACGATAACAAATCTGTGTTCTAATATCTTTCATTTAAAAAAAGAATGGTGTAATTTGATGCAGTAGTTTGTTCTAACGGATTGTCGAAAGAAATCGCTTAGCGTTTTAAATATATAGATGATTTAAAGTTGTTTTTATGCCAGTTAATAAACTAACTTTTTCGCCATTAAAGGATAAAATTCCACATCAAAACTTCTGGGGTATTTACAATATCCAATGTGAATGTGGTTTGTGGGACAATATATTTTACAATATATAGGACAGACTAAACGACAACTCCGTTTCAGAATCAATGAACACAGAAACTATGTTAAGAAAATGGAAGTACAAAAATCCTCTATTGCTTGTCATTGTTGGAGGGAGGGACATCATTTTAACATTGATTCAGCCACTATTATTAAGAAATGCAATACTCCTTTAGATTTAGACTTTTTTGAGGCAGTTTATATTCATAGATTTGGTAACTGCGTGATGAGCTTTCGGTGTGTCTGTCATTTGGGTTTTTGATTCTGTTGCATGTCTTTGGGGGGGGGGGGGGGGGGGGGAATATAATAATTTTTATTTTTACTGATACTGATGATGTGAGTCCAAGTTACTCATGAAATTTACGTCTGTTTATTGAGCTACAGTTCGATATTTTGTGTTAAACGTTGAATTTTATTGTATATTTATATACACAAGATTTTCTTCAGAATTTCTCATTGGCTGAGGCCTAAGCTAAGCTCCGCCTCCGGTAGTCAACTCACTGCCAGCCAGTGGCGTAGCTACACATTCAGCGCCCTGGAGCAAATAAAATTGGCACGCCCCTTGCCACTATAAAAACACTTCTGCTAGCTCTGTTTGAGGTTTAAACTCGTATATTATATTCTTATTTATATTTAAAACCCTGTTTTTTATTTAAAAAATAAAGTATTTTCATAATAAAATATTTGACGAAATAAATACAAATAAAATATTAAAATAAACTATAATTGTTTAAGTTCGGACTACCTACTGATTTTTACGACGAATTGAGCAGTATTTCCGATTTAAATGGTCCCATGGTCGCAGTGCAATCTACCACTAACTTCTGTTGTTCCTTTCAAGGCTTTTGAAGCAATATAGAATGCTAATAAAGAAACACACTATTGTCGAGATATTTTTAAGACGCGTTTTTTCCGTTTTCAGTACCGAAAGCTCTGAAAATTCATAAAATTCGAGTTATTATAACTCGGTAAGTTTTGATCGTACAAAAAATGAAAGTTTTGTTTTACTTGTTAGTGAATATAGAAAATTTTACTAAATTAATCGTTTTACTAAATATAGAACTTAGCAACAGTAAAAAAAAATAATAAATTTCGTAATCTTTAAAAAAATAACTACTTTGATATAAAGGATTTTAATAGGATCATAGTTGCCAACCTCCAGATTTTTTTCATACCAATATTTTTATGTAAAAATATTTGTTTTCTTTAATCGTACAATTTCTGAAATTTAATAAAGAGAAAATTTCTGTAAGATTTTACTGGTATTCAAAAAATCGGGGCGTATCTATCCTACAAACAGAGGCGTAGCTACCGTGGAGCAGTTCGCTCCAACTGCTCCACGGTAGCTACGCCACTGCTGCGAGCGTTGAAAGACGTATCAGGCAATATTAAGTTAAGAATAATTAAAGGAGATAAAACACTAGCCAAAACAAAGTCTGTTTTCAGTTACATGTAAAATACATTACTATAATTACTTAAATGAAGTCTCAATTTGATTTGACATTTTTACATTATGCCATCTTCACGATGTAGTTGTTCTTTGCCAGCGTTTGCGCGACTATGATGAGGATTTAAAAACTCTCTCTTTTTAACCTCTATAATGTCTTTGGTAGCGCTACAGTCGATAGCCCCCAGCGGTTGAAAAGAGCTGCTTTGGACGAATGACGAATCAATTGCCAAGTTCTCTAGAAGATGGCGCAAAGTAGCGCCACCGGAGGTACGGTGGTGGCGATGAGAACTAAAGTGTTCGGTAGTGGGCGGGGTAACGGGAGCTCCATGGTCAGGATTTGGGTGGGTCTGCTTTCATGGCCGGAACCTTTGAAATTTTCGTTTATGTCCGGGCAGTATGAAAATAACGAACGGCTTCGGAAATTTTCAATCCTGTCATTGAACAAACTCATAGAGTGATGAAATATTTTAATTTTAATGATACTAATCAGATTATGTATATATTTTAATTTTTAATCTTTGTTTTTTTCTGTTTACTTCTAATAATTTATAATGACATGAAGAATATGAGTACTTTAAAAGAGATTATTTTCTGAAACAGTGGGTATATATTTTTAAATATAGAATGTAATGTGTTCAACAATTTGATTTAATTGTATATTTATTATATGAGGTTAATATTTACAACAAATAGTTTTTACAAAAACATTCGTAATTTTAAATTATAAGAAGTGAACAGAAAATAGGATTAAACATTAAAAGAAGAAATACATAGTCTGATTACTTTTCATTAAAAATTAAAACATTTCATCACTCAGCGAGTTTGTTTAATTAAAGGAATGAAAATTTCCGATTGACGTTACGGTCATACTGCCGCGAAATAAACGAAAATTTTGTTAAATTAATTAGTTAAAAGTGTATTCTGCACCCTGTTTGTTATGTACCCATGAAATATTTGTTTGTGATTTTGGTAAATTCTTTTTTTTTCTTTTTTTTCTTAATGTCTTTTAAAATGCTTGCAAGTCTGTTAAAATATGCTCATTTGTTTAAGTTTTATTAAACCCATGAAAACCTGAAGCAAGTTAAATATTTCTAGATAATTAATTTTATTTCGTAAAGATTAATCTCTTTTTAAGAAATATATAAGCAAAATTTAGAGTTTATATAATTCCTGGACAAAATCAGAAAAATACATTTCTATAGCATTATTAAAAAATGTTTTTATATGATCTACATGTTACATATTTTCTTATTTTTAGTTTTTATTAAATTCTTTAAATATATTTTCATTTATACAGAAAGACAATAGTTTTTAGAATTATTTGCATCTTACATTATATCTAACTTCATGCTCCATAATTTCATTTTTATTTAAATCTAGCAACCCAAATCTTTCTTTTTAAAATATAAATATACATTTTCAAAATCTCTCATATACATTGTTGTTATGCACATTTAAAATGTCAAATATTTAAATAGATTTAATAAGAATTAATTTATTTTAAAATTTATAGAAATAAAATGCATTAAAAAGTTTAATAACAATAATACTTTGAAATTCAAGCAACTTGTACAACAAAAATTTAATAAATTAAATATTGCACATACAAAATTATCTGCTGTTGAATAGTAATGTTAAATTAAAAAATATACAGCATAAAAATATTAATATACCTAAAAAAATAATGGGTTAAATAATTTGGAAAATAAATGAATTAATAACTTTGAATAAGTTAAATTTCAAATATTATATAAAACAAATTATTATTATTAAACAATCGAAATTTTTCACGATTTTTTAAGTATATGAACAATAACATGAGTATTTTTTAAATTGCGGAGAATCGAATGGATAAGAATGTAAACAAATAATAACCAAATGTCATTCTGTAATTATTAGAATAAAAATATGTTTAAAGAATTCGCACTAATTAAAAAGAACTAAAAATATGCCACATATCATAAAAGCTTAAATAATAAAAATATAATGAAAGCTGCAGAAACATATATGTCAAGATTTAACTTGTATCACCATAATTTTTGTAGAATCATTATCCAGGAAAGGGCTTCCTCCGAGGAATTTGCAGTCGGGCGCCGAGAATTCACTTCATAGTGTGCGTACAGAATGCAAATAAGAGACAGTCCCAGTTCACTTTTTATTCGAAGTAAAAGAAAATGGCCATGCTTTACTAATTACGATGCTAAATCCATACATGATGATTTTAATACCGTGAAGAAACTTGGTGACTTAATTCAATAATTAAGAAGACATTTTTGTTCTTACAGGCAGTTGTTTTTTCTATCTATCGGCAGCCAAGGAGATTATTCCATGATCGTGAAGTACGCGCCGGGGTTACATGTACAACCGGATCCAGGAGCAATCTGACGCTGCGCGGGAAACTCCACGTATATCTATTATCTAACGCCCCAGAATACATTTTCATTAAACAGTCTTTCGACCAGTCAGCGCTATAGGACTAAATTCTCCGGCGCTCTGATTTCGAAGCTATAAGACCGTAATCTGAAAAAAAAAAATTGCGGGAAAAAATACTTCTAGAACATTACCGAAAAATCTAATTCCTTTGAATGAATAATAAGAAAAAAAAATACGTAGGTTTTATCGAGCATGGGCAAGATGCCAAGATAATATTTTACATTGAGACTGAAGTTAGCTTTCATAATTTTGAGAAAGAATATTGCTTTGTCAGAAAACATAGGGAAATAAAAATAAAATAAATAAAAAGACATAGGTTGTTATTTCAAGAGAGTTAAAATATTTTTAGCTGGGAGATTGATGTTTAAAAGAATTAAATTCTAGGATGCATTTATTTAATGAAACAAAAGTGCGTAATTTTAATAGAACAGCGCGATCAGAGCCATTTTTTTAAGAGAATGAATTTAGAATAAAGTATTTTTAGCATGGTGGAATTTTGACAATCGAAATACTGGAACGAGAAAATAATTTAGAATAATGGGATTTACACAGAATTATAGTTTTGACGAGGCCAACGGCGAAAATTATTTTTTAAAATTTGTTTCATATATTTCTAATTTCAACCAAATGTCTTTTCTACAACGAAAATACCTACGCAAATTAATTTTTGAAAAGAGATTAAACATGCACGAAATAATATATATACATAAATAATGAACTTAAATGAGATTAATGTGGATTTCACAAAACAAAATGAATGATCATTCTCTAAAAACAATCTTACCGAAATTTCACCACGTACAGCAGGTTCAAGCATTGTAGTCAGTGGCGCAGCCAAGGGGGGGGGGGGTTGGGGGTTAACCACCCCAGAGCTAAAAAAATTACTATAATTGCAGCTTATATGAATCAAAACTACTAAAGTTAAAATTAAGTTTTTTGGTCTTTCCGCCTTGGCAGAATCCACCGCTTTCTTAAATCAAATTCTATTCAACAATGTGATTCAATTAAACGGCGAAAATTCTACTTAAAACTGTGAAAGCGCATATTACACGCATCGCTTATGTCAAAACTTGATTTTTGGACTGTGTCACTTTGTTGAGACGTCTTATAGTAAAAGATGGGTCATATACTCTCACACAGACGCTTTGAGTTATATAGTATACAGTGGTATGTTTCTTAATTGCATTTCTGTCTTTGTTCCACGTTCGAAACAATAACAGACCATCGAATTCCAGAGAAAAAAAAACATACACTTTGTAAGTCTCTCTCAGTTTCAAGCGGCTTTTTTTGCTCTCAGTTATATCTAAGACCAAGCTATGTGCGTACCCAGGAAAAAAAGTCTTTGCAAAAGTAAGAATTTAAAAAAGTACTTAAAGTTATAAAAAGCTATTTTTCGATTATGAGCAGATTTTTGCAATAGGTGTTTCTTTCGAATCATTTGTTTCGTAGGGGGGTCTGTACATAAATTTAAAGACTATATTTCATTGGTTGGTAATGTAGCAACGACGTCTTGCTTATGATGGAGATTCATATATTTATCGTTAAAATTTTATAAATTAGTTGTGTTTCCTCTTTTAGCTATTTTTAAATCTATCGCGCTTCTGTGAAAAGAAAATCTCTTTCCTTTCTATTTAAAATTCAATAATTCTTAAACTCTTTTATCGCAGCTTGAAGTGATCCTTTTTCAATTAATGTACACGTCTAAATTATTTCTTTCGTATGTGCTTGCGGTTTTCATAAGAGAAATTAAATCATTTTCAGTTTGGCATCTACGTGCCTTCCTAATGCATACATTTTGGATCACAGAATAAATAAATAAAGATAAAATGCAACGTCTATTTCTCGATACATCTGCATGCTAAAATTCCTGCAGATGTTATGTTCAGACAGTTAGTTTTCTGTTGTTATAAAGATGCTGATATGGTAATCTGGTTTGGCGGTTTGCGTTCAAAAAAATTAGAATGTGTTTCTCCCTAACGAATTTTCTTCTGTACGCTATGGGTTGACGCGGATAAATTTGTGGCATCTCTAAAAAAAGGCATTCGATTTTGAGTTTTCATGATGTGAAGATATAGACGTTCTGAGTGCTGGGGGACCGCCTCATTTTTTCAATTATCTTTCTTCAAATAAAATATTTTTTTTCATGGAAGCCTCAAGTTTTCGATATGTTTCTGCACAGGATGAGAGCCTTCGGGTTCTTGCTTATAGCGGATATGTACTACCTGTCATTTACGATAATCTTGAGATTTTATTTAATTATCAGGAAAGTATAACTTCGGCTGATAACTACATGATATTGCTCTCGAGGAGGCCCTGCATCCTGTCCCTCGGAGGAAAGAAGCATTGATTGTGATTTCATTGACTTATAGATACATGCCTGTGAGCAGTGCTGAATTTGCGCCGGAGCTTACCAGAGCTCGGCTCCGATACTTCTTTGTTTTTAATCAATGTTTAAATATTGTTTAAATATTCACCTGATCTCATTTGCTTATTTTCATCGTAAGGGTCTCTCGTTTCATAGTTTTTTAAAAAATAACCCCAGTTGTCTGAATTTTATAAATTTTTCACCAGTTATAAATATAATGGTTTTACAGACCGTGGAAAAATATTGATATCTAGCTGTAATAGAAATGTTTTCTCCTCGCTTCTTTTTTTTGTTGTTTGTTTTGCGACGTGTCCTTTAAAATAACAACAACAAAAAAAGTTATTGTCCCAACTCTCTAAAATGTTATTCGATTGTAAATATAACTGTATCCAACCCCTCTTTAAAATTCCGTTAAAAAAGTCTATGTCTTTGACTAAAGTCGAAGAGAACAGAGTCACTAAAACACAGAGTCTCGTCAAAAAAGACTAAGTCACAGACTTAGTCAAATTTAATACTGAAAACATAAGTCGACGCCGAGCAAACCCACGTCAAAATACCCAATTTTCTTTTAGCATTTTCATCGAAAAATTATCAGATTTTTTAAAATACTTTTATTCATCAGAGCATTTCCAAATTTTTGTAGTCGCTGTAATTTTGATCTTCCAAGATTCTTTTAATGGATTGTGTCGAAATACAGACGTTTAGTTACTTTTAGCATAGAAAAAAGATCGTCTTCGAAAGGCCCGATATGACGTGAGGTTCTAAATAAATCGTAATTTAGAATGCTTTTAGCTGTTTCACACCTTTAAATTTCCCATTTATAATAAATTCTTTATGCCAAGCATTTCCATCTTAAAAGTAATCTCCATACTAAATTTCAAGTTTCTAACACTAACAGTTTCAACTAAATCATAATTTAGAACGCTTTTAGAAAGTTTTCAGCTCATTTCGTCCTTTTAAATTACTAAATGTTTTTAAAAATGTTATAAGGAAGCATTTACTACATAAAAGTAATCATCATGCTAAATTCGAAGTTTTCATACCAATTGTGTCACATAAATCGCAATTTTAGAATGCTTCTTACTCTTGCATTATTTTAAATTTCGAATTGAAAAAATAAATTCTGGGGAGCATTTACGTCTTTTAAGTAACATCCATATAAAATTTCAAGACTCTAGCCCTAAAAGTTCTAAATGACTTGTTACATTTGGCAAAAAGCAAGGTAAGTAAGTCTATTGAAAAATTTGTTAAAATTGCTTCATTATTATTATTATTATTATTAAAGTTAGGAATAAGAATTCGCGATTCTCTTGTAATGAAACCTTGTGTATTTTTTATTGAACAAATGGATACCAACTCTGTTATTTTCAGTGTAAAAATTATTTGCTGAACTGTGCTCTTCCATCTTTAAGTTTTCCCCTCATCATTTTTAAACACCTTATAAATCTAACCTAGTTTTGTGTTATTTCATTGGTGCATTTTATAGTTTGTAACTCTAATATTGTAAACGCTGTTTAAATGAATCATAACCAACGTAATTGCGGAGAAAAGTATTATGATTGCATTCATTTAAAAGACTGATTCCATTAACCGATGATTCATATAACCGGCGACCATCTTTATTATAAACTCAAAACGCCCCCTAGAACCGAATTCTGGCTGCGCCACTGATTGTAGTGTATTGGTTGATGATGAAAATGTTTGTTGAAGAGGGATTTTCATGTAAATCCGAAACGTCCAATTTTAATATGTTTTTAATGTTTTATGAAAGTGTAATGTAATGTCTGTAATTTTAATGATTTTAATATAAATATTGTTAAGTGTAATTCGGCGTACTGCAAAAAAAAAAAAAAAAAAAAAAAAAAAAAAAAAAAATCAAAACTATAATTCAATGTTTCTAAATTCGTCGGTGGATTGTATTTAGTAATGAAAGAAAAATATATCAGTCATTGCAATTTAATTAATCTTCTTCAATTATTTATTTTAAAGTTAAAAAATAAATAAATATATATAGCATATCTTCACGATTCTTGACTGTTATTTTGAATACAAACATAATAAAATCACTGCATTTACTTTTTCTCAACACCAACCAAAAACGTAAAACACATTGCATGAAATAATATCACAAATTAAATCTGAACAATTCAGATTTTCTCTCTTTAATTTTCATTGAACTTTTCGCTTATGATCGGCTCATTTCTTGGCTAATATTGCAAATTCAAAACGGAACAGAAGCGTCAATGTAACTTTCTTACTCATTTTTGAACCTGGTATGAAGAAAAATAATTCGCAGAAATAATTAAATGTAGCTAGTTTTATTTGGAGGTATTGTAGATAAAACTAATGAATGGAATAAGACTACGTTTTAATTCATCCGACTATTGAAGGCATGGAGAGATTAATTCTGCAGAAAAATACTACTATTATGTAAACGGTACTATTTACTGCAAAGGTTGCCGAAAGAAATCTTTTTGGACCTTCCAGAGTAAAAAACAGTCATATATTTTCATTAAGGGTTATTCAATAATTATGTCACTTTTCGAGAGGGGAGAGAAGAGTTAACACATTGCCATATCGCACCTAAAATATGAAAACAGTTAGATTGGCTTCGATTTGAAGCAGCATAATAAAGTTTTAAAAAATCAATAAAACGTGCTAAGACAGAATGTAAAGGCACAAAAAAATATCCAGTTTGAAGCGGGATTCCGTTATAGATAAGTTATGTTTTCACATGTTTTACTGTATCTACTTTTACTCAAGAAGTATTGATTTTAATGAGGTTGTAATGGTTTTAATATAAAATTGTTTTTAATTTGTTTCACATTCGTAAAATAATAAAATAGTAATATAATACTATAATCGCATGGTTGTTTTTATCAAAACTAGTTGTAAGTTTGCTGTTGCAAATGTGATGTGACACTAAGCGGGTATCATTAGATTGTGACAGCCTGTAACAATGACAATATGGGAGGAAAGAATAAATAACCCTCGAAATCTGCATGACGTAGTTAATGAATTATTCCTTATTCTGTAGTAAAATGCTTGTTTGTGTATGTGTGTGTGTGTATCCGTGTGTACATGATCGCACCGCCACTAATTTCTCTTGAAGACGTTCATAAGAATAATTCATTCGGATATCTGACGAAACGTGTTCAGTAAACATAGAACCTTTCTGTACGTTCTTTGATTTTTGAAACTATCTTGTTTCATAGATGTCATCGCCCTATACATTCACAAAAGTCGAAATATGAAATGTTGTGACATTTTGTACATTAATGATAGCAACAAATGGTTCCAAACAGGAAAACTTATTTTTATAACTGTATTTCCAAATCTAGTTCCAGCAAACTAAACTCACACCAGTAATGAGAAATAGGAAAATTTTAAATGGAGTTTCGTCCTGTTTTCGTTGCCTGTCAAATTCTCTTGACTATATACGTGTGACAACTCCGACTGCCTATATTACTAAATTCAATCACAGTTGTCAACATGTAAATAATCAATTTCAATGTTAATTGATTTCTAAATAAAATTGGTAAGATATAAATTTTCTTACCTCTAAATTCCAATCGGGACATCGGTGTTCCGCGCTGTTCATAATTCCTTATATTTCAGCAGAAACAAACATTCTTGAGAGACGAAAAGACTTGACTCAAAATAAAATTGCAGAGATTATTAAACACATCACTATTTAATTAACAAATCACATCTCGACGAATACAAATCATTATTTACAGCTTTTTAACTGAGCGAAAAACGCTCTCTAACAATCATAATCATAAACCAAACTAAACTAAAAGTTAGAGTTCAAACTAAAGTTCTAATAAAAAATATTCAAGAACAGTTACAGGAGAGAAGAAAAACATAATGTTGCGCGCATGCGCCAGTTTCATTGTCTCTTTTCAGCTAATCAGAGCACATTCTTACCTCTACATTGCGTAGATGCTTTTTACGTTTCAAAACTTTGAGAAGAAAAGGGGGTTTTGGATGATGCAACAGGAAATGAATTCCCAATTACAACATCCTCCCACCTTTGAGTTTCGGGATCTGAAACTCAAATCCAATTTGTTCGATGTTTTATGATACGCCCGTATCTGGAGCGACGAACCGAAACGTCCGATGTACTGTCGCTGACCGAACCACTAGGAGGATTACTAGCACCTTTATGTTCATTAAAATCTTGTTTCTTTTTAATGTCCTTGAAATGGTTTCTCATACTGTCGTTATCTTGTGATACTTCTAAGGGTATTAACCTGCTTGTAGGTCTTAAATATTCCCCAGTTTTCATTCTTATTTTCACTAAGCGGATGTGTCCATCCTTAGATGGAAAAATTTCAGTCACTTTGGCCAGAGGCCAATCAATTCTTTTATTATTGTCACTGGAAACAATCACAACATCACCTATTGCTAAAAGTTTCTGTATTTTCTTCCATCTACTAGGTTGTCGCAATTGGCCTAAATATTCTGATCTAAATCGTTTACGAAGGTCTTGTCTTATTTTCTGTTGATAAACAAGCCTTTTGTTCAATGATTTGGCATCTAGAATATCAATATCGGGTGTACCACTACCTTTCACTTCTAGCAAGAACATGGACGGAGTGAGAGGTACGAGATCATTTAAATCTTCTGACACATAAGTAAGGGGGCGACTGTTGATAACGCTTTCTAGGTCACATATAATGGTTTGTATTTCTTCATAATTCAGAGAACTTTTTTCTAAAACCTTTCTGAGTATTCTCTTGGTTAGGCCAATCAATCGCTCCCACCACCCTCCCCACCACGGAGCTGAAGGAGGTATAAATTTCCAAATAATTTTCCTTGATATACTATCATTTTGTACTGAATTCCAGTTTATTTCTTTCAACAAATTTTCCGCTCCTACAAAATTTTTACCATTATCTGTATAGATAATAGAAGGTCTGCCTCTACGGGCTATGAATCTTCTCAACGTCAGTAAAAACACTTCAGTTGATAATGAGGTAGCTAGTTCAAAATGAACTGCTCGAAAAACAGCACAAGTGTATATTACTAGCCAGATTTTCCTATTTTCTTTAAGAATAAGCGGACCGGCATAATCCAGACCAACAATTTGGAAAATGGCAGCTTCTCTTACTCTATCTTCAGGTAAGGGAGGAGTGGAAATTTCTACTAGTTTAAAATCGTGTCGTCTACATCTTACACAGGTTCTAATAATTTTTCTGACAGTTTTTCGGAATTTTAAGATTCAAAAATTTTCCCTTAAATTAGACATCATAATTTGTACACCAGCATGTCCTAGTTTCAAATGTCTAAATCTAATTAATTTTTCAACTACGGGATGGTCATGTGGAAGAATAATAGGAAATCTGAAATTCATAAGATCCTCTCTTAAATGTATCCGTGATTTCAGTCGCAGAACTCCAGCCGAATCTGTCATGGTCTGAAATGCCTTTAGACGTTTATCTTGAGGACCAGTAAACGATTTTTGAACTAATTTCAATAATACGTTTTCAGCTTCATTCTGCTCTTCTACAGTTAAAATTTTAAATTCTCTCTCTCTTCTTTAGCTTTCTTACAATTTTTGTAAAATCTGTATATCCACGCAATTACTTATACTAATTTATCGTAGGAAGAAATTCTAGTGTAAAATTGTTCCCTGTGAACATCTACATTTGTAGTACTAATAATTGTTTTTCTTCTTCCTGCATCGATAGTTTCGAAATCAGGAAACATTTCTGATTTTGGACACTCGTCCATTGGTTTTCTCAACCACTGCGGTCCCTCCCACCATTTATCTCGGGCTAAAACCTCAGCGGTACAACCCCTTGATGGCAGGTCAGCAGGATTCAATTGGCCAGGAATAAAGTGCCATTTTGAAGGATCACTTAATGAGCGAATTTCGGTAACTCGGTTGTAAACAAAAGGTGCCCAATTTTCATTTCTTTTTATCTAGTAAAGCGCATTGGTCGAATTAGTCCAATAAAAAATGGCGATGTTATCTATTTCAAATCAGTTTTAACACTACTTGCTAATCTAGCCCCAATATTACAAGCCAGTAATTCTAACCGCGGAATGGAAATTGTTTTCATAGGAGCAACTCGGCTTCTTGCTTGAACCAACTGACAGAAACCACCGTTCTCATTTTCGGTCCGTAAAAATATACACGTAGCATACGCTACTTTACTAGCGTCGCAAAAAACGTGCAAGGAATGCAACTTATCTGTATCTAGAGAAAAACACTTAGGTATTTCAATAGTCCCTAATTTTCCTAATTGTTTTTTCCATTTTTCAAATTTTTTCTTGATAGAAACAGGTAATTCCGTGTCCCATGTCACTTTAGCTTTCCAACACTCCTGTAATAATATTTTAGGTTCTAATGTTACAGGACATGTGTATCCGATAGGATAAAAAATTCTGTGTACAGACGATAAAATGTTTCTTTTAGTTACAAGGCGATCATCCACTGAAATTTCTTTTAAATCAACTGCTAGTGTATCCCTTCTAAAATCCCACATTAGTCCTAAAACAGGGACATTTTCCCCTGTAAAAACTTCTCGAAAACTATGCTCCCACCCGCGAAGCTCGAATTTAGCATTGCTAAGAAGAGTTTTTGACTCTTCAATAAATCTGTTCAGCTGTTCCTTATTATCAACACTCGTAACACAGTTGTCTACATAAAATGACTCTAACAATTTTAATGCAGTGTTTTTAACTTGTTCAGGTGCATTTTTTAAATGATATTCTAACGTGGCACCTAGAAGGTAAGGGCTACATGAAATGCCAAATACTACTCTTCTATGTTGAAGCGTTATTAACTTTTGAGGGCCCCCTTCTTCATACCCTAGAAATTTCAAGTATGATCGATCTTTTTCTGTAATGCCAATCTGTAAAAAAGCCTTTTTTATGTCAGCAATTACCCCTATTTTCCCCAATCTAAATCTGTTTAAAACAGAAGGAATCAGTTCTACGAGGTTAGGCCCCTTTTCAATACAATCATTTATCGATGGTGAGTCTTTTTCCCGAGCTGAACCATCAAAAACCGGTCGCACCTTTGTAGTGGAGTTTTCTTTAAACACTGCTCTATGAGGAAGGAAATGCTCACTACCTAACGTTTTCCTCTGATCAACCTTTTCAATTATTTTCTCGTCTAACCATTCATTAAATATTTGATTATAATCACCTAATTTTCCCATATTTTTTTAATGAATCGACACATGTTTTTAATCTACGTCGAGCGATATTTTCGTAACTGGGTAGTCTAGGGTGGCCCTGTATCCATGGAAGACTAACTTCATATCTACCCTCGTCAGCTACTCTTATATTACTAAGAAAATGTTCTTTAGTGGCTAACTCTATCTCTTCTCTACCGTTTTTCTCCCCAGGATCTCGAATTCCTAAAGTGTCAAAGTGTCATAACTCGGAAATTTTTGCCTCTTTGACATGCAGCGAGAAAACTAAATTGTTCATATTTTTAATTTCATAATCTTCAGTTTTCCCGAGAATTGTCCAACCTAAACGAGTTCCCATGCAAACTAATCCGCCCTGTAATTGTTTTAAATTTCCGGTAAATAATTTTCAGGCGACATCTGCACCAATTAACACATGAATTTCATCAGGAGAAAATTCGTATAGTAAATCATTAGTTTTAGTGACTCTATCAGTCAATAAAATTCCGTACAGTTTTATTTCATTAATAAAGGATCCTTCCGCTATAGGTGAAATTTCAGAGCAAATCTTTTGTTGGTCTAATACCTCAAGTTTACATCGATAACTATTATCCATATTTCCTAAATTAATTAAATATCTATCGTGTAGTTCTTCACATTGTCGACCCCCAAATAAACTATGCACTATTCTTTCTTTACTTATACTATTATATCCTAACATGTTAGCAGCAAATTTTGATATATACGACCGTTGCGATCCCGTGTCATATAAAATTCTAACATTTCGTACGATATCCCCATTGTATATGCGTACAACCAATGTTTGGAGCAAAACCCTTTTTCTAGAAGTTGTATTCGCAAGCATACAATCTTTATTAGGAGTAGAATCCTCTTTAGAATTATCGCCTAAGTTAATTTTATTCTTTTCTATACACATGAACTGGTGGTGATTTTTCCCACAATGAGTACAATTAGTTTTAATTTTACAAGCTTTAGCCAAGTGGTTGGCATTGAAGCATCGAAAGCAAGCTCCTTTTTTTAATAAAGCATCTTTTCTCTTCGCGAGTGTCATTTTCCATACCGCTCTACAATTTTGACTACGGTGTTTATTTTCGCAAAAGACACACTGTTCTTCCAATTTTTTATCATCTGAATTATACAGTTCGGCCGCCGTAGGAAGGGAAAAATTTTTATCCTTACGATCGAATCTAAGTTCTCTGTTTACTGAGAAATCTTTATCGAAAGAAAACCCACTCTTAGCCAATTTGACCTTTTGCTCCATTTCAACTTCAATTT
Source organism: Maratus michaelseni (assembly GCA_963931845.1). Lineage (NCBI taxonomy): Eukaryota > Metazoa > Arthropoda > Arachnida > Araneae > Salticidae > Maratus > Maratus michaelseni. The sequence continues at coordinate 225,727,863 of OZ007596.1, forward strand.
GTAAAAATTTCATTAAAGTATCTAATTTATTAATTCCCTGATCTTTATCTTTATCATTAACAGATAAAGTGCCAAGATGTCTTTCCCATAATTTAAGAATATCTGAAGGCAATGCTGATTCGACCAATGGATATAAAATCGAAGAATAATTTTCGCTCGATACGCCTAACATTTTTAATGACCGAAGGTAGGTTTCTATTTTATCATACAACTTAACAAGGGACAGTCTCTGGCCTTGTCCCAAATAATTATTAATAACTAATCCTAGTACTTCGCGTATGTATACTTCGATTAAAATATCTGTTCTACCGAACCGTGCCTTCAACGATTGTATCGCCTCAGGATAGCTATCGGCTGTAGGGGGAAAAGATTCAACAATTTCCCTTGCCCTAGATCCCTTTTGGGTGGCTTGAATTAGATACTGGATTTTATCTTCGTTTACTATTTCGGGATCTTCGTGGATTTTTTCAAATTGCCCCCAAAAAGATAGCCAATTTTTAATATCACCATTAAAGGGCTTAAAATCTAATTTAGGTAATTTAAACTTTTTTCTGGTGTTCATACCATCTAATGATAGAGAGGTATCCTGATTGCTCTCTTTCTCTAACCTTTTTATGTATCTAGATAGTTTATTTTTTACCTCCCAATAATTGGTGTTATATTTATCTATTTGTTCGTATTCAGCATCGAATGCGTCTTGTGAACAAGTTTTGTCTTCAGATAAAAGATCCAAAATTTGTTTGTCTAAAGAAGAAAGTTCTTCGTATTTTGATTCTAATCTATCCGAAAGGGATGACAAGCTATCTAAATCATCATATTTAGCCTGCAAATAATTTTCTATTTCTTTTATCAACTTTGTGAAGTTGGAACGCACTGGCGTCCTTGATTTCTTTAATTTTTCCATACTTAATATTGAATTTTCTAATTAATTTTCTAAATCTCTTTTAATTAAATTTCAAATTTCTAATTCCAATTAACTACGGAGCATCCGATCCCGGCAGGGATGCCACAATTATGTGACAACTCCGACTGCCTATATTACTAAATTCAATCACAGTTGTCAACATGTAAATAATCAATTTTAATGTTAATTGATTTCTAAATAAAATTGCTAAGATATAAATTTTTTTACCTCTAAATTCCAATCGGGACATCGGTGTTCCGCGCTGTTCATAATTCCTTATATTTCAGCAGAAACAAACATTCTTGAGAGACGAAAAGACTTGACTCAAAATAAAATTGCAGAGATTATTAAACACATCACTATTTAATTAACAAATCACATCTCGACGAATACAAATCATTATTTACAGCTTTTTAACTGAGCGAAAAACGCTCTCTAACAATCATAATCATAAACCAAACTAAACTAAAAGTTAGAGTTCAAACTAAAGTTCTAATAAAAAAAAATATTCAAGAACAGTTACAGGAGAGAAGAAAAACATAATGTTGCGCGCATGCGCCAGTTTCATTGTCTCTTTTCAGCTAATCAGAGCACATTCCTACCTCTACATTGCGTAGATGCTTTTTACGTTTCAAAACTTTGAGAAGAAAAGGGGGTTTTAGATGATGCAACAGGAAATGAATTCCCAATTACAACAATACGCTAGATTCTAGTCGTAATACCGCACGTAAGGGTGTGGTATGAAATAATAAAATATATAATCCACCTCACAGAATTTTATGAGTAGGCCAAAGCTTCTTTGCTGATGGCTTATTTGTGTCGTGTTTAGGGATGGGCAGTTTGACTCAGAGGATTTGAGGAGTCGAGTCAGAGTCGAATCAATTGCTTGAGAAGTCGACTCACATAATACGGTTGTTTGGTTGGAAATAAATTCAAATTAACATTTATGATAGAGCAATATTTATTGCAATTAATAAAAACTAGCAAATACAGTGAAACTTCCATTTAACGAAGTCTCATCGTTACTCTTAAACACTACGTTATGAAGAAAATTCGTTAAATAGAAATCAACTTAAATTTATTAAACTTGTATACATATAACCCACATAAAATGGAAATATTTGAAAAACGTAATTTAATTCGGACAGTCATTTTTTTATGCAATGTAGATATGAGAATAATTTAATTAGAATAATGTATAAAAACCGAAGCGTACCTTTTCTTTTTTCATTAAAATGTGATTAAATGATTCAAATGTGTTCATTTTCATAGAGTCCGCTGAAATTAATTCATACATCCATCGCAACAGCAACCTCTCCGTTTGAATACTGTACACGCACGAAAGTGATATAAACTTCTTATATAGAATAAGTTTTTCGTAATATGGAGATTAATTTACATTTTAATGATGTGCAAAGTCTAAGTTCTGAAGAAAATTTCGTTAAGTAGAAATCTTCGTTAATTAGGGACTTCGTTAAAGGGAAGTTCCACTGTATATACTTTTTAATCAGCAACAGCTTTTCTCACATTTAGCATAAATAAATCCAATATAGATCATGTGACTAGATTAATTTTAACACAATTACAACTCGTAGATTCTAAAACAGTAATTTGCAAATATAGGTCGATAGGAAAGACTTTGTGACATTCCATAAATTGAACTAAAATGTGTTCTGAAAGAAAAAGAAAAAAATCCTCTGATTGTCATTTTGGATTTTTCTGATGCGTTTGTGAGATGAATTTTTTTTACCACATTCGATAAAATTTCAAATATTCTCAGTGCAGTAATGAAAATTCTAATAATTTATTTTATTTTCCAATAAATGTAATATATATTTCATTTTTGTCGATTGTTTTTTGTGCTTACTTTGTCGTGATTGCCGTGACCTGAAAATTAGGTTTAAACATCACTTGAATGCTGTCTTTTAATATTATTTTTATTTACTTTATTTTAAGATGAATTGCTTTTATAGAAAAATTAAAAACGCTGTTTGATCTGATAAATAAAATATCTGCATTTATGAATGAAAATAATTTAGTGAATGTATAAAAATGTAGGATAAAAAACTGTGAATAATTAAAAAATAATAATAATAAGGGTTACCCCCTTACGAAAAATTCTTCGTAGCATTTCACCCGCTTCCTAAATTTAATCTCTAAAACCCTGATAGATGCGATACGGAGAAGTATTTAAAAATATCATCCGAATCTTACCTTTATATTCCGACAGTATGTCGCCAAATTTCATTGTGAAAACTACGATGTATTATTTTAACTCCCGCTCTCCTTCGGTGAGTTGGGAGCTGAAGATAGAAATTATTCCTCGCATCAGATGTTTACATTATGAGATTCACCCTCTTTCAAAATTTAATCTCTAACACCATGATAGATTTTAATTTTTCGATCGCCCTCGCTAGCGGGAGGGAAAAGGACCAAGTTTGAAAAAATCATACGTATCTTATTAGGTAGATTTCGTAAGAAATTGTCAGAGTTAGCAGGTTATTAGAATAAAAAATGTTTATTAAAATAGCATCGCGTTAAGGATGTGATAAACAGCTACAACCACCAACATCGGCGGTAACAGAGATACAGGTTAAAAAGTGTTGACAATACATGAAAGGTAAAACTTATTACAGGATGTTGCCAATCAATAAATATAAAATAACTTACTTTAACACTTCCCCTGATTTTATATATTATAAAATAAACAAAGAAGTAAAATTAGAGTTCAAAATTTAAAAAGCAGTTTTTAAAGTTTACAGAGTTCCATGTTATTCATGCACCATTCGTGCTTTTGTTTTGGCACAGCTTTAGTAAGAGAGTCAGCAACCATATCATCAGTTGAAATCTTTTCAACATTTATGAGCTTCTTTTTAACAGAATCACGAGTGACACGGTGAGACACATCTATGTGTTTAGTGCGAGCATGAAATAGGCTGTTTTTGCTTAGATCAATAGCACCTTTGTTGTCGCAGAATATTGTGATTGGTTTATCTTTAGATACTAAGTTTAATTCATTCAGGAACTTTTTAAGCCACAATGCTTCTTTCGTGGCAGATGCCAAAGCTGTGTATTCGGCTTCGACGGTGGAACTAGCTACAGTTGTTTGCTTTTTACTTTGCCATGTTACTGCAGCTTCAGCAAATTTGAAAATAAAACCCGTTGTTGACTTTATGTCATCAGGACATCCAGCAAAATCAGAATCACAATATCCTAAAAATTCACTGTTAGCTGAGCGATCATATTTTAATTTAGTTTTAGTTGTTCCATGAACATATCTCATCACACGTTTGGCAGCAACCCAATGTATTTTTGATGCACTTTGACAATACTGACATAACAAACCTACAACAAATGAAATGTCAGGACGAGTTCCCTTTGCAGCATAAAGTAAACTACCAATAGCTGATTGGTATATAGATGTTAATTTTTCATCATAATCAGAGGATTTTGACAACTTTTGATTGACGTCTGATGGTGTTGAAACAGGATTTGAATCATGCATGGAAAATTTTTTAAGAATTGATTCAATGTATGTTGATTGATTTAAAGCAGTAATTCCTCTTTCTCTATCTCTTTCAATTTCAATTCCTAAGCAATATTTTAGTTCACCAAGATCTTTCATTTCGAATCTCTTGAATAATTGGTCTTTAATGTGGCTTTTATCTTTAGGACAGTTTGAGAATATCAACAAGTCATCCACATAAACTGCTATAAGTAAAATCTTCTTACTTGTGATTTTATAATAAACACAGCAGTCAAAGTCAGCACAAGTTAATCCTAAATCTTTGAGGTTGTTGTCTAGTTTAGTGTACCAGGCTCTAACGGATTGTTTTAGACCATAAATTCCTTTTTGGAGTCGACAAGCTATCTTCTCTTTTTTCTTACTTCCCCTTTCTTTGGAGAACTTCAAACCTTCTGGGGGTTCCATATAAATTTCTTCCTCAATACTTCCTTGAAGGAATGCAACAACAGCATCAAGATGATATTAACACTCTTAGTGTTTCATAGCGCACAACTGGAGAAAATTTCTCTGTGTAGTCAATGCCAGCTCTTTGGGAACAACCTTTGGCGACCAATCTGGCTTTATAGCGTTGAGGACTTCCATCAGCACCGTGCTTGATTTTAAATACCCATTTACACTTAATAGGTTTACAGCCAGGAGGAAGTGGCACAAGTTGCCATGTTTCGTTTCACTTGTGTGCTTCTAATTCTTCAGAAATTGCCCCTTTCCATTTCACAGCATCTGCATGATTCAGAGCATTTGTATAAGACGTTGGAATATCAGTAGTTTGTTTTGTCTCATCTTCTAATATTGTAGATATTACGTGACATTGATGTTCTTCAGAGGATGTATCATAGTCTTTGAGATAAGATGGCATCCTTATTTCTCGTTTAGGTCTTCTTACACCAACATCACTATTAGATTCTTCACAAGGTTTTGCAGGAGTGACATCTTTAACTTTTGAATTTCCGTCTTCGCAAGGGTCTGTGGGAGTGTCATCCTTGATTTCTGAATTTCCGTCATCTAAATCTGAATTTATAGAAACAACTTCTTGTGGTTGTTGGTATATGGGGAACAGTATTTCATCTTGATAAAATTCTAGGCTTTGCTCGTTTTCTGAGGAACAAGAAGGAGTACACTTTTCGGTTTCTAAAAATATTACATCTCTGGCTTCAGTAATCTTGAACGTGTTAGGATCCATAAGCCTGTAACCTTTGCTTTCTTGGCAGTACCCAACAAATATAATTTCTTTAGCTTTATAGTCCCATTTCTTGCGTTGACATTTGGGTATATGAGAAAAGGCTGAGCATCCAAAAATGTTCATATGTTGCAAATCTTGGCATGTTGGCTTTTTTTCGGTCCATGCGTCAAAAGGAGTCTTCCCATTTATAGCAACTGTAGGACTTCTATTTTTACAGTAATTTGCAGTATTGATAGCTTCTGCCCAAAATCGTTTATCTAAATTTGCTTGATTGAGCATAGCACGTGCACTCTCTACAAGTGTCCGATTGCAACGTTCAGAAATTCCATTCTGTTCGGGGCTATATGCAATGCTTGTTTGGTGAAAGATGCCTTCTTTTCTGAAAAATTCTTTAAGTGGTAGGAATTCTTTACCTCTGTCACTACGAACTATTTTCAACTTCTCGTCAGTTTGTTTTTCAACTTAAGTTTTGAATTCAACAAATTTTTGATAAACTTCATCCTTGGTTTTTAGGAAACTAACAAAAGTCATTCTGGTTTTATCATCAGTGACTGTAAGAAAATATATTGCCCCTCCATGCGACTGAACCTCCATTGGTCCACATAAATCGGAGTGAACAAGCTCAAGAATTTCTTTTGCTCTTTTGGCTTTTTGATTAGGAAATGGCTTGCGATGAATTTTTCCTTTTATACAGGACACACAATCTTCAGAGCCGTCATCAAAATCGATACCATTAGCCATTGACTTCAATCTTTTAAGTCCAGGATAACTCAAGTGGGCTATTCTTTTATGCCACATGTTGATAGAATCCTTTTCGGAACAAATCAAGGCTGTGCTTCTTACAGTATCCAGATAGTATAAAGTGTTATCTTTTGAAGTACCTGTACCGAGAATTTTTCTTGAATGCTTTTCAATTAATTTGCAATTATTAGCATCAAATGCAGTAAGGATATTTAACTTTTTTGCAAGATATTTTACAGAAATTAAATTAGCAGTTAAATCAGGAACATATAAAACATTATTTAGAGTTACCTCCACAATTGCATCATTTTTTTTTATACTGAGTGTAACGCTTCCTTCACCTGCACTATGAATAATTTTTCCACCTGTTCTCACTGGGCATGGGGCTAATTCAACAAAATCTGTGAACCAGTCTCTATGTGATGTCATACGTCTGTCTGTTCCAGAATCTATAATCCATGGTTCATCACTGGCTTTGATTTCAGATCCTGAACATAATACCCAAGCTTCTTTAATTCTGGAATTGTAGTCTGCGGATTTTTCCAATTTTACATCTCTCTTGTTTGCATTGTTGAATTTAGGCTTCTTTGATCTACAAAATTTTGCTTTATGACCATTTTTACCACATGAGTTGCATTTACCATAAAATCTTGAATAATGGTTGGAAGTTTTAGTTGCATAGGCATTTTGTTCTTGATTTCCCATCTTAGCAAATTCCGAGAGCAACTTTTCACAAACGAGATCTGTAGTCAACTCTTGAACACTATTTTCCAGAGCCATCGTTAAAGGACGAAAATATGTCGGTAAATTCGTTAAAATATTTGCAGCTACAGCTTGATCGGGGTATGCGGGAAGAATCTTTCTCATTTTAATACCGATGGAACGCATCTTTTCAATGTATTCTGCCATATTTCTACAGTTTTCAAATTTCGTAGCAAACATTTCTTGATTTAACAAAATAAAACGATTTGGATTATTATCTTCGTAGAGGTTTTGGAGTCTATCCCACATGGATTTTGCTGTTTCACAGTTCAATAATTCTTTAATGACAATACTGGAAACACTACTTACGATTGCGGATCTTGCCCGACGATCAACTGTAGCTTCTGCATTTTCCTTAGTACAAGCGTTATAAAGATCCCGATCTTCAAGGTGATATCGTATACTAAATTTCCATTCGCTATAATTAGCTCGACCTTTAAGCTTTTTAAAGTTTGGAGGAACTGCACTTGGTATAGTAACTGTAGGTGTAGACATCACGCAATTTTTAGCACGTTTTTAAACTAGGCCTAACGATCGCCGAACGCCGCCGGTATAAGTAATTTTCACTTTTCCGTAATTTTCAAAGGCTTTTAAGCGTCGTTAAGTGTTGTTTAATTTACGCGATGGGCTCCTGGGCCCATAACCTGTCAGAGTTAGCAGGTTATTAGAATAAAAAAGGTTTATTAAAATAGCATCGCGTTAAGGATGTGATAAACAGCTACAACCACCAACATCGATGGTAACAGAGATACAGGTTAAAAAGTGTTGCCAATACATGAAAGATAAAACTTATTACAGGATGTTGCCAAACAATAAATATAAAATCCCTTACTTTAACAGAAATACTACCTATTACATTCTCCCCTAAGTTGGAATTTTAGAAAAAAATTTCCAGATCTACGACGATCATGACTCCCAGAACCCAAAACCACTCTCAGTTCAAAACTTTATCTATCTATCTATCTATTTATATCACTCTTTTATGGACACGATAACTGGAATAATTCTTCACAAATCTTTTCCAAACTCATACATAAAATCAAGGGGTATAAAATCTCGGTCAAGTTCGTTAATGGGCAAAATCGAACCAAGGGGAGGGGGGGCTTTTTGTGAAAACAGAAAAAAACCCATAACGTCTTAATTATAATACGTATCGAATCCGTTTAAAGCTATTATTACTTCTAGGAAAAGGGCCGAAAATTCATGTATAACAAATTTTTGATATCATTAAAAATGACCCCAAGGGGGGAAAAAAGAGAGGGTTTAGAAGAAAAAAAATCATAACTTCGTCAATTTACATGATATCAAATCCGCTTAAATTTATTATAAATCCTCTTACTATTATCTAAAACTTTTATATTGACAAGTTTTTTATAGGACCAACCCTTATAGCAAAAAAAAAAAAAAAAAAAAAAAAAAATTAAAAACATAAAAATCCCTGCCGGCTCCGGCTGCAAACAAGTTAGATTTCAAAGTGGGCGGTCCCAAGTGTGGCATCATGGCAAAAAGGTCATTTCTTCCGCAATTCTCAACAAACAGGCGCCCCAGGGTCTGCGTCTTCAAAATCTACCTGTGCCTGTATGCCGAGCCGTCAGGGATTTTTTTCATATTGTGACACTTGAGCATCTTGAAAAATTTTATCACGAAAGCCGCGAGAGATCCAAAGATGCATTCCCCCCCCTCCCTTCCCTCTTCTAAACACGCACACACACACTGAGGGGCAAGGGCGCATAATTTTCAAAGAAAATTCTTCATATCTGGTTTCTATGTTCTGTGATGTCCTCCTTTCCTATGTCCTCCTTTCTAAAACCGTCATATATCTTGAGATACGTTTTAACCCCGCCCCCTTTCCAATCCCCCTGAATGAGGAAAAGGACGATGAAGTTGAATTCTGAAAATAACCTCCGTATCAGCTTTCAGATATGAAACATTAAAAAATCGATGGATGGAACTTTAAAAAAATTTGTATAACCTTTTTTAGCTCACAGGCTATCAAAGCCTGAGAGCTTATGTGCCCGCCGGATCTGTATGTACGTACGTACGTATGTATGTACGTAACGCGATAACTCTTGATAGAACTAACCGTTTTACTTTAAATTTTGTTTATAGGTTCCTTGTGATAAGATAAGGCGCTTCCCTGATTAGTTTTGGAGGTTCATTGGTTAAGCATAAAGGGGGAAACGGGGGGCTAACCCCCCATAATTTAGATAAATGGGTTTTTCATGCAGAATTTTCCCATTTTATTCAAATTTTGTATATAGGTTCATTTTGATAATGCGCTTCTGTCAATAGTTTTGGGGGTTCATTGGTTAAGTATAAGGGGGAAGGGGGGATAACCCCCTAATTTAGATAAATGAGTTTTTCATGCAGAATTATCCGATTTTCTTCAAATTTTGTATATAGTTCATTGTGATAATGCGCTTCTCTGAATAGTTTTGTGGGTCCATTGGTTAAGTATAAAAGGGGAAACGGGGGGATAATCCTCCCTTAATTTAGATAAATGGGTTTTTCATGCAGAATTATCCGATTTTTTTCAAATTTTGTATATATAGTCATTGTAATTAGAGACTTCCCTGATTAGTTTAAGGGGTTCATTAGTTAACTATGAGGGGGATAACGTGGGGATGACGCCCCCCCTTTAATATATTGCTGATTTCCTTTTAGCTCACAGGCTATCAAAGCCTGAGAGCTTATGTGCCCGCCGGGTCTGTATGTACGTACGTACGTATGTATGTATGTACGTAACGCGATAACTCTTGATAGAACTAACCGTTTTACTTTAAATTTTGTTTATAGGTTCCTTGTGATAAGGCGCTTCCCTGATTAGTTTTGGAGGTTCATTGGTTAAGCATAAAGGGGGAAAACGGGGGGTTAACCCCCCATAATTTAGATAAATGGGTTTTTCATGCAGAGTTTTCCCATTTTATTCAAATTTTGTATATAGGTTCATTTTGATAATGCGCTTCTGTCAATAGTTTTGGGGGTTCATTGGTTACGTATAAGGGGGGAAGGGGGGATAACCCCCCTAATTTAGATAAATGAGTTTTTCATGCAGAATTATCCGATTTTCTTCAAATTTTGTATATAGGTTCATTGTGATAATGCGCTTCTCTGAATAGTTTTGGGGGTCTATTGGTTAAGTATAAAGGGGGAAAGGGGGGGCTAATCCCCCTTTAATTTAGATAAATGGGTTTTTCATGCAGAATTATCCGATTTTCTTCAAATTTTGTATATATAGTCATTGTAATTAGAGACTTCCCTGATTAGTTTAAGGGGTTCATTAGTTAACTATGAGGGGGGTAACGGGGGGATGACGCCCCCCCTTAATATATTGTTGATTTCTTTATTTTTGGAGGGGCGTATATCAAATTGTTTGAAATAAGAGTATAATATACAATTAGTGTGAATAGCCTGTGAGGTCAATGCCCTCAGTTTAACTGGGCAGTTTTCTTTTTATTAAAGTTATCTGCGAATAATTATATTTATGAAAATGAATTACAATAACTATATACATGCAAATCAAATAAAGGATATCCATTTTCATTTAAAATATTTCGATTATAAAATAAATTTTGTAAAAAAGCACATTTATAATAGCCTGTTACTACAGTAAAATTTTATTTATCTTTCTTCTAAATTTTTCCTATATTACTTGAAGCAAAAGAACTTGAAAACATTCCACTATTCAATCTTACTTCCTCATTTTTAGAAAAATTCACAGATAACAACTGCTTTATCCCCTAACCGGTGTCCAGCATAACGCAAATTCACTTAATCATTCGCGGAACACCTCGCTCACTTGTTCCCCACCCCCTCTCCCTTCAATTTATACAATCCTCCTCCTAATAATCCCCTCGATTCTGAGTCGAGGAATCGTGGTCCAGACCCTTCATTATTTTTCTCCTTTAACAAAATTTTATCATACCATGGATAGAATAATGATTCTGATGTCATGTGGCCTAAACTGGTCCAGACCCTTCATCATTTTTAGGTAGCTTTCAATACAAAAAAGTATAAAGCTACCTATTGCAGCCGTTCGGAGGAAAGCAGTTCCGGAAAATTTCGATATATTTTCACCGATCATGACCCCCAGACACCAAAACCACCCTCCATTCAAATGTTGATTTATATATATATATATATATATATATCCATATATATATATATATATATATATATATATATATATATATATATCTGACCTATGTCATACGATAACGCTCGTATTTATAAATCAATTTTGATGAAACTAATTGTGTGTATTAAGCTTACCAATGTCTCGACCGAAGTTCGTTGGCCAGCTTGGTCCACCATTTTGTTTCAAGATGGCGGCCAATTAAAAATTTAAAACTAAAATAAATATACAAAAAAGTTAAAAATTCAAATTTATTTTTTAATTAAGTGTTAGGCCTTTATACGAGGATTCCAGAGCATTTTTTGGTTTACCTCTATCTTAAAAAATAGCTGAGATAGAGCAGTTTGAAATTCTAGGGTGGCTGACATTTTGAAACAAAAAAGTCCTTCCGGCCTGTACCGGGAGGAAAAGGTAGCTTTCCTATATCTTCGTTTTAAAATTTTAGCTAATGTTACACGAAAACAGCAAGTTAAAATGCAAAGAAAAACGTTTACAAAAGATTCGTTAATACTGAATTTGAATAAGAAATTCGCCAAATTATTGAGCAATAGCCAAATTGGCTTCATTTATGAAGACTTATTTTGGTCGCCAAATTTGGCGAGAATTTGGCGCTAACGGATATGAATATATAGGTTTATGCGTATGATTGGGAAAATTATTACAACAATGAAAATTTTTGTAATGTGCTGTCTTGTTTCAAAATGTCAGCCACCCTAGAATTTCAAACTGCTCTATCTCAGCCATTTTTTAAGATAGAGGTAAACCAAAAAATGCTCTGGAATCCTCGTGTCAAGGCCTAACACTTAATTAAAAAATAAATTTGAATTTTTAACTTTTTTGTATATTTATTTTAGTTTTAAATATTTAATTGATCGCCATCTTGAAACAAAATGGCGGACCAAGCTGGCCAGCGAACTCGGTCGAGACAATGGTGAGCTTAATACACACAATTAGTTTCATCAAAATTGATTTATAAATACGAGCGTTATCGTATGACATAGGTCAGATATATATATATATATATATATATATATATATATATATATATATATATATATATATATATATATATATATATATATAAATATATATATATGTATATGTATATATATGTATATATATGTATATATATATATATATATATATATATATAGATATATGGATATATCTATATATATAAATCAACATTTGAACGGAGGGTGGTTTTGGGGTCTGGGGGTCATGATCGGTGAAAAGATATCGAAATTTTCCGGAACTGCTTTCCTCCGAACGGCTGCAATAGGTAGCTTTTATATCTGACCTATGTCATACGATAACGCTCGTATTTATAAATCAATTTTGATGAAACTAATTGTGTGTATTAAGCTAACCAATGTCTCGACCGAGTTCGTTGGCCAGCTTGGTCCGCCCTTTTGTTTCAAGATGGCGGCCATTTAAAATTTTAAAACTAAAATAAATATACAAAAAAATTAAAAATTCAAATTTATTTTTAAATTACGTTTTAGACCTTGATACAAGGATTCCAGAGCATTTTTTGGTTTACCTCTATCTTAAAAAATGACTGAGATAGAGCAGTTTGAAATTCTAGGGTGGCTGACATTTTGAAACAAAACAGCACATTAACGCGATTACTCGCAAATTATTTTCTTTCATTGTTGTAATAATTTTCCCAATCATACGCATAAAACTATATATTCATATTCGTTAGCGCCAAATTTGGCGACATTTGGTGAAATATCGCCAATTTTGGCGACCAAAATAAGTCTTCATAAATGAAGCCAATTTGGCTATTGCTCAATAATTTGGCGAATTTCTTATTCAAATTCAGTGTTAACGAATCTTTTGTAAACGTTTCTTTGCATTTTAACTTGCTGTTTTCGTGTAATATTAGCTAAAATTTTAAAACGAAGATATAGGAAAGCTACCTTTTCCTACCGGTACAGGCCGGAAGGACTTTTTTGTATTGAAAGCTACCTAACAGCACATTAACGCGATTACTCGCAAATTATTTTCTTTCATTGTTGTAATAATTTTCCCAATCATATGCATAAAACTATATATTCATATCCGTTAGTGCCAAATTCTCGATATTGGCGACCAACATAAGTCTTCATAAATGAAGCTAATTTGGCTATTGCTCAATAATTTGGCGAATTTCTTTTTCAAATTCAGTATTAACGAATCTTTTGTAAACGTTTCTTTGCATTTTAACTTGCTGTTTTCGAGTAACATTAGCTAAAATTTTAAAACGAAGATATAGGAAAGCTACCTTTTCCTCCCGGTACAGGCCGGAAGGACTTTTTTCCCCTTTAACACAATTTGATCATACTAAGGAGCACATTTTTAGCATCAATTCTTTGATTAATATGAAACTTTTAGCCCGGCCACCTGCTTTGATATCAAATTTCAATTACATATTTTTATCCACTGAAAATACAGAAGTAATCTCTGATGTTGAATTGAATGATACTCTAAGCAGAATTGTATTGAGTATGAAAATTTGCCAATGTAGATAGCAATTTGCAAGGTTTTCCTACAACTAATGCAGCACAAAAACTAACAGAAAGAACAAATAGCACTGTAAAACAATTTAAATGGCTATGTCAATTAGACACAGATACTAGCATTCATTAAGTATAATTTTGACTGACTTTTAAGAAATTCTTCATTTAAAACATTTCATTCACATTATTAAGTTATTAGTTAAAGGCAACCATTCTAAATTTGAATGAAAAATATCATAATTTGTAATTTAACTTCATTGTAAATTTCACTTAGAATTTATCGAAAATAAATATATACTGCACATTTAACATTTCTTAACTACACTGGCCTCCAAAAGTTAAGGTACAACATGTTTTTCGAAGCTCACCAGACAAAAAATGGCAGTCAGATTAAACTTCATAGTTTATATGAATGACAATAATAAGCTTTAAAAAAATTTTACACAAAAATTACAGCTACCACTTTTATTTTATAGAAAAAAATAGGTATTTGTGAATGAGAGAAAAATATGCAATTACGAAACTTTCGTAATTTCGCGTGTAAGTTTTGTTGTATTCGAACTATTGTTGTCAGTTTTGTTCACAACAGCCAGTAGAGTCTAGAAATGTCTAGAAGAAGTCGTTTGCCCGATTCATTAAGGTGGCGGGCGGTAGGATGGAAATGGGGTTGTCACAGGCCGATACTGCTAGACGGCTCAATGTGTCTCGCAGTGTACTCCAACGACTCTGGGATCAGTATGAATCCGAAGATTCTGTGTCCAGAAGACATGTTTCAGGCCGCTCACGTGTTACAACACCTGCAGAAGACCGGTTTCTAGCTCTTTCGGCCCGAAGGAGTAGACGCACTACTGTGCCGCAACTCATTGCAGACCACTTTGCAGCATCAGGGAGAAGAATCTCCGCTACTACGGTGCGAAGACGTCTTCACAATGCAGGTCTCTATGCAAGGCGACCAGTTGTGTGTGTCCCCCTCAACAGACGACAGAGAAGGGCTCGGTTATGTTGGGCAAGAGAACATGTTTCCTGGACCAGACAACAGTGGGCTTCTGTACTCTTCACAGACGAGTCCAGATTCACACTGGAGAGCGATTCAGGAGGTCTTCTGATCTGGAGAGAACAATGCACTCGATACCATCAATCAAACACTGTCGAAACACACAGGACAGAAACGGTGGAATCATGGTTTGGGCAGGGATCTCACTCGGAGGCCACATTGACCTGCATGTGTTTCATGGAGAAACTGTAACTGGTGCGAGATATCGGGATGAGATCTTTGATTCATATGTGCTCCCATATGCCGGTGCTATTGGCAATGGCTTCATTCTAATGGATGATAATGCGAGACCACACCGACCTGTGGTTGTTGAGGATTATCTTGAGGATCACGGTTTGGAGAGAATGGAATGGCCAGCTCACTCTCCAGACTTGAATCCGATAGAACATCTTTGGGACTATCTTGGAAGACAGGTTGCGGCTTTAAGTCCTCCTCCAAGGTCATTAAATGAGCTGGAGCAAGGCTTACTCCAAGTCTGGTCAGCGTTACCTATTTCGGTGTCCGACAATTTAATTGAGAGCATGGAAAGTCGATGCCGCCAATGCATTCAAGTCCAGGGTGGACATATTCCGTATTAGAACCAGTTTTTTAATGTTTCTGTCACATTTTACTGCATAATACTGCGATTATACTGATTTCTCCAAGAATGGAATTTTCCACCATGAGTGCTTTTTTGTTGTAATTTCATTTATACGTTTAACTTAAGTAAATTTCTATGTCGCATTTAATAAATAGCAGTTTAGCGCACATTTCCTCCAAATTTGTTGTTTCTATATTCATTCATTTGCAAATGAGACGCAAAAAAAAAAAAAAAAAAAAAAAAAAAAACCGGTTGTACATTAATTTTTCAGGCCAGTGTAATATTGCGCATTCCAAACGGAAGAGAATCGTCAATGTAATCTGCTTACGCTTTTTAAAACTTTCCACCATAGTTGAAAAGTTTATGAATTTGGTTTGTCCGTCTGTCTGCCTGTCCGTGCTCTAACTCGCGTAAATATATACGTATTGTCATACAATTGATATATGTTATTGAGGTTTACTATGGCATGTTCGGTATTGAATATGAAGTGTGTAGCACTAATAGTTTTTTTTTTACAGGGACACTCAAAAGAATTCCGTTGCATTACGGTCTATAGAGAAAAATCATTTGCGGTTTATTTTAATGATGTTACACAATTTCAAACATACTGAAAATTATATATATATTACTGAGGTGCACTACAAGAGGTTTACTATAGAATATGGTGTGTATAGCACTTAAATTTTTATTTACAGGGACACTCAAAAGAATTCCGTTGCATTACGGCCTATGAAAAAAAAAATCGTTTGCGGCTTATTTTAAGAATGTTTAAATATTTCAAACGTATTGAAATTTATATATGTCACTAAGGTGCATTACAAGAGGCTTACTATAGAATAGTGTGCGTATAGCATTTATCATTCATTTACAGGGACACTCAAAAGAATTTGGTATTGTCTGTTAACAATAATTGCTGGAAGTGCTTTTTCAGTTGCTGAACGCGTTTTTAAATTTAGCTTAATTTTTCTATTACTTGGTGTGTATAAATTCTATAGATCGTATACAGGGCAGCACAAAAGTTCTCGAGTACATTTCCGTTTATTGACGGGAATTCTAAAAGGGGAATTTTAAACTGCCCTACGCGTTTCCTATCTGAACTAAAATTTAGCATTCTGTGTAATATATATACAAATCTATAGACCATACACAGGGCTGCACAAAAGAGTTCAGATATTTTCCCGAATATTGTTGATAATTCCTAAAATCGTGTTTTTAAATATGTTATGCGTTTTCCAAATTCTTTGCTTTTATCGCTTGCTTTACTTCACCGTATTAAACGATAAAAATTTGTAAAATTATTTTGGAAGTGTTGGAAAGTGTTACATAATTTATGCTTAACGCATAATTTTTCGTTCTTGTTTAAACATACTTTCTTTGGGAAAAAAGGAAAAAAAACTATGTTACACCGAAAGTTTACAAGAAAATTATGGCTTTAGTGATTTAAATTCTGTATTTCGTTTCTCATTGTGTATTATTTCTGTTTGAAAGCATGTTAATTTAATTTATTTTAATTAAATTAATTATTATTATTATTATTATTATTAATAGCAAGCTACGCCCGCTACGCTGGTCAATTTCTCTTAACGAACATTTAATCAAACGAAATATTGGCCTTGAATTTGTCCTTGTGTTGTAAAACTATATGGATCTTTACTTGGAATGTTCTTCTGCATATCTGAAAACGATACGAACGCCATTGCATTATTACATTTTTAATGTGTCAGACAAAATTTGCGCTGTTAAGGACAAACTCTTTTCGTTGATCATTTACAATAGGATTTGGTAAAGAACGATAAAACGATATGCTATATACTATAACAATCCTTGAAAACTCATCTAACTAACAGTGAAAGTTCCGTCAAAATCCATTCGGCAGAATATTTTTAAAAGGCTAAGCTTTGATAATCGGGTTCATCTGATTATAAAACTTTCCCCTATAATTTTGAAACTAAGCAAAGTAGAATAATATGTGAAATACTACCGTAATTTCGCACGTATGCGCCGCGGCTTAGTTAAGTCTTTTTTAAACCGGAAATTTTATTGAAAATAAGAAGTCAAATAAGTTCTAAGCAGAAGTAAGTCGCATTTTATTTAAAATAAATTCTGGTAGGAAATCGAATTGTCTGAGGTGCGGCGTATACGTGGGAAATTACGGTAAAACCATCTTTGATAAATTATATAGCTAACACTGCAAGTCCCGCCAAAATGCATTTCGCAAGGTTAATAAGCATTTGAAAATACTTGTTTGTTAGTAAACTTTTTGAATCAGCGAAAAATGTAAATTATAACTTAATAAAAAGTATTTACGATTCAAAAAATAGTAAATTAAAATGTTTTGCATGCTTACAATTAAATAATAATTAAAAAAAAAAGTTGGAAATTGTACGTTAAACGTGACAAATGAGGTGCGTTCGTTTGATAACTTAATTTCGCAATGTAAAAAAATCATCCTTATTATTTCAGTGAAATGAATTATATCGTCTGCTATGAGCGAAATAAGTATGCCTTTTTACTTACCCATCATACGTAGTATAGGGTAAGTCTTGTAATCGTTTTGAAAATCGAAATTTTTTTTTTGACGGATTTACACGTTTCAGACACTAGAGATTCCAAAAAACATATTTTTAGAAAAAAAAATTTGCCGTCCGTCTGTGTGTCTGTGTGTCTGTGTGTGTGTCTGTAAACGCTCTATCTCCCGAAAAAATTGAGATAGAGACTTGCAATTTGGTATGTACTTAGTATGTAATAATGGCAAAAAGCCTATTTCATTTCAATAACCTCGATTAATCGGAACATTTTTTTTCGGACTCTCGAAATATTCGTTCTGATGAAAGGTATATAAAAATTTTCGAAATTGTTTATTTTAAGGAGTAAACATAAAAGACAATAAAAAAACATAAATTTTGCATAAAACATGAAGTCGATCGGATAATGAGTTGCCGAGATATTTGTAATCCTATTTTCCACACTCTTCGATTTTTTATGACCCTGTATTTCATCCAAATTTCACTTCAAATATATATTTTAATTGGAAATTTGACGCTTAATCAGATGCAATAAACCGCTAGTTAATAGGAGTATTATTTTTGAAGTTATAAGGAAAAACCTCTTTCAAGCAATTCAGTAATCGAGCCTTTTTATGATGTCATCAATCCACGATTTTATTTGAATTGCAATGCATTTTATAAGTAGTTTACACATTTTTATTTTAATATTTTACATTATACATATACATGATGGGTAAGTATTACGGTGGCCCCCAACGACTAGTTTTTTCTTATTACGTATGCCAACGTTTACAAATGAGATTTTTTTTCTACACCAGCCAGCGATGCAAAATTCACCATGGAGATCTTGCTTTGCGAATGGTTTAATATTTTTATGACTCATAATGAATGAATATCCTGTGTTTATTTACTCTAATGGATTGAGGTATTCGGCTGTTAACGTAAATTCTTTTGAAGTTATCTCAGAATCTATACATTTTTTAATATAACTCATCTCTCAAGCAAATAATTTTTTTTTAACGATTTTTCTAAAAATGTAACTTTTATGCAATTTTATTCGAAAAAATAATTTTGAATAAAAATGGCCGCTTGGCATATGAAAAAAGTTGTGGATAGACCTTATTTGTTTTCCTCAGTCACATGACTTGCGCTTTTAGTATATAGATTACTTAAGATAGAATTTAACAGAATAAAGAAAACTTTTATTAATATCTTTTTAAATTTTGATTCAATTTTCATAAAGTATGTGAAATGACTCGACAAAATTCTACAACGATTATATATATTATTAAATTTCAAATCATTCGTTTGCCAGTTTTTACGCTGTTATATGCGGACAGACGGATGGACGGACGGACCAGACGACGATTATAGGTGCTACGTATTTATATAATTACGAACGCACCTAAAAAAAGATTCGCGTTGAATAAATAGAGAGTTAGCATTGTGTAGCATACAGTGCTTAGCACGGTTTGAAAAAAATGTCCTGAAATTTTTTGTATGTTATTGTCGTTTACTACAATATGTTTCCTATTGAAAATGATGTATGTAGCACTTATAATTTTTTTACAGAACAGTCAAAAGTATTCCGTTACATTACAGTCAATAATAATAGTTTCAAGTGCATTTTGATGATGCTACACCATTTGAAACATGATGAAATTGAAATACAAAGGGCGTTCCATAAAAACTGAGAGTAAAATCATAAAAAATCAAAAAATATATTTACAGCAAAAAAAAAGACATCATTATTTTTTAAAATACCTTCCTTTAGAGGATATGCAACAGTTTCATCGTTCAACCCTCTTTTCAAAACAAGTAGAGAAACGTTTTCAAAGAACACTGCACTGCTTAAATAACTTCAGAATCTTTATTAACTTTTTTGCCACGGAGTTTCTCTTTTAACGTCGGAAACAGCCAGAAATCACATGGTGCAAGATCTGGACTGTAAGGGAGATGCAGCATGATTTTAATATTGCATTTACTAAGATATCGCTGAACAGAAGTAGAGACATGCGGGCGAGCATTATCGTGATGTAATGTCCAATTTCCTACCAGTTCATGACGCTTTCTCGATATGTGTTATCGCAGAAATTTCAAAACTTAAATATAATGCTCACCATTCACAGTAGTTTTTGGAGGCACAGCATGCTGATGGATTACACCTTTATGATCAAATAAAATAATCATAATGAACTTTCCTGCAGATTTGGGTTTGTCGGATTTTTTTCGGAGGCGGATAATCAGCGTGTTTTCATACACTTGTTGCAGACTTGGTAAGGGGATAAAAATGATGCACACAAGTTTCATTTACCTCTTATTACAGTCTTTAGGGAATTCGGCTCATTTTGAAGCATCTGTTTCCACTCACAACATTGGTGAATTCTTGTTTTCATTTGTTCTTTAGTAAGGTGATGAAGGACCCATCTAGAACAAACATGGTGAAACTGTAAATTGTTGCGTAGAATGAAAAATATCAACGTTTTCGAAATGTAAGTTGATGTCACTATCTCCTCACATGTCATTCGCCGATTTTCTTGCAAGATTGCCCACACAGTGTTAACATTTCGATCATTCACAGCATTTTCTGGTCGGCCAGGCATAGGAACCAGCTCTGCAGACAAACGTCGCCCTTTTTTTTAAATCACCATGCCATCTAAAAATTGTAGACTCACCAAAACATTTGTCTTTGTAAGTTTCTTTCATTAACTTAACTGTTTCTGGAGCTGTTTTGCCCAAACGATAGCAAAATTTTATGGCACAACGCGTTTCGTTTTTTAACTCTGAATCACTCAAATAAAAGGCAAATAAAAGCAGTTCTTTAAACAAGCACGAAGCTAAGAAAATAAAATCATTTGCTTCGTTTAGAATATAAACTTAAAGTTAACAGTTTGAAAAATCGCCTGCAGTTTTATTTTTTAGTTTCGCGGTGTTGCCACTACGTAAAAAAATAACTCTAAGTTTTTATGGAATGTCCTTTGTATAATTATGAAGCGCATTAAAACATGATTTTTGTAGAATATGGGGTGCAAAGCATTTATTATTCATTTACAGGGTCAAACAAAATAATTCTGTTCTGCGGGGAAAAATCATTTGCAGTGTAATTTAATGATGTTTCACTATTTCAAACATAATGATAATTATATGCATTATTGAGGTGCACTATAACTTGCTCGCTTAAGTGTATGGTGTGCATTGCGTTTATCGTTCATTTACAATGGCACACAAAAGAGTTCGCTTTGAGTATACGTGCGATAATTACAGTCTATGTGTGATAAGTGCGTTTTAAACTTTGGTTTGCGTTTTTAACTAAATTTTATCATGCTATGTAGTATATATCCAAATCTATAGATTATATACAGGGGTGCACAAAATAATTCGACTACTTTTTTAAAAATGGAAGGTAATTTTGAAAACTGTATTTTTGAATGCGTTATATGTTTTCTAAATACATATCTTCTTTCATATTATTTAACAATAACGTTTCGTTACTGTTTTCTGGATGTGTTGGAAAGTGTTTCATAATCTATGCTTGACGCATGAATTTCCGTTCTTGTAAATATTTATTTTAGCGTTTGTTCATGCATTTGAGTCAGCCATATTGTGATCTCCTGCTTGCCTGAAATTATTTCAAATCCACACCAAAATACTGGAGGTATGGGAAGGATAATTTTTTTCACATTTGTTATGATCTTGGAATACGATTTAACATAGTCTTTTAATTAAGTGCTATTTATAATTCATTTACCAAACCAGTTTTTGGTTGGTACTTATAAGAATCGTCAACTCTGATTAGCCTGAAATGGCCCTTGTGAATTCCCACCTAGCACATATAGAAACACCTGAATTTATATCTGTTCTAGAGTATAAATGTTGTGTCACACAAAATTTGCTTGGCAAGTCCAAGGCAGAACCTAAACGAAGAAAAAGGCCAAGACCGACTGAAGAATCTAAATAAGCCTCTTCAAGTGCAGTGCCTTCAAAGAGAAAAAAAAAAGAGACTTTTCTGTTTCCATTCACCTGCAAAATAGAGGATGTCATTGGCTAACATTTGTTAATCAAGGCCGCTGTGAACTTTGAGCACTTAGCAAAATAAAATCAAAGCTTCATTCAAAATGCAGCACATGTACTGTTTTTCAGTGTGTAAACGAGAAAAAATTTGTTATTTTTATTAACATCAAGGATATATTTGTTAAAAATGTTCTTCTTGTTATAATAAATCATATATAAAAATAACAATTTTCTAAATGCTTTAATTCATTTTCAATGACTGAATATTTTTGTAAATATTTAACACTTTGCCGTCCGGCGACACCAAAGTGGTGTCGTACGTAAAGTAACTTAATTTTAATCCTTAAATGCTACATTGGCACCAGAATTTTGGAATGAAAAATTCCCTTTTATCAAGTACATGAAGAAAATATTTTACTTATTTTCGAATAAATTTGTTTCTAAATTCTGGTGTCAATCAATCATTTCAACACGAATGGAAGCATTTTTAAGAGACATGCGGACAGCAAAGTGTTAATACTGACGGTACTTAAAAATAATCGTTTCATTTAACTAAGCGTATTTAATGTAATTTTTCAAAGGGGGTATTTGTTTTGGCATTTATCTTTTAGTTTACATCATATTAACATGAATCATTTTATTAAGTCGTAATTGGGTAGATAAAGGGTTAACCCAGTGTATACATATAGAAAAAAAAGCTATTCATTAATTACCATTCTTATATGACTCCTGTCGTGTTAAATTTGATTCATTTTAAAAATTTTGTGCATTTTACTATGTAGCAGAATAAGATTTTTACTGATGCTTTACGCCATTCACACTTTTCAACTGCAATTCTGCCTTTTCGGGGTATTTTAGTACATTTTCGGTTTTGGTAGCAGTCTTTTTTTTTTTTTTTTCTGAAGATGAATTCACTTTTGAAACCGGTTCCAAAAATAAAACTGTCCACAAAAAAAAAAAAAAAGAAAAAAAAAAAGCCTCCAAATAAATTCGCAAAAGTACGAAAGCACTCGGTTAGACATGAACATCCGATATCCTATAGAAAAAATAAAATTGAAAATAAAAATAATAAATAAATAAATAGAATTATTTAAAAATATTAAAATGAAAACGAGAAATTTCAAAAGAACGGTGCCATTGGATTAAAATTTGTTGCACCATTATTAAAATTTTTGCTGCTTATGTACTGCCATACACAGTGTTTGATGTTGTTGACTTCATCTGAAGTCAAGACTGGACGTTTGTTCTTGATATTTATTTAATTGGTTTCCAATTTTTGTATTCCCGTGAACAGTTAGAAAACATCACTAAATTATTTTAAACATGATTTAGTGATTTAAACACAGTTTCTGCTAAATTAAATGGTGATGCCAGAGCTTTTTTCAGCATTTATCAGCAAACAAATAAAAGTTTATGCAGTATTTTAATAAAAATATTTAATATTAATGTAATGTATATATGTATTTTACAAGATTCATTGGAAACTGCAAGACGGTTTTTAACTCATTTTAACCCGCTATGTTAGATTGATTGAACAATTGACTAAATGTATCTAATACTTTTTCTTTCCCGAAATATAGTTTCACGAAATTATACATTTATATATAGGGTGGACACAAATTAATCTGACAATTACATAACTGAATAATTTGCTAAATAATAAATTTAAGGTACCAGTTCAATGGCGTATTATTGGTATTGTATCATAAGTTTGCAGATATACTTATTAATTCAGTGATGAAGTTTCAGTTTCGATTAATTGTAGAGGTGTTATTCCATCACCACCACGATCACTGGTCCTGTCAACCTAAATTTCAGTGTATGATTTTATAACAGATAACATTTACAGCCCGTTGATTCCGAAAATCCTGCCTCAATTTAAATCGCAAATCAGCCCTACACTTGGTTTTATCGATATGAACATGCTCAGAAATATATGACAATAATTGATTTACCGATGGCAGATGAACACATCGAACATTTGTAAAACAGGCAAACCTTGCGTGTTTTGCTATCTTATAATCATGTGTACTCTCATAGCTCGGGTGACAGTGTCACACGGGCAATCAATTTTAGCAATTAATTTTAAAAATAAATTTTAGCGTCGATGATTTTGGTATATATGATAGATGGGATGGTGCAGTTAATGAAACTGCCGGTCAGCTGGCGCATCCGCGGGGCGGGGGGTTGCCATAGCACCATTTTACACCCCACTGTAATGTGCAATGCATGACAACCCGATTACTGATGTTACTGTGACTCAGGGGCATCATCAGTAATCAGATTGCCACTCATTTAACATTCCATCGAGGTGTGTGATTTTATTATGGCAACAACTCCCTTTGGTGGGGCTGGTATTAGTGGTCCCCTTTGTGGACTGGCAATTTTTTTTTATATGTATCATCTCATCTATCATATACGCCAAAATCATCGACTCTAAAATTGGTTGAAAACATGTGACGCTGCCTCCCGGACTATGTTTGGCTGTATAACTACTCATAATAAATCATTTTTTTTGCCTAACTAATTTATGTCCACCCTGTATAATAACCACTATAAGTGGAAAATAATTTTTGATGGTCTTCCTCTTTAAAAGTTATTGAGTCGCTTCAGTTTCATCTGATTTACACGAATTGTTGCTATTTTCTTCCATACATGCAGAAAATCGTAACTTGAGCAGTGTGTAAAATCTTCTTGAGTTAAAGCTTGAAGTTCCACCCCTGTTACATTAGGTGGACTTTTGCAAACTCCTTGTAACTGTCGGTTGAACGTTTCCTCCCAAGTGATGTTCTTCAAGACAATCCATCGCATATTGCAATCACATTTCAACGGATTTCCTATAACATTAAAATAAAGATATTATGAAACTAGTATGCTGTGACCGTCACAAAGCTTTTTTTTGTGTCAAACAAATATGTTAAATTAAATAGATCAACAATTACGATTACGAATAGGAAGAAGGGCGCAGTTCTTTGAATTAAACATAAAGTCACAGTCCGTGGCGCAAATTAAAACTTTCTTGGGAAAAGAGTGGGGGGTGGAGAAGTTTCGCGACAATCAATAACAAAGTTTAATCAATTTCTTCAAAGTTCAATCAAGTTCTTCAATCCGACAAAATTCCTTATTATGCAGAATTGAACTTAAAATCGCTTTTTTAATGTTTCTTGATTGTCATTTATTAAATTAAGACACATGTTACTGTCAGTGGAAGTTCATGCATATTAGACAAATTTTACATAAAATGCTTCAAATCAAGCTGTAATATATATATAGTCTAACAACAAAAATAAAAAACAATATCGTAGTACTTTATTATATTGTTTATTTATGTATATTGGGTTTTAAGAAAGTTAACTGTGGGTATAGTTTTTCTCATTGAATGTATGTTTCGCATTTTGCAGACTTGATTAACGCGATATCTCGTGATTAATAAATCGCGCTAATCGAGGGAAACAAACCGATATTTCAAGCTATTGGTTGAAATTAGAACAGTCAAACTATTTATTTTCAGATTGTTCTTTTTTATTTCCAAGTAGTACGTTGCTTATAACATTAATTTTAACACATTTAGCACATATAACATTAAAGGGACACTGAGAAAAATGATACTTTCAAATCATAGTAAATCGATGTTTTCATTTTGTTATGAAACTTTTTGTTTCAAATAGGACGATCCAATGTTTTCAATTCTGAAATGCCAGAAATATTCGGAATATTAAAACATGAACATACTCAAAACTGAGCACATAGAGGTCAGTTCATGCTCATTTTTGAAACATGGACGTACTCCAAAATGATTAGAATCAGTTCAAACTCATTTTTGAAACATGGAAATACTCAAAAATGAGCACTTAGAAATCAGTTCATACTTATTTTTGAAACAATGACATATTCAAATATGAGCACATGATGTTTTATTCTTGAGTGTGTGCAGGTTTTCAGAAATGAGTATATACATGTTTCAAACTTGAGTAATGTTGATTCGAAGCCATTTTGACTATGCGACATACTCAGATTTGAGTATTTTTTGCTCAGTTTTGAAAATGTCGTTTTGATGCCGGTGTAACACCTGTTAAGTTAAAGTAATTTTTGTAAGTTTAAAGAAAAACAAAATTATTTTCAAATGAAAATCACCATTAGATTAGACAATCTTTAAACATCAAATTTTATAAAAAATATAATTAATATCGGGAAGCTAAGAACAAGAAAATTACTAGTAGTCTCCTTTCTGATTGGTGGACATTGCTGTTTGGTAACTATGGTTCTGAAAGCAGCAGACAAGGGTTTAAACTGATTGTAAAAAAACAAACCATTAATTTTCATAAAAATATATATATTTTTTATTATTATTTAATTTTAAACTGTTCAAAAAATGAAAAAGATTTTCTTAGAAACCAGTTTTCTACATTACATGTTTCATGTAGCTTCTTCCCGATTGGAAGTCTACAGATTAATTGCTGAATTTTCTATAATGACCACCCGTTAAGAAAACACCGATTTGAGTAAAAGACATTTAAAAGTTTTGGTACTTCTCTATTATCCCGTCGACCACTTTTCATAACAAAAAACTATCGCCAAACTGAAACGCCAAATAAACGGGAGATTGGAATACCATTGGAATATCAAAATAAATAAATAAATAAAATATAAGAATTTAAGGACACAATTGTTATTTTAATTAATGAAATAACTAATAAATCAGTCAAACATAATGAAAAATACACGCAAATGTCGAATTAAAAACCACTTGATGACATAATAAACACGTATAAGGTTTCTGACATCAAGTAAATGGACTGCTCTTTTGGCATTTAATCTTACAGTTTGGCGATAGTTTTTTGCTATGAAAAGTGGTCGACGGGATAATAGAGAAGTACCAAAGTTTTTTTTTTTTTGGGGGGGGAGGGGGGAGATATTATTTGTTAGCACTATAGCGGGGTTTTATTTCATTAAGAGGGACAACGTTGCAAACAGAAAGATATGTAGAATTTCTTAAGCTAAAAAAATACTTTTTGAAGATTTTACATCGGCATCTCCTTTTAATTTCTAAGAGAAAACAAATATTTTAGAGATAGATCACTTACCTTCAAAGGAGAGGTAATTTAACTCTTTGATAATTCTAAGCAAAGATATAGGTATTGCTTTTATGTTATTAAAGGAGAAGTCTACGATTTTCAAACTCGGCATGTCTGCAAATAAGTCTTTGGGTAGATATGAAATCCTGTTGTCCCTAATATTGTAAAAGTAAACGTAATAATACATTAATTCATTAATGATTTGATAAACAAGTCAAGTTTTAAACTGTAACAATGGTAAAAAACAATTAAGGTATAATGTTTTGCAACAAAATTAAAAGAAAAAAAGTTTTTACCGTTATTTACGTAATAAATGACCCCCGCCCGGCGTTGCCCGGGCCCGTGATAATAAATTTAAAAAGAAACATCAAGTTTTTATTATTGTATATCTTTAACTGGTTTTTGTATGAAATTATATTTAAAAATGAAAAATTCGTGAAAAAATATGAATATTTAGTGATAAAAGCGCTCATTTTCTTTCTTTCTTTGTTTCTTTTTTTTTTTACAGTTTTAAAACAAAGAGTTCTTTTTGTCCGAACTCGTTGAAATCTTTATTGGAGATAAATAAAACGGTTTTACAGCCCGTGTAAAAATTTCGTGAAAAATATTGTTATCTAGTCGTAAAAGAAATGTTTTCTTCTCGCTTTTTTGTTTGTTTCCGCGTCGGCTCCTTTAAAATCGATTTAAATCCTTTAACATAGCAATAAAAAAATAGTTCTCATCTTCCGAACTCTCTGACATTTCAATCGGTTATAAATATAATTGTATCCAAACTCTCTTTAAAATTTTGTATGAAATTATATTTTAAAATGAAAAATTCGCGAAAAATATTGATATTTAGTGATAAAAGCGCTCATTTTCTTGTTTATGTCGGGTCGTTTCATTAGTTTTAAAATAAAAAGTTCTTTTTGTCCGAACTCTTTGAAATCTTTATTGGTGATAAATAAAACGGTTTTACAACCCGTGTATCCAATCTCTCTTTAAAATTTTGCGAAAAAAATATACATATTTAGTAATGGAAACATGAGTTCTTAAAAAAAAGGTTTCAGTCTCAGAGGCAAAATATATTAGAAGGTCTATGCTTTCAATGCAATGGTGACTCCATCTATTTTCAATCAACCTTTTTCAATCCCCCTAAGCTAAATAGGTGAGGTCTAATCTACCAGGTTTCCATTTTCTGGGGAAAGAAGCCTTCAAAAAAACGTTGTGGCGCATGCGTAAAGAGACGATATTCGTGTGGAAATTTGACAGAATGCGGTTTTCGTTTTAAACATATAGATTCTTTAGGGCTATTAATTTAGTTTCTTAAGAGCACAAAATTGTTTCAAAGCGTTCAATAAAGGAGCCCATTCTCAGTGCAACATGAAAAAAACTGGAGGGGCTCCACTCAACTTTCAGAAAACTGGTGTACGTATTTAAAAATCATACACACACACGCACACACATATATATAGGAAATGGTGGTGGGGGATTTTTATAAATTTCTGACATAATAGAATCGGCTGAATTCGAACGCTGGATATCTCGTTTTGAAATTGGAGACTTTACCTCCGCGCCACTAATGCTTAAATGCATCGTTGCAATATTTATCACTTATACGCTGCCATATATCCTTGAGGATTTTTCCTATAGAATCAGTTGCAAAATGGTTTGAAAATGATTTAAAAATGGATTAAATACCTAATCTGTCAGCTGATTTTTACGAAAATCTATACGGTTGTTATGACAGTGGCCTATAACATATTCGCCAAATGGGAGCTCAATCGGAAGCACCGTTAAGGAAATATCGTATTCTCTCTTACACACACGCACACACAAATCATGGTTACAATACTTTCCTCACACTATACGTCCGGAAAGTAAAAAGTCCTTCCGGCCTGTACCGGGAGGAAAAGGTAGCTTTCCTATATCTTCGTTTTAAAATTTTAGCTAATGTTACACGAAAACAGCAAGCTAAAATGCAAAGAATCGTTTACAAAAGATTCGTTAATACTGAATTTGAATAAGAAATTTGCGAAATTATTGAGCAATAGCCAAATTGGCTTCATTTATGAAGACTTATTTTGGTCGCCAAATTTGGCATATTTCGCCAATTTTGTCGCCAATTTTGGCGAGAATTTGGCGCTAACGCATATGAATATATAGTTTTATGCGTATGATTGGGAAAATTATTACAACAATGAAAGAAAATAATTTGCGAGTAATCGCGTTAATGTGCTGTTTTGTTTCAAAATGTCAGCCACCCTAGAATTTCAAACTGCTCTATCTCAGCCATTTTTTAAGATAGAGGTAAACCAAAAAATGCTCTGGAATCCTTGTATCAAGGCCTAACACGTAATTAAAAATAAATTTGAATTTTTATTTTTTTTGTATATTTATTTTAGTTTTAAATTTTTAAATGGCCGCCATCTTGAAACAAAATGGTGGACCAAGCTGGCCAACGAACTCGGTCGAGACATTAGTGACCTTAATACACACAATTAGTTTCATCAAAATCGATTCATAAATACGGGCGTTATCGTATGACATAGGTCAGATATATATATATATATATATATATATATATATATATATATATATATATATATATATATTTATATATATATATATTTATATATATAAATCAACATATGAACTGAGGGTGGTTTTGGGGTCTGGGGGTCATGATCGGTGAAAATATATCGAAATTTTCCGGAACTGCTTTCCTCCGAACGGCTGCAATAGGTAGCTTTATACTTTTTTGTATTGAAAGCTACCTAAAAGGGTGAAACAGCAGCAGCATCCCATATACCTACAGCTGTAGCCATTTTTGACATAGGGCGATAAAGTTTCTTTCTTTTTCCTTTTTAATTTCTCCTATCTTTACAAGAAGAAACTATTGGATTCATGAAAATTTCCGACTTCCGGTTTTAGAAGGTCCTGAACACGATTTGACTGTTTTTAGAAAATGTCTATCTGTGAATCTGTCTGTCTAATCTGTATGTGACAAAAATTTTGTGGGCGCTCTATCTCAAGAACTAATGCTCGGAATTTAATAAAACTTTATATTCAGTTAGTTCCTGATATAAATTGGTGCTGATTAGTTTTGGTGAAAATCGCCCGCCAGGTGGCGCTGCTATGCTGCATTTTTTGCGATTTCTGCAATAGCTCTATCTCAAGAACTAGTGCACTTATTTTCATCAAACTTCAGATTCAGTTAGACCTTGACATAAATAGACGCTAATTACGTTTTAGTGTAGATATCCCAACAGGTGGCGCAGCTATACCACTTTTTTCTTGATTTTTACGATAGGTATATCTCAAGAACTAATGCAAGAATTTCATCAAACTTCGGATTCTGTTAGACCTTGATATAAATAGATGCTGCTTATGTTTTGGTGTAAATAGCACAACAGGTGGCACAGCTTATACCACTTTTTTCATTATTATGACGATAACTATATCTCAAGAATTTTCATCAAACTTCAGATTCAATTAGACGTTGACATAAGTTGTTGCCGATTAGGTTTTAGTCTAAATATCTCAACAGGTGGCGCTGCTATGCTGCATTTTGCAGGATTTACACGATTTTAGCAGTAGACATATCTCTGGAATTAATGAACGGAATTTAATAAAACTTTAGATTCCGTTAGAGATTGATATAAATTGGTGCTGATTCTTTTTAGCGTATGGCAAACCTGTGTGAAATAGAAGAAAGTTTTGGGATTGGCACATCCAGCTAGTTTAAATTATTTTTGTGAAAGAACTTTCATGTGCAAAATCTCATTTTCAAATTTCACGCGGCCCTTTACAAAATAGAAACCGATTTTTATTTCTTCTATCTTTACAAGAAGAAAGTATTGGATTCATGAAAATTTTAGACTTCCAGTTTTCGACGGATTTATACGTTTTAGAAGGTCCTGCACATGATTTGACTGTTTTTAGAAAATGTCTGTCTGTGAGTCTGTGAGTCTGTCTATCTGTCTGTATGTGACAAAAATTTTGTGGGCGCACTATCTCAAGAACTAATGCACGAAATTTAATAAAACTTTATATTCAGTTAGTCCCTGATATATATTGGTGCTAATTAGTTTTTGGTTCGCCCAATAGGTGGCGCTTCTATGCTGCATTTTTCGCGATTTCCGCAATAGCTCTATCTCAAGAACTAATGCACTTATTTTCATCAAACATTAGGTTCAGTTAGACCTTGACATAAATAGACGCTGAGTATGTTTTGGTGCAGATATCGCAACAAGTGGCGCTGCTATGCCACTTTTTTCTCGATTTTTACGATAGCTATATCTCAAGAACTAATGCACGGAATTTCATCAAACTTCCTATTCTGTTAGACCTTCACATAAGTAGATGCTTCTTACGTTTTGGTGAAAATTGCCCAACAGGTGGCGCTGCTATGCTACTTTTTTCATTATTAACACGATAACTATATCTCAAGAACTAATGCATGAAATTTCATCAAACTTCAGATTCTGTTAGACGTTGACATAAGTTGTTCTTGATTAGGTTTTGGGGTAAATCTCCCAGCAGGTTACGCTGCTATGCTGCATTGTGCAGGATTTACACGATTTTAGCGATAGTCATATTTCAAGAACTAATGCACGAAATTTAATAAAATTTTAGATTCAGTTAGACCTTGATCTAAGTTAGTGCTGATTCTTTTTAGTGTATGCAAAACTTGTGTGAGATAGAAGAAAGTTTTGGGATTGGCACATCCGACTCGTTTAAAATTAGTTTCTTGCAAAATAAGAGAAAAACTACACATAACTAGAATTAATTAAGCGTACAGCTGTTAAATAATTCAATTATTTTGTGCAACACGAAAAAATAAAACCTCTAAAAAATTTTTTTTTAACGCTGCCGCTGTCGTCATTGAATCTATTATGTACTGTACATTTTCTCGGCTTATCCGAAAAATACTATTTCATATTTCACATGCCAATTTTTAGTTTTATAGAGAAATGTATGATAAATATACTGGAGCAGGCAGTATTTAAATAGAAGAATTTTTTCAAGCGCTATTTAATGTTGAAATCGGTCAAGTTAGTTCAGTTACATATGTTTTACAGGATTAAAAACTATGAATAACAATTAAACTATCTTTTACAGGCCCATGTATGACTAGATTGTAATGTGGAATGTCAAATCAGTTTTTAAATTTGTCTCATTTTTGGCGACTTTTTTTAAATTTTAGAATTTTTTATTTAAAATTTAATTATTTGAATACAGATTTAATTGGTATTTTGAAATAGCCGTTTGTTATCTAGTATTTTAAAAAAGTACGAATAATAATATTCCCAACCACTGTATTTTTAATTGAAATATATAATTACATGTGAATATTGAAAATGAAAGAGAACTTTAAAATAATTAAATTATTGCGTGCGAAAAGCATTTGATTGTGAAAATGCCGACATATTTAAGACGATATATGCATTTTCATGGCGTTGAAGTATATTTTAATGATACACGGAACAACAGATACCAGTACATAAATAAAAATTTAAATGTTATTGAGTTTTTACATTTGCAGCTATATTTTTTCAAAGTAAATTAGCACGTTTCTAGAGACCGCGGGGCCTAGATGAGGATTGGCAGCGTAGCTCGTAGAGGCCCCCCCCCCCTGTAATATATAAAAAATAAACCCTGTAAAGCAACAATCGCAGCACACGTATTTACAACGGTAGCCATTCTAGCCTTTATCAATAACAGCAATGTATTTTTCTGAAATAAATGTCAAAGTAAATGTTTTTTTTTTAAATCTAATTTTACGGAATTTAAACTACACTATATTTCCAATGATGACCGGTCACTTGCGATTTTAGACGTTTTGTTAAATATTTGGAAAAATACATGAGGAATTATCCTGAAACTTCAGGAGTGTAAACAACATGATAGACGTCATATATTTCCGCGAAGATTTTTTCCCGAAACCTCATAAGGGGCCGTCAACAAATTGAAGAAAAACGAATATATTTTGGATAATCCTGTAAAAATTAATATTGCAAAAGCATTCAAACTGTAGATTATGATTAAGTGGATTATTGTAATAATTTGGGTTCATTTTTATGAAAATAGCATGTATACTCGAAGAGAAATTCAGGTTTTTATAAAAACAGTCCCAAATTTTACCAAGTTTTTTGCTTATAATTTGCAGAGTTTTTAATATAAAAACAAGTTATTTTCTGAAAATATGACAAACAAAATTGTACACAACACTCTGCAATCAGAATTAAAAAATAATAAAAATTGTATGAAAAATGAGCAGGTTCACTAAATATTGTTTCACTGTGCATGCGCGAATTCAATCAAAATATACTGTGCATAATATATTAGCTAAATATATAGACCAATTTTTATGAAAGTCTCAAAAACATAGCTTGAAAATTCTGATAGTAATCGTCGATAGAATAAGCTCGAAATTCGTTGTTCCCAAAAGGAAGCAAAAAGATGAGCGGTTGTATCAAATATAGAATGAGACACTTCCTTCTTATTATGTCAACTTTCATAAGTTAGTATATTTGGATACAACCCCTCATCTTTTTGCTTCCTTTTGGGAACAGCGAAATTCGAGCTTATTCTATCGACGATTACTATAAGAATTTTCAAGCTATGTTTTTGAGACTTTCATAAAAGTTGGTCTATACATTTAGCTAATATATTATGAACAGTATATTTTTATTGAATTCGCGCATGCGCAGTGAAACAATATTCAGTAATCCTGCTCATTTTTTATACAATTTTTATTTATTTTTAATTCTGATTGCAGAGTATTGTGTACAATTTTGTTTGTCATATTTTCTGAAAATAGCTTGTTTTTATATTAAAAACTCTGCAAATTATAAGCAAAAAACTTGGTAAAATTTGGGACTGTTTTTATAAAAACCTGAATTTCTCTTCGAGTATACATGCTATTTTCATAAAAATGAACCCAAATTATTACAATAATCCACTTAATCATAATCTATAGTTTGAATGCTTTTGCAGTATTAGTTTTTACAGGGTTATCCAAAATATATTCGTTCTTCTTCAATTTGTTGACGGCCCCTTATGGGGTTTCGGGAAAAAATCTTCGCGGAAATATATGATGTTTATCATGTTGTTTACACTCCTGAAGTTTCAGGATAATTCCTCATGTATCTTTCCAGATATTTAACAAAACGACTAAAATCGCAAGTGACCGGTCATCATTGGAAATATAGTGTATGTAATGGTGGTAATTAGGTGTGCAATAAAATTAAAAAATGCAATATTTACTAAAAGATATAAAACAGTTAATTAATTTAGAGTAGAATTCTTCAATCGTTCACGTTCAAGGATCACATCAACAAATTCCTATTGCCCGGGTTGGATCCCCTACGATATAAATTGATAACATTTAATTTAATTTAAAAATAACGAAGTTAATAAACATTTTTAATATCTTTTAACCCCCCCCCCTTTTTTTATGATTACGTTAGGGTCCCTAGGAAAATTTATCCCCGGGAACCAAGTTTGCTCAGTGCGCCTCTGTATTAGCATTCATAACAAGTTGGAAATTGTAAGTCAAACGTGACAAATGAGGTGCGTTCGTACTATAGCTAGCTATATAAATATTCAGATCTTGATGATTTTTAATTCTGTGAAATGAATTATATCGTCTGCAGATTAATTTCTGTCATAAAATAAGTATCTCGGTCGCTTGACGATTAAACCTCGGAAGCTCCTATAACAAGAATGCACCGATTTTTTTCTTTTAATTCAAATTTCTTAATAAATATTTTTATTAATATCTCCTAAAGTTTTGATTCGATTTTTAAAAAAATTGAAATGTCTCGACAAAATTCTGCAAAGATAATATATTTTAAATTCCAAACAATTCGGTTGGGTAGTTTTTGCGTTGTTATACGGGGACGGACGGACAGACAGACGGACAGACAGATGGACAGACAGACGGACGGACAGACGGACGGACAGAGGGACGGACAGACGGACGGACCAAGCGACGACAATAGGTGCTCCGTATTTATATAATTACGAACGCACCTAATAATGGTATCTAGCTTTGATGGTGGAATTAGAGATCTGCACGGGCTCGGGCCAAATTTAATTCACGCGACTCGGGCCGGGACAAGTCATCAAACTTTCCAGGCCGGGACCGGGCCTAACTTTTTTCTGTATACTCGAGCCGAGCCCCGTATTCAGCGCTCTATGAAAGAAATAAGAAAATCTAAACAAGATGAGCGATTTAATACACATCTGATTTCGAATTTAAAGTTATTTAAAGTACGTACTCTTCAGAGGAAAATTTCTCCTGTACGCTGAGAATAAAATTATCTGATGCATAGAACTTTCAAAAGTGGTTTACTGGCTTCCAGATAAATACAAATATGTTGTGGAAATTGCGCAAATCAGTTAGAAACAATCTTCACGATTTGCCTTTTAAAAATTTAGCTATTTAAAAAATAATATTAATTTTAAAAACAAATCTTAATAAATTGCAATTTTTTTTATTAAGTTTTAATTAACAATAAAACAGTAATTATAAAATTTAATTAGTGAATTATTAAAAATAATAATTTTAAAGTTAATTATTATATTTAATAATCAAATTAATAAATTAAGAATTATTAATATTAACAATTAAATAATTGAAATAACTTAACAAATCATTAATATTAATAGTATTATTACGTTAACAAAAATTAATAATTTAGTAAAAAATTAATAAAATTTAATTTTTAATTTCCTTTAAGTAAAAAAATAAAATTAATAATAATATTAATTAAAAAAAATTAGTCTAATTATTAATTATACTGATAATTTTAAATTTCAGTAACTACAATTTAAGATGAATAAACAGGTAAAGGATAAATTTCAGTTTATAGCTGCTATAAAGTATAACGAGCTATATTATGTACTGAGTTTATTTTAAACTAAAATTTTAACAATTTATATTAATAATATTACTAGCTGGCCTCCGTCTGGCGCTGCCCGGGCCCGTAATAATAAATAAATAAAATAATAATAATAATAAAAACTAGTCGTTGGGGGCCACCGTAATACTTACCCATCATGGATATGCATAATGTAAAATATTAAAATAAAAATGTGTACTACTTATAAAATGCATTGCAATTCAAATAAAATCGTGGCTTGATGACGTCATAAACTTTAAAGGCTTGATTACTGAATTGCTTGAAAGAGGTTTTTTCTTATAACTCCAAAAATAATAATCCTATTAACTAGCGGTTTA
The DNA here is from genome assembly GCA_963931845.1 of Maratus michaelseni. Taxonomy (NCBI): domain Eukaryota; kingdom Metazoa; phylum Arthropoda; class Arachnida; order Araneae; family Salticidae; genus Maratus; species Maratus michaelseni. Next base: position 225,764,071 of record OZ007596.1, read on the forward strand.
TTGCATCTGATTAAGCGTCAAATTTCCAATTAAAATATATCTTTAAAGTGAAATGTGGATGAAATACAGGGTCATGAAAAATCGAAGAGTGTGGAAAATAGGATTCCAAATATCTCGGCAACTAATTATCCGATCGACTTCATGCTTTATGCAAAATTTATGTTTTTTTATTGTCTTTTATATTCATTTCTTAAAACAAACAATGTCGAAAATTTTTATATACCTTTTATCAGAACGAATATTTCGAGAGTCCGAAAAAAATAGTTCCGCTTAATCGAGGTTATTGAAATGAAATAGGCTTCTTCCCATTATTACATACTAAGTACATACCAAATTGCAAGTCTCTATCTCAAATTTTTCGGGAGATAGAGCGTTTACAGACATACACACAGACACACAGACGGACGGCAAAATTTTTTTTCTAAAAATATGTTTTTTGGAATCTCCAGTGTCTGAAACGTGTAAATCCGTCAATTTTTTTTTCGATTTTCAAAACGATTACAAGACTTACCCTGTACTACGTATGATGGGTAAGTAAAAAACATTAAGTTTTTTTTTTTTTTATATCTATAACTCGATTTTGCATGAAATTATATTTTTAAATGAAAAATTCGCGAAAAAATATTCATATTTAATGATAACAGCGCTCTTTTTTTTTTTTTTTTTTAACCCAGGCTTGTTTTATAGTTTTAAAATAAAAAGCTCTTTTTGTCTCGAACTCTTTGAAATCTTTATTGGTGATAAATAAAACGGTTTTACAGCTCGTGAAAAAATATTGTTATCTATAGTCTGTTCAGGGAAAGGAGATAACGAAAGTAAACAAACGGGTTGCAGAAAAATCGCCAAGGAGCCATACATTTGGCACAAATCCTTAGGTTGGCGAATTTTATTTTTTAATTCGATTTGAAAAAGCAGAAGCTCAAACACTTCAGACACTATGGTTGGCGTTTCTGGCACAGCGCCAGGTTTAAGCATCGCCAATCCGCATGCGCATTTGTTTACTTCTGTTATCTTCTTTCAGCGAATAGAGTATAGTTGTAAACGAAATGTTTTCTTCTCGCTTTTTTGTTTGTTTTCGTGTCGGCTCCTTTAACATAGCACTAAAAAAAATAGTTCTCATCTTCCGAACTCTCCGACATTTCAATCGGTCATAAATGTAATTGTATCCAAGTTTCCTTTAAAATTTTGCGAGAAAATATGCATATTTATTAGTGAAAACATGAGTTATTTTTTTTTAAAAAAGCTTTAGCTTTCAACCTCAGAGCAAAAATAAATTAGAAGGTCTATGCTTTCAATGCAATGGTACGGCTTCATCCGTTTTCAATCAACCCTTTTCAATCCCCCTAGGCTAACCAGGTGAGGGTTAGGTTAATCAACCAGGTTTCCCGTTTCTGAGGGTAGAAGCCTTCAAAAAAAGTCGACGCATGCGCAAAGAGACGATTTTCATGTGAATTTGACAGAATGCGCGTTTCGTTTTAAATATATAGATTATTAATTAAAAAATAATAATATATTAAATAAAATTAATTTATTAAAAATAATTTAATTTATATATTAAATATTTTAACTGTTTTAATAATTAATGAGTGTCAATTATTTATCAATTAATTGTTAAATTATTTTTATTATAAAGTTCTAATTTTTTCTCCCCCCCCCAAAAAAAAAAAGAATAGAAAAAAAAGAAAAAAAAAACACTTTATTAAAAAAATCAGTCAAAAACATAAAGTCTAAGTTAAATAGGTAAGGAATAAATCTTAATAGATCATTTTTAATAGAGTTAGATGAAATTATTGTTCAGATGTATATTTATATATATATATATATGCACAGTTATAGTTTAAAATACAGAAAGAGCAAGATATTATTAATCAATTACATTAAACAAAAATAATTATAAACTAACTAATTACTAAATAAACAACATATTTATGATATATATATATATATATATATATATATATATATATATGTATATAATATATATATATATATATATATATATATTCTCAGAATCCTTATCATTTATATACATCGTAATGAAGTTAATAACAAGTGATTATAGTAACTACGATTTAAAAAAATTCATTTGCATTTACCATGTAATAATTATTACATAGTTCATATAATAGTTTTTTAACAAGTAAATGATAGATTCATTATATAAACAATTAGCAATTAAAATAATTTTTTATATAATTTAACAATTAAATTAATTATTTTTATTTAAATTTATTTGTAAAAGTTTATAATAAATTATTTCATTTGTTTTAAAGTTATTATTATTTATTTTTTTAATTAAAAGTTGCTTAATTGTTTTTTTAAGTGGGGTGGGGGGATAAAATTTGTTTTCATTTTTTCACCTTTATATTTCATTACAAGTATAAAGTCTGTAATTTACTTTAGATTGACCCTTCTCATTCAATAACACTGTTTACCATAATCCATAACTGCTGAATGTTTTCAGCTTTTCTAAGGCGATATTAAACAACTATAATATTAAACAATAGAAAAACTTAAACCCAGCGCCAGGATTTTATTTTTACTTTTTCTTTGAAGAAGGGGGAGGGGAGTAGCTTATAGTTTTTTAGCTACATTGCATTTGTATATTAATACAAAACAACAAATAAGACAGATAAAAATAAAGTATTTTTTTCATATTTTTGCTCTCTTGATTGGTATTTTGTTGTAATAATAATATATATTATTATTATTGTTATACTATGGGGGAATTTAGATCACCCCCCCCCTTACAATTTTGAATACATGTGTATTGGCTGGACTATAGAACTGATATTTTGTTAATGTTTTATATTTATACAGACACACAAAAAATGCATATATAATTTTGAACAATAATATTATTAATTGGCTTCTTTTCTATTATTAAAAATATCAGCTGTTAAGATTGTGAGGGGGGGGGGGGGGTGTTACCTAGGACTAGTGGAGTTTTTAATAAAATCAGTACACACAAATAATTATAATGCTTAGTTATGAGTAACAATTATTTATATTATTTGAAGTATCAATATATATATATATAACCATAAATGAAACATTATCATAACACCAACTTAAACCATGAAATAATTAAGTATAAAATAATTAGTTGACAATGAAAGATTCCCCATATATATATATATATATATATATATATATATATATAATAGGAAAAATGAAATGTTATATAGTAAATTATGTTACACTTAAAAAGGCTAACTGTTAGTTTTTACGCAACAAAATAATTTTTGTAATGCAGTTTTTAGTAATACTAATTCGTTGTTTTCCATGATTAAGTTATTTATTAATCATTAAATTAGTTATTATTTAATTTATGTTATTTTATATTATATATAAACTAAAATTCATAGTATAACATACAAAATTTGATTCGGTAATAACGTAATGTTTGGAATAAACTCAAATTACTCTTAACGTATTTTTAAATTCCTTTTTAATACAACGAAATGCGATATGTACCCTAATTGGTTAGAAAAAGTGTCTACCATATCATTTTTATCAAGACGTATAAACAAACATTTACCGGTAGTCACAAAACTCGTTCAACCAATCAGAGGGTAGTATTGGTCCCGGAAGCGTTGACAATGTGCATATGTGAAATACGTAGCTCGGCCGGGCCAGACTTCTTTTTTCCGGGTCAAGCCGGGCCTGGACTTTTTTCAGACCCGGTTCCGACCCAGCCCATATGAAAATCACTGGCCCTTCCCGACCTGGCCCATTTAAAAATCAGTAAAATGAAACCCGGCATAAATTTTTTTGCAAAAAATGCATAGCTTTTAAATGGCCATTATTCTACAATTAAAATTCTTTTAAAAAATAGTACATTTCCAGACAGAAAAAATAAAACACATTAAAATCTGTGATATAGAACCTGTTTATGACGGAAACCTGTCTTAATTGCAAAAAATGTTTTGATCCGTGCAAAATGAGTATGATAATTCGTGCGAAAAGGATACAATACATATACAACTGGCGATGTACCAGCTAAGAATGGAATCTGTCCTTAACGGATTTTTCTTTTCTCCTGATTTTTTTCTCTGTTCATTGTTTTCTCTGAATCTTCATTTGATTGTAATTGTCTAAGTTAATTTTTTAATCAGTTTTTATGTGTAAGTGTTTTGGTGCAAGTGGTCATTAATATTGTTGATATTTTGTATTCCATGCATTTCGAACATAATCTGAAATATAAATCTATGCATAAGTAAGTGTGCTTTTTGAATACATTTAATTGTAGGGTAATGCTGCTTCAGAAATATCGTCATGTTTTGTAGAAATTCAGTCGGGCCGTTCCGAATTATAAACTTTTATACCGGGCCCGGCTTGGAAATTTTGGCCCGTTCAGACCTGTAGGTGGAATACCAGTATACAAAAACGTAGAAGAATGTGTAGATTACAAAACCATTATCTTTTATAATTAGTTTATTAAAAAGTGAAAACAAAAAAATCATAAATAGCAAAAAATATACAATAAGTATACAGATGCTTCAAAACTTCAATAAATGAGTCTAGTCGTTGTTTAATATATTAGCAGAAACGTTAAAAGCACATATGCTTACGGCCACTCTAACTTTTACTACAGACACTTGTACATAAATTAATGTATTTTTCAAAAATAATTTAAAAAGTTGGTTTTTAAAACGCAATTGTTTGACATTAAAACCACATGTGGACACATTAAAACCACAGTGGTAGTGGTAATAACTATCAAATGTAATAAAACGTATGTCAGATTTACAGAAAAATATAAAGCTGTTCACTTCTTTAGAATTTGATTCAGAAAAACTGAAAGTTTTGTTATTGTAAGGAATAAAACTGATTTCGTGATGGGCCGATTTCAAAATGACTTTTATGAACAGTAACAACAACAAAAAATATCCTTAATATAATAACACATAGGCTGATAAGTTCCCTGTCTGGCACACAGATGGCGTTGGAATCACCGAATTGATGCTTTTTTTTAGTAAATGCTAACCTTTAAAAGGTAGCAGAAAAAATGTCATGACGATTCGCCGTGTGGATAAAACGTTAGAGTGGTTTTATTTGAACAACTTTGTTGATAAACAAAAAAATGGATAAACAAGAATTTCAAAAATTGTTATTTGATGGGAAAAAACACCGTTCAAACAAAAGCTTGGCTTGATAAGCGTTATCCGGACACTGCACCAGGTTAATCAACCATTATTGACTGGTTTGCTGAATTTAAACGTGGTCGTACGGACACCAGTGATTCACCAAGCAAAAGAGGTGGTTACTACGTAAAACATAAAAATAGTCCAAAAAATCGTTTTGGGGAACCGTATAGTGAAGTTGCAGGAGATAGCTCAGACTATGAAGATATCCAAGCAACATGTAGGTTTTATTTTGAATGAACATTTGTCTATGAAAAAGCTGTTGTCAAAGTGGCTGCCGCGCGTGTTGACTTTTGACCAAAAACAAGAACAAATCGATGATTCTAAGCACTGTTTGGAGCTTTTTCGTTATAAAATTATGCTATTTATTATTAAATTATTATTATTATTTATAAATTAAATTATTATTATTATCTATTCATTAAATTATTATTATTAAATTATTATTATTAAATTATTATTATTATTATTAAATTATTATTATTTATTATTAAAGTTATGCTATTTATTAAAGTTATAAAGTTATAAAGTCATAAAGTTATAAAGTTTTGTTAAAAAGCTATGTTTTCTTTATTAGACCGAAAACTTATCAGCCCATGTGTTATACTTAATACATAATTTCTATGAACGCTTGCTATTAAACTGAATAAATCATTTATTTATTATGTACTTACTCAAAGGAAAGTGTTTTCAGAAATTCCGCAGGTTTTGGAAACATATTTCTTCTTAACCTCTTTATATGAGATGATTCAATTCGTAAATCACTCAGATATACGAATTTGGCGAATACGTTTTCGCTCATGATTGATGTATTTGTGTTCTGTAACATTAGCCGTACAAGCCGTCTGTTTGCACTTCTTTCGAATTCTGTATCAAGACTAGCAATGTTAACACTCCTAATAATAATAGTCTTTAAATTATGCAGGTCTTCAAAATATTCCCAGCTCATACCAAACTGAAATTCTACATCATCCATAATAATGGTGTCCAGCTTTAATGGTGGAATATCAGCAAACAAAAACGTAAGCGACGACCGTGTGATGTAAATTGTCCTCACATCTTCAAATGTTTCAGGTTTTGAAGGAATAAAAGACAAAACCGAATTAGAAATGTTGAATGTTTGAAATTCGGAATCAACATAGAGAAAAATTGTTTCATCTTGAACATCGTCATCTGTTATACTGTCGCAAACAAAAGTTACGCCATGTTCTTGATTGTAAAAACACAGTTCTAATAAGTTTTGCGACGTGTTGTATTCAGAGCATACGAAATCCGAAAAAAGGCTGCTACAGATAAAGAAATATACGAATGAATGTTTCATATTCAGCGGCAAAAAATAAATTAAATGCATGCTGATATCCTTTTTCTCTGACTGTGAAAACATCTTTTGAAAATTAAGCGAAGCATTATCTGTATTTAACTCAAGACATAAACAATTTACTAAATCGTTTGATAGAATAGCGATATGAAGACCGCGATAACTGATAGGCTGGGATTAAATTTAAAGTTTTACTTTCGTTTTGGTTTATATTACAATGATTTCAAATAGTCTGTTTTAATTTTTTAAGCAATTTGTCTATTTTAAAATTCATAAGATTGAAAAGGAATTTTGAGTTCCAGATTACAACAATATATTTCAAGCGAATACTTAAGAATTAAATAGAATAATCTGATTATGAATATGTTATTAGGAATTAATTAAATAAAGTGTAACGCATAAGAAATCTAAATTATCAAGCTTAGCTTAAGGAATATCATAATTACTTACCCATCGTACATGGTATAGGGTAAATCTTGTAATCGTTTTGAAAATCGAAATTTTTTTTTTGGCGGATTTACACGTTATAGATACTTTAGATTACGAAAAACATATTTTTAGAAGAAAAATGTTGCCTTCCGTCTGTCTGTGTGTATAGGAAAGCAGGATCGAAAATCCATTTATATAGTCAAAATTACAGGGCGTCTCATTCCAATCCAAAGTCGCGTTTTCTTTCATAACTTTAACAACAGTGAAGATATTTTAACAAAATTCGCAACAGATTCATCTTTGTATGAATTGTAAGCATAATGTAATGACTGCGTTAAAGTATCTTTACTACTGTTAAAGTTATGAACGGAAACGTGACTTCGGCTTGGAGTGAGACGCCCTGTAATTTTGACTATATAGGGTGAATCTAAACTCGTGGGCAAAATTTTAAGGGGTGATAGTACACATCAAGGCAAACAATATTAGATAGGAAACTAAGGGTCCCAAACGTCTTCCGAAGGAAATAGGCGCCATTAAAGTTTAAGGTTCAAAATTTCAAATGATTATAAAAAACGGAAAAATTGGTCGATTCGTTTGCGGTTTTTGCTAAAACTATTCTTTACGTCAATATTTTCATAAAAATAAATTTTAAAGATAAAGTTCAAAAAATGCCGATAGAGAGCGCTTTAGACTTTGGAGTAACGAAAAACTATTTTTTACCGTTATTTTTTGTATTTCATTAAATGCTTTCAAAAGCTTAGACTTAAACTTAAATTTTGAGCTCAAAATCTGAATCGTTGGGAGTGATTAAGTAGTGCAAACTGAACTGCGTTCAGGAGTTGAAATTTGAAACACCTCCCTCCCCCCACTCCTGAACACAGTTCAGTTATTCCCGATCTTGGTGTCGTAAACCAGGCAGAAACAATATGAGTTGTAATTTTCCAACTGGACGAAAAATGTCCGGGCCAGGATTCGAACCTGGGACCTCTTGGCTGAAGCTGACATGCTCTACCAACTGAACTATCCCGGTTGAATCTGGAAGGCATAATTCATACAGTTCATGCCCTCCAGATTCAACCGGGATAGCTCAGTTGGTAGAGCATGGCATCTTCAGCCAAGAGATCCCAGGTTTGAATCCTGGCCCGGACATTTTTCGTGCAGTTCGAAAATTACAACACACATGATTTCTTTATCAATTTGAATAATTGTGTTAAAATTAATCCAGACAGAAACTACTACCCCCTACACGTAAAATAAACGATAGAGTAATGGCAAAATTAAATAGAAAATTTATTCATAACAGACATGAGCAATTTCTCCGTGCAAAATAAAAAGAAACAATTTGATGTATGCAGGTAGTGCGCAATATGAATGAAGGTTGACACGTAGAAAATGGTACACGCATGATGTTCGTGAGGAATCACAAAAACTGCTCGAAAGAGTGCCCACCAGCAACGATGCAGGCCTCACATCGCCGGCGGAGGGAGTTGCGAACATTAGTGAATACTCCTGGCATCTCCCGGATATCACCTGCTACGACGGCAATCCTCGCAACCAGGTCCTCGTCGGAGTCGACGGTAAAAAATAGTTGTTCATTACTTCAAAGTATAAAGTGCCCTTTATCGGCATTTTTGAACTTTATCTTTAAAATTTATTTTTAAAATAATTTTTTTATTTTATTTTGTCATCCCTCTATTGTTTATTTTACGTGTAGGGGGTAGTAGTTTCTGCCTGGATTAATTTTAACACAATTATTCAAATTGATAAAGAAATCATGTGTGTTGTAATTTTCGAACTGCACGAAAAATGTCCGGGCCAGGATTCAAACCTGGGATCTTACACCAAGATCGGGAATAACTGAACTGTGTTCAGGGGTGATTCAAATTTCAACTCCTGAACACAGTTCAGTTTGCGCTACTTAACCACTCCCAACGATTTAGATTTTGAGCTCAAAATTTAAGTTTAAGTGTAAGCTTTTGAAAGCATTTAATGAGATACAAACAATAACGGTAAAAAGTAGTTGTTCGTTACTCCAAAGTCTAAAGCGCCCTCTATCGACATTTTTAAAACTTTTCTTTAAAATTTATTTTTAAGAAAATACTGACATAAAGAATAGTTTTAGCGAAACCCGCAAACGAATCGATCAATTATTCCGTTTTTTATAATTATTTAAAATTTTGGACCCTAAACTTTAATGGCGCCTATCTCCTTCAGAAGACGTTTGGGACACTTAGTTTCCCATTTAATATTGTTTGTCTTGATGTGTACTATCACCCCTTAAAGTTTTGCCCAAGAGTTTAGATTCACCCTGTATAAATGGATTTCGTACCCTGCTTTCCTATACAAAAATTGTTTGTTACAGTGTACTGTACCAACCCATAAAGTTTATACCATGAATTTGGAATCACCCTGTATAACTAATTAACACGTGAAAAAAATCGTTTTTGCTTAAAGTATAAATATTGCTGTTAAATGTGTTTGCAATAAAAATGAAAACTAGTTACAGTTAAAAATTAAGTTACAACTCATTTTTCATTGTAAGATGTGAAATAACATTACGTTTTAAGTTAAAAGTTTCGTTCTTATGTATTAGTTACTTATACTATTGATAAATACATATTCTTACATCTTACAAATAAAAATTAACGGTAATTGAAATTGAAATTTAATTATATAATTGTAATTTTTATTGTAAAATCATTTAACGGCATTATTTAGACTTTAATTAAAAGAAAATTTCTTACGTTTTAATTAGTTTGAAATGTAAGGAATTGTGCATCTTATAGTGGAATATATATTTCCATTTAACAATATTTATTATTAGGATTAAAAAGCACTTTTATACATTTTAATTATACAATTTTTGCATCTTATAGTAAAAAACAAAATTCTCACTTAATATCGCTTTCAAAGCTGTGAAAATCCTATCCTTTAAAACCGCTCATTATATTATGGTTATGTATGAAAAAAAAAGATTCATTCTTTCTTTTAATATTTAAATAATTATTTTAATGAATATTTTATTCAGTTATTTTTTTTTTTACTTTTAAAAGGCGTAAAATTAAATTTCTAATTATTTGGAGAAAAAAGATTATCTACTTCTTTGTAAAACAATTAACATCATAACATTTAAAAAAAATTCTCAAAAACTTTTCAAAACTTTTCTTAAAAATTGTTATTTTACATTTGTTTACAGTTCTAGTGTTCTATTTTATCAATATCTAAAAATTTATCTGAATAATTTCTTTGGAAATTACTTTTAAATTCAGAAATTTCTAACTCATAATTAACAAAATAAATTTAGAGCAAAACATGTGATAGTCTATATTTTCAATTTATTTATCAACAAAACAGAAATTATTTCTAACCACTTATTTCATATATACAGTATACTCTCGATTATCCGTGTGCGCGGATTATCCAGTTTGTGGGTTATCCGTGCTCATTCCGGACTCACTAGAAAAAAAAAAAAAAAAAAAAAAAAAAAAGAGAGAGAGAGAAACATTTTCACGCTTATCACGCATGTAAAAGCGATGTGAATTAGAATCTTGTGTGAATTAGCTGATAGTATTGTGAAGTGCGGAGAGGTCAAGTCGAAAGCTCTGGAACCTATTTGACGGGGTAGGGTTGAAAGAGATGGGAGGGATCGAAATGTTGTTTGTACAATTAGCCTTTCAACTGTCCTCTCTCACTTTCGCACGTGTTCCTTTAGTTTTTGCGTCTTGTTTATCGCCAGTTAGTAGCTTGAAACTGTTTACCGGTAGAAATGATTGGTGTGAAACAAAAACGAAAAGTTTTAAATTGTAAAGAAAAAAACAGAAATCCTTCAAAAACTTGATAAAGGAGAATCAGCTAGGAAATTAGCACAAGCTTATCAAATTGGAGTACAAACTGTACGTGATATAAAAAATAAAAAACTCATGATCTTCACGATAGATTGTAATGTCGAATCTGCACTTTCGAAACGGAAAAGTCTGAAAACGCCAATATAGAATAATCTAGATTCTGTTCTACTACAGTGGTTTAATCATAACAAGAGCAGAAGGTATACCCATTTCGGGTGCAATGTGTTTCGAAAAAGCGAAATTTTTTCATGAAGCACTAGAATCGGATTATCCGTGTTTTTCTATTGTCCGTGCGACCCTTTTCGGTGATTAACCCAGATAATCGGTAGTGCACTGTATTAGTTTAATTTATTATCTATCCATTTATCAAAGTATATCGTGAAGTATGATTGTCTATACGCAATTATTAAAAAAAAAAAAAAACTTTTAAATTGTTAGATTTATTTTATACTACTTATCATGTTATCTGTAAATTTTTAAGGGATTAAAGTTTACTAATTTGTGACTAAGCAACTTTTTCTCACCATAAAATATTTCTTAGAAAATATTTTTTTCTCTCTGTACTTCCTTCGATTGTCCGTGGAATAATGTTATGCTCTTGAAACGTGAAAAAGCATTTTGAGGGGCTGTGAGATAAGATCTTGGAGGGTGTTGGTGGGTTTTAGTAATGTGACACACTGCTCCCCTCCCCCCTGGTGATAGGGGTAGTGTATCACATGCCTACCGCCGAAACAAATAATAGGGCTCCCAGTAAAATGATTCAATTTTCGTCTTTTGGGATTACACGCATATTACATACTTGGAATATATATGCCGATTAACTGATTTACAATATTAATCTGATTTCCTGCCGACGTTTGTCTTTGACATTAACTAGGGAAATTGCTAGTTTTGTTGAGACGATATTGTGTCAATCTCTCCATACAACTATATTTACCGACAATTCTTGTAATAGGCCAAAATTTAGCTTATCTTTTGCTGTTATCTAATAATTAAGCAATAATAATTAAGCAATATCTTTTGCTGTTGGGGTTATATTAACAATAACAAACTGAGAGAATTAAAATTAAAGATTGCAACTCTGATTCATTTAAAGGGAAATGGATGGAGTAAAAAGCCCTTTTCGCATATTTTTAAATTATTGGATCTTTACGGTATTTCGTGAGAATATATTTCGGATGTCTGAATATACTTATAAAGGAAAAGTTGTAAAATTCATATTGTTTCGACATTTTTTTTTCAAAATGAATACAACCGAGTCCGCTTCAATAGAAAACATTTATATCATAAAGCAAAAACCTGTCCGTGTGTAACGCTGACGTCATGTTGACGGTGGAAATACCTGCCCAATAAATTTCACTCATTTCTTTTAAAATAGCTTGAGTCTGGTACTGTTTACCATATATTTTTTAATTCTGAATCGAATGACATTACTCGAAAGTCAATACAATCACTTGTTGCAAAGTTACGGCATGTTTTATAAATTAACAAGTCCTAAATTTCACTTTATGAGAGAGCAAAGCTTTATTATTTAAAAAGGGAGGATTGAACTCTGTGTTGAACTCTCTGGATTGAACTCTCGTTATATTAAAAATAAGTGAGCAACGTAAAAATAGCACAAGTGAAATGCATGTGAAAATGTCATACAGCTGTTTCGGAGCTCCTAGAGCTCCATCATCAGTGCCAAGGTTAAAAACAGATGTAAGTGTTTGGACCATATCAGTAAGCAAGCGCCTCCGCTCGCTGCGAAGGTGGAATGACGATGAGTGTTGAAAAACAAACAGCCAAAGAAGATGAAACAGCGGAGTTAAGAGTCTCCACGATCCAATGAAAACCGCTCAGTCAGTCTGGACGAGTAAAAGGAGAAAAAGGGGTGGGGGAAAGTGAAAAGATTTATTTAAAGGAAAGATAACCAGACGTTTGAAAAATTTGGTGTACTGGACATATCACTAACCGAGTTGTTTGAATTCTTCCATATATGATAAGCTCCCCAAAAAACAAGATCCCAATTTGATGAGCATTTCTCAATTATTGAACCTTGGGAAAAATTAAAATTGTTAGATCTAGACCAGCAATGATTTGCAATAGCGGAGCGTTTAATGTCGCAATTTTTAACATCGGTTTTATGTTTCCCCAAGCGGATCTTAAGAGGCCTATTTGGACACCCTTAAGGACGACTCTGCAGAGAAGTTTGCTTTCCAAAAGTTCAGTATTTCGTTATTAATTTAGCATTTTAGTGCTGTCTGTTGCGTTAGAAGTAGACGAAAAATAATTTTTTAAAATTCATCTGATTTGGCTAACTCGCTGTACAGGACTATCAAAACATATGATTAATTTGGTGATCATTATTATTGAATCCCTAAATGCAAATTTTTAAATGTAAATCTCTTTATGAAATATTTTTATATTTAATATCAATATATTTATTGTTTTTATATCAGTGTTCGTTCTTGTCAGAATACATTTTTAACAGTAATACAAGTGGTATGGAATTAAGCTAATCTATATTCTAGTTGTTGGGAAATGAATTTACTTAAAACGTTTTCAGGAAAATGTATTTACAGTTCAGTCTATATTCACAAAAATAAAATCATGACAGACAAACATAGATCAACACAGCACCACATACATAATACATAATATTTACGTGTATTATCTATACGTCTCCAAAACAAACGCAAATATGAACATAGTCACATTTATGTTCGAAACGTTTTCTTATTTACATCGCTCGTGAGAAAATCAAAATTTTTTGCGCGTGATAGGCAACACCAAACTATTACTATTAAATGGCAGATCGTGGCAACATCGATTAACCCAACAAATATAAAGCCCCACCAGTGGCTGAGAGGTTTTACTCTCAAAAGCTGGTAGACGGGAGGTACTGGTTTCAAACCGCTGTCGCGCTCGTCGACCTAACCGTTCGGAGTTTTCCGTGGTTTTCTTCGAACCTTGCCGTAAATACGGGTTAGGATCCCTTAGAAAGACCCCCCACAGAGGGCACTCCCCCCCTAGGGCCTATATCCCTCGTGTAGATAATCGGCCGTCATGAAATCAACTCAGCAAATATAAAAATTTTTAGAGATTCATGCAATGAAATCCAAGGAAACCCAAAAAAAAAAAAAAAAAAAAAAAAAAAAAAAAAAAAAAAAAAAAATAAGCACTCCGGGAGTGCCGACAGAAGTGAAAACCTGAATTTCAATATATATGTATATAATAAAATACCACTGTTTAATTTACATAAAAATAATATATAAATATATATTAAATACAATATGTAAATACTGTTCATAAAAAACAATAGCCCACAGGCAAGCATGCGGCGCGCGACGCGCCCGTCCCGCCCTACATTATACCGAACTATACACAATACATGTACATACTTATATACAGAGGTGTTGGTTACAGTGACAGTGTCGGGAGTTTAATGGTTTTTTCCCATCTCAAAAAATGTCCAACGCGCCTAAAGAAATTTTACCTTCAAATATACAGAGGTGTCGGTTACAGTAACAGTGTCGCGAGTTCAATGGTTTTTTTCCCATCTCAAAAAATGCCAAACGCGCCTAAATAAGTTTTCACTTCAATAAATTCTCCATCATTGCAACTGCATGTACTTTCCCTGCACTGTTTCCATGCAGGAAAGCACTGCATCCCTGCAACTGCATGTACATCAATACCCCTCTTTAGGTCTGTTGCATATCCATTATAATTAAACATAACACGGCCTAAAGGCTTATCATATTTAAATGCCTTAATTATTTTAATTTACTCACTGGTAGTAGATCATTGTACTTGTTTAAATATTTACCAAAATTAACTCCTTTATAGCATTTCCCCACATAATCCAATATAAAATAGATCTTTTCTTCCGTACTTTTCTGACAGTTCTTTAAATTACAATATCTCTGTAGATCATGTTTCTTGATTCTATACCACAATAAATCCAAGCTCAAATCGCTATTAACATTTCTTGTGCTAGATTGTAAAGTTGTTAAAGTCTCCGGTATCAATTTCTTTTTTATATTAAATATAATTCCCTTAATGTCATTTTCCTTCGAATACTATCACAATTAAATATTAATTTTTCTATTTCTTTACAAATATTTAGATTTTTCGAAGTATTCAAATCGATATTATGTCTAATATCACTATGATAAGCTCTTTCCTTATATCATGTTTTATTTTGTCATAAATAGATTTTGTCATCATCTTTATTTATCCAGATTCCTACTTCTAAAAAATTCTGTAGGACATTCTTCTTGCAATATATATATATATATACTAAAATACAATTATAAATTTACACTAACCACACTATCTAAGCAAAAACAAATAACATTATATCAACTGAACACTAAAATATAACCAATTAAAACTATAATACAATTATAACCAAACACAAAATACTAACGAAAAACCAATACCAGGAAAATTAAACCTGAAGGCAGGAGGGCATGGCTAACGACATGCACTGCAGGGTTAAAACTGGTTTCCACGCAAGCAACGTCCCCCTTCTCCTGCCGAGACCAAATTAATTCAAACTATCAACCAAAACACTAAGCTACACACAGCAGTAACCAACCCTATCTGAACTCATCGAACAACTGATCTAGACCACACTTAGCATTCAAAAATGAATTCAGTTCACTTCTATATTTACTTCTACCTATAAAATTAATCATATTTCTCCGTGCAAAGTTCACAGAGGGTAACCCTGCATCAATGTCATGTTAATCTACTCCATGAATTCGTCAACTGCATCGCCAAATCTTGAACATAATCTCTCAATACGAACTAAACCGTGTGTAAACACATTTCTAAATGCTGAAATATGCACGTTCGATTCAAAATTTAAGATCTTTAAAGTTTTAAAATCGAAATCATTTCTCTTGTCATAAACCCTTGTTATCAAATTGTCATTCTCCAACTCTAAATTCACATCCAGATAATTGATGTTTTTAATATTCTGGGAGGAGAGTTCTAGTTTTAAAGTATTTGGATAATATTTAAAATCTAGGTTTACATTTTTCCTTATTTAATCCAACTACTAAAACATCATCAATATACCTATAACTCAATATTTCTCTATTTAAAATATTGTTATTCTCATATATATGTAAGTACATGTCAGCTCAAATTGAACTGCAACTCCCCCCATTGGGATTCCACGAATCGGTTTAAATACTCTACTCCCGTCATACCAGTAATTCTCTTGCACTACCAACTGTACCAAGTTAATAAACCAATCTTTATCGCTATCTATATTGATGTTTTTGTTATAAAAATCTATACCCTTGTCCTTTAAATCCAGTAAGTTAATGGTACTGTATAGGTCTGCAAAATCATATACAAACAAACACTTTATGTTTTGATGTTTTTTCAATTTATCTAATAAAATGTAACTGTTCTTTATAATAAATGTGGACTCCGTACTCACCACTCTATCAAACACACTACTCAAAACTCCCAACAATTTTTTATAAGCAGACTCTAGGTATGAACCATACCCACAAGTTACAATTCTAAATTTCACTGGGTTTTTTTGTGAAACTTTGGCACTACAACAAGATAGGGGAAACGTTGACTTTTCTGCTTCAACTTAACTTTTCTATATAGTGCCTTAACCCTGTTTTCCATCACTGAAACTTTCAATTTCAATAGCTCATAGTTATCGCTGTTATTATGAGTTTAATTTAATATTTCACCATAATTTTTTTTACAGATTAACGCATAACTTGTGTTAGCTTTATCGACATATGTAATTATAAATTTACTCTGAAGCTCTTTAATAGATTTAGTTAACCTAGTATAATCCTCTTGAGACACCGTCACAATCTCTAACACACACACACACACACACACACACACATATATATATATATATATACATATTATATATTACATATACATATAATATATATATAATTATATAAATATTTAATATATTATATATTTAATTATATAATATAATATAATATAATATAATATAATATAATATTATTGTTTAATTTACATAAAAATAATATATAAATGTATATTAAATATAATATATAAATAATTTTCATAAAAAACAATAGCGCACAGGCAAGCATGGGGCGCGCGACGCGTCCGCCCCGTCCTACCTGATACCGAACTATACACAATACATGTACATACTTATATGCAGAGGTGTCGGTTACAGTAACAGTGTCGCGAGTTCAATGTTTTTTTCCCATCTCAAAAAATGCCCAATGCGCCTAAAGAAGTTTTCAGTTCAAATATACAGAGGTGTCGGTAACAGTGTCGGTTACAGTAACAGTGTCGCGAGTTCAATGATTTTTTCCCATCTCAAAACATGCCCAACGCGCCTAAAGAAGTTTTCACTTCAAAAATTAATTCTGTGATCACTGCAAAAACAATCTTATGCATTTCTTGGATTAAAAAAAAAAGTCATTTGATTTATTTAATTTTCTGTAGTGGTGTCAAAAGAAAAAAATTCGTATGTACTGTGAAATATATTATCAAGAAGAAAACAAAATTGTAAAATGTTAGTTTTCAACAAATCAATTCTTTTTCCCCCTTTGCAACCTTTTATTTCGCGCCTTAAGCTTCATTTCGGAGAACAGAGGTGATGTGAAATCACAGATCCCGGAAAAAGATATTTTTGTGCCCTCCCAATAATTCCATAAAAGGAATGAGAAATCACAGGTCCCGGAGAAAGATATTTCTGGGGCCTCCCAGCAATTCAATAAAAGGATTTGGAATAATGCTTGATATTTCATCCCCATGTTTGCTGTCCATCAGCCAAGATCCTGGATCGATTCATCCCGCCTCCTGAATCCTGATTTCCAGGTATGGGGCAGGAAACATCAGGTACTAAAATTAAACATCAATTCCGTTTTGCAACTTATGGTGCTGCCATCTGTGATTGTTATTATGAAAGAGTTTTGAAGCACTTTTCACTGCTTATAGTAATAAGAATTATAAGAAAACATATAATCACAAGAATAACTCTTTACTAAAAAGTTAAAAATCCCTTTTAAAATTTATCTAAAATAATGCTAAAACACTTATTCAAGAAAAATTCATTTACTATAAGTAACTGATGTGCGTTTAAATATAATATAACTAAATGACAACCAGTAAAAGTGACAATTAAAAAAAATAGTAAAACATTTAATATATTTATTAATTTTGTTAAAAATAGATTAACTATAGTAAATCATCTTTAATATTATTCTCTTTTATTTTTCTGTCTTCAAAGATGATAAAAATGTAAAAAAGATCATTTATTACGTTGGATATCAAATTAGCTTTCTTTAATAAAACGTTGTGAACAGGATAACTATATACATATACAGGGCTTGACAAAAGCGGTTGCCAGGTCGCCATTGGCGACCAAGTTTTTTAATCTGGCAACCAAATTAATCAATATGGAAATTTTTTTTGTAAAAAAATGACCTAAGAAATTAGCACAAACGGCATTTTCCTCTCCCCTTGAAAATCTTATAAGATGCTTCATTACATATGTTGAAAAATTACAAAATATTAAGAAATCTAGAAATTACATTCCAACAAAAAATATTTTTACCTTTTTCTATTAATTTGGAAAAAAATAAGTTCACTAAATACAAATTTCAATATAGTAAGTCTGATTAGTAATTTTGATTAGTCAATATAGTAAGTCTGACTATTTGAGTGACTTCGTCAGGAAAATAGGTAAATATTTTTTTTTCTGCTTTAATATATCATCTACGCTCACATCATAAAATATGTATGTTTTGTTAGAAAAGTAATTTCTGAAATATAAACATTTTATCTCTTATCATGAGTCAACCTAATCATCCTCCGACTTCAACGAGGTGGTGAAAGGAAACACGTGCGACTTTTTCTGCATCTGTGAAATACTCATTAAAGAACTGCTGACTCGTGTGACCTCCAAAAGTTCAAGGCTCAATGACGTAAAAACTTGACTAAGTTTTTCTCATCTTAGAACTAAAAAACTTAGTCTCTAACTAACTCTCTTCTAATAAAGAACTGCAGAAAATTCTCTGCAACTAAATGTTTAACTTTTAATAATTTGATGTAAAATTAATGATGTAAATTAATAATTCTTTCTTTTATTTTATAGTGATTAAATAGTTAAAGTAAACTAATCTTGCAGTTACTTAAAGTAAAATACTTTTGTTTGTGGACTCATCACATCATCGAATGGATTACTTAAAAATGTGCCATATTTTTTTGGACGAATTACTTATATTGGATTAATGATGCACCTTCGCGGACTTAACAGGTATGACAAACTTTCACTACCTTTATAACTGTTATGAAGATCTAATTGATTTTAACTAAAATTAGAAGAAGCACCAATTGCCGTAGTTTACATTCTATTATGTTTTGTAGCATTCAGTTATCCGGACATTTAAAACATTCGGCAATCAGCATTTCCCGAACATACCGGTTGATTCAGCCTTTACAGTTTTTTTTTCAGGTATATATAATTTTGATACGTTTTATTAGAAAGCTTAGTTTGTATTATCTTTCTAAATTATACACTGTTCTGAACTATGTAATTAATAATTCTAAGCTATGTTTCTTATTTTATTTCTCAGTTAATTCATAAAAAACTTATGCAGTTTTTGAAAATCAATGATAGGGGAGGGGGTGGTAAATATTTTTTACTGGCGACTAGAATTTTTTGCTGGCTACCAAGATTTTATCAAATTTGTAAAGCCTTGGTCATATATATACTTTATTTAGTTACATTTTTGAAAAACTATTTAAAATAATGGAGACTTAATGTTCAACATGCTTTGGTAAACTGTTATGATCTGATCGCATAATTCTGAGAAGTCCATTGGGATAATACTATGGGAGTCTTTGCTTGGTTTTTGTAATTCATGGATATGGTATAATCACTTGGTTCATTTGACTTTTTTGTACTAAAAAGTCCATTGGTTTTCTGATTTGGTGGTTTTGCAATGCGAGTTTACAAAATTATGGTTATGATTTTATTATTGGAGTTCTTTTTTTTTTAGCACTGCTTATTTGATTTGTACATTTTGTATATACTTTCATTTATTCAAGAATTTTTAATATTTCTAATTTATTAAATTAATCAAGATTTCTAAATATCATATATTAATGATATTTATTTTTATATTTTCATTTTCTTTTTGAAATTGCATTTTCATTGTATCAAAAATTTTTTTTAATGGCAGTTCTAAGTAAAATTCTCGTTCCTGGCAAGATACACCTTGCATCAATGCAGTGTAGTGCCCGGTACAGGGGCAACAAATGGATTGTTCCTGGATCGTCATCCAGTTACCATTTCTACTCTCCTCCTCCTCTATTATTATATCGAATGTGTAATGATGCTAGATGCAAGACTTGTCCATTTGCTTCTCAGAAACAAATTGTATCAGATCCTAATTTATCAACTTTTTGTAAAGTCTTTAATGTTATTTATAGTATTAAATGTAACTTATGTGGTTTGAAATATGTAGGTGAAACATCAGGTCCATTACATAAACGTATCAATCAACATCGTTCAGACTCTAACAATAACAAAGCAAAAAATATACAGTCTACAGCAGAAATACAGCATTTTCATAAACATAAATTTATCAATACTACAATTGAAATTATACAAATTATAAAAACTAAATCAGAACGTTTGTTTATGGAGTCTTCATATATGAAATATTATAACACTATTTATCCTTATGGACTTAATAGTGAAATATTTAACAGACCAGTTAAAGTTTTTTCAACAAATAATACTATAGATTATTCTCCTATTTATCCTACTCTAAATCATAATTTAAATAAAAAAACAACACGAAACAAGCGAGGAAAGTGTACTGCTACAGTTGTTATTTCCAAAAAAATTATTGTTAAACAAATCAATACTCTTCATCATAACTATATTAAGAATTACAACTGGTTTTTAACACGAAAATACATATTTGCTATTAAAAAGAAACATATAGTACAATATTTAAATGTATTTCCTAGTAAATCTTACTCAAATCATTTATCTGATATTTTTTTGTATCTAATTATGACAAGAGCTAATCTTTTCAACATTAATTTACATAAAAAACAAAAAATTCAAAACACTATTACTCAAATGATTATAACTTTTTCAAATCAAATCTTTAATAAAATTAATATTAATTCTATAATTAATGATAAAAACTGTAATTTTCCTATTAATAATCTTCAAATTTCAAAAACATTTAAATATCCTAATACAATCGGAAGAAAGATGTTTAACTATAATGCATTTTCAAAAAATACATCTGATGCTAGTACTTTTCCGTGTAAATGCAATGACCCCACTCTAAAAAAATACATTAATAATGATCATGGACATATAATCACTGGTAATCTTAATACTGTGAATGATTTTAAACTACAAAAACTAATGGGTTATGGTACTAAATATAGACTTCCTTCTAAATTTAATGTAAATTCTATTATAAAACAGTTTACATACGATATAGATATTTTTATTTATAAAATTTCAATCTCATATAGTAAACCTATTGAATATTTTAATCAATGGAAAATACTAGTTATTGAAAAATAAACTAAGTCTTTAAAACATAATTTATCGCATATGGTTAAAATTAACACAAAACATTTGTTCCAGAAAATTACTAAATTACAAAAAAACTATGTAATCACATACATTGACAAATCTCCTAATAATTATGCAATCATATGTAAAGCTTATTATCACCAGCTACTTATATCCTGTATTTCTACTAACAAGTCTTTAAAAAAAACAAATAAAAATGTAATTGTAAACAATCGTAAAATTCACAGTTAATATAAATTAATAAATATTTCTTCTACTAACTTTAATTATCCTTATTTAGCTCTTATACCCAAATTTCATAAAAATCCAATTAAATTTAGGACTGTAACTATAGGATGCAATATATATAATAATATAGCCAATAAACATCTATTAAAAATTCTCAATCAAATTTATACACTGACAACATTCACTGATAATACACATTGTATAAAAAATAGCTATCAACTCGTCAATATTTTGAAAAATCTTAAATGTGTTAACAATATAATGACATATGATTTCAAAGATCTATTTAATAGTATAGATTTATTAGATCTACATAATATTATAAATGCATTATTTAATAAGTATAATCATTCACTAAATTTACCAATTCATATAGATACAGCTTATTTTAAAACTTTAACAAATTTCATTATATATAATAATTATATAATGCATGATAACACGTTATATTTTCAGAAAGTCGGTATACCACAAGGGGGATGTACATCTAGTATACTTTCAGACTTATACTTGTATCACTATGAACGTACTTTTATTAACAGTAATATACATTTCTATCGTTATATTGATGACATAATTTTAATTGCCACTGATCACACTAATATTTCTATATTTCCAGTTGATTATCCTACTAATTTAGAATTAACGGAAAACCTCCTTTCTAACAATACTATTAACATTTTAGATCTTAAAATTACACTTAAAGTAAACAAAACAATAATTGATCTATTTGATAAACGTAAAGAATTTAAATTTAAAGTTAATTCATTTACTAATTTTAAATCATGTCTTCATAATTCTGTACATCGTAATATACTCCTTAATCATATTTATAAAATAAAAAGTTTATGTTATTCTCAACTAATTAACAACAATATTAAAAAACTTATCTATGATGCATTACAACATGGTTTTCCAAAAAAAAAAAAATCATATATTCTTTAATATATAATTAGTACTTAAATGATTTTTTCAACCAAATTAACACATGCGTTAAAAAATGTATAAAAAAAAAATATAATCTTAGAAAATAGTAAAAAAAAAATAAAATTAGGATGGTTGGGTGGGTAGATGTTGGATTGAGGAGGTGTGTGGCGGAGTTGTATGGAAAAAAACCGCATGGTTAATTTATATTAAAAAAGGGGGGGGCACTTTGATTTACACACACGTTTGATATTACACATTTTATAATGGACTGTGATGTGATATTTTTATATGTATATTAATTTAGTTATATTTACATATGCATTATTTAATTAATTTAAATGAATTTATATTCATTAATATTAAGAATGTTTTTGATCTAATGCATTTAGATTAATGCCTACGGTGGACAATATCATATTAACTTCTAATATAATGTATACTTTTCTAAAGTGTTTATATAATACATGTTTTAACAATAATGTATGTGTATTATATTGTTATAATACATGTTTTAATTTTTATTAAACGTTCTACCCTTACCACTTATATCAAGAGTATTTAATTTTTAACTTTGTATGAAGAAACATTATATGTTACTAATTAATTTCAATATTTAATTAATATTAATTTTAAATCCTTTGTATCTTAATTCAATTATTTAGTATTTTAATTTAATTTAATTTATGTGATGTTGCATTTTTGGCACAGCTATTTAATAGTTGCTATGTCATTTCATGGTACATATATTTTTATGTTGCTTTAATTATTAATTTTTCCATCTTCCATCTTATTTTTAACATAGAATTATTCATTAATACATCCATTACTTTAATGTAATTGGATATTCTACTTATTATTTATTAATTAATTTCATTTATTTATTATTTAACTAATTGCTATCATCTTTAGATAGTATATGGTTTAAATTTTAAATATTAATTTTCGCCCAATGCTATTTTTATTCAGCGTATATTCACTTTTTACCCTAATAGATGGCCGCACCATGGTTTCTGTTGCTTTACAATAATATTCATATTATTCTAACACCTATTCTGGCAACATGGTAAATCATTTTCTAAAACTAAATTTGGCAACATGTAATGATTTTTTGCAATTCATTCCCCCTGTTTGGTTGTGTTCATGTGTGGTTCATGTGGTGCACAGGTATCTTTTTTAATCCAAATGGATTATGTACTTTATGACTCTATTTCAAGTTTTATCTGTATATTATAGGTATGGTTTCTTTCCTTTTTAATATTGTATTTATTTTTTTATTTTTTCACAGGTTTGATTCATTGTTTATGAGTGGTAGTCCCAAAATCATATTCTTTAGCAATGTTATGGCTAATATGATGATGAAACCACTCATTTTATTTGTGGTATTTAGGCATTTGGGACTTGATAATTCTGTCTAAATTCCACGAATTTCATATCATTCATTCAATTTCCTTTATTCAATTTTTAATTTAATTTCTTCTTCTTTTAAATAAGTTTTTGGTATCTATATTCAGTGTGTTGGGGAATACTTTCATTGTCAACTAATTATTACATACTTAATCATTATTTCATAGTTTAAGTTGGTGTTATGGTAATGTTTCATTTATGGTTATATATATATATATATATATATATATATATATATATATATATATATATATATATATATATATATATATATATTATATATATATTGGTGAAGTTATTACATCATTCACCGTAATCCCACTTCTGATACCTTAATCTCACATATATATAATAATTTTTTGTTAATAATAACCATTAAGTCCCATTAAAAATTGACAATATATGAACCGATAATTATACTACAATACAAAGGAATATATACAAAAATGTAAGATTCTCAAAATGAAATAAATGGAAAAAATAAATATATCTATGTGTGCTTAGATATCGCGTGTAATTTTTCAGATCAATATAATAAAAATATTTGAGAGAAAATATAAGTTCAAACCTTCGATTCGAGTGAAATTTGCACTGCATAATTATTGACGAACTCTTTTGAACAACCATTTGCGTGTTTACACGTTTTCATTCCATGTGCATAAACTAGATACGAATAAATATGTATTTTTTGTTACTGATATCAAAACTTATTAATAGAGATATACGAGTCTTTATATTTCAGAGAAATGCAATTATTTTAGATGTCCTTAGGGGAATTATTAATTTCGAATCCAGGGAAATGTAAAACTCTCAATCTGAACGGAAAGATACTTTGAACTAAATCAATCTTAGAATAAACATATAGAAATATTGTGCGTTACAGATTTTTGAGAAATCTATTCCTAAGCTTAATTCCCAGAATCAAATAAATTTTTCAAAGAATTTATTATTTATTTTTAGAATTAATGCTTATAATATTCGAAAATATATTTTTACTAAATAAATAGTTAAAGTGTAATATTTCGCGATTCCTTGAAGTTGTAGTGACTGAAGGTCACATCACAAAGTAAAATATTTCCCTTTCATAAAAAATGAATAAATTTATCTAATTATACTGATTACAATATAAATTAATAAATACTAGTGTAAATGCCTGTCCTAAGACGGTGGGTAGAAATATACTAGTTTTCGCTTAAAATTTGAAATAATTGATAAAAATATTCATATACTACTCAACGAGAATACAAAAAACTGACATGAAATTTTAAGTTCATGGCCTTATTAATGTATGGGACTCTGGAGTTTTAACAACAAATTTTTAATTTTATGTAAGTAAGAAGACAGAACAGAGGAGAAAATACAGATCTTTCTTAATTAATAAAAGGAAACAGTTGTAGATATAGTTCTAATTTGTGTTTTATTATGAAATCTTAATTTTGTTATAGTATATTATCTGGAAACAAACGCTGAACTATTTATATTGTTTCAAGTGTAAACGTGTTAGTAATCCGTAATCGTTTCAAGCTTTTTTTCTTTTTTTTTTTTTACCATAACACTATTCTTATTAATTTTATTTTTCCTGAAATCCTCTACTTTTCTGAATTCTTTATTGAAAATTTAATTCATCTAACGTATAATTTAATCGCTAGCATGTAATCAAGTATGTAACATGCAACATGTAACCGCTAACACGTAATCAAGATATACAATAAAGATGGAGTAGTCAATAAAGGCTCCAATTCTAATTTTTATAATAAATAATTGAAAAATCATTGAAAATTACGTCATGTTAGCAAAATCATATTTAGTTTTATCAGTATAAAAATACATTTTAAGCAAAGCATGACATCATTTTCACCGGCAGAAACTTTTCATACGTATTTTATATAAACACCATGAATCCAAATGAGAAAAAATGTTTTCTATTTAATTGTAATGAAAAAAAATAGTAGCAATGGAATTTATAATTCATAAAGAAAAACTGAACACAATAAGCGCTATTCTAGTAACGTCAGAGTATATATGAATTTTTATTCCCTTATGAAAGCTAAGTACAAGTGTATAAATATTTTTACCGAAATATAACCTGTAAATTAAAAAATATATATATATGTCCAATAAATCCACGTGCCCGAATATGTTTCATTATTTCTCTTTTCTCTGCAACAATTTAAAGTAATCCATTGTATACCATTCATTGTTTGAATGGGTTCGGACCGGAATCCTTACACTTGGTTTTATTATATTTAGATAATGAAATGTCTAGCTGAGCTTCTAGGTAAAAATGTTGTTCAGTAAATAATGAACTTATATTTAATAGCTAAATGTTATTGTATTTTTTATTTATATATCTAAAAAATTAAACGTAATTTAAGCTATTGGATATCAATATGAATCATAACAAGAACGAACGATCATGCTTAGATTATGAAACCCTTTCCAACATTAACAGAATTATGATAAAGATCATATACATATTTTCATTATTATTTTAAATTTATAGTTCCCTTATGTTTCCTAAAGATTAAGTTATTTTTACTTAAACCCTTTCTAATTTAAAGATTAAAAGTAATTCTATTTCATCAAATATATCAGAGATTCTTTTCTTTCATTTATGCACTGTCTTTATTTAACCTCAAAAAACGTTAACTTCCTTTCCAGCAGATAAATGCAGCTGCAATTATTCAATAAGTGCATTAGATATTTTTCATTTATCCTTTTAACATTTCTCTGTCTGAAAAATTTAATGATAACTATAAAATTGTTTTTACATCTGCGCTATTTGTCTAAGCATAACATTAACTTCCTTGTTTAATGTAAATGCAGTATTTTATTTCTTTCCAACGACCAAAATTCTATTATCTCATCAAATGATTCATGTCCAGAGAATCACATCTGCCCTCATTCTCATAACATCCATTGGGTTGCCTGACGAAATTAAAAAAAATAGCTATAAGTCGCCTAGCATTGCAATCCTTTCATTTCTTCCGCACTCTATATTAATATGCCAGAAGCCTAACTGCTATAAATTCTTTCTGCCGAAATTGTCCGATGCAGATGTATCTTAGCGCTGTAACCAAAGTGTTGGCACACACATGTACCGCGAAATTAGAACTAGAGTTGCAAAGAGCCAGTTTATTCCCAGGTTTATTTCTAATAGATCCGGTTTATTCCCAAAAGACCTGATTTATTTCCAAAAAAAAAACAAGTTTATTCCCCCAAAACCCGGTTTATTCCCAGGTTTAAACCGGGTTTTTTCTAGTCTTTGCAACTCTAATTAGAACATATTATCTCTGATTTCTGATTAAAAAGGGGTCTAATTATTTTTTAAGCTAAAGGAGACCACCCCTCGATTCATCGTATATCATGTGCAATAAAAATACTTTCCATGGATTAGTCTTTTCTTCAATGTTTCATTGTTTTAACATCATCAGGATGAGAACGCTGTGTTACTGCCCATGACAACGCATCTTATTTGTACTCTTCACCGCTTCACGATTACTTATGCTTCCGTTTGTTCAGAAAATATATATGCAGAATTTCCTTTTCATTTACAACCACTAACAATTCTTCATTATAAGAATATTATTAAGAAATTTCATTTTTTTCATACAGTAAAATGAGATTTCTAAATAAGAAACAAAGAAACACATAACTCAGTAAATATCCATTTTCCGCAATTGCTGTCTATGTCCGCTAATGTGTGCAAATTCACGAATTCTTTCGTACAGCCTTGTATGCGATCTATAGAATTTATTTAAACCAACTAATACACTCAAAATTATGTAAGTTTAAAAATGCCTATCTCAGCGAAAAAATGATTTCCAGCAATTATCGATCTTAGCCACTCCTGTAACCGAATTCTTTTGTGTGTCCTTGTAAAGGAATGATAAATGATATGCGTTCCATAATCTATATAAAACTTGTTGACTTCAGTGATTTTGTTATGTTTGATGTATCACAATTTCATTAAAATGCACCGAAAATGATTTTTCCCGATGTATCATAATGCAATGGAATTCTTTTGTGAGTCCCTGTAAAAAAAACTATAAATGCTACTTGTTTTATACTCTTGAGAATTTTGTTCATCTCAGTGGTGCATATCAATCTTATTATGTCTGAAATATCGCGACATCAATAAAATGCACCGCAAACGATTTTACCCCGTAGACTATATTGTAATGAAATTCTTTTGTGTGTCCCTGTAAACGAAATATAAACGCTACACATCCATTTTCAATACCAAATATTCTGTAGTAAATATCATTATAATATAATAATTTCATGGCAATCTTGGTATATCGGGACAGACAGAGCGCTCACAGACAAACTGAATTTATAAACACCTTTCAACTACGTTGGAAAATGTGAAAAACTGATTGCTTCTTATGAGACAACAATTCGAAGTTAACATTAGCCTTTATCAGTGAAAAGTCATCATTTCTATGTAATAAAGTAGATTTGTCACTACCCATATCTCCAAGATATTTTATTAGATCGACGTTGATTAACCCGTGATTACGATTATAAACTTTAGTTACATTCTCAAGCAAATATTTGACATTTAAACATTTTCACAGCAATTTTCAACATCACAATCTTTTCTGATGAATAGACAATGAAATTTAGACAGAAATGATTGACCCAGTTCTTTGTATCATATATTATAACACGAATAAATCTTGTGTGTCTGTGCGTGTGTATGCAAATTTTATCTTAGAAACGGCTCTAACGATTTTGACAAAATTTTGTATGCTACCGTTTTGGGGTACAAGAGGACCGTTGGGCTAGGTCACATGTTCGAGAAAATTCGATTAGTGGGTCATTTTGGGTAACTATAAGTCTGGGTCAAGCTAATTATATCTAAAAAACGGCTCTAACGATTGTGACCAAATTTTGTATCCTATCGTTACACAAAACGTTAAATTCAAACATGAAAGAAGCTCACAGCGTTTAGTAATTTACAATGCTCATTTTTAAGACTTTCCAACGTAGTTGAAAAGTGTTTATGAATTCAGTTTGTCTGTTTGTCTACCGTCTGTCTGTCCGTGCTCTAACTCGCGTAAAATGTACTCGGATTGTCATGCAATTGATATATGTTATTGAGGTTTACTATGGCATGTTCGGTATTGAAAATGAAGTGTGTAGCACTTATAGTTCCTTTACAGCAAGCATCTCAAACTCGTTACCACCGAGGGCCAGATAACGTCCGCGGGCCACATAAAAAAATGCAGATATATATTATTACCATCGAATAGAATAAAATTCTTATAAAGAAAATGCAACCATGTTAAAGAAAAATTCATTAAAAATCAAAAGTTATAATTACACAGAGTTTAGTTTACGTTATTTTTTTTAAAAGAAAAAACTTGTTTATATTGTTCATGAACCAAACCTATAAAATGTGGTTGAATTTATTGAGATTTTTAAAATTGTTAATGCTGGTCTGTTAAACTTGATCATTTCGCTCATTTATTATCTTATAAAGTTGAAAATAGCAAAGGTGTCGTAGAAAGGTATGCTTAATAAATAAGATATTTTGGGAAATTGGTCGTCCGATGAATAATTACTGTAATTTGGAAAACCGACATTCATATATTTCTGTTCCAATGTTAAATCACGTTGAATTTCAATTAACTGCAATGATAAATTTTAAACACCAATTTCATCGTCATTTCAAGTTGTGATAAAATACAAGAAATTAATTTTCACATTTTATGAAATCTTCCTTGAAATCTTTTTTTAAACTTAATTAGTATATTCGGAAAATTTTAATCCCGATGATTTTTGTAATAATGCCAGGAACAACTAAAGTGGAAAAAAAAAACTCTTTTTGAAAATTGTTTCGCCAAAGCAATACGTGAATACTAAAAACAATAACTTGGTAATATTATGGAATTTATGTTAAACTTTAAGTTCACTAAGGTGATTTGTAATATCAACTCACTCGTGATATAAACTCATTTATAATTTATGGAAAATTCGTGTTTTATAATTCGAAGTTAGCATTTAAGCGTTTATTAGGGGAAAGCCATCAAATTTTTATGTAATAAAGTAGATTTGTCACTATCTATATCTCCAAGATATTTATTCGATCGACGTTGATTAACCCCGTTATTCCGATTGTAATTGACAATTTTAGTTACATTCTCAAGCATATATTTGACATTTAAACATTTTCACACCAATTTTCAACTACACAATCTTTTCTGATGAATAGACAATGAAAATAATATAGAACTGTTTGACCCAGTTCTTTGCTTTTTTCTTTAAATTTTGAAACCGCTCTGTTTATAGCACCAGTCATGGCAGAAGTTATATTATTTGTAATGTAAACTGAATTTTTAAATTAAAAACTGTATTCAGTCAAAACATATGTATGTGTGAAAAATATCAGTTATGGTGATTACAGAGAGTACAGGAATAATTTCCAGAAGCTTGTGAGTTATTTTTAAGTTCGCATCACATTTGGAATAAAACCAGTCAGCTGTAATGCATAAAGTACAGATACACGGAATACCATGGGGTATTTCGTGTATCTGTACTTTATGAATTACAATGTAATACACATAAAATTTTGAGATTATATCTCTGGGCTCATTCCTCATATTCACAGCCATATATAATCCATCTTTCTAAAAATAGTACTTAAACTTATAGTATTTTTAAATTTCATTAATTACCCTGGATATCATTTCCATTGTTTTAATAAAAAATTCGTGAACGCATGTCAGAGTTAAATTTCGACCTGTTTGTGTTTGAATGTAATAAAGCAGCTTTATTATCTTCAATTGTTTTGGAATTTGTTGTTTACGAAGTATCAAATCTATTCTGACAATTTATCCTTCCAAAATTTGGCCATCTATTTGAGAGGTTTTTTTTTTAATTCTTTGCATCATAACACCTTTCAATTTAACATCCTTTGTTAACTCCAACAGAATTTTTATAAAT
The DNA here is from genome assembly GCA_963931845.1 of Maratus michaelseni. Lineage (NCBI taxonomy): Eukaryota > Metazoa > Arthropoda > Arachnida > Araneae > Salticidae > Maratus > Maratus michaelseni. The sequence goes on from OZ007596.1 coordinate 225,794,905, forward strand.
CAAACAAAAAATTTCATTTTCTTTTAATGCAATTGTTACCGTAAATAGTTTTTTCTTTCCAATCTGCTATGCTTATCTTCAATTAGTCATATTTATTCATAAAGAGCTTTAACAAATGTTTTATAAATTTCAAAATGTGTATGAGTACTATTATGTACCACTAAAAAACGAAATAAACGGTAGAAAGATCACACAGGTTAATTTAACAATATGTTTATTGATCTAAAACAAAAATAAAGGAGCTCAAATCCAAAATTCCCATTTTCAAAAACAGTTTCGTGGGTTTTCTTTTTTCTTGAAAGGAAACGAGAACTCGGGTCACTTTCAAAACTACTTATTTAAAAGCTATTAATTTAATTTTTTTTTAAATTTTCCTTTTGTTAAAAATTTAACTGTCCTTAATTAGTGCCTATTTTCTGTAATTTTTTAATACTTTTCTTAGTATTTAATAAATACTGAAAATAAACTATTATCATGATGCAAAATCAAAGACAAACTAGTAAATTAATATATTAGATTCAACATAAAACGCATAACGATTTATAAGAAAAACGATAAAGATTTTAAAAATATTTACATCTTCATATTCAAGATCTGCGCTTCCTTGCGTTCCAGTTGATTTTCTTTGCATTCAATATCTTTTTGAGCTGAAATTAAAATTGAGTTGCTATTGAGCCTATACATTTATACTTTATACACATATGTATACTAGTCTCTACTATGGGTACTATACTCTACTTGTATATATATGCTTATATTAGTCTGATATACGATTAACGATACCTTTTACCATCTTCATGGTTGATGCAAGTCTGATCGTGCAAAGTGCATTTTGTGTATTTGTGTTCAAACATCTAAATCAAAGCAGGTAAAAGCTAAAGGCTTGACGGGCCACAGATTAGTTTTCAGCGGGCCAAACGTGCCCCGCAGGCTACATGTTTGACATGCCTGCTTTACAGGGACACTCAGAAGAATTCCTTTACATTACGATCTATGGAGAAAATCATTTGCGTTTAATTTTAATGATGTTACACTATTTCCAACACATTGAAATTGATATGTATCACTGAGGTGCATTACATTTGTTATACGTTTTCCAAACTGTTCACTTAGACATCTGATATGAGACCTTATTATACTGTACAGTAAAATTTTTCTTCAAGTATTTTGGAAGTGTTGGAAAGTGTTGTTGTTGTTTCATATCCTGCATGTCCAGCGACAGCTAGACTTGTTCCATGATGTTATATACTTGCAAGAAGTCCAGAAATAATAGAGGATCTCTATTTATGTCATCGTGTTTAGAAACTTTGGCATGTTTCCAATTTGTTCTTACCGGGTTTCAAACTTCAAAATGAAACATAGTAAAAGACTCAAAATGCATAAAACCAATTCCTTTCATCACACAAAACCACAAATATTTATTTCACATACCTACACGATATTATAAGGATCGCTCCTTCAATAAGACCATATGCCAGATGCATATTAATTTTAGCTTTCGTTTTAAAGCTTTTAACATAACATCATAATCATTGCATCGTTTGTTCAGTATCAATAATGAAATCATTTCACTACACTTCACTGGTGAGGAGGGTGCATTTGCAGCGACACCTGGATTTTATTTTATTTTAATCACATTTTCGACACTCCCCACCTGATAATTTTCAAAATTATCACTATAAATTTATAATCTAATTTTTTCTAATAATCAATTTCAATGTTCAATGTCTATTCAGTACATACAATATACAAATATGAAGTTATACAATATGCAATAATTCAAACACACAAAAGATTTTATAAACATTTACCTTTTAGACCTGAAATGAATCACCAAATAAACAATCATAATATATGTATATATATTTTTTACCAATATGTATCTAGTTAAATATACCTGGCCAGGATTTTTTGCAAGAAACTCTTATCAAATATTATAATAAATGCAATATAAGTAACATTAAGAACATTTATAGTATAGCTAAGAATATATAAATATATACAGCAATAAATACAGTAAAATATTATTTACATATTTACACATATACAATATACTAAAATTATCATTATATTAATTCAAAGAAAATTTTATTTACAAAATATTTAGTTAATCAGCAATTTCAAAAGGATATATAAGTTGTATAGGTCGTCTTAAATTTCCCTTTTTGGTCTTGACGACACAAGACCTGACTAGACCATCACGACCTTTATTAACCTCGATAATTCGTCCTAAGTTCCATAAGAACTTTGATTTACTCGGTCCTTCAATCAAAACAATGTCATTGACTTTCAAGTCCTTTTGAGCATTAGGAGTTCCAAAAGAATGTAAACTTTTAGTCGCGAGCAAATACTCAGATTTCCATTTCTGCCAAATTTGACTCAAAAGTTTTGTCTGATACGCCTTTCTTTTAATTAAGCTAGTTTTAGTAATGGAGGTATTAAACACTTCATTAAAGTTAAATGGGTATTCTACCTTGTGTCCAGCAAGCAAGAAGTGGGCAGGTGTGAGTGGTTCAGGTTCAGAGGCGTCATCACAGACATATGTTAGAGGCCTGTGGTTAAGAACGTTTTCAACCTCTACAAGCACAGTCATAAGTTCTTCAAAAGTCAACAAAGCTTTTCCTAAGATTTTTCTTAGGGGATCTTTAATACTTTTCATGAGCCTCTCGTAGAAACCTCCCCACCATGGGGCAAGTTCAACGATGAATTTCCATGTTATTCTTTCTGTAGAAATAAAATTTTGAAAGTCTTGGCTCTTAAGGATGTCAAAGAAATATTGAATTTCTTTGTTAGCACATTTAAAGGTTTTGGCATTGTCTGAGTAGAATGTATGACAGTTCCCTCTTCGACTAAGGAAACGTCTAAGTGCCAATATGAACTTCTTGGTTGATAAGTCTGAAACTAGTTCAATGTGAACAGCACGTGTTACAGCACAAGTGAATAAAGCTATGTAAGCTTTATCGGTGTTATCCCCATTTTTTATATAAATAGGTCCAGTGAAGTCTACTCCAGAGACGGAGAATACTGGTGTTTCGGCGATTCGATCTCTGGGAAGTTGCGCTGTCAATTGTTTTGCTGGCTTCACTGTATATTTTCGGCATATGAGGCATTTGTTTATAACCCTTTTAATTGCTTGCCTCCCCTTAGGAATCCAGTAATTTTCTCGCAATTTACATAGTGTTGCAGCAACTCCACTATGAAGCATTTTGTTGTGCTCACGTAATATTAGCAATTCTGTCAATCGAGAGTTCTTTGGGAGGAGAATTGGATGTTTTTCTCCATAAGTACATTTACTCTCGTCTAGTCTTCCCTTTATTCTCAATAAATCATTTTCATCAAGAAATGGTGCCAATGATACTAAGCTAGACTTCTTTGAGAGCTCACTCGTCGATTTAAGCATGTCGATTTCTGGCTTATAAAACCGTTTCTGCACTGACTTAATGCAGAATATTTCCGCCTCTTGAATTTCACTCGCACATAACGGACCATCGACTACAGGTAATTTTCTAACTTTCCTTATGAAACGCTTCACCCATGCAATTGTTCGAAGTAGTTTCAGCATACTACTAAAGTTTCTTTCCAATTTTACAAATTCATCGTTCTCAATAGTGCATTCATTAACTATAATGTTTTTACGACGTTCTGATATGTTATTCTTATTTGAAAAATTTTTCGATTGCACAGGCCAATCCGTGAAACACTTTAACCAAGGCGGTCCTTGCCACCATAACGAATTTTCGTTTAAAGATTTTAATTTCAATCCTCTGGTTAATAAATCCGCCGGGTTTTCCTTGCCCGAGCAATAGTTCCAATTTTTTGGATCTGAAATGTTTTGTATTTCGGTTACTCTGTTACAGACAAATGGTTTCCACTCTTTTGCGGAGCTCTTTATCCAACTTAAAACTATTTCTGAATCGGTCCAAAAAGTTGTTTTAGTGCAATAGACATTAAATATTTTATTCAAATATTTATAGGTTCTCACTGCAATTATTGCTCCCATTAGCTCCAGACGAGGTAGTGTCAGACTTTTAAGAGGAGCAACACGTGATTTTGCCATTATAAGGGATGTATTCACTTTTCCCTTTTTGGTTATATATCTGAAATATGCGACAGCTCCATAGGCCCTTTCACTAGCATCGCAAAATATATGTATAGTTACTTCATTTGGATCTGCACCTCCCTCAAAATACTTTCTTTGTATTGATATGTTTTGCAACTCTTTAACTTCAGCTAACCAGTTTTTAAACTCCATTTCTAGATTTTCGGGAAGTTCCTCGTCCCATTCTAATCCCTTTAGCCATATTTTCTGCATTAACAACTTAATTCTTATTATAAAAGGTGCTATATATCCAGCGGGGTCATAGATTTTTGCTGCAGCACGCAGTACTGATCTTTTGGTGGATAGACTGGTGCTAGTCGAAACATTTTGTAATTCCAATGAATCAATCCTTATAATGTCTTTATTAGTGTCCCATTCCAGTCCCAATAACACAGACCGCTCAGACGGGTTACACGATATGCCATTTTGCTGCCACAACTCTTTTAACTCTTTTGAATTTGAATTGAATTTACGCAAGTTCATGCTCGCGTCCTTAAGTACAGTGCTAGCACTAGATGAAAGATTATAAGCATTTTCAGCTGTATTTGCCCCATAATAAAGATCATCAACATACATTGAGTTATTTAACATATCAAAAACCCCAGGACAAAAACCTTTATATTTTTTAATGTGCACTTTAATTGTGGCAGCTAAGATAAAAGCGCTACACCGAATTCCAAAAGGTAATCGTGCCATATTCATTACACTGAAAGAATCAGAGTCACCGCTATTAAACCAAAGAAATTTTAAGTATTTCCTATCTTCTTTTGCTATCTCTATCATTAAGTATGCCTTCTCAATGTCAGAGGAAAAAGCAACCTGATATGTTCGAAATTTAAGTATCATATCCAATAAATTAGGATTTAAATTTGGACCTGATACCAAAAAATCATTTAAAGATTTCGAATGATTTTCCTTTGATGATGCATCAAAAACTATCCTCACTCGCGTAGTTTCTTTGTCTGGCCTTAAAACAGCCTTATGTGGCATATAGTATCCAGACAATAGCTTATCATTTTTAAATTCTTCCACAATGCCTTCGCGAACTTGCTCATCTATAACTTTCTTATACTCTTCGCATATTGCTTTATTTTTATTAAATTTTTCTTTCAAATTATCGAATCGCCTTTTAGCAATGTAAAAATTATTATTAATTTCGTTTGGACTTGAGTCCCAAATAAGATTAGTCGTGTATCTATTATTCTTGTATTCTAACCCCCTTTCAAAATCTTCTATTAACATTTTATCCTTTTGAGATAATTCCTCACTCTCGTCCAATATGCCGATTGAATCAATTTCCCAAAATATTTTTAAATCGTTTACCTTAACCGCATTTTTCATTACTGCTATATTTTGAGAACAACTATTTCCCTTTTTCAATTCCTGTCCCGTAATTACCCATCCAAAAACTGTTTTAATAGCTCCCGAGTCATTATTAATGGATATTCTTTCGTTTAAAATAAATTCCCAAAATAAGTCTGATCCAATTAGTATTTCAACACTCATCAAATCTTTCCCTAAACAAGCGTCAGCCATTTCCATTTTATTATCTCTCATAAATTCCCTAATTTGAGCAGACGGTTCGTACATCTCGGCGCCTGATATCTGAGAAACAACGAGTGCTTTAATTTTCGCTTTGAAAGAATGATCTAAGCTTTCTATTTCGACTTCAATTATTGGATATACTTTTTCTACTGCACTTTGCATTCCGAAAGAATACACTGATAAGACTTCTTGACCTACTGGTTTCAAATTTAAAGCATGCACTAAATTTTCACTCACGAATGTCCGCTGACTCCCATTATCAAGGAGTATTCTAGTTAATTTTGAATTGAAATTAGAACTCGCGACAACTTTACACGTCTGTAAATAAACATTTTTAGAATACGTCAGATTATTATTACATTGTGAAACCGAACTAACAATTTCTGAACTAGAATTGTTTGTACTCCCTATCGCTTCAACTTCATAATTACGAGAATCAGGACTCTCTTGCTTATTGCTTATTCTATTATCTCGAACAGTATTTGACCCTCTGTTATCTTTCGTACAAATAGAACCATGATGATATTGATTCTTACATTTAAAGCATGAAAATTTACTTCTACATTTTTTACTGTTGTGAAAAAATTTGAAACATTTAAAACACCGATTGGAATTTTTCAATATCTTAAACTTATCCTGTGGGGTCAGGCTACATTTGAATGAGTCATGAGGGGCAGAACAAAATATACATGATAAAATTTGTGCATTAAGAGCACTAGCAGAACTTGAACCCTTGAAATAACTTTTGCTACATTCCTTATCGGGTGTACCTGTATTCTTCCGCTTAGTATCCTTGAAATGATTAAGCATAACAGAAGATTCCCGACATTCAATTTCGATTTTTAAATATCTCAATAGTTCTAAAACATTAAATTCATTTTCATCCGATTTCTCTAAACGTTTTCTATTAAAATTTAGAGCGAAATCATCTGGGATTAATCTAATCAGAATGGGATACAAAAGGTGACCGTACATTTGAGTCGTCACATTTAATGATTCTAAACTTCGAATTTGAATTTCAACAACGTCATACAATTTTCTTAACTCAAATATATTAGTAGAATCCTTAACGGGATTAAGATTTAACAATTTCGACATATGAGCATTAATAACTAATTCTTGCCTACCGAATCTTTGTTTTAGTAATTTTACTGCTTTTTCATAATTTTCCTCCGACAGAGCAAATCCGTTTACAACATTGAACGCAACCCCTCCTAAAAGAGTTTTTAAATATGAAAATTTATCAATTTTAGACAAAGTTTCGTTATTATCAATAGTGCTTTGAAACTGATTCCAAAATTCCATCCATAAACACGGATCGCCAAAATATTTCGCAATTGCGATTTTAGGTAACTTTACTGTTATATTATTAAAATTAACATTCTCATATGATTTATTAACATTATTCGCAATGACCCCTTCCGGCGGCGTGTCGGGACTGGATGATGTAATTTCCTTTAAATTTTTATTACATTTTATTCTTGCGCTAATTTTACTGAGCCATATCGTAATTTTTTGATTATATTCAATCGCATTCTGCACTTCATTTTCGAATTCCGTTTCTTCATTAATTAATGTTTTAATTTCATTATCAAGGGGCTTTAAATCTTTGCTTACTTTATCTAAGTAACCAATAAATTCTTCCAATGTGCCTTCTGCACATTTTTCTAAATCCTCACTTTCCAATTTATTCAAATATTTAGTTACGGCTGTTCTCAAAACAGACCGTTCTTTTTTTAGCTTTGTCAATGTGTTCATGTTTATTATCTTTTAGCAGCAAAACCAACCAGAATAAAAAAATATATCAATTACAAAATATTAAATTCACTGTTTTTCTTTCTTTTTCCATTTTACATTATCAATACAAAACATCACTTTCGTTTCTCATTAATCAAATAAATAAAACATATTTTTACGTATCGTCATATCAAACTGAAGCTTTTTTTTTTTTTTTCTTTAATCATCACATGAAATATACTTTCGTATTTTATTTTAAATAAAATATTTCACTTTAAAATATAATCAAAACGATTAATCTCTTACTTCTCGGAACCGATGCACCATTTAGAAACTTTGGCATGTTTCCAATTTGTTCTTACCGGGTTTCAAACTTCAAAATGAAACATAGTAAAAGACTCAAAATGCATAAAACCAATTCCTTTCATCACACAAAACCACAAATATTTATTTCACATACCTACACGATATTATAAGGATCGCTCCTTCAATAAGACCATATGCCAGATGCATATTAATTTTAGCTTTCGTTTTAAAGCTTTTAACATAACATCATAATCATTGCATCGTTTGTTCAGTATCAATAATGAAATCATTTCACTACACTTCACTGGTGAGGAGGGTGCATTTGCAGCGACACCTGGATTTTATTTTATTTTAATCACATTTTCGACATCGTGGGTGAATAGGAGGCAGTCCAAAATGTGGTAAGGATAAACATTCCCAGAAGCAGACTTATAGCAAACCGGGTAAACCTTTTGTCCACCATAAAAAGCAAGCCCCCTCAAATGACCACTAGCAAATCTGGATAAGGTTGTCTGATATTTTCGGTTGCAAGTGAGGCCCAAGGAGCCGCCTGGATTCGATCTTGTGTACCATTCGTTTGCTGGAGGGACCTGCCACTTAACATTGTTCCTATTTTTTCTGATATTTCAATGATATTTCATTGAAAGTCCAGACAAGTGCAGGGAGGCGGGGCCTCTGAACCGCTCTTTGCAAGTTTATCTGCCGCCTCGTTTCCCTGAATGTGTTGGAAAGTGTTACATAATCGATGTTGACGCACGATTTTTCGTTCTTGTTTATTTTGTTTTAAAACTAATTACTTTTATATATAATTGTAAAGATTGTGGAATGGAGATCGGTAGATAAGCATTGATTTTTGTCCCCCGATTGGGTAAAAACTTTTCTTTTTCCAAGCCGATTTGATTATTTTAATATAATTTGGAATCTATACTTGGTTGAGTGAACGATATTCATTGGAAGTTTGTTAAAATTGTTATTAAAAAAATATATATTGTGTTAATTAGCAACTTTTAATGTTTTTATTACAATAAATCGTAGAAATGAAGCGCTCTTAACACCGCTGTAGTTTAACAAATGCTAATTAATGTAAAAAAGAAAATAATAAATGTATAAAAACTACGTTGTTGTTATGAACGCTTCATATGGAAAAGAAATCAAATTGATATAATTGAAATAGATTAAAATTTTTAAACAAACTTATGCTTCTGATGTTATATTATCTTATTCCCTGCATTTTTCTTAAATTTTTTTTAATTTGCATTGCCTACTAATTTCCAACGGGTAAGAAATTAAAGCGCGTTTTAACAGTTTTGGAAAAGCTTGTGTAATAAAAGGTTCAAATATCTTCAATATTCTGTACACTTTAAAGTTATGATTATCTTAACATTTAATGATACTGAAATAAGTTACAATTAACAAAAATCACCAAACAGTTTTATAATTATCTGCATTTATTAAAAGAATGAATAATTTAGTTTCACACTAAGCAAATACGTACGTATAAATTGGTAGAAATGTCGTATATGAAGTAAAATGTCAAGTCAAATATATATATATATATATATATATATATATATATATATATATATATATATATATATATATTAGGAATTTCGTGGTCATAAGCAGACGTAAACTTATTGTAATTATACAATTTTTTAATTAATTTATATTAACTTTTCCTTCCGTGTTTCCTACTCAGTTTTATGTCATTTAAATCTTCCTTTCATTAGTGTGACACTTGCGTTTTCGGATTAGTTGCTTTCTCCCATTTCCTAATTTCACATTGATTTCCTAATTTCAAGTTTCGTTAACTTCCATTTCCCTCTCTTCCTTCTCTGCCCTTCTCTGCCTCTTCTATTTCTCAACAGTCTTCCTCGAGCTCTCGTAGTAATTGCATATCTTGTTACTTGAAGAGGGAAAATCAATTATAACCATTTTTATGATACCTTTAAGACTTTTATTTTCATTGAATTTTATAACTTGTGTTTCTTTGAATGGGATTACCATCTTTTTTATGATACATTACGTATAGTTGGCGATAAAAAATCGGTGAGATAAGACAGTAAATTAAAGAAACATAGTAAAGACGTCCCCAGTTTCACATATTAATCTCCTGTAAGAATAACTTCAAGAATAAATTGAGAAGAAGAATAAATTGAGTAAGAATAAATTGAGAAGGAAATCGTATATGGGATTGATAAAATGAGGAGGAAATCCCATATATGGGATTGATAAATTGAGGAGGATATCCCATATGGAATATCCTCCTCAATTTATCAATTAACTCACTGTATTGCCTGTATTTTTTTGAGTTTTCACGATGTGTGACTGGTCCTTTTATATGAGTTGCTCTATAGTATTGACTATCAAATCATGACAAAAAATGTTTGCTGTAGTTCGCGCATGCGCAGTTAAAATTTATTTCATACATATGCCTATATCTCAACAAATATTCAATATATTAATATTTTAATTACAGTATACCATTTCTACAAGTTTTTGTCAAGTTTTTGGAAAGAGGTGTTAAATTTGGTTGAAAACATCAGCATGATATAAAAAAAAAATGAATTTTTCACAGAAACGTTAGTATCTTCAAGAAAATGCATGCTATTCTTACACAAATGCACAAAAACGTTGAACAAGACCTACATAGTCATTTGCTACAGTGACGGATCATTTCGAGCATTTTCTGTTTCTTGGGGAAACGCAAATATTATTTTACTAGCGGCCCTCCCTCGCTTTGCTTCGGGTTAACCTTGAAAACCTTCATCTCTTTGTGTTTTCTGTAGACCTTTTTAATGTGTACAATAATTAGTACATTATTTTGATAAATCTTGTAGGGTTCAGCCTGCGTTTGCAATGTATAAGCGGAAAAAATGAAATTATTTACGACATCACATTAAAAACCTCAAAAATAACAGTATTTCTCCACTATTTAATGGATATACATATAAACCTTCCTCTTGAATCACTCTATCTATTAAAAAAAACCGCATCAAAATCCGCTGCGTAGTTTTAAAGATTTAAGCGTACATAGGGATATAGGGACAGAAAAAGCGACTTTGTTTTATACTATGTAGTGATTATTAAATTTATTATTAGCCTCCCTAATTGTCCTCGGGACTAAATCTTAACTGAAAAACATGAAGTTAAACATGTGCTTTACATACTCAAAGTTCAAGGGCATTTCGGGTACTTCCTCACGAATTTCAGTAGATATTCAACAAACATCTGAAATCGGTCATTTCCCCTTAATTTCTGGACATTAGTGTCTATGAATTTAGCGTAATCAGATGTATCAATCAAGTTACCCACGTCAGCGAAACGTATATATAAAAACAAAATAAATATACTTAGCAAAGAACAAACTCTCTAAATTTCTCAGGCAAGATCTTCTTATGTCAATCTAAGCATTCAGATATATTGTTATTGAACGTAGATTAATTAAACAAAGAAAAGCATTAATTTTTAGTTTTCTGCCTCCGCGAAGTCGAGAAAGCGCAACCGTGAGCATCTTTTTCTAGAAGCAACTCAGGGCACTTTTGACCCACCCATATCTTTGCACTGGAGTTTCACAAAAACCTGAAACTTCGTTTATATAGAGTTCAATGCAAATGGGATCAAATTTTCAAATCACACGGTTCTATCTTTTCTCGTTCAGAAGATATATGAACTCAGAGTTTCCATCTGTTGACATTCACTCACTCATTCACTCACTCACTCAGCGATCATAAAAAAGATAAGGTACATCCTGTAGCCTTAGAAACTTGAAATTTGAAATAAAGATAGTGTTTAGGATACAAAAAGAAAAAAAAAAAGAAAAGAAAAAATGGAAAATTCGAAACAAATTGAAAATTTGAAAATAATTTCTCGTAGCCTTAAAAACTTAAAATTCGGTGTAAAGGTAGTGTTTAGGATTCAGGAAAAGAATAAATTAAAAGCACAATAAAATTCAAAATTAAAAAAAATCTAAAAAAAAAAAATCAAAAATTTGAAAATAATTCCATTTTGTAGTGTTAGAAACTTGAGAATTGGAATAAAAGTAGTGTGTACGATACAAAACAAGAAAAAATTAAAAAATCCGGAAAATTCAAAAATATTTTTTTAAAAATTCGAAAATTTTGAAAAAAAAAATGAAAAAATGAAAATAATTTGATCTCGTAGTCTTAGATACTTAAAATTTGGTGTAAAATTAGTGTTTAGGATTAAAAAAAGGGAAAAATTTAAAAATTCGGAAAATTCGAAAATTAAATTCAAAAATCGAAATATTTGTAAAAAATCGAAAAATCGAAAATAATCCGATTTTGTAGTCCTAGAATCTTGAAATTTGGCATAAAGGTAGGGTTTAGGATACAAAGAAAGAAAAAATAAAAAAAACCCGGAAATTTCGAATAAAATAATCGACAAATTGAAAAATTCGAGAAAAAAATAAAAAAATCGAAAATAGCTCGATTTGTTAGAATTTTGCGGAATTTTTAGTTTTGTCTTTCGTTGTATTCTAAATAGTATTTTTATGCCAAATATTAAGTATCTAGGGCTGCGAGTAGTACCTCAGATCTGTAGCACCTTTCCTGAAAGCAACTCACAGTATTTTTAATCCCCTCTTCCATATATTTGCGCTGGAGTCGCCCAGAAACCTCTTGACTCACCCCCTATAATAACTTAGAGCTTGCTTAGGAGCTTGAAACTTCTTTTTAGCTAGAGGACTTTGCAAACAGATCTAAAGCTCCACATTTTTAGTACCTCCAAATAATAAGGACAGGGCTTGGCGAAAATCAGTGGATGATGTCCAAAAACAGCTCAGAGTCAAGAAATGGGAGGATTGTCTACAAAAAGAGGTGAAATCCCTTCATAAACGTCACATGTAAATAATGCAGCCAAGTCTCGTGACCCTTTTACCGTAAAAAGTTCTAATATCGTGTAAAGCCAAGTTTATCTCTCTTATTAACTCTAAAATTTTCATTCGCAAATCCCCCCCCCTAATCTCTAGATCTTTAGTTAAAGATTATTTTGTGACTTGGCAATTACGCAGCACAAGGAAGTTATTACACTTTACTAAGGGTGTTATGAGATGGGATTATTTTATTAAACCTATAAGGAATGCGAGGGGAAAAAAGCATAAAGGAGGGATGTCTTGCGTGGATGTCTTTCTAAAAGGGGTTGTTTGGCATGTATTCACGTTACATTGGAAGAAAACCACCCAAAACTCCGAATATTCAGTTCAACCGTAGAAGTGATTTCGCACACGGGCTTACAATATTATATAAAATTAAGTCCACGCTAGAAATGCATATTCGTTCAATGCTCATATAAATACTATTTTATACAATATTTTATTCATAAACTCGATTATTAAAATGTAAGCAACAGCTGTCTCATTCTCTTGCTGCGTCGTTGCCAAGTCACAAAATAATCTTTAACTAAAGATCTAGAGACCAGGAGGGATTTGTGAATGAAAATTTCAGAGTTAATAAGAGAGATAAACTTGGGCTTTACACGATATAAATTTTTTTTTACTGTAAAAGTGTCACGAGACTTGGCTTCAATTTTTTACATGTGACGTTTTTGATCGGTTATAGATTTCTTTTAACTTACTCCAACCTTGGTAACCATCAGAATGTTACGTTTCAAATAACGTCCGAGTCACCTTTTTAGTGTATAATTTGTGAGTGGATTAAATAACGAGGGAGAGTTAAATCACACTAACAATATTTAATAAACATATTATCTGGTGTGGCATCCCGATGTGTTGTTTTTCCATTGCATGCGATCTTTCAATTTTTTTGACGAAAAAAGAGATAAAATTTAATTCTATATTTGGAAAGGATTTATAATATTAATTTTATTAAATAGCTTATTACCAGCAAGAAATCCCTTTCACAACGTAAATGAACTGAAAATCGCTAAAATTAGATTTTACAAGTTATGTGATTTTGATGTAGTTATAGTAGAATGCCTTTATAAGAAAATTGTGACATGCGATTTAAGAAATTCCGTTAGTCTAGAGCAGCGCTTCCCAACCTTTTTTTTTCACGTACTTCTTGCTCAGACTTTTCATTTCAGCGTACCCCCCCCCCCCCGTTTATTATAAACACCTACCCCCACTCACCTCCTATTAAAATTTTCATTTTCCGTAAATGAAAATCCATATTTCAAGAATTATTCATTATTATATTTTCTATTCATTAAGGAAGCACTGATGTTTTTAGTTTTATTTAAAGTATTAGGTTTATCACTTATCAGAACAGGCCTATTAACAGCTACGCTCAAGTTCTCTTGCAATTCTAAATAAACAGATTGTTTCTAAGAACTTGCTATCGTCCTCTTGTTGAAAGCGAGGTTTTGGTTGAAAAGTTGCTCTCTTTCAATGGACGCTTTACTATTATAATATTATAAGATATATTATATATAATATTATAAGATATATTATAAAGATAGTGTGTTGTCGTACGCAGAAATGAAATTTGATAAAATCTAGTAGCCAGCAAAAAATTCTAGACGTCAGTACATAATATTATCCCCCCCCCACCCTTCTTCTTTGTCATTGATTTTCAAAAAGCACAAAATTTTTTTATGAATTAATTGAGAAAAAATAACAATAACAGTACATAATTTAGAAAGCTAATATAAACTAAATTTTCTAATAAAACTTATCAAAATTATATATCTCCGAAAAAAAAGAAAGAAATACTGTAAATGCTGAATTAACCGGCATGTTTGGGAATGCTGATTGATGAATACTTGAAATGTCCAGATAGTTGAGTGCTACAAAATCTATATCTGATGAGGGAGGCATCGATGAAAGCAGGAAAACAATTTGCTGCCTATTTTTTAACCGACTCAAAAAAGGAGGAGGTTATCAATTCGACGTGTATGTTTTTTTTTAATGTATGTACATCGATTACTCCGAAACTATGCGTCCTATTTATGTGATTCTTTTTTTATATATACGAGAATACTCTCGAATTGGTCCCATTTCAATTTTATGAAAATTGGTTCAGTACTTTTTCAGATATTCAACAAAAACGAAAAGAAATAAGCATTTTAAAAACAGTTAATTTGTTGGGCAGACGACTTTCATTTAATATCATAAAATATTCTATTACGTGAATTTACAAATAAAAAGACTGAGATATTTTATGAGACTTTTAAAAGACTGAGATTTTACAGAGAGAAACTTTTGATTGGAAAAGTTATTTATAATTTATGCTGTAAGGTGGTATACACAATTTTTTTTAATTTCTTAATGCGTTTTCTTTATACAGTGTCTCACAAAAGTGATGGGACACTTGTGCTTTATAAAAAGAAACTGCAATAAAATAAATAAACAAACATGTGCAAAAATTTTTTGGGTGTGTTTCATATTTAAAGTTAGTAACAATTATTACATAACATACATTTTGTCAAAATATTAAAATATTAATTTAGTAAAAATACAATTGTTCAGAACGGAGCAAAAAATGGCTCACATAAGTGATGGGACACTTACTTTTCCATCAAATATTTATCCAAAAATTTTACTTTTTAAAAGGTTTTAATATTTTGTTGGATTTCCTTTTACTTTTAAAACATGATTTAATCTTTTTGGGATGGATTCGACTATTTTTTTTGTGATTTCTGGAGTGATTTTACCCCATTCTTCTTGAAGCACCGATTTTAGTTGTTGTTTTGAAGAAATGGTGTGTTTGCGAATTCTTGATTCCAATTCTTGCCAAATATTCTCTATGGGATTTAAGTCTGGAGATTGTGGTGGTGTTTTTATTATTTCAGGACAGTTATATAGCAGCCAGAGTCTAACGTTCAGAGCAGTGTGCTTGGGGTCATTGTCCTGGTAGAATTTAAAATCGTTATGAAGGTTCAATTTTCGTGCTGAAGATTTCAAATTTTGCTTTAAAATATCAATATACTTGTACTGATCCATTATACTGTCAATAAAAACAAGATTACCAACTCCAGCGGACGACATACACCCCCATACCATAACTCCTCCTCCACCATGTTTTACTGTTGGTACCAAGTTCTGTTTGCGAAGTTCTTCCCTGGGTTTTCTCCACACCAAGATTCTACCGTCAGAACCAAATATATTAAATTTACTCTCATCAGCAAATATAACTTTATTCCAGTAATCAGAATTCTTATTTATGTTGGATTTTGCGAAAGCTAGTCTGAGTTTTCTATTCTTTTCACTTACGAAGAATTTTTTCCTGGCTACTCTACCGTGATATCCAGCAGATCGAATTACCCTTCTAATAGTTTCAGGATTAACAATTATTTCATATAATGCTTGTAAATCAGCAGCAACTTTTGAAGCACTAATTCTTGGATTTTTTTTAATATTTCGAACGATAATTCGCTTTATTCCATTGGATAGCTTTGATGGTCAGCCAGGTCTTCTTTTATCCTGAATCATATGATTCTTTTTATATCGTTTAATGATATTGAAAACTGTTGAACGACTCAAGTTAACTGTTTCAGCAGTTTTTCTAATAGATTTTCCACGTTCAATATGCAAATTAATAACTAATTTTCGAATTTCAGGCGAAGTTTCTTTTCGTTTAGCATTCATGACTACACAGAGCTAAAAAACACAAAAATTCCAAAACAAACTGGAGAGAAATACTGCAGACGATTTTATAAATTATTGCCAATTGCTTTTAAGTAAAAATAAAACCCCAAAAAATATTTTTATTGCTTATTTCAGACGATTTTTGTTGCATATATAATGGTGTCCCATCACTTATGTGAGCTATTTTTTGCTCCGTTCTAAACATTTGTATTTTTATTAAATTAATATTTTAATATTTTGACAAAATGTATGTTATGTAATAATCTTTACTAAATTTAAGTATGAAACACACCCACAAAAAAAATGTGTACATGTTTTTTTAATTTATTTGATTAGTTTCCTTTTGTAAAGCACAAGTGTCCCATCACTTATGTGAGACACTGTAGATCAATTTGATTCATATGCATTAATTTGATATTTTATTTTTTACATTGACTTTATTCACAACTGGCATTCTAAATGCCAATTTGGGGTGAGACTGTCTCATGACACAGTCACCACAAATTTAGATTATTTATCATATTGATTTTTTCTGAAAATATAAACATAAAAGCAAATATTTACTGCAAATATAAAAGTTGCACTAGTATATAATTAGTATTTTTTGTGCAGCTGCTGGTGTAATAATGTCTCGTACGTATAAATCTACTGTAGATAGTCGTAAGTATAAAAATTATACAGGTGAAACGCTGCATTAAGCGGCAGATATTGTTCTACAGCCTGTATTCACAAGTACACAAGTATCACAGTACAGCTAAAGAAAGTCCACTGAAGGATATTCAATTCCAATCACTACTTTAAAGAATAAGCTAAAAGGATCCTAAAAAACTAATCGCTCCAAGACGTATTTCCTCTATAAAAAAATTTCTCAGCAACTGAAATAAGTAAATATAGCTAACATTTTTCTTTCTTGACAAACTTTATGCTTACCATGTCTTAGTCGTTAAACTTTTTTTTTCTATTGTACCTTAAGTTACCTACCATCACGTTTCGACGGGTTCAATCTAGTAAACATTATAAAATGAGTATATCCAAAGCCTATCTCTTAGTTTTCATCTATTTTGGCAGAACTGAGTATTAATGTAATTGCGTAATTTTATCGTCGTCACAGGTGGCCGCAACATCAGAAAGAAAAGACCCTGGTAAGAGAAAAAGATTTAGTAAAAGAAGAAGAAAAGCGATGAGTGTTTTCAAACCGACGCGACGCACAGTGGAGTATTTGACCCAAAATCCTGGCCAAAATTATTTTTCAAGTGTTAAAAAATTAAAAACCTATGCTGTTGATTTATTATAAGTAAATACACTTATTTAATGTTATATTCACATAAATGTATGCATGTATTTAAAAAATAAATAAATTGTACAAAGTTTACTTAAGGCTGCTATAGTCACTCAACTATCGAATTCTCTTCGCTAATGTTAAGTCAATGGGCATGTGATGCATTCGTATATTTTAAATATTTCCTCGATAATTTGATACTTTTAACTCATTTTTTCTTTGTGTTCTTCTTAAACGATGTTTTTCTTTTTAACCGACTCAAAAAAGGAGGAGGTTATCAATTCGACGTGTATGTTTTTTTTAATGTATGTACATCGATTACTCCGAAACTATGCGTCCTATTTATGTGATTATTTTTTTATATATACGAGAATACTCTCGAATTGGTCCCATTTCAATTTTATGAAAATTGGTTCAGTACTTTTTCAGATATTCAACAAAAACGAAAAGAAATAAGCATTTTAAAAATAGTTAATTTGTTGGGCAGACGACTTTCATTTAATATCATAAAATATTCTATTACGTGAATTTACAAATAAAAAGACTGAGATATTTAAATCAGCTTTAACTTATCGGATTATAATTCTGCATAAATAAATTAAAGGGGGGATTAGCCACTGTCCCTTCCCTTCTTTATACCTAAGCAATGAGCACATTATCACAATGAACGTATATACAAAATTGTAAGCAAATCGGATATTATCAAGAGTTATTATGTTCGAGTCTCCAGTTGTTGGGCAGACGACTTTCGAGTTGCAAATAATAAAAAGACTGACATATTTAAATCAGCTTTAACTTATAGGATTTATGTATAGTAGTAGTAGATGTAAGTAGATGTTCTGAAGTAGATGTAATTTTGCTTTTCAAATTTGGCACCACTCAAAAGTGTTGCCAAATTTGAAAAGCAAAATTACATAAAATTATGAATTGGATGAATACGTACAACGTACGGATAAAAACTATAATTTATGCCACAACAAATCTACTTTTGAATCTTTTAAAAGTTCCATTGTTGCAGTTTCACAGCGGTTTGGCATATTTTGACGAGCGTTTATTGGCGCATAATTAAATACATTGTTATTTCAACTCCCACACAAATGTACGAGTTACAGAAAATATTTAGCGATTTATCACCTGTGGCACACAAGTTGGAAACTGCCTTTAAAATACCCAATTATCTATATTATATTATACAATACAGTTGTATATTATATTGTGCATTTCTGCAATTGTCTTTTAATATTTCTACTACATAATATTAACTATAGAGTGACAATATAGAAAGAAAGAAAGAAAGAAAGAAAGGATTACTCCGAATAGTATTATAGGCGACATTGTTAGCGCTGTGTATTTACCTTGTACGGATAGTAAAAATCAATACACATTAAGCATAAGCACCGAAATCAGTGAGTTACGTATTTATCAAAACTGTAGTACACAGCCCGATTATGACACATTATCCAAGACGATTAGGTGAGAATAATGATAAATTTTCTAATCTTCCGTAATTGAGTCTACTGCCAAGGTTAAGATGAAATAAAAAATATATTTGGAACAATATGGTTTAATGTAAATATAGATATCATTATAGGCTTTAAAGACATTAGATGAGAATAATGATAAATTTTCTAATCTTCCGTACTCGAGTCTACTGTTTTAAATATAGATATTATTAAAGACTTTAAAGACATTAGATGAAAATAATGATAAATTTTCTAATCTTCCGTAATCTAGTTTACTGCCAAGGCTAGGATGAAATAAAAATATATTTGCAACAATATGGTTTAATGTAAATATAGATATCATTAAAGACTTTAAAGACATTTGATGAGAATAATGATAAATTTTCTAATCTTTGATACTCGAGTCTACTGCCAAGGTTAGCGTGAAATAAAAAAGATATTAGCAACAATATGGTTTAATGTAAATATGGATATCACTAAAGTAATAAATAAATAAATAAACTTTTTAAGCAAAAAAAGAACCGACTTCAAAAAGTACTAAAAAGCGAAAAATAAACTTTTTAACCAAAAATAGAACCGACTTTAACAGCTACTAAAAACCGAAAAATAAATTTTTTAACCAAAAATAGAACCGACTTCAAAAACTACTACAAAGTAAAAAATAATTTTTTTTAGATAATAGTTAATAAGAAATTAAATTAAGAGCATTGTATTTACCATGCATATTATTATATTTATGTACATTAATTTGATTTTTTGGAGTCGGTGCCAGCCAAGCCAAGTACAAAATTCAAAACAAAATATCCAATATAAATCGTAACACGTGTATAAATTATATCTACATAAATACGAGACAATAAAAAAAAATACATATAACTCTTCAAATGGTAGAAAATACAATGATTTAAATGATTAACTAATTTCCAAAGCAATGTTTGTCAACATATATAGTTGCTAATCTCATTTGGAAATACACATTTGTAACATCAGATGAAATGTTTAAAAATGGTAACCTGGCTTTAATTTGGCTTGGCTGGCAACGACTCCAAAAAATCAAATTAATGTACATAAATATAATAATATGCATGGTAAATACAATGCTCTTAATTTAATTTCTTATTAACTATTATCTGAAAAAAATTATTTTTTACTTTGTAGTAGTTTTTGAAGTCGGTTCTATTTTTGGTTAAAAAATTTATTTTTCGGTTTTTTTCCTGTCGAAGTCAGTCAAATAATTCTGATTTTATTATTTTGAAATTGGCAGATTAATTAACTTGGTTGCCAGATTAAAAAAAAAAAAAGGTCACCAGTGGCCACTTGCCGACCGCATTTGTAAAGCCCTGGCCCATACGGCTAGTATAAATTCGCACTACTAAAATGACGTCACCTTCAACTGGAGTGATACGATCTCGAGACGCACTCGCTTAAAAATTAAACATCTTTACCGTGGGGCAGCAATACTGCAAGCCCATGTGAGTGTACAATGATAATAACAAAGAATAAAAATAATTCATTTCCTAACTTAACCCTTTAAGACCTGAAGAGTTTTGGTAGAAATTAAAAGCATATAAAAATTCTATTTGATTGAAAAGAAATATTAAAAAAAAATTACGTTGTCAGGTTATGTCAAGGAGGATCTACACAATTGTGTGGTGCAGGCTAAGCTTTAAATCACAGGGAAAGAGGAAATTGTTTTTTTTCCTTAGGATCACCTACACAATTGTGTAGGTTAGGTCTTAAAGGGATAAAATGTCAATATAGAATATTTACTCCTAGATTTTTTTTTTTTACTAATGGCAGAGTATGTTCTTATGTTAACAAATTTTAATAAAAATAAGGCTAACATATAAACGTATTAATTGAATGGAATGTTTTTCTTTCAAACTGACTCAATCATTTTTGACAATTACATGATTTTAAACTTAAAACTGAATTTTTCAAGGAGCAAAACATTTCAGTTGTATATTTTAATTTGAAAATATGAGACTAGCAAAACTAATATGTTTTCTACTCTTATGCTATAATTTTGGTTATGTGTTTTAATTTAATTATTCACTCTATTTATTCATCATTTTCAAATATTTATTAACTTTTCAGTAATTCTGTTAAAAAAATCAATAATTAGCTTACATAAGAGTTAATGTCGCAATCAGGTGCAGAACTTAGTTACAATTTTGTCTTCGAAGACACCCTGGATATAATCCCTTTTATTATCTAAATATAGTATGCAGCTAGTATTTAGGGTTTATTCCAAGTATCAAAGCTAATTAGTATGGATAACAATTCTTTCATTTTTTATGCGGCATATAATATTTTTATATTTGATATTAAAGATGTAAGATAATTTCTTAGGAAACTGTAAGAAACTGTTTCTTTATATATTGTTATGTAAGTAGAAAAAAAATTAATCTTGTTATACAGCTCTGTAAGTATTGTGAAATTGAAATCTTTCGTTAATTAGAATGCAATATTAATAGGTATTATTCAGTTTTCTGTTTACACTCATTTAGATATTTAGTGCTAAATATTAAAATGACATATTTCTTATTTATTCTCAATTATCGATGCTTTATGATTACGAAATCTAACGGATTTTAGTAATAGTTGGAGTGTAAGCGAAACATTTTTTCAATCGATATCAGAGTAACTGATGTTTATATACAGGATGTTCCAAAACGATTGAAACGCGCTTTAATTTTTTTACAGACTGAGATACGTAGACAATAAAAAATTCAAAAGTGATCAAATTAAGATAAGGAGATTTATGTTCATGAAAGTGTCTAACTATATTAATTTTCAAAAAGCTACGCTTTTAAATTTTTATACGGTTCCTGGATCTTGTAAGTTATTTTTAGAAAACGCTTTTCATGCTCTGAGAAGTAAAACAGCAAAAATTCCATTCTTCTACGACTAAAACTCATAGAGCTATGATACGTTGAATTTTATATAATTTCGAACTTCTCGGAACTAAAAAAATCTGTCCAATTTTAGTGCCGGAAAGCTCCAAAGCTTCGTAAAATCACCCATCAATATTAATCCATCTACAACTTGCCTTATAAGTTTGCGGTCTGATATTTTTAACTCTTTCAACTTAGTACAAAAGTGTATATGAATTCGGTTTGTCTGTCTGTCTGTCTGTCGTCTGTTCGTACTCTATTTCGCGTAAATATACTCGGATTATCATGCAGTTGATAGATGTTATTGAGGTTTACTGTGGAATGTTCAATATTGAAAATGCAGTGTGTAGAAATTATAGTTCTTTTACAGGGACAGTCAAAAGTATTTCGTTGCATTGCGGTCAATGGAAAAAAATCGTTTAAAGTGTATTTTAATGATGTTATATCGTTTCAAACATAATGAAATTGATATGTATTTATGAAGTGCACTGTAAGAGGCTTAATATAGTATATAGTGTGCATAGCACTTACAGTTCCTATTATAGGGACGCTCAAAAGAATTCCATTACATTACGGTATATGAGGAAAAATCGTTTTCTGTCTATTATAATAATGTTTAGCTTTTTCAAACATATTGAAATTGTTATAGATAACTGAAGCGCATTATAAGAGTCTTACTATAGAATATTGTGTGTAGAACATACATAGATCATTTACAGGGGCACACAAAAACATTCTGTTAAAGTACTGTCTGTTAACAATAATTGATGGAAGCGCGTTTTCAGTTGAGGAACGCGTTTTTAAATTTAACTTATTTTTTGCCTATTACTTGGTGTGTCTAAATTCTATATCTCATATACAGGGCAGCACGAAATATCTGGACTAAGACTCCTATAATAGGAGCTGACGCATATCCATTTTGTTTCAGATTATTGGTGCTCAGTTCAGCATCAATCTACCGCAGCCGGAGTTGGGGTTGCCTAAGACTCGGTTCTGACTGGCTGAACCGGTTCTGATTAGCTTGGTTTTTCGACTGAACTTCAATTTGAGCACTAAATCTGCGAGGATGCGTCAGGCTCTATTATAGGAGCTCTAATCTGGACCACATTTCCGTTTATTGACTGAAATTCCCAAAAGGGAATTTTAATCTCTGATATTCGTTTCCTAACTGAACTACATTTAGCATTCTATGTAGCATACTTACAAATCCATAGATCATATACAGGGCTGCAGGAAAGATATAGGATAGATTTCGGATAGCTGGTAATTCCTAAAGTCTGGTTTTTAAATGTGTTGTGCGTTTTCCAAATTGTATACTTAGACATCCTCTTTTACCTTATTAAACGGTAAAGATTTCTAAAATTATTTTGGAAGTGATGGAAAGTATTACATAATCTATGCTTGACGCGTGATTTTTCGTTCTTGTCTAGTGTAAGACTCCTATAATAGGAGCTGACGCATATCCATTTTGTTTCGCATTACTGATACGCAGCTCAGCATCAATCTACCGCAGCCGGAGTTGGGGTGCCTAAGACTGGGTTCTGATTGGCTGAACCGGTTCTGATTAGCTTGGTTTTTCCACTGAGCTGCAATTCGGGTACCAAATCTGCGAGGATGCGTCAGCCTCTATTATAGGAGTTCTAGTCTAGTGGATTTGCCCGAACACCTGTTCAAAAAAAAAAAAAAAAAAAAAAAAAAAAAAAACGTGCATTTCCAGAACCCGCAGTCTGGTTAGTACTGTATACATCTCTATTATAATAAGGTACATCTTTAAAGTAAGTATACATTTACGTTATCATATTGCTTTCTTCTTCGTCGCACAGTGAAGTATTTGACCCAAAAACCTGGCCAAAATTGCAAAAATTTAAATTTCGTCAACAATTGTAAAAATCATATTTCTTAATAGCTAACTAACATGGCGCGTCGATCTATGTCTATTTCAGGAAGCTGAGTTATATCAGGTGGCTCCTGGCTTCAGTTGAAGAGGAAGTTTCTTTGTGAGAAGACGTGTTTTTTTGTTGCTTTTTCGCATTGTTGTTATGTTTAAGTATAATTGTTTTGTGGCTGAATGAATTGTTGAATTGAAACTAAACAGGGCTTACGTGTTTAAGAAAGGTCAGAGGTTAGTGTTAAACTATGTGTTAATTTAAATAGTTTAGTTTTTAATATAATAAAAAAAAACATTAGATTTGTAAAAGGGTTATTTTTAAAGCGTTTTTGGTTCTAATTTAAACATATTGAAAGCTTTATAAAGGTGTGTCGGGCTTTGTCGGAACATTTTTGATTTATAATCGTATTAGTTATAATCTTGAGTGCCAATTTCCCCCAAAAAATCTTCCGCATATTGTTTCCCTTTTTATATATAATTTTTTTTCGGGATGACTATTTAAATGCAGTATTTGCGGCCACCAAATTGAAGAGATAAGAACTATATTTTTACTGTCGTATTGCAGGTTTTTAGATCACAGGATTATTATCTGAGAACTTTTGCACCTACAGATTCTGTGTGTATGTATGTACGTACGTACATACGCACGCAACTCGTTTTCTCTTGATAGAAATATCCGATCGCCTTCAAATTGAATACTTATTTATTGAAAAAAGGTTCTCTAACTAGTTTTGGGGGCTCATAGATAAAACATAAGGAGAGAAAGGAGGGAATTAAAGTCTCTGTTAAGAAATTGTAAATTAATATTTTCTTATACGGACGGCTTTTGGCTCATGCCGCTGTGAGGTTTTGGAAAATCAAATGATGGAAACCCAGCTAGATGCTTCTTTTCAGATGCAGAAACTGCCTCAAGAAGGAGTAGATGCAGAATTGATTAAAAGGTTGAAAGTAATATTAGAAGGCATAACAAGTGGGCATCGCATTGACGAAAATAAAATCCTAAACATATGCTGATGAAACAGCAAGACTATATGTCAACCTTTACAATTGGCACCCCATGACTCCAACAATGCACAAGGTTTTGTTTCATGGTGCCACTGTAATTAAGAAAGCAGTCGTACCCATTGGTCAGCTATCAGAAGAAGCTGCTGAGACCAGAAACAAACATTTTAGACTGTACCGTACAAAGTACTCAAGAAAGTGCAATAGAAAAGCTTGCAATAGAGACGTCTTGAATTGGTTTTTTATAAGCAGTGATCCTTTTGTAAGTTGCTCTAGACAAAGATCAAGGAAAAAGAGCAAGCCATACAGTAGCGAGACCCTATAACTTCTTCTTCTAGCTAGGTCTGATGGTAGTTCCGATAAAAGCCAAGAAGAGAGTGATGAAGAAGATGAAGAACAGAGTTCTGAAGAATCATATTGAAACTGGTAATATATTAAATACAATCAAAAACTAGCATATCTATACTATATAGACGCCACTTTACTAAACCTATTATTAAATGTAACTTTATTAAATATAAATTAAATGTAATAATAATTATTAAATGTAATTTAAATGTAATAAGCATTATTAAATGTAAATACTAAGTTTTATATATAGTAAAATTAAATACGTTTAATTAAACATTAATAGTAAATAAGACAAATATATCAACAATTACTTTCCTCTTATAAACAGTAAATAGTTAAGGTTGCAAGTTGCTCAACTTCCAAATTCTCTTCACTAATGTTGAGCCTACGGGAATTAGATGTTTTCGTATTTTTAAAATATCTTCTTAGGAAATTAATATTTTTAACTTATTTTTTCTTTGTACTTTTCTTAAAGGGTATCTCTTTTTGTCTTAGTTGTAAAAAAATATATAAAATGTACACTTATTTTTATACGAAATGTTAAATTCTTACTTACAATTCGTCAGATTTTAAGATATAAAATATTAAAATAAGCATAAGGTTTTAGAAATGTTTTAAGAACTAAGAATAAATTTTTTAACCAAAAATAGAACCGATTTCAAAAACTACTACAAAGTAAAAAATAATTTTTTTCAGATAATAGTTAATAAGAAATTAAATTAAGAGCATTGTATTTACCATGCATATTATTATATTTATGTACATTAATTTGATTTTTTGGAGTCGTTGCCAGTCAAGCCAAATTAAAGCCAGGTTACCATTTTTAAACATTTCATCTGATGTTACAAATGTGTATTTCCAAATGAGATTAGCAACTATATATGTTGACAAACATTGCTTTGGAAATTAGTTAATCATTTAAATCATTGTATTTTCTACCATTTGAAGAGTTATATGTATTTTTTTTTATTGTCTCGTATTTATGTAGATATAATTTATACACGTGTTACGATTTATATTGGATATTTTGTTTTGAATTTTGTACTTGGCTTGGCTGGCACCGACTCCAAAAAATCAAATTAATGTACATAAATATAATAATATGCATGGTAAATACAATGCTCTTAATTTAATTTCTTATTAACTATTATCTAAAAAAAATTATTTTTTACTTTGTAGTAGTTTTTGAAGTCGGTTCTATTTTTGGTTAAAAAATTTATTTTTCGGTTTTTAGTAGCTGTTAAAGTCGGTTCTATTTTTGGTTAAAAAGTTTATTTTTCGCTTTTTAGTACTTTTTGAAGTCGGTTCTTTTTTTGCTTAAAAAGTTTATTTATTTATTTATTACTTTAGTGATATCCATATTTACATTAAACCATATTGTTGCTAATATCTTTTTTATTTCACGCTAACCTTGGCAGTAGACTCGAGTATCAAAGATTAGAAAATTTATCATTATTCTCATCAAATGTCTTTAAAGCCTTTAATGATATCTATATTTACATTAAACCATATTGTTGCAAATATATTTTTATTTCATCCTAGCCTTGGCAGTAAACTAGATTACGGAAGATTAGAAAATTTATCATTATTTTCATCTAATGTCTTTAAAGTCTTTAATAATATCTATATTTAAAACAGTAGACTCGAGTACGGAAGATTAGAAAATTTATCATTATTCTCATCTAATGTCTTTAAAGCCTATAATGATATGTATATTTACATTAAACCATATTGTTGCAAATATATTTTTTATTTCATCTTAACCTTGGCAGTAGACTCAATTACGGAAGATTAGAAAATTTATCATTATTCTCACCTAATCGTCTTGGATAATGTGTCATAATCGGGCTGTGTACTACAGTTTTGATAAATACGTAACTCACTGATTTCGGTGCTTATGCTTAATGTGTATTGATTTTTACTATCCGTACAAGGTAAATACACAGCGCTAACAATGTCGCCTATAATACTATTCGGAGTAATCCTTTCTTTCTTTCTTTCTTTCTTTCTATATTGTCACTCTGTAGTTAATATTATGTAGTAGAAATATTAAAAGACAATTGCAGAAATGCACAATATAATATACAACTGTATTGTATAATATAATATAGATAATTGAGTATTTTAAAGGCAGTTTCCAACTTGTGTGCCACAGGTGATAAATCGCTAAATATTTTCTGTAACTCGTACATTTGTGTGGGAGTTGAAATAACAATGTATTTAATTATGCGCCATTAAACGCTCGTCAAAATATGCCAAACCGCTGTGAAACTGTAACAATGGAACTTTTAAAAGATTCAAAAGTAGATTTGTTGTGGCATAAATTATAGTTTTTATCCGTACGTTGTACGTATTCATCCAATTCATAATTTTATGTAATTTTGCTTTTCAAATTTGGCAACACTTTTGAGTGGTGCCAAATTTGAAAAGCAAAATTACATCTACTTCAGAACATCTACTTACATCTACTACTACTATACATAAATCCTATAAGTTAAAGCTGATTTAAATATGTCAGTCTTTTTATTATTTGCAACTCGAAAGTCGTCTGCCCAACAACTGGAGACTCGAACATAATAACTCTTGATAATCTCCGATTTGCTTAAAATTTTGTATATACGTTCATTGTGATAATGTGCTCATTGCTTAGGTATAAAGAAGGGAAGGGACAGTGGCTAATCCCCCCTTTAATTTATTTATGCAGAATTATAATCCGATAAGTTAAAGCTGATTTAAATATCTCAGTCTTTTTATTTGTAAATTCACGTAATAGAATATTTTATGATATTAAATGAAAGTCGTCTGCCCAACAAATTAACTATTTTTAAAATGCTTATTTCTTTTCGTTTTTGTTGAATATCTGAAAAAGTACTGAACCAATTTTCATAAAATTGAAATGGGACCAATTCGAGAGTATTCTCGTATATATAAAAAAAGAATCACATAAATAGGACGCATAGTTTCGGAGTAATCGATGTACATACATTAAAAAAAAACATACACGTCGAATTGATAACCTCCTCCTTTTTTGAGTCGGTTAAAAAGAAAAACATCGTTTAAGAAGAACACAAAGAAAAAATGAGTTAAAAGTATCAAATTATCGAGGAAATATTTAAAATATACGAATGCATCACATGCCCATTGACTTAACATTAGCGAAGGGAATTCGATAGTTGAGTGACTATAGCAGCCTTAAGTAAACTTTGTACAATTTATTTATTTTTTAAATACATGCATACATTTATGTGAATATAACATTAAATAAGTGTATTTACTTATAATAAATCAACAGCAATGGTTTTTAATTTTTTAACACTTGAAAAATAATTTTGGCCAGGATTTTGGGTCAAATACTCCACTGTGCGTCGCGTCGGTTTGAAAACACTCATCGCTTTTCTTCTTCTTTTACTAAATCTTTTTCTCTTACCAGAGTCTTTTCTTTCTGATGTTGCGGCCACCTGTGACGACGATAAAATTAGGCAATTACATTAATACTCAGTTCTGCCAAAATAGATGAAAACTAAGAGATAGGCTTTGGATATACTCATTTTATAATGTTTACTAGATTGAACCCGTCGAAACGTGACGGTAGGTAACTTAAGGTACAATAGAAAAAAAAAGTTTAACGACTAAGACATGGTAAGCATAAAGTTTGTCAAGAAAGAAAAATGTTAGCTATATTTACTTATTTCAGTTGCTGAGAAATTTTTTTATAGAGGAAATAGGTCTTGGAGCGATTAGTTTTTTAGGATCCTTTTAGCTTATTCTTTAAAGTAGTGATTGGAATTGAATATCCTTCAGTGGACTTTCTTTAGCTGTACTGTGATACTTGTGTACTTGTGAATACAGGCTGTAGAACAATATCTGCCGCTTAATGCAGTGTTTCACCTGTATAATTTTTATACTTACGACTATCTACAGTAGATTTATACGTACGAGACATTATTACACCAGCAGCTGCACAAAAAATACTAATTATATACTAGTGCAACTTTTATATTTGCAGTAAATATTTGCTTTTATGTTTATATTTTCAGAAAAAATCAATATGATAAATAATCTAAATTTGTGGTGACTGTGTCATGAGACAGTCTCACCCCAAATTGGCATTTAGAATGCCAGTTGTGAATAAAGTCAATGTAAAAAATAAAATATCAAATTAATGCATATGAATCAAATTGATCTATAAAGAAAACGCATTAAGAAATTAAAAAAAATTGTGTATACCACCTTACAGCATAAATTATAAATAACTTTTCCAATCAAAAGTTTCTCTCTGTAAAATCGTGCGCGAAAAAAAGTAAACAAAACGACAATGAAAGTGATACTAAACTCAATCTATGAAATACAGAATTAAATAATTTATGTTTAAGCTACTGCTGCAATGTATCAGAATTTGGCATTACTAATTAGTTGTATTGTAACAAATTTTATTTATTACACGTTTTGTTTTCACCCGCGGACTGGGACAAAGTCCCCCGGTTGACAGTACTTAAAAATTGTAACAATAGTGCGCTTAATCAACATATAATAATAAACTACGTATGCTTGCTTTAAGTTTATATGAATGTTTTTGTGTTACTGATTAATAAAGATCATGGACTGCTACACTATACCAATAATGGAACTATAAAACCTTTCTAATATATTCGTAATTCTAAGTCTTCGCTATAATTCATTAATTTCATGCACTCGAATTTATTAAAGGAGTCGCAAGAAATTTTCTCAATAAATACTTTTTGTCTGAACTAACGTACATTATAAAGGGAGGCAATAAGGTTTGTCATAAAATGATAAGGTCAACGAATACTCTTAACCAAACTAATTAATTTAACTAAAATGAGGTTCTCTATTTCTTTATACCTTTATTTAGTCCCTTTTTTAGTCCATTTTATTTTTTATTAAAAAATGGACTGTTAAAGGAACTATTTTATGGGGTACGGGCCACAAAAATCTTCACATTTTTTAAAAATATTTTATTGTATTAATTTTTTTTTTTTTTTTTTTTTTACGCTTAAAATGACTTTTAAATCATGTTTATATCTTAATTAGAACAAGTTATGTTATTTTTTTTTTTTCAAAATTTAGCTTTCAAGTAGTGGTTGTCATAGAAGCGTTTTTGCGTTTTTCTGCATGACGGGTTTTCTCATCAATTCACGTCTTTAAATTGTTATAAGTCAAGAACCGTTAAAGATAAATGGTTCAAACTTGGAACATGTATTTTTCAGTTATTTTACTTTAATTTTGGAAAAAAAAATTACTTTTAACATTATGAATTTTTAAAAATAAGTTACATGATTTAAAAAAAAATATTTTAAATATATTTAATTAAAAAAATTAATATTAAAAAAATTCTGAATCGTAATTAAAATTTATATCTTTTTGTTTCATTAAATGAAAAAAAAAGTTTGAAAGTTGACGAATAATGTTTCGAGTTATAAGATTTTAAATTACCCCACCTTTTTTTAAATTTTAAAATTGTAATTTTTTTTAAAAACTTTATTAGAAGTTTTATGATTTGATTTTGTTTACAAATTATATGCTTAACCACTACAAAAAAAAAAAAAAAAAAAAAAAAAACCCTCAAAAGTCTATTTCAATAAATAAAAATATTTTTAAAATGTGTCCCGAACCCCCTTAAAAAAGTTTTTTTTTTTTAGATGTGTCTATTATGAAGCAAAGATAAGTCTCATTTGATACAGTCAGCATTGCCAATTCGCTACTTTTTTAAAATTCAGATTTCTTGATTTTAAAATTCAGATTTCTCAGTTTTTGAAATAGCAAAATTCACATTATTTAATGACAGATTAAATAAAGTGAAAGCAAGGCGAATTATCCTTTTTTTAAAACTAGGTGAGAATTAAAATAATCTGAATATTAAGAAAAGTAGCCATCTAATAACACCGTGCATGCTGCTGTGATAAAAATTCTGCACAAAATTCAATTTTACACAAAAAAGTAATAATATTAAATATAATTCCAAAAAACTCATCCTAACTTTGAACAAGTGAGAAATTGTACGTCAAATGTGCCAAATGAGGTGCGTTCGTACTATAACTAGTTTTATAAATATACAGATCTTGGTGCAATAGCTGTTGCACTCTTATGAAAAAATGCATGAATACAAAATTTATTTTATGTGCAGATTTTCATATCATAGATATTAATTTTATTTTATGAAATTGAGTTTCAATGCACTTTTACAAACAATTAATTACAACTCTGTTACATTAAAACTATATTATGCGCAAATATCCAATACAAAACCATGTAAAAAAAATCATCGTTATTATTTCACTGAAAAAAATGAATTATATCGTCTGTTATTAAGATATGATTAATTTCTGTAATAAAATAAGTACATTTTAAGTTGTCAACATTTTATCTTTTGTTGACATTTATTGAAAATTCAATGGGAAACTTATGCCTAACTTTGAAAATTTCAAAACTTGAAATCCATATTTAGACTCTTTTTCCATTTAATATCTATTTCTCCGGAAATTTCTATCCAAAAAACTCTCGGTAGATTATAGGATTGCTATAATTAAACAATTTTAGTATACAAGTTCGGTTTTTAAATTCAGTAATACGGAAATAATATGACTCCATCTTAAATAGGACGTAATTACCATGGCAACTTAGAATCATTACCTATCATGGGATGTCATTGAATTAATTTCGCTTGGATAGAAAGAAGCTCGGAAGGATTTGATAGAATGAAGAAAACTTTTATTAATATATTTTTAAGTTTTCATTTGATTATCATAAAAAAATTGAAATGAATCGACTAAATTCTGCAACGATTATATATATATTAAATTTCAAACCATTCGGTTGGGTAGTTTTTGCGCTGTTATATGCGGACAAACGGACGGACCAGACGACGACTATAGATGATACGTATTTATATAATTACGAACGTTTTGAAAATAAAGGAGCATGAAACGACATTACTAAATTGTCTTAAGTATCGTATGCTATGATAAAACCCCCACTAAATGTCAAATGTCCCCCACTGTTGAAAATTAACTTATTTTTCATTGTTTCGCTTATTAAGTTTCTTCTATTTACAAACTTATTGTATTTAAATTTTATGCGCGACATTTTTAATTTTTAAAGATTTTTTTAATTATACTAATAGATACA
This sequence comes from Maratus michaelseni, assembly GCA_963931845.1. NCBI lineage: Eukaryota > Metazoa > Arthropoda > Arachnida > Araneae > Salticidae > Maratus > Maratus michaelseni. The sequence continues at coordinate 225,827,184 of OZ007596.1, forward strand.
CAAAAGCTAAACGGCATAAAATAAACCCTTTTTAAGAATTTAGCAGAAATTGTTACCAACAAATAAACCGATTTCATTTTTTTTTTTTAATTTAGGAAAAAAAAGATTCAAAAGCAGCATTTTTGAATAAACTTAAAAAAAAAATAATAATCATTTATCTCTTTTGGAAATTTCGAGATATGCATTTTTGTGCAAAAATTTTTTTTCTTTGTTATTAAAAGTAAAATACTTTCCACCAAAACATCAATCATTTAAAATCTTCATTGCATTTTTCGCATGAATATTTGTAAAGAACTTATATAAAATATCTTTAAATCTACAATTTCAAGCTATTTAAGTAAAAAACTTACGAAATATTCTTTTTTTTTATGACGAAAATCATCTATTCTTTTTTTGCCATTTTAATAGCTGTTTTTTAAGACTTCTCACAAAAAGGTCAAAGCATAAGATTCAAACCTTTTTCTTGTGTAGCAGCAATAATATAAATAACAAAATTTATTTAGCTGTAAGGTAATCTTATCTACAATAAAACATAAACATTTTCAATAAAACAACACTCATTTAAAATCTTCCTTAATTTTTTCACATGAATATTTGTAAAGAACTTGCGTAAAATATCTCAGAATCTACAATTTCAAGCCATTTTTTAGAAAAGTTGCAAAAAAAAAAAAAAAAAAAAAAAAAAAAAAAATTGTCATTATGAGCAAACATGTGTCTTTTCTGCAATAAACATAATAGTCGGCAAAACATTAAAACTTTTTAAAAATGATGTCATATCAAACGACTTTTAAATATGTAATTGATCTTGCCTAATCAATCACCATAATGGCCGCATGGTGTCGCAACCATGGTAAGATACGACCTCGGGCCGCAACACCACAATTTCAAAGGGAAAAGTACGGTATCCTTATTACAGATGCTACTCTAAATAGGGTAGCAGTCATCTGTAATCGGGGTACCATTCATTTAACTTGTTTTAGATTTGTAGAGGGCAGTGCGATATTACTATGTCAACACTCCCCGTTGTACTCTAACTGACTGATGGTTTCGTTATCTTTACAATCAAATATATCATATATACAAAAATCATCTTGCATGAAATTATTAACTAAAAAAATGTCGCTGCTACCTGAAATATATTCATACTATTTGGAAAAAAAATATGCACAGGTAAATGGAATTCTCCGAGATCGTGAAAATAATTGAAAAGGAGGAAATATATTCTATCAGCATTTCACGGAAATCTAAAAATATTTTATTACTAAACTATGGCATAACGTCCGTTACTCGAGAAAATTGAGAAAGATATTTACATAAGCATATGTGTTTCAGTAAATATCAATAGTACTGTATTTTCATAAAATAAATCTTTATACATATGTTATTTATTTGCATATATATTTCAGAGTAAAAGTTTGATTGCGAAATATAGAAAAACGAGAGCTTCACAAACATCATATATTTTTTCAAGAATATCTCATTTTTATATACTGTACGTAAGCATACTACATTTTATATTAAAAAAGTGCTGGAGAAAGTTTTAATCATCACATATTAACATTCGTTTCTCTTGGGTAAGAAATGAAACAAATTTGAAAACATTATTTTCCAGGAAAAGTAATAACCATTAAAGTAATAATATGTATATAGACAGTGTAAATAAAACAGAACTATTACGTGTCATATCTATATGTTCACTGCCAAAAAAAGTGTTGATTTTTCTGTATAATACTGACACCCCAGCTGCCAGTATTATACCGTAAAATTAACAGTAATAAACAGTAAAATAAGCAGTAATACACTACCGCGCATTACTATAAAATCAACACTTTAAGAACACAGTGTTTAAGAAATGAATTTCACAGAAAGTGCTTGAAATGTTCTCCTTGAGCTTCCAAACACAGCCAACACGACACCGCATCTTCCTGAATTGGCTGTCAGAACAACACAACATTGTGTTGAGCCCAGGAAGGACACTTGCAGTGCATCCTGTGACAACTTCATTTCTTAAACATACTCTTTTGTGATCTCTTAAAAAGAAACTGAAGAAGTATTAAAAAAATGATCACAATGTAGGGATAATATTCAAACACGTGCTTTTAAATTAACTACACAGTTACCATATTTTTAACAATATAATAATATTTTGATTACATTTTCGACGTAAGATACTTGTAAACTAATACTTATAACACATTAACTTAAAAATATTGGACTGTATCATTATTTTATTTTTACTAACAAAAGGAAGAGCGAACGCTCAGGTCGCCTTCAACCAACACAACATCAACATAACTTCAGTTCAGTTCGATTTCACTTTCAATCGAGGGGAGTTCGCGACGCCCTCTCACGGGACTTATAAATACTAAATTTTCAACAATAAACATTCTTCCCCGGATTGAAATTTACAAATTTCAATAACTTAGAATTCTTACAATCATATAAATTTACATAGCACAATTACAGCAAAATTATTACACAACAAATAGATATACACAGCTTAATAATAAAATGTAAAATTAACAATAATTAATCACTATATTCTTTCTTAGGTATCAATAGGAAGGACAGCTATTTTCGTAATTGAACGCTTTAATTCACCTGATTTAATGCGAACCTTTACTACCCTGATCTTGCCACCCGCTCCTGTATAAATTTTACTTATGCGGCTTAAGGCCCATTTACATACAGGCAAAAGTCTTCCTTCACTAATACCATTAAACCTGTAGTTAAATTATCCTTTTCCACAATCCATTTAGATCTTTGCTGTAACGTATTTAAATAATCTAATCTCCATTTTTCCCAAATTTTCTGGACGACCCTCGTAGTTTTTTTTCCAACGGCCTAAACGATTAATATTAACATCAATTAACGACGGTTCGGGTATAGCATTGATTGGTCTCCCGATCAAAAAATGACTGGGAGTCAAGACCTCAAAATCGTCGAAATCATTTGACAAGGGAGTAAGAGGTCGAGAGTTCAAAATACCTTCTACCTGAATAACAATAGTTTCGAACTCTTCATAATTAAATCGCAAGTCACCCATCGCTCTTTTAAGGTGATGCTTCACAGATTTTACTCCAGCCTCCCAAAGTCCTCCGAAATGAGGAGACTTAGGAGGTATGAATTTCCAGTCGATATTTTCAGAAATTAAATAATTCGCCAAAATCTCATTTGGAAAATTTATCATTTTGTAAAACACCTTCATTTTGGAATTTGCCCCAACGAAATTCCTAGCGTTATCCGTAAATATCCTAGAACATTTTCCACGCCTAGCCATAAACCGTTTAAGAGTAGCAATCAGAGCATCAGAAGTTAAATCTGAAAGAAGTTCAAGATGGATTGCTCGAGTCACGAAACATATACAAGCACAGATAAATATTTTGTTCAAAGAACCTTTGCGCTGATTTTTATAAGTTACTAAAAACGGACCACAAAGATCCAAACCGGCGCAATTAAATGCCGGTGACTCATTAATTCTCTCATAAGGCAATTCACCCATTAACTGCGAGCAAGGAGTTGGTTTTACCTTAAAACAAATAACACAAGAATGTACCGTTTTTCTTGCCAAATTTCTACCCCCTATAGGCCTCACAGAATTCAAGAGTCCTTGAGGACCAACATGAAACAGACGCTTGTGCATAGTAAGAAAATAAATTTTACTTAATTTTGAATTTTTAGGCAATATAGCAGGATGTTTCTGCTCATAAGATACGGAAGCTTTGTTAAGTCTTCCGCCAACTCGCATTATACCCTGGTCATCTATAAATGGATTTAAAAAGTTAATATTACCTGTCAGAGCCTTCTTACAACCTAAATTTTTTTGTGAGGCTCTAATTAAAACATTTTCAGCTTCCTTGACTTCTTCTAAGGTCAAATGACCCCTTCTTTTAAGAAAAGATCTGCAGTTAAAAATAAATCTGCGAATAAAAGAAAAAACATGTAACAGTTTGAAATAGTCATTAGTCAGTTCAAAAAGTTTGTCAAAAAAACTAAAACTCTCGTTGATAAAATATGAAGTCACTGTACAGTTATTTGACTTTTCGGAAGACTTAATTTCACTTAAATAGTTCTCATTTTCACTTTCACTTAGTAAGTCACTTTCAGAAGAAACAGACTGCAAATAACTTGAAAGTTCTGGATCCATCAAAAATTCAGGGCCTGTAAACCACTTGGAATTGTTCACAAGAGAGTCAGCACTTATTCCTCGTGAAAGAAGATCTGCAGGATTGTCTTTACCAGCACAATGAAACCACGTCTCTGGTTCCGTCAAACTTTGGATTTCATCAACACGATTGGCAATAAAGGATTTCCATTTCTTGCTAGATCCCTTTATCCAGCATAGAGTAATTTTTGAATCTGTCCAGTAGTAGATTTTAGAAGTATTTTTTACATCGATTACCTTTTTAATTTGTGATCCTAAGCGAGATGCAAGTAAAGCACCAAGCAACTCTAGTCGCGGGAGAGTTATTTTCTTTAGTGGGGCAACTCTGGTCTTAGATGCTATTAAATTAACTGACACTTGGTCGAAATCTTGCACTCTTAAATAAACAACAGCACCATAAGCCTTCTGACTTGCATCGGAAAAGCAATGAATTTCAACTTTGTTTGTATTAGATGATAGGAATACAAATCTAGGCTCTTTAATTTGCGTTAATAGAGGAAGTTCCGAACACCACTGAGTCCACTTTTCACAAATGTCAATGGGGAGCTCAGCATCCCAGGACAGTTTACGAATCCATAATTCTTGGAAGAGACATTTAAGTCTTATAGTGAATGGAGTGAGGATACCAGTTGGATCGTAAATTCTGCCGGAAGTCTGTAAAACAAACCGTTTTGTATTTTTCCTAGTCTTCAAAAATTCTATTAAGCTTGAAATGTCTATGCTAATAGAATCTTGTTTAATGTCCCACAATATGCCCAATACCTTCAATGAATTCATAACCTTATGATTTTGATCAAATGGATAAATTTCGAAACCTTCTTCTATCCACCGTTCTAGTAACGATTGGCCATTTGTTAACCACTTTCTCAAATTTAAACTGGCCTGACTCATAATCATCTTAGCCTCATGTGAGATCTTCAGAGCTTCTTCAATACTATCACTACCACTCACTAAATCGTCGACATAAAGGCACGTATCAAGAATTCGAAAGGTTTCAGGATATTGATCTTTAAATCTTTTTATATGTTCCTTTATTGTGGCAGCTAGGAGAAATGGACTAGAATTTAATCCAAAAAGTAAACGCTTAAAACGATATATTTGGATATTCAAATTATCAAACACTTTATCTTTCGGATTTTCGATAACTTCCACAAAGAGAAATCTGACAGCGTCTCTGTCTTTTTCTGATAATGAAATTTGGAGAAATGCTTTCTCCACATCTGCCAAAATTCATATTTTATTTAATCTAAAATTAACGAGCAATTGGAAAATACCAGGGTTTAAAGTGATACCAGGCCACAAACAATCGTTTAGAGAGAGTTGTCCTACATCGTGAGAACTGGCATCGAATACAATACGCGTTTTCGTTGTAACACTATCTTTTCTAAAGACCGCTCGATGTGGCAAATAGAATATGGGTCTGTCCTTTGGCTTAGTTGGATCTGACACCCTTTCAATAATATCAAAATTAAGATATTCTTTCAAAATTTCTTTGTACTGAGAAAAAAAATTATCATCATTACGCATTTTATTAATTAAATATTTGAATCGTTTCTCAGCAATCTTATAGTTATCACTCAAATTAATCCAGTCTTTTTTCCACGGCAGAGCTACTTCGTATCGATTATCTTTACAGGAAACTGTTTCGGTAAAAATTTATAATGCCTTATCTTCATCATTACAATAAGGGTCATGTCTAATCCCAATTGATTCTAAATCGAAAAATTTACTCAATTGTTCTTCTACATTGCAAGTTAGACCACAATATGCATTATGATTAGCATGGTTCGAATCGGTGAAAGAACCTCCCACCACATACCCAAATACGGTATGCTGTAAAATGACGTTAGAATTTTTTACACGGATTTGACCATTTCGTAATAAATCGTAAAAACACTCAGTACCTAATAAAATGTCAATTTTATTTGGTTCATTAAATTTTGGATCTGCCAATCTTACATCTTGAGGCAGCTCAGAAAATGGAAATCTAAAGTAATGTCCTGGAATAAAGTTGGTTATTTTTGGAACAATAAAAAAATCTAATGTTCTCTCATAATCAGCATTATTTGAAATAGTTGCAGTAATTTTTCATTTTATATTAATTTGAGCATTATTTAAACATGAAACAGAAACATTAAATTTCTCCCTTTTAATTACTAATAGTTTTGTAAAGTTTCCTGAAATATATGAAAAATTTGACCCCATGTCAATAAGAGCACGTGCTATCATAATTTCCCCAGACACACTTTTAATATAAATCAAAGCTGTAGATAAAATAGTTGTTTTCTTTTTAGGTGCGTTCGTAATTATATAAATACGTAGCACCTATAGTCGTCGTTTGGTCCGTCCGTCTGTCCGTCCGTCTGTCTGTCTGTCTGTCCGCATATAACAACGCAAAAACTACCCAACCAAATGGTTTGCAATTTAAAATATATTATCTTTGCAGAATTTTGTCGAGACATTTCAAATTTTATTAAAATCGAATCAAAACTTTAGGAGATATTAATAAAAATATTTATTAAGAAATTTGAATTTTTTTTTTTTTAAATCGGTGCTTTTTTGTTATAGGAGCTTCCGAAGTTTAATCGTCAAGCGACCGAGACACTTATTTTATGACAGAAATTAATCTGCAGACGATATAATTCATTTCACAGAATTAAAAATCATCAAGATCTGAATATTTATATAACTAGCTGATACATATATATCTGAATATTTATATAACTAGCTGATACATATATATCTGAATATTTATATAACTAGTTAAGATATTTGTATGAACAGTGTCATAAAATATATACTTAACTAGCTGTTTAACCCGTTCTACGCACGGGATATCATGAATTTAATTCTAAAACGTGCGTACGAACGCACCTCGTTTGTAACGTTTGACGTACAATTTCCAACTTGTTTTGAGATGAATTATTTACAGACGTGCCAACGAAATCATTATTTTTATTTTCAAAACATTTTGCTTCTGGATTTAAGCTATGGTTATCTTCGTCGGGGGAAAGCAATGAAAAAGAAGTCATTTTCGGTTCTCCTACTTTCTGATTCAACTCAATTTGTGGTGAATTGTTTATTTTTTCTTTTTGAATATGTAGCAAAGAACTATGACGCATGCCGCAATGGGTGCAAGAATATTTCGAAGAGCAGTTTCTCGCTGAGTGAGTTGAATTAGCAGATAAACAATTAAAACATAATTTATATCGTTTTGAAAATTCTAAACGATCGTAAACAGTCATTCTTACAAATGCATTACATTTATATAATGGATGAGGATTTTCACTTTTGTAGCAAATACACTTAACATTTTTCACATTAGACTAAAATGATGTTGTCTTTTCTTTCTGCTGATATTTTTTTTGATTTGCAGCGTTACTGATTTTTGAAGCTTGTAATGTTCGAGCATGATCTTTCAAAAATGAAGTTAACTGTTCTATCGATCCTAATTCGTCCCTTTTAAGTGACCTTTCCCACCAACATCGAGTATTTCTGTCTAATTTTTCCACTAATAAATACACGATCAATATTTCACCAAAGTTATTTACATCCTGTTCCAATACTTTTAAGGATCGCATGCATTCATTAATAATATCAACGAATTTTAAAATGGATTGAGTGGTATCATTTGTTGGCTGTAAGGAAAGTAACTTTTTAATTACTGCATTAATTAAATCTCTCTTATTTGAATAGCGCTCTACTAATAAATTCCAAGCAATGTCATAATTTTGATCCGAAATGGGAATGGATTGAATAACGTTAAGTGCATCTCCCTTGCATGAACTTTTTAAATACTGTAGCTTATGTGCACTTGTAAGATTTGTATTATTGTGTACAGCTGCAGAAAATAGATCTTTAAACTCAATCCAATCATCCAATTTACCAAAAAATGTAGGAAGTGTAATTTTTGGTAACTTAATTTCAGAAAAAGAGTTATTTTTAGAAAAGGATTCATTGCTCTTTGAATTGCTATTATTTTTTCTAGAATTTACATCCAATAATTTTCGCTTTATCGCTAAATTAATGTCATCTATGGTTTCAATAATGCCCTCTTTTTCACATATAAATTCATCTATATCCTTGTCATCTCAATGCGCAAATATTGCATCAAATACTGAATTCAATTCCTTTTCGAAGGACAGTATTTTTGCATTATAAAGCTCTAAAAGGACTATATCTGCGTTTTCTAAAGTCGAATTAACCTTGTCCTTAAATTTTGTAACATTTGACTTTAAGCTTTTTTTATTAGTTTTCGCAGCTTTAATGTCGGCCATATTGAAAAATGATGCAATGAACAATGAATTAAAATGTTTCGTACTCACCGAATTAAAATGATTCCGTAATAATGATGTTCAAAAATAATCCACAAGGTACTTCATTTCTTCATTTGTTATCACAGTGCAATAAATTTAATAGTTTTTTATCACACAATCAAAAAGTTCAAATCGAAACTTAGCGACTCACAACTTAACGAAATTAAACTAAACTTATTCCATCCATAGGTCATTCTCATTCTCGAGGCTCGTACGACCATAAAATGTAAACTAATACTTATAACACATTAACTTAAAAATATTGGACTGTATCATTATTTTATTTTTACTAACAAAAGGAAGAGCGAACGCTCAGGTCGCCTTCAACCAACACAACATCAACATAACTTCAGTTCAGTTCGATTTCACTTTCAATCGAGGGGAGTTCGCGACGCCCTCTCACGGGACTTATAAATTCTCAGTTTTCAACAATAAACAATACTTTTTCCAGGTCAATTTTTGAATGTTTCCTTTTTTAAATTAATTTCCTGTTTTATAAATTATTTTTATCGTTTCAGGTTTGAGCGATCCGATTTAAATCTTTATTCAAAATATAGTACTTCTTTTCCTTTTTTTTTAAAGGCCACTTTTTGGAAGAGGAGATTTTAAATTTAAATACTGATCATTACATTCACGATTTATGGGTTCGGTGCCAACAGGTCTCCGTTATAGTGATTGGTGTATAAACGATTTATAAGCGTGAAGCCCACAAAGCCCTGTTAAGATCAGTTCAGTGCCTTCCTGAGCAAGTCAGTCTAAGATGGACATCAATCATGTGTCTTCGCATTCTTATCGAATCATTTTGTGGTCATCGACAAAAGAAATGGGTGTTTCTCCAGCTGTCAACGGCTCCCGCCTTGACCTCTGACTTCAGGCATGCTAAGAAAGTCATAAAAGATGAAAAGGAACGCTTCACCACATAAAAAGATGCCGTGGGTAAGTGTGCAGTCTGATTGGTGTCCTTTACAGTGAGGTTACTCGTTATAGTAAATCATTACAATAGGTTATGGCTGTGCAAAGCGCATGGTATAATAATGTTTGTCGTTTTTAACAATATAGAGGCGGAAATCATACTGGGTTGGATCGCTTAAGGAGCCGCTTCACTGGAACTCCTTGATCGCTAAATTCCTTGTTAACCTATGGGAAAACTTAGAAACGCAATTATTTATTACTTAATATAAGTATTAAAATACGGTTTGCACCACCAGAAAGTGCACGTCAGATCCCATCGATGTGCGTTTTTATAAACTGTCTCCTTTAACTTTAAGTATTTAAAAAATACCTCCAAACTTTAAAATTTCCACTTGATGATATTTTATCTTCTTAAAAATACTTAAAATTTACGGACACATTTTTAAAAACGCGCATTGTTGCCATCTGACGTCTACTTCCTGATGGTGAAAACCGTATTTTAAAAATTTAGGTAATGAGTGATTGCGCTTCTAAGTTTTCCCATAGGTTAACATGGGATTTCACGATCGGGGAGTTTCAGTGAAGCGGCGCCTTAACCCCTTCGCGACGAGCGTCCTTTACGGAATTTTTAATCTTTTACCACCGGTTTTTTAAAACAGAAATTTTCGCCTAATTGAATCGCAGAAATGCTACCATTAAATAAGGCAAAACTTACACTAAAAAATAACTGGTGGGAATAATCGAGGATTCTGAGCATCTTATGCGTCACGTATACGTGTCGCTCGTCCCCAAGGTGTTAAACATCACTGGCGGGAAGACGCGGTTCATTTGTCGCAGTATTTCTTGACTTCCATTTTTGTTTCAGAGTTGGGAATTATGGGCAGCTCCCGCATGCTTTTCACATTTTAGTACCACTTTTCATAAATAGTTTTCTTAGCCTTATCTAACGACAGAAATTCTGTGTTTAAATAAAGCGGAGAAAATTATTCAAAAGAAGTGTTAAATATTAAAAGCAAGTGGGTTTTGTGCATTATTTCCATTCCTGTTCTTTTTTTTTTCTCTAACCCACGAGACACTCAAGATTAGCACAGTCATATATATATATATATATATATATATATATATACATACAGAGTTTCAAAATAATTATTTGTAATTTTTCACCTTTACAAAAGGAAATCTTAGAGACCCAATATTGGGTTTATATTTCATGCAAATAATTACAATATTGACCCAATGTTTGGCCAATATAGAAACAGTACTTTCTTCCCACTGGGTTTTAAAAATGATTTATAAATTTCTTCTTACAGATTTAAAAGCATCAAACTGTTATTTCAATTCCAGAAGGACCCGTGCGAAGCTTTCGCACTGCAATCTTTAAGATTATTTCCTGGTACGTTTTAGCACTAATTTTTAATTAATTGATTTTTTTATAAAATCAAACAACGCGTTTTAACAATATGTGGGTGTACTATCTCAAAAACTTGTTAAAAAACTTTTCGAATAATACCTCATTCATCGTTGTATGTTTTGTATGTGCATAGAAAAAAAGATGTTGAAAACAGGAATAATATATATATATGATGATTGTTTGTGTATAAGAAAATGGGAATAGATTGCTAGAAAAGTTTTTGCCAATTTTTTTTTCTCTCGCCAAGGTCATTTCTCTAGGTTGCCAAGATTCCTATACTGAAAAAAAGAGAAATTATAAAAAAAAAAAAAAACTGAAACACTGAATCTTACGTTTAGGGAATTCATATGAAAGTACTTCCTCAGATTTTGCAAAACTGTTCCAGAAATGTCTTAAATACATAAATCAATATTTAGTACACCGATATTTTGCAACCCTATGGGAACTTAAACATGGGATGTTTAAACTTTGTGGTTCAGCAGCCCTTTAAGTGACGTCAGACTTCGCTGGCGTATTAACAGCTTGATGAAATATTAAAAAATAAATACTTACAATTTTTGTGAATCCTAATGAGCTGTATATCTAAAAGGAAGATAATCCTTAAATTACGCAATCTACTGGTGCTCCGATACAGTAACAGTACGCATATACACAACAAATATTAAAAAAAGGAAAACAAATAAAAATAGCTGACGCGCGCGTAAAAATTAAATAAAATCCCAATTAAAAGCTCGATATTTTTCAAAAAGTACGCGCAAGAAATAAATTAACAATCGTATTTCAATTGTATTATAGGATGACGTCATCTGATAATGCAGTATTTTATTTTGGTGGCAACACTGATTTCAGAAAACCTTTCATTTCTTTTATGAAAGCTATGCCGATTAAATTTTTAATTAACTACAATTTTTATTCAAAAACATGTTTTAACGAATTTTTAAGTGTGCTATGTCAGAAGCCTGTTTAGAATCCTTTCATATGCTGCTTCCTTCGTCGTTCTGCGTTTCGTATTTTCTGAGAAAAAGGGATGTTGACAGGAGAAATAATATATATGATATTTTTTTTTTATTGCAACTTGATGTATCAAGAAATTTCCAAGTTAAAATAAAACCACTCATTTAAAAAAAGCTTTATTGAATTTTCCTTCGATTAATTATACTTCCTTAAATGACGCAGTCTTCTTAAAAAAAAAAAAATCTTTCAATGAAAAGACCAGAGTATGAAATTTCTTTTATTTTTTTATGCGGTATTAATTGCAGTATGCCCTTTTGATGCAATAAGCTCTTTTATTAAAAAGATAAATGAGCTTTAATAGAAAACGTTCAAGAAAGTAACTGTTTTTCTGAAAACTTATCTAAAAATAGTTCATCCTGTTTTATGTGGAATTTAATCTGTTCCACGAAAATGTTATTTTATTTAACATCTTTTAGAAATGTTTCGTCATTTCTTTCAAGTTTAAATCATAAAGAACACTGTGGGTAAAACTTTCAGAGATCAAATCTCTCGAACAATTGACCATTAAAATTGCATTTTATTTCCCGAAAATTTTTATTACATTGAATCGATTTAGAGTAATAAATTTTCTTAGCCATCGTTTTTTTCTAAAATTTTTATCTATAGTTTAACATTACATAAGTTTTTAAATATTTTTAGAATATTCAAGTAAATAATTAAAACTAACAATGAGTGTTTCTTTATATAAAAACACGATTTTATTTATTTATTTATTTAGTTAGTTTATCAAATATAATCGATGAAAAAACATTTTTTTAGGTAATCCAGTTCTTTTAAAGCAATTTGATGTTTCTTTACATTGGTTAACAATCACATTGAGTTAGCTTCACGGTAATAACTTTTCAAATAGATTGCAATTTTTCTTTAAATTTATATAAGGACATTTCTTTATTGAGTTAATAATAAAGAAAATAGTTTTTCTGGATCCTAGTATTGGGTTGTTCGGAAAGTTGGTTCATACCGGAAAATTCTATCACTTAATTTTCAGACATTAATTCCGATATCTAATGTCTAATAATTAACGGGTAGAATTTTCCAGTACGAATTGGTTTTTCCAAACAGAAGGACCTTTCCGAGCAAGCGAATAGTTTGATCCCAATCGTTTATATTGATAATAAATCGTAAAATTCTTCATTTTGCTTTACACAATCGAGGAGGTTAGGAAGACAACGGAATAAGTCAATATTTAGTAATTTGAGAAATGAAGAGTTTTGTGAAACTTGCTGTATTGCCGTTGCATTAAGTGGTCCTACTTGTTTTACCCTCTAGGAACTCCCTAAGTGAATTATGACATACTTGACATTTCTTTACATCGGTTAACGATCACATTGAGTTAGCTTCTTTCCCTTTGGGAAAGTTCGTTCGTACCGGAAAATTCTATAGTTTAACTATTAGACATTAATTCCAATATCTAATGTCTAATAATTGACGGGCAGAATTTTCTGGTACGAATTGGTTTTCCCAAACGGAAGGAACTTTCCGAACAACCCAATAGTTTGATTCCAATCGTTTGTATTGATAATAAATCGTAAAATTCTTCATCTTGCTTTATACAATTGAGCAGGTTAGAATGACAGTGGAATAAGTCAATATTTAGTAATTTGAGAAATGAAGAGTTTTGTGAAACTTGTCATATTACCGTTGCATTAAGTGGTCCAACTTGTTTTGCCATCTAGCGACTCCCTAAGTGAACTATGACATATTTGACATTTCTTTACATTGGTCAAGGATCATATTGAGTTAGCTTCTTTCCGTTTGGGAAAGGTAGTTCGTGCCGGAAAATTCTATAATTTAATTATTAGACATTAATTCCGATATCTAATGTCTAATAATTGACGGGCAGAATTTTCTGGTACGAATTGGTTTTCCCAAACGGAAGGAACTTTCCGAACAACCCAATAGTTTGATTCCAATCGTTTGTATTGATAATAAATCGTAAAATTCTTCATCTTGCTTTATACAATTGAGCAGGTTAGAATGACAGTGGAATAAGTCAATATTTAGTAATTTGAGAAATGAAGAGTTTTGTGAAACTTGTCATATTACCGTTGCATTAAGTGGTCCAACTTGTTTTGCCATCTAGCGACTCCCTAAGTGAACTATGACATATTTGACATTTCTTTACATTGGTCAAGGATCATATTGAGTTAGCTTCTTTCCGTTTGGGAAAGGTAGTTCGTGCCGGAAAATTCTATAATTTAATTATTAGACATTAATTCCGATATCTAATGTCTAATAATTGACGGGCAGAATTTTCTGGTACGAATTGGTTTTCCCAAACGGAAGGAACTTTCCGAACAACCCAATAGTTTGATTCCAATCGTTTGTATTGATAATAAATCGTAAAATTCTTCATCTTGCTTTATACAATTGAGCAGGTTAGAATGACAGTGGAATAAGTCAATATTTAGTAATTTGAGAAATGAAGAGTTTTGTGAAACTTGTCATATTACCGTTGCATTAAGTGGTCCAACTTGTTTTGCCATCTAGCGACTCCCTAAGTGAACTATGACATATTTGACATTTCTTTACATTGGTCAAGGATCATATTGAGTTAGCTTCTTTCCGTTTGGGAAAGGTAGTTCGTGCCGGAAAATTCTATAATTTAATTATTAGACATTAATTCCGATATCTAATGTCTAATAATTGACGGGCAGACTTTTCTGGTACGAATTGGTTTTCCCAAACGGAAGGAACTTTCCGAACAACCCAATAGTTTGATTCCAATCGTTTGTATTGATAATAAATCGTAAAATTCTTCATCTTGCTTTATACAATTGAGCAGGTTAGAATGACAGTGGAATAAGTCAATATTTAGTAATTTGAGAAATGAAGAGTTTTGTGAAACTTGTCATATTACCGTTGCATTAAGTGGTCCAACTTGTTTTGCCATCTAGCGACTCCCTAAGTGAACTATGACATATTTGACATTTCTTTACATTGGTCAAGGATCATATTGAGTTAGCTTCTTTCCGTTTGGGAAAGGTAGTTCGTGCCGGAAAATTCTATAATTTAATTATTAGACATTAATTCCGATATCTAATGTCTAATAATTGACGGGCAGAATTTTCTGGTACGAATTGGTTTTCCCAAACGGAAGGAACTTTCCGAACAACCCAATTGTTTGATTCCAATCGTTTGTATTGATAATAAATCGTAAAATTCTTCATCTTGCTTTATACAATTGAGCAGGTTAGAATGACAGTGGAATAAGTCAATATTTAGTAATTTGAGAAATGAAGAGTTTTGTGAAACTTGTCATATTACCGTTGCATTAAGTGGTCCAACTTGTTTTGCCATCTAGCGACTCCCTAAGTGAACTATGACATATTTGACATTTCTTTACATTGGTCAAGGATCATATTGAGTTAGCTTCTTTCCGTTTGGGAAAGGTAGTTCGTGCCGGAAAATTCTATAATTTAATTATTAGACATTAATTCCGATATCTAATGTCTAATAATTGACGGGCAGAATTTTCTGGTACGAATTGGTTTTCCCAAACGCAAGGAACTTTCCGAACAACCCAATAGTTTGATTCCAATCGTTTGTATTGATAATAAATCGTAAAATTCTTCATCTTGCTTTATACAATTGAGCAGGTTAGAATGACAGTGGAATAAGTCAATATTTAGTAATTTGAGAAATGAAGAGTTTTGTGAAACTTGTCATATTACCGTTGCATTAAGTGGTCCAACTTGTTTTGCCATCTAGCGACTCCCTAAGTGAACTATGACATATTTGACATTTCTTTACATTGGTCAAGGATCATATTGAGTTAGCTTCTTTCCGTTTGGGAAAGGTAGTTCGTGCCGGAAAATTCTATAATTTAATTATTAGACATTAATTCCGATATCTAATGTCTAATAATTGACGGGCAGAATTTTCTGGTACGAATTGGTTTTCCCAAACGGAAGGAACTTTCCGAACAACCCAATAGTTTGATTACAATCGTTTGTTTTGATAATAAATCGTAAAATTCTTCATCTTGCTTTATACAATTGAGCAGGTTAGAATGACAGTGGAATAAGTCAATATTTAGTAATTTGAGAAATGAAGAGTTTTGTGAAACTTGTCATATTACCGTTGCATTAAGTGGTCCAACTTGTTTTGCCATCTAGCGACTCCCTAAGTGAACTATGACATATTTGACATTTCTTTACATTGGTCAAGGATCATATTGAGTTAGCTTCTTTCCGTTTGGGAAAGGTAGTTCGTGCCGGAAAATTCTATAATTTAATTATTAGACATTAATTCCGATATCTAATGTCTAATAATTGACGGGCAGAATTTTCTGGTACGAATTGGTTTTCCCAAACGGAAGGAACTTTCCGAACAACCCAATAGTTTGATTCCAATCGTTTGTATTGATAATAAATCGTAAAATTCTTCATCTTGCTTTATACAATTGAGCAGGTTAGAATGACAGTGGAATAAGTCAATATTTAGTAATTTGAGAAATGAAGAGTTTTGTGAAACTTGTCATATTACCGTTGCATTAAGTGGTCCAACTTGTTTTGCCATCTAGCGACTCCCTAAGTGAACTATGACATATTTGACATTTCTTTACATTGGTCAAGGATCATATTGAGTTAGCTTCTTTCCGTTTGGGAAAGGTAGTTCGTGCCGGAAAATTCTATAATTTAATTATTAGACATTAATTCCGATATCTAATGTCTAATAATTGACGGGCAGAATTTTCTGGTACGAATTGGTTTTCCCAAACGGAAGGAACTTTCCGAACAACCCAATAGTTTGATTACAATCGTTTGTATTGATAATAAATCGTAAAATTCTTCATCTTGCTTTATACAATTGAGCAGGTTAGAATGACAGTGGAATAAGTCAATATTTAGTAATTTGAGAAATGAAGAGTTTTGTGAAACTTGTCATATTACCGTTGCATTAAGTGGTCCAACTTGTTTTGCCATCTAGCGACTCCCTAAGTGAACTATGACATATTTGACATTTCTTTACATTGGTCAAGGATCATATTGAGTTAGCTTCTTTCCGTTTGGGAAAGGTAGTTCGTGCCGGAAAATTCTATAATTTAATTATTAGACATTAATTCCGATATCTAATGTCTAATAATTGACGGGCAGAATTTTCTGGTACGAATTGGTTTTCCCAAACGGAAGGAACTTTCCGAACAACCCAATAGTTTGATTACAATCGTTTGTATTGATAATAAATCGTAAAATTCTTCATCTTGCTTTATACAATTGAGCAGGTTAGAATGACAGTGGAATAAGTCAATATTTAGTAATTTGAGAAATGAAGAGTTTTGTGAAATTTGTCATATTACCGTTGCATTAAGTGGTCCAACTTGTTTTGCCATCTAGCGACTCCCTAAGTGAACTATGACATATTTGACATTTCTTTACATTGGTCAAGGATCATATTGAGTTAGCTTCTTTCCGTTTGGGAAAGGTAGTTCGTGCCGGAAAATTCTATAATTTAATTATTAGACATTAATTCAGATATCTAATGTCTAATAATTGACGGGCAGAATTTTCTGGTACGAATTGGTTTTCCCAAACGGAAGGAACTTTCCGAACAACCCAATAGTTTGATTACAATCGTTTGTATTGATAATAAATCGTAAAATTCTTCATCTTGCTTTATACAATTGAGCAGGTTAGAATGACAGTGGAATAAGTCAATATTTAGTAATTTGTGAAATGAAGAGTTTTGTGAAACTTGTCATATTACCGTTGCATTAAGTGGTCCTACTTGTTTTGCCATCTAGCGACTCCCTAAGTGAATTATGACATACTTGACATTTCTTTACATCCGTTAACGATCACATTGAGTTAGCTTCTTTCCCTTTGGGAAAGGTAGTTCGTACCGGAAAATTCTATAGTTTAACTATTAGACATTAATTCCAATATCTAATGTCTAATAATTGACGGGCAGAATTTTCTGGTACGAATTGGTTTTCCCAAACGGAAGGAACTTTCCGAACAACCCAATAGTTTGATTCCAATCGTTTGTATTGATAGTAAATCGTAAAATTCTTCATCTTGCTTTATACAATTGAGCAGGTTAGAATGACAGTGGAATAAGTCAATACAGTCAAAGCACCTTATAACGAAATCGAAAGTGCTCCAAAGATTTTCTCGTTATAACGTGCTTTCGTTAAAACGTTATAACGAATTATTTCGTTATATAGTAAGAACGTCAATTACCCTGACTAATATGGTCTGAACGTAATCTGAGTATGCAGAATTCCATATAATGGAGACAATCATATAAAAGGACGTTTTAGTGCATAAATATATGTCTTAAAATAACTTTTGTTTAATAAAAAAGAGCTAGGCTTTATGTATTCATATTATATTAAGCCTCCATAGTAAGGATCATTTTTACTACAAACAGAAAAGAGAAGAAAGGCGTTGATTTAAAAAGGAATTTCTAGGAAATCATATTTTTACGTATAAATACGTACAATTCATAACACAGAATTTTTATTTTGTGATGATAGATCTGGATGACTGAACTTCACATAATTAGAGTTTTGTTGTATTATTTTAACGGTATATCTGACTATGCTACACATAAAAAAATGGGCAAATTTAAATGTAAAAAAATATATATTGATTTAAATCTCTTAAAGGGCAGTTTTACATAATTATATAGGTTTGATGAATGAAGTTAACAAGATCTGCTTTCTTTTCTTAACAGCATTGTCTAGTATTGTACACCCTATTTTGACAACATACATGTTAATTTCATTCGCTAACAAGTTTTCATTGTGCATGTAACACACAATTATCTGTAATCTTCTGTACTTTTTTTTATGATGTTCTCTTCATCGAATTCTTCATTTGCCATTATGTTTGAATCAACATTAACATATTGATAAAATGTAAACTCGGAAATCAGATTTAATGGATAAAATCAGTTCATCTGTATTTTCCAATTTAGGTAAAGAAACAGTTTCATTATTGTTTGAAGGTGATGGAAAAAATCGCGAAACTGAAAAACCTTTAACAACAGAACATCGCACCAAGCTTTATTTATCAGATAAGTTTAATTGCTTTCAGCTCGTCTATTTTTGTTTATTTCGTGTCATCTGAATTCACGATTATTTTTCCACAAGCATCTTCCAGTATTTAGCTTTAAACGAATGAATAATTCCTTGGTCTCTTGGTTGCACTTTGGATGTAGTGTTAGGTTGTAAAAGAAGTAACTTTATAAATTAAACACAAACAGAACTCACATGCGAAGAGACGTTGAGACGGTGTCTAAAATAAGCAGAACTTTTCTTTTGGCTTTTTGCATCTATTCGTCAAAATCTAAAATCCATTCTTTAAAAAGGCATTTCATCACTCAAGCTTTTCAATTACGCATGTACATTGCAGGCAAAGAATTTATTACGTTTTTAGGGATACACCGTGGATTCTTTACTTTTCCAATTACAAGAGGTTTTTTTGCCTTTCAGAGAACATAATGCTAATGAAAGTCGGACTTTTCTTCTTTTCCCACCCTGACAAGTTTCTTTTTTTAAAGTTAAAGTTTTATCAGGCATCCATATTAAATATATCTTTTCAATCGTAATCCTAAAAAATGTTTGAGTTTTCGTTCTTCCATTCTTCAATTGTTTCTTCTGAAACAGAGGCTGTTTCTCCACATAATTTTTTACACCCAATTTCATATCTTTTTTGAATTTACTCAACCAACCATCATTAACATGAAAGTCTTTATATACAAGTGTTTCATCAAACGCATATGCTGTTTATTGCAAAATACTTCCACTAGTATATATGGAAGTTTTTGGATCTTGCATCTTTAAACCATACAAAGAATACTTCCTCCACATCTTCCTATTTCGCTGTGCATATACGTTTAAACGATGAGGAAACCACTCTTTTTGAATATTTTAATAATTTTTCCTCGATTTTGCAATTGCTGAGAGTGTTATTTAGAATCCCAAATATTTTCGCTACATCGCTTATTTTAACATAATTGTTGACACATTTTATAATTTCAACTTTCTCTTCTAAACTCAAACTTTTTTTTTTGACAGACATAGCCACTTTACAAAATGTTTTAAAAATTAGCACGCGATAAATTTACACGAAAAGCGCAAATGTCAATGAAATCAGGCATCAACTAAAAAATGACATAATTCCAGTTCAGCTAAGCTGTTGCCCCTCTGTTTATCTTAAAATACTGCCCCTCCCCCAAATCTCTCTTGGAAGTATTGAAAATATGTGATTGGCCGTAGAGAACAAGATTGAAGCTTATCTCATGTAAAAAATAGCTGGTATTTAAAAAATAAAATTCTATTTCTCGGCAATTTCTTAAGTAAAAAAAAAAGTAAAAAATTCGCTATATCGTTTTTTTTAATCAATTTTCATGCTCGAATTATTTTCGTTATATCGTGCTTTTCGTTATAAATATTTCGTTATATCGTTTCGAATTCAGTATTCTTTAACATACAGACCAACTAAATGGTTATGAGCATTTCGTTATATCGTGCTTTTCGTTATATCGTAGTTCGTTATAAAGTGCTTCAACTGTATTTAGTAATTTGAGAAATGAAGAGTTTTCTGAAACTTGTCATATTACCATTGCATTAAGTGGTCCAACTTGTTTTGCCATCTAGCGACTCCCTAAGTGAACTATGACATACTTGACATTTCTTTACATTGGTTAACGATCACATTGAGTTAGCTTCTTTCCGTTTGGGAAATTAGGTTCGTACCGGAAAATTCTATAATTTAACTGTTAGACATTAATTCCGATATCTAATGTCTAATAATTGACGGGCAGAATTTTTCGGTACGTGTTGGTTTTCCCAAACGGAAGGAATTTTCCGAACAAACCAATAGTTTGATTCCAATCGTTTGTATTGATAATAAATCGCAAAATTCTTCATCTTGCTTTACACAATTGAGGTGGTTAGAATGACAGTGGAGTAAGTCAATATTTAGTAATTTGAGAAATAAAGAGTTTTGTGAAACTTGTCGTAATGCCGTTGCATTAAGTGGTCCAACTTGTTTTGCCCTCTAGCGACTCCCTAAGTGAACTGTGACATGTATTTGAATATCACACTGAACAGAAATTAATATACGTTCAATGAAAATATGGTTATCTAGATTTTTCGAATTTTTGACTTACTCCACTGTAATTCTAACCCCCTCAATTGTTAAATAACTTCTATATGAACTTTGGTCTTATTGAATTGCATTTCTAGAAGTATTTAAATTCTTTCTTTTCAAACTCTAAAATTAAATTACGCTATGTTATATACTCCAACAAAGACTACTTTAAATTACCGAAAACAAAACATTATCATGCAGCGATGTATTGCTAATTATATTGGAAATGAAATTAATCGTTATATTAGAAGTTATTTATTTAAATATAATTTATTACTTACCCATCATACGTAGTATAGGGTAAGTCTTGTAATCGTTTTGAAAATCGGAAATTTTTTCTTGACGGATTTACACGTTTCGGACACTGGAGATTCCGAAAAACATATTTAAAAAAAAAAAAATTGCCGTCCGTCTGTGTGTCTGTGTGTCTGTGTGCCTGTAAACGCTTAAATCTCCCGAAAAAAATGAGATAGAGACTTGCAATTTGGTATGTACTTAGTATGTAATAATGGGAAGAAGCCTATTTCATTTCAATAACCTCGATTAACCGGAACTATTTTTTTCGGACTCTCGAAATATTCGTTCTGTTAAAAGGTATATAAAAATTTTCGAAATTGTTTATTTTAAGAAATGAATATAAAAGACAATAAAAAAAACATAAATTTTGCATAAAGCATGAAGTCGATCGGATAATGAGTTGCCGATATATTTGGAATCCTATTTTCCACACTCTTCGATTTTTCATGACCCTGTATTTCATCCAAATTTCACTTCAAAGGTATATTTTAATTGGAAATTTGACGCTTAATCAGATGCAATAAACCGCTAGTTTATAGAGTTATTTTTTTTGGAGTTATAAAGAGGTTTCTTTCAAGCAATTCAGTAATCGAGCCCTTAAAGTTTATGACGTCATCAAGCCACGATTTTATTTGAATTGCAATGCATTTTATAAGTAGTTTGCACATTTTTATTTTAATATTTTACATTATGCATATCCATGATGGGTAAGTATTACGGTGGCCACCAACGACTAGTTTTAGAAATGAACTTAAAAATCTAATATTGAAGAAATCATAATACTTAATTGAGAGTTGTTACAATGCATATGCATCGATTTTACGATTTCCAACATTTTAACGATATATCTTAAATGTTCTGATTAATGCATAGTTATTTCTGTATTAAATTATCCCCTTTTAAAGGTATTTTTCCTCTTTTGAACTAAAAGTTTAACGAATTTTAATGAAAGTTTAATGAAACGCATTTTTAATTATACCAATTGTCAGCCTTTTCTCGGTATTTTTAATCTACTGACCAATGTGTGATGATGAGAATGATTTAAAGGGATCTAAAACCTCAATTTTGTATAACATATTTAGCCAGAATCTTGCTTTTATAGATTGTGAGATCTATGACACCCGCGTTCCGGTTTGCGAACTATGTATTATTCAAGAATTGGGTACGTATTTTCCGGGCCAGGAGATAGATCGCCAAAACTGGTTGTCAGTTTCCAATCTCGTTTATCGTTGCCAATAATGGGCAAAACAGTCATTTGATATTGTTAAATATATAAAATTGTTTAAAATGGTAAATAAAATAAAATAAATAAATAAATAAAATAAATAAACAATAATAAATTAATAACAAAAAACTGTAAACTATAATAAAAATAAACTATAAATTATACTAAGAAACTATGCACTATCTATATATTTAAAACGCTAAGCGATTTCTTTCGACAATCCGTCAGAAAAAACTACTGCATCAAATTACACCATTCTTTTTTTAAATGAAAGATATTTGGACACATATTTGTTATCGTGCATTCGTTTGTTCGAAAATTTAATTAATTAGCTGTAATTTTCAATTAAACATTTACTTCTGCTTATGACGTCATAAAGACGCTAACTCCCACTTTTATTCATAGAGTTTATTCTCTGAACTCTGTGGTTCGCCAATCTTTTGACATTAGCTAATATGCTAATATCAACTAGGTAATATTTTAACATTGTAGTATAAAAACTTAAAAAAAAAACTTAATTAGCTAGAATATAATCATAATAAAATATCTAAACATAAACATATCAATATGAATAACAAATCTCACGTAAAATGTTGCAATTTAAATGATTCCAATTGAAACAAGATTTGGAGAGTTATCCCTGACGCCCAGCTAACATAAAAGTACCTATTTTATTTTATTTATTTACACACATATTCAAATTTATTATAAAACACCAGGTTGCCATACAAAGCAAAAATCGTCATTTAGGCGCCAAAAAATAACCCAGGTGCGTCTGCGATATATGTACGGATTTAATCAAAATTATTTTGGTTGCACCGCATATTGCAAAATTAATTAAATCCATGATTATTGTTTCTTTCTCAGATTAAAAATAAGAAAATTGGTACTTCTATATTATCCCGTCGACCACTTTTCATAACAAAAAACTATCGCCAAACTGTAACGCCAAATAAACGGGAGAACGTTGCCATATTGAAATATCAAAATAAATAAATAAAATACATGAATTTAAGGACACAATTGTTATTTTAATTAATGAAATAACTAATAATTCAGTAAAACATAAGGAAAATAGACGCAAATCTCGAATTAAAATCCACTTGATGACGTAACAAACACGTATATTGCTTCTGACATCAAATAAATCGGATTGCATTTTTGGCGTTTAATTTTACAGTTTGGCGATAGTTTTTTGTTATGAAAAGTGGTCGACTGGATAATAGAAAAGTATCAGAAAATTTAATGTTTAACGAAATTCAATTATTTGATCGATCACACATTTTGGTTCTTTTCCGTTATACCGACACCATGCCATACATGTAAATATATGCTTGGCGACAATGGTGTCCGTATAATGGAAAAGTACTCAATTTTTTCTTAGTTCGGGCTATACCAAAAACAAACATTTTACAGGTAACAAAAAAATGGCCGAAAAGGGCTGCTTCATCAGCTGTTATGACAGCAAAGTTGGATAAAATCAAATAACCTGAATTTTACAACGTTTATGCGAAACACCACAGAAAACACACGCTATTTTTATATAAGTAGGGTATATTTAAACGAATAAGAGAACTAACAACCTTCAATAATATAATGCATGAAAAAGTAAACAAATAAGTGATTCAGCAAATCATAAAAATATGTATTTCTTAATATAACTATAAAATGCAGAAAAATATTCTGGTACCATCAAAAATATTCATTATCCCGTCGAAATTCCGTGCATTATCCTGTCGTCCCATTAAGAAAAAAAAACTATATGTAAATTAGGTACTTTTCGGTTAGCCGGCGCCAGTAATATATATATATACACATAATAATAAACTCCAATGGAAAATTACTTGCAGAATCATTATCACAAAAGCCAAACAAAATCTATAAACCACATAAATTCAATACTAGAAAAACAAAACTATATACATTATATATATATATATACTTCATTGGCGCCCTGCTAACCGAAAAGTACCTCAAATAATTCGCCAAACTGTAGAGCCCAATAAACAAACGGAAGAATGTTGCCATTAAATCTCAAAAAAAGAATAATAATAATAATAATAATAAATAATTAAGAAAAGCCCCATTTACCAAAGTATCATTTATCAGTAACTTGTAACAATAAAATTTACAATATATTAATGAAAACAAAATCAAAAATAATCTTGGATATTTATTTATTTACATTATTTCTCTTAATTATGGAAAAGGAATAATCATCCTGATTATGTAAAGGAATGAAGAAATCATACAAATAAATTACACTTGAAAACATTAAAAATCTCCTTTATCTGTAGATTGATTTATTATTGTAAAAAAATTCTTCATCTTTACATAAAAATTGATTAGCTTAAAACAATGTATGTGTTTCAGAAGATATGGATTTGAAACGAACAATGATTAAAGAAGACATTTTAAAAATTTTGATCAAAACATTTTAAGCTTTTTTTTTTAACGTCGAATTTCGACGGTGCGTTTGGGGAGATGCAATGCACATGCGCATAGGAGCTCATTCAGTTGCATTATCACAAGGGGGGGGGATGTGTGCCTTATTTAACATGTTCTTTTATTGACTGAATATGAGATGAACGTAGGGATATGCTATTTGTATGATACTTCATAGGTTCAGGAAATTTTCTTTCTTGCTGTGAGGAATAGGGCGGTAACGTCAAACTGATTTCCATTTTGTTTACGGATTGTTTGTTTGGAGTTTGCATCGGAAATAATAACGTAATTCACTGGGGGAATTTGTTTTAAAATAAAATATTTGAAAGATTGTTTCATAACTTATGTAATAAAGAAGCTTATTTTACTAATATTGTTATTGTAATTTTTTCAGTCAAGTTTTGACGGGTACCATCTAGTAATAAATAAATAAACTATGTACTTTTCAAAAAATAAGGGTTACTGTAATTAGTATAATTGGCGCCATATTTGGCTCATTTGTATCTGACCTGGCCCGGATAATACGTAAGTACCAAGAATTGTGTGCAAAAAACAGAAAAAGCCAACTGATTCAGTTTTTGTTTCTGATTCTAATACAGAATATCCGTAAACTTACAAATATAGAGCACTTCTTTGTTATAGCAGCACACAAAAATTAATCGTCAAGTTATATGACATTTTATGAGATGAATGAATAACGTATAGTCATATGCAAGGTTCACGCTGGCTGATCACCATCTGCTAAATCGTGACAAAATGCTTTATTTGGTGAGAAAAAGAACGTTCAAAATTTGCAAATGGCAAGAGCTGAAATCTCCCCTCCCCTGTGTACAATCAATATCCTCATTTACATTGTTAAATGTTTGACGTTAATAATCACATTCGACCGTACCTTACTATTTATATAACTTTAATCCTGGTGAGAATCTTCCGCATTTTTGCGGATCTTAAATTTTAGTTTTGTAAATGTCGAACTTAACCCCCCCTCCCTCCCTCCTCAATTCCGAAAAAAAAATTTTGCCCATCTGCAGCACACAAAATTAGAAATAAATATGTTTTTCGATTTTTTAAACTTTTTATGCCCTATTTTTTTACTGTATTATAGAAGTAAATGATCAATCACCTAATTTTGCTCCACCCTCTGAAATCAGAATTTTTCCTTTCATCTTTTCTTCATTCAGCACTGAGCAAACAAAATTTAAAAACTTTAAAATTCTAATTTGTATTTTTTTCTACCTTGTTACAACGTATTAAAAAAAAACATATTATCAATCATCTAATTAACCCTCTCCCTCTAAAACTTTCATTACTGCATCTTTATTTCGCCAGATCTTAAATTATAAAATCTTTAATAAAAATTAAAAAAAAAAATTCTGCCTTATTTGGTGCTTTGTTGTAAAAATAAATAATCATCTAATTTTTATCCGCCTATTCCCAAAATTTCTAACCCCCACACTTGCATCTCCCGAGCAAACAAAGGTTAAATATTTAAAATTTTATTTTTTTAAATGTTTCTGTTCTGTTTGTTATGTTCTAGCAACAATAAATAATCAATTATCTAAATACCCCGTGAAATATTTCTACTCACCCCCCCCCCCCCGAAAAAAGGGGGTGTTTCCTAGGTATGGGTAGGCAAAGCAAAAGTTTTCCTTTTTATTGCAGTTTGGCTATTTACACCTCTTTTAAAAGACGAATTGCGAATCTTTATTTTAATATCAGCCAAAGCCACAGCAAGTGTTGTGCAGGCTTTGTTCCGGCACAAGATACCAAGCTTAATTAAAAATCGTGGTTGTAGAATTGGAGCTTAAGGGTACAGTAGACTTTGAAATTCGCTAAAATGCATCAAAAAGTCGATTTTTCATTTTTAATGTAAAAATTATATATATAATCGTATCTACCAAATGAAAAAAAAATCAAATATATTGATTTTTACCGGAGTTATAGCCATTTTAATTTTAACAGCTGATGCACCACTCCCCTTTGTTTACCTTTCCGCCATTTTTCCTTGTTTCTCGTCGTAGATATACGTAATCCAAAAGCTGGGGAAATAATGCTTACATGATTTTCTCGAGCTTACACCATGTAATTTTCATAAAGTATATATATTTCTTTATTATTGGCAACAGAGTAGTTTAACTGTGACCTAAACTGGTTGTTTCCCCGTATGTTTTCATATTTTGAATTTCGTTGGGAATTAGGGTTTTTTTTTTGGTTGGAGCTCGGTGAGCGAGTAGGTTTTCCCAGCTCTGACTGTTTTTCAGCAAACGTGGGTTGTGTAAGTTTATTAGTGGTGGTGCTTTGAAGTGTGGTTTTTGTGGTAATTCAAACAAGTATTAGGCCTTATTTATCAGTAGTTTGGTGGCGGAGAAATTTTTTTGACATAGAGTCCTCTATTGCGAGAAGATCAGGTCTCAGGATACCTTCGACAGCTATGGGGGGTCTGAGATCAAAATTAAAGCTAGTCCTGTTTTGGAAAAAGAAGACTACAATAAGTACAATTGGAATGACGGTAGAGAAGCAGACGAACAAATGGATATCATTCCTGAACTCCAGGAGTATGTAATTATTACAGAACGCCAACAAGGAAGTTTTCAAAAATTAAATCCTATTCAAGTGAAACATGAAATTAAGAAGACCTTTGAAAGACACAGCGAGATAGACACTTTTCGATGCACTCGAAATAACAAAATCCTTATAACGACGAAAACTTATGAATGTGCACGGGAAATAATAAGAAAAAAAATTATTAGACAGACAGGTCAAACATAGCCTAATGAACGAAAACATCACCACAAGATTTTTAATCTTCCGAATGGATGTAGATACTAGTACTT
Organism: Maratus michaelseni; assembly: GCA_963931845.1. Taxonomy (NCBI): domain Eukaryota; kingdom Metazoa; phylum Arthropoda; class Arachnida; order Araneae; family Salticidae; genus Maratus; species Maratus michaelseni. The sequence continues at coordinate 225,854,907 of OZ007596.1, forward strand.
CCCTCAAAGGGATTAGTCTGAGTGATATTGCTGAGAACATAGGGTTAACAATTACAATATAAAGAAAAAGAGCAAATTAAATGATAGAATTACAAAATATCATATATATAAATTCATATACACTGTTAAAAAAATAGAAAAGAAGTACCGTTCATCAGATGTGTTGTCATAATTTTTTTTTTAACATGTGGCAAAGAAACTCATTTTCTTAAGCGCGTATTGCGCAAAACTTGAAAAAAAAAAAAAAAAAAAAAAAAACGCCGGATCTTTTAAAACGCAAGCTTTTTAAAGTTGCGAAATTGGATTTGCAGCCAATAGATTATTCTATCAAGCGTGGCTTAACGCAAATTTAATTTCATTGTTGCACCTTTTTTTGTGTGTGAATTAAAAAATTTTCTTCCTTGATTATATATCTTTAAACCATCCAAACAAAACAATATATTATATATTGTTTTGTCGTGTTTGCGTGGGTATAAATACATTAAATAATGGAAACTGAAATCGGACACGATGCACATACTTTACTATAACAACACAAACATTTATATACGCAAAAAGTATAACATTTTCAATCTATGCTCAATCGGCATACAACTACTCATAGCCATCTTATTAAACACAACAACTCGTATTCCATAATCTCGTTCACAGTATCTTATAATATAGTTTATTCAGTTCATCGATATAAACCATAGAGTCAATGTCACTATTCAGACACCACATCTCCTCCCCCTTTACAGGTCAAGCTTCTTGGGTGGTCGGCGAACTCTCTGAGATCGTCTGGGTATTACAGTCGGGCTTGCTTGAACCGGTGGAGTATCTGTCGTAGCGGGAACTCTTGACAAACTACTTGGCTGTTGAGTTGGCGAAGTCAAGTCTGGAGTCGGATCATCCGTTGAAGCTGATGCTACTGGTTTCTCATTGGAGATCTGGGGAGTGATACTTTCAGCATTGGAATGTTCCGGCTCTGAAGGAGTGTCTTTAGACCTTGTTGTTGGAAATCTTCGATATTCATTTGATATAGAATCATTCTCTTGTACTTGTTCACCCACTGAACGGATTTGATCAACATGGCGTCTTACTAGTGTGCCTTGAACATTGATGGTGTAATGTAGAGCACCATCTTTATTAATGATTCTTCCAAACTTCCATTTTGAATTGGCTGATCTATAATCTCTCACCGCTACAGAATCACCGATGTCAAATTTTCTGTCTCCGAATTCAAATACTCCTTTTCGTATTTTTTCTTGAATCCTCGATTTCAGTTGAGGTACTAGTAAATCAATTCTGGTTCGGACATCTCTTTTTAAGAATAACATCGCTGGGCTATAACTTGTTGTTGTATTGGGTGCTTTTCTGTATTGTAGCAAAAATGTACTCAATTTTTGTTGAATACTTCCTTCATAAGTCTGCATAGCTCGCAGCGACTGTTTTACTGTATGCACATAACGTTCAGCTTGTCCATTACTTGATGGTTTAAATGGTGCGCTAGTTTTGTGCTTGATACCGTTTCTTCGCATGAATCTCCGAAATTCATCAGATGAGAATTGTGGCCCGTTGTCGCTGACCAGGATTAATGGCAATCCAAATCGCGCAAAACTGTCTCGTAGACATTCAATCGTTTTCTTCGCTGTGGTCACCTTCATTGGATAAACTTCTAACCACTTCGAGTGAGCATCAACTATCACCAAAAACATATATTCAAATATAGGACCGGCAAAATCAACATGTATACGTTCCCAAGGCATGCTGGGATATTCCCAATAATGAACTTTTGCCTTTGTAGGATCTGATTTGTGTCTGGCACAGTCAGCGCAATTTCTGGCTGCTTCTTCTATATCATTATCAATCCCTTTCCAATAGACGAATGATCTTGCGATTGCTTTCATTTTAACCATACCCAAGTGGCCTTCATGCAATTCTTCCAGAACACTTTTTTTGATATTTCTTCGGAATACACACTCTTTGTCCGTACATAATGCATCCATCTTCAATAGTATATTGTGCTTCTCTTCCGTGCAAATTCTGACCTTTTCGTAAGGCTTCTAAAAGTGGACCTAATTCTTCATCTCTCCACGTTTCTTGCCGTAATTCCCTTGCAGTAACTGGTAGTGTTTCAATTTGTGACATCTGGAATATTGTAATGTCATCTTTTACTTCCAATTCTTCAGAAGTTTTAGGCAATCTTGACAAAAAGTCTGCATTTCCATGGTCATCAGTTTTTCGGAATACTATGTCAAATTGGAATGATTGTAAAATCAATGCATAATGTAGTAATCTTGTAGCTGCTAATACTGGTAACCCTCGGTTTGATCCAAAAATCGCTACTAGAGGTTTGTGGTCAGTTATTAAAGTAAACCTTCTTCCCTTTAGGTATAAGTAAAACTTTTTTACTGCCCACACTATTGCTAAGGCTTCTTTGTCGATTTGAGAATATTTCTGCTCAGTCTTGGTTAAGGTTTTGGATGCAAAAGCTATTGGCCGTTCAGAACCATCTGGATATCGATGAGATAAGACACAACCAATACCAACTGGAGATGCATCACTTGCCAGGATTAAGGGAAGTTTCGGATCATAATGAACTAAGACTTTTTCTGAACAAATTTCTTGTTTTATTTTCTCAAAGGCAACTTGACAATTCTTCGACCATTTAAATTTCACATCTTTTCTTGTCAAACTATTAAGAGGATTTGCAATAGTCGATAAATTTTTACAAAATTTACCATAAAACGTTACTAATCCAAGGAAACTCTTTAGTTCTTGTACACTTTTAGGTACAGGAGCATTTAAAATCGCTGAAATCTTCTCGTCAGTTTTATGTATGCCATTTGCATCAATTTTATGCCCTAGAAAATTTATTTCATTTTGAAAAAATTGACTCTTACTTAGATTAAGTTTCAGGCCATGCTCTTTACACGTTTTGAAAAACTGCTCTAAAGCTTTAAGATGTGACATTTCGTCATTTCCTGTTATTCTAGCATCATCCATGAACACTTTTACCCATTCCATACCTTGGAATAATCCATCAACCTACCGCTGCCAAATTGCAGGTGCTGCGTTTAACCCAACATAAGCCTCTTGCAAATATAGAGTCCCTTATGAGTATTTATTGTCAACAGTTTTTGACTTTCAGGATGGATCTTCATTTGTAAATACGCATGTTTGAAATCTAATTTTGAAAATTGTTTTCCCCCATTTAAACTAGAGAATATCTCCTCCAACTTCGGCAAAGGGTGTTGTGGCACGATTAAATTGGGATTTAAGGTTACTGAATAATCCGCACATAATCGTATACTGCCATCCGATTTTACGACTGGTACTACTGGCGTTGCCCATTCAGAGCTTTCAACTCTCTCTATAATATCTTCCTTTTCTAATCTTTCTATTTCATCTTCAACTCTGCTTTTTAAAGCAAATGGCACTGTTCTAACCCTACAAAATACAGGTTTAACATCTGGTTTAAGTTCGAGTTTAGCTTCATAATTATTTATTTCCCCGAGTTTATCATCAAAAATATCTTTATACTCTTCCAAGAGATCTTTTAAGTTTAATTTATTTGTAGCTCTTAATGCCTTGATAGCGTTCCAGTCTAGATTTATCTTATGGAGCCATTCACGGCCAAAAATGGTATCCAAGTCCTCCTTAACAATGTATAAGTTCAAATTCGAGATTTGATTTTTATATTCAACTTTAACTGTAACATACCCCATAGGTACTAATGCTTCACCATTGTAGGTTTTAAAAACTATATTAGTGGGTTGAATTTTCTTCCGTGAAATTTTCCTAAAATTCCTTATACTCATAACACTGACTGCCCCGCCAGTATCTAACTCCATTGAGCAATTTTTTCCATCAATTTTTAAATTAACCATTATTGGAGGTCGTCTCGGTTCTTCCTCACGTAAAGTACCGTTATTTGAATTTAATTCAAATAATGGGACCTGGTTATTGTTTTCAACCACATCCTTAAAATTTACTTGTTTTTGCTTAACTGGTCTAGCATTTGCTTTTCTTGCTGCGAAACATGCTTTTTTTATGTGACCAATTTTTGAACAAAAATCACATTTACTGGAAATAAATCTACATTTAGCTTTGACATGGTCTGTGCCGGTGCATCGCGTGCAAAATAAAGATTTTCGCTGTTTTTCAGCATAATTTGATTTCCTGTTCCATTGTTTTTTTACTGCATGAACTGCATTTATTCCTCGACCCATAATATCATTTGCCCCCTTAAATGCTTTTTCCATGGCTAAAGCTATTTGCAAGGTTTTATCTAGATCTATGTTATCTTCTTCAAATAATCGATCCAGAATTGTTTTATCGCGTAATCCGCTAACAAAAACATCGCGTAACATGATATTTAACATATTGCTATCATAATCGCAATTAATTGCTAGTGCTCGGAGTTCCGTAATATATGTATTAATACTCTCCCCTTCCCGCTGTTTACGATTCAGAAATTTATGTCGAGAAGGTATAACCAATGGCTTTGGGGTTAAATGTTTTTTCAAAACATCTTTCAATTTTTCCAAGCTTTGCGCAGAAGGAATTTCTGGAGACAGCAAATTTTTTAATAACTGATACAATTTAGCACTTAAAGAAGAAATAAATACTTTAGCCCTAGCGTCTTCTGGGATTTTTTGTACATCTAAATATGTGAGAAATCTTTCAAAAAAACTATCGAAGTTTTCATATTCTTCATTAAACTTTTCAAATTGCACAGTTACTTTGTGAGAGCTACTCTCTTTATTCTGGAGAGCAAGAATCAGTTCTTGATTCTGCTTCAATAACTCTTGAATTTGTTTCTCCATAATTCAAAACAGTAATTAAAAAATGAAAAAATTTTTTTTACCTTGAGCCGTCTTCAAACAGTTCACTTTTTAAATACTCGTCGCCAGCTGTTTTGTCGTGTTTGCGTGGGTATAAATACATTAAATAATGGAAACTGAAATCGGACACGATGCACATACTTTACTATAACAACACAAACATTTATATACGCAAAAAGTATAACATTTTCAATCTATGCTCAATCGGCATACAACTACTCATAGCCATCTTATTAAACACAACAACTCGTATTCCATAATCTCGTTCACAGTATCTTATAATATAGTTTATTCAGTTCATCGATATAAACCATAGAGTCAATGTCACTATTCAGACACCACACTATTATTTGTATAACTGTTTTCAGAAACGCTTAACATTTCGCACCACATTGATAGCATGCTTTGCTACAAACCAGATTGCAAAACTGTAGTCTAAATTACTATTAAAGTATACAAAAAATCTTTCGATGACTTCTGTAAAATAACTTTTACATTAAATCTCCATACTGACAAAATTGAAAAGTTATATATATTTCAAAGTTAAGCTTAACAGATACTTCTTGATTATTCTCTAGGAGGTTCTGCCCCCTGTGCCTTTACTGCGCCAATCCGCAGAATTTTCTTTTGCCTGTCTGTCTGTCTTTCCACAATCTGTCTGTTTCCCTATCCGTTCTTCTGCCCGTCTCTCTAACCGATTGTCTATCTCTCTACACGTCTCGCTACCTGTCTCTATATTTCTCTACCGGTCTCGCTACCCGCCAATCTATTTCTCTAACCGTCTGTCTATCCGTCTAACTACTTGTATGTCTAGCCGTGACTCTATCTACTTCGCTATCCATTTGTCTATCTGTCTCACAACTTGTCTATCTGTCTCTCTACCCGTCTGGCTATACGCCTCTCTACCAATCTTCTTACCCATCTCCGTACCCATCTACTGTCTCTCTACTCGTCTGTATACCCGTCTCACTACCCGTCTGGCTATACGCCTCTCTACCAATCTTCTTACCCATCTCCGTACCCATCTACTGTCTCTCTACTCGTCTGTATACCCGTCTCACTATCCGTCTGTTTTTGTACCCGATTCGCTACCAATCTCATTACCCGTCAGTCAACACGTCTCTGTACTCATATCTCTACTCTTCTCTTTATCTACCACGCTACGCGCTTCGCAACCTTTCTCGCTACATTCTTGTCTACCGGTGTCTCTACCCGTCTCGTGACCCATCTCGCTACCCCTCTGTCAACCCTCTTTTTACCTTTCTCTCTAGCCGTCTGTTTATTCGTTTCGCTACCCGTCAGCCTACCTATGTCGCTACTCGTCTCTCTACCCGGCTGTCTACCTGTTTGTTTACTCGTCTTTCTACCTCTCGCCACTTCTTCCCAATATTTAAACAATTCATTTAATATACAGAAGCCGTTTATCAGTTATTAAATGCAAACAGAAGTAATTTATCTAATAAGTGTAATCAGATGCAATTTTTTTTAAATACATACATAAACCTGAATAATAATTCATCAGTTTTGTGTTCATAGTTGTTTATATCATTTGACAGTAAATTTCAACTTCTTAAACCTGAATTGTATCAAGCTTTTTAAAAAAAACCACAAGGCCTGTATAACTGCAAAGTACCCTGAGGGCTATATTAGCTACATGTTATTAAGTTAAGTGAAAGTTTCGTTATCGCGTTTGCAGCCAATTGCTTATGTCAGAAAGCTTGGCTTAACGCCATTTTAAATTCAGCAGACAATATTTGAAATATTCACTGCAATATTTGAGATTATTTCCTGGTACGTTTTAGCGCTAATTTTTAATTAACTGATTTTTTTTTTTAATCAATCATCGCGTTTTAACGAAATGTAGTTGTACTTTCTCAGAAACTTGTTCAAAAACTTTTCGAATACCTCATTCATTGTTGTATGTTTTGTATGTGCATAGAAAAAATGATGTTGACAAATGAAATAATATATATAATGATTGCTTGTGCGAATAGATTGCCAGAAAATATTTTGCCAAATTTTCTTCTCTCGCCGAGGTCATTTCTCTAGGTTACCAAGAACTATATACTAAAAAAAAAAAAAGAATTATAAAAAAAAAATTGAAACACTGAATCAGACGTTTGGGGAATTTATATGCCAACATGTCATATACGCACCACATTGGCACGATTTTTGTCCCCGCAAATTTGGCGAAAATTTTGTTTTTGAATATTAGTTACAAATAGCATGCAATAATAGCACGTGATTTTTTATTTCAATATAAAAGTAAAATAACGTAATAAATGAAATTCTATTATTTTAAAAAAGGAAATAAAAATAAATAAATGATAGTTTGATATAAATAAATGTGAATATACATAATAACAATAATTTATAGAATTAAAATACAAAATAAAAGTAAATAAACAACGTTTAAAATGTAAATAAACAAAGTAAACAAACAAAAGTAAATAAACAAAGTTTTCGCCAAATTAGCGTGGAGGGGGGGGGGGGAGGAATCGCGCCAATGTGGTGCGTATATGACATCTGTGCCGAAAGCATTTCCTGAGATTTTGCAAAACTGTTAAAGAAATGTCTTAAATACACAAATCAATTCACCACTTTTTTGAAAGCCTATGGGAACTTAAACATGGGGCGTTCAAACTTTGTGGTCCAGCAGCCATTTAAATGACATCAGACTTCGCTGGCATATTAACAGCTTAATGAAGTATTAAAAAATAAATACTTACAATTTTTGTAAATCCTAATGAAATATATATTTGGAAGTTAATCCTTAAATTACGTAATCTACTGGTGCTCCGATTCCAATACAGTACGCATATAAACAGCCATGATTAAACACAGAAAACAAATAAACAATAGGTGACGCACGCGTAAAAATTAAATAAAAAACCCGATTAAAAGATCTTATATTTTTTCAAAAAGCACGCGCAAGAAATAAATTAACAATCATATTTTAATTGCATTAGATGATGACGTCATACGATGATGCAGTATTTTATTTTGGTGGCAACACAAATTTCAGGAAAACCTTTCATTTCGTTTATGAAAACAATGTCGATTTAATTTTTAATTAACAGCAATTTTTAATCCAAAAACATGTTTTGACGAATTGTTAAGTGTGCTATGTCAGAAGCCTGTTCCAAATCCTTTCATATGGTATCTCATTCGTCTTTCTGCGTTTCGTATTTTCTGAGAAAAAGGGATGTTGACAGGAGAAATAATATATATGATGATGATGATGATTACTGTAACTTTTTTTTTGGAAGGGGGGGGGGGTAGGGGGGAAAGGGTTTCAAATATATACATTTAAATTAAAACTTTTGCCTCCATGCCATTAGTGTTGTTTGTATTATTAACTAATACCTTGTAGACCGAGCTTCATTTGAAACAAATGTAAAAAACTTCTTCTACAGTTTCTTTTAGGAGAAACTTTCGTAATTGGGCCCAAAGCCAATCGGAGCATTTAATATCATTATTGTAAATGTTATAGAGTTAAAACAATATTGTTGCTAGCTTTACTCTTGTTTGAGACCAGCCTTGCCTGTGTATCTGAATGGGGAAAAGTTTCGTATCCTATGTCGGTTGGCGAAAAAAAATTAAAATGCTGCCAAAAGGTAGTTTTAGCATCTTACAAAATTTTTCAAGAGAGCGGTAAAACATGTTTTTCAAATATTTACAAACATACGTTTATTAAAGCATGTTTTTGCACGATGCTAAAATAAAATTTTATCGCCATATTCGATATTTTAATAACTAATGAAAATATATAAACAAACTTATTTAACAAACCTAAAAGGCATTTTTGTGATAAATAATTGTTATTATCAGGGGGGTAAATTGTAAACAATTAATAAACGGCTAGTAAATAATAAATAGCATTTAAAATCTGAAAATGGAGAAGTGGTCCGGGTACTTTTCGGTTAGCCGGGCGCCAGTGAAATATATATACATACAAACACATATGTATGTGTATATATTTACAAAAGTTTTATTATATGTATATATGTATATACATATATATAAATGGTTATTATTTACAAAAGTTTTATTATATGTGTTTATTTATTTATTTCACTGGCGCCCGGCTAACCGAAAAGTACCGTGGTCCGTATAAAAATGCAAAACATAACATTATACGCTTGATATATGTAATTTTTTTTTAAATCTTTCCGAAAGCACAGATAAAAAGGTAAAAATCTCTTTTCCAAATGCCAAATAGAAAATATACAAAATAGAATGCCAAATATACAAAATAGAAAAATATCTGCAAAAAATATATATTTACATAATACTACATCTGCAAAAAAATAAGATTTAGAAAAAGTAAGCCAAATCCTGCAGATCCCAACAATCACATCGAAAAACTTATCACCAAAAAAGAACTCGCCAAATCTTACGGCACAGGAGATGGATTTTTCCCTCTGAATACAGAATATTAGTTTTTTTTTCTTGTACGACGGGTGATTTTAATATAATTGTTTCATTTTACATACTACATACCGTTTGATATATTGGTACTTTTATGTTATCCTGGCGCAGTTGATAAATCGCCAAATATTGTTCCTTTAACATTTTCATATTGAATTCATTTCATTTAAATGTAAACTTTTCACTCATTTAATTTAAAATACATGCCTTTCATTAATCCCATTTAAAATGCTAAAAAGAGAAAAAAAAAAGAAATAATGCCATAAATCGAAACCTTTTATTTAAACACCAAAGAATTTTTTTTTTAATTTACACACGCGAAATAAAAAAGCTGCTATTGCTGAGATTTGCGCCAAATCTCTAATACCAAGTCTACCAAGTTATTGCGGCGTTTTTCTTTCAAACAGAAAAAAATCCAGATTAATTTTCGATTTCTACTAAATTGAAATATATTTTATTGTGCTGAATATTAGTGCGTGCATATTTTCTTGCTCCATGTACTCCATGAACTTTTCAATTCCGATTGTCTACGAAAATCTCCCGCCGGTGAAAATGACGTACGCACAAAACTTTCGTGACGTATGTACTTTAATTGTGCTTTTTTACTTATTTTTGTAATATAATTTCTAAACGGTTTGACATTTATTCTTGGTAATAAATAGACGTCGTTGTCACCTTTATAGGTACCTGCTGTAAAAATTTGAACGAAATCCGTTAAATATTTTTTGAGTTATGCTTGACGAAAGGTTTTAATATCCATCGTAGCTATATATGGGGCAAAGTAATACTGCGCTGTGTATGAGTCTTCGTTGCACTCAGACAATAACGCTTAAAAGAAATCCAGGTAGAACTAGAAGAAGAGAATGAAATTGTTATCCAAAATGCCAAGAGATTTTTGACAAGACAAGAGGGACGAATGGTTCCCACGGGAACGGTGCTTATTACTATTTACGGCCATAAACTACCGGAATATGTAAAAATGTTTTATGTCAGGCAGAAAATTAGATTGTTTGTCGATCGTCCGAGGCGCTGTAATGTTTGCCAAAGTTATACGCACGGTACGAACAAATGTCCAAATGAGAAAAAATGTAAACGCTGCGGAAAATCTCACCCAGAAATAAAATGTAATGAAATAGAAATAAGATGTGAAAATTGCGGAAAACAACACGAGGCAGACAATATCGAATGTGAAGTCAGAAAAAAAGAAGCAGAAATTAAAAAAATTAAATACGAAAATCACATAACGCAAGCAGAAGCACGTAGACAATCCAACTCAAGGCAAGCAAACAGCTACGCGCAAAGACGAAACAACATGTGGAAAAAGAAAATATGGAAGGTAATCTCCATAAATTTGCTCTTGTTATAGAAGATAAGTTTCAACAGATTATGGATTTTATAATGCATTTTTGGGAAGTATTGGATAATCTGCAGCAGAAATCTGAAGCTAAAAAAGAAAACGTACCGGAGGAAAATGCTAAAGAAGCAACTGGAAAAAATAAAGTCGCTAACAGAGATGTCATGACTGAACTATATAACTGCTTGAGAAATAAAAAATTAAAAATGGGTGAGCAAAGTCAGCAAAAAGGACAGTCTCAGATTCATATAAATTTGGATAGTGAAGACATGATAATGGACTCGGTAGATGTATAACGATGTTGGAACAGTGGTGACGCTGGTTTTTGTTGTATGATAATTAAGTGTTTATGGACTGTTTGTTTTTCTGGTGGTTGTTTTGTAAAGACATTTTTGGGGTAAGTTGTTTGTTGTTATATTTCTTTTATATTTTGTGGTTGGTGTTATAATTGTTTTATCGGGTTGTGTTTTATGGAGAATTTTTAGTACAATGGAATATTAGAGGCATTAGGGCCAACTTACTCTGGCTTCATACTAGGATGTTTCGCAAGAGTGTGGTCTGGGCGTTTCAAGAGTCTCTGCTCAAGGATAAGCATAAATTATTTTTTAGGGATAGGAACATTTTTCGTGCTGATAGGACAGGAATTTTAGGGAGAGGGGGTGGAGGTTTGTTTTTAGCAGTTCACAAGAGTATTCCACTTACAATCATTAACCTGCATACTATTGACCGGGATCATGAGGCTCAAGGGATAAAAATTTGGTTTAAAAAGCGCTGGATTGCCATTATAAATATTTAGGCACCTAAAGGACTTGGGGCTATTAATTGGTTGGATAACATCAAAGATATGATAGGTGATAATTACTTAATTGTTGGTGATTTCAATATTAATTTTTTCAACTGGCAGACTAATCCGAAAGGTCATAAAATGGTTAATTTAGTGAACTGGATAAATCGGAATGATGTAGTGCTTATGAATACGGACCAGGTAACGAGATGTAATGGGGGAGGGAGTGGCTCTCTCTTAGATTTGAGTATGGTGTCGAGTAAGTTAGCTGGTGAGTTCAATGTGGTAGTTCATTCGGATCCGATGGGCTCTGATCACTATCCCATTGCGATTCAGGTATCGAGTAGTCTCTAAGAGGTCAGGAGAGAAATTTTGACACTGGTTAATTGGGATAGTGTTGGCTCGGCGGTGGCGGCTTTTGTTGAACATGTATATGAGGACGATTTGGATAAGTGGACAAAGACTATTACCCAGATTATAGAAAATTGTAAGGAGCGGTTTCCAATTAATAGTGGGAATCTTCCGCCGTGGTGGGGAGTGGTGACTCGTCGGCTGTTGGCGTTAAAACGGTACTATTATCGGAAAGCTGTTCGGGAGTGCCAGCTAGACTTATGGTGTAAATACAAGTTGTACAATGCGAAACTTAGAAAGGAAATTAAAAAGGACAATAAAAATTTTTGGGATACAGTGGCTAGAGAGGCTGTAAGGGGGCCAAAAATTTACAAAATCATTCGTGGCATCAATAAAAAAAATGAAGGGGAGGTGAACACGGAGTTCTGCTTCCCGAATTGTCCGCCTGACGCAACCTTCCAAGCGAATGCCCTGTCAATAATTTTTCAAAACAGTCCGGTGGTACAGGGTATTCCAATCGACTTTTCGGGGAATGATGGAATAGAACTTAAATTCACAATGGAGCAGTTACAAAATACAATCAGTAAGGGCAAATCAACGACCCCTGGTATTGATGGCATAAAGATGAGCTTTTTTAAAAAACTGAGCATTAGGACGCTGACAAAACTCCTGGAGATGTATAATGTAATTTTGGAGAAAAAGAATATCCCAGAGGTTTGGAAAGAGGTGATTATGCTCCCTATCAAGAAACCTGGGAAAAGTAGGAATGATGTACGGGGATCTATAGCGCTAACGGTTACTAGCAAAAAGATTTTCGAAAAAATGATCCTGGAAATTTTACTTAATTGGTGCATGGAAAAGAATATTTTCCACAGGAATCATGACGGGTTTATCCCATTTAGGGCTGTGAGGCTGCGGCATACAAAATTTATAGGGATATCAGTAGGGCTAGGCATTCAAAGCGGAAAGGTTATTTGGTGGCATTAGACATCAAAGGGGCCTACGACAATGTCTGGTGAGATGGGTTGCTATTCAAATTAAAAAAGCTGGGACTTGGAGCTGATCTTTGTGTTTTAATTCGGAATCTGGTTCAAGAGTTAAGGATTCGGGTGAAATGGAGGGGTTCAGCTGTCTGCTCCCTTCCAGTATCACAGGGGTCTTTTACAGGGAAGTCCTCTCTCACTTTTTCTGTTTGCAATTTATTTAGCGGATATTTTCGAAATCTTCGATTCGTGTATACATTGTGTAGTATATGCTGATGACATTTTTCTTTATGGTTTTCATGATGACGTGGTTTGGTTAAAGGGGGTCTTACAGAAGAATATTGCCAGGGTTATTCAATGGCTACAGGCTTGGAATTTGGAGGTGAATCCCAACAAATGTCAAATCATTAAGATTGGTAGGTGGAGGGAGGTAGTGGAAGATTATTTACAGGTGAGAGGTCAGGAGATCGGTTTTTCCGATTCCCTTAGAGTTTTAGGGGTTTATTTCAATCGCCAGGGGAACTTAAAGGATCATATTGCTATGTTAAGGGAAAAATCTTGAAAACGACTGAATTTGATAAAAGTAATTGCAGGGATGAGTTGGGGTACAGATACCAAACATTTACTGCGTATAACAAGGAGTATGATGGGAGCTCTGTTAGATGGCAATCCTCGGATTCTAACGCATGCTAACAAAACGGAAGGCCGGCAACTCCAGGTTATCCACAATATGGCTTTACGGTTGGCTAGCGGCTTGCCTAAGTGGTGCCTAATCCCGGTTTTATTACAAGAAAGTGGGGTGTGGAGGTGTGGACAGAGGATTGAGTATCTTGCTACCATAAGGTCTATCTCGGAAGTGAAATACCAGGATCATACGGAAATGCTTTCGAATGACTTACTCTACCGGGAACTAAATACGCTCAGAAGCTATGGCACGGATATTAATGAGTTGGTGAATTATAAGTGGGGGGCGAGAATCAGTGATCATTGTCGGATAATTGTCAATACATGGACATTTCAAATTAAAGACTTTCCGGACGAGGTGATCAAGAATTCCTTCCATAACTTTGCTCAGACGTACAAAAATATGACCACGTTCATTGCAACTGATGCTTCAAAAGATACTCATAGGACTACAATTGGGATGATGAATCAGAAGACAGGTAGTCAGTTGACCTTTCAGATTCCGCATATCAATACGATTTTCACGGCTGAAGCTATGGCTTTATTGGTTGCAATTAAATTTTATACGATGGACAGGGGGGATTATATGTTTTTCACGGATGCTAAAAGCGTTCTACTGGCCCTACAAAAGGTTAACCGAAAATCAGTTGCTATTACCACACTCTAAAATTGGAAGGAGTGAGAAGTTGACTCTTTGGAAGAGTGAGAGGCATTTTCACTCTTATAGGAGTGAATTTTATAAATATGCACTCTTTAAAGAGTGGAATTTTCCACTCTCTAGAAAGGAGTGAAATATCTCACTCCGTTGTCGAGAGTGACTGTCTCACTCCGTTGACAAGAGTGAGTAGTTCACTCCGTTGAGAGTGTAGAAAAACAGTTTTTTCCAATAAAACCACAAGATGGCGCCAGTTCTCGGATACTCCGTTATCGAAACGAAACGCCTAAAATGAAATCCTTTATATATAGTAGCACGATTTTAAAAAAACTGAAAAAGGCATTGAAATAATAAATGAATCAATAGAATTATGGACAGGAAATATATTTTATGCTTTACAAATTGCAGGATTTGCCAGTACTAAGAACAGTGTAGGGAAAACAAATATTTGAAGTAAATTTATGCTTAGCTGCAACACAATTTTGCTTCTATTTTATAAACAGAAATTTAATATCTCCGAATGCTAATTATTTTCCTCTTTATTTAAATAACCTATTCTACATATTTTATATCATTTCTAACCTCTTTATGAATATAAACAAAATATAACTGTACAGATTAAATTTTCTGTTATTTTTAGCACGTTTGAAATTAAAATGTAAAACATAAGAGAAATGAAAAACATTGCATTTAATCACTGATTTTATACCATTTATTATAGCAAAAAAAAAAGAGTATAAATGTGTCGGTAATAGTCTTAGGAAAAATTTAACAGCTATAATTTAAGAAAAAAAATACGTTTTTTACCCTGACTGAAAATTTCCCCCTAAAAATTAGTTTTGGAAAGTAAATTTGGGGGCCCCTTTGTATTTCAGTGGGTAAGCTTCGGCTTCACGGGCCTATTTGGTAAACACGCCCTGGGCCTCGGACAATCTTAATCGGGCTCTAATTATGGAAACATTATTAGCAAGAAAAAAATGAATGAATAAATAAATAACTGCTTTGTTGTAACGGAATTTTTGTCATAGCGGAAATGTACAGACGGGTATTCGCACATTTTTTAGACGATTTCGGCGTTGTTGTTTTTAACGTTTAAAATATGAATATTGCTTTCTGAAATAATCTGTATGATAATCTTGTTTCTTGATTCTAATTCTGCGTAATGCTTTCGATGGTAGAAGGTTTTTTGTAAAATTTACAGGGTTATTGCTTCCCATGCGTCTTTAAAAACTTTCCAGATTCGATCAATCGTGGTGATTTTGCCCTTTGAAAGAGCTCTTTTCAGCAGACCCAATGAACAATAAACCATAAGAGAAACGTCAGGTGACTGGAGGAATATGTTGAAAGGTATAAATACAATACCTGTGTGAGTTTTTAATGTTTTCAACGAATACAGCGGTAGTTTTTGAAGTATGAGCAGTAGCTTTGCTTTGATGCAGTTTCACCCTTTAAAAGTCATTGTAATAAAGAAAATGGCATTTTTTCTATAAATATCGGATGTAACACATTCTCTTAATAATATAATGAATTGATTGTAACATTTTTGTCCAATATTCTTATTTTGATTTTCCCATTGTAAGATAAATTTGCGATAGTCATAAATCCTTACATGAAACTTCGTTTTCCGCCTTGAAATGGGCTCTTTTTTTCCCTGTTTTTTTTTTTCATCTGGTATCTTTTTACTATGTATATGTACTGATTTTTGGAATAGCACTTTCCAATCAATTGTTACGTTTATTTCGCACTAAAAAGTTTTTATATTATGCGCTTTTCAATCATTTTAGACTGTGGAATTAGCATACTTCTGTTCTGAAGAAAAAAAAACGCATCTTCCCATTCACAGCTTTTTTGCATGCGCAATCTTGAAATAAGAATAAATTTGAAAGTATCAGACGATAATATAAATTACACATAATAAGTTGTTGTCAGAATTTTTTCCTCTAAAATAATTCCATTTTTTAAAATAATTTATCAAATTTGTCTAAGACATGTGCGAACAGTCTCTGTATTATATGATACAAAAAGAAGGTTTCAGTTTTCTTATTTACACAGTTGAGAAACACCGTTTTATTTATGATTTCTACACAAATTTAATAAGTGTGCTCGAATATCACAAAAGAAACAAAGCTAAAATAATGTAATAAGAGTTATTTTAATTGTTAGCGGCTGTAGCATGCTGTAGGTATACTAGTTCTCGTCCGATCGCGGTAGTCAAGCAGCAACGGGCTCGGTTACTACTTGGGAGGGTGACGAACAAGCGTGTAATTTCTCTTTTTTTTATTCACGAATTTTTTTTAGTCAATCCGATCAGGGGTGAAAAAACTCACTCCTTTTGCAAGAGTGGATAGTCACTCTTCTGAAAGAGTGAGTATCCACTCCTGTTCAGAGTGAATATTCACTTCTCAGGAGTGAGTATTCACTCTTTCAGGGAGTCAAGAATTTCCTTTTTCCTAGAGTGAATAGTCACTCTAAAGAGGTTGGGCAAATTTTGACTCTGCGATAGAGTGAATATCCACTCCTCCGGAGTGAATAGTCTTTCTTATTTAGAGTGCACACAGTTGAGAGAAGAGATTAATAGAAAAAGGAATGAACAGTATAACATGACTTTCATTTGGGTACATGGGCATAAAGGGATTGAGATAAATGATCGTGCGGACAATTTGGCTAGGAATGGACCTTTCAGCAACGTACGCATTCCGTGGTTTTCTGCTGCAGATTGGATGACGAATGTGAGGAATAATAAACAGAAATAATCTGAATGGGAGTGGGAGCAATATCGAAAAAACTGTACTTGTCGTTGTTGGGATTATGGTAGCATCGGACATCCGCATCAGTCATTACAGAGAAAAAGTGGTGTTATATTTGCTAGATTTTTAACGAAGGCAATTCTAACAAAGGCCCGGCGTAAGAGGTTTCTTGGTAGGGGGGTATCGACGTGTAACCTATGTGGATTGGAAGACCAAACGGAGGAGCATTTGGTGTTGAGATGCAAGAGGTTTTCGGGATTGCGCGACATAGTGTTTCGAAAGTTGCAGGTATCGAAGAATACTTCGTACGAGGATATTTTTGGAGCGACTGGGCGTAAAGGTGGAGAACATATAGCTTTGCTATCTCAGTTGTTGGATGAGATCTATATACATTGTCCGAGTTAGATTGACGGCGCTGGGTACGGGAGTATCAGGCCTTGGTTTGAGTTTTGACGTCCGATGATTGCAGGTTTTTCTGATTTCGGATTGTTTCACCTCTGGTAGGAGTCGGGTTCTTGCGGAGTAAGACAGCTGTATAGAAATAAAAAGCTGCTCACCGGGCCCATGGGCCAAACCAACAACAACAACAACAACAATGAATTCCGTTGCAGTTCTTTCTAGTTGTAATTTTAGTTTAAAAAAAGGTTTTTTTAAGAACTAGAACTGCCTGTTGTTAACAACATTGTTTTTTAGAATATTTTTAAACATTTGTTAGGGAGATTTACTAAATTATCTTTTTAATTTGTTTGATTTCTGAATGCATTTGTAAACAGGCTTCAGTTCAAAATATTGGAATCCTAAAGGCCGACAGAAAAAAAAATACTCGAAAATTTTCTAAACCCCCAAATAAGAAAAAAAAATTAACATTGATTAAAAATTTCTAATTCCCCAAAATAAATATATTTCAAGCAACATCGTACTCTAGCAGACAATTCTCCGAGAAAGAAAAAAAATATTTTTTTACTCAGAAGTCCTCCAATTAAAATGAAGAAATTAAAATTAAAAAAAATTCTAATTCAGCAAATTAAAACTATTTCAACCAACACCATGTTAGAATAGACACAATTTCCCACAAAAAAAAAATAAATGCTTCAAAAGTTCCCAAGTCCCCAAATTAAAATAAAATTAATTAAAGTTAATAAAAAAAATCGAAAATCCCCCTCATCTTACAATAGACATTTCACCTCCACCACTCAGCACCGGCACGGTCATCTCCACACCTCCACCACAGTGCACCACCTCCACAGCGCCGTCGTGCAGGTGGATCCAAACCCCCATTATCATGCTACTCAAAACTATCAAAACTGCTATATAGATTATTAATAATATTATATCCTTCACTTGTATCGAAAATTGTTTCAATATAAACTTTTAAAAAATTTACGAACATTTAAATCATTAAAAACTGTTTTTCTCAGAATCAATATTTTTACCGTTTTCATGACTTTAAAATGTCCCATGCGCAACACACTGCTTTCAGTTTTATTGAAACTTCTCAGAAATATTCTTTATACCTATGTAAATATTTGTTACTTAAAATGAACTTTATTACATGTATTTAAATTTGAAAATTTAAGAGTAAAATAAAACAATAATTAAATTTTAGTGAAAAAATCGGAAAAATCAATTAAATATATATATTTTTTATTTTTTTAACATAACTTGCTAAAATTTCGTAGTAAGTTTTGTTTTTGTGCATTCAAGGATGATTATATGAATTATTGTAAATGTGTCTAAAATCTGATTGTGCATGGAGCATTTTGAATTCTGGCAATTTTAAAATTTAAATATCTCAAAAATTTTTAAAGATATTTTCACCAAATGACATTTTTTTTCATGACATATTTTTAATATCATAACTAAATCCTGAAAATTAAAAAAATATATACAGTAGAGTCCCGCTATTCCGAACCCCGCTATTCCGAAAATCCGCCTATTCCGAACAGAGTTCAGAAGAAACACCGATTTTTTTTAACTTAAACAGGAAAAATTAAAAAGAAGTTCAAGAAAAAACGTACGTTTATTGTTATATAAAGAAGTTAAAAAGAGATATACATAGAGCCTAAGCTTGATGAAAACGCCTGATACTAAATTGGAATGACAGCTGGTTACTTACAGTACATGTCGGCTCCATTTATACAATTCTGTAGAACCATTTTTAATCACTGCTAAACATAAAAAATAACTAATTTACACACGTTTAAGAAGTAAAGTCAGTGCTTTTTTTTTCGGACAAATTGATTTTGTCAAATCGATTTGAGGATGCAATGTTCTGCCATCGCCGTATTGACATAACATCGTTTGATGTTGATGAAGCGTGTTATTCGACATTGCTTAAGGCGAGGTCAAGAGTATTTACCGCGTCTGTGTGTGATATGAGTTCAGTTTGAGCGTTAACCTCATCCTCGTTTTCCACCGAGTCGTCTCAGCTGACCAGTCCTGCACCATTACTAAGATTTCTTCGTCTCCGTACTCCTGGTGGCCATTGTCGTCAACAGCAGTCCACTCCTCAACACAGCTTTCTTCTGCGTCTTCATACCCAGCGATTTTCTTGATTTGTGGAAGAAGAACACAGAATCTATACGTCATTACTCTGTGGCAGCGGAAATGTAGTACCTCTGGTAGTAATTCTTGTAACGCGGGAGGGAGAGGGATAGATAGGGTGGGGTGATGAGTCGTCGAAGGTTATTGATCTTCCCTTCCCACTTTCACTGAACCTGTTCACCACGAGCCGATCAACGCTGCATAGAACTGACACTAGCAGATGTCCCCGCACTTAATTTACGCCTTAACAAGTCAATACGTTGATTATTATGAATGAAATCCGCATATTCTGAATTCCCGCTAAACCGAACAGTGTCCGGTCCGAATTAGTTCGGAATAGTGGGACTCTACTGTATTGGTAATTATAAAAGTTAGTTTTCAAAGTCCACTGTACCCTTAAAGAACGGTTCTAGATTCATATATGAGATTATTGTAAATGCGTCTAAAATATGATTGTGCATGGAGCATTTTGAATTCTGGAAATTTTAAAATTTTAAAATTTAAATATCTCAAATTTTTTAAAGATATTTTTACCAAATTTTGCACATGACATTTTTTTAATATCATAACTAAATGCCGAATATTTAAAAAATATATATTGGCAGGGCATGAAATTTCAGTTGAAAAAGTACTAGCCAAAAATTTTTTAAAGATATTTTCACCAAATTTTGCACATGACATTTTTTTAATATCATAACTATATCCTGAAAAATTAAAAAAATATATATTGGCAGGGCATGAAATTTCAGTTGAAAAAGTACTAGCCAGACTAAAATTTTTGCTCACCACTATTTTACATTCATTCAGACAGTAACGTCGGCCATCACACCTGTCCAGAAAATGAACTATTTATGACAAACTGAATTTAAATTGACTATTGTTAGAATGAGCTGTCTGTTAAATCTAGAATATTTTACATTCATGAAAAATATGAACAATTTTTAAAATGTTAAAAATTCAGGAGAAAGCGAATAATTTTTACCATGTTTCAAGCAGCTGAGCTTAGGTGGCGAAACCTCATTCACTTCGCACAGGAGTGAAGAGCGATCAGATTCGGCCTTGGAAGCGAAAAAAGCAGCCTTGGCGCTTGCGCGGTGCGAAAGAAGGGGAACCAATGCAAAAGGGGGAAGTTCGTTCCTCCGTAGGAGAGAAATGGAAGTTGGTGACGCTGCATTTTTTCTTCTTTTGGAAGATAAATGCCGTCGCTTGATTTTAAAACACTTCCTTGATTCAAAACACTATTCGCCAATGGCGAGCTGGCAAGCGGAAAATTCGTGCCCTGATATTGGTAATTAAAAAAGTTAGTTTTCAAAGTCCACTGTACCCTTAAAGAACGGTTCTAGAATCAATGTTGCACGCTGAGTCTTTTTGAATTTTTTTTTACTATTTGGCACAGTTTCTTTTTGCTGATTAGCCAAATTATTAAAGTTTGGTCAAAATTCACCGAGAACACTGGTCATAAGTGATGTGTAAATATGACATGAGTATAAGAAGCATATAAAGTATGTATGATATATGAATGACATAAAAGATGTACATGTACATATTACGTACATATGATGTATATATGAGTTATATGTGAAGTATGCTTGATATTACATTATGTATGTAGGAAGAATATATGAAATGAATATGACTTATACATGCCGTATGACTCATACATGACTTATATATGAAGTATATTTAGTTAACTTTAACATCCAAGGAAAATAATTATGACACTTAATGGCTTTTAAATTTTTATCCCCAAAAATAATACTCTAAAGAGTTAACTTATGTCTTGCCTTGTTTGGTGGATATACAAAGCTTTGGAGGGTTTATAGTAGTATCATATCAGTAAATCCAAGAGACATGGAACTTTTTCCTATGTTAATTTAAACTTTTCTAGATCCCAATAAAGGCGCGATGGTACAAATTTATTTAAAATTGATGCCTAAAGGTCTTTTCAAAGACATGTCACCTAGAGATGACAATGGGCTTTGGTGGTTTAATATTAGTAATCATGCGATAAATCACTAAACTGACAAATTTTAGAATATTTTTGCGTAAAACTATGAAATGCGTGAATCTATGTTTTGTATGATGTACTTAAAATTATGTCTATATGTAGTAACTTGGCCATTTCGATTAGATTTTTTACAGCGACAAATTCAGTAATTTAGTGTATGTATATTGAAAATTGTATGAGACGTTGGAAAACGACAAATTAGGAAGTTGTATAGAAACATCGATTTTGTACGAAAATGCACGTTACGCACAGAATAGTATGCATATAGAACGCTCGTTTTTTGCTTGCAATTACTAAATTTTTTATGACACAAAATGCGTCAGAAAGGAGATAATATCACTTTCACTAAACAATAGCACGAAACACTCTAGATTGAAAACTACAGATTGAGTAATGAGGATAATTGCACCCAATGACAACTAGTTGCTCCTTTCTGACGACTTTTGTGGCGTAAATATTTCAAAATCTCCAAAAACATAACAGCGTGGTACACGTATTATTCTCCGTAGTTGTGTGTACAAAATATCCTTTCGTATTAAACTGATGTTCGCTGTACAACATTGTAATTCACCATTTTCTGCATCTCGTATAGATTTCAAGTACTCGGTATGTCTTGTATGTCCTTACTTTGCAGTTAGAAGGGCGTTGTAAACAGTCTCATTGAATGAAGCATAGACATTACTCTTTCATTTCCGATTTAAATGCCCTGCGACAACTGTCAAGGCGGCTTGTTAACATTTTGCTGTCACGCTTTCACATTATCGCAACTTTGGAAATAGGCTAAAATGCGTTATATTTTTTTTTAGTTGAATACCTTAAATAATAAAAATAAAGCGTTAAAGCATTAACTTCAATTTCCACTTTCGCCAAATTTGTTTACTTTGTTGGCATTTCTCTGAAGCGAGATCACAATTTTGCTTAGCTGTTTACTTTCATTCGCTATTAAGTGCGTAGTTTGAAATAAAACTGTTCTTTGAAGAACAATATTTTCCTGACTTTGTAATTTACTGCACCTCTTAGTATTTATTGTCATTTATAATGAATAATAGCGCGAAAGACATCGTCAGTTTAATGGTAATCGCTCTACAAAATGCAACTACAAAAATATGTCCTAAGGTGCTAATTCATCAGACAGAAACCTACAAAGTAAAAACTTTGACAGTGATTTTGTTTCAAGTGACAGTTTTGGATACGGATTTATTGATATTAATATTATGTTTAGTAAATTATTCAAATTTTTGTGCTGCAAAGAATGTGAATCAGATATTGAAATATCAGAATCCCTAAAAAATGGCCTATATTTTGCATTAAATAATATAATTTTATAAAAAAAAGTACATATTTAATTCACGTAGAAATCAATACGAAATTTTTTTTAAACTTATATGTTTAAAATTATTTTTTTTTTTTGCTAGAATAAGTGCTACATTTTTACTATTTAAATGTACTTATTTTTGACGCATTATTATTTGACGCATGACTATTTTATATTTATCAATTTAAACTAGTATCTGATTTTATTTGTAATACTGATTAAGTTATATAATTAGTAGTTATGTTTCTTTTATTATTAATTATATATTTTAAAAATACAATTAAATCTTTAAGCGGCTTTTTCTCAAAATGACTTTTTTATGCTTCTGCGCATGATATTTCCGAAACCATTTGAAGTATAGCTTCAAAATTTTTACCCTACCTAAATATGGATATAACTATAAAAATGAATTCGAATTATGAAGCTGTGTTCAGTATGAAAAAAAAAAATATAAGGTTGAATGTATGTAAAACTTAGTAGTTTCACTAATTTTTCTAATTAAAAGTTAATTACTCTTTATCTAATTAACCGTCCACAAAAGTTTTAGTTGAAATTATAGTCCAGAGTATTGTGTTTAATTTAAGATAAAGTTTATTCAAATCCAATGAAATTTGCATAAGATATCATGCACGCAGTGAAATGTTATCCAACATTAAAATTTTGCTTATTTTGAAACCCACCCATTGAATTATTCTGTTTGTCGTATTATATCCAATTTTTTTTAACATAGTTATATATCACCTAAGTATACCCTGAAATTTTGGTGCTTCCACAGTCCTTTTTAAAAAAAATAGAATTTCAAACTCCTGACAAATTTCGCATGTTCTGCGAAATTTGTCATGTGTACAAACCCCATCATAAAAATAAATAAAACTTCATCCGCTAAAATTAACTAATATTTCAGTAAAACAGTGGATAAGACAAAGCAAACTGTTATTCTATTAAAATATATTTTCAACTCAAGTTGGAATCCGCATATGGAAAATACGAAAAAAATAATTTTAATACATTTAATTATCCTATTTCCAAACAAAAAGTGCTAAATATAAACAAATAAATAAAAGTTGTGTTGAATCTGTCCTAACAATTTTTAACTTGAGTATGTATGTCATACACTAAAACAAAAAAACAAATATCTAAACTTATTTACTCTATTTCTTGATAGGGGACGTTATTATCGTTAAGGGTGTTGAGCTAAATCTGTCCCATCTAACTTAACTTAGTGTGTTGTAGAAAATTAATAAAAAAATATCTAAAATTTTAGTTCTGCTATTTTTTACCAAAGTTCTACCAGCGTAAAAAAATCAATTACGTGTAAATTTTTATCGAAACAAAACTTTGACTATGACGGAATTTTCTGAAAAATTCATCAAAATTTACTCGTGGGAAGTGAGTTTAAATTGCATAGCTATACAATATCCCACCCAGCGTCTCTACTAGTATAAAAAAATCTATTATGCGAAAACTTTTATCAAACAATATAAATTTGATCACAGTAGAAGTTCTTTTTTCAAGATTTCTGTGAAATTATATTATATAGCGTAGTTATTGAAATTTTCGGTACTTCTTCGTTATCCCGTCGATCACTATCCATAAAAAGAAACGATCGCCAAACTATAGGATTTAACGCCAAAAATGCATGATCGTAACGTCACATTCACTTGAAGCTAGATTCGTTACACGTGTTATTACGTCATCAAATGATTTTTAACATTTATCTGTATTTTTAAAGATGTTTTACTGATTTATTAGTTGCTTTGTTAATTAAAATAACAATTAATTCTTTAAACGGGGACGTTATGATATTAAAAGAGAAAAATCATGGCACTAGCTTATTCTGAAGAATAGAGAAAAATTCGTTTGTGCGAAGTGAGTTTAACATGCTTCTGGAAAGATACATGAAGACGGAGATACAGAGGGTGTTTCCATATATTGGGAAGGATTTTGATGTTAAATTAAAACCAGTCATTTGGGGCCACCGTAATACTTATCCATCATGGTTATGCATAATATAAAATATGAAAATAAAACATGTGTAAAATGCATTGCAATTCGAATAAAATCGTGGCTTGATGACGTCATAAACTTTAATTGCTCTATTACTGAATTGCGTAAAAGAAACATCCTTATAACTCCAAAAATGATAATCATATTAACTAATAGTTTACTGCATCGGATTAAGCGTTTCATTTCCAATTAAAATATACCTTTGAATTGAAATTGGAATGCAATACAGTGTTAGGAAAACTCGAAGAGTGTGGAAATAGGATTACAAATATCTTGGCATCTAATTATCCGATCGACTTCATTCTTTATGCAAAATTGATGTTTTTTATTGTCTTTTATATTCATTCTTTAAAATAAACAATTTCGAAAATGTATCTATAATACCTTTTATCAGAACGAATATTTCGAGAGTCCGTAAAAATAGTTCCGGATAATCGAGGTTACTGAAATTCAATAAGCTTCTTTCCATTATTACATACTAAGTACATACCAAATTTCAAGTCTCTATCTAAATTTGTTCGGGAGATAGAGCGTTTACAGACATACAGACAGACTGACGGCAATTTTTTTTCTTAAAATATGTTTTTCGTAATCTCCAGTGTCTGAAACGTGTAAATATGTCAATTTTTTTTTCGATTTTTAAAACGATTGTAAAACTTACCCTATACTACGTATGAGGGGTAAGTAAAACAACGAGAAATAACAGGGGGGAAAATCTAGCAACACGTAATAACTGAAATATTGGCTGCTACAAAAATCGTCTCAATCGTCTCATTGAAACAAAAATCGTCTGCTTCTGAAATGGCGCGTGAAAGAAGCGAGTGGGTTGAAGGTTATATATTTGCTCTTTCCGAACAGAATTATTCATATTCCGTTATATAAAAATCAGGTACTTACATATTATCCGTGCCAGGAGATTGATCGCCAAAAATGGTTGCCAAGTACCAATCTTGTTTATCGTTGCCAATCATGTTTTCAAACACAGTAATTTAACATTATCAAATAACATTGTTAAAAATGGTAATTAATCTATACTAATAAAAGAAAGTTTCGCGCTGTGTGTGTGTGTGTCTGTTGGCGAAGGCTAGGAAAATCTAGCCCACCTAGAAGGCTGGAAATTTATATTTAGGTAGTCCAAACCCTCTCCTGGTGTATCTGAACGTCAGAATTTTAATATTTTAATTACCTTCTGAAATATTAATTAAAATGAACGAAGAACTCTCATTAAAAATACGCCTTTTTCTTCCGTTGGTTGGTTGTATAGAATATCTTCTCAGAACACATTAAATAAATCAGAGTAACGAGGCATAGATAAGGACTTATAAGGAAATAGTGCCAACGTGGATTGCAATTACCTGCATATAGCCAAGCTAATGTAGCGCCATCTACTCACGGCAAATTACACAAACGCCACCTGTTTAAGACATTTCCAGGAACGTTTTTCCTCATTATAATTATCTGGGTTTAAGGTTTTTTAAAAACAGGACATATACTATTACTAGTAAATCTACAGATCAGGCGCCTCAACGTCAGCTCTGAAAGTCAATGTTTTTTAATCTCACTTTTCATAATATTTAACATCTTACAATCCGCAAATCAATTTTTTTAAATACTACATATATATTTATATGCATATAAATTAATTCGAAGGTATTAGAAACGTTAAATTAAACACGGTTTATGAAATAATATTCTGACATTCTTATGAACTTCTTATTCTATTTTTTTAGATTAAAAAAATACATTTCTTCAGGGGGGCAGAGCCCCCCTGAACCCACCGTAATCTTATTAAATTTATATTCCTGATTTTCTATTGTTTGTGTGAATTATTCTAGTATAGCTTGAATTTCGTTCTACACAGTGGTTTTATTAGAATAAGCAAAAATTTCGAAAAAAATTTCATGTTATAATAATACCTAAATAGCAATATTTACTTACCTGCCAACCACGAAACACTCGCATCTGATAAATAAGTTGAATAATATATCGTGTGCAAAAGCAACTTATGGAAATGTAAACTGAATCGACTATATTTCACTTTTATCTATTGCAGAAATCTAGTGTTATTACAATTTTTGTTTCGGAAAAACAGTTTTGATGGTCATTCTATAATCTTTATTTTACCTATGTACATCCTGATCTAACTCGATGGCAATAGCATACTAAAATCCCCACAAAATAGGCTTATTTGGAAACTTTTAAATCTATTGGGCATTCATTCATAATCGTGCCTACTGCCAATTCACTAAATAGCAACCGTGATTTGGCGCTATAAAGTTTTTTTTTTTTTTTTTTTTTTTTTTTTTTTTGATAACCTTTTATGATCTCAGTTTCCAGTAATTGTGCTATTTCAGGCTGTATGGATGCATATTACTACGCTAATTTCTTTAGATTAACCATCTTGTTGTACGAGATATTATATTCTATTTTAAAAGTAATACTAATTTTCAACCACGAAAAATGCACTTCTCTTCCAGAAAATGAATAATATCTCATAAAAAATGTTTTGGTTATCAGTCTATAATAGTTAAAAGGTAACTTGTATCAAAATAAATTCTCATGCATTTCAATAAAATATTAAAATCGCCCAAAAATATTTTATTTTGCGAATAAAATACTGTAGCAAAATAGTCTGTGTTACTTGAATTTTATTATTTTGATATTCTTTGAAATATAGTTGCTAGGTTACGGTTAAATTAAAGAGGAAAATAAAAATAAATGCGTTTTAAATTTTGCAAAAAATGATAAAATAAAATATATTATATTATTAGAACGGATGTATAAAATTGTACCAAAAATTATACACCTAATTTAAAAAATCTGACTAATGTATTATCAAAATTTCAAATTAATTTGAATAATTTAAGACCTGACTTGATAAATTTTAGCCTTCATAACTAACTGTTTAAATAGATTAATCAAATGTGCCATTTTATTTTCAACGAATAAAAAATTTCAAAATCGTCTGAATTCCCATAGGCCCCATTTCGACATTATGACCTAAAAAGAAATGTTCTATATTTTCCGAACGAATGAACCAAATGTAACTAAAAACTATACAGCTAATTCCGGGTACCTCACCAACATACCTACCAAAAATCAAACTAATCGGATCATTTTTGCGGCAGTTATCGCGGAACAGACAGACAGACAGACAGACAGATAGACAGACAGATAGACAGACAGACAGAAACCAAAAACTTTTCGGGTCTCCACAGTGAGCCCCAACTGACGTTTCGGCAATGATAGAGACTATTAATACAGAAAAATTTATTTAACAGATTATTTTTTATATATTTCCGGGAATAGCAAGGGGGTCTAATTACTGGGTCTAATTACATTTAACAATTTTAACATTTTTTTAGCTTCACCCGTAGCATTTAATTGTTGTTTTATAAACATAATACCGCTATTTTAAGTCTCAGTTTCTCAGTAATATCTCAGTAATAATGTTCCGAACTTCTCCATTTAGTTCCATTTTTACTAAATTATCGTAAAAATCAGCATTCATTGCTTCAAGGTGTATTTCTAAAAAGCAATTGCCAGTATTTCCGAATAATATCCTAAGCCAAATTTCAAAGTAAGTTCCTAGCTTAACCAAATGATATTTCCAAATGATGTTTCCATATCTCAGCAACTATCTTTTCGATTTCAACGTAAATGATTCCAAACATTATAATTAATTTAATAGTCACCCTTTATAACATGAAACAAAATTTATGAGTAGCGGTTACCACTATTTCTGAAAAATAGTTTAGGCCAAATTTCTAATTAAGTTTGTGGCGACTCATCCGTGCAGTGCTCTCTAGCTGTTGCCGCTGTGGACAAACTCTAGAATCTAACTACCCTAGATTCGAGCAACCCATTCATGCAGTCACTCCAGCTGTTTCGACAGTGGACAAATTTCACCAGAGAGACCGACTGGTACTGTGATATGGAAGTACTCTACTTCTCGACACCCACTTCGATGGTTCTGCTTTTCGTAGCGACTTTTCCAGACGACAGGATCGGACGGGTTGATAAGATGCAAGATCTCTCAAAACAAGGCTGGACTCATTATTTATTTCTCTTCTGAATGGCAACAGTCGAATGCGCTAGTATTTAAAACTGGAATTTATTGACAAGAAAGGGTGATGAAGTCAGGAGAGCATGACAAACTATGCAAGCTGGCTATTACAGCCTTATATGGTCTTTAGCAGTGCAAAAAAGCACGTTAAATTTTATTTTATAAATATCTTAAATTAAACTTCTGTTTTGTTAGGTTAATAAAAGAATTGGTTAACCTCCATTCGTCTAGTCTATTCGTCTTCATCTTCTCACACGCAACAATATTAAGCTGTAGGGCTTAGGTTATATTACAGGTATACTTACCCATGCATGCCTCTTCGCCTCTACAAGTTCCTAGCTTAACCAAACGAACGAATTTTTAAAGATGCATAGTGGTTGTCCTAATTAGTCATTTGCTGAACGGCATTTGAACATCCCCCCCCTCCCCCTCCTTCAAGGTTTTTTACCTAACTATGCCCCGTTTCCGTATCTCAGCAACTATCTTTCCGATTTCAACGTAAATGATTCCAAACATTATAATTAATTTAATAGTCACCCTTTATAACATGAAACAAAATTTATGAGTAGCGGTTACCACTATTTCTGAAAAATAGTTTAGGCCAAATTTCTAATTAAGCTTGTGGCGACTCATCCGTGCAGTGCTCTCTAGCTGTTGCCGCTGTGGACAAACTCTAGAATCTAACTACCCTAGATTCGAGCAACCCATTCATGCAGTCACTCCAGCTGTTTCGACAGTGGACAAATTTCACCAGAGAGACCGACTGGTACTGAGATATGGAAGTACTCTACTTCTCGACACCCACTTCGATGGTTCTGCTTTTCGTAGCGACTTTTCCAGACGACAGAATCGGACGGGTTGATAAGATGCAAGATCTCTCAAAACAAGGCTGGACTCATTATTTATTTCTCTTCTGAATGGCAACAGTCGAATGCGCTAGTATTTAAAACTGGAATTTATTGACAAGAAAGGGTGATGAAGTCAGGAGAGCATGACAAACTATGCAAACTGGCTATTACAGCCTTATATGGTCTTTAGCAGTGCAAAAAAGCACGTTAAATTTTATTTTATAAATATCTTAAATTAAACTTCTGTTTTGTTAGGTTAATAAAAGAATTGGTTAACCTCCATTCGTCTAGTCTATTCGTCTTCATCTTCTCACACGCAACAATATTAAGCTGTAGGGCTTAGGTTATATTACAGGTATACTTACCCATGCATGCCTCTTCGCCTCTACAAGTTCCTAGCTTAACCAAACGAACGAATTTTTAAAGATGCATAGTGGTTGTCCTAATTAGTCATTTGCTGAACGGCATTTGAACATCCCCCCCCTCCCCCTCCTTCAAGGTTTTTTACCTAACTATGCCCCGTTTCCGTATCTCAGCAACTATCTTTCCGATTTCAACGCAAGTGATTCCAAACATTATAATTAACTTAATAGACAACTTTTATAACATTAAACTAAATTTATGAGTAGAGGCTACCACTATTTCCGAGTAATAGTTTAAGCCAAATTTGTAATTAAGTTTCTAGCTTAACCAAACGAACGAATTTTTAAAGATACATAGTGGTCCGCCTAATTAGTCATTTTCTGAAAGGCACTTGAACATCCCCTCCCCGCCGGCCCCTCCTTCAAAGTTTTTTCTCTAACTATGCCCCGTTTCCGTATCTCCGCAACTATCTTTCCGATTTCAACGCAACTGATTCCAAACATTATAATTAACTTAATAGTCACCTTCTATAACATTAAAGTAAATTTATGAGTAGCGGTTAGCACTATTTCCGAATAATACTTTAAGGCAAATTTGTAATTAAGTTCCTAGCTTAAGCAAACGAACGAAATTTTAAAGATGCATCGTAGTCCTCCTAATTAGTCATTTCCTGAAGGACACTTGAACATCCCCTTCACCTGGCACCTCACTCATGATTATTTTCTCTAACTGTGCCTTATATCAATAACTCGGCTTATAATGTTCCATCTCTTCTCGAAACCCGCTCGATTTTGTCGCACGCCTACTATACAGTACCGTAGGCAAGGTTGACCTGTCTCAGAGGATTTTTCCGAAAGAGGTTGCTCCCCTGGCGGTGGAAGCGGGAAATAAAAGATTTTCCGGAGCGTGCGAGCATGCCCAGTATACGGTGTCGAAGCCATCGGAGACCTTGGCCAGAGTTTCGTTTTCTAAAAGATTTGAGTTTATTACACGGGCTCGGGCAACGCCGGGCGGGTCAGCTAGTATAAAATAAATAA
The DNA here is from genome assembly GCA_963931845.1 of Maratus michaelseni. Classification (NCBI taxonomy): domain Eukaryota; kingdom Metazoa; phylum Arthropoda; class Arachnida; order Araneae; family Salticidae; genus Maratus; species Maratus michaelseni. The sequence continues at coordinate 225,885,913 of OZ007596.1, forward strand.
AATGTAATATATGTTTATTAAATTTATAACATTGTTAAAATAGTAAATAACATTATTTTAGTAAAATTAATAAATAGTAAATAACATAGTAAATAAGAAAGAATAATAAATAATATAAGAAATGGTAAATAATATAGCATATTCTAGAAAGTTAATTTTGTTAAAATTTAGTAAATGCATAAAAAGGTTTAAATTGACATTTTGTTTTGCGGCGGAAATAATTCTGCAATAGACTTTAATATGGCATCAAAAATATTTTTCCCTTCTACTGCTTGCCAGCCATTTGATCCATTTGTTTCCATTGATCGTTACCTTTTTACGCAATTTTGATGAAATGTGTATAAAAATGTTGTTTCTTACTGCTAATATTATCTTTTTTATATCTATCTTATTAAATTTGTCAAATAAAATATTTGTATTTTACTCATAAATGCAATACCTAAAATAAATTAACTATTTATTAATCTTACTATACTAAAAAAGTAGATTATTACCAGACACGTACCATGTAGCAAGAAAAAAATATATATAAGGGTTACTATAATTAGTAACATTGGCTCCATGCCTGTCGCAGTTGGCTTAAAACTGGCACGGATAATACGTAAGTACCGAAAATCATTTAGCAGGTGATAACTGAAAAAAAAATTGTCACATTTGATGAAGCGTTGATTTATCTAAATGACTGTAATAGAAAAAGATCAATTTATTACCGGGGGAAAAAAGGCCAAAAGAGTTAAAAAAATTGGCTCAAACACTGCAAAGAAAGTTTCTCTAAAGGATTTATGGTGATTGCTCAAAACAATGTTCTAATTCCTATTTTTAAAGAAAAAAATTCCAAACTTTTATCCTACGGACGATAAAAGTGTTGAGTTCTACTAGGATAAAGAGAGCAGCCATACATTCAAAAGTACAGTCGCATTTCTCGGAAAATTGACAAAAGAAACTGGAATCAAGTGTATACCGTTTAATAATATTTCAACCAAGTCCCCAGGTGTTTCATTAATGGATTACTGTGCCTTCGAAATATTAAAACAAGTAATATAAAAATAAAAATTTTTAAGTCAATTCCTATTTAGGCCAACAAAGAAAATTTTTATTTTAGCAACGTTTTATTAAATAATTACAATTAATATAAATATGTATATACATATGACAGAATCACAATATTAAGTGGCAAAATAGAAAGCGAATTTCCTTTAGAGCATTTGAATTTGAATTTTGCTTTTTAATCATAAATATATAAAATAAACCCGTGCAGCATTAATGTCCCACGTTATTTTTATTGAATATTTTTTTATAATAATCGTTGCGTAATTTTATTTCTGTGGCATCACTAATTTGAGGAAAATCTTTTATTTCATTTATGAAAACCAAGACCTCCTTGTCATAGAATGGAGAATTTTTTTTTCTCCCATATAAAACTAAAAGTAATTAATTTAATTTAATTAACGAATTAGTATTTGAAAAAACTGTATTAACATCCAGTGTCATCCACTACAAGTTTAAAAAATGTATTTGAACTTAAGTGGATGACTACAAAGTATTTTATTAACGATTGAAAATTTGAACAAGATATATAAATACTAGTATTAAAAAATGCTCTGAAGAGCACCAAAAAAGGTTAATATGTTTAAGTATGAAAAAGGGTTGGACAAGTGCTTCTAATTGAGCATGAGAAAGGAAAGGGGTTCCTTATTGGCTGCAGCTCACTGTCAATGCCAACTTTTGAAAAAATCATATTCGCGCTTTTTCATATAAAAGAAATTTGCGGTACTGTAGTAAAACTTTCCAACTTGCTTTATATGTCAACTGCACTGTTCTACTGTTGTACTGGGCGTGCGTCGGTAATGCAACTTTGTACAGTGCACTGTGTACCATTATTGCTCTACATACAGACTATACTACACTGTACACTCCTATTATACTTTTGAGCCTCCGTGCACGTCCGCACTGTTCTTTTGTACTGCCGTATTAAAGGTATATGCGCCTAATGTTCGTTTATAACTTACATATGCATTGCTGTACTGCATATTGCATTGTGGAGCCACAGCCACTTGCATATAATTTCAATCAATGAATGCATTATACTGTAATGCGTGCATATGTGAAATTGCTCCTGTTCAGAATGCTGCAACACTCTGCACTGCAATACAAATCAATTTTTTGCGCAGTTCTACACTGCAGGCATGCTTGGTAGGACTGCATGAGTGTTATACGCTGCAGGAACTAAGGTTTTTGGTACTATGTCGCCTTACATTCATGTCTAATCAAGCTGCGTCTTTACTGGCTACGTCTTTAAACTATACAATTTTATCGTAACTGTGAGTGATTTCATTTATATGGAAAAAGCGCGAATATGATTTTTTCAAAAGTTGGCATTGACAGTGAGCTGCAGCCAAGAAGGAACCCCTTTCCTTTCTCATGCTCAATTAGAAGCACTTGTCCAACCCTTTTTCATACTTAAACATATTAACCTTTTTTGGTGCTCTTCAGAGCATTTTTTAATACTAGTCATTTAAATTTTTTGATAAAAACTAAAGTTTTTTTTAATATCTTGAAAAGCAAAAAATTTTGCTATTGTCAAAATTTTATTGTTACATTGTTTTCACAACACTCGCCAAATCGTTGACTGTTCATCGCCAAAGTAGCATTTTTTCATGTCTACCTGATCTCTCAAATGTCAGGGGACCGTCACATCAATAATTAAATGGTGGTTTTTCCATAGCTCATAAAGACACTGGATTCTATAATTGTCTCGGTCGTATCCATGGACTGTTTCTGCTGCACTGAAGTCGTCTGCTATATTCTGAGTTGTTCTTTCAGTGGTATCTTTCCTTACTACTCTTCTTAGCCTTTCTTAAAATCGTTGAATGGGGCCGAATATTAGGTTCTGATAATTATAGTAACGATCACTTCAGTGATGATGCTATAAAAATTGAGTTTTGATTTTGCATCGTTATTTGGTGCATGAGACTGTTATTTTAGACAGTTATGTCGCGATATATATATTTTTTATGTATATAACACAATGTATATAATTCATTGTTGGCTCACTGTATTCAAATTCGTACCAAAAATTTAATGTACCAACACCACCAAACAATTGTTTCACTTTATTTAAAGGGAGTTCCTGAAATCAAGATTGGGCCTTTACGGGTGCTAGCTGCAATAAATCCCTAAACAAAATAATGTTTTTTCCACCAAAACAGTAATCTCGCTTGTGTTTACAACATTCGCCATATCGTTAGCTGATCATCGCTAAAGTACATTCGAAACCATACTGCACTCATCGATAATTACTAAATCCAATGATTTCCATTGTTGTTAAATAATTTCAAATCGTCAGAATTAAGCTTAAATTATTCTGCTTCATTCGTATGTTGGACGGGCAATTTGAAAAACCTGTGAATTCTAATTCTTCCAATGTTGAAGGCAGAAATTCTCGTTGGTGCTAGTACTCCAGCAGCATCATTAATGTGATTAGTCATTGAACGAACTTTTTGACTGAGTAATTAAATTAGAAAGATTTTTGCTCTACCAGCAACTACGCGTACAATCAGATTTATGGGTGGAATAGACGGATCTTTCTTTTGTTCTTCTATGTGCTTTATATTTGATTAGAATATTTTCCTTTGGTCAGCATTCATTTATTTTGTTCAATTTATCTTCATTAATAACAATTTCCTGGTGAGTTTCAGTGTTATCAGAATCTGCGGCTATCATATCAACGTCTTCATTTGGTTCTTCGATATTTTAAAGCTGGTTGTGCAAATCACTTTCTTGTTGCAACTTTTCAGCCAAGTCGATTGCAGCTTGTAATCGTTGTTTTGTTTCGCGACATTCTTCCATCTCTGAAATTTTTTTTCACATTGTGCTCAAAGGATTTACGGTAGAGTTTAAATTCTCCTAATAGGTCTTCTTCGCTTTGCCAAGGCTTGAACAACATCAGCAAAGAATGATGATAGTACAACTCAATTCCAGCGTCTGTTTTTGTGTTATGATAGGGCGTTTTCAAAACAACTGGTTTCAAAAGTTTTCCGAACAAACTGAGGTTCTTTTTTAATTCGTAATATTCTACAGACTTTGGTTTATTTCGTTCGTATTAGTACCTAGTGGCCAATTCGTATAAACACATGTTTTCCAATTTGTTCGGGTAATAATCATCAATAAAATTACGACAGTAAATTTCAGTAGATCGTTCAACCTCTTTTGCCAATAAAACCAAATCATAGTGACTTTCAGTTTTCTTCGTCGGTCTTTTTTCATGCTGGTATTTAAGTATTGCACAGCATCCCATAAATAGAAACATTTATGGCCAAGAATTTTGTCTACGGCTTCGTAACTTCCAGTTTTTCGACTAATCAAGTTTTATCTGGCAAAAGCGCGTAATCTGGCACCGAGACTTTTGTTTTCGTCAATGGTCTTCCAAATCTCTTCCTTACGATTTTTTTTCCGGTTTGGTTATATAACGCGTAATGTAACGATTTAACACCAAACTGGATGTCAATATTGGCGGCTCACATGAACAAAATCACGGGATTATAATCATTGATTCAAGTTTGTTTTTCTGATCGTTTCAAACCACATAACTTTGTAACATGGTGTCCACCTTTTCGAGATGAAATGAAGTCTTTAACAGAATTTAAAGTTCAATGTTTCACCAAACCATACATGAAAATTATGTGTAATAATATGCAGCCTGATTATGGCACATTATTCATGACCGTTTAGATGATAATAATGATAGATTTTCTAATATTCCGTAATCCAGTCTACATACAATGTTAGCGAGAAACAAAAAATGAGGTACTTTTCGGCTAGCTGGGAGTCAGTGAAATATATATGTATGTATGTATATATATGTGTGTGTGTATATATATACTTCACTGGCAGCTGGTTAACCGAAAAGTACCAAAAGATATTATAGCAACAATATGGATACAGTGTAAATGTGGATATGATTGAAGAATTTTCACAAGGTCGCAACAACCACATCAAACAGTTATCGCAAATAAGAGTACACTAAATCTACCGGCACAGGATTTTTCCCTTTATTGTATAAAAATTATTTGTTTTCTTATTTTAAGTATATATTTGTGTTTTAATTTTAATAAAATAGTGCTTAAAAGTTTGTAAGTCTGTAATTTTCAAATGTTACATTTTTCAAATGCTCATTTTCGTTTCAACATTGTTGTTTTTTTTTCAAGTGTTTTGATTCACGGGAATTTTATTTTGCGCTTACTATTACGCTTGGCGACAATGGTTTTTGTATAACGGAAAAGTACCGAAAAATATTTTACATTCAATAAATAAAAAATCACAATGTTTGGCACGGTTTGCATGACAACACGATTTGTAGACAACATCTGCTCGGTCAGTTTTGAAATAATTGGCGCATTAGTAAACATTTTGGCATGGTGTTGGTATAACGGAAAAGTACCAAAATAAAAGATACAGCACAAGCTGTACGGGAACGACTTAATAACGACGACATTGAAAATTGGGTTCTTCTCTATCATCCCGTCGACCACTTTTCATAACAAAATACTATCGCCAACTCAAAGATTAAACGCCAAAAATGCAGTCCCATTTACTTGATGTCAGAAGCATTATACGTGTTTGTTATGTCATCAAGTGGTTTTAAATTCGACATTTGCGTGTATTATTCATTATTATTTACTGACTTATTAGTTATTTCATTAATTAAAATAACAATTGTGTCCGTAAATTCTTATATTTTATTTATTTATTTATTTTGATATTCCAATGGCAACGTTCTCCCTTTTATTTGGCGTTACAGTTTGGCGATAGATTTTTGTTATGAAAAGTGGTCTTCGGGATAATAGTACCGAAAATTGTTTGCCGCATATTTTACGTGAATTACATGAAATTATGAAACACAATTCTTTTACATAAGCATATAAAATGCTTAGTGAGTTTGAACGTAAATAGCAGGAGCCTGTCAGGCGATATAATTTTCCAATATATATATTTCCTCATTGCCGATGAATATTATATGAGTATTATTTCAAATTTAATGTGAAAACCATGATTTCTACCTACGATTACTGTTCTATAACGGGCATTTACGCTAGTATGAAAATAAAAACGAATAAGCATGTTTGTCACGTGATTTATTTAATTTGAATGAATTCTGTTGCATACATAATAATAATATTTATTTAAATTTTCGTGCAAACGCGCGCGTTAGCTATGATAAAGAAAGAAAAGAAAAACCAATGTTCAACCGGAGCTTTACAACATAAATTCGATTTCCTCAGCGACTCTCAAACATACAAAAATAAAAAAAACCTATTCTAAGTTTTACCAAGAGGAAAAAAATAAAACAAAAACGAAGTTAATCCTTCCAGGTAAACGTTAGCTAGACTTTGTTGAACTTTGCGTCTTCATTTTTTCGTTCGAAGTTAAATAAAAAACTACAGTAAGCAACAGTAATTTTTTCAATCCTATCATTTTATTCGTCTCGTCGAGTTCTATCTTTAAAAAAAAATTACTGTCGTATGTCAACTGGTTCGCCAGATATTTCAGAAAAACGTTTGCATTTTCTATTTCTTAAACATATTATAGCAAACGCTACCGCGTTTACTATGATATAGAGAGTGTGAGCTAATAGTAGGAATTGAACAAGCTCTTGCGAAACGCCGACCAACTACGTTGAATGGACACTGGAAATGTGTGGTTGAGGAATGGAACAAAATTCCTCTTCCTGTTTTACAAAAAGCCCTACTACCTTAGAAACCCCACTGCAATATGATAGTCTACAACAAGGGCTACTAGATAGAACATATTAAAAATTAATTGTTTTAATTTATGTATTTTAATTTTGTTGTCAAAATCGTTCCCAACATGTGTAAACATGCTCTGTATTATCTAATTTAAATGTTGTCTTCAAAATTGCATTTTTACGTAACCAAAGGTGTTTTCGATTAAATAGAAACTGCACTTTATGACGTAAATCAGTGAAGCTTATTGCAAAGTTCCGATAAAAAATTTGATAAATATTTTTCCCAATGACAATAGTATGTCATGCACTTCTGCATTTCAAGCGATCAGAGATATTGCTAGAATTTTTATTATTGAAATGAAAATGCTTCATAAATTTGTTTGTATGCGTGGATATATGTTATAATAAATCGGTCAAATGCGAGTGTGTAATTCGCGCTCAAAGGATTCCATTCATTAAATTTATTAATTACTATTTATTAATTAATAAAAACTCCTACTACGCCTTAATTTTTTTTCATAATTTTAGTTTCAATAGACTCAGAAATAGGAGATGGGGGGGGGGGACATATTTTTCAATTATACTTTCAACGATATCTCTGAAAATATATTACCTAAAATTAAAAAAAATATGTATTTTTGAGTTTGATGTTACGAGATATTTCGAACGATACCTTACACAATATATGAAAAAGAAAAATTCAAGTAACTTAATTAATATCTTGGCTAATTACCGACAATTTTTTTCGAAAATCATTATCAAATAACTTTGGATAATTCTGCGTTGATAGATATCTCGAGCACCGGTCAACTGCCCCGCTTACCGGTCGAAATATTAAATTTGTGTGTAACGGAAAAATGTGTTTTTCTCAAAAACTACGTTTCCTAGGAAAGTCGCTATAGTTTTCATGCGATCAGAGATATTGCTAGAATTTTTATTATTAAAATGAAAATGCTTCATAAATTTGTTTGTATGCGTGGATATATGTTATAATAAATCGGTCAAATGCGAGTGTAACTCGCGCTCAAAGGATTCCATTCTTTAAATTTATTAATTACTATTTATTAATTAATAAACTCCTATTACGCTTTATTTTTTTTTCATAATTTTAGTTTCAATAGACTCAGAAATAGGAGATGGGGGGGGGGGACATATTTTTCAAGTATACTTTCAACGATTTCTCTGAAAATATATTACCTAAAATTAAAAATATATATATTTTTTTGAGTTTGATGTTACGAGATCTTTCGAACGATACACTACACAATATATGAAAAAAAGAAAAGAAAAATTCAAGTAACTTAATTAATATCTTGGCTAATTACCGACAATTTTTTTCGAAATTCATTATCAAATAACTTTGGATAATTCTGCGTTGATAGATATCTCGAGCACCGGTCAACTGCCCCGCTTAAAGGTCGAAATATTAAATTTGTGTGTGACGGAACAATGTGTTTTTCTCAAAAACTACGTTTCCTAGGAAAATTGCTATAGTTTTCCTGCAATGTTTAAATAAACTCCTACGACCCCTAATTTTTTCATAATTTTAGTTTCAATAGATTCGGAAATAGAAAGGGGGGCGGGGCATATTCAACGATATCTCTTAAAATATAATGCCTAAAATTAAAATAAATATATTTTTGAATTCGGTATTACGAGATCGTTATTACCGACAATTAGGTGTGATATACAAAAATAAAAAAACTTTTTTTTTTCCAGTAACTTAATCAGCCCCTTAAATTTTACCTAAACATATTTTTGAATGGCTAATAATCTGAAAGCATGTGGGTAAAAATGCTTTATAAATTCCAAGTTTGAACTTTCCATGTCCTATAGTTTATGAGAAAAAGGGCTCTGACAGACGAACATACAGACACAGGAGTGATCTTATAATGGTTTCGTTTTTAGTTTTCAAGTACGGAATGCTAAAAAGTACGAAAAAATATATAATAACTGGCATAAAAGTGGGCAGTGCAGAAAAAAAGCTAAACTTTCAGACGTAGGAAGTGGGGCGAAGAAAACACAAAAGCCTACTGTTTTTTTTTACTTCTTAATTTATTCAACAATAAATCTTATTCAACCTTATCAAATGTACGTTTATTATCACGAAACGTTCAATTTTAATAACCCCATTTTCTTCCATCTATCTTTTATATTATAATCTAATATCACTGAATCTAATAATCACTGAAATTATCTCAGAATCTATACAATTTTTAATGTAACTCATCAGCAAACAATTTTTTTAACGATCTTTCTAAAAATGTAACTTTTATGCTATTTTATTCCAAAAAATACTTTTGAATACAACCCCATTTTCTTTCATCTATCTTTTATATTATAATCTAATATCACTGAATCTAATAATCACTGATATTATCTCAGAATCTATACATTTTTTAATGCAACTCATCAGCAAACAATTTTTTTAACGATCTTTCTAAAAATGTAACTTTTATGCTATTTTATTCGAAAAAATAATTTTGAATACAACCCCATTTTCTTCCATCTATCTTTTATATTATAATCTAATATCACTGAATCTAATAATCACTAAAATTATCTCAGAATCTATACATTTTTTAATGTAACTCATCAGCAAACAACTTTTTTAAACGAGCTTTCTAAAAATGTAACTTTTATGCTATTTTATTCGAAAAAATAATTTTGAATACAACCCCATTTTCTTCCATCTATCTTTTATATTATAATCTAATATCACTGAATCTAATAATCACTGAAATTATCTTAGAATCCATACATTTTTTAATGTAACTCATCAGCAAACAATTTTTTTAACGATCTTTATAAAAATGTAACTTTTATGCTATTTTATTCGAAAAAATAATTTTGAATACACCCCCATTTTCTTTCATCTATCTTTTATATTATAATATAATATCAGAATCTCGTATAAATCCTCTTACAATACTTTATAAGATGGAATAATTACTCCACAAATCTTTTTTTTTTTTTTTTACTTAATATATTAAAGCAATTGTATTTAAAAATGCGCATGATTAATTTTTAACGGATATTTTTGAAATTTCATAGGTGAAATTCGCTTTCATAACGTTGAAAATAATTTTGCTTTGGACAATATTCTTTTATCATTAATTTGGAAAAAAAAATCTTCTTACTTGAACATTAATGAAATTTCATTTTCGGAACTGTTTCCAAAAATAGATTTATTTACACATCAAAAAAATATTCTATTTAAAGCAAACTGGAAGTGCTTTTATTTCTAATTAACTGAAAACTTTCTTTTATGTGCATATTAGCGATTATTTATAATGTACTCATACAAACTCAAATTTTCTAAGAATGACACTAACATTTCCTGCGTTTCTGGGAACGATTTCAGACGATAAAATGTTCGTTTGATTTTGAATGAAATTTTATTATAAACATTGGCAAACTGCGATCGATTTCTATTTCTACGGAAAAGAAAAAAGGTTAAAAAAATTAGAAGCAGTATATATTTCTAATTAAAGGAAGCCACATTCTATAATACGAAGAATTAGAAATTTCTGGTAAAACATTAGCAAATGTTTACTAATATCTCAAACACTTCCGCGTTAACTTTGACGATAGTTCCTGGACAATAATTCAGGCAATAAACTTTTGGTCGAATTTTTATAAAATCTCATTACCATCCATACTGGAAAAGAAAGATTAATTTCTTCGTTTAAAAAAATATTTTCTTTAAATGAAATTTAAAATGTTTTTTATTACGGAAAAGCATCTTTATAATGCGCATTGCTGTTTTTAAGTGCGTTCATAATTATATAAATACGTCGCACCTATAGTCGTGTCTGGTCCGTCCGCTTGTCCATCCGTATATAACAGCGTAAAAACTGCCCAACCGAATGGTTTGAAATTTAACATATATAGTCGTTGCAGACTTTTGTCGAGTCATTTCAAATTTTCTGAAAATTGAATCAACACTTCAAAAGATATTAATAAAAGCTTTCTTTATTCTATTAAATTTTATCATACGTAATCTATATAGTAAAAGCACAAGTCATGGGACTGAGGAAAACAAATACGGGCTAACAACATCTTTTTCCATATGGCAAGCGGACATTTGTATTCAAAATTATTTTTTCGAATAAAATAGCATAGAAGTTACATTTTTAGAAAGATCGTTAAAAAAAATTGTTTGCTGATGAGTTACATTAAAAAATGTATAGATTCTGAGATAATTTCAGTGAAAATTAGGTTAACATCCAAATATACACATTTTTCATTGTTATCTCGCTGTATTCAAATTCGTACCAAAAGTTGTATGTTCCAACACCACCAAACAATTGTTTCACTTTGTTCAATGGCAGTTACGGAAATCAAAATTGGACATTTACGGGTACTAGCTGCAATAAATCCTCCAGACAAAATACTGTTTTTGCCACCAAAACTGTAATCTCGCTTGTTTTTACAACATTCGCCAAATCGTAAGCTGATCATCGCCAAAGTAGCATTCGAAACCAAACTGCACTCATCGATAATTACTAAATCCAATGATTTCCATTGTTGCTTAAATAATTTCAAATCGTCAGAATGAAACTTAAATTATTCTGCTTCATTCGTATGTTGTACGGGCAATTTGAAAAACGTATGAATTGTACTTCTTCTAATGCTGACGGCAGCAATTCCCGTTGGTGCTAATACTGCAGCAGCATCATTATTGTAATTACTCATTAAACGAACTTACTGACTGAGTAATTAAATTAGAAAGCTTTTTCTTGTACCAGCAACTCCGCTGACAATCAGATTTATGGGTGGAATAGACGGGTCTTTCTTTTATTCTTCTATCTGCTTTATAATTGATTCAAATATTTTCCTTTGGTCAGCATTCATTTTTCTTGTTCAATTTATCTTTATTAATAACAATATCTTGGTGAGTTTCAAAGTTATCAAAATCTACGGCTATCACATCAACGTCTTCATTTGGTTCTTCGATATTTTCAATCTGGTCGTGCAAATCACTTTCTTGTTGCAACTTTTCAGCCAAGTCGACTACAGCTTGTAACCGTTGTTTTGCGACATTCGTTCACGACATTCATTTACGGCATTCGTAGTCGTTTGCGACATTCTTCCATTTCTGGAAAAAATTTCACATTGTGCTCAAAGGATTCACGGTAGTTTAAATTCTCCCAATAGGTCTTATTCGTTTCGCCAAGGCTTGAACAACATCAGCAATGAATGATTGTACAACTCAATTCCAGCGTCCGTTTTCGTGTTATGATTGGAAGTTTTCAAAACAACTGGTTTCAAACGTTTTATGAACCAACTGAGGTATTTTTTTTTTAATTCGTAATATTCTACAGACTTTGGTTTATTCCGTTCGTATTAGTACCTAGTGGCCAATTCGTATAAACACATGTTTTCCAATTTGTCATGTCGATTTGGGTAATAATAATCAATCAAATTCCGACAGTAAATTTCAGTAGATCGTTCATCCTCTTTTGCCAATAAAACCAAATCATGGTGACTTTCAGCTTTCTTCGTCGGTCTTTTTTCATGCTGGTACTTAAGTATTGCACAGCATCCCATGAATAGAAACATTTATGGCCAAGAATTTTGTCAACGGCTTCGTAACTTCCAGTTTCTCGACTAATCCTGTTTTTTTCTGGCAAAAGCGCGTAATCTGGCACGAAGAATTTAGTTTTTGTCAATGGACTGCCAAATCGCTTCACTACGATTTTTTCCCGGTTTGGTTATATAACGGGTAATATAACGATTTAACTCCAAACTGGGTGTCAATATTGGCGGCTCACATGAACAAAATCGCGGGATTATAATCATTAATCCAAGTTTGTTTTTCTGATCGTTTCAAATCATATAACTTTGTTTCATAGTGTCTACCTTTTCGAGATAAAACGCAGTCTTTAAAAGAATTTAAAGTTCAATGTTCCACCAAACCATGCTTGAAAATTATGTGTAAGAATATGCAGCCTGATTATGGCACATTATTCATGACCTTTTAGATGAGAATAATGATAGATTTTTTAATCTTCCATAATCGAGTCTACAGCCAATGTTATACGAGAAACAAAAAAATTAGGTACTTTTCGGTTAGCCGAGAGCCAGTGAAATATATATATATATATATATATATATATGTGTGTGTGTGTGTGTGTGTGTATACATATATATATACTTCACTGGCACCTGGTTAACCGAAAAGTACCAAAAATATAATAGCGACAATATGGATACAGTGTAAATGTGGATATGATTAAAGGTTTTTCACAAAATACACTTCATTGCATAAAATTGTATAAACTAAATTACGCCTATTGGCTAATTTATATAACCCAATTACGGAAAATTACTTAATATTTTTAAAAATCTCCGCATTGGCGAACGTATTGCAATTGATAAGCAAACGGACATGAAGCATAAATTCTTAAGTGAGTTAAGCTGTTTTTGTCAAGGAAGATGAAATACATAACAAAAAATATGTGAAATGTTACCATGACCTTAAAAGTTCTTGATTTGTCTATTGGAATCTTCCGATTTGGCGAAGGATTATAGATGAAAATGGCGTCAAAATAGATGACATATCTGAAAATAATAAAACACAGTGTGTCCATTCTGGTACGAACACATCCATATTACAACAATGGATTAGTACTTCCATTTTTGCAGAGAAAAAAGAAATAATGAAATATATTCAGACACGTGGCTTTTTTGGAGGTAATGTTTTTAATTTTCAGATTTCTGCCCTTTTTTATCTATACTAATATTATAAAGTAGTAAAGATTGTTTGTAGGGGGAATCTCTGGAACTACTAAAGCGATTTCAAAAGTGATGGTGGCAAATTGATAGTGACAATCCCTGCTCCAACATAGGCTATATTTTATGTCGGTGCCACTACCCCCAGGGGGGTGCAGAAGCGAAAAATGTTCTAAAATTTCGATTTTTTTTATATTGAAGTAGCTAGAAACATGAAATTTGGTATGGTAGTTACTTATAAGATGTAAATGCTCTCTAAGAACAAATTCTAATAAACTTCGAAATTTAAAAGGGTGAAATGTGCGAAAAGCGTTCTAAAAACATTCTAAATTACAATTTCTATGAAATATCTGGAACTACAGAACAGTTTTCAAAAGTGATGGTGGCAAATTAATGGTGACAGTCCCTGCTCCAACATAGGCTATATTTTATGTCGGTGCCACTACCCCTGGGGGGGGGGGGGGTGCAGAAGCGAAAAACGTTCTGAAATTTTGATTTTTTTTTATACTGAAGAAGCTAGAAACATGAAATTTGGCATGGTAGTTACTTATAAGATGTAAATGCTCTCTAAGAACAAATTCTAATAAAATTCGAAATTTTAAAGATGTGAGATGAGCGAAAAGCGTTCTAAAATCATTCTAAATTACAATTTCTATGGAATCTCTGGAACTACAGAACCGATTTCAAAAGTGATGGTGGCAATCCCTGCTCCAACATCCTCTTTAATATAAAACTATGCGTTGCTGACGACTGGGTTTTTCGCTAATCTTTGCCACAGATTAATCTCGGAAAATGAAACTTTTGACGTTGCTGAAAAAAATAATAGCTCAAAAAATATTTGTCAGAAGATTGTTAGACAAACTGCGTTTGAAAGATAAAAAGTTGTATATTTCTTGATATAAATTTCACATCTAATGATTATGCCATTTTTCAAATATTGAATTTCAAAAATTATCAAATTTCACAATGGAGTACCATAGCGAAACCTTCACGCGTAAAAAGATAATGATAAGGGCGACGTGCCCTGACGTGTATATTGTCTACAGCACTAGTCACAAATTATAGTAGCCTTATCATTATGTTAAAATATAAAAGTGAATTATGAAATGTCAATATTTTTTTTGATTAAAGGTTCGTTAAGAGAAATTGATCAGCGTAGCGGGCGTATCTTTCTAGTAAGTGAATAAAAATTCATATTTACTGTGACGTCTCGAGAATATTGGGCACTTTTCCATTATACAAACACCATGCCAAAATGTATGCTAATGCGCCAACTATTTCAACCCTGACCATGAAAAGGATTTTTGGTACTTCTCTATTATCCCGTCGACCACTTTTCATAACAAAAAACTATCGCCAAACTATAAAATTAAACGCCAAAAATGCCGTCCCATTTACTTGATGTCAGAAGCATTATACATGTTTGTTATGTCATCAAGTGGTTTTTAATTCGACATTTGCATGTATTTTTTATTATGTTTTACTGATTTATTAGTTATTTCATTAATTAAAATAACAATTGTGTCCTTAAATTCTTATATTTTATTTATTTATTTATTTTTATACTCCAATGGCAACGTTCTCCCGTTTATTTGGCGTTACAGTTTGGCGATAGTCTTTTGTTATGAAAAGTGGTCGACCGGATAATAGAGAAGTACCGGATTTTTATTGTAAACTGTACCAAACATTGTGATTTGCTATTTATGGTACGTGAATCACTTTTTATTGTTATTATTAAACCATAAACTTGCAAAACATTTAAATTTTCTATTTTTTGCATCAAAGATATTTTCTACAGACTTTAACTACTGAGGTTGAGATGGATTTTACTATTTGGCAATTGCCAGATGATGAGAAAGCAGCGATAAATTTGTTTCAGGAATTTGGATTTCTGTATAAAAAGAAGTTTTGTTCAGAAAAAAAGAAAAACGATGATATGAAATTTTGGATGTGTGTTGTTATGAATCTTAAATATAAGATGTACCAAAAAATAATCAACTTTAGAACATCACGACATTTATTAATAAACTTACAGAGCGCTCGAGATCTAACACAAACACAATTACAGTTAACCTAGGTTATATATCCAGTGTTCATAGTTCATGGCTGATGCCACATCTCCCTTTCAAAGATCCATTCTGTTTGGAGCTTTCACAGTTCTACCACTCCGAGTGATATAGGGTTGATTACCTTTAGCTACGACAGCTTGTTCTGTTTTGGAAACCTCGCTCTTTGTACCCTCTTCTAAAACAACTTCTCCCATATTTTCTTCTGCTGCTTGTTTTAGTTTAGTACCGGGAATTAGAAATTTTCTATTTCGCCTTAGAGTTTGTTGTCCCTCTTTAACGAGATACGATCTTGGTGTATCTGCCTCCCTTTCTATAGTGCCAACAGCCTTTCTATCCGTTATCCAAACTTTTTCACCTGGATCTATTGGTTTCAGCTCATGGACTTTATGTCTTCGATTATAATCTCTTTCTTGTGCTTTTATTCTATTTTCTTCTATTTCTTCCAATCTCTCCTTCTGTACCAGTTTTGGTTGAAGTTCTGAGAGTGCTATGGGTAGAGTTGTTTGTAAACGCCGTCCCATCAACAGTTCTGCAGGGCTATACCCATTTTTCAAAGGCGAAGCTCTGTAGTTCAACAAAGCCAAATAAGGATCTTTGGACTTTTTGAATCTGAGTTTGATTACCTTGACTGCTGCCTCCACAAAACCATTGCTTTGAGGGTATCTGGGACTAGACGTAACGTGCTTGAAACCATACACTGTGGAAAATTGTTGGAACTCAGCTGTTCGAGTTACTTCAAATTGTCGTCCATTGTCAGACCTAACTATATCAGGTATTCCATGTCTGGCGAATATTGACTTACAGTGCAGAATTACTTCTTTGGATGTGAGCCTGTCTAATTTTGCGACTTCTGGATAGCGTGAATAGAAATCAGTTACCAGCAAATACCAGTCTGAATGAAGCTTGAATAGATCCATGGCTACGATTTCCCAAGGTCTTTGAGGAAAACTAGTTTGTTTCAGTGGTTCAGAACAGTTTCTAGCTTCCTGTATACATGATGGACATTCTCGAACGAGTTCCTCTATTTGCTTGCTCATTCCAGGCCAATAAACAGCTGAATTTGCCAAAGCTCTACATTTAGTTATTCCCATGTGACCTTCGTGAATTTTCTCCAAGATTTCTCGTTGAAGCTTGTTTGGTACAATTATTCGATTTCCTCTCATAATTAGGCCATTATGAACTGAAATTTCGTATCTTAAAGGCCAAAAGACCCGGCAAGATGATTCTACATTCTTTTTCTCTGGCCATCCTTCTAAAGCATAGGTAGTTAACATCCTACATGTTGAATCTTTTTCTTGTTCAAATTTCAACTGGGAAAGTCTTTTTGGAGCTATCGGAACAGTTTCTGTAATTTGATTGACAAAGAGCTCGACATCTTCTTCCAAATCAAAAGTTGGGACCTGCTTTTGGTGAGGTGCTCTGGATAATGCATCTGCTGCCAGTAAATGTTTTCCTGGAGTATGAAAAACATCAAAAGAGTATCTCATCAATCTCATTTTTAATCTTTGAAGACGAGGAGTGAGATCATCTAAGGATTTTCTTGTTAATATAGGGACCAGAGGTTTGTGATCAGTTTCCAAAAGAAATTTTGTACCTATCAAATAATTACAAAACTTTTCGCATGCCCAAGTGAGTGCCAATGCCTCTTTTTCAATCTGGGCGTAACGTTTTTCTGTTGGGGTTAATGTTCTGGAAGCATACGCAATTACCTTCATCGTGGAGTCATCTTGTTTCTGGCATAATGTAGCTCCTAATCCATAGGATGAAGCATCAGCAGTTACTGTCGACTCTTTGTTAGGGTCAAATACAGTAAGTACTGGTTCGGACGAGAGCATTTCCTTTAGCTTTTTCAATGCATTTTCCTGGGGCGTATCCCAAATAAATTGACTTTTTATTGATAGCAGAGAAGTCAAAGGTGCCATGATATCTGAGAATTTTGGAATAAATCTTGCTAGATAATTAGCCATTCCAAGCAGCTGTTTAAGTTCCGTTTTGTTGGTTGGAGTTTCGAATTTTTGTATGGCTTATATTTTCTCTCGATCTGGGCGTATTCCGGACTCATCGATTACATGACCAAGGAATTGTATAGACCTAACCGAGAAACAGCATTTTTGTTTATTTAGAGTGATTCCCGTTTCTTCCAGACGTTTCAAGGTTGATTTCAAACGCTCGTCATGTTCGTTTTGATTGCATCCCCATATCAGGATATCATCCATATTGCATATTATGCCTGATAGACCTTCCAAAGCTTGAGACATTCGACGCTGAAAATGTTCAGGTGCTGAAGAAATCCCGAAAGGTAAACGTAAAAAACGGAATCTACCGAAGGGTGTGATGAAAGTTGTAAGATAAGATGACTCTTCATCTAAAGGTACCTGCCAGAAACCAGAATTGGCATCTAATTTTGAAAATATTTTAGCTCCTGCCAACAGCGATAAATTGTATTCTGTAGTTGGTAACGGGTGCCATTCTCTTCGAATACTTCTATTAAGTACCGTTAAATCTACACAGATTCTTACATTTCCATCTTTTTTTCGTACCACCACTGCTGGTGAACACCAATCTGTGGGTGTTTCTACTGGTTCAATTACATTTAATTCTTGCATTCTATTAATCTCCGCCTTTGTTTTCTCCAACAACGGTATTGGTATTCTACGTGGAGAGGTGAGAGCATAAGGCTTAGCATCACCAATGAGTTCTATATGATAATTTCCTTTCAGCAATCCTAGTCCTTGAAACAACAGAGGAAATTCCCGAATAGGATCAAAGCTGCTAATACTTTGCACACAATGTGGTTGTATATTAGGACCTAGTCCGAAAGCTTTAATGGCTGGTTTTCCCAACAAACATGTTTGAAGGCCTTTTATGACAAAAATCTCTTCTAAACATCTTTTTCCATTATATTCTATGTTTTCAACTAATTTACCTGTTAATTTCAATGGTGTTCTATCGGGACCGAAAATTATTTTATCCGTACTCTTAAGATGAGCATTTTTTAGAACTGTTTGCACTATATTACTAGGAATGACTGAGTGATCAGCGCCACTGTCGATTTTAAATCGAATAGATTTTCCCAATATTTTGATCGGAACTATCCAATCATCACTATGTTGATTCTCTCCTATTAGACCTATGAACCCAGCTTCACCTTGAATTTCATTTACTCTGTTCATAGAACACACACAAACCCAGTGCCCTTTTTTCTTGCACTTCCGGCAAAAAGAGTCCTTAGCGGGACAAAATTTTCTATCATGAGGTGTTTTCCCACACCATTTACAATTTTTCACATTAGAATGCATTTTATGATCACGGAAGTTGATATTATTTTTATTTAAATTATGAGGTGTCTGTCGAAATTTCTTTTTATGTGTTACTGCATTAATCGAGGTATTACTCACTAACACAGACTGTTGCCGTTTGATAGATTCCGACAAACGGACTTTATCGATGGCGGTTTGTAAAGTAAGCTGAGGATCAAGTTGTAGCTTTTCACTCAAAGATTGGTCAGTAATACCGACAACAATGCGATCCCGGAGTAATTCATCATGAAGATTACCATAAGCACATTTATCAGCTAATGCATATAGATCAGTAATAAAATCGTTAACTGACTCACCTTCTTTTTGTATCCGTCGGTTAAATTGTGCCCTTTCAAATATTGTATTTCGTTTCACTACGAAATGATTATCAAATTTTTCTAGCACTGCTTGAAAATTCTTTTTATCAGCTTCTGTGATGTCGAATGACAGAAAAATATCTTCGGCTTTGTCACCCATAATATATATAAGAGCATCCACTTGTTCTTCACCTGACTTCGTATTTAATCCTGAAGCAGTTCTGAAGCGTAAAAATCTTTGTTTCCATTTCGGCCATTCGGTTGGCGTTGAAAAAGGAAAAGATTCTGGTGGTGAAATATGATAAGCTGATGTCGCCATTTCGTACACAGAGTGTGCGTAAAAATGAAATTAGATATTCAATTTGAAACCGCTTGCCACCATGTGTTGTTATGAATCTTAAATATAAGATGTACCAAAAAATAATCAACTTTAGAACATCACGACATTTATTAATAAACTTACAGAGCGCTCGAGATCTAACACAAACACAATTACAGTTAACCTAGGTTATATATCCAGTGTTCATAGTTCATGGCTGATGCCACAGGATGAGTTCTGAATTTTATCCGCAATGGAGATGTAACTTATGATCATGTGAATAGGAATACGACAGTGGACTGGAATAGCTATTTGAGAGAAGTTTTTGCTAAATGCTTTGTGTTCACGACCAAATGGAAAAATCTCTGGGCGTAATAAAATTATAGAAGTAGATGAAAGTCTATTTACCAGAAGAAAAAGCAATGTAGGACGGGTTCTTTCTTCTCAATGGGTGTTACTGTGTTTATGTTGTGAAACACAGGGAAGTTTCCTTACTCCTATTCCTGATCGTACAGTTAAACTTTAATGGCGGCTATAGAAAACAATGTAGTTGATGTAAGTATTATCTACACAGATTGCTGGAGAACATATAAAACAGATGAACTGCGATATGTTGTATATGATCATTTCACAGTAAATCACAAATATAATTTTGTTGACCCTAACGGATGTCATACCCAAAATGTTGAGAGATTATTGGGCATTGCAAACTGGCGCAACAAAAGACATCGGGGGACTGTTCGTCATCATTTGCAGTCGTATCTCATAGAGTTCATATGGCGACGTCTTCATTCAAAAAATGAAAAGTTTAAGGTGATGCTAAAACCCATTTGTAATTTCATGCCAGCAGTTTAATAAGAGTTTTATTTTATTACTTTATTGGGGAAGAGTTCCATATCCTGTGCCGGTTGGCGTGATTGTAAAAAGCACAAAATGTTGCCTAAGGCGGTGTTAAGTCACGCAGATAAAGTACATTCCAGTATATTACTTTTAAATGCTAAAGGTGTAAAATTAACAACTATAATATAAATTAAAATAACTTTTATTAATTGTTTTACATGTTTCGACTCTTTCCGAGTCATTTTCAAAAACAAAATGAGAATATTCTAAAGCTGCACGGGCTTTGAAGTTATTATTTTAACGTACTTTTTAAAAAATTACGCACGTTATCTATTATTTTTTACTTGATTGTTTATTTTCATATCTTTGATCATGGAGTAATTCTAGCCACGGTTTCGGTAAATTAAAAATTTGTCGCATCGTTACATATTGTATTTTTGCGCGTGAGTATCTCTATGGTTTCTCTTATTATGTATGGATAGTATAGACTGGAGGGAAATATTATTTTACTTTCACTGAAATTTATTTGGATGGTTTCTTCTTGATATAATCTTGCCAGGGCTGCAGTTTTTCTATTGTATTTTATATCAGCTATATGCTCTTTTTTTCTGCAATTAAATTTCCTGCTGGTCATGCCTATGTAGTAATTCTTGGATCCGTCTTCTTTAATAAAAGGTATTTCATATACTCCTGAATAATTCTCAAAATTAATTGGGTCAATTTTACTGCAAACGATATTCTTTAATTTCTTAGGTGGTTTGGCTATTAAGCAGATATTGAAACGTTTAAGGCTGTGTTTTAATTTTTCAAAAAAGCTTGGATAATATTGCAGAGTATAAAATAGACCCAATTAATTTTGAGAATTATTTAGGAGTATATGAAATACCTTTTATTAAAGAAGACGGATCCAAAAATTACTACATAGGCATGACCAGCAGGAAATTTAATTGCAGAAAAAAAGAGCATATAGCTGATATTAAATACAATAGAAAAACTACAGCCCTGACAATATTATATCAAGAAGAAACCATCCAAATGAATTTCAGTGAAAGTAAAATAATATTTCCCTCCAGTCTATACTATCCATCCATAATAAGAGAAACCATAGAGATACTCACGCGCAAAAATACAATATGTAACGATGCGGCATCTTTTAATTTACCGAAACCGTGGCTAGAATTACTCCATGATCAAAGATATGAAAATAAACAATCAAGTAAAAAATAATAGATAACGTGCGTAATTTTTAAAAAAGTACGTGAAAATAATAACTTCAAAGCCCGTGCAGCTTTAGAATATTCTCATTTTGTTTTTGAAAATGACTCGGAAAGAGTCGAAACATGTGAAACAATTAATAAAAGTTATTTTAATTTATATTATAGTTGTTAATTTTACACATTTAGCATTTAAAAGTAATATACTATTACAAGGTGTTATATTTTATTATATTGTTACATTCCAGTAGTTAAAAATGCAACCTGAAAGGCTGAAAATCGCAACAACCACATCAAACATTTATCGCCAATAAGAGCCCACTAAATCTACCGGCACAGGATTTTCCCCTATATTGTATAACAATTATTTGTTTTCTTATTTTTAGTATATATTTGTACTTTAATTTTAATAAAATAGTGCTTAAAAGTCTGTAATTTTCAAACGTTATATTTTTTTAAATGCTCACTTTCGTTTCAACATTTTTTTTTTCAAATGTTTTGATTTACGGGAATTTCATTTTGCGCCAACTATTACGCTTGGCGACAATGGTTTTTGCATAACGGAAAAGTACCGAAAAAATGATATACATTTAATAAATAACAAATCACAATATTTGGCATGCCAACACGGTTAGTAGACAACATCTGCTATAAGTCAGGGTTGAAATAATTGGCGCATTTGCAAACATTTTGGCATGATATTAGTATAACGGAAAAGTACCAAAATGAAAGATACAGCACAAGCTGTACAGGAACGACTTAATAACGATGACATTGAAAACTGTTTGCCGCATATTTTAAGTGAATTAGATGAAATTATGAGACACAATTCTTTTACATAAGCATATAAAATGCTTAGTGAGTTTGAACGTGAATAGCAGGAGCATGTTAGGCGATACAATTTTCCAATATATATATTTCCTCATTGTCCATTAATAGTATATGAGTATATTTATCATAGACCGGGAGGCGGCATCATAGACCGGGAGGCGGCAGCATAGACAATCACCTCATCGAGTTCACGGCTGAAATTCTAGAATTAGTTAAAACTCGATTCACATATTAAAATACAATCGGTCTGCCAAGTCATATCTTGGTGGAAAACACATGAAAACCCGATTTTAGCGGTTGACTCGTAGGTTTACTATTGTGTTTTCCTGCACCCAGTTCTCCATGTTTTCATACTTTTGGGTGCAGGAAAACACAATGGTAAACCTACGAGTCCACCGCTCAAATCGGGTTTTCACGAGTTTTCCACCAAGATATGACTTGACAGACTGATTGCGTTTTAATATGCGAATCGAGTTTTAACTAATTCTGGAATTTCAGCCGTGAACTCGATGAGGTGATTGTCTGTGCGGCCGCCTCCCGGTCTATCAATTATTTCAAATGTAATGTGAAAACCACGATTTCTACCCACCGTCCTATAACGGACATTTATGCTAGTAAGAAAATAAAAACAAATAAGCATGTTTGTCACGTGATTTATTTGATTTGAAAGAATTCTGTTACCTACACAATAATAATATTTATTTAAACTTTCGTGCAAACGCGCGCGTTTGCTATGATAAAAAAAGAAAAGAAAAACCAATGTTCAACCGGAGCTTTACAATATAAATTCGATTTTCTCAGCGATCGTCAAACATACAAAGATAAAAAAAAAAATCTAAAGTAAGTTTTACCAAGAGGAAAAAAATAAAACAAAAACGAAGTTAATCCCCTCAGTGGAACGGTAGCTACCGTTAGTTGAACTTTGCGTCTTCATTTTTTCGTTTAAAGTTATATAAAAAACTACAGTAAGCTACAATAATTTTTTGAATGCTGTCTTTTTATTCGTCTCGTCGAGTTCTATCTTTCAAAAAAAAGTCACTGTCGTATGTCAACTGGTTCGCCAGATATTTCAGAAAAACGTTTGCATTTTCTATTTCTTAAACATATTATAGCAAACGCTACCGCGTTTACTATGATAAAACTCATTATTGTAAACACAAGAAAAAATTGAAATTGATTTCTATGTTTACAAAACAATGCTTTTAAGCAAAATAAAAATAACAATAAACCACCATTTATAATGCACATGAGCGAAGATTTTTTTAAAGTTCCGATAACTACTTTAGGTTGGTTCCTATTTGAGACCACCATTTGGCGAAAACTTGCCAAATCGTCGATAGTCAGCTAGATTTAGCTCTTTTATTGTTGGAAAGGCTGAGCTTGATATTTTTTGTGATGACGCGTTTGTTACGTATGACGTATTTGTTACGTCATCAAGTCATTCTTTATTCGATGTTTATTTGTATTTTAATGATGTTTAATGATTTATTAGCTATTTAAAACATTTTTTTAATATAATTATATAACACTTACGTCATTAAATGGATATGTCATGATATTAAAAGAAAAAAAGCATTGAAAAAATTTCATCATCTGCTTGTTTATTTAAAGCTTGACTTTTTCTTCTTTTTTTAGGGTTTCGTTCATCTCACGAAACTGTATTACTCCCGCTCCGTTGTCTGTCTGTCACAGAGCCATTCTCAAAAACTATGTAAATTACAGAGTTGAAACTTAGTGTATAAATCTGAATAGCAGCTGTAAAGAGCTCAAAATATTAAAATGTGAAAAATTCGTATTATTTTAATAAATAGAGATAAAAAACCAAAATTCTAGCAGCCTTTTCCTATTAAATTGAAACATTTTTCGTTATAGCCGATGCCAAAAATTAAAAATCCACGATGAAATTCTTTCTACAATAATCAATTTTCTATCAGACGATTTCCACGTGAAAAATGAAATAAAAAGTTTCACCAATTGAAAAAAAAAGATTAATATGAAATAAAATTGATTGACGTCATAGTGGTAATAAAACTGTAAGATTTCTCAACAATACAAGGAGTATGAGTATGTGTAATGTACACAAAGCAGATTAATATCACGTCATTATAGCGAATTAAAAAGAAAATATGACGTCATATCGGAAGTTTAACGGATTTTTCAAATGTCTCAGAATAATACAAAACGAGTATCAATATGAATAATAGAGAATAGTAAATATATGATATAAATCCTGGACGATTACACCATGAAACATTTCTGCATTAAAGACGTGAGTATAAAACATCACAAATTTACTGAATGGTGTATACAAAACGTTTGCATACATATGCACCGTTCAGTAAATGTGTGATGTTTTATACTCACGTCTTTAATGTAGTAAATATATGAGTTTGAGAAACGTATTGAATCACGATAAAAACCCGATTACGGAAATATTCGCATATTTTAACATTTTGAAGGTGTACAACATGTTAATTTTGATTTTTTTTTAAAATTTCGCATTTAGTTCACATGACAGATATTATTATGACAGAATATAATAGCTGGCTTTGCCCGCTACCGAGCTGGTTTAGATATTCGAAAAGACGAGAAAAATAGACCGGTAAATTTTTACTTTATAAAAAATATGACTTTTTTTTTGGTTGCTAAATGAAATTTATTTGGATTTATTAAGGAAAGGATAAAGTGTTTAGAAAGGATTATTAAACAAAACCCTTAGAGCGATCTTTGATCACACTTACCACACTTGTTTATGTTTGTGAGTGGTTACTCTTGTTATTTTAGAACAGTATAAAAATTAATTGACTGCAGTTTTTATGGAAGTCTCATGTTCACGAAGCGATCATACATGCGGTATAGTGATCGCCGCATTTACAAATTTTGTGTATTTTTTGTTATCGCTATACAACGAGGTTGCTGCATCCAGAGATGTCTTTTTTCGGTTTCATGTTCGCGAAGTGATCATACGTGCGGTACAGTGATTTCGGCATTAACGAATTTCGTATATTTTTGGGGATTCCGATACGACGAGGTTGCTGTATCCAGTGATGTTTTTTTTTCGGTTTCATGTTCGCGAAGCGATCATACGTGCGTTACAGTGATCGCGGCATTAACGAATTTCGTGTATTTTTTGGGATTCCGATACGATGAGGTTGCTGTATCCAGTGAGGTTTTTTTCGGTTTCATGTTCGCGAAGCGATCATACGTGCGGCACAGTGATCGCGGCATTAACGAATTTTGTCTGTTTTTGGGGATTCCGATACGACGAGGTGGCTGTATCCAGTGATGTTTTTTTTTCGGTTTCATGTTCGCGAAGCCATCATACGTGTGGCACAGTGATTGCGGCATTAACGAATTTCGTGTATTTTCGTTTTTCCAACTTCACATTAATCGTTAACTTTTATGTAATATCGATGAAATGTGTATAAAAACGTTGTTTTTTACTGCTCATATTATCTTTTTTATATCTATCTTATTAAATTTGTCAAATAAAATATTTTATTACACTCATAAATGCAGTAACTAAAAAAAATCAACTGTGCATGGTTTAATTTAATAATTCTGTATTTAAATTATCATTCTTTTGTCCAAATTGTTTTGAACGAATAAAATTTTACATTCGTTTAATTGTTACTTTCGTATAAATGCAATCTATTTTTGAGTGACTTTTTATAGCTAAATCCATTACTTTTCCTATGTGTAACTATTTAAAAATTAAGAATGGCAACATTTTACCACTTGCTTATTGTGGGTTACAATATGATAAATGTAAGTAAACAATTTAGAAATCGCCAATGTGGCATCATTTTTAAAAAGCGCCAAATGGTGGCTTGAAATAGGATTATGCCATTACTTTAAGATATATTTTACGGAATGACCTTACCAACTCAAACACTTCAGCGGTTCTTTAGACGATGGTTCCTGAACAATGTTTTATACAAAAACGCTCTTTCGAATTTGAATCAAATCTAATTATTTTAAACATCGGCAAACTGATATCGATTTCTACTCCAAGATTAATTCAAGCCATACAAATATTATCACAGTTTACGCATTGCCTTTTCCCCCGTTTAAATCTTTGTTTATCAGTAATAAATCGCTCGCTGAATTTAGTAAACAGCTGACTGGATTTCAAAAGTCTTTGCAGAAATTGCATTGTTTTTAAAAGAGGTAGATTTAAGACTCCTAATGAATTCTTAAATATTAAAGAAAGGCAATTAAATTCTCTCTTTAATTTCACAAACAAAAGAGTAAGCATTGTTTGTAGGTTAATTAATTAATTTAAGTTTCCAAAATCATAAGTAGTTATTCAATTAAGTTTAAGCATTTACATAATTAAGAATCATATTATTCTGTTCTCTGAAAACTAGTATTTAACACATGACAAGAGAAAAAAATCATTTTTCCAAATTAGCTCTTTTTAAGTTTTAATTCCATACTAAGAATGTAAATATTATTATTTTTTTTTTTTTATGGGAATGCAAACATGAAGAACATCTTTTGCAAATTTTCCAATCGATTTCTAAAGAAGTCGTTGATTTCGGAAACAAGTTGAAAGTGATTATTAATTTTTGTTATGTTAAATTTTGCATATAATGCAACGTAACTTTGGATTTGAAAATAGAACCAACAATTTAAGGAAATTTGTAAAGTTGTTTCAGTTAATGCATAATTGCTTGTATCATTTTTAAATTCTAGAATATCATCGAAGAAGCATAGCTTGACATATTTGTTGAATGATAATTCTATGTATTTTCTTTAGCTATTTCCTATTTAAAATTTACCATGTATAGTACAAACTTCTTTTACAAAATGCATGACATTTTATAAAGTGTCATTTTTCAATAATTTGTATTCTCATTTAATGGAAATGAAAAAAAAAAAAATATGTAAGATTGTTTTATAGGTAAATATTTGAACTGTTCAGTTGAGAGGAAAAGATGTTTAAATCTTTTCAGAAGTGCATTTCTTTCTTTTTTTTTTTTAAATAACGTGACAGCGTTTCTTTCTTTTCTTTCTTTCTTTTTTTTACGTTCAAGCAGAACAACAGTCCAGAAATTTGTACGATAAGTCTACATGCTAACAATGTTGAAAAACTGTGTTTAAAATGTTGCACTAGACGTGTGAAATAAATATCACTAGCTGCATGATAAACATCAAATACAGCACCCCTGAAAAAACCCAAACTGTAGTCATTACTTCAATTCTAAAATTTCCAAAATAAATCTGTTTCTACAAAAGCTCTTTGTCTATCCTTTTCTACATTACTGTTACAGAAAAAAATCTTCAAATGTCGTCCCCATAGTGAAAATATATAAAACTTTAAAATTTTCAATACTAGCATCTGATTTTGGCATCATACGTCAATTTTCGGTGAATTGTATGGAAGAAAAATATATACTTTGGAGTTAATTTATGAAAAAAAAATATAAATCGTAACATAGGAATTTTTTTTAACAGGAATCGATTTCAAGAAGCGATTACGTAGGCGAATCAAGTATGTGTCAAGTATGCGAATTCAAAATTGCAGTCATTCTGCCAAGTACTTTTTAAAATACTACTCACAACTAAATCTGTTTTGCAATGATTAAAAATGAATTTACCATTCATTCTAAAGGAGTTGCAAAATTTAAATATCCATAATTCCGAAACTACTTGACAGAATGGTTTCCCATTTGGTATTCAAATGTAAAGTTTGTCGGTGAATCTGAATATTATGCCGAAATTGGGTGTTGTATTACTACATTTTAAAATTTGATATAGTGCCAATTGTAGACGTCCCCTCAAGCAAATTGCAGATATAACAAACAAGGCGCTTTGGTGGAAATGGATTTATTTTGCGACTTTTATAATTAGAGTAATGACCATCATTTGGATTTATTTCCTTTTTGAAGAGAGGGACATTTTATTGTACATTGTGTATATGCGTTTTTATTCCCATGCAATAAAGTTATGAAAACGTCTTTATACATGCATGCTCCCTAAGTCACAGAAAAAATTCCTATATAATGTACCTTATTATATTAATGTACATATTCTTATATAAATCATATGTGCACTAACTGAAAATATTAAATTTAATGCGTATACACGAAAGTCGCATTCAGTAATCATTTGTTGCACCATATATAACAATTCGGATATATTAGAACGATAACGCAACAACAAAAAGAAAATATTATAAGCAAATATCTGAATAAATATGCAATTTTTTTTAATCTGGTGTAACTGCAGATCAGGAGCCACAACGTCAAACGCGCAAGACACATTTTTATTTTGATCTTGTTTTATGCAATATAAAAAATCATATAATCCTCAATTTACTTTTTACATTGCATATTTAAAACCATATAGATTTTCTAAATATTGAGGAAATCTAAATTACGGAATTGTAACATTAAACACAATTTCACTTCAAAAAATTATTTTACTTTAAAATTAATTTTCTTATAGACATTTTAAGATAAAAGGCGTTTTTCTAACCCAGTTACACAATTTTTTATAAACCAATAAAACTTTACATTATCTAAAAAAGAAGCAGTGAACTATGAACATGTGTATAATCTTGTATTGTTGATGAATGGATTAAAACAATACTCATATCTCGTAAGTCTTGTTTCAGAAATCGATTTCTGAAAATTAGTATATTTTCAGATTCCAAAATGAAAAATCAAAAATATTCTTAGCACAAAATTATACAACTTCAAAATGAGATTTTTTATAACTATTTTATATATGCTTGCGTCTTTTGCACGCGCCAAGATTGTTTCCTGACTCCGCTGTTGTTTTGAAAAGGTCGCTGCCATTCAATCTTGGCGCGTGCAAAAGACGCAAGCATATTTAAGTGGCTTAAACTTTTAAAATGGGTTTTCATCTTTTGAATTGGCACTGATGATGGAGCTTTAGGGGCTCCGAAACAGCTGTTTGCCGATTTATATATTTTTATTTGTGCTATTTCATGTTGTTCATTTATTACTTACCCATCATACGTAGTATAGGGTAAGTCTTGTAATCGTTTTGAAAATCGAAAAAAAATTTTTGACGGATTTATACGTTTCAGACACTGGAGATTCCGAAAAACATATTTTTAGAAAAAAAGTTTGCCGTCCGTCTGTGTGTCTGTAAACGCTCTATCTCCCGAAAAAAGTGAGATAGAGACTTGCAATTTGGTATGTACTTGGTATGTAATAATGGGAAGAAGCTTATTGAATTTCAGTAACCTCGATTAACCGAAAATATTTTTTTTCGGACTCTCGAAATATTCGTTCTGATAAAAGGTATATAAAAATTTTCGAAATTGTCTATTTTAAGGTGTGAATATAAAAGACAATAAAAAAACATAAATTTTGCATAAAGCATGAAGTCGATTGGATCATGAGTTGTCGAGTTATTTGTAAACCTATTTTCCACGACCGTGTATTTCATCGAAATTTCAATTCAAAGATATATTTTAATTGGAAATGAGACGCATAATCAGATGCAATAAATCGCTAGTTAATAGGATTATTGTTTTTGGAGTTATAAGGATGTTTTTTTTAAGCAATTCAGTAATCGAGTCTTTAAAGATTATGACGTCATCAAGCCACGATTTTATTCGAATTGCAATGCATTTTATAAGTAGTTTACACATTTTTTATTTTAATATTTTACATTATTCATATCCATGATGGGTAAGTATTACGGTGGCCCCCAACGACTAGTTTTTAATATTTTTAATCAGAATGGAGCTCCATAAGAATGGATTTTCAAAGCGAGCTGCAATTCCAAATACACTCATTAGTTATTCAAATACCTGTAAGAGGTAAACGTGGTGCCGAAGCCATAAAACCTGGACTATGGAAGACAATCATTTGGTCGGATGAATCTTGTTTCACACTTTTTCCAATTTCTGGCCGAGTTTTAAGTCTGACGAACGCCGTTACAAGCCTACGATGCAGACTGCTTGCTGCCAAGATTAAAACATGGAGGGATTCAGTCATGATTTGG
This sequence comes from Maratus michaelseni, assembly GCA_963931845.1. Taxonomy (NCBI): domain Eukaryota; kingdom Metazoa; phylum Arthropoda; class Arachnida; order Araneae; family Salticidae; genus Maratus; species Maratus michaelseni. The sequence goes on from OZ007596.1 coordinate 225,916,271, forward strand.
GCAGCCATATTGTGATATTCTATGGGCCCCATGCTTAACCTGCAAGGTCGAATTACTGGCAAGAATTAAGTGACCATTTTGGCCGATCATGTTCATCACATGTTATGATGTTTATTTCTCAATGGTAATGCTGTGTTCCGAGACGACAACGCCCCTGTTCACACATCTCGGATCGTCCAGGACTGATTTTGTGAGTATGAAGGTTATTTGTGGCATCTTCCCTGGCCACCACAGTCACCAGATCTCAGTATTATTGAGACTTTATAGCCTACTTTGGAAAGAAAGGTGCGTGATCGCTATACAGCTCCATCATCGTTACCTGAACTTTCCTCTATTTTGCAGGAAGAATGGTATAAGATTGCCTTGGAAACCGTACAGGACCTGTATTTATTCATTTCGAGAAGACTGCAAGTTATTTTGAATACTAACTGTTTTCCTACACCGTATTAGGTAAGGTAATATGTTTTTTAGGTGTTTCCATATTTTTTGTCCAACCCCTGTATATATACATATATAGGGTGTCTCAAAAATCGTTGCCAAACTCAATATCAATCATTCATACTCAATCATACATATTAAATCATACATACTCAATCATACATACTCAATCATACATACATACTGACATACACACACACACATACAGGGTGTCTCGAAAGGTCGCTTCCAAACTTAACATGCAGGTCTGTCATACCATGACAAACAAGATTTACATAGGAACTTGTGTCCGAAAATGTGTCTGAAAATGCCAGGAGCGTGGAAGGGACGGCACGTGTCCGTGACCCAACTTGCCCAATTCGATCGGGTTTGTGAATCCATGCGTCGACGTAGTGAAGCATGCATTGTGGCGAATGGAAGGAATTTTGAACATTTTCGGTAAATTAAACCATGCTTGTTAATAAAAGTCACATTAACACCTCTTTCGATATCCTTTCTTTCTCCCCCTCTACGCCTGCGAACATTGCCCTTTAGCGGTCTCAGTTTGCATTTTCGGACACAAGTTCCTATGTAAATCTTGTTTGTCATGGTATAGCAGACCTGTATGTTAAGTTTGGAAGCGACCTTTCGAGACATCCTGCATGTGTGCGTGTGTATTAGTGCTCCCGATGCGATACGTATTTCAGTTAAACGTTTAACCGATATACGTATATACGTATAATACGTATTTAAGAAATACGTATACCTTAAACTATACGTTTAAACTTATCCATATACGTATAAGCGTATATCGGTTAAACGTATAACTAAAGTATACGTTTAATTCAAGTATACGTATATTTCAAGTATCGTATTTACTTTAAATACAAATAGATCTCATCACTGTTACGACACTGAACGGAGAACAGGTTGGAAATCGGTGGCGTTACTTTAGCAATCTGTATAGTATGTTTCATACATAGAATCTTGTTATTTTTCCCTATAAATGATTATTGTAAATATATAACGAAAGTAAAAAGACTTTTTGAGCAAATAAGAAGAATATACACGCTTCAGATTTATTGTTAGTCCTTATTAAATATATTCTTTCTTTTTAACACTTTCCAACCTAGTTGAGAGGTGTTTATGATTTCGGTTTGTCTGGCCGTCTGTCCGTACTCTAACTCCCGTGAATATGCTCGGATTACTCTGCAATTTTTATATGTTATTGTCGTTATCTATAGCATGTTCCCTATTTAAACTGAAGTGTGTAGCACTTATAGTTTTTTTACAGGGACATTCAAAAGAATTCCGTTACATTACGGTCTATGGGGAAAAAACATTTGCGTTTTATTTTAATGATGTTACACAAATTGAAATACATTGTAATTGATATATATCACTAAGGTGTATTACAAGAAGCTTAATTTGGAATATGGTGTGCATAGCACTTATAGTTTCTTTACAGTTACAGTCAAAAGAATTCCGTTACATTACGTATATGGAGAAAAATCGTTTGCGGTTTAATTAAATAATGTTTCACTATTTTAAACGCATTGAAATTTATATATATCACTAAGGTGCATTACAAGAGGATTACTACAGAATATTGTGTGTATAGCAGTCATCGTTCATTTACAGGGACACACAAAAGAATTCTCTACTGTCTGTTAACAATAATTCCTGGAAGTGCGTTTTAAGTTGCTGCCCGCGATTTTAAATTTAACTCACTTTTTGTCTATTACTTGGTGTGTATAAATTCTGTATTTCATATACAGGGCAGTACAAAAGTTCGCGAACACATTTCCGTTTATTGACAGAAACTTCAGAAGGAGAATTTTAAACTGTGCTACGCGTTTCCTAACTAAACTAAAATTTAGCATCCTATGTAGTATATATACAAATCTATAGATCATATACAGGGCTGAATAAAAGTATTCGGATATTTTTCCAAATATTGTATATGTTGGAAATTCCTGAAATTACGTTTTTAAATATGTTATGCGTTTCCAAATTGTTTACTTAGATGTTATCTTTCTGCTTATTAAACGGTAATGATTTGTAAAATTAGTTTGGAAACGTTGGAAAGTGTTACATAATATATGCTTGACGCATGATTTTTCTTTCTTGTTTAATATTAAACAAATATTTATTTTTTTGTGTGTATACTCAAATTGCGCCCGGGGGGGGGGGGAAATGTTGTTCTTTCCACGATGCTAATGTTTTCTACGCAATGTTAATGTATAACGCAATTTCATTTTTTTTAAGTATGACACTCGTGGTATTTTTTATACAAAGTGTATGTTCATTACAAGAAATTACGTTTTAAGAATTGTTGTTAATCTTGACAAATTTCATTTTTTGTATTAGTACCTATAAATTTCCATTACTTATAGCCTGACAAATAATCGTCACTGCTGGTTTCAGAACGCAATCACACAAGCTTAAAATGACTTGCCTTTTCTTTCCTTTTCTGCTGTAAAATGGATTTTCAAAATATTTTTAATATATTTTTAAATACAATAAAAGTATGTTTAGTTAGTTATTTGTTACGGGCGATTATCTGCACAAGGGATATAGGCCGGTGGGGGGAGTGCTCTCCGTGAGGGTCTTTAAAATAAAAATAAGATTATGAAACTTCCCAGGTGTTGGATTGATCAATGTCAGTATAAAATATGAAATCAATGTAAGTTTGTGTTCTGCAATACTTATGTTTCGGGCGAAATGTCCACGCCATAAATCAAAATAAACTATGTGCGTGTTTTACAGATAGGCGAAAGGTAAATCATTTTATAATTAATAGTTTAGATTTGAGGGGGAAAAACAAAATCTAAACTAAGGAAAAAATTTCCGATTTTTTTTTTTTTTTTTTTTTGCAAGTACCGACTGCAGTCAGTGCACAGGACACAGCGACTGTTTCTCAACGCAGACCAGCAGGAGAAAGGCATAATTTTTTAAGCAATGAACGAAAACAGTTTAAACGCTTACACGTTTAACCGCTGGTGTAAGATCCGTATATACGATGTACCGTATATGCTGTTTCGTATAATACGTATAAGCGCTGTGGTCGTATCATACGTATCCAAAATCTGCACCCCGTATAATACGTATTATACGTATACTCGTATAAACTTTTAATAGGGAGCACTAGTGTGTATGTCTGTCTGTCTGTATGGTTGATATTGAGATACCTATAGCATTCAAATATACCTCGGATAATAAAATATGTGGATAATAAAAAAAGTGAATAATAAAAAAAGTGGATAATAAAATATTACAAATGCTGATTTTGGAAACTCCTAGCGTGCTGTAACATATAAGCTTCCTTACAAGATGTAATTCTTATCTATTTATAATTGAAAAAACTACTTAAATCTTTATATTTCAAAAGTTTTTTTTATGAAAACTTCACATTTTTTGTCTAACAATTCTAAAGTTAGCACTTAACCCATTCTCTTCTGCGCTTAACCCCATTACCTTGTGATTGTGCGAAAACGCTCCATTTTCTTAAGGAATTTTTTCACCTATGACAATAAATGTTTAAATAAAAATAATATTTCTGTTGAAAATTATAAAAATTGTATTAAATAATTAATTTTTTTGGTTACAAGTCGAGATTTTTCTTTTTTATATTTAAAAAGTGTGAAATTATTGCTTTTAAATCTGTACAAGAAATACAACTAGGTTTGAAACATTTCACAAATAATTAAAATTTGAATTTCCATGATTTTTTATTCATCATAGGAAGAATATATATCATTCATGTTTTTGTTTAGCTATTTTATCAATATCTAATTACATATGATTATTTTACAATTCTTGCTAATAGTACGTTTTAGCATCGTTTTATATTTCTTAAAGTAATAAAACTAATTTTTGTTCCTTGAAGTTTTGTTAATATCATGTCTTATTTATAATAAAAAATTAATATGGAGCAAAAAAAAAAAAAAAAAAAAAAAAAAAAAAAGTTACCGTGGCAAGGAATTGGTTAATTATGTTTTTAAAAATATATTTGCATCTCCATTTCCCATTAATTCCACGCATATTTCATAAGCCATCAATACTTGTTTTTATTTCTTATTTTCTATTTCATGTATTCTCTATTTTATATTCGTTATCCCTAATTTATAATTATCCTCAATTAAAATTGAAGGTTTGTAATTTTTTATACATAAATTCGGAATATCGATTGTGGGCTTTCATTCCTAAATTTTCTTTAACTATCAGTTCTTATAATTACTAAAATGTTAAACATTCAAATTTGACCGAAAGAGAACAAAAAAAATCTAATTAAATGGGGATTATATCATCTTCTGTAAAAAACATAGATATTGATATAATGGTAGAAAGCTTGAGTTAATAAATAAAGAATACGGTGCTCATTAATTTGAGTTTTCATTGGAAAATTCAGAACTCTATTTATAAAACACACACACACACAAAAAAAAAACAAAAAAAAAAAAACTAAATATTAAGCTCAATTCTTATGCGTAATAGTTACACGAAATCTAATGACATATTTAACAATTTAGAAATTTTTGTTTATGGTATCTATATAAACTAAAATATGTAACCCTGGAATAATAGCTTGAACTTTATTAAGATAAATTTAAATAGTTATTTTATAAAAGCTTTTATTTTATCAAAGTTACCGAAACGATTCAAATTATCTACAGACTAATGGTTACACAAAATTTTAATTGCCTTCAAAAACAGTCAATATTTGGATAAACATTTATTGAGAATTGCAGATTTATTTCCTATTTTAATGATACATATACGCTGCTGGAAAAAATGTTATCTTCCTTTACTAAAATTGCTGTACAAAGCTAAAATTGCCAAACGAAATAAATGTAAGCGCTAATCGACTGGGAATAATGTCTATTATTAAATGCTATAACAAATTATGATTTGGAGATCGTTTACCTATTAAAATTTAAAGAAACTTTTATTTTTCAAACAGTAACAGCTATTTTTAATATTTTATTTGAGTTATTCAATCAAATTTTACCGAAAAAGTATATAGTTTTTGAATTTTTTCTTAAATATTCCAAGAGGTAGAAAAGGGGGAAAAATAAGGATGATTATGTTAAGTCCAGAAGTTAAGCTTGCTGTCTCCAGTTATTCAGGGTTCGTGCGATTTTACCACAATTTTTTAATAGAATTTTTCGCCTTACTTAAATTCAGAAAAGTATTACAAATCCTTCAATTAAAGGAGGCGTCTAACAATTACTGCTATTTAAATATTAAATAGAAATATTTTGTTAAAAAATTCTTGTAAAAGCGTCCGAACCCTGTTATTGTTTGCATTCACATAAAATTCCATTCCCTCATCAAAAACTCATTCCACCACCAGCAACAACTTCAAATAAACACCAGAGAACAAGTAATAATCATCCACAACCCCTTCACCTAACAGTCCCACCACACCGTCATCCACCGTCAACAACAGTAAAAGAGACTCATCATTATACACGCCTGTAAATAGACTCTCTCCATCTCCATCAGCATCACAACTAGACTTTAATATCGCAAATATTGTATAAACCCATATTACTCAAGTCCACAAATATAAAAACTTAAACTCTTGGAGTTATTGTAAATACCTTACTCAAATGTTATGTCAAATTGTATTATATATATATATAGCTCTTATTCATTGCTCAAATCAATACTATGTAAAAGCCTAATGGCCTATTGGCCTCATCTGTATTTTTTTTTTTTTTTTTTTTTTTTTTTTTTTTTTTAAATAAACTTGCCAAGCAGGGCTTGTAGAGCTTAAGCCGTATGGTAGGCCACCCTGCTTGGTTGAATCTGAATCTGAATCTGAAAATCTGCATTCACATAAAAGGAAATCTTTACATGTTGCTGGAAATATTGTGTAATTTTTTTTTATGTGTGAAATAAGTTTATTTTAAAATTTTATGCGATTTTTCCTGTTGCTAATCGGATAATGCTAGAATGTTTTCACTGAAAGACCTTAATTGTATTTTTCTAAATTTATGGATAAACCCCTAATACAATTTATTTTATAATTTCTTCAACAACTATGCACTTTTCAGAGTTTGATTCAAAGAACGGAAATAAAGTGTAAAAATTGGGCCTTATAAATTTATGAAATAAAATTTTGCACTGTTTTCAATATGTAGAGGAACTCCGAAGCACTTATGCATATAATTTAATGGCAAAAATTATTCCCATTCGTTTCTTACCTATATCTCTTTTTAAGTTTATTTGCAGCAGAATTAGTAGAGGGTTATTCTTCTATTATTCCAGGAACATAAGTAAATATAAAAGGCCGGTTCTGCATGATCACCCAGCAGGTGAAGAAGGTGGCGTCAGAATTCTGGCTGTGTGATGTTTGATAACGGAAGTGGTGAGGTGATAAGGAAGTGCAGAAAAGTAAGTGTTCAGCTGATAAGAAAGGGAAGTACAGATAAGGATGTAGAATTTTATTTATTTATTTTTATTTTCGAACTTGCAATTTTTTCGAGTGAATTTTGAATGTTGGTTTTCCTGAGCAGTCTTTAATTAAAAAAAAATATATATATATCGTACGACCTGGAGATCGAACCCTCATTCTCCTGGCTGGAAAAATGAGATTTTGATTACTTATCAAAATTAATCGCCAGAATAAGGGTGGTGGCATTATAGTGTGGGGTATGATTCTATCGAATGTCTACCTTCACGTTCAAATCTGTTGAATGTCGGGTAAATTCCAGTGTTTACCAGAAATGTATCGGCCAAAATATCAAACCAATACTTGATCAATGGTTTTGTAGCAAAATGTATCTATTTCAACAGGATAATTGCCCGTGTCACGTCTCGAAATCAACGTTGTAATTTTTCCGTGACATCCAATTGGATACTTTTGACTGGATCTCGAAGAGTCCTGATCTAAATATCACTAAAAATGTATGGAAAATGATGTCCGATATCATTTATGAGAAGCAGCTGCAATATAATAACTAGAGATCGACCGAAATTTCGGTTTCGGTGCAAAATCGGAGTTTCTCCGAATATTCGTTTTCGGCGAAACTGCTACCAAAATTTCGGCCTGACCGAAACTAGACCGAAACTATCTGTATTTCAAAATCTCGTACCTTCTTTCGGAAATTTTCAACTGTACTCATTGATATGAGTTGTATCGACTCAAATGAGACACTGTTTATTGCTGTTTATCATTATCCGTCATGACTGATTCATGATGACATATGCGAGTGTAAATTATAAATCAATCAATGCATATATGACTAATCTCAAAAGACGCTTATCACGTGATCTTTAAATGCTGCAAAGTTAACAGTAACAGAATTTTTTTACTTTGAAACTGTAGATTGTTTCGAATGCTTTATGAGAAAAGTGTTGTTAAAACATATGAAGATTTACGAAATTTGTTACAAAAATATATCGAGGTATGCATACTTAAAATATTTTTTTATTAGATGAAATTGGTATAATTGGAAACTATTTCTGTCTTATTAATAAATTAATTACGTTTTATTTTTATGAAAATAAATAGTTTTAGACAGAGGCACAGAGAGTCAACTTGATACCGGAGATTAAATTTTCAAACAGGGGTGCCATTTCAATACTTTCTTAGGGAGGCAGGGAGAAGCTTTTTTTTTTTGGGGGGGGGGAGGGGGGACGCGGTGAGTGAGCAAAAATTTATTTTGATCTTATTGTGCACATCCTAAAAGAAAATTCACAATAGTTACATATTTAACTTTATATATATTTAAAATTAGCTAAAGTACAAAATAATGTTAAACATGTCTCACTTTGAGAATATTGAAATGGCAAATAAAGTTTTTATGGTTGTTATAAAATAATAAAATATAAAAGTTGTGTTATTTATGTTTCATTTTTGTTTAAAACTTCTACACACATCTACCCTATATATGTAAAATCCTAATGAAACGAATTTGTGAAACGATTTTATGAAACGAATTTATGAAACGATTTTATGAAACGACTGATTAAACGACTGATTATGTTTCAGGGCTATTTTTAATAAAATATTAAACGCTTGATGGTGAAATTAATACCAATTGTCCATAAAAATCCGCGGATGTCAAAACTGGTAATAGAATTTTGAAATTGGAATTAGTTTTCGAGATATTAATTTTTTTCTAATTTTAATGACATTTCTGTAATGATGGCAACTAATTACTCAGTTTTTTTGTGACAAAAAAGGGAAAACAATAAAAAAGGATCCCGATAGGGATTATTGATTTATTTTTATTCGTCATTTTCAAATTGAAATTGAATTTATCTTTTATTTCAATCGATAATGAAGACAAGATTGTGATTAAATTATGTTTTTCACGAAAATTCGAAAAAAAAATCACATTTCTATCGTCAGGATTCAATCGTCTGTCAGCATTTAATTTAATTTATAAACTGAAAATATTTTGAATAAATTCGTCCAAATGACGTCATTTATGTTTATACAATTTATTTAATATAAAGAAGTCATTTATCTATTTTTATGTACAAAAAGAGGTAAATTGAAAGACAATTATAAATAAATTGTATATATACATATAAATACATGTATAAACAAGCATAAAAGTTCGGTGCTTTTGTGGTCGGTGCTTTGGGGCCTTGACGAAACAGAGAAAATAGCCTTGGCGGATTAGAAAATTTGGCAACATACTTTCTGTCAACCTATTTACTTCGTCATTTCGTATACAGAAGCATTTTTTCAATATTTATACAATTTGTTTAGCGTAAAATGTCATTTATCCTATTTTATATATAATCAGAAGTAATTTGTATAGAAAAAACAATAATAATATACGTATAATTAAAATACGCATATAAACAAAAAAAATCGTCGAATTTGTTTCCATGGCTGTTTATGTAATTTGGCACCAAATCTCACTTTCTGATGCCCGAATTGCGCCAAGCCTTTTAAAAAAGCGTCACGACCCCTATTATAGAAAATCACCAAAAGTTCATTGGGTTTGTTTTCATAACTTTTGGCAACAAATATATGTATATTAACGAGTCTATTCGTTTTTGAAACTCGAATTACGACAAACCTAAAAGCAAAGGATCCTATAATGGAAAAGTACCCGATTTTCTTATGGACAATATTCAAGTGACATAACATGGTGTAAAATTATCGCGGATAGCGAATTTGTTTAAATATCTCATCAATTGATGCTGAATAAATGCAGGCATGCATGCACAAAATATTTAATTAATTTTGTATGATAAATAATTATTAGAAAATTCGTATATACATATTAATTAAAATAAATAATTTACATATTTAAAATAACATGAAAATATGCATGATGCTGCACTAAAATACAGAGAAAATTAAAACCTGTTACTGAAAATGTCTATAACATAGTACTTTTCAATACCGTGGTTCTTAATGTTATTCACAAGCAGATGGAATTTTTCTCATCCTTAAACGCAAAGGAAGAATAGAATACAGATCGTTGTTATAAAAGTGCGAGAGCTAGCCACAATTTAAACCTAACCATTTTATACAAGCTGGTTTTCAAGGTGTAATTGATTTTACTTACCAATCCCAAAAACAGTCGTCAGTTGTCGCAACAGTTGTGTATGAGGCCATGATAATAAAAAAATGCCCCATTAAAACGTTAAAAGCATGGCAACCCAATTACAGATTTACCAATATTTTTAAAATGAAGCAGGCTGTCATGTTTTTAGAGGCCTCGAAGTCTGAGTGGGGGTTGGCGAGCGTAGCTCGCAGGGGGTAGGCCCCCTAGTATATATATATATATATGTACGTTTGTTTGTTAGAAATGTGGTTCAATACACGTATAATTAATAAATTAATTAGTAACGTAATTAGTTATTATTAAGTAATTATTAATTATTTGTTATTAGTTAATTAATTACTTAATAATTATATATAGTTATGTATGTATTAATCAGTTTTTTAATTTTTTTGACACTTTCGGTTTTGGTTTCGGTTTCGGCCGAAAGTGGGAAGATCGCCAAAATTCGGTTTCGGTCTTAAAGCCTGTTTCGGTCGATCTCTAATAATAACTTGGAAAAGTTCTGGCGAGCAATGGATGGCGCCGCACTGTAAAAAATTTGGTTTAAAGTTTCTGAGAAAACCTGTGGCACCCTTCTGCAACAGATTTTCCCAGGAATTTCACCAAAGAAATGCCAGGAAACTTACACAAGTCAGTTACACACAAAACATATGGAACTATACACAGGTCACCGATAATCACCGATTTAGTAAATCGGACGACCGCGTCGGCGTCGAGATCATTATAGCTATTTATTTATTTTATTATTTTCTCTTCGTGATCTCTTTAAAATATTCATTCTTTTAATTTTTATAAATACTTCATCTTTTTGCGACTTTATGAAGCATATTGAAACATATTTACGTATGGGATTTGCATTTTTTTTTTCAAGAACAAGAAATTGTGGTATGAATCGGAAAATAATATCCAGTCATTCTAGAATTTCATGTCATGTAACACTCTCATGTACTGAGAAAAATGTCTTTTCATCAAAAAGGGATATTTGCAGAGCAGATTTTTTTTTTTTTTTTTACTGTGGATGAGTAAAATATAATTTACAAAAAAGACCGTTTATAATATATATATACTAGGGGGCCTACCCCCTGCGAGCTACGCTCGCCAACCCCCGCTCAGACTTCGAGGCCTCCAAAAACATGACAGCGTGCTTTGTTTTAAAAATATTGGTAAATCTGTAATTGGGTTGCCATGCTTTTAACGTTTTAATGGGGCATTTTTTGATTATCATGGCCTCATATACAACTGTTGCGACAACTGACGACTGTTTTCGGGATTGAAAAGTATAATCAATTGCACCTTGAAAACCAGCTTGTATAAAATGGCTAGGTTTAAATTGTGGCTACCTCTCGGACTTTTATAACAACGATCTGTATTCTATTCTTCCTTTGCGTTTAAGGATGAAAAAAATTACATCTGTTTGTGAATAACATTAAGAACCACGGTATTGAAAAGTACTATGTTATAGACATTTTCAATAACAGGTTTTAATTTTCTCTCTATTTTAGTGCACCATCATGCATATTTTCATGTTATTTTAAATATGTAAATTATTTATTTTAATTAATATCTATATATATATGAATTTTCTAATAATTATTTATCATACAAAAGTAATTAAATATTTTGTGCATGCATGCCTGCATTTATTCGGCATCAATTGAGATATTTAAACAAATTTGCTATCCGCGATAATTTTGCACCATGTTATGTCACTTGAATATTGTCCATAAGAAAATCGGTTACTTTTCCAGTATAGGATCCTTTGCTTTTAGGTTTGGCGTAATTCGAGTTTCAAAAACGGTTAGATTCGTTAATATACATACATTTGTTGCCAAAAGTTATAAAAACAAACTCAATGGACTTTTGGTGCTTTTCTATTATAGGGGTCTTGACGCTTTTTTAAAAAACTTGGCGCAATTCGGCATCAGAAAGTGAGATTTGGTGCCAAATGACATAAACAGCCATGGAAACAATTTCGACGATTTTTTTTGTTTATATGCGTATTTTAATTATACGTATATTATTATTGTTTTTTCTATACAAATTACTTCTGATTATATAAAAAATAGGATAAATGACATTCTACGCTAAACAAATTGTATAAATATTGAAAATATGCTTCTGTATACGAAATGACAAAGTGAATAGGTTGACAGAAAGTATGTTGCCAAATTTCCTTTTCCGCCAAGGCTATTTTCTCTGTTTCGTCAAGGCCCCATATACTGGAAAAGCACCGAACTTTTATGCTTGTTTATACATGTATTTATTTGTATATATACAATTTATTTATAATTGTCTTTCAATTTACCTCTTTTTGTACATAAAAATAAATAAATTCTTTTAATTAAATTTTACAAAAAAAAAAATAACCTTTCCTCCCCTTTCTTTTGCGTTTACATAAATGACGTCATTTGGACGAATTTATTCAAAATATTTTCAGTTTATAAATTAAATTAAATGCTGACAGGCGATTGAATCCTGACGATAGAAATGTGATTTTTTTTTTCAAATTTTCCTGAAAAACATAATTTAATCACAATCTTTCTTCATTATCGATTGAAATAAAAGATAAATTCAATTTCAATTTGCTAAAATGACGATTAAAAAGAAATCAATAACCCTATCGGGATCCTTTTCGATTTTTTTCCCTTTTTTGTCACAAAAAAACTGAGTAATTAGTTGCCATCATTACAGAAATATCATTAAAATTAGAAAAAAATAATATCTCGAAAACTAATTCCAATTTCAAAATTCTATTATAAGTTTTGACATCCGCGGATTTTTATGGACAATTGGTATTAATTTCACCATCAAGCGTTTAATATTTTATTAAAAATAGCCCTGAAACATAATCAGTCGTTTAATCAGTCGTTTCATAAAATCGTTTCATAAAATCGTTTCATAAAATCGTTTCATAAAATCGTTTCACAAATTCGTTTCATTAGGATTTTATATATATAGGGTAGATATTCAAGTTGAATATTTAATTTTAACTTGTTTGTAGACATGTACGATAATTCTCAAAATCATGCAATGTCCAATAATAAAATCAATCAAATCTAATCTTGCACAGACATAAGCATTTTTTTTAATGTACGGATATAATTTAATTTATCAATTTTTCTAAACTGGTTTTCTATAAATTTTTCTATAACTAAATTGAAATTTCATAATGTTTTAATATCAATTATATTTCATCTACTAGATTAGTCTAGAATATATATATATATATACACACACACACACACACACACACACACACACACACACACATATATATATATATATATATATATATATATATATATATATATATATATATATATATATATATATATATATATATATACATTTAATTATTCCCCATTTAATTTAATACTTTTCCCCTTAAAATAATTTTTCTTTCATTTCCCTAGTTCAAATACCAAATTGATTTTACGCCTACTAACTTTTTTTTTCGTCTCAAGGTTCATTCAATTTTAGAATATTCTACTTCAGCTATAAAAGATTATTTTTATTTCTGCGAAAGACGCTTCGAAGACTTTTACCGGGTAAAGCAGGGGCTAAGTGCAACTATTTTATGCATCCGCGCATTTAGGGCTGCGACACTTCTTCTAATTGGTTTATCAGGCACGTGTGTAAAAGAAAGAAATCATCTGATTCTACATTACATTTCACGTCTAGTTCTATATGGTCACTTAAAGCTTTATACATTACCAGCTGACACATCCGGCGTTGTCCGGTCCCGTGATAATAAATTTAAAGAAACCTCAAGTTTGTATGATTTTATATCTTTAACCCGATTTTGTATAAAACTATTTTTTTTAAATGACATTTAAAACGATAATGCTAATTTATTCATCAACAAAGTAGTGAAATTGTGATCCATATACTTACTCATTGATAAAATTTAAAATTCATATATTTACTTTTTAATAATTTGTATTCCATTAAAATATTACTTAAACTTTATTAATATTTTGCATGTATCCCCTGGCGGTGGAAAGTGGAACTAAAATATCTTAGGAGATCGAACTCAAGTCGAATGAGCCAAATACCATCGTAATAAGACCCATGTAATGCGAGATAAGAATTCGCCCCCTGGCGGTAGAAAGTGGAACTAAAATATTTAAGTCTATCGATATCAAGTCGAATGAGCCAAACCCCGTCGTAATCGGGCCCATCGAACGCGAGATACTACTATAGTTTCACCTTCCACCGCCAGGGTGTGCAATCTGTTCTATACGAACATGACTGAAATTTGTATGGCTATCAAATTCAAATCGAATGAACCAAACCCCGTCTTAATCGGGCCCATAGAACCTGAGATAAATCGCCCAATAGCGGTAAAAGTTAACGTAAGATATTTAAGATATCGATATCAAGTCGAATGAACCAAACCCCGTCGTAATTGGGACCGTAGAACCCGAGATACTCTGAAATGAAATTAAAAAATCTGAACTTATTATTCGAAAAGACTGGTATATACAACTCATAAGTTCACTTTTATGTTATAGAGGGTGATTATTAAGTTAATTATAATGTTTGGAATCAGTTGCGTTGAAATTGGAAAATTAGCTGCTGAGTAATTTTAAACGCGGCATAGTTAGAGAAAAAACCTTTGTCAAACAACTAATTAAGACTATCGGACTACTTGTTCAAAGACTGGGAATCGTAGAAAAGCTTGGAACTTAAAAAAAATCGTTCAAGTTACTATTCGGAAATAGTGGTAATTTTCTATACATCACAGCAATTAAATGCTATTGATGAACTTAAAAAAGTTAGATTTGTTAAATGGAATTAGTTCTATTGATATCGGCGCATAAGATACGTATATATTAAAAATGGTGTCAGATAACGATAAACCCGCCACTAGGGGGCGCGGTTTACTAAAAGAGATATTTATTAAAAATTCGTCTTTCTTTTTCCAAAAGAAAAAAAATCATTAAAGAAAAATCATTATTAATTTCGGTTCTAAAAATGTTATCTTAATGAAAATGAGATATTTAGATTCCTCGTTATGAAATATGCACAGATGCATAATTTTCAAATCCGTAAATGCAATATTAACAAAAAACTTATAGTTGTATTATCCTGTATGTATAAATAGTTGTATTATCCTAGTATAACACAATTGTGGTTTTATTCCTCGTTTCCAAATTGGCTTGTTCAAAGACAGGTTTCAACAGATCTTTCTTGAATGAAAAATTTATAATTGATAACTTGAGAAGTTCTGGTTCGATTTTTTGAAATTTGTTTTTTTGAAATCGGGATTTTTGTTTACCCCTGTATTCGGAATTTTGTGTGGATAGAGCCATTTTTTCAATGTGTTTCTGAAAAGGCGTAGTTAAAAGTGATTCTGGTTTCGTGTAAACCAAAAATTATTCTTCACCCTCACAACACAGACCTCATTTTACGGTTTTCACATTTATTTTCACCATTTTCAGAAAAAGATGGCCTTTTGGAAGCTATGGTTAATGAGTATTAATTGCTATCTTGGGTAATTATTAAAATATTAAAATTCTGAGTCTCAGGTGCATCAGGACAGACCTTGGACTATCCTCACCTAAATTTTCAGACTTCTAGATGCGCTAGATTTCGTTAGCCATTGCACACACACAGAGAGAGCGAAACTTTCTTTTATTAGTACAGATGGCCAAAGAAGTAAAGAGTCCTTCAATTCAGCTAAGTTGTAAAAGAGAGTGTCGTATTTCGTAAGAAAAGAGAGTGTCATATTTCGTAAAAAAAGAGAGTGTCATATTTCGTAAAAAAAGAGACTATGTCATTTGTAGTGAAATTAACTTTTCTTAAATTTGTTAGTGACATCAAGAAAGGTAAGCAATTTTTATTTGAAAGTTTCGTTATTGTTTTTGTTTTTAAAGAATTTATTATAATATTGAATTTTCATGTTATGTTTTTTTTTTTATTTTTTTAGTGAAAGATTATGTTTATTTGATCTGTATTTAAAACTGACATGCAATCTCCTTCTGTTTCTAATTTAAATATTACTGTTAAAATGGATAAAATTCATTATGTGTCTTTTAATTCATAACTTGGTATACAAATTCAAATTTGGTTACATTATTTTAATAATTTCTGTACTAATAAAAGTTAGATTATGGATTTAATTGTAGTAATTTATCTAAATTTCTTAGACACTGCACTAATTGTTTATATTGATAATTCTTTAAAATGTGAAAGTTATGCTGAAGTTACCGAAATCCTTAGCGAGAAATTCATCAAGCGGTAATATACTCAATTTTTCTGAATTTGCTGCTTCAAAATTAGACCGTACGTGTCATTTGGACGATTATTTCCTCAAAAAATTAAAATATGAAGGGAATTATGTTCAGATGAAAATCTCATTCTGCAACGTCTAACTGATGGTTTGAAGGCAGAAAATAGAAATGTATCAATTTTAAATCCCCCCGGTACTGCCAATGATTGGTATAAAGTTTTTAGTAGATTAGTACCAATACCAATATCTACTGATCTTCCAGTGAGAAGTTCATCTGAAAATGTTATATTTCAAAACCATCAAAATAATGCACCTAGGTATTAGTTAAGACCACCAAGTCACCATTTTCATTCTAATACACCGATATTTGTTATTCCTTGTGGTACTACCTTGCATTACCAACAAATTTTTCCTACAAGACCATGCCGAATTTGTACTAATAGATATATCACTACTGCTTTCCACTGGGAAAAAGTATTGTTTTCATACAAGTGGAGTATCATCTCAAAATAATGCTAAAAATATGCCATCTCCTATTTGACAATTATTCATTTCATGTTGTAGAAAACAGTATAAATTTCCCTGCGTTATTGACACAGGATATACAATTTCTTTATTTCCTTTTGAATTTTCTATAATTTTTAATGAATTAAATAAATGCAAACTATTACTGGACAAGGTAAAGGTAATTTGAAAATAAATAAAATGTGTAAAATATTTCAGAGAATAGGGCATATATTAAAAATGTAATACGATTACATATTTTTGATATTCATTTGGATTATGCTATTTTGTTTTTGAATGATTGTGGTCAATTTGAATTAAACAATAATTGTAGAAAATGTACCTCAGGGAAATATAGTACTAAATTCTCATGTTACAACTAATGAATTAAGATGTCTTTATTTTGATCGTGATTATGATGTAAACAATGCTTTTAACCCCTGGGTACATTTGACGACTGAGATTCGTCATCAGTATTGTCCACGGATTTTTTTTTTAAATTCAGAAATTTCGAATTTATACCAGAAAATTCAAACAGTACTTCTCGATTCTTTTTAATCAGGGAATACATGTCAACAAATACAGAAAAAAACACTATTCCAAATTTCTGGTGTGTCTGTTCTGTATGTTTTTTTTTATTTTTTCAAATAAATCTGTTCCCAAAGGGTTAACAATTGTTGTATGTATTTTAGTACAGAAAATATTTTCCATATAAATTAATAACTCTTCTTTTCTTAATAAAGAAAACATACCTGTAAATTAATAATCAATTTTAACTACAGTAACATTTTAATGTCATTACAGATTCCCTGCATACTTTCATTTTTTAGAATTGAATGATATTATTAATAATTAAGAATTTTCGTTTTCGTAAATCCACTGTTAAAACAAGGCAATTTGGATTTTTTCCAATAGATGCATCTGGGATGGCCATTTATTTTTATGATAAACAAAATACATTCCCAATACTCTCGTATCGGTTTAGCTTTAAAGACAACATTTATACATACAATTTTACTAAAAGCATCTTTTGTCTGATAGAGCTAGGTTTATTATTTCCCTATAATCTGTGAGATTGCTCTCACATTGTTTTCATTTTTGAGTGTTTTTCTTTTTAAATTTCCGTTCAGCGCACTTTGAGTTTTTATCGCGCGTTTGTTCTTAGGCCTACTCCGCCATCGGCGATTTTTCCGATATTTCATTTAATTAATATTTTCCTTTGATATTACTATTCTATGAAAGTATCTGCTTCATCCACTGTTAACTAATATGAACGTCGCTCCTCCCAACCATTTTAAAAGTGTACATATGTTTCTAATAAATTTGCTTTATTTACTTCTTTGTGTAAATGTGTAACTATTATGCTTAGGAAAATTCATACTTATTTTTATATCATTCGTAGTGATGGTGGTACTAACGATTTACGCTCGCATTAAAATCAGAAGTATTCTGAAATTTAAATAACAGCGAGTTATCCGAAACCACACATATATTTTCTCAAAAGCTCGAACCACAGCAGAAGTTATATTACAACCAACGTGTAAATAACGACTTTCTGTCATCACACATTCAGCAAGAAACAATACATAGATTTAGCCGGGTACGTGCGTATTGTTATTGCACTTTTTATGTGCACGAATCACAAGAGGGACTTTGTTTTTGTGGTTGCTTAACCAATATTATGTAATCACATTTGAAGTTTAACCTCTTAATCGTCGTGCCCGAGACATTCACGTACAGTGTAGGCTACTATTTTTTTTTATTCAAATTGTTTGATTCCCACCAGTTTTTGAAATAGTGTAACTGGCTTCAATCTCCCATTATTTTATCTGCCATTACATAAGGTGAATATTTCTGCTTCAAAAACTGGTGGCAATCAAGCAATCTGAATTAAAAAAAAAGTAGCCTACACTTATCGGAAGCGACGATTAAGGGGTTAAATTTGGTAGATTTATATACAAGTAAATGGTAGGAAGGGTGGAAGAATATCTCTTGAAGGATTTTATCAATACTCGGCCACAAGCGCATCTTTAAAGCATGTTTTGCACCAAAGTTTCTTTGTTGCATGTTGTTTCGAAAGCATATCCCCTCATATTTCATTTAATTCATATTTCACTTAGATATTCCTTTTCTACAAAAATGCCTACTTCATTCATTCTACTTCATCAACGTCGCACTGTTAAAAATGTGCAGCAAACTGTCCAGTCATTCGACCGTTTTTATAAAATACAATTACATAACCGTAAATTAACTCTATTCTGTCCATAATATGGTCAATAATATGGTCAGAATAGAGTTCAATTTCGGTTATATAACCCTTTTTTATGAAAACGGTCAAATGACTGGACAGTTTGCTGCACATTTTTAACAATGCGCTTTCCGAAACCACGTAACTGTGTACAATGTTTCTGCGTGAATGCACGGATTAAAAACCATTGACTTCTTGTTTCTAATCTATTTTAGTACTAGCAAAACCCGCGGCTTTGTTCTTGAAAAATGTCAAGTGGTATTCGGTGGCCTATTTTCATTAGAGGAAATTTTACTGCCACAGATAATTCAGAAATTACTAATTAAGCCACATTAATTAAGCAAATTTCTGTAATGACTATATCACAGAAATTTCAATTTTAAAACTTTTCTGTTCCTCTCGCATTAAAATTTAAAAAATTTAAAAAACTGTTCTGTGGATGCATTTGTGTTTCTAAAGTAACAGCCATGTACAATTTCAAGTTTCTATCCCTAACAATTTCAGATAAATCATTGTTTAGAAGGCTTTTAGAACTTTTTCAGCTTTTTTCATTTTTTTAAATTTCGATTTTTTTATGGAAACCGTTTTTAGCGAGCACTGAAATCTTAAAAATAGCCACAATGCCAAATTTCGACTTCCTATACCAGCAGCATCACTAAAATCGCAATTTTGGAAAGTTTTTTTGGCTTCTGCACCTTTTTTAAATTTCGAATTTTGTAAAAACTGTTCTGTAGAAGCATTTACGTACACTGTAAAAAATGACCAAGGTTTCTTATTTTACGAAAATATACTATAACCACGAACGAAAATAAAATATAATCTTCTGAGTTATCCGAAATTCCGAATAGCGTGTTCCATTGTCTTTTGAATCCCCAGAAACCAATACATTTCCAAAATTTAAAGAATTATTTATAAAAACAAAACGCTTTTGCATCCCCCTTCCCCTGGGTGTACTGGCACCGACATAAAAGATAGCCTATGTTGTAGAAGGGATTGTGACCATCAATTTGCCACCATCACTTTTGAAATCGCTTCGGTAGTTCCAGAGGTTACCCCCTACAAACAAACAAAAAAATAAACAACAACTACAACAACAACAAAAAACAACCGTTACTTCTTTATAATATTAGTAAAGATTAATGTAACCCACGTTTCAATTCGTCTCATTTTAAAATAAAAATATCATAAATTTTGCTTTCTGAAAATAAAGAAAAAAAAACCGATCACAAATGTTTATATCATGTATTGTTAGTAGGATGATTAGAGAATATTATAATATTAAAGTATAATATAATATAATTATTAATATTAATTAATATTAATATTATATTAATAATATATTAATATTAAAATTAATAAAATTAATATATTAATAATATATTAATATTAAAATTAATAAAATTAATATATTAATAATAAAATTTATTAATAATATAATAATTATTAATATATTAATATTATTAATTAATATATTAACGTATATATAATATTAACGTAACTCTTAAAATGTTTTTGCAAAAAAAAAAAAAAAAAAAAAAAAAAAAAAATTCAGAAATCGAGTTTTAAAGCATCTTTTTTGACAGTTTAATGATGTGTGGGCTGTCATATGAATGCAATGACGTTTCATCATTTAAAAGTTAACCAGAAACTCTTATCAGGCAATTGAAAACTATATTCGAGATAAAAAATATCACGTAAATAAAAATAAAGTGTAACGGGCAATTTTTAATGAAAGAAGTTGGAAATTGTACGTCAAACGTGACAAATAAGGTGTGTTCCCACTATAACTAGTTTTATAAATATTCAGATATTGATGCAATAATTGTTGCACTCTTATGCAAAAATGCACGAAAACAAAATTTATTTTATGTGCAGATTTTTATATTACAGATATTAATTTTATTTTCAATTCCTACTATTAGCTCACACTCTCTATATATTTATATATCTTGTTCAAATTTTCAATCGTTAATAAAATATTTTCTATTCATCTACTCAAGTTCAAATACATTTTTTTTTAACTTGTAGTGGATGACACTGGATGTTGATGCAGTTTTTTCAAATATTATATTATTAATTAAGTTTAATTAATTAATTTTAGTTTTATATGGGAGAAAAAAATTTCTCCCATTGTTTTCATAAATGAAATGAAAGATTTTCTTCAAATTAGTGATGCCACAAAAATAAAATACCGCAACGATGATTATAAAAAAAATGTTCAATAAAGATAACGTGGGACATTAATGCTGCACGGGTTTATTTTATATATTTATGATTAAAAAGTAGGAATTGACTTAAAAAAAATGTTTTTATATTTACTTGTTTTATGAAATTAAGTTTCAATACGCTTTTACAAACAATTAATTACAATTCTGTTACATTAAAATTATACTATGCGCAAATATCCAGTACAATACGACGTAAAAAAAATCATCGTTATTATTTCACTGAAAAAATGAATTATATTGTCTGTTATTATGAGATGATTCATTTCCGTAATAAAATAAGTACATTTTAATTTGGCAACATTTAATATTTTGTTGACATTTACTGAAAATTCCAATCGGAAATTTAAGCCTAGCTTTGAAAATTTCAGAACTTGAAATCCATATTTAGACTTTTTTTCCATTTAATATCTACATTTCCGGAAACATCTCTCCAAAAAACTATCGATAGATTATAGGATTGCTATAATTACAATTTTAGTATACAAATTCGGTTTTTAAATTCAGTAATAAGGAAATAATAGGACTCCATCTTAAATAGGACGTAATCACCATGGCAACCTAGAATCATTACCTATTGTGGGATATCATTGCATTAGTTAGGTATGATAGGATTTAAAAGAAAGAAGACAACGTTTATTAATGTATTTTTAAGCTTTGATTCGATTTTCATAAAATTTAAAACGACCCGACAAAATTCTGAAACGATTATATATATTAAATTTCAAACCATTCCATTGGGTAGTTTTTTTCTCTGTTATATGTGGACGGACGGACCAGACGACGACTGTAGGTGCTATGTATTTATATACACTGGTGAAAACAATTAAAGGGACAAATGTTTTTTTTGCATTAAAAAAAGAACTAAGTAAGCAAATAAAACCAAACTTGGACAAAATATCACACGATATAAGACCAATATATGGAAAAACAAAAATGGGCACAACCTGCACCCTAAATAAGGAAACGGGTCACGTGTCCAGCACAGAAACTGACCGAAACCCTCTCAGTCAGAGAAAAACATGTCTAATAGGGTGTATGATCGCCTGTAACAGCTACATAACTCTCGCATCGGCGTTTCATACTGTTTACCAGAGTCCTTAAAAATCCCCGTTGTAACAGCACCCACTCTAGCACCAAGGCACCCTTGAGCTCATCGATGGTCGTTGGAGCTGGTCTTCGAGCTGCAATTGATCGTCCAGGGGCGTCCCATACGTGTTCGATGGTATTAAGGTCAGGGGACATCGCAGGCCACCCCATTCGTTGAACATCCTCCGATTCGATGTATTCGTCCACCAACTGAGCCCTATGTGGACGGGCGTTATCGTCCATAAAACGAAATTTGGTCCATATGCTCTGCAGAAAAGTCTCACATAGGGTACAAGGATGTCGCCCCTGTACCGCTGACCTGTCAGAGTACCACTATCAAAGACATGAAGGTCAGTACGCTCGTCTGCTATGATACCTGCCCAGACCATCAGACTACCTTCACCATTAGTGGTCCTTTTCAACAATGTTAGAGGGCGATATCGACTCCCGGGTTTCTCTCCAGATGAGAACGCGTCTCGAGTCGCTCTCCAGACTGAATCGCGATTCATCTCTGAAGAGAACCAGCTCCCAACTATCCTCTGTTCAAGACAGGTGTTCTCGGCACCATGCTACACGGGTCTTTTTGTGGTTCACAGTCAAAAGGATGCAGACTGCAGGGCACCTAGCATACAGGCCACATGCATTATGGTTCTGTGTGACTGTTATCCGTGAAATTAATGTTACTGTTGCATCATATAGGTGGTGAGACAGTTGCGTCGCTGCCTATCCCTTTTCGCTAGAAGTCTCAAATAACGGTTTTCAGCCGGCGTTGTTGCCCTTTTGCGGCCTTGACCAGATCGGCGGACCACTGTTCCTGTCCCTGAGAACTATTTCCACAGAGTGGACACCACATTTCTTGGAACCCCGAGGTCCTTACAACAGGTAGACTTTGATTGGATTTGCCTCGAGTTTTCCAACTGTCCGCCATTTCGTGTCATCATCTAGACGATGACGACTAGCCATACTAACGATAGATAAACAAAGAAATTCAAAAAACAAGGATTGGGTTATACTACGATGTTTCAAAACGTCCTTACGCTACAAGCTTCGGTGAGCAAATGAGGTACCTCTAAAGAAACGCGATCACAGCGCCACTGTCTTATGACGACCCAGACCACTGCATGGCAGGTATGTCCGCGAAGATCTTAACTATCATCTAATACCTTATTTGCATATAGGCATAACTTATTTTGTTCTTGTTTTTTTTTAAACCGTTTGTCCCTTTAATTGTTTTCACCAGTGTAATTACGAATGCACCTGAAAAATGAAACCGTCTTCAAAGTTTCATTTTTTATAATATAAGACTCATATTTACTTATTGCGCTTAAACTGGCACATTTTAGTGAGGTTTAGCACAATATTTGTTTTTGTGGCATCGCTTTATTGATATCCACATTTGCTTTGAATTCCGTTGCTGCCAGTATTGCTTATTTTCTCACGCAATTGACGATGATACATAAAACATATATGTATCCCTGTAAAAATAATGTACACGAGGCAACAACTATTTTCACAAGTATCAGTATGTACCTTTACACAATATTAAAAATTCCTGACGTTTTGCTAATATTTTGCGAAGTTACAAACTCCAAAGTTTAATACTAATATCAAGAAAACAGATAAATAGACAAACAAACCATTTTTAAATCCTAATGAAACTGAAAAGTAGCTAGCGCTAAAACAAATATATTTTTTAAAGGTTTGAAAAAAAAGGAAAAATTGTGCATTCAGTTAACTGTTAATCCATTCGCTGCCAACCACGTATATACTCGTGGTTTTTCAATCTAAAATTACAAATTCGTACCGGAAATTTCGAAAGAAGAATTTTTATTTTATGTAATCACGAAATGTTTGCAATTAAATAAAGTAAATATTGCTATTAGCGTTTTCTGGTATGATTTCGAACTTTCTAAATAAAATAAAATTCCTGTAATTTTAACCCGGCAGTGAACGTGTAAAAACAAAAAAAACAAAAAAAAAACATACAAATGAATTGTATAACCTCCTTTATCAGAATTCAGCTAAAAACAGTATGTAGAATTAATAAAAAATGTCTCAAAACAAAAAACATTGGTATTCGAAATCACGATATTCGAAATCGCGATAAAACATGAAATAAACGACAATTCTTTTTTTCGTAAAAAAAATGTACCACTTTAGTCTGTATTACATTTAACTCATATGATATTTTTCAAATATTTATTCCTGAATCTTATTTATTAGTATATTAAAGCCACTCTATTAAAATGCATCAAGTAATTCTCAAAATAATTGACAGTTATTATCCTCAGGTATTTCCGTCTAACATTACCTTAATAGCTTTTGGTTTTTTAAAATTAAAATGAATACTTTTAACCGCTTTTAAACATATTATCATTAGATGTTTATTTATTATTATGTGAATTCTCGCATGTATAACATGACTGACCTATTCGGTGTTTAATACCACAAATTAAAAACTGAAGTTTCAACATCTTTTAAAAATCTGATTATATAAGAAGATATCAAACTGATATTATAGCAATTTGGATAATGTTACACTGTCTTATTAACTCAAAATTTTAAAAGTTTCATGATCAGCATTTAAGAAAAATACAAATCTTGTAAGTATTTTATTTCTTTCGAAATTTTAAAACAATTCACTATAAATAATAATGTAAAATTTCTTTTTTACACTCTTTTATTTAACTTAACTTGGTTTTTGTGTGTAAAGATAAAATTTTGTAATCGGTTTTTCGATCAATTCCCTTATAGGCTAGAATTATAAAAATTATGTTAACAGGTGTGATTCCGATTGCAGTATAATATTTTACCATTTTTAGAACATAATTATAAATCGATAAATTATTTAAGAGACATTTTCTCGTTAACCGGCTTCAAATGATAAATCGCCAAATAATCTTTATGGTCACTGCTGTTTACGAGTTTTAAAAAAAAATGGAGTTAATCATGCGCCAAACCACTTTTGCCAAAATATGCCAAGCGGCTGTGAAACTGAACCATCAAACTATTTTAAACACTAGAAAGTAAAAAAATAATAATAAAGAGTGTAATATTATTTTAAATATTTGTTTATCATTTAATAGTTTAATATTAATTAAATTATGATTATGTGTTGAGAAAGTAATTCGATATTATCAAAAGACTTTCTTTACTATCAATGAATTGAGATGATATCACGAACACCGATGATATCACTGTAATTAGTTCAATTAACCACATGCACTGTCAGTTACATCCCAAATTACGTAGCGTTTAGATCAATGTTGTTTGGGTGAAGATCGCGACCATTTCCAGTAATTCTCGGAAAATTATCACTTTAAACAAAAAAAAAAAAATAAGTCTGTTGAAAATACCAGTAAAATATTTTCATTACTGTTAAAGTTACAACAGATCAAAAATTGAGTAAAATAAAACACCTGATGACCATTCACGAAAATTTGGGAAGAACTTCGTTTTGGCATGAGAATGAAGATCCGATGAGTCCCCAAAAAATAAAGTTGTTTTACTCTGTTTTTGGGGAGGGGGAAAAGGGGGGAAATTTTAACTCAGGGATGGGGGGAAATCTACTTTTTAAGTAGGTCAAGTAGGGTATCGTCAGTTATGCATGTTTTAATTCTGAATCGAACGACACCAACCTCAAGTCGATATGACGATTCGTTACAAAGTTACGCCAGGTTTTACAAAAATAATGTCGACGATTTACTTCAGTGCAGTTAATATAGGTTTTTACAGAAACAACTGATGGCCATTCACGAAAATTTTGGTGGAACTCCGTTTTGGCACTAGAAAAGAAGATCCGATGTGTCTAAAAAAATAAGTTATAATAATTTGAGGTGACAATGCGATCTGGTTCGTAACTGACTTTATTTTTATGTCCCAAAAGTTTCGCGACAGTTGTACTATAACAGTACAATTGTACTTTAACAGTACTTTCTAATAAAATAAGAATGGTTAAAAGAAAAAGCAATGATAATTTGAGGTGACAATGCGATCTGGTTCGTGACTGACTTTATTTTCATGTCACAAAAGTTTCGCGACAGTTGTACTATAACAGTACAATTGTACTTTAACAGTACTTTCTAATAAAATAAGAATGGTTAAAAGAAAAAGCAATGATAATTTGAGGTGGCAATGCGATCTGGTTCGTGACTGACTTTATTTTCATGTCCCAAAAGTTTCGCGACAATTGTACTATAACAGTACAATTGTACTTTAACAGTACTTTCTAATAAAATAAGAATGGTTAAAAGAAAAAGCAATGATAATTTGAAGTGACAATGCGATCTGGTTCGTGACTGACTTTATTTTCATGTCCCAAAAGTTTCGCGACATTTGTACTATAACAGTACAATTGTACTTTAACAGTATTTTCTAATAAAATAAGAATGGTTAAAAGAAAAAGCAATGATAATTTGAGGTGACAATGCGATCTGGTTCGTGACTGACTTTATTTTCATGTCCCAAAAGTTTCGCGACAATTGTACTATAACAGTACAATTGTACTTTAACAGTACTTTCTAATAAAATAAGAATGGTTACAAGAAAAAGCAATGATAATTTGAGGTGACAATGCGATCTGGTTCGTAACTGACTTTATTTTTATGTCCCAAAAGTTTCGCTACAGTTGTACTATAACAGTACTTTCTAATAAAATAAGAATGCTAAAGACAAAACGCAATGATGATTTAAGGTGTCAATACGATCTGGTTCGCGACTAACTTTATTTACATTCTGAACACTTTAATATAAAATTAATGTATAAACATATAAAATTCAATGTATTACACCAGTTTAGTGTTTAGATAAGCTGTATTTAAAATTATGACAACGAGATAAGGTGACTAACAATGATAGCTAGCCACAATGGTATAAAACCAAGAACAGAACGGAAACAGAAACAAAATACTCCCACTCGTGGACAGCCAACCTCTCGGCATAGGACCTATGAGTCCACGAGGGGAAAACCTATATCTACCAGGAACCCCAGTGTCCAAAGACCCGGAATCCCCAACAAGTTAAAAAAAAAAAATCACACGAGCTACCCAATATTGCTTATTGCTGGGTTAGCCCAAAGTTATTACATGTATATAAGTTCTATATGAATATACTGATAAGATTACATAATAATATTAAAGATAAATATTTACAGATATTTACAATAATAATATTGTACTTAAAATTTTCAATTGTATTATGCACTAGTCTATTAAGTCTTTTAAAACATAGTTTTTAAAATCTATAGATCTAGAATTTTATATAGGTTATAATAATTCTTTGATATATGAAAAGTTTTTATTTAGAATATTATAGTTTTTATCTAACTTTTCATAATTGGAAGCGTCTAATAGCACACGTTGTAGGTTTCTCTTTAATGTTTTATTTTTATTGAAGTTAAAATGGTATTCCATAAGAGGGCAGTTACCGAAGATGTAGTGTATAGGAGTTCCAGAGTTTTTGTCACAAGGACATCAATCCGTGGTTTTTTTACCAAATTTATATAAAAAGCTTGGGAAGCTTCCATGGCCGCTAAGATAATATGCTGCTGATTTCTGAACACATAAAAATTTAACATCTACCTTATTAAGAATTTTATACGTTTCTCTTCCTTTCGTTGAGTTGGTCCAATCATTTTGCCAATCTGTGATGATTTTGTTTTTAAAATAACTCTTTAGAATGGATTCTGGAAATGGTAAGACAGAGATGTTATCATAATTGTCTTCTGTAATTGCATTTTTTGCGAGAAGGTCTGCTAGCTCGTTACCAGTGGTGCCTACATGTGCTCTAATCCACGCTATTTTTATGAATTTATTGGGGTTTTGTAGTAAACTATTGTAGATATTTAAAATTATGGAGTTTCGAGGAAAAATTATCTTAAGTGCATCTAAGGAAGAGCGACTATCTGTCAAAATAAGGGCTGATGTAAATTGTGATTGTGTTAACCAAACTATTGCTTCCTGGATCGCATATAATTCGGCTTGGTAAATTGAGTTAATTGGGTGTAGTCTTACTGCATGATCATGGATGAAGTTATTATTAAGAGAGACTGTATATGCACTTGCCACTCCATTTCCCATAGATGATCCATCTGTAAAAATTTGTTGATGATTTTCCAATATTATGTTTTCTGTCAGGTTATCTATAATTTCTATATTTTTCAACTTGTAATATTCTGGAAATTTATAAGTTGCTTCCCGTTGCATAAGATTATTGTATATTATTGTATTGTTGATGTTAAGTGATCTGTTTCCTTGCTTTATCTCATAGACTTGGAATTCGTTTGGTATTTTGATGGTAATTGGAGGCACTCCAGTTAAAATATTTAATGCGTCATTTGAAATACACTGCTCAAAACAATTAAAGGATATTTGAAGTTTTATATAAAATAAAGATATAAACGAAATTTTTTTTGCCGAAAATAGAAGAAGAGAATCACAAATGCAAATTTTTCTGGTTTTCAAACTGTGGAGTATGCAAATTTTGAGTTCGACGTCAAAAACGTTGCTTCAGCGGCAGCGAATGAAATTTGACTTTCAACTGGATAAAAGAGAATGAAGACAAGGATGATCGGCATTCAGTGATTGCTTTGTTTCGATGAGTACGATGTCTCAGCGAAGTCATTTGACAGATTCAGAAGCTTGGAGAATTGTTGGTAGGTTAGAAGGGGGCCAAACTCAAGCCGAAGTAGCGCAAGCCATTGGAGTGTCACAAAGTGTCATTTCCAGGATCTGGAACCGTTTTTTGGAGAGTGGATGTGCAGGCCGAAGACCAGGGTAAGGTCGTAGACGGGCAACAATGACCAATGAAGATCGGTATTTAGCGTTAACAGCTCGGAGACACCGAAACATGAACGCTACTCTTCTCCAACAACACCTTCGCTCGGCTACAGGCACCACGATTTCAACTCAGCCTGTCCGAAACCGGCTCCATGCTGTAGGTCTGTATGCTCGCCGATCGATGGGTGTTAGATTAACATCAAGGCATCGTCGCGACCGCAGGGAGTGGGCAACCGAGCATGTCAACTGGAGGAGAAATGAATGGAGCAATATTCTGTTTTCTGACGAGTCCCGTTTTTCTGTGCATCCGGATAATAGGAGTATTTTCATCTGGAGGGACCGTGGCAGTAGGAATAATCCTGCGTTCGTGCACGAAAGTGTCAGATTTGGCGGTGGAGGAGTGTTGGTGTATGGTGGCATCTCCATTGACGGGCGCACCGACCTCTACATCATTCGAGATGGAGCTCTGACTGGTCGCCGATATAGGGATGAGATCCTCAGACCTATTGTAGTCCCTTACGCTGCAGCAATCGGAGATAACTTTATTTTAATGGACGATAACTGCAGGCCACATCGTGCAAACCTGGTGGAGGATTTCCTTTTCGAGGAAGGAATCGTTCGAATGGAATGGCCAGCGTGTTCTCCAGACATGAATCCAATCGAGCACGTTTGGGACGCTCTAGGAAGACGAGTTTCTGGCCGCCAACAACCCCCACAAACTCTCCAAGAACTGGAAAGAGCTCTTCTGGAAGAGTGGGGCAGAATATCCCAACTCGTCATTAATAGCCTCATTGAGTCCATGCCTCAAAGGTGTTCAACGTTGCTGGCCGCCCGTGGAAACCATACCCCCTACTGAAAATGATTTTCTTTGAAGAAAACACCTTTTCTTATTCCTTTTTTCTCATATGCACAAATTGTGTTTTTTTCCTTTTGTACACAAATGCGCAATAAAATGCATTTTTTTCTGCCAAACATGTGTAATTTATTCTCATATAACCTACTATGTCTGTCGACCATGTATCAATCAGCTAAAAAGTTTCCCAGATACAAAATCCACCTAAAACTGCAATATCCTTTAATTGTTTTGAGCAGTGTACTTCGGTAAGTTCTTATGATGTTTAACAATGCTATTCTCTGAATTGATCTAAGGATTCTGATGCCGTGGCAATTCAAGTTTGGATACCAGAATTTGGAGCCATAAAGAATCTGTCTTTCAATAACTGTTTGATTAAAAAACAAACAAACAAACAAACAAGGACATAGGGTGAAAAAGTTTTGAAAAAAGGTGAAAACTTATTCCTACGTCCATCAATTCGTGAATGACACAAGAGATTCATAGAGACCGGCTGAGCAAGCAAGGAGTATACGTAAACGGAAAAAAGTTTCAGAGGAAACATCGACGATTATCACCTTGAGGTGTTTCGTGCAACCTATGCTGCACATATAGTGGTTTTATTAATTGATGCAAAAAAGAACTTCAATATGCACTCCTAATATTGCACTATCTGTTCATTTGTGTCTGTAATAAAAGCTTGAAATTGTAAAGAGACTCTGTTAACCACGAACGGAAAATATACGAAAACCTCCTCCGAGTTATTCACGATTTCGAAAACATTTCTTTATCTTTAGGAACACTAGAAACCAATATATTGTAAATATTTAAAAGGAGCATTTATAATAATAAAGTATCTTTAAATAGCACTACAAAGGATGTGAATTTTCTTTTCACTTTGCTTAACAGCATACAACCAACTTGAGTGGAAAATGTGTCCAGACCGGGGATCGAACCCAGATACCTTGGTATAGCGCACCAAGTGCTTTACCAATTAAGCCATCCGCACGACATCCAGTCTGGCACCTATTTCACTAATATACATTGGAAAGGCTGCAACTCCGCAGCGCAAGATGGAATGTTAACATGAGCACACTATCAGTGGCGTACATGCGATGAATAAATTCCCAGCATCGGATAATATATATTTAAACATTTAATATATATTTTAACATTTTTCACTCAAGTTGGTTGTACGCTGTTAAGCAAAGTGAAAAGACAATTCACCATCCTTTGTAGTGCTATTTAAAGATTTAAGGCGTAGTTTCAGTTCTACTGAAAATTTAATTGGAAATTTAAATAAAGTTTCTTTTACTCCACAGATTTTTGGAAACGTTCCGAGTAGTTTTTATTGCGTATTAATCAGTTTTCTAAAACCAGAATTTAAGTTTCTTGGATGCTATCAATTCTAAATTATGAATTTTCATTTTCAACAAACATGATTTACAGACAAACATGATAAATTAACAGCATTAACATTAAATTAATATTATTTTGTTACTTTTGCATATATAAATTCAATTATATAATTATAAATGTTTAGTTGAGAGTTCATAACATTCTAAAAACTGATGTCTAGTTAAGAGTTCATAGCATCTTTAAAACTGATATTTCGACTTGAGAAAACTGATTAATACACAATAAAAATTACTCGGAACCGTTTCCGAAAATCAGTGACTGCAAAAAAAAGTTGCATATTGGTTTTGGTTTTAAAATAAATTGGTTTCTAATAATAAAGAACGTTTTTTGGTATCTGGGTAACTCGGAAGAGGTTATTGTACATTTTCGTTTGTGATTATATTATAATTTCGTAGAATTAGAAACATTATTTTTTTCTTTTTACAGTGTACGCCACTGGACGTCGTAATTTTACGCTAAACACGTTCAGTTCCTTATTCATGCATTTTGAGTTCGCTGTCAAAATGATCCATTTACGACCAAGATTTTACATAAAAATCTAACTGTAAAATAAGTTCATTTTGCAAGAGTAATGTAAATACCATGTAAATATAAGTATACCTTATTTTATATAAAAATGATATTTGTTAAGAAGGTATGTGATTTGGTAATATTATTATTTTTAGATAGTTACTTGATAAATGAAATATATGTCTGACTGCTCTGGATAGTACAAAAAACATCTTAAATAATGTGTAATATTTCTACAATACGTTTTCATTATAAATTTAAGAAAAATATTAATTAATTAATTCTGAAACATTGTTTCTTACATATGGAATGCAAAATCAATGAGGATTTAATGAAGTATCTTTGATGTAAGATGGCAATTGTTGCTGCCTCCTTAAATAATGTGACAAATAATCCAGCGATTGCTTAAAAGTAATTCAAGAAAACCAATATAACCTGCGTAACCATTTATTTATATTCAGAGTACATGTTTTATATGAAACAATGCGACTTACAGTGTTGCATTGAACAACAAATCACAATCTTACGTTACAAATATACATAGATAAACATATATTTGACAGCACAATATTTTAAAACGAATCCTTAAAAATGCAATACAATAACTTTTTATTACAAGAGTAATGTAAATACCATGTAAATATAAGTATACCTTATTTTATATAAAAATGATATTTGTTAAGAAGGTATGTGATTTGGTAATATTATTATTTTTAGATAGTTACTTGATAAATGAAATATATGTCTGACTGCTCTGGATAGTACAAAAAACATCTTAAATAATGTGTAATATTTCTACAATACGTTTTCATTATAAATTTAAGAAAAATATTAATTAATTAATTCTGAAACATTGTTTCTTACATATGGAATGCAAAATCAATGAGGATTTAATGAAGTATCTTTGATGTAAGATGGCAATTGTTGCTGCCTCCTTAAATAATGTGACAAATAATCCAGCGATTGCTTAAAAGTAATTCAAGAAAACCAATATAACCTGCGTAACCATTTATTTATATTCAGAGTACATGTTTTATATGAAACAATGCGACTTACAGTGTTGCATTGAACAACAAATCACAATCTTACGTTACAAATATACATAGATAAACATATATTTGACAGCACAATATTTTAAAACGAATCCTTAAAAATGCAATACAATAACTTTTTATTACAAGAGTAATGTAAATACCATGTAAATATAAGTATACCTTATTTTATATAAAAATGATATTTGTTAAGAAGGTATGTGATTTGGTAATATTATTATTTTTAGATAGTTACTTGATAAATGAAATATATGTCTGACTGCTCTGGATAGTACAAAAAACATCTTAAATAATGTGTAATATTTCTACAATACGTTTTCATTATAAATTTAAGAAAAATATTAATTAATTAATTCTGAAACATTGTTTCTTACATATGGAATGCAAAATCAATGAGGATTTAATGAAGTATCTTTGATGTAAGATGGCAATTGTTGCTGCCTCCTTAAATAATGTGACAAATAATCCAGCGATTGCTTAAAAGTAATTCAAGAAAACCAATATAACCTGCGTAACCATTTATTTATATTCAGAGTACATGTTTTATATGAAACAATGCGACTTACAGTGTTGCATTGAACAACAAATCACAATCTTACGTTACAAATATACATAGATAAACATATATTTGACAGCACAATATTTTAAAACGAATCCTTAAAAATGCAATACAATAACTTTTTATTACAAGAAACAACAAATTTCGATCAAACATTTTTCATGTATGTGATAATCAAACCCGCAATTAAGAATATAACTATACAAATAAATATAACTTTAGTATTAAGAAAATTTAATACGAGCATTAAAAAAATTTATTACAATTTGTTTAAAACAAAACACTGTATCTGAACTTCAAATTATGCAATATGTGCATTTGAGTTACACAGTGTGGTTAAAGGACTCGTGATATTTTAATGGGGCATAGAACAGTAAATGTTCTATACATTCAAGTTTTCAATTTAACAAAACAATGTGAGAAAAATCCGAAAAATCAGAAAAATAATCATTTAAAAATACATAACTTATGTAAATTAAGTCCAAAATGAATAACCAAATTTGCAATAAAATATATAAACCAAATTCAGAAGTCCGATGATCCAGAAATACGATTTGTTTAATTTCCAAAGTTGGATTTCTTTAACATTTTGTATAGTTTAATACGAAAATAACTATTTAAGATAAAATATTGCATTTTTATTCAATATTAAATAAATGATTCATCATATATTATAATCTACATTATTATTTGAAATTCACTTGTTCTTTACTGTTAAGCAGGAACATTTTTATTGGCACAGTAGTATAAAAATTAAAAGTAATACAAATATTATGGAGATTTTACAAGTAGCACTAAAATTTCTTTTAAAATTTTAATTTTTCTCACAAGAAATTTAAAAGGAAGCTTATTATCTTTTTATGATGGTATGATTTTGATCGCCATAAAAACAAATTCAAAACATTTTTTAAAATGTAAAATTTCTATTACTCATAAAAAGAAGTAATTAAACTCCTGACTGATGACTGCAAATGAAATACAATCCCTAAAACTTTTATTTATCAATCGTTTACAATAACAGAAAGTTTTTATCTTGCTAAAAAGTAGGTTTCGAATTAGACATAGCATCATGTCAGAATTATTAACTTCATTCATAGGATTTCCCAAACTATTTCTCTCCACGATAAAATATCCACAGATGTGAAAATTTAATCACTGGAAACTTCCGCACTGCAATAGAAAAAGCCCATCGTGCTTTGAGATGAAATTTGAAGTAATTTAAAGAATCATAAATAGATCGTTTCTCAATAACTCATAATTTAAATAACATTAAGTGCTTCAAAAACTGCTCATGTAACGAAAAGGACATTTATAAAGACTTGATTAATAGCTCATAAATTTTATAATTTGTGTATAAATGAGTGTTGCAACAAATCTCCGAAAAACCCTGTGTAATAGGTATTCCTGAAAATACGTCACGGGGAAAAGTTTTCAAGAAACTGTTAATTAATAGAGTCTAAAATTTCTTCAGTTCTGTCTGAAATGTAACACGTGCAAACAGGGGCAAATAACGCTCCATAAAATTAATATGTTCAATATGGTAGCTTATAAAAATTGTTTTTGTAAAACTTAAATGTTATAATATAACCTTAAAAGGAAACATGCGTATCTCTTTTTAAGCATAAAATTAAACACAAAAAATAAGTTTTACTTCCAGTGAATAAATATAGTAATTGCTTTGCCAGACGCCATATGTAATACACAATTTAACGGATACAACGAATGACCCATTGGATTTCACGTTTTGGATTTACAACTAAGAGTATCACCGGAGCACACATAAAAGGTAAGAGAAATTTTCCTATCTTACCTTATTGCATTGCATCTTGTTTAATTTATATAATGAGACCGCGCCGCATCGAACTTCCCTTCAATGATTAATCAGACTGAAAAGAAATGTCCCATTGTTGATTAAAAAAAATATATCATGGTTATATTTAGCTCCATGCTCTGATAAATAAAAGGCACAAGCATCAATAAAATTTTATAGACTTTGAAAAATATAAAGAAAAAAAATTGCAAAATTGGCTTCTATCAAAGAAATTCAAATTGTTGAAAAACTAAATACAAACAATTACTCAACAGGGAAATTTAAATTAGAAATGTTGAAAAATAATTATTCGAAGTCGTAACAGATGAACCGCCAACTCCAATAACTACAAATTCCCCCCCCCCCCCCCCCCACAAAAAAAAAAGACAGAAAAGCACGCGCGATCATGAAGTTAAGTATCGTGGATGCACAAATCGTGCACGTAAAAAAATTAAATACAGCTAAAGAAACATAGGAAGCAATATAGAGTATTCACGAAAGGTCAAACCTTTTAAGCAAACTTTATTTGATTAGAAAATTATACGGAGCAAAACTTCCAGAATATAAAAACATGCAAAAACACATTACACATATTCTCGAAATAATTGATAAACTCTCCGCAATAGGAGAAAACATAAACGACTGGCATATTTCGGCACTACTTCTGTGCTCTCTCCCCGCGAGTTACAACCCGCGAATAACCCCTCTTGAAGCTAGACTAGAGAATGAACTAACTCCTGACTTTATAAGGAATAAAGTAACCGATGAATATAACAAACGAGTAGAAAACTCGGAAGAGGCCGAAAATTCGGCAAAAGTATTTAAAACGCAGAAAAAGTTCGCAAACAACGACTACAAAAGGCAGAATAAATTTTGTACGTACTGTAGACAGAACATTCACACATGTAAAGAATGCTGGTATCTTAAAAATATAAATACACAAACTTCTACACCAATACAACAAACGTTTACATCGTCACTCTGCTTGGAAAAAATAAACGGTGATAACGGAAACAAAAAGTTTGAAACGAAAGAAAAAATAAATGTAAACTTACAGATAAATAAAAATGAAACTAAAGATGCAGCGTTTATAATTGAAAAGCCAGAAAGGCAAACATAGATAATTTGATTCCGGAGCAACGTCTCACATTGCAAACAACAAAGAAATCTTCACAAAAATCAACGACAAAGAAAAAACAACCGTATAATAATCGCAAATGGAAACACACTTAATTCTTACGGATCCGGTGAAGCAATAATAAT
Organism: Maratus michaelseni; assembly: GCA_963931845.1. Taxonomy (NCBI): domain Eukaryota; kingdom Metazoa; phylum Arthropoda; class Arachnida; order Araneae; family Salticidae; genus Maratus; species Maratus michaelseni. The sequence goes on from OZ007596.1 coordinate 225,952,752, forward strand.
GACAAAAACATCAAACGGAGAGATTAACAAAATAACATTAAAAATGTTTTGTATGTTCCAGACTTGGAATCAAATTTAATTTCGGTTAGCAAAGCCACGCAATACGGCTATAAATTAATTTTCGAAAACGGAAAATGTATGCTATACTGTAAAGGAAAAACGTACCTGGAAGCAAAAAAGAAAAATAGTTTATATGAAGTCGAATTGATAGAAAAAGATATCCCAAACAGTGCGAATATCGCACACAACTGCAAAAACAAAGAATGCCTAGAACTTTGGCATAAACGCCTAGGTCATAGAAACAATGAATCCATAAAGGAAATCATGAAAACTAAATTGGCCAACGGCATAAAACTAAACAATTGCAGTCACGCAACACACTGCGAAACGTATATAAAAACAAAAGCAAGCGATGCACCATATTCGAAATCATCCGAACATAAAACAACACAGGAACTCGAGCTAATACATACGGATGTTTGTGGATCAATTAAAACACTCACTTTAGGGGGAAAAAGGTACTTTATAACATTTATAGATGATCACTCTAGGTTTTCCATAATTTACCTGCTATCGCACAAAGATGAGGTATAAGAAAAAATCAAAGATTACACAGAAATGGTTCACGCGCAATTTGACAGATATCCAAAAGCCATTAGATCGGATAATGGGGGATAATATGTAGGTAAAAATACAGAGGACTTTCTAAGGAAAACTGGTATAAAACACCAGTTTACTGTTCCATATTGTCCAAGCCAGAAAGGGGTTGTTGAACGAAAAAATAGAAGTTTGATAGAAATGACCCGAAGTATGCTCTCTGAAGCAGGCTTACCACACAGATTCTGTGGGAAGCGATAAATACCGCCGCACATCTCCAGAACAGACTACCAACAAAAGCAACCAATAAGACACCGTATGGAATTTGGTTCAAAAGAAAACATAACATATACTACCTAAGAGTATTTGGCTCTAAAGCTTATATATATATATATATATATATATATATATATATAAACACCACAGAGCAAAGTTAGATGATACAGCTAAGGAAGGAATCTTCATGGATTATGATAACCGTTCAAAAGGTTACAGAATTTATACTAAAAATAATGAAATAATATACGGCAGGACTCTTAAATTCTTAGAGAATAATATGAAAAACCTAACAAAAGAAACAAATGAACCAAAACACCTACTAGAAAATAAAAATTACATAAAAACAGAAATAAACAATTGTACACCTAAAAAGAAGTCAAATAAACCATTCCTGAACTCCGAAGATCTGAAAGATCAAACTGGGGTCCTACCCGACAGATACGCATCGGACAGATACGTCTGTATAGAAAAATATGATGAAACAATCAAACCAAAGAATTGGAAAGAAATTAATGAAATAAACAATCCACTGGGAAAAGAAAATTATCTCCACTGGGAAAAGAAAATTATCTCCACTGACGCGGAAATAAGCTCACTAAAAAAATAAGACGTGGGAACTTGTAGATACTCCACCTAATAGAAGAGTCATTGGCTCAAAATGGACATTCAAGCTAAAAACAGACAGCTCAGGAAAATTACAAATATACAAAGCAAGACTCGTTGCTAACGGTTTTAGCCAAAAATGTGGTGAAGGCTACGCTTAAATCTTCGCACATGTTGTACAGCACACCACCATCCGTGCATTTCTCTCTGCAGTCGCATATCAAAATCTCACAGTAAAACATATCAATATTAACAAGTGTATTCCTTTCCTATATGGAAATTTACTGGAAGAAATAGAAATTTACATGCAACAATCAGAAGGTTACATTGACATAAATTCACAACACAAAGTCTATAAACTCAACAAGGACGGACGGAGAAGGATAAGGATATACTGTCTTAAACAAGCAGCAAGAGCCTGGTACATAAAAATTGCTGATTCACTAAAAAAATAAATGTTGTACAAAGCACTGCCGATTCATGTTTATTTACTAGAAAAGAAAAGGAAAATTTTACATACATAATAATATATATTGACGATATCTGAATCGCGAGTAAAAATGAAATAATAAAAGAAATTGCAAAATCTCTAGCAGAAGAATACGAATTGAAAAATCTGGGGAATTGAAAAATATTTAGGAAAAAATAGAAAAAAATCCAGATCGTTACGCATTAAGCCAAAGATAAAAAAAATTGAACAATTTACAAAGAAATTTCATCTAGAAAACGCAAAACCGTATGGAACACCAAAGGCACCCGGTTTCAATATATTAGAAGATGACGATAATTTGTTGCCAAATATTATAAAATTCAGAAAAGCGATGGGCTCTCTTTATATCGCGACAATAACCAGGCTGGACATATCCGCAGCAGTGAATGTGCTAAGTAGACTCAACGAATCACCATTTGAAAAGGACTGGAATGCAGCGAAAATAATTATAAGATAGTTAAACTGCACCAAAAACTTTAAACTAATTATAAGTACTAAAGACAAAACCAATACTAGAGGTATACGCCGACGCCGACTGGGCGGGCGACACCAAAACAAGAAAATCAATATCTGGTAATTTATTTATGTTAGGAGATAGTCCGTGGAGATACAGTGGACAACAAAGAAACAATCATGTATAGCAATGTCATCAGCTGAGGCTGAATACGTGTCAGCTGCGAGCGCAAGCCAAGAAATTATATAATAATAGGCTAATAAAATTATTGGGAGATTTAGGGTTAACTCAGGAAAAACCAATCACCTTATACGAAGACAACCAAAGTTCATAAAAAGGGTGGAAAATGAAATATTCAGTAAACGATCAAAACACATTTATATAAAATTTCATGCCATAAAACAACTCAAAGAAGACAGAATAATTGAGTTAAAATATTGTCCATTGAAACATATGATAGCAGATGTGTTAACTATGCCCGTACCCAAGCCTGAACTCGAAAAGCATATAATCTGTAAAAAACTATTAATCAATACCTCTGTAGAACTTAAGGGGGAATGTCAGAATTATTAACGTCATTCATAGGATTTCCCAAACAATTTCACTCAATGAAAAAATATCCACATATGTGAAAATTTAATCACTAGAAACTTTTGAACTGCAACAGAAAAAATGCAGCGTGCTCTGAGATGAAAGCGGAAATAATTTAAAGAATCACAAATAGATCGTTTCTCAATAACTCATAATCTAAATAACATTAAGTGTTTCAAAGACTGCTCATGTAACGAAAAGAACATTTATAAAGACTTTATTAATAGCACATAAATTTTATAATTTGTGTATAATTGACTGTTACAACAAATGTCCGAAAAACTCTATGTAATAGGTATTCCCGAAAATACGTCACGGGGAAAAGAATTCAAGAAACTGTTAATTAATAGACTCTAAAATTTCATCAGTTCTGTCTGAAATGTAACGCGGGCAAACAGGGGCAAATAATGCTCCATAAAATTAATATGTTCAACATAGTAGCTTTTAAAAATTGTTTTTGTAAAATTTAAATGTTAGGATATAACCTTAAAAGGAAACACGCATCTCTTCTTCTTAAACATAAAATTAAACTAAAAAAAATAAGTTTTACTTCCAGTGAATAAATATAGCAGTTGTTGTGCCAGACGCCATATGGAATATACAATTTAACTGATATAACGAACGACCCATTGAATTTCACGTTTTGGATTTACAACTAAGAGCATGACCGGAGCACACATAAAAGGTAAGAATAATTTTCCTAATCTTACCTTATTGCTTTGTATCTTGTTTAATTTATATGATGAGAGCGCGCCGCTTCAAACTTCCCTTCACATCATCTATCTTAGAATATGTTAACGCCTTCGGGACCGGCGGCTTTTACACAAATTTTATTTGTTTGGCACCACTTTTTTTTAAAAAGCTACCTTTACTTAAACTATCACAAAAATGCTCTAATATGAGAAAGTAGATATTACTTTTATTTTTTACTGGTGCCTAAAACAAATTCTGTATGCTCTTTTTGAGGTTGCATATATGATACCATGGTCCCGATTGGGTTAAATTTAGACATATACTTTTATATTGCAGATAAGTATAATTTTATAAAGTAAGAACACCTGAAAATGAATTATTGTGTAATTTTTTATAGACTTAAGTGGGGCTTGATTAATACATTGCTGTGCCTAGGGCGCTATGGCTTATTTGTGTGCTCTTTTAAAAGACCACTCAGAAACTGCATGAAAATGTGACTTCAGTGCAATTGGTTGAAATTTTGATCTGTACTTCATACGACTTTAACGTCAACGTATCATATTAGACTTCCTACCAGAATTCCGTTATCCAATTGGTTCCAATACGTTATAACACGAAGTAATCTCCTTTATAATATAATAGACCGTATTAAAGTGTTAGAAAGACAATAACCAGCTATTTTTTTAAAATGCAACAGATGCTGCTCCTATAGAAGCACAGGGACTTTGGTGACTCAATGATATCGGTGACATGTGACTTTACTAGAAGACTGTTTACTGACTTTAGTAGAAATCTCAATTTTAAAACAAGCTTTTAATTTAAAGATACTTTAATTTAGACTTTATATTGTAACTAATTCGATATTTTCATTTTGTTTCTGTTTTGTATTTGTTTATATATGTATAAATAGATTAAAGTTAATGTATGCTTTCTTTGGGGGTTTGGCCAGTCCTGACAAAAATCGGAAGGCTGGTAGCTATGTAATATAAATTAAGATCTTCCGATGGTCATAGCATTAAAATTAGCCATTTGTCAGGTTTGGGCCTATTTTGACATTTGATCATTATTGCATAAACAGCAATGTCGGCGAATTCCACCGGAGTTACATTCCTTTTCAATTTGTGCGTGTTATTTATGGATTTGTTGTTTTTGGAGCGCTGTAGATATATTTTGCACACAATGGATTCAAATACTTTACTTTTTGAGTAATACGTTGCTCTATTCTCTACTAAAAAGTATAGTAGATTTTCTGTAATATTTTCATCTTACACTATATTCTACAAAGATACTTTTAAGGGATATTATACAAACTGAATTTCATATATGTCATTTAATCAATCAGAAAAATAACCGACAATCTGTTGCGACTGCAGAGAATGTGGCCATCCAGCCACAACATCGCGTAGTCAAAGCGAAGTGTACGGCATCTAGATTACGGATGAATGCAACTATATTTGCGCTAACATCCGTGATTAATACCGAATTTTATTTTAATAACATCAGTAATTCGATAAAATATTCATATATTGAATAATAAACATGTGAATGTTTTACATAGCTAATTAAGCGTAAAACCGACAGAGTGAAAAATGCCCAAGTCTGGAATCGAACCTGGACCCTTGGAATAACGCTCTAATGCTCTACCATTGAGCTATTAGGACGATACCCAGCTTGGCATCTTCCACTCATATATGTCGGCAAGGCTGCAATCGCAGTACGAGATGGAAATGTCTTTCTGAGTTCACATATCCTTTGGCAAACTTGAAACGACATACAACTGAGAAGTATTTACAAATTATTTTTGCACCTAATAACATTGTTTAACAGCAACAAAACGTAGATAATACATTTTTTCGCATTTTACTTCTTGATTTGTATAATATCCCAAATTAATAATTAGAAAATAACATCATCCACATGAAAATGTACAGTCCGGAAGAAAAGGATCACACACAATTAATTTTGCCGAAACCATCATACAAAAATGTGATTGGTACCAATCTATTAGTAATAACGTTTACTAATAAATTCTGTACTTAAATTTTGCTTAGGTGGTCCACTACTTACACAAATTATTAAAAATAATAAAAATTTCAAAACTAACATCTTATTTTGACATCATATTTTATTTTTGAGTAAATGCTATCTTCTGATACCAAACGGGAAGTCATTTCGTCAACTAGTTAAAGATTTATGCTAGTTTGAAGTTTGAAACACTCAGTGTTAACTACATTGTTATTCGTTGGGAAACAGAAGATTGCAATGCGGGTATTTTTTTAAATCGTAACTCAAAAACTATTTAACGGATTAATCTATAAATCTGGATTTGAAAATTTGAAGCTTCAAGAAATCTAATTCAGTTTTTAAAAAATTATGTGACAATGCATATTTTTGTCAGTGATTAATTGCTATCGAAAAATAAATTTTTTTGAAATTAATTTTCGAAAATATTTTAATTGTAACCTATGAATTTTGAACAGAAATCAATTTCTGTAACCTTTAAATATGCGAATGCAAATTTACAGAGCATTACGCCAAGTAGGTTTTGAGTTATTCTTAAGAATTTATCCGCATTGTAATCTGTTTTACATCGATTAAACATGATTTAGAAGTTACAAAATTTAAATCGGCATACACTAATATTTGACCGATTTAATATTATCCGAATACCTTCCAGTTTGGTATACGAAAGTAAAATGTACCGAATAATCTGAATGTGATATTAAAATTAAATGTTAGTATTGAAAATTTGTTACCATCTTTACACTGCAAAAAAGTGTTGATTTTACAGTATAATACTGGCATCCCAGCTGCCAGTATTATGCCGTAAAATTAACAGTAATAAACAGTAAAATAAGCAGTAATACGCTAAATCCGAATGCGATATCAAAATTAGGTGTTAGTATTGAAAATTGTTATCATCTGTATACTGCAAAAACAAAAAGTGTTGATTTTACAGTATAATACTGGCATCCCAGCTGCCAGTATTATGCCGTAAAATTAACAGTAAAATAAGCTGTAATGCGGCTAAATCAAAATGTGACATCAAAATTAGGTGTTAGTATTGAAAATTTGTTATCATCTCTACACTGCAAAAAAAAAAAAAAAAAAAAAAAAAAAAAAAAGTTTTGATTTTACAGTATAATACTGGCATCCCAGCTGCCAGTATTATGCCGTAAAATTAACAGTAATAAACAGTAAAATAAACAGTAATGCGCTAAACCCAAATGTGATATCAAAATTAGGTGTTAGTTTTGAAAATTTGTTATCATCTGTATACTGCAAAAAAAAGTGTTGATTTTACAGTATAATACTAGCATCCCAGCTGCCAGTATTATGCCGTAAAATTAACAGTAATAAACAGTAAAATATGCACTAGTGCGCTAAATCCAAATGTTACTTCAAAATTAGTTGCTAGTATTGAAAATTTGTTACCATCTGTAAACTGCAAAAAAAAAAAAAAAAAAAAAAAAAAGTTGATTTTACAGTATAATACTGGCATCCCAGCTGCCAGTATTATGCCGTAAAATTAACAGTTATAAACAGTAAAATTAGCAGTAATGCGCTAAATCAAAATGTGATATCAAAATTGGGTGTTAGCCTTGAAAAATTGTTACTATCTCTACACTTGAAAAAAAAAAAAAAAAAAAAAAAAGTGTTGATTTTACAATATAATACTAGCATCCCAGCTGCCAGTATTATACCGTAAAATTAACAGTAATAAACAGTAAAGTAAGCAGTAATACGCTAAACCCGAATGTGATATCAAAATTGGGTGTTAGCATTCAAAATTTGTTACCATCTGTACACTGAAAAAAAAAATGTTGATTTTACAGTATAATACTAGCATACCAGCTGCCAGTATTATACCGTAAAATTAACAGTAATATACAGTAAAATAAGCAGTAATACGCTGCCGCGCTTTTTTGCAGTGTATATGTAGATGACCAACTAGGAAAAAATTAAGCATAACATAATTTAGTAGACTAATCAATTGATACCAGGTGGAGTTAGTAGGGAATTATAAATTTTTTTCCGTGATTGTACATAAATATTTGATATTCATATAATCTTTTTCAGCATTAATATCAATTTTAAAATATACTTTGTTTACAAATATTATTATTTTATTTCGAATGAATTTTGCAAAATAACTGTGGATAAAAGAGGTTTAGACTTTTAAAACACACATTGACAACATTATAAACATCAAATAGTACAATTTTTTTTCTAAATTGTAATATGCACTTTTAATGACGAAAATATATCCAACTGTCTTTTGCCTTTTGATATTCATACTCCTCCAGGTAATTAGGGATATATTAAAAATAACTGAATTAAAATATTTTTGTCTTTTAAGTTTTTATCCTGTTTTCTGATAGGAGATAGAAGACGTTCAAAATGAACAAAATTGTTGAGTTGATAAAAATGAAAATAGATCCCTAAATGTTTATTGATGGAATGAACATTATTACTTTTTTCTTTTAAATTTTAAATTTGACTTAATTTAAACTATCATGAAATCAATGAACATTCTGATTAAATTTAAATAACCTTTTACAACATTTTAAAATTTTATCGGTAATTAACGGCTTAAAACACTTCAAGTGAATTTTTTCTTTCTTTGATACTTTTTTTAATTTTTAGAAATCAGAAATCTTATTTTTCTAAATTATAAACTGGCATATACAATAGTAGGATACAAAACTGAGATAGGTTATCCTATTTGGAGTTAAATTTTAGTCAATCCTAAAAAAAAAAATTGATGCCCTTTGAAACGAATACATATATTTGTATACTCATAGAAGATAGATATATTTAAAAGATCATCCAGATTGAATAGATTAGATTAAGCCAGGTGTAAAAAAAGTGAGATTAAACATAGCACTATACAGTATAAGTAAGCAAAACTAAGTTTATAACAATGGTTTCCAACTTTGATTACGGGTGTTCCTTGGCGTAACAGGGTCTCCATTTAGTGTCGTCGATGAATTTCCTAAGTTTTGTAAACTTTGAGAGATCTGAAAGCAAATAAAAAATTATTAAACATGAAAAACTGTTGCAACTAATATTTCTGTTAATTTCAATTGAAGAAAAATTAATGAATGCCGACGGAAATCAAAGTAGAGTTTTGTAAATATTTTTCATTTTGAAAAATCTACTTTTTTAGTACTTCCCTTAAAATAAGATTCTTAAACTAAGATTTGGATATTACTTATTTATGCAGGTTGGACACAAAAATAGTTGGAGAAAAGAAATAAAATAAAAGACCCATTAGTAAACAAGTTATTGCCATATGTTTGTGATCATGTTCCCAGTGCTCAAATTAAGAGAAATGTTTATTCCCGATTTCAATACATTAAGGGAATATAAACCTTATTTCAAATAAAACTATGCACTGCAATCTAAATACGAAAGGGCTCGTTCCATGGAATGACACCTTCGCAAACGAAGACTTCAGAACTGAGATAAGAAATAGTAAGGAAAGAAGAAATAAGAAATTTTTGGTATAATACTCCATTTTTTAAGTATGTTTCGCGGCCGGAACCGTAGCTCCCAATCTAATTGGTTGTTGCTCTTGGCAGTGTCATAAGCGTATCTAGTCTGTAATCATACGTGGCAGAAAATACTTTTGGAGTCTTTGTTTAAAATTTAAATCTAAGCTAAGTTAAAGTTTAAATCTAAGCTAAAATGTACCGAAAAAGCCAAATTTGCTTTGAAAATTTCAGAGTTTATTACAATTTTAGTATGAAGACGACTCCGGAAGCTTATTTTTATAAATTGAAAAAAAAAAAAAAAGATATAATTTCTAGTTGAATGGATATTTCTGCTTTTTGTTGTAAAAATTTACAGATTAACATGTATGAAGTAATTTAAAAAAAAATTTTAAATTTTACTTTAAAAATTAAAAATAATGTAATTTTTTGTGAAAATTAGTTTTTTGCCATATTTTAGCATTAATTAAAAAATAAAAATAAAATTTTGTTTGTTTTAGAATCACTAGTACCAGGAAGCAGAGCCCACCAGTCAAAAAGGAGACTACGAATCATTTTCTTTTTCTCAGCTTCTTCATGTTCATATAGATTTTATTTGTAATGAATGCCTTGTTTACAATTTGCCTTAAGGTAAAGCCAGGAGAGATGGCGCAGTCGGAGAGATTGCGCACATAGAGGTCCGGGGTCAAGGAATAGAGTGAGCGCGCAGCGACTCCAGGTAGTTGTACAACAGCAGTAGTGGAGGATGTACTTGAAAGTGCACGTTGCTTGTTTTGAGCGTCTCAGATAGAGCATTGCTATTTTGTTTTGTTTTCCCAAAGTAAGTGCTTGAATTTTCATAGCTATTCCTCAGAATTTCTATCCAATGTCAGTAGTACAAAATATTTTAAACTTAAACGATTTCTCATAAGCTACAAATCTAGACTAACAATGTGAACATCAATGGTTCGTTTTTGAAGCGGCCATGTTTATATAAAAGGTCGCGCAATCTCTCCTACCACAATTGGAGAGTTTGCGCATCTGCTACTTAGGAGAGAGGTCGCATTGTTTCCATTAGTTTCCATGCTAGGAGAGATTACGCAGCTTATTGGTAAATTTGTATAAAAAATGAAAAATAAAAATGGACTAATTTTAAGTTAAACGTGTTATCAAGTAACTTAATGTTATTTTGTAATCTTATCTGGACTCGCTTTTTCTGATTCTTTAATTTTTTTCCACTTTAATTAAAATTTTTTAATCGTTTTTAAAATCATTTCCTTTTTTTGATTCTTTAATAATTAGGAAATATTCACTCCTAATGCAATACTATTTGTTCACAAAAACTTTACAACAATGTCATTTAAGTGTGATTATTATTGTTAACAATTTAATTGTTGTTATTATTAGTAACAATCTCTCCTACCCATGTGCGCAATCACACCAACCCTGTAAGGACAGATTGCGCAAAATAACTTTCTTGGTTTTATTACAACTGTTCTATTAAATTACAACATAACAACAAAACAGCAATAGAAATGCATAAAAAACAAATGAAGTAAAAATTATTCATGGATAGTTTAGCAAAAAATTAATATTTAGATTTTTTATTGTTATTCTTTTGAATTGTGCGCAGACTATCCTAGCTTTACCTTATATATTTATAAGTTCTGTTGAAAATAAAACGCGATTTTTTTTCTTCAAAAACCTTACAAAAAAAAAAAAAAGATCTAAACTTACATCACGTTGCACACGGCTTACCTCCTGAAACACATTACCACTGCATACTTTCCACCTTCCAACTATTCTTTCGTAAAACGTGGTTTGATTTGGCCCTGGTTATAACCGTTTAGAACCAGAAAATTTATTTGATATATCTCCATTTATTTAATTTCACGTTTCTATTTGGGACATATTTAATTCTATTTCTAAAAAGAAAAAAAAAAATCCTGGTTCGAAACGTGCTTAAGCTGGTCCAAATTTATCCACATTTTACGGAAGAATACTGGGAGGTTGGCAGGTATGCCACCGAAAATACGTCTGGCATTAAGCCGGCATCTACCCTTAAGGCAGCAATAAGAGTTGCGAAATCATATGTAAAACTGCTGACGTTAATGTATCTATTTTAATGTTTTTAACAGTCTTGGGATTAGCTAAATTATAAAAAAATCATTTGGCAAGAAATTGGTATAAAAAAACAATAGTTACAGGATTTTTCACACAAAAAAATCACATGAAAAATTGCTGACATTTGATGTACCTTTTTCTTGAGAATTATTGAAGTCACTTAAATATTTTATAAAAAAAAATTTGGCAGTAGTTAAACTAAAAATTGGTCGTTCTAGTGGAAATACAATTAAAAATTACAATAGTTATGCCATTTTACAACCAATGGCATAACTATTGCATTTTTTTATTTTCATTTTTTGCGCAGCAATCAATAAATAGTTTAACTACCGCCAAAACTATTTTAAAATATTGAAATTGCTTCATTAGTTCCCGAGAAAAATATACATCAAATGTCAGCTGCTTTACACGTGATTTCGGAACAGTTGTCATCTAATTAAAATCGAATACCATTGAAAAATCTTCTTAAATACCGCTTCCACCTTTCTAGAGTTACATTCTCTGCAGCATATTAGGTAGAATCCGTTGTCGTGAGCTTATAGTTTCCACATAGAAATAGCTTAAAAGAAAAAAATACAAGCATGATTAAAAAAACCCGCATTATTTAGATATGAGTTGTAGATTATATTTACATGCCAGAATGGTTACCTTTATGCTGAATGTTCCATACTTCTGAAATTATTTGTTTAATTATATGCTTGAACACATCCACTTTTCATATTAACATTCATTATATAGCATATATACATATCTATATGCAAAAATTCCAATACATATAATGTATGTAACAGCTCATTTTTCAACAAATAAAAATTAAATGACCAATTAGGATTTTCCACAATTCTAACACAAGAATCACTACAAGAAGCAGGACCTATAGTTTCCATTATATAGTGTTATATAAGTAAAAATACTATTTTTATTTCTATTTTGCGGATGATTATATTGTAATTTAACCTTTAAAATTCATAAGAGATAAAATTTATCAAAATAAATAAATAAATAAATAAATAAACTTTTAATTTTCAAGAATAAATTTCTTTAAAAAAATATATTCTAACTCATAAAAGGCCATTGTTGAAAGATTGAGAGAAACTTTTAATTAATTCTGATGATTCAGACATAATTTAGAGATGTTTTTTAAAATATTGAATAAACGGAAGAGATTAACTGATAAAGAGAAAAAATAATATAATTTTAATTTATTTAGAAACACAATTTTATTCAATTAAAAGAATATTTTATTGTTATTGGTCAAAAACAATTAGCTATAAAACAATTAACAATATTGCTATAAAAGGGCTTACCAGTTTTACGATACTGAAATTTCAAGGTTTTTCGACGTATATTTCATGTGTGACAGTTATCTCCAGTTTTTGTAAATTAAAACCAACTCTAAAGAATTAATATTTTTAGAAGCTGTTTGTAATATTCCATTATTAATTTTAATATCAATGAATAAAAATTTCATTAACAGTACTAGAAATATTCAATATGTAAAAATAAAACAGTTTTGCGCCATCTTACAAACGCAAAAACTGTTCATGGTTTTCATTAAAATAAATATATTATTTAAAAACCTACACCTATATTTACTAGATTTGAGGAAAAATATTTTAGTGTCAGAAAGCTATATGTTTAAATTATACTAAAAATCAGATTAAAAAACACATTGCAATCGCAACAAATAAAATTTAAATTGTTTATTTTAAGAAAAAAATTTATGTTTCAATTTAAAAAATATTGTATGTTTAAAATAGTGACAAGATATATATATTTTAATTTTTCATTTAAATTTCGTGATAACGATATACGTTAATTAACTCAGTCTGTAATTAACTAATTGCAAAATATATATGAATAAGAAATTTTAAAAATATATATGTCTACAATTTTATGAAGTTTTATAAAATACATTATATTTATAACGTATCCTTATATATGCTTATATACAATATTATATATTTATACATGTATTTTTTATTTTACATTGTAGTTGTAATGGTTAAAGTCAGAAAGATAAGCATGTGTAGAATAAAGTATACGTATTTTGGGGATACTTAATTATAATTATTTAAAATAACATGAAGAATGAAATATTTTTCTTAGAAATAAAAGTTCTACTTTATATCCTTCAAACATTATTCTGTTTACAGTGAAAGATGTTGTTAGGAACATTCTGGAATCATTTGAGTACAAGAATGTCAGATGGATTCTAGATGGGTGCATAATATTGTTAAAGTAATAATAATAATTATTTTTTGTAATTATTTTTAAATATTATTATATTTTAATATTTTAAATTATTGTATATAATTATAAAATTATTTCTTTGGGTTATTTTCTGTATTAGTTTAATTGTTTTATTAGCATGTGTAATTGTTTTCTATTAATTAAATCATGTAATTGCCAAAAAACTTTGAAATATGTTTTTTTTTAATCTTACTAGTATTACATTATTATTATCAAAACCCTATTAAAACAATATTGGTTTTATATTACTTATACTGAGTATATATTAACCGATATTCATTATATCTCGATCAATTTTGGTTATATTGTCATGAAAGTTTGCCACTACTTTAAGGTGTTTATTAGAGTCGTAGGTATATAGGTCAATATCCGAAACCATTCAAGACAAAATAAATTTATCGAACTTAAACCTGAACCCGAAATTTATAAAAAAAGTAATTGTTATTTTAGTGTGATTGTGGACTGTTAGTCTATAATTATATTTCTAATATCAATTTTATATTTTATGTAAACAAAAATGAACATATATAAGTTAATTGATATTCAAATATTTATTTTTTTCATCTAAAAATATTCTGGAATTTTTATTTATTATTTTTTTTATTTATTTATTTTTTTTTTTTTAAAGTCAGGTTGAGTCACAGCCGATCAACAAGAGTAAAACCCGAACAGGAACCCGAAATATTAAAAACAAAAATGGAATTATACTTGAGCAAATGTGATTTTGCAAATAAAAAATATATGAAAGATGAAAGGTCTAAAGCAGTGGTTCCCAACCTTTTTTTAGCCGCGCCCCACCAAAACATCTCTAAAATGATGATGCCCCCCCCCCCCTCTATAACATATAATTCTTATAAAATTTTAAAAGAATTTACTCCTGGTAGAGTAAAAATCATTTAACATTGATCCTGAAACGTGCCGAAGGTAATGGATGAATCAAATATTTTTTATAATCATCTGATACTCCTCGTAGTTTACTGGCACACGGTCGCCACGTATGCGTGATGCATAGAGAGCTCAGAATCCTTGATTAGAAAAATCGATAATTTTGAATAAAACAATTTTTTTTCTTATTTAATCACAGAATTTCTGCGATTAAATTACGCAACAATTTCTAATCAGAATAAAACGTGATAAAAGATTCTGTAAATGAAGGTCGTCAAGTAATTGATAAATATACACTTGAATAGTGTCATGTGTAAAATTGATTTTTATGTGACATATTGCAGTGCGACTCATTCAATAAATAATCGAAAAAGTTGTTTAAAATTCTAAAATACTTATAAATCAGAAAAATTATAAAGAAGTTTTAAATATATAAAAGTATCTAAATATCTTTAAAAGTTTTATTTATAATTATTCTGGTAGAATTGTATTTAAAACTTTTGAATGGATACTTTTTAAAAACTGAATAAAAAACTTATTTTTTTTTATTTTGTTTTTGAAATTTGAATGTGTAACTTTTATTTTCAGTCTACAACATTACTATTAGAAAAACAATTCAGACAGTATGGGTTCACAGATATTCCGAATTGTCCCCTTGAAAAGTTAAATTGCCCCCCTAAAAAGTCAAATTGCCCCCCTGTGGGGCGTACGCCCCCCGTTGGGAAACACTGGTCTAAAGTCTAAAAACATATAAAAGTGAGAACAGATGTCGCAGACGCACCGGGTTTGGCGCAATTTTTGGGGCTATTTTGGCAAGAACACCACATTTTCGAATACCTGTCAGGCCTAGCATGCGAACATAGCATGTTAGTTTTATTTAATCATGAAATTATACTATAATTTTATTATAAAACGTACACATTTAATTTTATTTATGAGACACAATTAATTTTATCTAACACACATTTTAATTTAATACACACATTTAATTTTATACATCAATTATTTAATTTTATTATTTACACACACATTTGATTTTATTATAAAACACACGTATTTTATTATAAAACATCAGGTTGCAATACGAAACCAAAAGTGCCGGGTTACCACGCCAGACAAAAATTCACCATTTTTATGCTAAAAAGAAACCCCGGTTCATCTGCGACATCGGTAGATAGAAGCAGATCCTTTCTTATTCACGTAAAATTTAAAGTATATCACAGAAACTTTATTAACTAACATTACAAAATTAAAATAATAAAAAAAGCTAAATATAACACAACGAGTATTAAAAATGACTTATTATAAATTCACATTACAGCAAAATAAATTATTTAATGATATTACAGAAATAAAATTTATTCATTAATATAACATAGATGTAATTTTACACAAATAAATATATATTATAATGAACTTTATTTTTCTTCTAAGTTAAAAGTTAAAAGTTTTTTTTTTGGTTTCCCAGTTTCAAGCAAATTGAAGTGCCATTTTTATTTTAAAGTTTTATAAATACGTGCACCCTTAACATAAACATGAATGAAAACCAGAGCGATACTTTCGTCTACTCTGTAAGAATTAAATATATAAAGTCTGAAAATAAGTACAAAAAATAAGGAGCGACATTCCAAATTCTCGATTTTCCAAACACTGATATTCCCGTTAAAAAAAAAAAAAAAAAAAAAAAAAAAAGATTTTTTTTTTTTTTTTTGTGTAAATTTTAGATACAATGGAATCAGCTGATTTCAAACTCTTATTTTGAAACTGGAGCCGTTACATCTGCGCCACAAATGTTTGATTCCATTGACTTAATATTCAGCACTTATACTCTATGAAATTTCCTTGCTGATTTTCCCTGTTAAAATGGGGTTTAAAAATGATTGAAATATCGAATCAGTCGGCTGATTTGTACGAAAATGTATACGGTTCTTGCGACAGTATTCTATAACATAATCGCTAGATGGGAGCTCAGTCGGAAATACCGTTTAGGAGTTATCGTGTCCACTCTCATATACACACGATTACAATATTTCCCTAGCGCTGTGTGTTCGGAAAGTAAAAATAACAAATAAAAAAGTTTTTATTTATTTTATTTTATTTTTTTATTTTTTTTAAGTGTGAATAAATTGGACAACCAATCTTATTTTAATATTTTACGAATGCTTTATACCTTTAACCAGGGGTCAGAAAAACTACTTTTTTATTGTAGCGAGCTACAATTACAACTACTTTATCGAAAATGCAGTTAACTACAATTGCAACTGCTTGTTTTAAAAAGTAGCGACTACAAACTACTTTTCAAAAGTAGTCACTACTTCTCAACTTTTAGATTTTGCAAAATGGTTTAATTTACAATCGAAATTGAAGACACTGATTAAATAATAAAGCGACCCCTCGTTATATCGCATCTGTCGAGATACAATTAAATAAAAGAAATACAATTAAAATTAAGAAAGGTAACATAAAGAAAATATTTTGTGTTTGTCTCCATAACGTTAATTTATACGTACATTTCGAAGCAAAATTGAGGAAAATATTATAATTTAGAAAAAAAAGAAAAAAACTATATACATGCAAACAAGAAATAAATCTGTAAATAAAGCCATTCCGAATAATAAGAAACCCGGCGTTAAAACATGAAAATCTAATAACGAGTAAATAGACAAGTGTTACCAGCAAGAAAATTGATTTATTTGGTGTGTTAGTACTTGATTTTAGCAACAAGTGTCAATTGAAAAAAATCTATGACTTCATGCGATACGTTGCTATACACTGCAGTTGAGATTTGCAAATTGTTCACCAGAACAAATTTTGCACAAAAGAAGCAAGTTTCAGCCACCTGATTTGATGAATGCCACATTTTTTCCCCTTGAAGTTGCGTTAAAAGTAGCGTCAGTTCTCGCTACAAACTACTCATATTTTGTATGGTGCTACTCACTACCCTACATTCTTCAAAATATAGTGCGTTATACTACAAACTACTGTAGAAAGTAGCAACTACTGTAGTTTCGCTGCTTGTAGCGCCCTACTTCCGACTCCTGCCCTTAACTATAAACATATATCAAAATCAGAGTGGTACTTTCGTTCGCACAAAAAAAAAAAATTAAAATAAAATAAAATAAAAAAGATAAAATGTGAAATAAATGTTAAAAATATAACAAAATACCCAAGTTTTGATATTAAAAAAGTTGTGTTTACTAATTGCAATTAACCTAAGTATTATATAACATTGAATACGCATAATAAACGATAACAAAAAAAAATATATATATATAAATATATATATATAACGTTTTAGAAGAAACTTTTGTGTTCGTCTCTGAAAAGGCTCCCTTTCGTTATCTTATTGACACTAATTTTTCATATGCGTGATTTAAATTCGGAAATAACAAACAAGCAAATTAAAAGAATATAAACAGCAAACAATTTATGCCTTACCTGAGGTACAGCGATGAAAGCGCAGAGCATCTAATTAATTCACAACTTTTCTGTAATCTCTATCCGTTGACTTTGAGTTTTTTGAAATGAATAAACTGAGTACAATTAATGAGGTGGTCAAAATCAAAGTGCATGTTTGTATTGACATCAAAACCCTTCATTTCAAGTCCGCAGCCCACACTGACGTAATTCTTTAAAATTCAAATTTCTCTTCTGTTACTCAAAAAATACTGAGAATGAAAGGTACAACAACCATGTAGAATGAAAAGTAATTTTTCCAATCTGAATACAATCAAGTTCAGAAATCACTTGTTCCGAATCATGGATCATTCTGATATGACAGGGAAAACTGTTTCTTCCATTTCGGTTTCGTTTTCTTTGATTTTATTTTCGTTCATCGTTAATTCACTTGTTCCGAATCAGGGTTCCGATTATGGATCATTCTGATATGATAGGAAAAACTATTTTTTCCATTTCGTTTTCTTTGATTTCATTTCCTTTCACCGTTAAATCACTTGTTCCGAATCATGGATCATTCTGATATGACAGGAAAAACGGTTTCTTCCATTTCGTTTTCGTTTTCTTTGATTTTATTTTCTTTCACCGTTAAATCACTTGTTCATCTGCTCAATAAGTTTTATCAATAAAATATGAAGAAAAAAAAATTGTATAAAATTACAAGAGACAATAAATAATAAAAAAAAACTGTGGAAATGTTGAATAAAATGAAGTAGTAAAACAGTTTCTTTTTTAATTACATGTGTGGGAAATAGCTCTGGAATGGGGTATATTCAAATAGCAAAGTTTATTGTGTGAAGTTCTAATTTGAAAAGAATGCTATTAATTTAGCTTAAATTCCAGAAAAAAGAAATAAAAACAATGAATATGCTTCTACAACAGAATAAATAAAATAAATTAAGGTAAGAAAAATTAACATACACAAAATCAACATAACGATTTTGTAAAATAAAGCTTGCTACACCTTACGTTAAGATACTAAAATAATCTCATCAGCAATCAACAATATTGCGAAAATGATTCCATAAAATACTTTCATAGTGAGTAACTTGATTTCTTTTTTTGTTGTTGTTATTTCCAAAACCGCAAAGTTCCTTTTATAATGTTTTTTACTCCGAAAACTTTTTTGTCTTCTCTTTTATGTTTCTTTGATTTAACAGCAAACTCTGTTGCGCTAATAAGCTGAAAACTTATTCATGCTGTCCGAGGGCTTTCGATTCTTAGTCAAGCATTGAAGTGGCATGGAAATAACAAAATATTTATTTCCGTAGCGCCCTCTGGCGCGCCTTCAAAAGGAGGATAATTTTCCCTGGAATGTTGGTAGTTTATTTTCGAAAATTACAAAGTGGTTTCCGTTGTATTCATATAGTGGGTGATCATATTGTTAGGACCATCTTTAATAACTGATATTTTCTAGATTAGTAAGTTATTATTAAGTGAAAAATTAATTATTTCTCTAATACTTTTTTTAAACTTTCCAACAAAGTTGAAAGGTGTTTATAAATTCGGTTTGTCTGTCTGTCTGCCCGTGCCAGGGGCGTAGCTACCGTGGAGCCAACTGCTCCAGGCGTACGAATGCTAAAGGCGCAAAATTAGAAAGGACGATACAAAGAATTTGTAAAATTGTTTGCCTCTTTTCTTTCATTATTATTCATATATTATGGATGGATCACAACTGCTACACTTATCACATGATCACAACGATATGATCTTCTTCTAAGATGTTGGAAACTTCATGATATTGTTTAGAACTTATTGCATAATTTGATCTTTTATATCAAGATAAAACCGTGATTGCTTTATTTATCTTCTACTTTGTTTGAAGATATGTTTAAAATTTTTTTATTGATTTCATTCTTCCGAAAATAAGGTATCCAAAATATTTTTCAATATTTTGAGATCTCCCTACCCCAAATTTCACACAATAGTGATCAATGAACTTTCAAATTACAAAATGTAAAATATAAAAATAAAAGCGAAAATCATAACAACAGTCGCTGTTGCCTGTTTACCAAATAGGTCCGGGAAGCTCGTGCTTACCCACTAAAATACAAAGGTACCTCCAAATTTACTTTTCAAAATAAATTTTTACAAAAAAAAAAAAAAAATTCAATCACTCCAAAAATTTATTTTTTTTTTTACGAAAATTTTATGTAAATTATGAAACTCGTTCTTTCTAAAATTTTCTTTCTCGAAATTTTGATCGTAAAATTTCGAGTTGTTGAAGCACGAAAAATGGATTTAGTAGACAACAAGGCAATTGGTAGAGTAATAGGGGAAGGTGGGGGGGGGAGGGCTGAGTGACGTCGGGCTTCCCCTACTTCTAAGTCTCAAGCGGATCATGGTCGTTGTTTTTTTTTAGCCGTCAAAAAGTGAACTGCATTTTTTGGAGACGGCAGAAAAGTCTGAAATGAAATTAATAGGACTTAAAAGCTTAGGGAAAAAAATTAAATTTTGAAAAATAATATATATAAAGATATATATAAATTCTTATCGTTGTCCAACGGCTAATTTTCTGAACCATTAGCTTTAGAACTATAGTTCAAATAGCGAAAATGTTTCAAAATTGTTCTTCATCCTACATAGTTGCCAACCTCCCGATTTTTTGAATACCAGTAAAATCTTACAGAAATTTTCGCTTTATTAAATTTCAGAAATTGTACGATTAAAGAAAACAAATATTTTTACATAAAAATATTGGTATGAAAAAAAATCGGGAGGTTGGCAACTATGATCCTATTAAAATCCTTTATATCAAAGTAGTTATTTTTTTAAAGGTTACGATTTTTTTTTTGTTTATTTGTACTGTCGCTGAGTTCTATGTTTAGTAAAACTATATATTTAGTAAAATTTTCTATATTCACTAACAAGTAAAACAAAACTTTCATTTTTGTACGATCAAAACTTACCGAGTTATAATAACTCGAATTTTATGAATTTTCAGAGTTTTCGGTACTGAAAACGGAAAAAACGCGTCTTAAAAATATCTCGAGAATAGTGTGTTTCTTTATTAGCATTCCATATTGCTTCAAAAGCCTTGAAAGGAATAACAGAAGTTAGTGGTAGATTGCACTGCGCCCATGGGACCATTTAAATCGGAAATACCGCTCAATTCGTAGTAAAAATCTGTAGGTAGTCCGTACTTAAACAAATATAGTTTATTTTAATATTTTATATGTATTTATTTCGTTAAATATTTTATTATGAAAATACTTTGTTTTTTAAATAAAAAACAAGGTTTTAAATATAAATAAGAATACAATATACGAGTTTAAACCTCAAACAGAGCTAGCAGAACTGTTTTTACAGTGACAAGTGGCGTACCAATTTTACTTGCTCCAGGACGCTGAATGTGTAGCTACGCCACTGGTCCGTGCTCTAACTCGCGTCAATATACACCAAAGCCATTAAATAATAAGACCAGTCAGATAAATGGGAAACTTTTCGCAAGTTGAAAATAGCGCCATCTAGCGGATGGGATGCTTGCATTCGGCACCAAGAATATTTTAATAAAATTTTGCTTCTAAAATTAAAGCTTAAAATAAGGAGTTCATATTTTCTAAAAAAGTCATTTGTAAATTCCGGTGTCAGTCAGTAATTTCACATTTTACGAACAGAATTTGTCTGTGCCGGAAAGTGTTAATTGCATAGTGATGTAAATTTCCGTCACTTTTTATTTAACTTTTAATAAATAAATCAACTTCTCCGCCACCACTATATTTATATAGAAATATTAATCCAGTAAATTTCCCCATTTTTTTTTCATTATAGTTTTAGCTTTAATGTAAAAGATCCCAATAATTAGCAAGCTTTTAAAGGAAGTGCAAAAACAAAACATCGATACAAACGATAAAAATCGTATAAAATATCGATATAAATAAATCGTCTCTGCGACGCACTTCTGTTTCGCCTTCCTTCCGCAGCAGATGAAGTGGCGCTAGTGTCCCCGCTAACAAATTTAACACTATCTGACTGGGCTTATTATTTAATGGCTTTGATATACACGGATTGCCATGCAATTGATATATGTCATTAAGGTTTACTATGGCATGATCGGTATTGAAAATGAAGTGTGTAGCATTTATATTTCATTTACAGGAACACTCAAAAGAATTCCTCTACATTACGGCCTATGGGGAAAAATCGTTTGAGGTGTATTTTAATGATGTTAATATATTTCAAACATGTTGAAATTGATATATATCACTAAGATGCATTACAAGATACTTACTATAGATTATGGATTGCGTAGCATTCATCGTTCTTTTACAGGGACAAACAAAAGAATTCGGTACAGTACCTTCTATGAACAATAATTGCTGGAAGTGCGTTTTCAGTTGTGGCACGCTTTTTTAAATTTAACTATTTTTTGTGAATATTACTTTGTGTGTATAAATTTTACAGATCATATACATGGCTGCACATAAGATGTCGAGTACATTATGGTTCACTGACCGAAATTGTCGAATGGAATTTTTCCACTGTGCTGTACGTTTTCAAACTAAACTAAATTTTAGAATAGTATGTATCATATATATACAAATCTATTGATCCTATACAGGGCTGCAGAAAAAAAAATAGCATATTTTTCCTTTTATTAATGATAATTTTCTGAAACTGTGTTTTCAAATATGTTACTAGTTTTCTAAAATTGTTTACTTAGCTGTCACGTTTCACCTTATTAATATTAAATGATTTGTTGCAGTATTTTGAATGCGTTGGGAAGTGTTTCATAATCTATGCTTAACGCATGATTTACCGTTCTTGTTTCATATTTAACGAGCAGGGAAAACTCGTAGGATACAAAATTTAATCAAAATCGTTAGAGCCATTTTTTAGATAAAATTAACTTGACCCGCGTTGACCCAAAAATGACCTACTATTCGAAAGTTCTTGAACATGTGACCCAATCCAATAGTCTTCTCGTGTTCGAAAATGGTAGGATACAAAATTTAGTCAAAACGGTTTGAACTGTTTTTTAGATACAATTAGCTTGACCCTGATCCATGGTGTCCCAAAATGACCCACTACTCAAAATTTCTCGAACATGTGACCTAGCCCAATGTTTTTCTGGTGCCCCAAAATGGTAGGATACAAAATTTCGTCAAAATCGTTAGAACCGTTTTTAAGATAAAATTTGCATATATATAACCACACACAAGCATATTTGAATATATGATATGATATACGGACTTAGATTGCCCTCTAGAAACAGCAAAAAAAAAATATTTATATGAAAGTATCCGCAATGTATTCAAATAAAGTCTTGAAATTTATTAAGAGCGATACTTTCGTGTTAGCCACATGCCAATTTATTGATCAAGTTTTAATTTTGCTATGGGATATTAGCCGGAAACAAATGCTTAACTAATTATATTGTGTTAAATGCACGTGACAGAGATAGATTTTTTTTAATAAAAAAATTCCGATTTGAAAATTATTTTAAAAATTATAAAAAATCATTAAATTGAGATGCAGTTTTTAAACAAACTGCATCTGAAACAAAATTTTTCCCCCTATTCCGCGGTGTAAAAATTTAAATTTTGCTATGATTAGAAATTAAAAAATGTAAAGTAAAAGCTAAATTGATTGGTCAGGTTGTTGCCCCCGTCAATATGACGCCAGCAAGACTCAGGGACATTTCTTTGCTTTATCATATAGATATAGTGAGTAACATTGTTGATGGCATAATTAGGCCTATATGAGACCTATGAAGCTATTTTCCATTAGTACTCTCAAATACCACGTGACAGCTACATAGTTCATTTATGATTATTTTTAGTTTTTAAAAATTACTTAAGCATTTAAGTGTTGATAAATAACTTGTTTTATGATATATATGTGAAATTCAAATATTTTAGTGTAACATATATAGATTCTTTTTTTTTTTAATCTAGAAAAAGTTCCTTTTTACATGGGTACGGTGCAAGGTCTCTCACCTGGGAAATTGTAGAAAGTAAAACGCAATAAACAAATAAATACTGATGGTTTTAGAAAAGGTATTCACGATTTCTTCTCTAAAAAGTTCAATATTTGTACAATTGTCCTTCGTACAATTACTTCAAGAAAGGATTTTTCTAGTTTTAATGTCAGAAAATGCTGAAAATTCATAAAATAAATTCAAAATATTAAAACTCGTTAAGTTTTAACCGTACGAAAGTGATATTTTTACTGTCTTACTTGTTGGAGCAAAGAGAAAGTTTTTATAAATACTAGCAGGCTACGCCCGCTTCGCTGGTCAAATTTTCCAAACGAACATTGAATGATTAAAACATCTTTTATTTGGCCACCTTTCACCGCTTCGGGCTTCTTCTTTTTAAACAAACATCTTTTGGATCGAACCTCCGGAACGGGTTCCTGCTGTCTACGGCACCGTATAGCAGGCTTGGCTGCAAAAATAGATTAGTTTCACCTGTCACCGCCAGGGAGCGCCGATCTATGTTCATTTAACACTAACGCGATATTTAAATTACGACCAAACTCCACCCCCCCTCCCCGTCAAACCTTTAACATTAACAAATATCAGTAACTTTTGAGACTGAAACAAAATTCGTGGGTTTGACTTCGCATTTGGGATTTTCTTTCCTTCTCAGGGTCAGTTTTTGCAAAAATTAAGAAAAATTACCGACCGATTTTTACAAAAATTGAATTTTTGGATGCTGAAAATCTTTCTACGTATGTGTGGTGAGTTTTATATCTATATCTCAGATAGTTCCCTTAATATTTGAAAATTAGTGAAAACAAAACCATTCGTTGCCATCGGCAAAAGAGAAGTAACCGCCTTTTCACCGCCACGTACCATAGCGTTTTATATACATAGATATAAATAATAAAATAAATATAAGTAAGGTCTGGTTATCATATAAAAATTTAAATTTCGTAACTTTTACAAAAATAACCATTTTGACTTAAATGGCTATTGGTTACCATGACACCTGCCTATGTGTCTTGCTCATGTTTTCAAAGTGAAAGCACGACTCCTTTGCGCCTGATGAAGAAAGCCAAAGCTGTTTCGAAAGGACTTGTGCATTCCTTAATTTTATGGCATTATTAAGAAGCTTTTTACCTTTATGTATTATGAAAATGGCAAAAAAATTATGTCTAAATAAAGAATTGATAGTATTTCGATTAGATGCACTGAGTATATATTAAGTAAAATTTTCAGGTAAGTTCCAATTAATAAAAAAAGTTATATTATTTAAACATTATACATTAAATATGAAAAGAGAACAAACTAGATTTGCTTTTTCTGAAATAGAAAAAAAAATTCTCTACAAAAATTATTGGAAATTTATTTTTTAAATTTTTTCTTTCGTTAAAAGTAATTTATAGCATTTATTTTGTATTTATTTTTGAGATTGTACGGCTTTTTTTATACCCAAGTAGAAAAACAACTCTCCGTATTTCTCAATCTATATAAAGTGAATGATTTTGTTGGCTTTCTTTGTAACTATCATTCTTCAGCAGTTAAAAAAAGAAAAAAAGAATCTGTAACACTAACTGTTTGCATTTAGAGTTATAGTTAGTGTTAGAGATTGAGAAATACGGAGAATATTTTTCTTTTCTTTTTTTTTCTTTTTACTTGAGTACTATAAATAAGAGGTAAAATCTTAAAAATAAACACAAAAGAAGATTTTTTATAAAAATAATGAAACGACTTCAAGTTATCATTTCTTATTTATTGCACTGCTTTAAATTTATTGCACGCTGGATTTTGTACTTTAGCAAAAGAGGTTTGTCACAACAAATTATTTTAATTGTGGCAATCTTTCAGTTAACCACTTACACAGTAAATTCCGTCATTGCCAATATATCGCTTATTTCAACACACATACTGCAAATAGAGGCGTCTTAAATTCAAACACATATGTGTCTGAAAATGGAATTCAGACACTTAAGTGTCTAAATGTGAAATTTCAGACATCATAGATGTTTGAATTTATGATCAGGGTATAAAAGAACTGAGAAAAATATCTGAATAATAAAGATATGTCTGAAAATAAGACATTTAGAAATTAAGACAATTACGTGTCTGAATTTGATATAGGGCCGCAATCAGGTGGGGGCAGGGTGGGCTGAGTTCCTCCTAGCAATGTCTTGAGCCTCGTCTAGGCTTCATAATCTTTCAATTCGAATAACATCATTTATTACATTTAAGAATTTTATAATCAAAAGTTTTATGACAGTGTGGATTTGCTTTCTTCTGTCTATATTTATATCTCCTTAAAATAGAAGGGTAAAAGAAAAGCTGTAAATTTGCACCATCAAAAAATTTCAAACCCCCACCCTTCCTGACTCTGATTGATTACTATGCTGATTTGATATAATGGTATATGCGGAATGATTGTGATACAATCGTGCCACTGCAATGTGCCAGCAATATCTGAGAATATTGATGAATGTTGTTTAAAATACTTTTCCATCCATTAAATATTTATTGATTTTGAATGTCAAAATTATACATTAAATCACGGAAATATTCGAAAACTGTTAACAGATGGCGACACATATTATTACAACTATAAGTAAGCTAAATTATGATTTTTGTGTTAGAGCTCCTTGCGCAAACAATTTTTAATTTAGAAGTGATTTAAAATTTAACAATTAAGAAATATAAAATATTCGAATATATGTTTTTAATAACATATAAATAAAGAAATAAAGAGAAGAAATAAGGAAATAAAAATAAATGAAACTGTGTTTTTTTTTTAAAATCTTGTCAGGAGGCTCCGATCTCCTAAGCTAAAATAAAAAACGCATAACATTAAAATACATAAATTAAAATTGTCTTCTAAGAGGTTTTCAGGTATGAAAACTGACAAAAAATATTCGCTGACAAAAAATGCGCAGTTACTTCTTCTGTTAATGTGTAATACATAATCATTCTGCAGTCACTTGGAAGATTGAATCTTATATTTTTACTAATCACATTTAAATTTCAAAACGCAGTTGGTAGGGCTTGAATGCAAAGCTGCCTTGAACCACTCGTTTGTGACAAATTTTGAACACAAAGATTTAAAAAAAAATCCATGGTGGATTTACGGATTTTCATTTAAGAAATGTATTGATAACAATCTATGAAAATATGTATAATTCATATCTCCTCTCCCCACATAAATCGTAAAGTTTTACAATCATAACCACAATCTCTAACTGACCAAATTTCCACAAAATACTCTTCAAAATTTCCAATTTTCTGATCAACAAATGAATAAAATCATTTTTAACCATTTGTTCAGCAAAGAAAATTTCTGTAATAAATTATATTAATCAAATTACATTCTAAATATCCATTAACCATAGAAAAACTCTAGTAATAAATTAGCCTCATTAATTAAAATTAACAAGTTTTACTATAACAACGCCGATAAATTACAATCTTTCCTATAAGAATATCGCCCCACCTGTGGCTGAGAGGTTCTGCTCTCAAAGCTGCTAGACGGGAGGTGCTGGGTTCAAACCCCTGTCGCGCTCGTTGACCTAACCGTTCGGAGTGTTCCGTGGTTTTCTTCAAACCTTACCGTAAATACGGATTAGGATCCCTTAGAAAAACCCCCACGGAGGGCACTCCCCCCTAGGGCTTATATCCCTCGTGTAGATAATCGGCTATCATAAAATCAACCAACCAACCTAGAAGAATATCAATAGGCAGCCAGCACGCAATCATTAAACTACACGCATTTAAAATGAAAATTTCTCGTGGTACGAATGGCGCGATCGTTAAGGGCGTCAGTTTTCTAACGCCTGGATTCGAGGTTCACCTTGGCAAAAATACCAATTCTCTCGTATCATGAAGTCAAAGTGCTTCAATAAGCGTTACTGCTGTTAACTTCTTTTTCACTTTTTTTTTGCCGGGGTAAAAAAAAAATGGCGATATTTCAGACATTTCAAACGTCTGAAAAATTCAGACACAAGTGACTGAAAAATTCAGACACTTTAAAGTGTCTATTTTTTGATCCATCCGTTTCAGACGCTTAAGTGTCTGAATTCCAGACATTTCAGTTTGCAGTGCAATTGACGATCATACATTAAAATTTTTTACATGGCTCTAAAACGCTGTACAGAATACAAGTATTATTGAAATGTATAAATGCACTATGTAATTTAAATCTTTAAATCCCAATCTTTAAAAAACTGAATGACCTTAGAATCCCAATAAAATAGCTCAAAAATTCTCGCTTTTTTCTTTCCTCCTTTTTCGTTAAGTAAGTAATGGAAAAGACCTTACTTCTTTCTCCCTTTATTCAACAGGTGTTACACCCCTCTGTTTATCATTGTGGACATTGCTTCAGTTACTGAAAAAAAAATCTTGTTTTACTTTCTATACTGTTCAGAAATTCCAACACCAAACCCCATCCATCACTGAGAGATTCCACACCATTGACAGCACAGCAACCCATTTAAGGGGAAGGAGAATATTTTCAGCTATAGACGGCTATTACGGGTCTTGCAGCATTGGGATGATTTCGGCTATTGTGGGATTCAAAAGGTTAAAAACTTATTCAAATTTCTAAACGGACAGACAATTTATGGGAAAATTAAAGCCTAAAATGTCAAATAACACAAGAAAAAAATAGACAGACAAAAAATATTCAATACACATACAATATATAGGAGGCTAGAACAAGAACGCGCCCTTTCCAATAAAAAAAAAACATTAAAACCGGAGCATCTGTTCAAACATTATGTGTGGACAATAGGGTGGCCCTTATTTTTCAAATTTCTAAAAGTTTAGCTCCCCCCCCCCCCCAATATTGTTCCAATTAACAGAAAAAAACAATGTATGCAAATTTTTAGTTCAATTAGACAACTGCAAGACGACCCACATCGACTATGAAATTTTGAAATTTTTGCCCGAAAAGTGTTTTTTTCAGGTAAAATACTTTTAACTCATATATACTTTTCTCTTAAATAAAAAAAACTGTCTGGGCTTATTCATAGTATTTAAAAGCTTAAGTTACCATAAATATAAAGTAGAAAGCAATTTACAACGTGGGAGAAGAGTGCAGGTGTAGGGAAACACCTGCACTCAACATCGGAGGTCGTTGTCATCCCTGTTTGTAAATAAAAATAATTTTCTTTGTAATAACGTTTATATGCTTGTTTATTTTGTTGTGGCATTATGATATAAATGTTTTCATATTGTCTTTGTTGCGCTGGCAATATTAGAAAACCATTATTAAACTTCTCCATTTTTATAATGTTATGTCTTTTGCATACTTATTTTGTGGCCAAATATCATGGCGTTGATGACTGATTTGACATTTTCTTTTTTTTTTCAAAACTGTTTATATCGCTGTAACGTGATTTTTCTAAAAGCGTGAAATGGCATCATTGTCTTCAGCTAGTTCATCACTCAATTTAAGAAAAGATTATTTAGTCACTCTTGTTGGCTACATTTCCAATCAAATCGTGGGATCCAAACTACCCTCGAACCGTCAAGTGTTAAGTTTTTTTTCTACAATGTAAGAGTTTTAAATCTTACAACAAAAGAAAGCGCAACACTGGTGATTAAAGGGGTTTCAATTTTTTGGCAGAAAGCTCGAATTCCTACTAGACAATCAGACCGTTGCATTGATAAATTACTCAAACTCTATGATGAATGGAAAGTTTTACAGAAAAATTTAACTAGAGCTGAGGGCAAGAAAAAGAGAAAAAAGAGAACTTTTTGTGGAAACGATGAACGATCTCTTTGACATAGCACATTTAGATACTTTGGTAAAGATGACATTTGAAGAGGATAAAAAATTCTTAATGCTTCAACACCAAAAAGGAAAGCCGGGTTCTATGGTTGGTGTAGATCCAAAACTAAAACACAAGGATGAACGAGCACTGAAACGCACTGCAATGGAAACTGCCAGGAAAAAAAGAACTTATGAAGAAATGGAAACAAATTTTTGTAATTATAAGTTTGCTTCATCAGTAACTGACGATTTAGAATTAAACAGCGAAAGCAGTGTTGGTGACGATGACAGTAAAAATTCTTCTGTCATTGATCAGAAAATATCAGAAACAGCAACAACCGCAGCATCAACAGCAGTTTCAGCGACTCGAGGTACATTACAATTTTTTAGCCCGCCTTTCTGTAGTTTTTGATAGATGCAAAATCACTGACCAAAATGCGGTTTACATATTAATGGCTGCTGCAGAAGCTTTCAGGCGTGATACTGAAAACCTAGTAATAAGTCGCACTTCTTTTTAACGCCTTAGAAAACAATTTAGCGGCAAGACACACAGAAATACAGAAAAAATTTATCCTAAATGACTGTCAAGAATTGGTGTTGCACTGGGGTAGAAAACTGCTCCCAGCACTCACAGGAATTGAAAAGGTAGACAGACTGGCAATAATAACAACTTTTCAAGGCAAGGAGCAACGGTTGGGAGCCCCTGAAATCACAACATCTTCAGGAGAAGAGCAAGCCATGGCTGTTTACCAAACAGTAGAGAAATAGGGAATAGCTGACAAAATTCAAACACTTTTCTGTGATACGACAGCAAGCAACACAGGGCGAATAAATAGTGCCTGCACAAATCTAGAAAAAATGTTCAATCGCGACCTGTCGTACTTTCCTTGCCGTCACTATATATATGAGTTAGTTTTGAGGAGCTGTTTCGACTCACTGATGGGTGCAACACAATGGGTCCTGACATGGCATTTTTCAAAAGATTTAGAGAAATTTGGACGAAACTAAAATAAGAATGTTTACATGACTGGTGGCAGTGAAGTGCCTGATGATGTCCGCTCTACCCTTCTTAGATTTCTTGAATACTACCATTCTACGCCGAAACAAAAGCGAGGTGATTACCGAGAATTGTTGGAGTTAACAATGATCTTTCTTGGTGGCATTCCGAAGAATGGAATATCGTTTCGTATGCCAGTAGCTGTAAGTCATGCTAGGTGAATGTCAAAAGCAATTTATGCATTTAAAATATGCATGTTTCAAGACCAATTCCAGTTAACCCATAGGGAGAAGAGCTCTATAAGGAGAATTTGTAGTTTTCTTGCTCGAGTGTATGGTCGGGCCTGGTTTATGTCATCCGAAGCAATAAAAGCACCTTATCATGGTTTCCTAATCATGCGTCAACTGATAAACTATCATGGTATTGATCCAGAAATCAGTCAAACAGCATTTAAAAAAATTTCCCAACCAACTGTGGTACTTAGCTTCCAAAACTGTGACTCTATCGATATTTAATGACAATGTTCCGATAGAGATTAAGTCAAATATGGCTCAAGTTATGCTTGAAGCAGATAAAGGTGAAAGAAGAAAATAAACCGAAAAGGTATATTATGAACCAAAATGATTTTTCTTTCTTTTCAAACATTGAGTTTTCGTCTTTTGTAACTTCTGATGCAGAAAATTTCTTCACGAGATTTTCTATCAGCACAATTTCCTCAACAAAGATCCTTCAACATGGAAGGACGATCCTAATTACAAAAGTGGACTTGAAAAACTTGAGAAGACGGCTGTTGTGAATGATGTGGCAGAAAGAGGTGTCAAACTCATTCAGGATTTTACAATAAAATTCTCACAAAAAATGGAACTGAGAAACAATTTGTTTTACAGATCATTAGCGAAAACCATAAGAAATACCCAACTGCCACTAAATCCTCTCTTCGGAAAAAATAATGTTTAATGTCTAGTTTTCACAGAACTCTAAAAAGTGTTCACATTGTTCAGCGTGGACAGTGTTCATATTATGTTTTTGATGCTATAGCAATTATTGTTGGAAATAAAAATGTGTTTCTCTTATAGCGGTTGCGAGCTTCATTAAAAAAATCCTAATATTTTCTAACTTTTTGATGATTTTTTTGGAATTTTTCAAATTAAATTTTGGTAATTATGATTTAGAACGTTTTTAAACAAAGGCTGGGGGGATGGGTTGCTTGGATGTGTCTACTTGAATTTCTGTTAGAAGAAAAAATTCTCAAGATAATGAAGAATATACCGTTTTTGAACGGAATTACTCTTTGAGTATGCAATGTTACAACTTCAAGGTATTTGAGGATCGCTTTAAAGCTTTCCGATTGAGCTAAAATTTTGCACAGCCTCTTTTTCTGTTGTTGATTGGAACAGGATTAGTTGATGGGAGCAGGAAAAATTTTACTTTCAGAAAATTGCTTATTACTAAGGGCCATTCTAGTGGACAAACATAAAAAAATATTGAGAAACAGAATATACAAAATGCTTTGTTGGAAATTGGCTAACAAACAAGTTATATATCAATATACTTGTTATATCACACTATAATAGCAGTAAATACATTATTGAATTGTTACTTTATAAAATTAAGAAAAAATATTTACATGTGCTTAGATATGTTTATATATATATATATATATATATATATATATATATATATATATATATATATATATATATATAATTATAATATCTTTGAATTTCAAAAAACATATCAAGTTTTTGTAACATTCTAATTAAATCTCCTAAGAGATAATTAGTAATAAAGTGTAGACAGAATACCACATAGTTAATAAATTAACAAGTGCAAACATAATTTTACCATAGCATTTTCTTCAATGGTAATTGGTCAAAAATACTGAAAATATGAAGAATATTTAAAAAGGGAGAGAGAGAAAAATATTATATAATAAACCATAAAATGTTAATAATTTGAAGTTGATACCAAGTGAATACAAATGGATTTCGAAATGAAATATTAATTAAATATAATGGAAAACGAGATAACAAGAGATTTAAATTAGAATTGGATATGAAAAAACACGTGTAGATATAATCATCAGCCTGGATGTATCCACACGTGTTTTAAAAATAATACAGTATTTCTTAAATATACTGGCATTTATGCTAAGATCAGTATATTCATCCAGGTATACTGTATTATTACAAGAAAACAATTGGAAATAGCAAAATTGGAAATAAAAAAAACTTGTAAAGAATAGATAAAATATTTTACTCACAATAATTATCCAAAATTCTGTGAACATCACAAGACATTTTATAGACCTTTTTATAACTGATCATTAGTATCACTTAATATAAAGGTTATATATATATATATATATACAGTAGACTCTCTCAAATCCGCCACCCTAAAATCTACAAATACCTAATATCCGCACATCGTTTCCGATTTAAACAATGGAACTTACAGGTAAGATATAGTGTGAAATTCAAGTTTTATTTTCTAATTTTTATGTCATTCTGTACACATTTTAATATATAATTCTGGTTAATATGATTCAACTCATGTTTTCTCATGAAGGAAGTATAAATTTATTTCAAAAAATTTCAAGATAGCGCAATCAATTAATCTGTTTTTGTTATTAAGTATGGCTATACTTAAAAAATTATGATATAATAAATATGAAATATATGAATAAATATGAAATAAAACTTTGTTATTTTAAAGATTTTGATGTGAATTATTAGTGTACATTTATAAGGCAATTTTCACTGAATAATTCAAGAAAAAATTATCTCATCATCATTATGCATATTTAGTTAAGCATTATTAATTATTTTCTTGACCTAACTTTTAATATTTTAAATGCTTTTTAAATTTTCTTAATTTTTATTATTTTACTTAATTATTTTACTTTATTGTAAGCATTCATTATAATTTCGAGTGCATTATTAAATTCAAATTATTGTCTAAAAAATGTAAACAAAACAGTCACCGCAAAATTCTAAAATCCGCACAATCTCTGGTATACAGGGAGATTTTTTTTTAAGTTGTGAAAGTAAAACAATATAAAAAAAGAACCACTGATCCAAATGACCTAAAATTTCACCAGTATGCTCCCAAAGCAATGGGAATTTTTTTGGCGTGGTTAAAAAAAAACTTAAAATTGCACCGACAGATGGCGCTGTACATGTAGTAAAGTCGGGAGACGAACTTGCGCCCGGCACACGCACATTGGCGAAAAAAACGTGAAGTACGCACACCTCGTGTTCATTATTTTACGGAAATCCTCGCAATGACTGTGCCATTGACGGACCATGCGTTGTTAGTGAAACTGTACTATCAGAATAATGACAGCCCAGCAACTGCTCTTAGGGGATTTAGGACACTTAAGAATTTAAGAAAAGGTCCAATGACGACAGAGGACATACGGAAGATGGTTTCTCAAAGTACCGTCCATTGTTTTCTTTTCACAGACGATAGTCTTTGTTTCTGCTACCTTACAGCGCCATCTGTCGGTGCGATTTTAAAGTTTTTTTAACCATGCCAAAAAAATTCCCATTGCTTTGGGAGCATACTGGTGAAATTTCAGGTCATTTGGACCAGTGGTTCTTTTGTTATAGTGTTTTACCTTCACAACTTTAACAAAATCACCCTATATATATATATATATATATATATATATATGCGTGTGTGTACCATGAACGCGAACTTAAAAGGACTAACTGCTTCAGTGTCATATTTTATTTACATGCCAGAGTGAGCAAAATTCATATGTACTTTTTAACCGTTTTTTAACAAAAGAAGTTATACAATTCCTTGATTTCTGTTTTTTAAACTCTAAGGTCACACACACTTTCGCAAGTAGTTGAAATGTGTTCATGAATTTGGTTGTCTGTCTGTCTGTTCGTCTCTCCGTGCTCTAACTCTCGTGCATATACTAGAATTGCCATGTGAATTGTATATGTTATGGATGTTTACTGTTGACGATTCGGAATTGAAAATGAAGTGTGTAGCATGAATAGTTCGTTTACAGGTACACATAAAAAAGTCCTTCCGGCCTGTACGTGGAGGAAAAGGTAGCTTTCATAGCCCATGTTTTTAAAAATTCAACTCATTTTACTCAAACACCCGAAGCTAAATTGCTTGGAACGCGATTATAGAAGTTTCGTGTTTACCACAGAAACCATAGATTACGGCGAGGCCCGTGCACTGTCAAAGCTGTACGGGACTTGATTCATAAATTTGAAGAAACTGGTTGCACATATCGGTTGCGATATCGGTCTGGACGACCTTCCGTTCCTGTGGAAGTTGTTGCGGAAGTCCATCAGACGATAAGCACAGTTCGTCTCGCAACAGCACGAGGTGTTTCACGTGCCGAATTCAACTGTACGCAAGAATCTGCTCTCTGTTCTAAACATGCTTCTGTATCGATTTCAGCGTGTCCAGATGTTGGAAGCGGGTGTCTATCAATTACGGCTGGATTTTGCAAATCAATTCATTATCCGGTACGATGAAGATAGCAGCTGGCCTTTACGCATTCTGTGGACAGATAAGGCGCATTCCTCGTTAACTGGTAAAGTGAATTCGAAAAATTGTGAGCACTGGGCAGAGAATAATCCACAAGATGTGCATGCACGTCCATTACACGAGGAAAAAATGACCGTGTGGTGTGGTATAACGAGTACGTTCATCCTCGACCCTTACTTTTTGAAGAGGTTACTGCCGGTAATCAGCAAACGTGTACAGTAACGAGTGCTCGCTATCTGGACATGTTAACTCATTACGCGATTCCTTCCATATGCTCTATCTGAAGTTGTGTGGATGCAAGATGGCGCTCCTCCACATGTCGGGTTTTCAGTCAAACGTGTCTTAACTCAACAGTTTGGTGACAGAGTTATCTCCCGTCATTTCCCGTTTCCGTGGCCACCAAGGTCTCCTGATCTGACCCCAATGGATTTCTGGCTGTGGGGATATCTGAAATTCAAAGTGTATCAGTTCCGTCATCAAACTGCATCTGATTTGAAAGATGCCATCAGAACTGCGATTCAAGAGATTCCTATTGCCATGATACGTGCTGTAGTGCTATCCACCATCAGCCGCATGCAAAGTGTCATCGTGTGTGAAGGAGGTCATGTGGAAAATTTGTGAAACACAATAAAATGCTTTATTTTATGCTGCTTCTCTGTCCTTATTGGTTGTCCTCACTTTTAGCCTATCTACCGCCGGTGATTTTCATGCTACAGTTGCCGTTCCAACGCTATTTAGGATTTTTCACAATGGAGATCACATTCCAATTAAAAA
The DNA here is from genome assembly GCA_963931845.1 of Maratus michaelseni. NCBI lineage: Eukaryota > Metazoa > Arthropoda > Arachnida > Araneae > Salticidae > Maratus > Maratus michaelseni. The sequence goes on from OZ007596.1 coordinate 225,988,624, forward strand.
AACTGGGTGTTGCCATTTGATTTTTTCGAAATTTTCTCACTGTAACCGTAACTGTTTGAGTGACACTGTTGTTTTCCATATCATTCTTGAGCGCATATCTCAAAATACCTTTTGCCAAAATTTCATTCAGTTTCTGTGAATAGTATGATAGTTAGGGGCCCAAATGTCGGATAGTTTTTTTTTATAATCACCCTGTATATATATATATATATATATATATATATATAAATCAACATTTGAACGGAGGGTGGTTTGGGGGTCTGGGGGTCATGATCGGTGAAAATATACCAAATGTTTTTGGAAATGCTTTCCTCCGAACGGCTACAATAGGTAGCTTTTTGTATTGAAAGCTACCTAAAATTCCTCTATTGCAAAAATCGTTTTCGATGTTGTTTCGTTCGTTTTTCGAATCGTTTCGGAATGATATTACCATGCTTCAAACTTAATTAAATTAATTTGCATCACTGAGGTGAACTACAACATGTTTTCTAAGAAGTGTAAAAGTAATGTTTACAGTTCGTTTACAGAGACGCACAAAATGATTTCATCACATAATGATCTATTGGGAAAAATCTTTAACGATGTATTTTAAGGATGTTATGGTACTTCAAACATAATGAAATTAAAAAGGACGCCATCTACGGTTTTCCGAAAAAAATGTTAAATGCAAAAATTACTATTTTTTTCCCGTAGAATCCGAATCTGCAATATAAAGGGGGTTATCTTTTAAGATTTCAAAGTTGCCCCCTTTTCTCCCAGGGTGCAGAGTTTGGGGAGCAATTTTGATGTCCCTAAATAGATTTTTCAAAAATATCAAACACATATTTTCCGTTTTTCAATCTGATGTATATTTCTTGAGTTATTCGACCGTTTACAGATTTTTCCAGATATACATACATATATATATATATATATATATATATATATATATATATATATATAATTATGGAGATGTACAATGTAAAAATTTCATGTTATGTTTCTTAAAGTTTTGGCGTTGTAATAGTTTAAACCATAAGATAGTGAAACAAGAACGAAAAATCATGCGTCAAGCATAGATTATGTAACACTTTCCAACACTTCCAAAATAATTTTGATTATCTTTACCGTAAGGTGTAAGATGATATCTAACTAAACAAATATGAAAAACGCATAACATATTTAAAAATCCTATTTCAGGAATTACTAACACTATTCGGAAAAACATCCGAATACTTTTATTCAGTCCTGTATATGATCTATAGATTTGTATATATACTACATAGGATGCTAAATTTTAGTTTAGTTAGGAAACGCGTAGCACAATTTAAAATGCTCCTTCTGGAGTTTCTGTCAATAAACGGAAATGTGTTCGCGAACTTTTGTGCTGCCCTGTATAGGATCTACAGAATTTATACACACCAAGTAGACAAAAAGTGAGTTAAATTTAAAATCGCGTTCAGCAACTTTAAACGCCAGGAATTATTGTTAACAGACAGTATAGAATTCTTTTGTGTGTCCCTGTAAATGAACGATGTCTGCTATACACACACTATTCTGTAGTAAGCCTCTTGTAATGCACCTTAGTGATATATATAAATTTCAATGCGTTTAAAATAGTGAAGCATTATTTAAATAAACCGCAGACGATTTTTCTCCATAGACGTAATGTAACGGAATTCTTTTGACTGTCCCTGTAAAGTAACTATATGTGATATGCACACCATATTCCATATTATGCTTCTTGTAATGCACCTTAGTGATATATATCAGTGGATTTGAATATTGATATTTCAGTGGATTTGAACACCTGTTTTGCCTAAAAGTAATAATCGTCATATTTAAACCCAGAATTTTCGTTATTAAGTAAGGCAATTATATATTTTTAAAACACTGGTATTCAAAACTCTTGAAGCGTATTACCCATTAAAATTACCTATTTAAATGTTGAATCATGGACTTGTAGAATATTGAAGAAACGATTGGCAAAATATTGAACCAAAAAGCGTCTGCAATTAAACTTTGCAAACAAGGAGGTGACAAAAACGGAAAGAAAAAATGGGAATCCGACACAATAAGAACACGCAAGCATATGTCGGGATTCGAACATGATGACTGTTGATTATAGTAGTGTACTGAAGATTTTATGCCAAGATATCAACTCAATTTCTGGATGGATCATGAAATAATAATCTATTCAAGAATTTGATGGGAGAGAGAGCATGGCGTTTAATTTTCTTAATCAAGACTAGAATGTTTTTATTCCAATTTCTATTTAAAAATTTCTATGTTCAAGAGTTCCGGAGCAAAAAAAAAAAAAAAACGAAAAAAAAAAACAAAAACCGAAATGTTCTTTTGTGTGTTTAGACTTCAATAAAATACACCAGGATAAACATTTCTTGATTATATTCACATAATATATATACAATACTAGCTGTTAACCGTGACTTTGTTCACGTAACATTAAAAGAATAATAAAGTCATTAATTATGCAAAACATTTCACTCCTGATAGTTAAAAAATATATATAATTTACCAAAGCTTTATTACTTTTTATAGGAGACAATAATGTTATAAGGGCATTAATATAACTCCGTCTTAAAAAAGTAAAATTTTGCGCCAAATAATATACACAATCGCTAAAATTAAACTGTAACCAATCGAAAAAGGAGTCCAAGGTGATAGAAGAAATGGTCATCTAGAATGCCATTAAATGTTTTACCATGCAAAAAAACAAAAACAAAAAAACCCTGCTTATAAAAATGTATTTACTTTTGCGACAAATTTCGCTCGCTAAAGAAAGCAAATTGGCTACGGACCCGATTACGGAGCCTAACCATCCTCTATTCTTAGCTATTTTCTACCTATATATGAAACATATTCTACTACGTACAACGCGCTTTCACGTTTATATTTGCTTATTTTTAGGAGTTTGCACGATCGACTTGTTCAAGTCTATACAATTCGGATTGAAGAAAAATTTTATTACTTTTTTATTTCTTCTTTGCTCCTGCATTAAGCGACTTTTTCGATAATTTCTTCTTTGCTCCTGCATTAAGCGACTTTTTCGATAAATTTTATCCTCATTTCGATAACATCGTTGTTTATTAAAAATTTCTAAAAACACTGCAAATACATTTAAACATTGTAATCGAATCTATGCTATTTTTTCTAATCCTATAAGATTTTAGAAAAATCTATTACCAAAAAGACAAAAAAAGAAAAAGCCATTTTTAAAAATAACAATAATCTTTGTGCTCTTTTAAAGCTGGAAGAATCATGGAATTAAAATGCCAAACCACGATCTACAAACGTGTCTCTATTGTACCAATGCACTTCAAACCCTCGAGCCTTCATTTTAATACTGTAGAGGGAAGATAATGTTACTTTGATGGAATAATATTAAATCTTTAGGCTTTTATGAACGAAAATGTCATTTTCTTTTTTTAAAAAAGTCATTTTTATTCGTATTTCCTAGCATGAACGACTTAAGAATTATCGCTCGTCAAATATTGTTTTTTTTTTTCAGCCAATCGAGTTATTTTTTTGTTGTTGTTTCTATGAATGAAAATAACTACTCCTCGTTAATCATGACGTCATTTTCGACATGATTAAGTTTGTGGTGCATATTATTGACATTTCCATTTTCTTTTCAAACAGTTTTTTTTAACTTAAAAAATCTTTTTAATTAAAAATACGGTACATTTATGTTAGCTGCGCGCAGGGAATAAACCTCGCCATCATTCTTTTTGTATTCATTCCATTTAAATTACCGAACTTTAATTTAAAACACGTACATTTAACGGCACTTCACCAGTATCCCGTCGACCACTTTTCATAACAAAAAACTACCTCCAAACTATAGGATTTAAGGACCGAAAAGCATGATCGTGGACTTGACGTGAGAAGCATTACACGTGTTTGTTATCTCATCAAATGGTTTTTAATTCGACATTTACCTGTATTTTTCATTGTGTTTTACTGACTTATTAGCTCTTATGTTAATCAAAATAACAATTGCATCCTTAAATGGCGGTGTCATGATATTAAAAGAGAAAAAGCATCGAAAAAATGTTGCGATGCATAGTTACATACGATAGATCAGTTTCAACTGACGTCATAAACATTTATTTACCGGCCGAGAGAGATAATTAAGAAAAATAATGTATATAAATAAATATCCAAGATTTTTTGTTCTGTTTTCATTAATATATACTAAATTTTATTCTTTAAGCTTAGTAAGTTGACACATTGGTGAGAGGGGCGTTCCCGAATTCTTTTTATTTATTTATTTATTTATTTACTTTTTGAGAATCCAGTGGCAATTTTCTTCCATTTGTTTATTTGGCGTTACAGTTTGTCGATAATAGTCTTTTGTTATGAAAAGCGGTCGAAGAGATAATGGGGAAGTACCATTTAGCATACATTTAAAATACATATAATATATACATTTGAAATATACTAGTTTTAAGTGAAAAACAACAGATAAAAAAAGGAAGAAAGAAAAAAGAAAACAGAAACAAAATAATAGGAAGTTATTTTATAACCCAAGATAATTTTATTTCAACATCAAAGCATATCCGTTTTATTTTCGATATTTATGACGTCATAATCTCCTGCTTTCCTTACTAATACTCGTATTCGTGTATCTTGTATTATTATCAAATGCTTGAAAATGTGTGTTTTATTTCTAATAATGTTATTTCATCTTCTTTTTAATTCTTAATTTTTTTCATTTTCATTTTTCACGTGGAAGATTTTCTACTGAAAATAAATTGTTGTGTAAAAATTATTATTCCGAGTTTTGATTTAGTATTGGCAACGATAAAGTATTAGAACTGATAAAGCAAATTTAACCATTTTCAAATTTTATACGAAAGAAATGTCCATTTATTCTCTGTGATAATAATGAAATTCTGAATTAGTAAGATATGCTTGGAAATATACGTTTTATTTCTAATAATGTGATTTCATCTTCTTTTTAATTTTTAACTTTTAGGGTTTCGTTCATCTCACGAAACCCTATTATCCCCGCTTTGTTGTCTGTCCGTCACAGAGCCCGTTCTCAGAAACTATATAACTTACAGGCAATAAAATTTGTGTACTTATAGCTAAATACTTACTATGAAGCTCAAAATATTAAAATTGGAAAAATCGTATTATTTTAATATAGAGAGATAAAAAAAACAAAATTCTAACAGCCTTTTCCTATTAAATTTAAACATTTTTCGTTATAGCAGTTGCCAACAATTAAAAATCCACCATAAAATTCTTTCTACAATAATTAATTTTCTATTGAAAGATTTCCACACGTGAAAAATGAAAATGAAATAAAAAGTATCAGCGATTGAAAAAAGATTAATATGACGTCATATTGTTAATAAAACGGAAATTTTCAAACATTTCTCAATAATACAAGGAGTATCAGTATGTGTAAATACAAAAAACAGCTTAATATGATGTCATTAGAGAATTAAAAAGAAAATTAATCTGACGTCATATTGGAAGTTTAACGGAATTTTCAAATGTTTGAGAATAGTACAAAGAGAGTATCAATATGAGTAATAGAGAATAGTAAATATATGAGTTTGAGGAACAGATTCAATGATGATAGAAACCAGATTATAGAAATATTGGCTTATTTTAACATTTTGAAGGTGTACAACATGTTTAATTTTGAAATAGATTTCTTTTTTAATATCGCATTTAGCCCACATGACAGATATTAATATGACAGAGTATAATAGCGGGCTATCGGGCCACTTCAGATATTCGAAAAAACGAGAAAAATAGACCGGTAAATTTTTACTTTATAAAGAACATGACTTTTTTTTTTTTTTTTTTTTTTTTTGAAAATGAAATTTATTTGGATTTTTACAGAAAGGATAAAGTGTTTTGAAAGGAACATTAAACGAAACCCTTTGTGCGATCTTCGATCATACTTACCCACTTGTTTTTATTTCACTTTCATTTTTGACATGGAAATTTTTCAATTGAAAATAAATTGTTGAGTAAAAATTCTTATTCCGGGTTTTGATTTTGTATTATCAACGATAAAGTAAATTTAACCATTTTAAAATTTTATACAAAAAAATGTTTATTTATTCGCTATGAAAATAATGAAATTTTAAATTATTAAGAAGAATATTTGAATAAAATAAACACAAAATAGCCTATGTTCATTTCTGGGTTATATTCCGTCTATATGAAAAGATACAGGGTCATTAAATCCTTCTTTTTGACGTTGGCTTCAGCCAAAAATATTCACACACACAATCGGATTTATAATATTACAACCTGTTACCCGTGACTTCGTTCACGCACATTAAAAGCAGAATAAATGCGTAATTAAACAAAATATTTCATTCCCGATAATTAAAAACGTAAATAATTAACTAACACTCTTTCACATTTCATAGGAGACAATACGGTATTTCTTTGTTATAGGGATCTTGACATAACTCAGTCTCAAAAAAGTGAAATTTTGTACCAAATAATCGCGAAAATGAAAATGCAAACAATGCACAAAGGAGGGCCAAATAAAATCGTGGAAATCAATAAATTGGGTAAAAATAAATGTCAATTATACCTGATAAACCATTTTACTTTTAACGCCTTTGTGAAAGACTTTAAAAGCCATCCTGTAAAAATAATTAATTGGAAATAGTATTTTTTTAAAAATTCAATTCTGTCTCCTTGATTTAATATATAGCTGAAACAAATCTTGCTATCTAAATGACAATATGTCGACAGACGAGTTTTGTTCTGAAGAATAAATTGATTCATAAAGTTGGAATACGTGAAAATATGTTTTTATTTTTCGGAAAATTTATTGAAATCAAGATTTTGTTTTCACCATCTATTCAAATTGAAAATGAATTCTGTTTTCAGTTTTAATGAGAAAATGGCGTAAAAAATATATTGATTTGTTTTATTTCTCCTTTTTTATTCACAAACATGGAGCAATTTACTTGCTGTTTTTAGAGAAACTTCGTTAAAATTTACAAAAAAATAAATTATATCTCGGAATCTAATTAAATTTTTTAAATTCTGAGAGTTTGTGTGACATCTTCGGATAAATGATAACCGATCTTAAGTACATCGCATTGCGTTCGATAGTCTAAGATAAGTAGTTACGAAATACAAACAGACAGTCAGATTTTAATATAATAGATTCGTGTTCATTTTTTTTTTCTTAAAATTATGATGTGATTTTTAGCAGAAAACTCTCATCTGTATATAACTGATAACTCATGCTTAATAATCAGTATAGATAAAAAAAAAATTAAATTTTTCGGGTACTTTTCGGTTAGCCATAGTTTAAGTTGGTGTTATGCTAATGTTTCATTTATGGTTATATATTAGCATTCAAATTATTATGCTACATATGCGCATATAATTATGAATGTAAGTCATTTATGATGTCTTTATATTATATCTTTTCATTTTGAATTTCAACAATTCATCTTGATCTTTTTTCTTATACATTATGGTATCGTATATATATTTTTAAATATATAAATAATGGTGCTAATTGATTTTAGCAATCTTTTAACTATTATACGCCTTGATCTCTGCTGCAATTGCGCATTATCATTTGTGTATTTTATATTTGATTTCTACTTTGTAGATATCTGATACCTCGTTATAGGAATTTCCAATAATCGATTCATTATTTTCATCACACGATTCATTTTATGAATTTCACTAATCCCATTGTTTATGAGTGTTATATTTACTTTCATTGTCAACTAATTATTACATACTTAATCATTATTTCATAGTTTAAGTTGGTGTTATGCTAATGTTTCATTTATGGTCATATATGTGTATATATACATACATATATGTATATATATATGTATGTATATATACGTATATGTAGATATGTGTATATATATGTGTGTGTTTATATATACATGTATATGTATCACTGGCGCCCGGCTAACCGAAAAGTACCATTTTTCGTTTTAAATATGGCGTGAAACTCATCTACCTTCTATACTTACTCATCCTTGTTTTACGGAATTGATTCACGTTCCTTTTAAAACATATTTCAAAATTTCCTTTTTGTTACAAATATGACATCACTTTTCCCCCTGAGAAATTTCTTTTTAATTATATAATTATTTTTAATTTTCTTTTCCTGGCAGTCATGACGTAACTTTTAGCAGAAAACTCACATCTGTATGTAACGGATATTCAAGCTTATTATTAATCAGCATCGATAAAAAATATTTCAGTTTTTCATCTTAAATATGACGTCCATTATCTATATTATCTATCTACTTTCATTATACACTGATATTCATGCTCCTTGTATTATTACGAATATTTGCGTGACCTGCGTTATACAACGTAGGTTATATGTATAACGTACGTTATATGTATAACGTAGGTCGCGATATTTGAAAATACAGGCTTTTTTTATGACGTCATATTTGTCCAAGCCAAGGAGGACCCTTTTCATAGTTCCATGGTCCAAGCGAAATCTTTTATTAACAATATAATTATTGTTCATTTTTACTTTCAATTATAACGCAGTCTTTGACAGAAAATATATTTTCAACGTAACCGATATTCATACTTCATGTATAATAACAAATACTCCTAAATTGCTTTCAGATATCATGGCAATTCATCTTCTATTGAATTATTTTTATTTTTAATTTTTTTCGTGAAAATCGTTCAACTGAAAAATAATTGTTGAGGAAGAATTATTATGCCAAGTTTTGCATTTACTGGCAACTGTAATGTTTAGCAACGTAAAATGGTTAATTAAATTAATTAAATTTTACAGGAAAAATATTCATTGTTTCTCTATGAAAATAATCAAACTTTGAATTATTAAGAAAAATATTTGAAAAAATAAAATAAAATCTATCCTATATTAATTTCTGGGTTAGAATCCATCTATATGCAAAGATACAGTACCATTAAATCCTCCATTTTGACGTTTACTTCAGTCAAACATTCACACACACAATCAGATTTATAATATTATTAGAATTAGGATAGGATAGGATTAGGATTAGGATTTACAATTTTAAAGTTCAGAATAAACATAATTTGATTATAGAACTCACACATTTTAAATATATACTATTCATTGAGCGTAAAGAATACACGTTCTTTTTATCATCCAAAAACATTTTTTTAATTCTGTTATGGAAACCACGAGAAAAAACTTGTTTACATGGCAAATGCCAAATTACTTCTACATTAAATAAACAAGAACGAAAAATCACGCGTCAAGCATAGATTATGTAACACTTCCAACACTTCTAAAATAATTTTACAAATCTTTACCATTTAATAAGGTGAAAAATGATATCTCAAAGTAAACAAGGTCAAGGTCAAACAGGGCTGGGAGGCCTATCTTTCGACTGAAGTTCAACTAGCTTAGCTAGCTCAACTAGCCCCGCCCAGAATTTTTGTTTACCTAATTGTACTGAGCATTACTAAATTATACGTTGTGATATTGAGCAATAATTATACTATGTAATTCTGAAATACAAATTCTGAAAATACAAGATTCTAAAAATACAAATTCTGAAAATACAATTTACCAATCCTACTGAGCAGTGTAGTAAATACTACTATGTGATACTGAGCAATAATACTACCATGTAATGATACTGCAAAATGCTGAAGTAAATAATAGTAACGGATAGAAGTAAGTACTAAATAAACAACAATGAATGAATAATAATACTAGAGTAAACAGTGATAAATTATGCTAAAAGTACTAAATAACACTGTATGATGTCACTAAGAATAACTAAATTGTTAAGGTTAGAGTTTATGTAGTGTGTCCTTATGCTTATTAGAAGTCCACTTCATCTTCAACCTCCACTAAGTCCAATGGAGGCAGCATGGATAAGTATTGATTGCGTTCTAGCAGAAACATACAATCTGTTATTTTTAGGTAGCTTTCAATACAAGAAAGTATAAAGCTACCTATTGCAGCCGTTCGGAGGAAAGCAGTTCCGGAAATTTTCGATATATTTTCACCGATCATGACCCCCAGACCCCAAAACCACCCTGCGTTCAAATGTTGATATATCCACATATATCTGACATATGTCATACGATAACGCTCGTATTTATAAATCGATTTTGATGAAACTAATTGTGTGTATTAAGGTCACTAATGTCTCGACCGAGTTCGTTGGCCAGCTTGGTCCGCCTCTTTGTTTCAAGATGGCGGCCATTTCAAAATTTAAAACTAAAATAAATGTACAAAAAAGTTAAAAATTCTAATTTATTTTTTAATTACGTGTTAGGCCTTGATACGAGGATTCCAGAGCATTTTTTGGTTTACCTCTATCTTAAAAAATGGCTGAAATAGAGAAGTTTGAAATTCTAGGGTGGCTGACATTTTGAAACAAAACAGCACATTGACGTGATTATTTTCTTTCATTGTTGTAATAATTTTCCCAATCATACGCATAAAACTATATATTCATATCCGTTAGCGCCAAATTCTTGCCAAAATTGGCGAAATTTGGCGAAATATCGCCAAAGTTGGCGACCAAAATAAGTCTTCATAAATGAAGCCAATTTGGCTATTGCTCAATAATTTGGCGAATTTCTTATTCAAATTCAGTATTAAGGAATCTGTTGTAAACGTTTCTTTGCATTTTAACTTGCTGTTTTCGTGTAACATTAGCTAAAATTTTAAAACGAAGATATAGGAAAGCTACCTTTTCCTCCCGGTACAGGCCGGAAGGACTTTTGAAGTAGTTTTGGTTGTTTCAGAACGTAGGCAAACCAGGCTGTCAGATTCATTTGTGATGGCTTTCTAATGTGATGGTGGGCAGTCAGGGTACAATCTAGAATATAATGTAAGGAGGTACTTCTTTTCCCACAGGTGCATATAGATGACGATGTTTTGCCGAATTTATTGAGATATTGAGGAAACGGGCCAGGATTTGCAACAAAGATGTAGTGGTGCCGATTATGAAGTTGGAGATCTGTTGATACTGTTGGAATTAAGGCGTGAGTAAAGCGACTCGTTGTTCCCAGATTCCAATCCATTTGCCATGGTCTTATAAAATCTGATGTTGTTATCGTCTTTAAATGTGATGGTGGAAATGGGTAGAATTTTTGTAAGATGTCCTGTGACGGTTTCGTTGCATCGCGGGCCAGTTTATCAGCATGTTATTTTCCAGCTATGCCAGAATGACCACGCATCCATTTAAAGAAAATGGATTTCGATGTTTGTTGCGAGGCTGAGATTATGTCACATACGAGTAAGTTGGAGGTGAATATATCTGCTAGTGTGTGCAGGCTACATAGATTATCAGAATTGATTGCATAGCTTTGAAAATTATTAGAATTAGCCCAGTCGATTGCATCATGTATTTCTAGCAACTTTGCTTGGTAGACACTATTTTCTTGGTGTAAGCCAATCTATCTTGTTTCCTGTAAAACTGAACCTTTTTATGCATAGAAAGCGTATGCAGTGCCATCTGATGTTTTTGATCCGTCGGTGAATATATCAATATCGATTATTCTCTCAGTTTCTGTTTGCCATTTAAAATATTCAATGTATGGAGGTATTATACTTTTAGTTGATTTCAGTTGGTAATTCATCGGGTATGTTCAACCACCGGGACTCCAAGACCCCGGGAAGTACCTTTCCGAGAGTGGATATTTTCTTCAGCTGCAATGCAAGAGGGGGAATTCCCGACAGTACGCAAAGAGCTGCAGTTGGAAATTTTTTATAGGCACCCGTGACTAGGAGTAAGCATTGAGCCTGAATTGAAGAAATAAGCCTTAGACCAGGTGACTTTTGAATTCGAGCAAACCATATCGATGCAGCATATGTGATTTTTTTTCCTCCTGAATATTATTATACCATACTTTGAGAATCTCTCTAGAAATCAGAACCTGATGATGATGAAAAGTTTAAAAGGTTGTGTGTTACTTGTGTTATTTCTAATCTTTTGTTGCGGAGATGGGGGAGAAAGGAGAGTGTTGCATCTAGGGTGATACCCAAATATGGCACAGAGAATTCCCAATTTATAAATAGGTGCACGTTTTAAATATCTGGGTCTTCGAAGGTTTAAAACTTTACACTTTCCATATGAGATAATTAATTTGTCTTCCTTTTCCCAGTCACTGATGAGATCCAAGGACAACTTGCTCATCATCTCCAGAAGTTTTCTTGTGAGACCATGTATAATGGTAGTAGGTCATCCGCATATGCAATTTCTATTATACCGAGAATTCCGAGAATCTTCATCAACCCATTCATAAATATTCTCCATAAGAAAGGTCCGATGCACGAACCCTGTGGTCATCCACGGGAAAACCAGTGTATTTTTTCGTATTGCCAGTTGGGGTAAGCACCACGACTCGTCAAAAATGAAAGGATAATATTTTGGTATGATTGGTCTATGGACAAATTTTGCAACTCTTGTTGGGTAGTTGCACGAGGAAGATTATCAAAAGCGTTGCTGAAATTCAATGATATTAGAGAAATATATTTATGTTCTTCTTTTAGGATGTCTATGTGCGAGAAAACGTCTTGTAATGCTGTCTCGGTGGATTTTCCCTCTATAAATCCATGTTGTGAGTTGAATTGTTCTAGTGAGGTGTTTAGAGAATGATTAATACGTTTAAGAAGTAGCTTTCGTATATTTTTCCGAAGATTGGGAGGACAGTAATCGGTCTGTATGAGGAATATTCTGTTGGAGGTTTATTATCCTTTAAAAAGTAGACTATTTCACCTATTTTTCATGGGTCTGGAAAGTAATTCAGCTTCAATGATGAATTATACATATCAAGTAAGTGGTTGATTATTTTCTTAAATAGGTTCCTTAGGAGGTAATGGTCTATATTGTTGTTTCCCGGTGCCTTGTATTTCTGAAAGGAGTATATCGCTAATCTCAATTCCCGGAGTGTAAATTTAGGAGCTATTGGGACCGGAGTGAAATGTTGAGAATCTGGTATTTTTGAGGGACCAAATAATCGTTCTATTAATTCCTGATAGAAAATTTGTTTTGTTTGAGTTGTTGAAAGGGAGTTTGAGAGTGAATAGCATTCTTGATTGAAGCATTTTCCAAATGCAATTTTCTTCAGCTTTCCATATGGTATCTTGCTCTACTGCAGTATTTTAACCATGCTTCCCTTTTGGCGGCTTGAATATTTTCCCTGTAGATAGTTCTTTTGCTTTTATATTTACTATGGTAGTCTTGCGTTGGGTTTTGGATCTTCGACTGACCTCACAGAACTCGAACATAGTTACGTTTTTTACGGAGATCATTGGACCACCATGTGAGTTTTGGAGTAAAAGTACCTTTCAGTTTTTTGAAGTATTTTTTGCATAGGTCTTGGATTAATTTCAAAAAGTATTGAAACCATAGCGGTTATCAAAGTCCTCTCTGGTGTTTATCTGCTTAAAGTGAAAAACATATTCTTCTATTTTCTTGAAAAGTCTACGTTAAACTTCTGAAAAGAGATGTCCTTAATTCTGTATCTTCGTTGTGGTATTTTAGGAATGGATGTCGAGAGCGTTAATGTTATTAGACGGTGATCTCTATAGTCTAAGTCATCGTCAACTGACCATGTTGAAATTAAAGAAAATAGTTGTAGCGATGATATAGAGACGTTTGGCCAACAGCTTTAGATGTTTTGTTTCAAAAGCTGGCGAACATTCTGGGTCATTATTTACAATTATAAGATGTTGTGCGCTCATATGATTTATTAAATGCTGACCTCTATCATCGTCAGTGGATAGCCCCACAATGGACTGTGGGCATTTAGATAACCCAATAACAGGAATTTCATGGACATACCTCTTCTGTCAGCCCAGGTAGTAAAAACATCCTGTAAGTCTGCTGCAGGAGGTGTGTATTGCGTACCTATTGTTATTTGTTCATCTGAAGTTAGGATATTGACGAATACTGAATGGGTATGGGTTTGCACTCTTATATGTTGGATATTCGGGTCTAATATTATTATGAAGCAGTTCTTGGATATTGATGAGTAACAAGGAGTCGAGGATGGTAGTCCATGTGATCTGTTGTTGGTTAATACACAGTCCTGTAGATACGCTATTGAATATTTTTGTTGAAAAAGAGTAGTAAAGAGCGAAGCAGACCAGACGCTGATGGAATCGTCTGCAGATTTATCTGAGCTATTTTTAAAAGATCCGCTGAAGTTGAATTTTGACCGATTTGTGAAGATACGTTTATTGACGGGAAGACGAAAAACTATTATTTAATGAACGATTTCTGTAGGAGTAGAGGTCATGCGAAACATAACATTGAGAAGAGCCTGAACTGTGGTTATAATCGTAATATTTTCCTGAAGGATCAGTTGAATTATAACAATTTATGCATTTGTGAAGATTTGTATTATTTTTATGGATATAGGAGGATGAATTGTGATTTTTCATACAAAAGGAACAAATTTCTTTTCTTCGACAACTATCCTTGCTATGACTAAATAATTGGCAACGTTCACACCTTATTAGTGGTGCATAGGGTGCAATTTTGCATGACAGAAAACCGATCAAAAGACGATTTTGATTTAATAATTTAAGTGCTATGGGTTCTTTCAACTCCAAGACTAATCTATATGTTTTTTGTGTATCTTTCGATAAGATTTTTGAATATTTTGAGTAATGTCATGGTTCAATTCAGTGCTGATTTTCTTTAAGATTTCTTCTGTGGTATTTCTTTTGGGATACCCAGAATTATGATCATCTTTCACTTTACTAATACCAGTTTCGATTCTATTAGATCTTGAATATTCATATTTTCATTGATCTTATCGAGTATTAAATCGACTTCTCTATCAGTGTCAGATTGTACGATTAAGGTGTTTCTATCACGGGAAACAGTACAATAGATTTTGGGCAGATCATTTGTAGCACATAATTCTCTGTTTAATATATCTCGGATTTTAAGCATAGGCATTTTTGTAGAAAGGTTTTTTAAAATTAGGATTGCTGATTTGGAGTGCACGGTGCTTGATTTGCTACAATTTTAGCATAGGTATGAATAGGTGGAAAATCTGAGTATGGTTGGACTAATTTTTGATCTATTGTGTGTGATTCTATTTTATCTCTTGGGATTATTAAATTTTCTCTTATTGTTTTGTACATTTACAGAATTGTGGTTATTTCATCCGTTTTTTGACGTATAATTTCTTTTCTTAAGTAGTTTTAAACAATAATTCATTTCTTTCTTGCAGTTGTGCATAATTCAATGACATTACTTTTCGATCCATTAATTTTGCTCGTCTTGTTCCGTCCTGTACTCTCCTTCTTTCTTTTCTGCCAATTGAGCCTCCAGGATTACCACTTTTGAATGAAGTTCACTAATGATCGTCTCTTTTATTTTAATTTCTGCATTTTGTCCGTCTATTTCGTTTTATTTCTCTATTAATTTGTTATTTTCATTAGTTTCGACTTCTGTGGCTAATGGTATATCAGATGTTGTTATATGTGATTTTTCTTTCTCCTCTACAGTATCTACATGCTGTTCCCTTACTGAGTTGCATTCCCTTAATTGTGCATTTACTTTTTTGAGGTTTGTTATTCTTCCATTAACGTTTTCTATTTCTTTGCTTTGTTCTTTAATTTTTCCTCCTAACTGACGTATTTTTTCTATGAGATAGTCCTTATGCCATTGTGCCTCAGTCGGGCTTCCTCTTTCTCAACTTTTACGAATTTTGTGATATTTGTTTAAAATCTCCTCTGTAGACATACTCTGTAATTGAGAATGCAATTGTGTTTTGGAACAGTTTGAGATTTCACTGGAGTTGATCTGAGGCGTGACATATCCGTTTTTATTTTGTTTGATGGTGTTTGAGGCTTTGCTGGGGTTGAAGGTAGAGAAATTTGATATTTTACTTGAGATTTGTTAAGTTTAGAACTTGATTTTTCAAGATTTGTCTTGTTCGTAGGTTTCTGTTGAGTGTGATCTATTTCATGGTCTGGATATGATACATTGTTATTTTCAACTACTTTTCGCATTGTCGTTAGATAGCAATTAGTCTTATCTTTATAGGGAGGGCAACATTTAATTGTGAGTATACTTAAAACAGAAAATGATAGTTAAACTCAATTTATAAAAAAAATTAAGGTACTTTTCGGTTAGCCGGCGCCAGTGATATATATATATATATATATATATATATATATATATATATATATATATATATATATATACATCTATATATACACATATATATACATATACATATATTTACATACATATATCTATATATATATACACATACATGTATATATATATATGTATATATATAATTAATTATAATATCTTTGAATTTCAAAAAACATACCAAGTTCTTGTAACATTCTAATTAAATCTCCAAAGAGATAATTGATAATAATGTATAGACAGAATACCACATAGTTAATAAATTAACAAGTGCAATCATAATATTACCATAGCTTGCGCTTCAATGGTAATTGGCCAAAAATACTGAACAAATGAAGATTATTTAAAAAGAGAGAGAGAGAAAAAAAATTATAATAAACCATAAAATGTTGATAATTTGGAGTTAATATCAAATGAATACAAATGGATTAAGAAATGAAATATGAACAAAATATAATGCAAAATTGGATAACAAGAGATTTAAATTATAATTGGATATGAAAAAACACGTGTAGGTATAATCTTCAGCCTGGATGTACCCACACGTGTTTTAAAAATAATTCAGTATTTCATAATTATACTGGCATATATGCTAAGATCAGTATAATCATCCAGGTATACTGAATTATTACCAGAAAACAATTGGAAATAACAAAATTGGAAATAAAAAACTTGTAAAGAATAGATAAAATATTTTACTCACAATAATTATCTAAAAATCCGTATACAACACTATACTGAATTATTACCAGATAACAGTTGGAAATACAACCACATGGCGCACATATCATATACTTGATGATATAGTCAAGTTGAGAGAACATATTTTGAAATATCACCTTAATTATTACACCTTAACACAAATTGATTTAAAACACACAAATTTATTTTTGTGATAAATACACTCAAAAATAAATTTATATTTGTGAATATACAAATTTTCCATTTAATTTTAATCTTTAAAAGTAAAATGTAAATACACAAGTGATAAGCGTCCTTTATAGGTAAATTAAAAATATTATTAACATTTATTTGTCAAGTAATGTGCTGCTCTCTATTGGAAACATAATTATTCAAAATTAAGTTTGATTTACATATTTATTATATTAGATTTAATAATATATATAAATAGTAAAATATAATAATATCATTGTAGTTTTACATTAACGTCGTACAAAATCCTATTATATATACATATATATATATGCATATATATATCACTGGCGCCCGGCTAACCGAAAAGTACCAAAATTAATTTCAAACTTAATAGGGAAAGGAGCATTACTAGATTCGTTTATATGTCTTGGAAGAAAAGGGATATAGAAAGGTAATAGGAAAGTCCAGTAGTCGTAACTACCGAAAATGACTAATATAAAATAATTTTGAAATAAATGGGGACATTTTTGATAAATGAAATGAAATGGAAAAAAGTATGATAGAGATAGATAAAGACAACAAAAGAACGTCAAAACCCTACGTGCAGATAGTACACACTGTTTTAAAAAGTAATAATCAGTACCTATCAATATTGAAATATATACAAGATGATGCACTCGATTAATGGAGATAAATGTATTAATAAATGTATTTACAAACATTGTGCAAAAAATAATATTAAAATAAATAATATTTACAAAAACAAATGCAATAATACTAAAATCAGAAATGAATTGACAAATCAAGTGCACCCACAAGGAAAGTGTAGTGAAAAAAATTCCAGAATCCAATGCGTGAACTAATATTTTGCTATTTTATAATTGGGAATAAAAACTTATTTTAAGCATTAAATAATTTTGAGTAGTATACCTGAAATTGTAATTGACAAGATTCAAACAATTAATATCAAAAGAAGTGAAACATATAAACTATTAAAAATAACTTTCACCCGTGAAAACAGTACATAATATTAATAAAAATAATAAATCTCAAAGAGAAGGTTAAATGCGAAAAATGAAGTATTTGGTTCAAAATTTTACATATAAAATTGGACTCACCTGAGAACTTTTGTACTGCCCTGTATATGATCAATAGAATTTATACAGACCAAGTAATAGACAAAAAATGAGTTAAATTTAAAACGCGTTCAGCAACTGAAAAAGCACTTCGCGTTTCCAACAATTATTGTTAACAGACAGTACCGAATTATTTCGTGTGTCCCTGTAAATGAACGATGAATACTATAAATACAATATTCTATAATAAGCCTCTTGTAATGCACCTTAGTGATATATATCACTTTCAATATGTTTGAAATAGTGAAACATTATTAAAATAAATCGCAAATGATTTTATTCCACAGACCTTAATGTAACGTAATTCTTTTGAGTGTCCCTGTAAAAAAATTAAAAGTGCTGCACACTTCATTTTCAATACAGAACAATCCATAGTAAACCTCAATAACATATATTAATTGCATAACAATCTGAATATATTTACGCGAGTTAGAGCATGGACAGACAGACTGCAGACAAACCGAATTCATAAAAACTTTTCAACTATATTGGAGAAAGTTGGGGTGTTAAATTTGTTATGTTGGAATGTTAAAAATATTTCAATCTATTCCACTCCGCGTCGGGATCACGTGATCAAATGCCAACAGGCGCGAAGCAAGAGAGGGATCCCAGAAAAGGGTTGCATTAAAAAGGAAAAGAACTAGATAAATATTCCAAATAACTGCCCCCCCTCCCCCCGATGAATAGTAATTCATCAAAAATGAAGGATTCAGAATATTCAAAGTACAAAATTTAATTTTAGGGAAAAAAACAAGCAAAACAATAATACTTACATCAATTACAATGAAACCAAAAAATATACCTACATATCCTCTTCCATAAACACAAAAACAAATTACAATTGAATCTTCAACTAAAATTATAAAAAGAAATAGCTAAACACATTATTCCTTAATGTTTCAAAAAAATTCAAAACAAAAATTTTTAAACACAAATTAAAAAATAAGATAAAAAGAAAATTATTCAAGTACATTACTGTTATCAAGTAAAGAATTATTTTAAAGAACTTTAAAAAGAATAAGTGAAAAAAAAAGCAATATAAATATAATCGTTTCAATAAAAATTTAGAGTTTCTAAATGAAAGAGTTTTTCTATTTTTTCAATTTTTAAAGTCTCTCAACTCTAAATTATACAAGATATTTATTGGTCTTTAAATAATGGAATTGTTTGTTTTCACGTCACAAGACCTTATTTTTCCATCTCTTCCAACAAATGTTTTTGTATTTTTTCCTAACTTCCACAAAGCTATAGGTAAATATTCATCATGCATAAGCACAACATTATCTATTTTGAACTCAGATGTTTTATTTTGATCCGTGTAATGAATAATTTTACGAAGTTATCCACGATATTTCAGGAATTCGAGAGCGTTCATAAATTTTCTTAACCTATACAAGAAGGCTTTAATTTGAATTTACAAGGTTCACGTGGTTCAGGTGCAAAACGAAAACCTTCTTGTCCTGATTAAGAAAATTTCTGAGCGCACTCCCATTCCTGAAATATCGTGGATAACTTCGTAAAATTCTTCATGTACTGACAGCTGCAGGTGGATTGCTCGTGCTGTAAATGAGCGAGATTGAGAATGCATAGAACTATTTGTCCTTAATGGTTGCTGAATAGCTCACTATCTGGAGGAATCTGAAAACGTTTTCCAGATTGGATCATGATGAAGCTTTTTTGAAAGTTAAGAGCATTGTAGTTCTTCCAATTATTTTAACCCACTGAATAGATTAATTTTGAAAATTTTTTTTACTTTCTTCTATATTTACAAGAAAAAAATATAGGATTAATGAAAATTTTCGACTTCCGGTTTTCGACGGATTTATACGTTTTTGAAGGTCCTGAACAAGATTTGACTGTTTTTAGAAAGTGTCTGTCTGTGACTCTGTCTGTCTGTATGTGACAAAAATTTTGTGGGCGCTCTATCTCAAGAACTAATGCATGGAATTTAATAAAACTTTATATTAAGTTAGATCTTGATCTAAATTGGTGCTGATTATGTTTTGGTGTAAATATTCCAACAGATGGTGCTTCTATGCTACATTTTGCGCGATTATGACGATAGCTATATCTCAAGAGCTAATACACAGAATTTCACCAAACGTCAGATTTTCTTACACCATGACATAAATAGACGCTGGTTACGTTTTGGTGTAAATAGCCCAACAGGTGGCGCTGCTATGCTGCATTTTTTGGATATACACGATTTTAGCGATAGTCATATCTAAGAACTAATGCACGGGATTTTATAAAACTTTAGATTCAGTTAGATCTTGATATAAATTTGGTGTTGATTTATTTTTGGTGTATGTGAAACCTTTATGAGATCGAAGAAAGTTTTGGGATTGGCACATCCGACTAGTTATACATTGTATAAAGTAAGCGATAATTGAGCGTGTCAGTAATTAGAAAAAAAATGTATTAATTTGTTTTTACCATTCTGGTGCATAAATAAATTCTGAAAATAACGAAGTTTTGTCTAATCCTATTGTTGATTTTCTTCTCAAAATAATGATTTTATAATCTTGTAATGTATTTAGTTTTAGAGATTCAAACTCGTAATCTGCAGTCTTATCTTTAACATTTTCATAATCTTTAACATTTTCATAAATTATAAAAAGAAAATGTCTTAAAAACTCTATGAATAAAAAATAATCGCGGTCATGAATTTTAGAGATTCGAAACTGTTGCCGTAGTAGAACTAGTCGTTGGGGGCTGACGTTGTTGTGGGGTTTTGGGGTTCTTTCTAAAACACAACTTACTTAAACTTAAAAAGCTCATTTATTACTCAATCTTCACTTGACAATTAAATATTTAGAAAAAAATAAGTATACCCTGATTAGCTCCACTGAAATCTGTTGCCATGGAAAAGGTAGCAAATTATATTAGACTAATCAAAATATCAAAACTTAAGAATCCGAATAGGTTAATACAACAATGATAATTTTGAACTCATCATTTTAAGACAATATTAAATGTAGTAAGGGGCAACAGATTTCTAAATCAAGTAGCATACTGGATTGCATAAAGAACACCCAACTCCACTCCAACCCGATCAAGCTCAAATCTCCATACACATTAAATTAACAAAAGTGTAATCATCATACAATTTGGAAAAATGCAGACAACCTGAAATTCCTCCAATATGAGGACCAAAAGGGGAAAGAGTTAAATCCGTTAATAGAATAGGGATATGATGATGTACTAAAATTTTAGAACAACCATAGAGATTCTGAACAAGATCCGATCGGTTAACCAAGAATCGTATAGTGGTGTATAATGACTGGATATTTTTTTTTTTTTTTTTTTACTTTTTAAAATAAAACAATTTTGGTGTATATTTTAGAAAAACAATGTTTCTGAAAGAGGAGAGTTAAAGCTTAATTTAACATTTTATGAAATTAAATTTAATATTACTGTTTCACTTATTAATCTATCCATCCTTAAATCAAGATCAAAAATACGATTGTATAACATTGAGTGAACTTCAATTTATGTTCATTAAAACAGTCAGTTATGAATTTAAACTTAAGAAATTTTAAAGTCCTAATTTAATAAAGTTGAATTTTCTCTCCCTTTTTTTTTTTTTTTTAATTAATCACAGAAAGGTTAGGCCATTCTTATAGGTCTACTGTGAATATAAAAAATTAATTATTTAGAGATTTATACAAAGAAAAACATACCAACTTTGATAATAAACAAAAAAAAAAACACAATTTATTTGAACATTTAAAATAATGAAGCAACTAAGTTATCAAAAATAATCTTAATAAAACAATATAACAGCTGATCTTTTAAGTTGAAACCACTCACTGGTTACTTTTAAATTACACATCATATTTTTAAAATTACCATCATATTACCATTTAATGGTCGTTCAAACATACAAACATTATATATTAACCTACAGACTATTTCTGTTCATAATGTTTATTCTTATTGAAATTATCCAAAGATATTCATTTCACTTTTAAACTCTGGTATAGCAAACATATTTTTTTTTTTTTTTTTTTTTAAAAGAGGTACAAATAAATAAAAAGAAAAACTATGCAAATAGTACTTACAACAGGTAGAGAGTTCTACAATTTTAGTCAATGGGCACTTAGGAGCATTTCCTCCTTTTTCAAAATCTGATGAAGCACTTAAGCTGGAGTATTCAGGCTGGGGAAAAATTCAGACGTGGTTTCAAGCTAACATTCATCAATCCTCTCATCTCACTGCATCACTTGCCATCAACTACTAGGTCCATCATCTAGTCCGGAGGGGAAAATCGTTCTACGGTCCAGAACTTCACCGTCGGAGTCAGTAATTTCACCTTCCTGAAGCATGTGTTTTATTCGAAGATAGCCATCACCGTAACTCAGAACACTACGACTTCTAACGACCGGTTTAGTTCAATATCTATGATCACTTCTGATGGTTAAGAAGTCATAATCTTGGAGCGCCACTACGCCAAAAAAAATAGGCTACACATATCTGCTTCTTAATTTCTCGTTAACAGTTATAGATCCGCAATTCGAAAATGCCCATATAGCCTCTTTTCATCATAACATCATGATTTAGGATGGTTAATGTAGGGCCATCAATGCCCCACTCTCAAAAAAAAAATCTTCCAGAAACCTGTCCGCCTTCAACAACTTCGCGATCCAGCCCACAGGCCAATCTTCGAGCCCCGTAATAAGTCGAATTTTTTTTACGAGTCAAACGACAGGTCTCTTGGCCAAGCAACAAGTGTCGTAAACATTCATTCTCCCGCGCTGCTTGAAAAACGGGACCGATCCACTCTGCCAGGGGTACGGGAATGGAAACAAAAGGAAAAATGGACTCATCGTGAAGACTACAGCTTGCCGCTCCACTCTGCCGGCCGCTTTATGGGGGAAGGAAACCATGCATCACCCCCATGGCGTGTGCTGAAGGGGGGTCCTGTTAGCCTCTGTTTACATGGGCGCCAGCTATCCGCCTGATAGCAGAGCCAATTGAAGCCTGACGTAAACTTACAAAGCCTAATTGCGTGTATAGTACACTCATAAGATAACGTAATTCTTATACAGGGCGGTCGGTCATTCTTATATCAAAGTCAGACTAGATGACTCCAAATTTTTCACCTGTGCAGTCTACTGACAAAACATCCCTCCCTTGCTGTCTGCTTTTCGTATTTGAAAAACAGGAAGCTACGTTAGACTATAAACGTTGAAATTACTTTGCAAAAAGAAAAAGAAAGAAGAAAAAATAAAAACTGATTTTATTATAATTATTACAATTACTTTTATTTATTTAAATTTTTATTGGAAACAGAAAAAAAAGTGCTTTTAAATAAATGTTGAGAAAGTGATTTAAATAATTAATGTAGATTAAAAAAAAATTTGTTGAAACCAACCGTAACAAGATTGCTCCCCCCGGCTAATTAAAAAAAAAAATTTTTGAGAAAACAAATTATTTTTTTGAAAGGTAACTTGGTACCACATGGCATGCTGGGACCTCAACACTGAAAAAACTGACCCACAAACACAGATCATACATCGATCCGGGACGGGATCCAGAGAGTTCACCGCTGAAATACCACCCTGACAATATATTCCGGATATATAGCTCGCACATCCGTAGAAACCATTACCTAAAATATTACCTGAAACATGACCATAAAAGAGTACTACCAGAGGAGGGACCACAAGGCTGATTTTACCACTAAAATGACCAAGATATTTTCTGCACCTGTAAAAGAACACATGTTCCACCTGATTGTGAAACCTCACTTCCCTACTACTGTCATTCCTACGCATAACTGCATCCTTCCTGAGACTTCTGGCAACAGAACTGTAAATAATACATAAATTGAATTTTGAAAAAAAAAATTAGCCGAAAAAGAAGAGAAGTGCCCACTGATTAATTGTCACTATACTGCTTATATACATAACTTCAATAATTGGCATCACAGTATATTACAACACTATCTATTAATGTAAATAAGTACTAGTAATATCATAGTTACAACACTGTAAATGTCAATGAAATTTGTAAAACACATATTAATTCTATTATACAAAAATACACAAGAGCAACTGGTGACACACAAAAAAAAATATAAACATATACATCTGTAAGACACAAATTATGGTATCACAGACCATGTTAGAGAATTACGCACACAATTGTAACAATTTTATATGAGAACACATGTTTGTTTTCGAACACAGTCTAATGATTCGGGATATTATGTAGATTTTACAAATGCACGTACAAGTAATGTGCATGGGAAAGAGTATCTCTGCCTCTGTGCTACTTATAGCAAAAAGCAGTTTCGGGCCTTTTGGGCACTACAGGGAAAACATTCCACAAAATAAAATAAAAAACAGGGGTGGTGACATATATCACCAGGAAGGAAAACACACATTCCACAAAAATAGAAAGTAGAATAAATAAAATAGTTAATTTTAGCACTTTTAGCCACACACAACAACATACAGGCATGTACATGAGACAGTATGTACTAGAAAAAGAAAAAGGGCCCACACTCCTTAAAGTTTAAGCTCAAATAAAACCACAAACTGTATAGTAAATAATAAATCTATCTAGTTAAAATGTAGAAATTAAAGTAAACACATACTTAAAAAGTTATATACAAAACACTGATGCATTAAAAAAAACTGAACTAAACAGATCTACCTCGGCAAAAGGGCATACAAAACACAACATCCTAAAAAAATTTTAAAGTAACAAAAATTACATTCGTTTCTTTTTTTTTTTTTTTTGCAAAAATATACCCAAAATCTACGAAAACGGGGTGCGGACGGGTATATACCACATAATCTACCATAAAACAGACAAAAACCTTAAGTATAGGCATAAAAAGGGTTAAAAATGCCTACATGAGAGTATCAACACACAACCAAAACAAACCTTTAATACGCTAGAAAAACTAAGTTCCGTTTTAAAAATGTCAAAAAAAAATAATTAAATATACATACACATTAACTAAACTATAAATAAATACAAATAAACAAGGTAAAATTGAATAAAAATGCTTGAATAACGAAAAAAGGTAGTTAGTATTTATAACTCGGACGGTCTCTTCTATCCCGTAGCGAATAGTCGGTTCTAGAAATCGATATTGAACGACTACTTCTATTCGATTTAGCAGCTGGACGAATCGATGAACGAGACCTGCGCGAATCGCTGTGCTCAGCAGTTGAACTGCTTTCTGCCGTGGCTGAATTTTTACCTACGCGCATTTCACTGCCTTCTGCCGTTGCTAAATTTTTATTTACGCACATCTCGTTATTCTCTGCCGCTGCAATCTCCGGAGAAATGGGAGGTGGGGGAGAGGGAATTATGATTTCAGTCGCGTCGCTGTCTGTTTCCTCCACTTCCGGCGCTACCGGAGTTTCGTTATTGTTGACGTTCACTACTGCTGGTGCGCGGTTACTATCATATGGTGCCCAGGGAATGAATCGGTTACGCTTACACCTGCGTACAGGAGGAGAATCGCGCGGTTGGTGTGGTGAATCGATGGTCACGTTTTCAGTCGATCCCAGGCCAATTGTTTGTTTTGGTTTACTGGACCAGATGGGGAGTCTGTCTTTGAAAGAAGACAACCTGTCAACATGGACAACCTGACAATTTTTGGGATTAGCAACTAGCGCTATTTTAAAATTAACCTCATTTAGCTTCTCAATTATAGTAAAAGGACCATTATTTTGCTTGCTTAATTTTTTTGTATTACCAGGGGCGACTGTGGGTGTAAATAACCACACAAGATCTCCTATTTTAAAATTTTTATCAACAGCTGTCTTTTCACGGTATTTTTCCTGCTGCTCAGAAACTTTAATTAAATTACTATGTACTTCAGTGTATACTTTTTGAAGAGCTGGGATTAAGAGTTCGCAAAAAGAGGGTGCATCATTATAATTAAAAGAAGGTGGTTGAGAAAAGAGATTATATGGTAGATTCATATTTCTGCCATACATAACTGCAGCTGGGCTAAGTTTAGTTGAAGAGTGGACAGCTGAACGCATAGCTAGTAGTGCAAATTTGAGTTTAGTGTCCCAGTCAGATTGATTTTGGTTGACTATGTGACAAAGTGCATTTTTAAGAGTACGATTCTGTCTCTCCACTTGCGAGTTGCCAGCCGGGTGATAAGATGAGGTCTTAATATGATTAATACCAAACATTTTATATACGTGCTCTATCGCATCTGAAATTAGATTCTTCGCGTTGTCCGTCGTAATAAAACAGGGCGCACCGTAGCGTGATATGAAATCAGCTAAAGTGTCCGCAATGACATCTGAAGTGGTTGAACTAACCGCATATGCTTCTGGCCACTTAGTAAATGAATCTATATATGCGACAATATACTTATTTCCCGAAAAAGTTTGCGGTAAGGGTCCAATGAGATCCAAATGAACCTTGTTCATGGGAAACTGGGGGGTCGGCATACGTTGCAGAGGGGCGAGCTGGTTCGCTCTATAAGCTCTCTTCTGCTGGCAACTAATACATGACTCCACTAGATGCTTGACATCTGACGACATTCCTGGCCAATAGAAGTGCTCACGAATGCGATCAATGGTCTTTTGAAAGGCTTGATGACAAGCCGCTAGGGACTCATGTGTTAGTGCAAAAACTTGAGTAACCAATTCTTTTGGCACGACTAACTTTACAGATTTATTCAAAATAGCTGACTCCCTTGTATCCTCACAAACTAAAATGTCATCTCTAAAAAAAAATTTCATGTATTTAGGAGCAATTTCTACACCTTGGTCTAGTTTTCTTGCAATCTCGCAGCATTTCTTGTCTGATTTTTGTAATTCACCAATTTTTTCAAGTAGATTAGAATGAGGCATAAAAGTAACTTCCTTTTCGACTTGTATACAAAAATTACAATTAACAGTATCATTGGAGTTATCATTGTTGACATACCTCGAAAGGAAATCTGCGACACTGTTACACTTACCTTTAACAAACTTGATTGTAAAATTAAAGTCTGAGAGAGTGCAGATCCATTTAGCCATGCGAGATGTAGGGTCGTGAATTTTTAACATAAATGTTAGAGGCGCATGGTCTGTATAGATGAAAAAATGGGTATTAGCAATGTAACATTTGAAGTGGGCAGTAGCCCAAGCTAAAGCTAGTAATTCCCTTTCAGTGGTGGAGTAGCGGGTCTCAGCATCTTTCAATTTTCTGCTGGCAAAGGCAACAGGATGGAGCATGTTATTTTCATCTAATTGTGATAACACTGCCCCTAATGCTTCGCCACTGGCATCAGTATATAAATGGAATTCTTTCTCAAAATCAGGGAGTGCAAGACATGGTTTTGAAATAAGAGCCATTTTAAGGTCTTCAAATTCTTTCTGTGCATCTTCATTCCACGAAAATTTTCCTGTCTCTTTCGTTAAGTTGATTAGATTTTTAGCTCTCTTAGTAAAATCTGGTATAAATCTCCTATAGAAAGATAGAGTTCCAATAAATGACCTAACAGCCTTTCGGGTAGTTGGAGGTTTAAAATTTTCTATTACGGCAATATTTTTATTGATAGGTGATACTTGGCCACTACAAATCTCAAAACCTAGATATTGTATTTTATTCGAAAGGAAAGTGCATTTACTGGGCTTAAGTTTAAGTTTATGCAGTCTTAACCTTTCAAAGACAATGCTAAGCTTCTCAAAATGAGAATTAACATCACTGGAGGCAATTACAATGTCGTCGATATAAACAAGAATTCCAAGATTGCCTAAATCACCGAAAATAGCATTCATAAGTCTTTGGAAACTGTTACCTGAATTTGAGAGCCCAAAACAGTTACGGGTCCACTCAAAAAGTCCTTTGTGGGTGATTATAGCAGTTTTATGCCTATCCTCTGGGCGAATAACCTGTTGAAAAAACCCACTAGTTAAATCTAGCGTTGAAAAAAATTTAGCCCCACTTAAAGCATCAACAGAGTCGGTAATGTTAGGTATTGGGTAAGCATCTTTAACAAGATTTTTATTTAATCTTCTGTAGTCAACAGCAAGTCGATAGGAACCGTCTGATTTCCGAACCAGAATAACCGGAGAAGCAAATTCAGACATGGAAGGGGAAATTATGTCCGCCTGTAACAAAGTATTAAGTTGGTCTTCCATTTCTTGACGTAATTTGTAGGGGACTCTATAAGCTTTGCCTTTAACTGGTTTATTTGAAGTTAATTTCATGCGGGATTGTATCACAGCCGGGTAAATCTAAGACCGATGCTGCAAATACATCTTTGTTTTTGTCTAGAAAATTTTGCATTTTAAGTTTTAATGGGGGTTCTAAATGATCTAAATTAATTTCAGAGCTCCAAGTGAGATCAGCGTGATCAAAGTCACCAATTGGAGGGGCCAAATTTATATTATAGGTTAATTTATTATCAGTTACGGGTATATTTGACTGGTCTACACATTTTTGAATTTTGGCAACAAAGGTTCCTTTATTTAAATGAATACTATTGCCTGAAAAATTTGCAAATGAGATATAAAGGCCATGTTCTTTAGTGCAAATGGCTCTGGAGGTAAGGAGACCTTGATTTAAATTTTTCGCCAAAGGTTCTAACATAACAATATCATTTTCCTTAATAAAATTTTCCTTATAACTTTTAACCTGGGCTAACATTTTTGACTGCGGGGGAATTGAAATTTTGCTACATAACCCAGCGAAACTTATATTTTTATTTTTATTGGTTTTATCACTACTGCTATCTTCATTGCTCTACTCCTCGACTTCAGGTACCTTATCCTCTATACTTACCAAATCTTCACTTTCATCAATATTACAAATTTCAGTAGTCTCTTCAGCTAAATTACCCTGAGTTACCTGACTCGCTGCTGAAAGAATGTTGTCGACACTTTGAATACTTGAAAAATTTTCAGTGTTATTACCCTCAGAGCTACCGCCTGATGTTGTTTGCATGCAAAAGTTCTGCGCAACACTTTCAACTTCCTTATCTGACTCAGTTTGAATGACTATCTCAACATCTTTTCCCATATTACTCAACTGCGGGTCCTGAACTACCATATTTTCACTACTATGATTCCCATTTTCAATATTAACTGAGTCATGAACTTTCTCACATGCACAATTTTCAGGAGGGCTATTGGCATTACTACTTTTTGAATTCTCCCCTACTTTGTTGACACATTTTATATTTACAGAATTATTTTTAACACAATCATTATTTATACAATTATTATTAGAATTTACACTATATACAGAGTTAGAAATATTTACAGAATTAGTAGCAAGACAAGTATTACACCCTGAAGTATTACTTGGGGTTTCTACGCTTTGTTTACATTGGCCTGAAACTGGCACTTTAAGAGCGACAGCATTTGTATCACAATTTATACTTGCCCGGTACTCTTTCAAAAATGGCATTCCCAAAATCATATTAAATTCCTCTGCTAATTTACCTTCCACTACATAGAATTCAGCTTGACATTGAACATTATCAAAAACAAATTTTAAAAATACTTTCTTATTTAGGTGAACTTTCTCACCGGTGACAGTCATAATGGGGATATTGCAATTCTCCATTTCAAAATTCTCTAAACAGTTACAATCAGTACCACTCAGGAGATTAATTGCAGAACCCGTGTCACATAATGCATTTAGGCAAACTTTATTTATGTAAATTCTTGCAGTTGGTAATGTATATGATTGGGGCTGAAACATACTATACACAGTTGGGGGGTCCAGGGGCCTGTTGGGGATCGACTTGACCACATCTGATCCGGCCACTAATAGTTTAAAGCCTCACTTTCATTGTTAGCTACTGGGGTGTTATTTACCGCCTGCTCTTCATTTCTGTTCGCAGCTGTGCTCCTATTGTTTTGGTAATAACCACCTCTTCTTCCCCTATATCCGCCTCGCTGATTGTGGTTCCCTCTAGGATTTTCACCTCTGTTTCTATAATTTTGCCCACGGCTCCTGAAATTTTGACCACCTCCCCTTCTAAAATTATAGTCGACAAAATTTAGTGGACAATCTCTGGCATAGTGGCCTTGTACGGAGCACCTATAGCAGGTTACGGGTCTTACCTCTTGGTTTTTCTCCTGTACATCCCTAGCCCTAAGATCAACTAAACTGTCTATCTTAGCTGCTAAAACATCAATTTGAGATTTTAGTTGGTCTATCTCCTTCTTTTGTGAGCTATCTTGCTGAAAAACTGCAGCACAGGGTAGGTTTTGGGTCAAATTAGGGTTGAGAATTTCCTCGCGGTGGTTGTAGAAAGGGTTAATGCTCCTATAAGCCTTTTCCTCAAGAAGCGCAATTTTGAGGACCTCTTCTGGGGATTGTGGATTTCTCGCAATTACCCCCTTTCGCACTTCTGGTGTAAGATTGCTCAACAGCATGGAGTGTAGTAGAGCCGTTCGGCTTTTATCGACTACTTCACCCTGGATACCTTCAATTACAAGGGCTCTTAATGACATATCATATGCCTTGTCATAAAACTCCTGAACACTCATATTGGGTGGCTGTTTAAAATTTAAAAAATGACTGAGGGCAACATCTGGTGTGGCCTGTGAAGTATAACTCTCTTTTAAGATTTTTAATAGCTCATCAGATGTTTTTGCTTTGTGAATTTTTATTCGCCTAGAAGCAGCTCCTGATAATCTAGCTAACAAAACGAATTTTTTCTCCTCCTCATTCCAGTCGAATAATTTGGCAAAACTCTCAAATTTCTCAGAAAAATCTGAGAAGCAGACTGAGCTGGCCTCTCCATTGAATGGGGGAATGTTTGACAAATTATCCACTAAAGCATTTTTTCGCTGAATAGTGGCAATTGCTTCCGAGTGCTTATCAGCCATAGTTAGAGTTAGAAAATGACAAACAAACCAAAAAGAAAATGAAAAAAAGGGGGGGGGGGACAACTTAAAAATGAGAAAAAGAGAGGGGAAAGGAAAACCTTATAAATACATAAAACTTAAGTACAGGACTATGCTTTTTGTAAATAAGAAAAGGTTATGCTCACAAGGCATAATTTTGACTGGGAATTGTAGCTTACTAGCACAGAGAGAGAGCCTAGACCTCTTTTTACACTTGAACATATAAATAAAATTTTAATTGCAAAAACACCCAGTTGCTCTTTGATACATAAATACATACAAGTAAAAAAAAATCAATAACCCAGAGACCGAATTGTTACGGCTCCATTTGTTGTGGGGTTTTGGGGTTCTTTCTAAAACACAACTTACTTAAACTTAAAAAGCTCATTTATTACTCAATCTTCACTTGACAATTAAATATTTAGAAAAAAATAAGTATACCCTGATTAGCTCCACTGAAATCTGTTGCCATGGAAAAGGTAGCAAATTATATTAGACTAATCAAAATATCAAAACTTAAGAATCCGAATAGGTTAATACAACAATGATAATTTTGAACTCATCATTTTAAGACAATATTAAATGTAGTAAGGGGCAACAGATTTCTAAATCAAGTAGCATACTGGATTGCATAAAGAACACCCAACTCCACTCCAACCCGATCAAGCTCAAATCTCCATACACATTAAATTAACAAAAGTGTAATCATCATATAATTTGGAAAAATGCAGACAACCTGAAATTCCTCCAATATGAGGACCAAAAGGGGAAAGAGTTAAATCCGTTAATAGAATAGGGATATGATGATGTACTAAAATTTTAGAACAACCATAGAGATTCTGAACAAGATCCGATCGGTTAACCAAGAATCGTATAGTGGTGTATAATGACTGGATATTTTTTTTTTTTTTTTTTTTTTTTTTTTTACTTTTTAAAATAAAACAATTTTGGTGTATATTTTAGAAAAACAATGTTTCTGAAAGAGGAGAGTTAAAGCTTAATTTAACATTTTATGAAATTAAATTTAATATTACTGTTTCACTTATTAATCTATCCATCCTTAAATCAAGATCAAAAATACGATTGTATAACATTGAGTGAACTTCAATTTATGTTCATTAAAACAGTCAGTTATGAATTTAAACTTAAGAAATTTTAAAGTCCTAATTTAATAAAGTTGAATTTTCTCTCCCTTTTTTTTTTTTTAATTAATCACAGAAAGGTTAGGCCATTCTTATAGGTCTACTGTGAATATAAAAAATTAATTATTTAGAGATTTATACAAAGAAAAACATACCAACTTTGATAATAAACAAAAAAAAAAAACACAATTTATTTGAACATTTAAAATAATGAAGCAACTAAGTTATCAAAAATAATCTTAATAAAACAATATAACAGCTGATCTTTTAAGTTGAAACCACTCACTGGTTACTTTTAAATTACACATCATATTTTTAAAATTACCATCATATTACCATTTAATGGTCGTTCAAACATACAAACATTATATATTAACCTACAGACTATTTCTGTTCATAATGTTTATTCTTATTGAAATTATCCAAAGATATTCATTTCACTTTTAAACTCTGGTATAGCAAACATATTTTTTTTTTTTTTTTTTTTAAAAGAGGTACAAATAAATAAAAAGAAAAACTATGCAAATAGTACTTACAACAGGTAGAGAGTTCTACAATTTTAGTCAATGGGCACTTAGGAGCATTTCCTCCTTTTTCAAAATCTGATGAAGCACTTAAGCTGGAGTATTCAGGCTGGGGAAAAATTCAGACGTGGTTTCAAGCTAACATTCATCAATCCTCTCATCTCACTGCATCACTTGCCATCAACTACTAGGTCCATCATCTAGTCCGGAGGGGAAAATCGTTCTACGGTCCAGAACTTCACCGTCGGAGTCAGTAATTTCACCTTCCTGAAGCATGTGTTTTATTCGAAGATAGCCATCACCGTAACTCAGAACACTACGACTTCTAACGACCGGTTTAGTTCAATATCTATGATCACTTCTGATGGTTAAGAAGTCATAATCTTGGAGCGCCACTACGCCAAAAAAAATAGGCTACACATATCTTCTTCTTAATTTCTCGTTAACAGTTATAGATCCGCAATTCGAAAATGCCCTTATAGCCTCTTTTCATCATAACATCATGATTTAGGATGGTTAATGTAGGGCCATCAATGCCCCACTCTCAAAAAAAAAATCTTCCAGAAACCTGTCCGCCTTCAACAACTTCGCGATCCAGCCCACAGGCCAATCTTCGAGCCCCGTAATAAGTCGAATTTTTTTTACGAGTCAAACGACAGGTCTCTTGGCCAAGCAACAAGTGTCGTAAACATTCATTCTCCCGCGCTGCTTGAAAAACGGGACCGATCCACTCTGCCAGGGGTACGGGAATGGAAACAAAAGGAAAAATGGACTCATCGTGAAGACTACAGCTTGCCGCTCCACTCTGCCGGCCGCTTCATGGGGGAAGGAAACCATGCATCACCCCCATGGCGTGTGCTGAAGGGGGGTCCTGTTAGCCTCTGTTTACATGGGCGCCAGCTATCCGCCTGATAGCAGAGCCAATTGAAGCCTGACGTAAACTTACAAAGCCTAATTGCGTGTATAGTACACTCATAAGATAACGTAATTCTTATACAGGGCGGTCGGTCATTCTTATATCAAAGTCAGACTAGATGACTCCAAATTTTCCACCTGTGCAGTCTACTGACAAAACATCCCTCCCTTGCTGTCTGCTTTTCGTATTTGAAAAACAGGAAGCTACGTTAGACTATAAACGTTGAAATTACTTTGCAAAAAGAAAAAGAAAGAAGAAAAAATAAAAACTGATTTTATTATAATTATTACAATTACTTTTATTTATTTAAATTTTTATTGGAAACAGAAAAAAAAAGTGCTTTTAAATAAATGTTGAGAAAGTGATTTAAATAATTAATGTAGATTAAAAAAAAAAATTTGTTGAAACCAATCGTAACAACGTAATACTTACCCATCATGGATATGCATAATATAAAATATGAAAATGAAACATGTGTAAACTATTTATAAAATGTATTGCAATTCGAATAAAATCGTGGCTTGGTGACGTCATAAACTTTAAATGCTCTATTACTCCAAAATTTATAATCATATTAACTAACGGTTTACTGCGTCGGATTAAGCGTCTCATTTCCAATTATAATATATCTTTGAATTAAAATTTGAATGAAATACAGGGTCAGGAAAATTCGAAGAGTGTGAAAAATAGGCTTACAAATATATCTGCAACTCATTATCCGATCGACTTCATTCTTTATGCAAAATTTGTGTTTTTTTTAATGTCTTTTATATTCATTCCTTAAAATAAACAATTTCGAAAATTTTTATATACTTTTTATCAGAACGAATATTTTGAGAGTCCGAAAAAAATAGTTCCGGATAATCGAGGTTACTGAAATTCAATAAGCTTCTTTCCATTATTACATACTAAGTACACACCAAATTTCAAGTTTGTATCTCGATTTGTTTGGAAGATAGAGCGTTTACAGACACACAGACAGACAGACGGACGGCAAATTTTTTTTCTAAAAATATGTTTTTCGGAATCTCCAGTGTTTGAAACGTGTAAATCTGTCAATTTATTTTTTCGATTTTCAAAGCGATTACAAGACTTACCCAATACTACGTATGATGGGTAAGTAATAAAGCGAAACCTTGACACTGAGTGAGATTAATATTTTTGCTGGCTACCAGATTTTATCAAATTTGTAAAGCCCTGTAAATAACTATTATCTTTAAAGCGGTCGAATAACTGGACAGTTTGGTGCAAATGGTTTACAGTGTACACTGTAAAAGAATTTTTACTCGCAATTTGTATAAATTAAAATTGTTATAAAATTTCTGAAGGGAAGTTCTCTCTTAATTCCCGTTTTGTTTAAAATCAAAATATTTTTTGTAATAGAAAACGGGGGAGGTAAACTTTCAATAAAAATTTATAATTCAATGCATCTTAATGAAGTACGTGCTTTCATTATATTTCAGCACAGAAACAAGATTTAAACAAGCGGGTAAGTGTGATCGAAGATCGCTCAAAGGGTTTCATTTAATATTCCTTTCATAACACTTTATCCTTTCTTTAATAAATACAAATAAATTTCATTTAGCAACCAAAAAAAAAAAGATTTTTGTTTTTTATAAAGTAAAAATTTACCGGTCTATTTTTTCGTTTTTTCGAGTATTCAAACCAGCCCGATAGCGGGCGAAGCCGGCTATTATATACTGTCATAATAATATCTGTCACGCGGACTAAATGCGATATAAAAAAATAATTTCAAAATTAAACATGTTGTACACCTTCAAAATGTTAAAATATTCGAATATTTCTATAATCGGATTTTTATCATGATTCAATATGTTTCTCAAACTCATATATTTACTATTCTCTATTACTCTTATTGATATTCGCTTTGTATTATTCTCAAACATCTGAAAAATTCGTTAAACTTCCAATAGGACGTCAGATTTCCTTTTTAATTCTCTAATGACGTGATATTAATCTGCTTTGTGTTTGTGTGCATACACATACTCATACTCCTTGTATTATTGTGAAATCTTTGAAAATTCCGCTTTATTACCACTATGACGTCAATCATTTTTATTTCATATTAATCTTTTTTTCAATTGGTGAAACTTTTTATTAGCTCACAGGCTATCAAAGCCTGAGAGCTAATGTGCCCGCCCGTTCTGTATGTATGAACGTATGTATGTACGTACGTATGTATGTACGTAATGCGATAACTCTTGATAGAAATATCCGATTTGTTTAAAATTTTGGTTATAGGTTCATTGTGATAAGGCGCTTCCCTGATTAGTTTTGGGGTTTCATTGGTTAAGTATAAAGGGGGGAACGGGGGCTAATTCCCCCCCCCCCTTGATTTAGATAAATGGGTTTTGCATGCAGAATCATCCTATTTGCTTCAAATTTTGTATATAAGTTCATTGTGATAAGACGCTTCCCTGATTAGTTTGGAGGTTCATTGGTTAACTATAAAGGGGCGAACAAGGGGCTGATCCCCTCCCCCCTTAAGTTATATAAATTGTTTTTTATGCAGAATTATCTGATGTGCTTCAAATTTTGTATATAGTTTCATTGTGATAAGGCGCTTCCCTGGTTAGTTTTGGTTAAGTATAATTGGTTATAATTGGTTAAGTTCATTGGTTAAGTATAAAGGCGGAAACAGGGGGGGGGGGGGTAATCCCCCACCTTAATTTATTATCGATTTTTTAATTTTTCGAGGGCATTATTCTTTGAAATAAGAGTATAACATACAATTATTGTGAATAGCCTGTGAGATCAATGCCATCAGTTTAACTGGGCAGTTTTCTTTTTATTTCATTTTCATTTTTCACGTGGAAATTGTCTGATAGAAAATTAATTATTGTAGAAAAAATTTCATCGTGGATTTTTAATTTTTGGCATCTGCTATAACGAAAAGTGTTTAAATTTAATAGGAAAAGGCAGTTAGAATTTTGGTTTTTTATCTCTATTTATTAAAATAATACGAATTTTTCAAATTTTAATATTTTGAGATCTTTATAGCTGGTATTCAGCTATATACACAAAGTTTCAACTCTGTAAGTTACATAGTTTCTGAGAGTAGCTCTGTGACAGACAGACAACGGAGTGGGAGTAATAGGGTTTCGTGAGATGAACGAAACCCTAAAAAATTATATTTTTATGATTATTGTTGATTACAAAGTAGAAATTAAAATTTTTAAATTCTGATATGTATTGATTTTGATATAAAGAAACTCTCACTTAGCATTGTTTTAATTTTGATATAAACAAACTCTCACTTAGTATTTGCCTTAACAATGTCATGAATTTGTAGAAAAAAGAAAGAACAAATTATTTCTTTCGCAATGGGGATGGATTGGAAGAGAAAATATTCATTCTTGGCCACGAGTCATGCGCTGGAGTGTGGAGATGGTTACCATGGCAACGTAAAGAACAGCGCTCACATTGAGCAATTTAAACTGTAGAATTATATACTACTAGATGAACCTGCGGCACTGCACACGTGGTTGTTAAAAAATATCCCAAGTGGTATTGGTGTATCTATTTACATGAAGGTGAATTATACTGCTGCGGATAATTTAAATATTACGAATTTAGTCACATTTTTAGGATAACTTCATTCTCGTACTGCGTTAGGCGAACATGAGAGTTGTAGTAATACATAAATCTCTCGTCCAACCTATTTGCAGCCGCACCCTTATAAAAGACAGATACAATGCAATATAATTGGGAACTATGTTTATAAGCTATCATACAATGAAAGAATTTTTTTAATTATTTCTGTAGTTTCAGAGTCTGTTTTCTACAAACAGATATTTGTTTTTTTTACAGTTTTAGTATAACTGGAACCAACATAAAAATTAAAACAGCGTTAGGTAACAAGTTGGAAAAGGTTGGTTTAGTATATTTAACCGACATTGTTGTGCGGCGAATGTCTAAATATAAAGTATTTCCTTAACCAGTTGACAATCATATTTTTTTATTATTAACATTGTAATTAATTATAACAATTATTGATACTTACGGTTTATCGTATCGCTCAATGGTTTTCTCGTACTCCAAAGCGGTAGGATACAAAATTTAATCAAAATCGTTTCAGCTGTTTTTTACATAAAATTAGCTTGTCCCTGAACCGCAGTGATCAATTAGAATAATTGTATTAAAATTTATAAAGTGTATCTACTTTGGACCAAGGGCATGGTTATGCCTTAACCCTTTAACGTTCATTGGTTTCCCTAGGAAACCAATGAATGTCGCAAACTTTAATTACGAAATTGAACAATGACACCATAATTTTAATAGAAATGTTTTCCATTTATTATGTATGTGGAATATCGCTTTTTTATTATATAAAAATAAATTTGTTTATAATTTCCGGTGTCAATCATTTATTGCGACATTTTAGCAATTGAAGTGCTTCATCCGTTAAAGGGATAAACTGAACATGTATCACAAGGGAATTTCCGCAATAATTTTACAAATTTTCAGTTTTTTTTAAACCAAAGTTAATTAGTTTTCAAGTTAAGATGCGCAACAAAAATATATCAATCAAATTAAGATAGATAATATAATCCAACGTATTCCCATTGCTTTAGAATAATGGTTTAAAAGTAGTATCATCCTAAAATACATTTGATATATTATTTGGGGTTTTAATATGCAATGACAATGCAACTAAATTTGTTTTTTACCTCCAGAATTTTTTTTTTTTACTTTTAATAGTGTCAGTAATTTTGAACGTAATTAACATTAAGGAAAGTTTAATGCATTTATATATAAAATTATTATTTTCGATTGTTTTTCGGGATAGATATTTTTTGAACCTACTCAACATACAAAAAAAGGATAATGCATTTGCGTGTAGGTATTTTATAATAATATCTGCCTTAAGCCTGAAGCAACTTATTGCTGAAATAAATTCAAATACAAAATGTAAGCATAATGTATATACCTGTTTTTTCTTTTTTTCTTTTTCAAAATGAACTAATTCCTTTTCTATAACGGATGCAGCATCCAGAATCGGATCCGGGGAATATAATAGGATCGAGCCCATCAAAATATGGTACTCAAAGGTACAAAGCGAATAAGGATGGAGTTTAATCTTCTTGGGGATTTTATAAGCGACATAACAACTACAGCTCGCCATGTAGAGTTTTCGCATCTAAGCTATACAAATATTTAAACTCAAAAATTTTTCTGAGAAAAATATTTCTGATATTTTTGATAATCTTCCAATGTTGACGAAGGAAAAATTAAAGAATTTATAGAAAGCCTATGCAGCAACAGTTTTATACCGAGAAAGGGACATTAAGCCATTGACTACGAGTCGGGTCATACATGTCTCTCAGTGGATTATTTTTACTTACCCATCATACGTAGTATAGGGCAAGTCTTGTAATCGTTTTGAAAATCGAAAAATGTTTTTTTTGACGGATTTACACGTTTCAGACACTGGAGATTCCGAAAAACATATTTTTAGAAAAAAAATTTGCCGTCCGTCTGTGTGTGTCTGTGAACGATCTATCGTCCGAACAAATTGAGATAGAGACTTGAAATGTGATATGTACTTAGTATGTAATAATGGGAAGAAGCTTATTGAATTTCAGTAACCTCGATTATCTGGAACTATTTTTCTCGGACTCTCGAAATATTCGTTCTGATAAAAGGTATATAAAAATTTTCGAAATTGTTTTTTTAAGGAGTGAATATAAAAGACAATACAAAAACATAAATTTTGCATTAAGAAGGAAGTTGATCGGATAATCAGCTGCCGAGATATTTCTAATCACATTTTTCACACTCTTCGATTTTTCATGACTCTGTATTTTATTCAAATTGCAATTCAAAGATATATTTTAATTAGTAAAAAGACGCTTAATCCGACGCAGTAAACTGTTAGTTAATAGGATCATCATTTTTAGAGTTATAAGGATGTTTCTCTTACGCAATTCAGTAATAGAGTATTTAAAGTTTATGACGTCATCAAGGCAGGATTTTATTCGAATTGCAATGCATTTTATAAATAGTTTACGCATGTTTTATATTCATATTTTATATTATGCATATCCATGATGGGTAAGTATTACGTTGGACCCCAACGACTAGTTTTTTATTTGTACTAGAGGTCTGTACGGGTCAAAATTTTCATGTCCGAGCCCCTCCCGGTATAAAAGCTATAAATTCCACTCGAGCCTAGCCTGGTCCATTATGAAATCTAAAAATTCGGACGGGGCTCGTCCCGACTCAATTTCCACAGAACTCACCGATATTTCTCAAACAACATTATCTTACAATTGAAATGATTCAAAAAGAACACTTACTTAAGCATATATTTAATTATGAGATTATATGTCCGCAATTCATGTCATACGGAAAAACAATAATATTGATTACAACATAGACAGTTACATACATAAGCACTTATTAAAAAATTGACTTTAGACAATTACATTCAAATGTTGATTCAGAAAGAAAATCAATGTAGTTTAGAATAAAATAAAAATATGGTAAAAGAAAAATCACAATTTAACCCTTTCAGGGGTAAAGTACTTCTATTCGTAAAATGCTGAAATGGCTGATTGACACCAGAATTTACAAACAAAATTTATTTGAAAATTAGTAAAAGCTTTTCTTCATGTACTTAATAAAAGGAAAATTTTCATTCCAAAATTCTGGTACCAATGTGGTATTTAGAAATTAAAATTAAGTGGTCCAAAAAAGGAACCACCGCGCTTCAAGAGTTTAAAATATCTACAAAGATAAAAAAGTATTTTTTAAATTTTTTTTCTTTAATTTATTAAACAGAATTAATTTTCTGAAGATATCGTTAAACAGATGTACAGCATGACTTTATTTTTACAAATATAAATAAATAAAATGCCAAGCTAACATGGACCTGGGAGAAAGAAAGAAGTCCAGACCCGGGTCGTCCATAAAAAAGAAGTCTGGCCCGAGAGTTATGCAAAAACGTAAGACCCGGGCCCAACCCGATCCGGAAAGAATGAAGACTACGGCTGGTCGGGATCAAGTGTTGGGCCAGGTTCTGGCCCATGCAGACCTCTAATTCGTTTCACTTTTTTCAAAATAATGTAAGCCATACACTTTTACTAGGATATTGCCAAGAGAAATCTACCACAAAGATAATTTTTTGTAAAGTGTGGTACGATTGATTATAAAAATATTCGCCAAACCTGGCCCATCATTAAAGAGTTAATAGAATTTTGGATATAAAATATTAAATGCTATACCAAACTATTTAAAACAGCAATCCAGTGCTTGATAGTTTGAACAAATAGCCAATTATAATTGAACGATCATTTTCATGCAACAGAATGGGGGAAATTTGTGTGTTATAGGGTAAAAAAGAGCCACCTAAAATGATAAACGCGTGAGAACGGAACCACTCTATAACGGAATCTTGTTTTAAGCGAAAAAAAAATTAATACTCCTTGTGAAAATAATATGCAACAGCAGATGGTGTACCTGTTAAAGCGGAATTATTTTCCGGTCACTTGCAGTTCCATTTTAGCATGTGTTACTGTCTAATATTTTACATTAAAAATTCTATTTCCTCAAACAATAAAATATCGCAAAAAGTCAAAAAAAAAAAAAAAAAGATTAAGCATACTAATATTTATTTTTATATGAGGGTAATATTTTCACTGTACATACAGGCTTGTAAGGAAACTAAATAAATAACATTTCTCTAATGCATTTTTAACACTTTCCAATCTAGTTGAAAAGTGTTTATGACTTCGGTGTGTCTGGCCGTATGGCCGTCTGCCGTCTGGCCGTCTGTCCGTGCTCTAACTCCCGTAAATATGCTCGGATTGCTCTGCAATTTTTATATGTTATTGCGTTATCTATAGCATGTTCCCTATTTCAACGGAAGTATGTAGCACGTATAGTTTTTTTACAGGGACACTCAAAAGAATTCCGTTACATTGCGGTCTATGGGGAAAAATCATTTGCGGTTTATTTAAATAATGTTTCACTATTTCAAACGCATTGAAATTTATATATATCACTAAGGTCCATTAGAAGAAGCTTAATATGGAATAGGGTGTGCATAGCACTTATAATTACTTTACAGGGACAGTCAAAAGAATTCCGTTACATTACGTCTATGGAGAAAAATCGTCTGTGGTTTATTTAAATAATGTTTCACTATTTTAAACGCATTGAAATTTATATATATCACTAAGGTGCATTACAGGAGGCTTACTACAGAATATTGAGAATATTGTGTGTATCGTTCATTAGTCATCGTTCATTTACAGGGACACACAAAAAAGAATTCGCTACTGTCTGTTAACAATAATTCCTGGAAGTGCGTTTTAAGTTACTGAATGCGATTTTAATTTTAACTCGCTTTTTGTCTATTACGTGGTGTATATAAATTCTATAAGAGAATTTTAAACTGTGCTACGCGTTTCCTAACTGAACTAAAATTTAGCATTCTATGTAGTATATATACAAATCTATAGATCCTATACAGGGCTGAATAAAAGTATTCGGATGTTTTTTCGAATATTGTATATGTTGGAAATTCCTGAAATTATGTTTTTAAATATGTTATGCGTTTTTCAAATTGTTTACTTAGATGTTATCTTTTAGCTTATTAAATGGTATGATTTGTAAAATTATTTTGGAAGCTTTTGAAAGTGTTAATCTATGCTTGACGAATGATTTTTCGTTCTTTTTTTTTGCGTGAATTTTGTTTAGTTTTTCCGCGACTGAAGTTAAAACCCTATAATCAGCAGTATTAACACCGTGCCACGAGCTCAGATTGACTGCCTCACATGTTTGCCTTAATTATATTGAGTGTAATGGTATCTGCCTGTTCAATTTCTTTCCTTAAAAATACCACATCTGTAACAATAGCATTCAAATAAGATATACCATTTGGTGAGAAAAGAGCCAGATTCAGCATTCTTTTTTCAGTTTAGCAACTAAATTAAACAATATGCAATCGATAATAGGTTAAAAATCTTATGCGAAAAGTGAATATTATTAAAAAAAAACCACAACAACAAAATCTTCTTTCGAGTGCGAACTGCATGTAACCAACATATAATCCAACCAACATATAATCCTATGGGATATTCTCCTCAATTTTTCAATTATTCCTGTAACGTTTTAAGTTTTCACGATATTTCACTAGACTTTTTATATGAGTTGCCCTTTAGTATTGACTATCAAATCATGACAAAAAAAATCTTTGCTGTAGTTCGCGAATGCGCAGCTGAAATTTATTTTATACAAATACCCATATCTTATCAATATATTAATATCTTAATCACAGTATACTATTTCTACGATTTTTTGTCAAGTTTTTCGAAAGCGGTGTTAAAATTGGCTGTAAACTCTGCATGCTATAAAAAAAAAACTTTTGAATTTTTCACAGAAACGTTAACATCTTCGCGAATATATGTGCTATGCTTACACAAATGCACACAAATGTTGAACAGGACCTTCATAGTCATTTGCTACAGTGACAGATTATTTTTAGTATTTTCTGTTACTTGGGCGATCGAAAATATTATTTTATTATTCAAATTATTACTCCCCTCCCCCTAATTATCCTCGCGACAAAATCTTTACTGAAAAACATGAAGTCAAACATGTTCTTTACATCCTCACAGTTAAAGGGCATTCCGAACATTTCCTCACGAGTTTCAGTAAGATATTCGAGGAAACGTCTGAAATTGGTTACTGCCCCTTAATTTCTGGATACCAGTGTAGTTGTTTCGTACTGATCTGGAGCAAGTTTGTTAAAAACTCCTTTCATCTGTCATGTTTCATTGTCACTAAGTTCTTAGAGGTAATTATTTTTTAGGTATATTGCTTTTCTGGTTTGTTATACAGTACTTAAAGTTGGCTATATTATCATGCTTTAATAATGCAAAAGCTTTAAATATTTATAAAATAATAATGCTGATCTT
The DNA here is from genome assembly GCA_963931845.1 of Maratus michaelseni. Lineage (NCBI taxonomy): Eukaryota > Metazoa > Arthropoda > Arachnida > Araneae > Salticidae > Maratus > Maratus michaelseni. The sequence goes on from OZ007596.1 coordinate 226,032,113, forward strand.
TTAAAATTATTTTAAGGATTACCTGACAAAAAAAAAAACAAGTTGGAAATTGTACGTCAAACGTGACAAATGAGGTGCGTTCGTACTATAGCTAGTTATATAAATATTCAGATCTAGATGATTTTTAATTCTGCGAAATGAATTATATCGTCTGCAGATTCATTTCTGTCATAAAATAAGCATCTCGGTCGCTTGACGATGAAACTTCCGAAGCTCCTATAACAAAAAAGCACCGATTAAAAAAAAAAAATTCAAATTTCCTAATAAATATTTTTATTAATATCTCCTAAAGTTTTGATTCGATTTTAATAAAATTTGAAATGTCTCGACAAAATTCTGCAAAGATAATATATCTTAAATTTTAAACCATTCGGTTGGGTAGTTTTTGCGTTGTTGTATGCGGACGGACGGACGGACGGACAGACGGACGGACCAAGCGACGACAATAGGTGCTACGTATTTATATAATTACGAACGCACCTAAAAAGAATAGATAGGGATTTGCATTACATGGAAAAATATGTAAAATATAATGTAACAATAGTTAATTTGTTAAGATATGAGAAATGTTATGAATTTTCATGTAAGGCTTCTAAACACTTTTCGGCCATTGATTTTAAATACTATTTAATTATCTTTATATATATATATATATATATAGATTTTATTTCATTTTCAATATACCGTTCTAGCCTTTTGAAAATAAAAATGCTATATTTATAAAGGTAATTCTTATTTATATTATTTCTTAAAAAATTAAATAAAATAAAATATTTATCTGTTTTATCTTCACTGAAAAACATGAAGGCAAACATGTTCTTTACATTCTCAAAGTTCAAGGGCATTCCGGGTATTTCCTACGAGTTTCAGTAAGATATTCGACGAAACGTCTGAAATTGGTCACTGCCCCTTAATTTCTGGACACCAGCATACAAAAAAACATGCAAAAATTTCTTGGATTTTTTAAACAAATCGTTATATTTCCATGAATATACGTGCTATTCTTACACAAATGAACTTAAATGTTTTGTAATATAATCATAGTCATGTGCAGCAGCGACAGATTATTTCGTATAATTAATTCCATCGGATTAATTCCAAATATTATTATTTTTTCTTCAATTTGTTGTTGGTTTCCTAATTACCTTCGTGATCAAATCTTTCTTAAAAAAAAAAAAAATATGAGTCTGAAAATGAGCCCTGGCAAGATAATATCAAGAAGAAACCAACCAAATAAATTTCAATGAAAGTAAAATAATTTTTCCCTCCAAGCTATACTATCAATCCATTATAAGAGAAACTTATAGAGATTGTAACACGTAGAAACACTGTAAAAGAAAAAAAGTATAAATTCACGGAGAATACCTGTGAACTGCCGCCGTAATGTTATGGAAAATGCCCCTTTTTCAAGGTAAACGGTCAATTTCCGTAAATTGCCTGTTTTTACGGGCAAAAACCGTTTATGTACGAACAAAGCTCGTTTATCTAGGGTCAAAATCCGTTTTCTTACGGACATTGTCTGGAATCTCTGCTGCAGTAATTTTACTTCAGCAATTTTTTACAGTGAATACAATATGTAACAATGAAGCATCACTTAACTTACCAAAATTGTTACTCCATGGTTACAAATATGGAAATAAACATCCAAGTAAAAAATAATAATAGTGTGCATAATTTTTAAAAAGTACGTGAAAAATTAAATGACTGCGTTTCAAATAACTTCATAGATCGCGCATTTATAGAATATTTTTGTTTGTTTTGATAATGGCTCAGATTGAGCTGAAACATATGTCAACAGTCTAATAAAACCTATTTTACTGTTTTATAATATTTTTATTTTATACTTTTTAGCAATTAAAAAGATAAAAGATTAAAAGGTGTTATGATTTGTTATATTTGTTATATTTGTTATTGTCAGGCTTTGATTGACAGCTGCTGTTTAGAACTACTGTTATGTGATACTATCTTTTTGTGTGCTTATGTATTCTGTGCACTGTAAGCTTTAAACTAACATTCCTTTCTTATCTGGAATCTTAATCCGAATAGGTGAGTGACATGATATGAGTTGAAAGAATGTTTAGTACAGTGGAAGGAGTTTTTCTACTGTCATTCAAAGTTCATAGATAAGACAGACAAAGAGCTTCACCCATTATCTAAGAAGAAAGATGCACCATAAAGGTATAACGTTCTTTTAATGGGACAAACCCGTGCGGTCAGAGGAACCAACCCCGTTTACGAATGGTAGTCTCGTGGTGACAGCAGAGAGAAAGTTTAGTTTTAACGCTGTGAGTGGGACGTGTAGGTTGTTCCAGAGGGAGCTCCACGAGTGTTGAGGTAGGTCTCTTGGAGTGGAGAGATAATGTGTTTGTGAGATTAATAGTAATCGCTGGTAACTATGGGTTAATTAACGTAGCATGAGAGAGGTATAGAGTACCTTAACAGTACACAGAACGTATTTTCTGTATTTTATATAATGTTGAACCGGATCAGCTATGTCTGCGTTTTTAAGTGTAAATATTGTCTTGTTATTTGTAAAGATTGTGTAAATAAATTGTTCGTTAAAGTTTAGTTGAAAGAGTTCGTCTTTTTCTCAATATACCTCTCATAACGTGACCGATATCACGTAATGGTGGCAGCATACTAAAAGTACAGGATTATTCTTCAAAGTTGTGTGGACTTAGAGCGAATCCGACAGTTATATTTATATTAAAAAAAAATATGAGGTGAAACATATTTCTAATACTCTTGAAATTCTAAAAGAATTCGTCAACTATGTCTCTAGATATTCGATAAAACGTCAAAATTTTAGACAAAATCGAAAGTGTTCAGTTAATTTTGGCTATATAGTGTATGTCCAAAAGAAAAAAAAACAAACGATTGTTATAATTAATATTATATGCATTAATAAATTTTAATTGATGCAAAATTTAAAAAAAAATTAAAATACCGTTTTAACTTGGCATAAATTTATTTTTAATTCTTTTGGTTTATTGTGTCATGGGGTGTCGTCTACAAATTAAAATTTGCATCAGCATTAATTTTTCAAATATCTATCCAATTTTGACACTTTTTAGGTGCGTTCGTAATTATATAAATACGTAGCACCTATAGTCGTCGTCTGGTCCGTCCGTCCGCCCCCATGTAACAGCGCAAAAACTACCCAACCGCATGGTTTGAAATTTAATATATATATAATCGTTGCAGAATTTTGTCGAGGCATTTCAAATTTTATGAAAGTCGAATCAAAACTTGAAAAGATATTAATAAAAGTTTTCTTCATTCTATTACATCCTATCATACTATTATCCTATGTAATCAAGCCGTCGTTTGGTCCGTCCATCTGTCCGCATATAACAGCTCAAAAAATACCCAATCGAATGGTTTGAAATTTAATATATATTGTCGTTGCAGAATTTTGTCGAGTCATTTCAAATTTTATGAAAATCGAAGCAAAACTTAAAAAGATATTAATAAAAGTTTTCTTTATTCTGTTAAATCCTATCGTACGTAATATATAATAAAAGCGCAAGTCATGTGACTGAGGAAAACAAATAGGGGTTAACCATTTCTCTTTTCATATTGCCAGTCCGCCATTTTTATTCAAGATCATTCTTTCGAATAAAATTGCATAAAAGTTACATTTTTAGAAAGATCGTTCAAAAAAATTGTTAGTTTGAGAGATGTGAGTTACATTCAAATATGTATAGATATTGAGATAACTTCAGTTGAAATTAGGTTGACTTCCCAATATCTCAATCCATTAAAGTAAATAAACACAAGATATTTGTTCACCGTGAGTCATAAAAATATTAAAGCATGAAGGTAATCATTCGCAAATCAAGATCTTTATGATGAATTGCAGCGTTGTCTGGTGTCGAAAAAATATCGTTCCTGTAAGCGTGGCATACGTAATAAGAGAAAATTCATGCTCATTTCGACAGACACGGCGGGAAAAATAAAAACGTAGTCGGGTTCAGTACAAGCCTTGAAGCAAAATTCTTATTGGTTCAGCTTGATCTATGTAATAATAGGATTAAAAATCTCTGCGTTAGCGAAGGTGTTGCAACTAATAAGCAAACGGACATGAAAGATAAACGCCTAAGTGAGTTAATCAGTTTTTGGTCAAGAAAGATAAAATGCATAAAAACAAAAAACTAGACGTTGGGGGGGGGGGGGGCACCGTAATACTTACACATCATCGATATAAAATATGAAAATAAAACATGTGCAAACTATTTATAAAATGCATTGCAATTCGAATAAAGTCGTGGCTTGATGACGTCATAAACTTTAAATGCTCTGTAACTCCAAAATTGATAATCCTATTAACTAACGGTTTACTGCGTCGGATTAAGAGTCTCATTTCCAATTAAAATATATCTTTGATTTGAAATTTGAATGAAATACAGGGTCATGAAAAATCAAAGAGTGTGGGAAATAGGATTACAAATATCTCGGCAACTAACTATTCGATCAACTTCATTCTTTATGCAAAATTTGCGTTTTTTTTTATTGTCTTTTATATTCATTCCTTAAAATAAACAATTTCGAAAAATTTTATGTACCTTTTATCAGAACGAATATTTCGAGAGTCCGAAAGAAATAGTTCCGGATAATCGAGGTTATTGAAATTCAATAGGCTTCTTCCCATTATTACATACTAAGTACATACCAAATTTGAAGTATCTATCTCAATTTATTCGAGAGATAGAGCGTTTACAGACAGACAGACGGACGGCATTTTTTTTTTTCTAAAAATATGTTTTTCGGAATCTCCAGTGTCTGAAACGTGTAAATCAGTCAATTTATTTTTTCGATTTTTATAACGATTACAAGACTTACCCTATGCTACGTATGATGGGTAAGTAATAAACGAAAGGCTTCCATGATCACAAAAAGTTCTTTATTTGTCTATTAGAATCTTTCGAATAGGCGAAGGATTAAGCAAGTAAATTAAATTATGAATAAAAGCAGCATGTTGCAATGCTTAGAAAACTTTTAAGGGAGACCAAACTGGTCGCCAGCGGCGTCTATTTAATTCATTGATATCCCATTATAGGTAATGACTCTAGGTTTTCATGGTGATTACGTGATATTTACGATGGAGTCATATTATTTCCGTATTACCGAATTTAGAAAACGAATTTGTATACTAAAACTGTTTAATTATAGCAATCATATAAGCTACCGGCAAGTTTTTGGATAGATGTTTCCGGAGAAATAGATATTAAATGGTAAAATAGTCTAAATATAGATTTGAAGTTTTGAAATTTTCAAATCTAGGCTTAAGTTTCCCATTGGAATTTTCAGTAAATGTCAACAAACGATAAAATTTTGCCACCTTAAAATGTACTTATTTTATTACGGAAATTAATCATATCATAATAACAGACGATATAATTAATTCACTGAAACTATAGTACGAACGCACCTCATTTGTTTCGTTTGACGTACAATTTCCAACTTGTTTTATTTGTCAACATATTGCCTGGGAGCAGTGGGAGAAAAGTAAACATATCTCTATGAAATAACATAATTATGATATTCCGTGAAGCACGGGATGACAAAAGCTACCACAGATAGCTAGAGGGGATGCCACTGAGTTCGGAATAGTTAGACCAAATAATTCAGCACAAGATCGTCTTTGGAATAAAATGAAATCGCAGAAAGGTTACATAATCGGAAATATACCCGTTGATTCATAAAATGTTGCCAACTTAAAATGTACTTATTTTATTACGGAAATTAATCATATCATAATAACGGACGATATAATTCATTTCACTGAAAGTATTTATAGCACGAACGCACCTCATTTGTCACGTTTGACGTACAATTTCCAACTTGTTTTAAATTCATGAAATTCAATCCACCCAGAAAAATATATAGTTTATGTACATTTTCTTAAACGTTCATAGAGTTATAAAAGAAAAATGAAATAAAATTTATTATTCCATTGATTTAGAAAAATAAAATTGAGATATACTATTTACGTAACCGGAAATAATTGTGAATTAATTTTAAATAAAAATAAACTAACTCTTTATGAAAGAAAATCTTAAACAAATATTTTCCTTAAATTTCCAAGATTTTTTTTTTATGTGTATGCAAACGATAACGAGAGTCGTACCTGTCCGACTGTCTTTAAGTACAAAAAAAAAAAAAAAAAAAAAAAAAAAAAAACATTGATTTATAACTCCTTTCTTAACCTGCGTTTATTTGTAATCTGAGCAAGTCTGCCTGAGACAGTCATAAATAATACGACTTCCCATTCTTTCTGAAGGATTTTGTGCTAATGGACAAACGAAAGGAGAGTTTCGTCTCAACAAAAGAAAGAGGCGTTGGCGACATTCCCTGCTTAACCTCCGAAATTTATACATGCTAAGAAAGTCATAAAAAATCAAAGAGTCCGAATTACCACAAGAGAAAAGCCACTGGTAAGTCTGTTAGTCTGGGTGAACCTTTAGTAACAACATATGACACAAGAAACAATGACATGCTTTGGTGGGAAATTAATCTTGGAGAAAAGAGAGGGTTTCCATGACAACATGAAGCGGAGCACTGATAGAAATCTGTTAACACTAATTCTAGCGGTGTCAAATGACATCTTTTAATGATTTCGCTCTAAGGGTTATTTTGTTTGTAATTTTTCATTTCAAACAATCACAAATAACTTTTTATTCATTGAAGGCTGATTTGGTACTTGTTAGGTTTAAAAATTGCGAGTAAAATAAACATAAACACAAAACTTTAAAAGGCGTCATTTGACACCCTGTAAAGATAGTGATAAAATTGCCTGAATAATTCTGATACACCATTTTCATTCAGAAATAATTATATTTTAATGAAACATTTTTATAACTTAAAAAGTCTTTTCACGCCTCAAAGTTATATTTTCTTTTGAAATGTAAACTGCTAAAAGCTATAGGAGAGAGAGTTTCTCATTACAGATTAACTCAAGCAGCCATTATTTTTGAGATATTGAAAATGTACAGAATATTTTACACAAGTTTCATAGTTTTATGTCTGTGAACGAAATTCAAGATTCAATGTATTTCATTAAAGAAATGAGTTTTTAAAAAGAAAGTAAATTTATTGTTATGACATATGTTCATTTTACGGTCAACATATGAATTTTAAATTGTGTCATTTGTTTAATGTGTTTATTTTGAATGATAAATCGCAACTTTTATCTGCTGTATTTTCTTTCAAATGCTAAAAGGTGTAAATTAACAACATAATATACAGTAACATAAATTTTATTAGATTGTTGACATGTTTCGGCTCACTCTGAGCCATCCTCAAACAGGTGTTATAATTTATTATATTGCTAATATTTTCTTTAACAATATTCACAAACCGAACAAAAAAATACACTGAATTATGATTTTTTCAGAGTAACAGCACATGAGTGAAAAATTGATCACATTTGCTTTGCGTTGAACCGAATATTGAAGAACTTACAGGGTTTCTATGGACAGGAGTTTTGCAACAGGAGTTTTAGATATGATACTAAGCTGTTGAACTTGTAGAAATGTTACGGGAGATATTGTTGAGCCACAACAAATACTTTTCAATGGGATATGTTTCAAAATCTTAACAAGAACGAAAAATCATGCGTCAAACATAGATTATGTAACACTTTCCAATACTTCCAAAATAATTTTGCAAATATTTAGCGTAAGGTGTAAGATGATATCTAACTAAACAAGGTCAAGGTCAAACTGAGCGGGGTGGCCTACCTTTCGGCTTAAGCTCAACTAGCCCCGCCCAGCAGGTTTGTTTACCTAATTATACTGAGCATTACTAAATTATACGTTGTGATATTGAGCAATAATTATACAATGTAATTCTGAAATACAAGTTCTGAAAATACAGAATTACAAAAAGACAAGTTATGAAAATACAATTTACCAATCCCACTGAGCAGTACTAAATACTACTATGCGATACTGAGCAATAATACTACCATGTAATAATACTGTAAGATGCTGAAGTAAATAATAGTAACGGATAGAAGTAAGTACTAAATGAACAATAATGAATGAATAATAATAATACAAGAGTAAACAATGATACATTATGCTAAAAATACTAAATAACACTGTATGATGCCATTAAGAATAACTGAATTGTTAAGGTTAGAGTTTATGTAGTGTGTAAAGGTCCCTATGCATATTAGAAGGCTACTTCATCCTCAACCTCCACGTACTCCAATGGAGGCAGCATGGATAAGTATTGATTGCGTTCTAGCAGAAACATACAATCTGCTATTTTTTGAAGTAGTTTTGGCTTTTTCAGTACGTAGGCAAACCAGGCTGTCAGATTCATTTGTGATGGCTTTCTAATTCGATGGTGGGCAGTCAGGTTACAATCTAGGATATAATGTAAGGAGGTACCTCTTTTCCCACAGGTGCATTTAGGTGACGAAGCCTTGCCAAATTTATTGAGATATTGAGGAAACGGGCCATGGTTTTTAGCAAAGATGTAGTGGTGTTTATTTTGAAGTTGAAGATCTGTTGATGCTGTTGGGATTAAGGCGTGAGTAAAGCGACCCGTTGTTCCCAGATTCCAATCCATTTGCCATGATCTTATTAATTCTGATGTTGTTATCTTCTTTAAATGTGATGGTGGAAATGCTTAGAATTTTTGTAAGATGTTCTGTGACGGTTTCGTTGCGTCACGGGCCAGTTTATCAGCATGTTTGTTTCCAGCTATGCCAGAATGACCACGCACCCATTTAAAAAAAATGCATTTCAATGTTTGTTGCAAGGCTGTGATTATGTCACATATGAGTTAAGTTGGAGGTGAATATATCTGCTAATGCCTGCAGGCTAGACTGACTATCAGAATTGATTGTGTAGCTTTGAAAATTATTAGAATTAGCCCAGTCTATTGCATTGTGTATTGCTAGTAGCTCTGCTTGGTAGACACTATTTTCTTGGTGTAAGCCAATCTGTCTTGTTTCCTGAATAACTGAACCTTTATATGCACAGAAAGCGTATGCAGTGCCACCTGATGTTTTTGATCCGTCGGTGAATATATCAATATCGATTATCCTCTCAGTTTCTGTTTGCCACTTAAAATATTCAATGTATGGAGGTATTATACTTTTAGTTGATTTCTGTTGGTAATTCATCGGGTTATGTTCAACCACCGGGATTCCAAGACAAAGTACCCTTCCGAGAGTGGATATTTTCTTCAGCTGTAATGCAAGAGGGGGAATTCCGGACAGTACGCAAAGAGCTGCAGTTGGAGAATTTTTATAGGCACCCGTGACTAAGAGTAGGCATTGAGCATGAATTGAGGAAATAAGCCTTAGACCATGTGACTTTTGAATTCGAGCAAACCATATCGATGCAGCATACGTAATTTTTTTCTCCAGAATATTATTATACCATACTTTGAGAATCTCTTTAGAAATCCCACCTGATGATGATGAAAATTTTAAAAAAGTTGTGTTACTTGTGTTATTTCTAATCTTCTGTTGCGAAGATGGGGGTGAAAGGAGATTGTTGTATCTCGGAACTAACTAAACAATTTTGAAATACAGGGCTACACAAAAGAGCTCGGATATTTTTCAAATATTGTTGGTAATTCCTGAAATTCGATTTTTAAATATGTTATGTGTTATCTAACTAAACAATTTTGAAAACGCATAACATATTTAAAAATCGAATTTCAGGAATTACTAACAATATTCGGAAAAATACCCGTGCTCTTTTGCGCAGACCTGTATATGATCTATAGATTTGTATATATACTAAATAGATTGCTAAACTTTAGTTCAGTTAGTTAACGCGGAGCACAGTTTAAAATTTCCCTTCTGGAATTTCCGACAATAAACGGAAATGTACTCGAGAACTTTTGTGCTGCCCTGTATACAATCTATACAATTTATACACACCAAGTAATAAACAAAATATGAGTTAAATTTAAAAACGGGTTAATCAACTGAAAAAACATTCCCAGCAATTATTATTAATAATCAGTACTTTAACCGAATTATTTTGTGTGTCCCTGTAAATGAACGATGAAAGCTTTATACACGCAATATTATATAGTAAGCCTCTTGTAATCCACATTAGTGATATATATCAATTTCAATATGTTTGAAATAGTGAAAAATTATTAAAATAAACTGCAAACGATTTTTATTCATAGACCGTAATGTAACGGAATTCTTTTGAGTATCCCTGTTAAGGAACTATAAGTACTATGCGCCCCGCATTCTATAATTAGACTCTTGTAGTGCACCTCAGTGATATATATCAATTTCAATATGTTTGAAATTGTGTCACATCATTAAAATAAACAGCAGATGATTTTTCCCCATAGACCGCAATGTAACGGAATTCTTTTGAGTGTCCCTGTAAAAAGAAATATATGTGCACACTTCATTTTCAATACCGAACATGCCACAGTAAGTCTCAATAACATATATCAATCGCATGATGATCCGAGTATATTTACGTGAGTTAGAGTACGGATAGACAGACAGATGGCAGACAGACGGCAGACAGACAGACATACAAACCGAATTCATAAACACTTTTCAACTATGTTAGAAAGTGTTAAAAAGAGACATCCTTGGAGTTATTAACTGAGATAGATATGCTAAGCATAATTGAAACTGCTATACATGGTAGGGTTATAGTGTTATTACACGGGATATTTTGTAGCGACAAAAATTGATGCTACTCGTGAGTTTTCCAAGCATTTCATTGACCGTTCCAGATAAGGCTTTTCTTCGTCAGTTTCCATGCATTTGATTGGCTGTTCCGCGCGATATGGATCTACACTCTCAGAAAAAACTGTAAATTTATGAGCGGTTGCCCTTCAATTTTCACGGGCAATAGCCTTATTTGATGAAAAACGGTCTGATCCACTAAATAAGCGGCCTTATCCCTTAGATACTTAGAAAATTAAGACCAATCCACATATTCTTACAGTTCTAGCTCATATGTTAGCAAAAATACGGTACGACCCCATACATTCTCCTCCGCTAGGGTGTAACCCTTCATTTTACTCGTGTTTCGAAAATTTTAACCCGCCAAAACAGCGATTCTGTGATGATTATCTAACGTTGCTACGTGCTACGGAACAGTAAGCAAAGTGTTATTGTGTTTTAAAGTGCATTATAACCTGTGCATTATAATGCTACATTACTTTGCCCCGTAAAATTACGGGCTGCACAAAATGATGGGCATGGATTGTTTTTTTTTTACGGTGTATGACTGGAATCTCTGCTGCCGGCCTCTGCCCGTAATTTTACTTCAATTTTTTTTACAGTGTAGATGCAACAGCGAACACCCTACAGGAGACAATTTCCGACAATAAAAAGTGGTTTGCTTTTAGAGCAACTCTTTCGAATCCATAGGTTTAACATTGTGTTATTCGAAAGTAGAGCCAACTTTGACGCCTCGTGTAATAGCACTAAAGTATGATCAGTCGAAGATATGCTAAAGCTAACATTCCTAATGCGCCAGATTATAATTTAAAAAAAATAACATCTAGTTATACTAGTAAATCTACAGATCAGAGGCCGCAACGTCAGTTCTACCAATCATATTCATTAATCTGACTAATTTTAACATTAGCTGCATAATATTTGATATCCTAAAATTCAATTTTTTAAAGTTATTTATACATTTATAATAATATAACATTTATAGAAAGTTCCGGAAATTTCAGAAGTATTGCATTAAACACAATGTTATGCAATGATTGGATAAACTACTTATTACTGTATTTTTTCAGAATAACAATACATTACTTCATGGGGGTGGAGCCCTCCTGAACCCCCCGTTGGCGCTTTCATTTTATATTCTCAATTTCCAGTAATTGTGTTATTTCATTTCTTGAGTATATGTCTGAATGTATTTATTATTTTAATTTAATTAGAATGACCATCTCTTTGTACAAGAGATTTTATCCTATCCTAAAAAGAATACTTATATTTCAACCACTAAACATCATATGCTGCTGAAATTGAATAAAATTTCGTGCATAAAATATACTTTTACAAATGTAAATTCCTCTTATGTGACCTATATTCAATTTACACATTCAACGTTTTTATTATTTTCATTTGGAAAACCGATTTGGTAATCTTTCTTTAGTAGTTAAAATAAATTCTTATCTATTTCATTATAAAAAGCATATTAAAAACTTAAATCACCCGAAAATTAGCTATTTTGTTAATACAATTTCGCGTCAAAGTAATGCGATTCACTTAAATTTTCAATGGTTGATATTCTTTGAAATATAGTTGCTTAGCAACCATTTAATGAAAGAGAGAAAAAAAATGTATTGGAAATTTTTGTAAAAAATGAGAAATTAAAATGTTTCACATCTTTCAAATTAATGCATAAAATTTCCCAATAATTTATACAATTAATTTTGAAATTCTAATAAATACATTGGCAAATTTTCAAAGCGATTAGTTTAAATTAAGGTCTCCATTTCGTAAATTTAGCATCCATAATTTAGCATTCACAATATTATCCACTGACAGTGCAATTATCCCAATGCGACATTTTCTTTTCGGTGAATGTTAAAATTTAAAAAACCGTCTGACTTCCCATTGAAAAGCATTATGACCTAAAAAGAAATGTTCTGTATTTTTCGAACGAATGAGCCAAATGTAACTAAAAGCTATGCAGCTAATTCCGGGTACCTCACCAACATACCCACCAAAAATCAATCTAATAGGACGATTTTTACGGCAGTTATCGCGGAACAGACAGACGGAAATCAAAAAGTTTTCGGGTCACCGCAGTGAGCATCAATTGTTGTTTCGGCAATTATGCATTAGAATGGCAATAACTTATACGGCTATGTTATGTCGCAATAACTCCCATTTCGCTGTAGGAGGAATGCCTTCAGAGAGAACTTTTGAAAGGAAAGTGACACGAATTATCAATTTTGTACAAGAAGCATAAAGATATTTTTATTTTATTTTAATTTTTTTAAACTCTTCAAATGAAAACTGCTAGAAAATTTAGAGGAGACAGATTTCCTTTCTGATTTAATTATTAATCAAATATTTTTTATACATTAAGGCGACGCGAAATATTTAGATCAAATATCCTAGTTTTAAGTATTAAAATGATTTTTTATGATTTCATTAGTCAAATGATATTTAATAAAAACACCTTTTAATGATGATTTAAATTTAAAAAAATAATTTTTTTTAGCATTTTCGTATGTTTTTTTACATTTTATCTTGTTTTTTTCTTACAATATCGTCTATTCACAAAACAAAGAAACAAAAAATTTATACTGGATGATAAATTTTAATTATTAATCAAATATTTTTTATACATTAAGGCGACGTGAAATATTTAGATCAAATATCCTAGTTTTAAGTATTAAAATGATTTTTTATGATTTCATTAGTCAAATGATATTTAATAAAAAAAACATCTTTTAATGATGATTTAAGTTTTAAAATATAATTTTTTAAGCTTTGTCGTAAGCTTTTTTTTAAAATTTCATCTTGTCTTTTCCTTACAATATTGTCTATTCACAAAACAAAGAAACAAAAAATGTATAGTGGATGATAAATTTTATTTATTAATCAAATATTTTTCATACATTAAGGCGACGTGAAATATTTAGATCAAATATCCTAGTTTTAAGTATTAAAATGATTTTTTATGATTTCATTAGTCAAATGATGTGTAATAAAAACACATTTTAATGATTTAAGTTTTAAAATATAATTTTTAAAGCTTTGTCGTACGTTTTAAAAAAAATTCAACTTGTCTTTTCCTTACAATATCGTCAATTAACAAAACAAAGAAGCAAAATATGTATACTGGATGATAAATTTTAATTATTAATCAAATATTTTTCATACATTAAGGCGACGTGAAATATTTAGATCTGATTTCATTAGTCAAATGATATTTAATAAAAACACCTGTTAATGATAATTTAAATTTTAAAATATAATTTTTTAAGTTTTGTCGTATGTTTTTTTTTAATTTTATCTTGTCTTTTCCTTACAATATCGTCAATTCACAAAACAAAGAAACAAAAAATGTATACTGGATGATAAATTTTAATTATTAATCAAATATTTTTCATACATTAAGGCGACGTGAAATATTTAGATCAAATATTCTAGTTTTAAGTATTAAAATGATTTTTTATGATTTCATTAGTCAAACCATATTTAATAAAAACAACTTTTAGTGATGATTTAAATTTTAAAATATAATTTTTTTGCTTTGTCGTATGTTTAAAAAAAAAAAATCATCTTGTCTTTTCCTTACAATATCGTCTATTCACAAAACAAAGAAACAAAAAATGTATACTGGATGATAAATTTTATTTATTAATCAACGATTTTTTATACATTAAGGCGACGTGAAATATTTAGATCAAATATCCAAGTTTTAAGTATTAAAATTATTTTTTATGATTTCATTAGTCAAACGATATTTAATAAAAACAACTTTTAGTGATGATTTAAATTTTAAAATATAATTTTTTAAGCTTTGTCGTATGTTTAAAAAAAAATTCATCTTGTATTTTCCTTACAATATCGTCTATTCACAAAACAAAGAAACAAAAAATGTATACTGGATGATAAATTTTATTTATTAATCAAATATTTTTTATACATTAAGGCGACGTGAAATATTTAGATCAAATAGCCTAGTTTTAAGTATTAAAATGATTTTTATGATTTCATTAGTCAAATAATATTTAATTAAAAATACCCTTTTAATGATCATTAAAGTTTTAAAATATAATTTTTTAAGCTTTGTCGTATGTATTTTTAAATTTCATCTTCTCTTTTCCTTACAACATCGTCTATTCACAAAACAAAGAAACAAAAAAAATTGTTTACTGGATGATAAATTTTCTTCTCATTCTTTTGCTGTTCACTGAATTGCTGTTTCTTGTGCTTGGCGAGAAATTCTAGGAAGCTTCTACCATGAGAGGAGAAATAGCCACGTGCTTTGCCATGTTGCGAATCTTGGAGGATGGAGAAGATTACCATGGTAACATGAAGTGGAGCCCTGGTTCTAAGCTCTTTAGAAAGGAATCAAACACTTTTGTGAGAGACAGAACACTTGTCCTTTGATAAAACAAATTTTCAAATCTTAAAAAATCTGAACACAGGAGAATGATTTTTTTTAAGAGTGATCGTCACTTACATTTTGCTATATACTGCTTATGCTATATTTTTAACATCAGAACAGCGCATTTGCTGTTGAACTGATTTATTTAAAACTGAAATGAAATGAAAAAAGTTGAAATTGTACGTTAAACGTGAAAAATGAGGTGCATTCGTACTATAACAAGTTTCACAATGTAAAAAAAAAATCATCGTTATTATTTCATCGAAATGAATTATATCGTCTGTTATGAGCGAAATGAACATGCCTTTTTTTTCTTATTACGCATGCCACGTTTACAGATGCGAATTTTTTTTTCGACACCACACAGCGCTGCAAACTTCACTATGGAGACCTTGCTTTGTGAATGATTACCTCCATGGTTTAATATTTTTATGACTCACGATGAATGAATCGCTTGTGTTTATCTACTTTAATGGATTGAGATATTGGGCTGTCAACCTAATTTCAACAGAAGTTATCTCAGAATCTATACATATTTGAATGTAACTCATCTCTCAAACAAACAAATTTTTTGAAACATCTTTCTAAAAATGTCACTTTTATGTCAATTGTATTCGAAAAAATTATTTCGAATAAAAATGGTCGCCTGGCATATGAAAAAAGAAGTGGTTAGCCCGTATTTGTTTTCCTCAGTCACATGACTTGCGATTTTATTATATAGATTACGTATGATAGGATTTAATAGAATAAAGAAAACTTTTATTAATATCTTTTTAAGTTTTGATTCGATTTTCATAAAATTTGAAATGACTCGACAAAATTCTGAAACGATTATATATATTAAATTTCAAACCATTCGGTTGGGTAGTTATATGCGGACGTACGGACCAGACGATGACTATAAGTGCTACGTATTTATATAATTACAAACTCGCCCAAAAACATGGAGAATAAATCAATCATTTGATCTTCCAATACTCGAAAACTCGGGAATCAATTGATCAGTTTTAATGAATCTTACTGCGATTGAAAGATGAAATTAAGATTTATAAATGATATTTCTGGCTACAATCTGCAGTTTGTTGAATTCCGAGATTTAAATTAGTTTTTTAGAAAACAGGGAAAAACTATGAGAATGCATCAATTAACCAATCTTTCAATTCTCAAATACTCAAGAATTTATTGATTAATTTTAAGAAATTTTACAGTGATCGACAGATCTAATTAAGATTTATAAAGATAATACTTACATTTTTAGCTTATGACTTACACATTTTAATTTAAAATTTGATTGGTAAGTATTTTTCCGCAAAAACTCAAAAGATCTTTTAAAATACAAAATGCAACATAATGGGTTGCTACTACGCAGCTTGTAATGCTTGCTGAAGCCTGCGACAAAACCGATAATTTAATTTCTATGTATCCTTGCATATAGATGGATTATCATCCAGAAATGAACATAGGCTACGTTTTGTTTATTTTATTCAAATATTTCCTTAATAATTCAAAATTTTATTATTTTCATAGAAAATAAATGGACATTTTTTTTTCTTTTTTTTCATTTTTTTTTCATTTTTCATTTTTCATTCAAATTTTAAAATGGTTAAATTTACTTTATTGTTGACATACTAAATAAAAACCCGGAATAATAAATTTTATTCAACAAATTATTTTCAATTGAAAAATGTACATGTAAAAAGTGAAAATGTAATTGGAAAAATTAAGAATTAAAAAGAAGATGAAATAACATTATCTATACTAATAAAATAAAGTTGTTTGTCTATGCGTGTGCAATGTCTAGTGAAATCTATCGCACGTAGAAGTTTGAAAATTTGGGTGCTGATAGTCCAAGGCAGGTTCTGATGCACCTGAGGTTAAGATTTGTTATTTTTTTTAAGTCCCGGCCCTCTGAGCCCCTTTAAGATTTTTACCCTAAATTGTTATTAAATTGCCCCTTTTTTATCCGATCTTCTTCGTTTTCGTGGCCCTTTCTTCATTTAGCTTTTGACCCATTTCTACTTTCCATATAAGACTCTGGCCCTCTGTGGCCAGTTGAAGTTTTTGTTTCTTAAATTGTTAATAACTTGCTTCCTTTTAATCCGATCTTCTTCGTTTTGAGGGCCTTTTTGCCATTTAGTTATTCCCCCATTTCTACATTCCAGTTACGACCCTGACCCCCTTTAACTTTTTGTGCGCCATGCGTATTTCACCCCCTAATTGTGTCACCCTCTCAATGCACAACTTTAAAGTTGAGTCTTGGACTCAACGCGGGCCACCACTGTCATATTTTATTTAGACCCCCAGGGCCTTTTTAAGCATTTCTTTAAAGTTTATTCTAATGATTAATTTATAATGCTTAATTTCGACTAATTTAAGATCCAAAGCGCTAAGTATTAGGACCTTTTAATGTATTTTCCTCATAGGGCCTTGCTCAAAACTATCAGTTGGCACCTTTTGGGCCCTCTACTATTGGGCCTTCCCTTAAAAATCGTCCTATTCATTGTCTTATTTTTTTATAACATCTTCTTAGGATTTCTAGCTTGAACTACTACTTGAACGACAAAAAAAAAAATTCCGACAAAAAATTCGTTGGATCCCAGCTACTGCTAATTTTGAATATTAACCGCCTTCTTGAGCCCTTGGTCAAGCTTTTATAAAAAAAAATCCCTAACGGCTCGGGCTACAGGCACAGGTAGATTTCAAAGACGCAGACCGTGGGGCGCCTGTTTTTTGGGAATTGCAGAAGAAATGACCTTCATGCAATGATGAGGCAGTTGGAACCGCCCACTTTGAAACCTAAATTATTTGCAGGCGGAGCCGGCAGAGATTTTTTGTTTTTATTTATTTATTTTTTATTTTTTTTTTTTTACCGTAAGAGTTGGTCCTATAAAAAACTTGTCAGTATAAAAGTTGTAGATAATATTAAGAAGATTTATAATAAATTTAAGCGGATTTGATATCTTGGGAATTGACAAAGTTATGAATTTTTTTCTTCTGAAACGCCTATTCACCCCCCCCCTCCTTGGGGGCATTTTTAATGAAATCAAAAAATCTGTCATACAAAATTTTTGGCCCTTTTCCTAGAAGTAATAATAACTTTAAATGGATTCGATATGTATAAAAATTAAGAAGTTATGGGTTTTTTTCTATTTTCCCGTCTGCTTGTATGCGGGGCCAGCAGGGATTGTTTTGTTTTTAATTTTTTTTTGCCGTAAGAGTTGGTCCTATAAAAAACTTGTCAATATAAAAGTTGTAGATAATTTTAAGGAGATTTACAATAAATTTAAGCAGATTTGATAACTTGAGAATTGACGGAGTTATGAATTTTTTTCTTCTAAAACCCCCCTTTTTTCCCCTCCTTGGAGTCATTTTTAATGATATCAAAAATCTGTCATACATAACTTTTCGGCCCTTTTCCTTGAAGTAATAATAACTTTAAACGGATTCGATACGTATCATAACTAAGAAATTATGGGTTTTTTTCTGTTTTCACAAAAAGCCCCCCCATTCCCCCCCCCCTTGGTTCGATTTTACCCATTAACGAACTTGACCGAGATTTTATGCCCCTTGATTTTATGTATCAGTTTGGAAAAGATTTGTGTAGAATTATTGCAGTTATCGTGTCCATAAAAAAGTGACATAGATAGATAGATAGATAGATATATTAGGGTGGGCCGAAGAAAACTTTTTGTTGTTTTTTGATTCGCTATACCGCTGAAAAGTTGCCTCTTGGGTAGCTTAGTATAATTCAAAAATAAAATAAATAAATTGTTACGTTTGGCGGTAGCGCAACGGCCCTAAAATTTGAGAAAATATAAGATTTTTATCATTTTCAAGGGGGTGTGCGAGAATTTTTTTGCTTTGTATTTTGATTCGCTATACCGCGGAAAACTTGCGTGTAGGGTAGCTTAGTGTAATACAGAAATAAAATAAATAAATTGTTACGTTTGGCAGTAGCGCATCGGCCCTAAAATTTGAGAAAATATAAGATTTTTTATCATTTTCAAGGGGGAGTGAAAGAACTTTTTTGTTTTGTTTTTGGATTTGCTATACCATGGAAAATGAGCCTCTAGGGTAGCTTAGTAAAATGCAAAAACAAAATAAAGAGATTTTCGCTTCTTGCGATAGCGCATCGCTCCTAAAATTTGAAAGAATAATATACGATTTTTTAAATTTTTCTAATAACTGGAAATAAATCAAATAACATCTATAACAAATAGATATAGACATATGTTAGTAGAACAAAGTATAGAAATGATAAATAAATGAAACAAAAATTGTTCATTTTACAATTTATTACTAGAGTATTAAGTTTAAAGAAACATTAAACATAAATTTGACAAATTTCCATTGAAAACAAAAATCATTTTTATGATTGTGTAAATATTCAGTTTGTAATAAAAAATGGTACTTTACTTGTCTTTACTTTCTTTTGGTATAATTGAATTAAGTTTGAACTAAGATTAGCTTGAAAAACTAGGCATTGACTATATGGAAATAAGTATAGTTCTTATAAAACCCTCTCTGGAATTGGAGCCGATGACTTTTTCTGACGCCTCAGTTCTCCACCTTGAGTAGGAAAGTGTGCCAGACTCACGAACAGTTAATTTTTCAGGACAGCTGCCTGAATTTATATCACAGCTTATGTTCAGCAGGTACAGCTTATCTTTGCATAAACTTTGCTTGTCCAATTCTGGAATCTCATACTCAACACTGTCAAAATTTACTACTGGGAGTTTCTCACATTTACTGAGCTGTGAGTCAATCGGACAACTAAGTGATTGTGATTAAGTCGTTTCACCATCTAAAGTTTGAAACAAATGTCGGAATGGTAATTCATTGAAATGTAAGAGGTACACCCTCCACTGTAATGGTCGTTTAACTTGTTCTTCAACTGTGAGAATAAGACGGTTTTCAACCCCATATTAGTAACGGTGCCATCACATCCAATCACGTTCAGATCATGAAGTGAAAATACAGCCTCTGTCAAATAAGAAAGAATGCTACTGGAAATGTTTTGAGCAGAACTTGAAGAGGGTAAAACATGACCAACGCACGCAGGTCAGATGTACATGCTGGACATAAGTTCTGCTATACAATCAGGTAGCTGTTTTTAAGATTAATCTGTTCGTGAGCCTGGCACACTTTCCCACTCAAGGTGGTTAACAACGGCGAACAGAGTTTTCCGATTGTACTTAGATATTGAAAACAAAATAGACGAGAGCAAGATCTTAGTTTCTTTTCTCTTAAAGTCATATATACCTCTATGGTTTTATATAAAAAAGTAAATACATCACAAACAGATCAGAACATGTATTTGAAGTTATAAAATCTTCAAGATTCCTGCCCGAAAACTTGTTGAAAGTCATTGACCCAGTAACTGAGAGAAACGTATTTTTTGCCCGTCCAAAAAACTTGCTTTTGAGTATGATAGTAGATAAAAAGAATATTTTAATAGAGTTAGGTTTCAGAAAAATTATAATGTCTATAAACTCTAAAAAAAAGTTAATCAGGAGTTTTCAACCACCAAAAATCAATTTCCTAACTACAGACAACATTGAAATGATTCACTGGAACACTACTGCACATTCACCACCACGTTTGCTGCGAAGAATCAAATTTTAGGGCCGATGCGCTACCGCCAAACGTAGCAATTTATTTATTCTATTTTTGCATTATGCTAAGCTACCCTAGAAGCAAGTTTTCCGCGATATAGCTAATCAAAAAACAAAATAAAAAAATTCTCGCACCACCCCCCCCCCCTTAAAAATGATATAAATCTTATATTTTCTCACATTTTAGGGCCGATGCGCTACCGCCAAACGTAACAATTTATTTATTTTATCTACCCTAGAGGCAAGTTTTCCGTGGTATAGCGAATCAAAAAATAAAGAAAAGTTTTTTTCGGCCCACCCTAATATATATAAAGTTTTGGGTTCTGAGAGTCATGATCGGCGTAGATCTGCAAAAATTTTTCAAAAATTCCAACTTAGGAGAGAATGTAATAGGTAGTATTTCTTACGAAATCTACCTAAAATCATACAAACTTGAGTTCTGTTTAACGTTATTATCACGGGCCCAGGCAATGCCGGGCGGATCAGCTAGTTACTTATTTACATCACAATTAAAGAAAGGAACTCTCAAAAATCGTGCTTTGTTTAGCCGAATATAGTAACATTCCCTTAACGGAGGTTATGTAATAAGGTTAAGGGTAAAAGGTTAAGGTAAGAAGGTAATGAGTTATGTAAGAAGCGAGTAGAATATTTATAAAACTTGAAAATTTATATGTATCCCAGAAACGACTTCTCTATTAGAATCTCAGACTTTTCAAGTTGATTAGTAATATTTTCAATGCTAAAATTTATTTGAAAAAAATATATATCTAACTTCTTTTTGGTATTTTTCTATTTAATACATTTTCGATTTCTGAATTCCTTTTGTGGATGTCTGCCTCCATTATTTGGGACACAGTCACAATGGAATAATTCTATTATAGTCCTATCTTTGAAAAGTTTTACAAACTTTTAAATATTATTCTGATATTTTGATGCGGGTTATTATAATATGAATTTAGATTTTATAAGTGTAGAATATATTGTATAAGTATCAGTGCCTGAAGCTATAAAGCAATGTGATTCTTTATTGCAGCTGTTATCCTGCAGGGAATGCAAAAACATAAATGGATTAATATATATGAAAACATATCTTGACTGTCCAAATTCAACAAAACATCAAATTTAAGAAAAAATGATTCAATTTGTCTAGCTAAGAATATTTATTATATTCAGGATTTCTTATTTTCAGATATCTACGCTAAACCCATTATTTAATAAGTTAGTTTTAGATTAGGTCAGCACTTTATAAAATAAATTTAAAAGCAGTAGTTTAGGGATAATTTTTTAAAAATATCTAACAGGTATATTTCAGAAAAAGCTTAGGTAATAATTACATGTGCATCATTTATTTTAGTATGCTAAACTACTTGTATAAATGTAATATGACCAAGGAAGACCGAGCTATGCTCGGTCAAAATTAGGTTTGAGTTCAACTCGATAGATTTTTCTCTCTATATTATTACTATAATGCCTTTTATTTTATAAAAATAGCTTGACCCATAATGACCCATAATCAAAATTACCCACTAATCAAATTTTCTCGAACATGTGACCAAGCCCAATTGTCTGCTCGTGCCCGAAACCCGTAGGATATAAAATTTAGTCAAAATAGTCTGAGCTTTCTTTAGATAAAATTAGCTTGACCCATAATGACCCACTAATAAAAATTTCTTGAACATGTGACCTAGCCCAATAGTCTTCTCGTTCCCTAAAACTTTAGGATACTAAATTTAGTTCAAATTCTCTGAGCCGTTTTTAAGATAAAAATAGCGTGACCCATAATGAACCATGACCAAAATGACCCACCAATCGAATTTTTTTGAACGTGTGACCTAGCTCAATAGTCTTCTCGTGCCCGAAAACCATAGGATTCAAAATTTTGTCTAAATAGTCTGAGAAGTTTTTTAGATAAAATTAGCTTGACCCACAGAGACCCAAAAATGACCCACTAATCGAATTTTTTCGGACATGTGACCTAGTCCAATGATTTTCTAGTGCCCGAAACTCGTAGGATACAAAATTTAATCAAAATCGTTAGAGCCATTTTTTAGATAAAATTAACTTGACCCTCGTTGACCCCAAAATGGCCCACTAATCAAAAGTTCTCGAAGTCCAATAGTTTTCTCGTGCCCGAAAATGATAGGATACAAAATTTATTTAAAATCATTTGAACCGTCTTTTAGCTATAATTTGCTTGACCTGACCCATGGTGACCAAAATGACCCTCTAATTAAATTTTCTCGAACATGTGACCTAGCCCAATCGTTTTCTGGTGCCCCAATGCCCCAAAATGGTAGGATACAAAATTTCGTCAAAATCGGTAGAGCCATTTTTAAAATAAAATTTGCTTGTTATAAATATAACCAAGCACAAGATTTCCTCGTATTATAATATTATGATAAAACAAGTTTTTTCATATTACTATTACCTAACTAAGACATTTATACGTGTAAAATGTATTCTAGAATCGTTGTAAAATGATAACAAAAATAAACATCTAATTCAAATTGTCAGAAATGAATTTAAATTTCATGATAAAAAGCCGTTAACCGTATTATATTAAAAAAAAACGAAAGTACGGTATTTATAAGCGTAAAAAAAATGTCGTTGTAGGCGCAATCATGACTGATTTAATTATTTAAAAATGAATTCCTTAGAAACAGGTTCATTTGACAAGCGATGCATTTTCCTACAAAACTTTTACAGATCCCTGTATGAAACTACACAGAGTTTTCCGAAACTCCACATGCTAACTTCAAAGTAGATTCCTGCATCAGTTCGGATAACCCAATTTTATCCGAACCCCTCCACACCTGCGGTTGTGTTCGATCATGTTCACACTAATTTTTATCGTTGAAGATCGAGTTCGGCTCATGCTGACTTTAATTCTTTTTCGGGTTCTGGGGTTAACCCGATTTTTCAAACAATTTCTAGAATATTTTTTCAGATGAAAATTACTTATATTTAGACATTAATGATTATACATATATGTTCATTTTTGAACATAAAAGATGAAATTAATGTTATAGATATAATTGTAGGCTTTTTTTTCTTAATTGTATAAAAATATGGATTAATTTTCTTCCATTTCATGTTCGTTTCGGGTCCGAGTTATTCGAGTATTAAGTATTAAGTATTTCGGGATTTGAGTTGACTTTAAGTATAATTTTCCCGTTCGGGTCGAGTATAACCTTCGAAGGACTCTTCTTCGAGGAGGAGGAAGAACATAATTTAAGAAGCAATTTTCATTTCAAAAACTAGACCAATAATCCATTTTTTCATTTAAAAATACAAGGAGTCGTACTCTAATCTGAACTAAGGATTTCTGCTCATAACATTAATAACAATGAAAAAACCCAACAAAAACTGAACTGAAAGGAATGTTTCGGCCAACAGTTGACATTCTGTAGTTGCCATCACTTGCATTTTACCACTATTTATCAAGCAATGGGTGGCTTATGGCTATCAGTAATACTGGGTATCAACAGAACAAAAGTTGGTGGGCAACAAGTGGCATACACCTAGAATAGGGCTACTATAATACAGATTGAATCATCCAGCATTTTGAAGCCTACCTAGACCAATCAACGATTGTTGCCCACGTGGCATGACGTGGCGTGGCCAATCGTTCTGCTCTTGTGGGAAATTAAATGGTAGCGTGAGTCAGCCCGGATTGTAAAACCTTAACTTAGAAGGCTTTATGCAGACTTTTACTTGACGAACTGTGACGAAGTGCAAACTTTTTTATTGTATGCGGCCAAATTTTAATTAAACAATGTATTAAGCCTGCACAATGACTCTATAGGACAAATTTTACTGTGAAGAAGATATAAAAGATGGCGCTACAAGTGGGTATTTCAACTAACAGTATTTCCTGCGTTTTTTTGGAGATCGCGTAGTTTATTCGTGCAAACGGATTAATTACATTAACAGCGACAAATTTTTATTTTAGGATTTTAGGATTTAGAAAGAAAAAAGCTATCTCATTTTTTCGTCTTCCTATATTTTTACTATTATTTTGAGACTTTTTATAGTAAATTGAATTTGGAAGACATGTTCAGAAGAATAATGTGTTATCGCTTTTTAAAAAAAAACTAGGGAGCTCTGCCCCCTACGAGCTGCGCTCGCTAGCAACCGTTCTGCCACCAGAGACTCTAAAAACACACTAATTTGATCTGCTTTAAAACGATTACGTATGATTGAATTATAAGTAAACCAGCAGTGGCGATCTTCTGTAATGGGGTCCTTTGACTGAGGGATTTTAAGGTCGATTTAACTGTTGTCGAGACAGCTGACGACTGTTTTCGGATTGATTAAAATAAGAGCAATTAAACATTTGAAAATCAACTTGTATAAAATGAATAAGTAAACAATGTCGCTGCATATAACGACGCTATAAGAAAATTCTTTTAAGTTAGACATTTTAAATGTATCGTTCCCAATATGATGTAATTTTCACCAAAGTTTTCTTGCTATTACTAAACGTAAAAATAAAGTTTTTAATTGAATGGAATATTTTTTGCGCTGTTTTAAAATTTGCAAACAATAGGTAAAAGATTTAATCGAAATAAAGGAATCTTTCGTTTAAATACAGCTGAAGCACTTTATAACGAATTACGATGTAACGAAAAGCATGTTATAGCGAAATGCTCATAACCATTTAGTTGGTCTAAGTGTTAAAGAATACTGAATTTGAAACGACATTACGAAATATTTATGACGAAAAGCACGATATAACGAAAACAATTGGAGCATGAAAAGTAAAATAAAAACGATATAGCAAATTTTTCACTTTTTTTTTCTTTTTTTTTTTAATTTAACATGAGAAATAGAATTTTATTTCTTAAATACCAGCTTGTTTTTCATGACATAACCTTGAATATTTTTATCTACGGCCAATAACATATTTTTAATACTTCAAAGAGAGATTTGGGGGAGGCGCAGTGTTTTAAGACAGACAGAGGGACTACAGTTTAGCTGAACTGAATTGTTCTTTTTTTATTCGATGACAGATTTCATTGACATTTGCTTTTACTGTAAATTTATCGCGGATTAAGTTTTAAAACTCTTTGTACGCTGGCTATGTCTGGCAAAAGAAAATGTTTGAGTTTAGAAGAGAAAGTCGAAGTTATAAAATGCGTCGAGAATAATGTTAAAAAAAGTGATGTGGCACAAATATTGAAAAATGGAGAAAAAATTCTTAAAATTTTCGAAAGGAGTGCAGTTGCCTCATTCTTTAAACGTATAAATACATACCGCAAAATATGCAGATATGGAGGAAGTAATATTTTCATGGTTTAAAGATGCAAGATCCAAAAAATCTCTATAAGTAGAAGAACCTTGCAAGAAAAAGCACATGCATTTGCCGAAAAACTTGGATATAAACACTTTCATGTAAGTTATAGTTGGTTGAGTAAATTCAAAAAAAGATATGCAATTGTGTGTAAAAAAATATGTGGAGAAGCAGCATTTATTTTAGAAGAAACAATTGAAGAATGGAAAGAACGAAAACTCTAAAATATTTGAGGTTTGCGATCGAAAAGATATATTTAACATGGACGAAACTGGATTACTTTTCCGTTTGATGCCTGATAAAACTCTAACTTTAAAAAAAGAGACTTGTCACGGTGGGAAAAGGAGCAAAGATTTAGCATTATGCTGCAATGCCGATGACTCTGAAAGGCGAAAACCTCTTGTAATTGGAAAAGCAAAATAGTCCACGGTGTATCCCAAAAGACGTAATGAAACCTTTGCATGTAATGTACAGGCATAACTACAACGCTTGGATGACAAAATGCCTTTTTGAAGAATGAATTTTAGATTTTGACAAAGAGATGCAAAAAGCCAAAAGAAAAGTTCTCCTTATTTTAGACAATGTTTCCATTTAGACAATCTTCCCATGGGAATTCTGTTCATCTTAAATGTACAAAATTACTTTTTTGCCACACAACACTACATCCAAAATACAACCATTAGATCAAAGAATTATTCGTTCGTTTAAAACTAAATACCGGAAGGTGCTTGTGAAAAAAAATAATCCCGAATTCCGATTACAAGAAAGAAACAAAAATAGATGTGCTGAAAGCAAATTATCTATATTAAGCTATCGTACGTGGCACAGAAATCGCGATTATTTGTTAATTGTTTAATGGCAACGCCCGAATGAAACGCATCTCATTGCTTATTGTGTAAAAGTCTTTTGACAGGATTTAGGCCAGGATTTTTTTTAATTTAACTGTTTGGTGCTGCCATCTACAGGAATAAAAGAGAAACAAATAATGATTTCAATAAATTGTAATTATAATTTGTCAACAATATTGATTTTTGTAAGCCTTTAATATTTATAAAATTTAAAAAATACAATTAGCAATATAAAATAAAAACTCTAAACAAAGCAATGATTTTTAAAAAGGGATTTTTAGTAAAAAGAGAAAAGTAAGTGTACTAATTTTCCCAGACCGTTTCATTTTTTAAACGTAACTGTTATACTTTTGAAATTTTAACTCTTATTTAATTTTTTTTACAAATTTTTAGTATAAATAATATTATTATGCAGTCTTTTTTTTTATGAAGTCCACTCCACTGTTATATTTTTCAATGACAGTATGCCCGGGTAACGCCGGGCGGGTCAGCTAGTATGATAAATAAAGCTTGGTGCGATGTTTCGAAAGAAACTTGTTAACGCTTTTTCAGTTCCGGAAATTTTCCCATCACCTTCAATTAATAATGAAACGGTTTCTTTGCCTGAATTGGAAGATACAGTTGAAGTGATTTCATCCTTAAACCCAACTTCTGACTTTAACTTTGATCAATACGTTAATGTTAATGAACTCATGATAGCAAATGAAGAGTTCGATGAAGAGAATATCGTCAAAAATAGTGCAGAAAATGAGTCATCCGATGGATGCGTCAATGAGGAAGAAGCACTTATAGAAGCTGGCGAGAAACTTTTACAAATCTGATGCACTCGAGTATTTACAGAAAATTGTGTGTTACATGCATAATGAAAACTTGTTAACGAATAAAATAAACATGTATGTTGACAAAATAGAGTGCTCATTATTAGACAATGCTGTTAAGAAAAGAAACCAGAGCTTGTTAGCTTCATTCTTCAAACCTATATACGTATGTAAAACTGCCCTTTAAGAGAATTAAATCAATAATATTTGTTTGCGTTTAAATCTGCCTGGTTTTTTCATGTGTAGCATAGATATTGCATATATACACTAATGTTTGTGAAAATTGCAACACCATGAAGGAATTGTCAGAAATTAATGAAATTTATTCCACATATAACTGATAGTGGTACAACTAACCGATCAAAAACAACGTCGGAAATTAGTACTTTGTGTGTCCGCCACGCTGAGCGATCAGAGCCTGTACATGTCGTGCCATTGAATCATACAGGTTCTGAATGTAATCCTGGGGAATGGCATTCCAGATGGCTTCGACTTGAAGCCAAAGTTCAGTCTTACTGTGTGCCCCACCAGCTGTACGAGCGAGTCGCCGACAAATGAAATCCCAGACATGCTCGGTGGGAGACATATTTAGGGAATAAGCAGAACATGGAAGAAGCGAAATCTGTTGTGCACTTAAGAAGGCTTCTGCACACTCAGAAACATGTATCCTGCTGAAATACAGCACCCAGAATGCGTCGAAGAAGAAGGAGGAATAATTTTTTCCAACAATTTAAACAATTAATTTCTAAATTCTAATAAATGTATTGGCAAATTTTCAAAGCTATTGGATATATTTAAAACCTCCAAATCAAAAATTTAACATCCATAATTTTACATTTAAATTCATTATTCAAACATGTAATTTTCATTCGAATTAAAAATGAAATTCGAAAATCGTCTGCATTGCCATAGGAAATCATTATGACCTGAAAAGAAATGTTCTATTTTTTCGAACGAATGAACCAAATATAACTAAAACTATACAGCTAATTTCGGGTACCTCGCCAACATACCCACCAAACATCAACCTAATCGGACTTTTTTACGGCAGTTATCACGGAACAGACAGACAGGCGGAAACCAAAAACTTTTCGCGTCCCCACAGTGAGCCTCAACTGACGTTTCGGCAATTACATAAACTAGTAAATCTACAGATCAGAGGTCTCAACGTCAGCTCTACAAATCATTGTTCATTAATCCCACTAATTTTTAATATAATCTGCATAATATTTGATAGCCTAAAATTAGATTTTTTAAAGTTATTTATACATTTATAAAAATATAAGATTTATCGAAAGTTCCGAAAATTTTAGAAGTATCACATTAAACACAATTTTATGCCGGCTAAATGTTAAGATAAACTACTTATTACTGTATATTTTCAGAATAAGATTACATTTCTTTAGGGGAGCTCCGCCCCCCCATTGTAACTTTAATTTTAGATTATCAATTTCAAATAATTGTGCTATTTCATTATACGAGTATATGTCTAATTGCATTTACTATTGTTATTTCATTAAATTAACCATATCTTTGTGCAGGAGATTTTATCCTATCCTTAAAAGAATACGTATTTTTCAGCACTAAATATCATATGTTGCTGAAATTGAATAAAATTTCTTGTATTAAATATATTTATACAAATGTAAATTCATCTTATGAGACTTATATTCACTTTACACATTCAACGTTTTTATATTTTTCGTTTGAAAAACCGATTTGGTCATCTTTCTTTAGTAGGTAAAAAAAAATCCTTATCTATTTCATTAGAAAAAGCATATTAAAAACTTAAATCACCCGAATATTAGCTATTTTGTTAATAAAATTTCGCTTCAAAATAATGCGATTAACTTTAATTTGATTTTGTTGATATTCTTTGAAATATAGTTGCTTGGCAACCATTTAATAAAATAGAAAAAAAGAAATACATTGGATTTTTTTGTAAAAAATGAGAAATTAAAATGTTTCATATATTTCAAAATAATGCGTAAAATTTCCCAATAATTTATTCAATTAATTTCAAAATTCTAATAAATATATTGGCAAATTTTCAAAGCGATCAGATGAAATTAAGATCTCCATTTCGTAAATTTAGCATCCATATTTTAGCATTTACAATTATCCCAATGCATGATTTTCTTTTCGGTGAATGTTAAAATTAAAAAATCGTCTGACTTCCCATTGAAAAGCATTATGACTTGAAATAAAATGTTCTATATTTTTCGAACGAATGAACCAAATTTAACCAAAAACTATACAGCTAATTCCGGGTACCTCGGCAACATACCCACCAAAACTCAACATAATTGGACCCTTTTCGCGGCAGTTACCGCGAAACAGACAGACAGACAAACAAACAAACAGACAGACATAAACCAAACACTTTTCGGGTCTCAACAACGAGCCTTCAGTGACGTTTCGGAAATTATGCTAGTAAATCTGCAGATCAGGAGCCTCAACGCCAGCTCTAAAAGTCATTGTTTTTTAATCTCACTTTTCTTATTATTTAGCATCTTACAATCCGCAATTTTTTTTCTTTATCTATCTATATATATATAAACCGTTCTTGGTATGTATGTTCCTTATACAAATCTAGAGTTTTTATTCGATTTGAACGAAACTTGATGTACATACGTTTTAGAACGCGAGTAAAATTACTGTCAACTTTAAAAATTTCTAAGACCATTCTTTACCATTTTTTTCAAACATCTACCATAGTTTATCATTACAGAAATCTATTTTTTTTTTTTCAATTTCAAATGCAATTTGTTCCTCGTTGCTATAAAAAGAAAATGTGTATGGACAGTATTTTTATTAACCAATAAAAATTCAGATTCTCTTACTATAATTTGAGATAAGAAACTGACGTCATTTTTGGCAAATAATATGATTTTTTTTTTTTTTGCATATTACAAAGATTACTATAAGTGCGTTTAAAGGATATAGTATAGTTATTAATATGTGTTTGGAGATAAAAATAAATAACTTATCTCCTAATTTTACAAAGGTAAAATGTTTCCACTGGTTTGTTAATATTAAAGTAAATTTTCTAAGAAGTAAAAGCATATTTTTGCGTATTAAAACTTCATGATTAAATTTATTCTACATAATCAAAAATTGTCTGTCAAATATTGACATTTAGAAATTATTACATCTTAACTTTTTTCAGCTTGAGCTTCAACCAAGGAGGCATATTTAAGCTGCTTGGATTTAGATGGACAATAACAGCCCATCATTAATCAAAATTGGATTTAAAGAAAACAATACAGTATTTTCCACGATTTTTTCTTCAAAGATGGGTGTTAAAACAAACGGTATTAAAAGTAAAATGTTTTATCGGAGAAAAATGATGTATTTTTATTCAATGTAAAGCATTCATTTTAATTTAAAACAAGAACGAAAAATCATGCGTGAAGCATAGATTATGTAGCACTTTCCAACGCTTCTAAAATAATTTTACAAATCATTACCGTTTAATAAGCTGAAAGATGACATCTAAGTAAACAATTTGGAAAACGCATAACATATTTAAAAACATAATTTCAGGAATTTTCAATATATACAATATTCGGAAAAATATCCGAATACTTTTATGTAGCCCTGTATATGATCTATAGATTTGTATATATACATAGGATGCTAAATTTTAGTTTAGTTAGGAAACGCGTAGCACCGTTTAAATTCTCCTTCTGGAGTTTCTGTCAATAAACGGAAATGTGTTCGCGAAGTTTTGTGCTTTCCTGTATAGGATCTACAGAATTTATACACACCACGCAATAGACAAAAACTAGTTAAGATTAAAATCGCGTTTAGTAACTTAAAACGCACTTCCAGGAATTATTGTTAACAGACAGTAGAGAATTCTTTTGTGTGTCCCTGTAAATGAACGATGACTGCTATACACAAACTATTCTGTAGTAAGCCTCTTGTAATGCACCTTAGTAATATATATAAACTTCAATGCGTTTAAAATAGTGGAACATTATTTAAATAAGCCGCAGACGATTTTTCTCCATAGACGTAATGTAACGGAATTATTTTGACTGTCCCTGTAAAGTAACTCTAAGTGCTATACACCTACTATTCCATATTAAGCTTCTTCTAATGCATCTTAGTGATCTATATAAATTTCAATGCGTTTACAATAGTGAAACATTTTTAAAATAAACCGCAAATGATTTTTCCCCATAGACCGCAATGTAACGGAATTCTTTTGAGTGTCCCTGTAAGAAAACTATAAGTGCTACACACTTCAGTTGAAATAGGGAACGTGCCATAGATAACGACAATAACATATAAAAATTGCAGAGCAATCCGAGCATATTTACGGGAGTTAGAGCACGGACAGACGGCCAGACGGCCAGACGGCCATCCGGCCAGACAAACCGAAGTCATAAGCACTTTTCAACTAGGTTGGAAAGTGCTAAAAACAATGTATTTTTTATAAGTTCGACAGCGTGGCAACATTTTCATTTCACCAGCTTAGAAATTATTATCCAATTCTTAGAAAAATATATTTTTGAGAAATAATGTTTTGGCTCAAAAATCGTATAATTTCAAAACGCAATTTTAGCAAATTATGTTTAAATTACATTGTAAATATAATTTCTGAGTTTAATTTACTATTTAATAATATTGTTTAAAAATTTTCTATGAGTACGGTAGTATTGGATTTCTTTAAACGCTTTCATGTTTGAAATAGATAATGTGCATGTGACGTCACGCACTCAAGTAAAGGCTTAGTACTCCATAATGTATTATTTCCTTCACATTTTATAATGTATTCTAACTGTTTGAAAATTACGAGAAAATTAAGCGAAACTTCAAGCAATTTATTCTCAACGTTTTGACTACGTTAAGTTGACAAACATGCGCATTATCTATAAATATAAATGCATATTTGTACATGAATCATGAAGTGAAAGAATTTGTTTTAACTAGACACATATTGGTTCACAGGAATATCTATCCCGGTGAAAGTGTCGTCATATTTTAAATCATGTGCCAGTTTCCATTCACGAAATATTAGTATTTTATAATAATTATACAAAGTAGCGTAATTCCCGCTAAATGCATTGGTCGCCAAGGTTAGGCATAAGTTTAACATCCTTTTACCGGACAATTTACCAGAATATTAAATCTCGATAAAATTTAATAAATATATCAAAGTCGATGTTAGCATATGCAATTTTCATTGGAGATTCGAATTTGCATTTGGTATCGTTCACGTGAAATTTAAAGAAGATTCGACACGATGAATTAAACACGAAAATCCCCCTCCTATTTTTTAAAGGCACCATGTTTATGGAAAAGAGCAAGAGAACAGTAAATTAAAAATCCAGGCATTATTAGTTATATTTCTCTGATACATGTATAATTAATTTGAACTTATATAATTCTTCAACCCTCATTGGAATACATTCCTGTCAAATTTTGAAACTCCCATAGTCCTAAACTACAACACAACAATCAATGTGACAATGCTCTATAATTGGGGTGCTGTTTTCAGATTGTTTTCGCCATTCAAATAAATAAGGAACTCTATTGCTTAACAAATAAGCATATAGGCTTTGAAAGTTTTTCGAGCATGATAAACATTTTGATTTTATTGGTGCATCTACAGCTGTTAAAAGTGTGGCACTGTGAAATAAAATGTCACAAATATATGAGGGTTAAAAGTATTTTTTGCTTATTTTATTTATTTTGTAACTTTTATTCTTCACCACGTTTTAATTTCTTTTTTAAATGTCATATAACTTTAAATATCATATAATAATATCACATCATAAACTGTTTTGGAAAAGAAACATAATTTATGCTGATTTTTAGATTATTCTAATAAAATAAAAATCATATTTAAAGTGATATGTTAATTAACAATTTTCCTCAAATATATTTACTAATATAATCACTTTGAAAAATATTCTTTGACACGAAAACTTAAATTAAATCAATTTCTATGAACGGAATAAATGTAAAATAGAATAAATAGAAATGCTAAAATAGAATAACAAAGAAAAAAAAATGTGTTCCATACTTAATCTTAGTTAAAGAGTATGAAATTTCAAGCTCATGAAAAAAATTGAAATGATCATATATATATATATATATATATATATATATATATATATATATATATATATATATATAACAAAAATACGCAAATTGAGATTACCAGAAGTATTATATGCTATAAAATATGATAAAGAGTTTGTTAGTTGTATATGTTGCTTAAGTAATGCATTCACACAGAAAAAAGTTTTGTTGAATCAACAAAAATTTGTTTGCCCCAACGAAACTTTTTGTTTAATTATGGGTCAATGGAAATTTCGTTTGAATCAACAAAAAAAATATTGTTGATTTTTTTTGCAATTCCAAAAAAAAAAAAAAAAAATTGTATCGTCAGCAAAAAAATGTTTTGTTAATTCAAGTAAAATGGTTCAATTTTACTTGAATTAACAAAATTATTTTTGTTACATAGATATATGCTATGTGTTTTTTTAACAATCTATTTTCTTTTTTCAACAAACTATATTTTGTTTGTTTAATCAATAAAATATGTTATATTACGAACTTGTTTTGTTTATACTACAAAAACATTTGTTAAATGAACCAATCTACATATGCAATTTTAACTATTTTTTAATTCATTTTCAACAGTGAATTACATTTGTAAACATTGAACAATAACACGTGAATTTTAGCCGGCCTTTTTTTCAAGGCCCATGCCGGGAGTCGATCCCGGGTCCTCAGAACAGCAGCCTGACGCTTTACCACTGCGCTACCAGGAACGATATCTGAGTTCGGCATTTCTCACTCTTATATATGTCGGAACGGCTGCAATCGCAGCACAAGATGGAATGTCATAAGGAGCACGCAAATTTCTGCGACAAACATGAGACGACAGTACAAAGCACAGCATACGGCAACACATAGTTAATTTTTTATTCATTTTCAGCAGTGAATTACGCCTGTAAAAAGCAGGATAAAAATTTCCTTGTTATTATTCAAAGATTACAGGCGTATTTGACTGCTGAAAATGAGATAGAGCTATCGCAGAAATCACGAAAACTGCAACATAGCAGCGCCACCTGTTGCGCGATTTAAAGTAAAAAGTAATCAGCAACAATTTATATCAGAAAGTAACTGAATAAAAGGTTTTATTAAATTCCGTGCATTAGTTCTTGAGATAAAAACAGCGAAATCGCGTTCAGGACAACCGGAAATCGAAAATTTTCATGAATCCAATTCTTTCTTCTTGCAAAGATAGAAGACGGTAATAAATGGGACAGGGGGATTTTTAAAACTACCTTTGTCCGTCCCAGTGAAAAAAAGTTTTAATTACCCCAAAATTATGTTAATCATGTAATTATATAGCTATATAAGTCAAATAAATCAAGTTACGTAAGAGAGATATGGCTATTACACAAGAATTTAAATTTTTCAAAAATAACAAAATTTTGCTGGAATTACAAAAATATTGTAAAATTAAAATAAACAAATTTTGTTAGTTCAAGTAAAATTGGTGAAATTTTGTTAAAATTTTGTACGAGTGTTAACAATATTTTTTTGTCCAAGCAACAAAACCAATTTTTTTACTTGAACTAAAATTTTGACTAAAACAACCAAAATGTACTCAACAAAACAGGTTTTGTTGTTTTAATCAATTCCTTTTTCTGGGTGTTAATTTTCGTTAAATGTTACATGAACGAAGTCACGGGTAACAGCTAGTATTACATACATTTATAGGCATATGAAATATTTCGGAGGTTTCAGAAATTAGAAGCGTTAAAGTAAACACGGTTTATGCAATGATATTCTGAAATTCTTATAAACTTTTTATTCATGTAAATTTTTAGATAAAAAAATAAACTTGTATTAAAATAAATTCTCCATTTATGTCAATAGAATACTAAAATTACCAGATACAAATTTATTTTGATAATAAAATATTGCAGCAAAATAGTGCGAGTTACTTGAATTTTATTATTTTGATATTCTTTGAAATAGGGTTGCTATGCAACTAATAAATTAAAGAGCAAAGTAAAAAAAAAAAAAAAAAAAATGCATTTTAAAATTTGTAAAAGAAAATATGAAAATAAAATGTTTTATATTTCCCGAACAGATGCAAAAAATGTTCCAATAATTTAAACAATTAATTTCTAAATTCTAATGAATGTATCAGCAAATTTTCAAAGCCGTGGGATATATTTAAAACTTCCATATCGAAACTTTAGCTTTGATAATTTTACGTTTAAATTCATTATTCAAATATGCGATTTTTATTTCAGTTAAAAATGAAATTTGAAAATCGCCTGTATTTCTATAGGAAAGCATTATAACATAAAAAGAAACGTTCTATGTTTTAGAACGAATGAACCAAATTTAACCAAAAACTATACAGCTAATTCCGGATACCTCACCAACATACCATCAAAAATTAACCTAATTGGGATTTTTGCGGCAGTGATTGCGGAACAGACAGACAGACAAACAGAAACCAAAAACTTTTCGCGTCTCTACAGTGAGCCTTCACTGACGTTTCGGCAATAACACAGCTTTCTAAAATTCTATCTCATTAGTTTACAATTAAACTACTGACCAATGATTTCAAAATATATTTTAAATAATATTAAAAATAGATTTTAATTTATAATTTCTCCTGCCGTATCTAATCTGCCTGTTTGATTATCAGTGTCTTTTCTTTCGGGATTTTCTAATGTTAAAAAAAATGTTATTCTAATGTTATATTAAACATGAAATCAAAACAAGGAATTTGATGCAAGTAAGATATTATTAAGTGAATCTAATGCTTACAAATGTTTGAAATAATTTAATTCTATATTAATTAACGTTAATCGAACTATTATGTAATTATTAATTAAATATAATTAACTAATAATTAAATAAAAAATAAATTAACTAATAATTATTAGTTAACACTATATAATTATTAAAAATAACATTTTTTAAAATTTGTAACTATTTTTCAGACCTTTACTATATTAATTAAAAGAATGTTTTTCCATCCTTAAGAAAGGATTTTTTTTCAGTTTTAGTTAGCTAAATTGTGTTTTCCGTGAGGAAATATTACAAAACATAAATCTGTTTACCTTAAAGAATTTTTTGTTAAAGATTTTAAAAGAAATTAATTGCAAAACAAAAAATACTACCTTAAAAAGTTATAGAATTAAATTGCAAAAGAAATTTCGGAATTTAAAAATTTTCTAAAATAGCTGCAGAATTCCTATTTAACATATAAAGCTAATAACTGTGGCAATATTAACTGAAAAAATGTGAACACGGTAATGCATTTCTTTTTTTCCTTTTTGTTTTTATTTACCCCTACAATGGCATTGAAATCAACGTTTCGATACAAAGGTTAACAAGAAAAATGGATTTCACGCTACTTTTTTACAGTTTACGTGACAAGCAATATGAATGCATAAAATTTTGTAACACTTGTATTATAACAAAAAAACAGTGTCTAAACTAGAGATATGTACATTGTTACAAAATTATAGGGAAAGGGCAAATTGTGTTATTCACCCGTCGATTTTGACGACGAATTTAGCCTCTTTCTTAGTGACATGGTGACTTAGATGACCATTTTGGTCGTCAAATACTTTTCTGAAAATTTTGAGACATGGAAGCTCCAGGACAAAAGTAACAAGAACATAAGCATAGATTATGTAACACTTTTCAACGCTTCCAAAATAATTTTACAAATCATACCGTTTAATAAGCTAAAAGATAACATCTAAGTAAACAATTTGGAAAACGCATAACATATTTATAAACGTAATTTCAGGAATTTCCAACATATACAATATTCGGAAAAATATCCGAATACTTTTATTCAGCCCTGTATAGGATGTATAGATTTGTATATATATACATAGGATATTAAATTTTAGTTCAGTTAGGAAACGCGTAGCACAGTTTAAAATTCTCCGCCTGGAGTTTCTGTCCATAAACGGAAATGTGTTCACGAACTTTTGTGCTTCCCTGTATAGGTTCTACAGAATTTATACACACCACGTAATACACAAAATGAGAGTTAAAATTAAAATCGCGTTCAGTAACTTAAAACGCACTTCCAGGAATTATTATTAACAGACAGTAGAGATTTATTTTGTGTGTCCCTGTAAATGAACGATGACTGCTATACACACAATATTCTGTAGTAAGCCTCTTGTAATGCACCTTAGTGATATATATAAATTTCAATGCGCTTAAAATAGTGAAACATTATTTAAATAAACCGCAGACGATTTTTCTCCATAGACGTAATGTAACGGAATTCTTTTGACTGTCCCTGTAAAGTAACTATAAGTGGTATGCACACCCTATTCCATATTAAGCTTCTTCTAATGCACCTTCGTGATATATATAAATTTCAATGCGTTTGAAATAGTGAAACATTATTTAAATAAACCGCAAATGATTTTTCCCCATATACCGCAATGTAACTGAATTCTTTTGAGTGTCCCTGTAAAAAAACTATAAGTGCTACACACTTCCGTTATAATAGGGAACATGCTATAGATAACGACAATAACATATAAAAATTGCAGAGCAATCTGAGAATATGTACGGGAGTTAGAGCACGGACAGACGGCCAGACGGCCATACGGCCAGACAAACCGAAGTCATCAACCGAACACTTTTCAACTAGGTTGGAAAGTGTTAAAAAGAAAAATTTATGAAATATTAAACATCATTATTTTCGGCATCAGAATTGATATCCACCTCAATTGAAGTCCCCTTCAAAAGTAGCACTGGTATGGAAAATCAATTTACTCTCAAGTGATTTCTGGTTTTACAGATAAGTTTGATTAGCGATATTTTAGCTTTGCTGCTTTTTAGGTGTGTTCGTAATTATATAAATACGTAGCACCTATAGTCGTCGTCTGGTCCGTTCGTCTGTCTGTCCGCAAAAACTACACAAGCGAATGGTTTGAAATTTAACATATATTATCGTTGTAGAATTTCGTCGAGTCATTTCAAATTTTATAGAAACCTAATCAAAACTTAAAAATATATTAATAAAAGTTTTTTTTTATTCTATTAAATCCGATCGTACGTAATCTATATAATATAAGTGCAATTCATATGACTGAGGGAAAAAAAATACGGGCCAACCACTTCTTTTTTCATATGCCAGGTGGCCACTTTTATTCAAAATTATTTTTTCGAATAAAATTGCATAAAAGTTACATTTTTAGAAAGATCGTTGAAAAAAAATTGTTTGTTTGAGCGATGAGTTATATTAAAAAATGTATAGATTCTGAGATAACTTCAGTGGAAATAACGTTAATAGCCGAATATCTCAATCCATTAGAGTAAATAAACACAGAAGATTTTGTCATTATGAGTCATAAAAATATTAAACCATGGACGTAATCATTTGCAAAGCAAGATCTCCATGGTGAATTTTACAGTGCTGTCTGGTGCAGAAAAAAAAATTCGTATTTGTAAACGTGGCATACGTAATAAGAGAAAAAAAGACATATGTTCATTTCGCTCATAGCAGACGATATAATTCATTTCATGGAAATAATAAAGATTATTTTTTTACATTGTGAAACTAGTTATAAAACGAACGCACCTCCTGTGTCACGTTTAAAGTACAATTCCCAACTTGTTATTATACAGTTTTCATGATTTTTTTTTTTCCAATATGAGTTGAAGTCTGTTGTTTTCAGAATATTCGTCAAATAAATCGCATTCACCGTCCTTTTTATTAAAATTTTACTTTCACAGCACTAAAAGTCAGAGATTGTGTAATAACATTTTTAAGTAGTAAATAATATTTTAAATATGTAGAATAGCTCATTAAAACACTAATTAATTACATCAAAGAATTCCAAATAAACAATTTCAAGATATTTTACAAGAATGTTTCGATGAATGCAAAGATAGGCAACAATCTATGAATTTTCATATACAGCATTTTCCAAGAATTTATTTTATAGTATAATAAATAGTAATATGAGCTACATATATCTTTATTTAAGAATATTTAATAATATTGTAATTATAAAACGCATCTTATTAAACACGAAAGAATTGCTTCATTAAATTTGTATTCATTAATTATATGATATTTTTAAAACAATAATTCCACATAGTAGAGAGAAAGTCGCCCACACAATGTGGTTTATAATTTTGAACTTTGAATGTCGATATTAATATTTTATTGTTTGTTGCAATGTTTTCTCCCGGGATTTCCTAATTGGTAACATTAAGCATTTTGCATCATAGATAACTTTCAAATAAAGATCTTAATGCAAGCAAGATATTATTTAGAGAAGATATTGATTGTAAATGTTTAAAATATTTTTGGTTCTATAATTATTTGGATCCACAGTTACCTTAAGATAATTATTGATAGAATCTAAAACTAATGATTTTTTAAATTAAGAATTGTAATTAAAAGTTTAATATATTTTTAAATGCTGTTTCAATTTTAATTTGTTACTCATTAAGTTAATCCCCAATAAAATCCCATAGGGGCATACGTTTAGTTACATTAAAGCATTTATAGATATTTATATGCCAACTGAAACTTAGGAAATACTTATAGCATTATATTGCATAATAATAATAATAATAATAATAATAATAATAATAATAATAATAATAATGGAAATTATGTTGTATAAAATGGATGAAAATACATATTTAACATAAACATAATACGTCTAACTTTTGAAATACGAAAACAGAAGGAATGCGAATACCATATGAATTTAAAATTTATATTTTTTAAGATAATACTATTTATAATAAATTATAAGACCTTGTAATAATATATATTTTTTACATGCTAAAAGGTGTAAATTATCAACATAATATACAGTAAAATATCTTTTATTAGGTTGTTGACATGTTTCGGCCCACTCCGAGCCATTTTCAAAAACAAATGAGAATATTCTATAACTGCACGGTATTTGAAGTTATTATTTGAAATGCTATCATTTAATTTTCATGTACTTGTTTTAAACTACGCACGTTATCTTTTATTTTTACATGGATGTTTATTTTCATATTTGTAATCATGGAATATTTCGATCCACAATTTCTGTAAGTTAAAAGATGCTGCAAAACACGCAAAAATACAATATGTAACAATGCAGCATCTTTTAACTTACCAAAATTGTGGATCGAGTTATTCCATGATTACAGATATGAAAATAAACAACCAAGTCAAAATAAAATATAACGTGCATAATTTTTAAAAAGTACATGAAAATTAAATGATAGCAAATAAGTGACATTCATGCAATTGTTCAAATAATAACTTCAAAGACCGTGCAGTTATAGAATATTCTCATTTGTTTTTGAAAATGGCTCGGAGTGTGTCGAAACATGTCAACAACCTAATAAAGTTATTTTACTGTATAATATTTTGTTAATTTATACCTTTTAGCATTTAAAAGAAATATAAGAATCCTATTATCAAAATGAGCGATTAAGTACAATGATCTCACAAAAATTATGCTTATGAAAATACTTCTCAATTTATTTTCGTGACAGTGAGCATGTATTGAATTATGTAAGACTGTTATACCGTTTGTATATATCGTATAATCCAAAAGTAAACTAATAGAAAAATACAACATTTCGAAACATATATATAGTCAGTAGCATAATGCAATTTCCTCAGAAATGCACAGAAAGGAAATGTATGTTTTAATATCTAAACATTATTACAGATTTCGTCCATTTGTTACCAATAGTTAAACAGTAGCGGTCCCGAAGCTGCTATCTGTCGCAATTTACACGATTATGTGGCACGAATTATTAAAGTAGCTCTTTTAAATGTTATGCGGTGTGTCTATCTACTTAAGACGGTTACAGTCTGTCTTGTCATTCTCCAAAGTTTAGGCACAACAAAAGAATATAGTTTATTAAATAACAATAGAAATTTAAACAAAAACATATTATATACCTATTAAATTCTATAAAATTATTCAAATAAATCTTATTATCAAAATGAATAAATGAGTATATTGTCATAACTTTTTTAAAAACTGACAAAAGTCTGTAACTATATAGTGTCTCAAAAGCTTAGGCACAATGGGAAAAAAATACATCATTTAACAATTTTACATGATGCTATTTATTAATAGTATTTTCCTGGTCTCTGCTAACTTAAAATAATCGTGTTTACATTGAATCAATTACTTTCTGAAATATTACTGGTGGCAGATAATCCACGTTTTTTCAATTAACACTTCTAGTTCTTTAATATTGTCATATTGCTTTCTATTCTTGTTCTATTAAAAATCTAATCATTCTTGTATACTTCGCGGGTAAATATATCTCAAATGTTCTCAAATGGGTTTTAAGCCCGAGCTTACAGCTGGAAAATCTAAAACATTAACGTTTCGGGCGGAAGGCTGCGGTTTCGCGCTATGTCAGTTTGGATTCAAGCATTGTTGTGTTAAAAGGTCCCCTAAGGCCCCCCACCATCTAAATAGAAGTAGATGGTGCTTTAATGTATCTAGATACTTTGTTGAATTTGGTTTCCCATAGAGAAACGCCAGGCAGGTATCGCCCCCAAATCATCAGAGACTTATTCTCTTGTCGACTACTGAAAAAAAAACGTGGCTGCTTCCTAAGGTGATGGCAGCCACAATTTCAGTCATCAGGATCAAATATATTCCACTTCTTGTCGTCGCTAAATAATATGAATAATGTCGTTGCTAATAATGTTTCGCAATTAAAGCCAATCGTCACCCAAATCATCAGAGACTTGCCGTCTTGCCGTCAACTGAAGAAAAAACGTGGCTGTTTCCTAAGGTGATGGCAGTAACAATTCCAGTCATCAGGATCAAATATATTTTACTACTTGTCGTCGTTGAATAATATGAATAATGTCGTCGCTAATAATATTTCGCCATTACAGCCAATCGTCACTCAAATCATCAAAGATTTATCGTCTTACCGACTACTACAGAAAAAACGTGGCTGCTTCCTAAGGCGATGGCAGTAACAATTCAAGTAATAAGAATGAAATAGTACATTAAACTTCTTGTCGTCTCTGAATAATATGGGGGCCACTTGGCTCTCTCCGACATATACTTTCGAGACCAATCCTTTCTGGTTTGTTTATAGTGTGATTTTAGGCGCGGTTTATGCAAGTTATTTGTTTGAAGCCAATGTTCTTGCAATCTCTTATGCGTCTATGTATTGTGTCTATGTAAGTTTGCAGCTATGTTTATAACTTATGCAGAAAATATATACAAAATCATCAAATTGAATTTTTTTATGGTTACATTGGTGGCTTATTACATTCTTAGAACCTAAAATACTTTTATTTACTAAAAACAGTGAGTAAAGTATCATTATTTTTGTCGTAAAATTTTAGGTAAGTATCAAGTATTGCAATATTTTTCTTTAAAATAGTAAAAATTGAAAAAAAATAATGGCATCCAAATAATTTATTTCACAAAAAAGAATGTATATTTATGCATTTGAACCAATAAGTATTCTAATCCTTTTTGTGTTATTAAAAAAAGCAAGAATGTCAAACGTAGTGGGATATTTCGTAGTGGGGTTTAAAACTAGGGCAAGTGGGCATAACACTATTTTCTAATTATAATCTTTGCCTTATTTAATTGCAGAATTTACGTGAATAAATAAGGCGAATAATTTTATAAAAAATTAGAGGTATTCCGT
The DNA here is from genome assembly GCA_963931845.1 of Maratus michaelseni. Taxonomy (NCBI): domain Eukaryota; kingdom Metazoa; phylum Arthropoda; class Arachnida; order Araneae; family Salticidae; genus Maratus; species Maratus michaelseni. Next base: position 226,075,475 of record OZ007596.1, read on the forward strand.
CGCCACAGTTTGACACCTCTGCCTTAACAAGATAAAAGGCATAGGAGGATTTTATTCGCATACGTTTACATTTAGCACAGCTTTCAAGAAATCGTTAAACATAGCATTCCGATTTTCATGGACGTCTTATTCAAACTTGGCAGCTTCTTTATACAGTCGTGGAAAGTAAAATGTATGCCTTCTTACTTTCCAAAATAATAACTGTATAAATAAGTGACTGGTATCCCTCGATATAATAAAGTCTATTAACTAATTCTATGTTGAAAGTTTGCTTAGAGGATCGTCTACTTATAGTAACTGTAACAAACGTTAAAAATGTTAATACGAACACCCAGTTTTGACATCGTTTTAGTATTGTTCGGAAAGCTTTATCTTCGGATATCAAACGGGAAGTCATTCGGTCCAGTAGTTCAGAATTTATATAGGTTTAAAGTTTGGAACTCCAAATGTTAAATTAATTTTTAACCATTTCGTAACAGATTGCAATGGGAGTTGTTTTCTCACAAAGTATTTAGCGGAATGATATATATTTCTGAATTTGCATATTTGATAATTCTAGAAATGCATTTCTGTTAAAAAAATTCATACAATTCATATTTTCAAATATACATTATTTGAAGTTAATACTTTAAAAACATTCGCCCGCTTTAAGCTTTCTCACTATTATATTAGTCAGCTCTTTTTGTCCTCCAGTCCGTTGAAATTCTATAATCTACTAATATTTAACTTTTTTTTTCAATGATCTTCTTTACTGTATTATAATCACAGCATACTTTAGCAAATGCACCTATTATGATTGGACTTCTTTTTCGCATCAACTTTAGTGCTATTTTCTGCGTTGCTTTTAATGTTTGCTTCACCAAGGGGAAATATCACATTTTTCACAAAAATACAAAAAAATAACACACGAAAATAGATCGGAATAGAATATTAGTTCGAAATTACCTTATTTAAAAATTTTGTAAGAAAATAAATTTTGAATTGATAAAAACTGGAGGGAATTTAAAAAAAAGAGTTTCCGATGTTTCTCTTTCAACATAAAAATCGATGTATTTTTGGATTAAAGAAATTATTTCTTTTCTTTTTTAATGTTTATAAGAAATTACAAGGGTGTGTTACTTGGGGTGTTTATCGTGGGCAATTGATTGAGCTGACTATTAAAATAAACCAATCTATTTAAATTAGACATTCTTGGTGTTACTCTTCATTGAACATCTTTATGAATATGCTATTGACACTCCTCTTTATAAGATTACACCAGCCTTGTTTAAATAGCTGCTTGCATATGTGACTAGTTTGATAAACACTCAGAGACACTATAACAACTCGACTGGGTATAGTGGTCCGTGAATAAACCGTGGTTAAAGGACGTTGGACACGTCATTACATTTAATTATTTTAAAACAATCATACTGATTTTTAAAAAAATCATACGAGTTATAATTTTTTCTACTGAGTGAAAAATGTCTAGGCCAGGATTCGAACACAGGATCTTGGCTGAAACTGCCAACGCTTTACAACTAAGCTATCATGGGCAAAGCTGGCGTACATATCTCACTCAGACAAACTTTTGGCAAATACACTTGTCTGTTATCTAAAATAGTTCAACAGATAAAGGATATCCAATAAATGCACGATGCGTAATTACATTTAAGTTTTCCAGAATAATCATACTGATTGGTAAAGATAGCTTAGATGGGAGAGCATTGGCAGCTTAAGCCAAGTTTCTAGGTTCGAATCCCCCTCTGGGTACTCTTTTCATCAGTTAGAAAAATTACAACTTGTATGAATTCTTTACCAATCAGTGTGATTGCATTAGAATAATTAAATATAATTGTGCATTACCCGTTTCTTGAGGTTCCATCACCTGCGGTTTAAGCTGTTGAACTATTTCAGATAACAGACCAGATGTCTTTGCCAAAAGGTGATCTGAGTGAAATGTGTCTACCGGGTTTGTCCAGGATGGCTTAGTCGGGAGAGCGTTTGCAGGTTAAGTTCCGAGGTTCGAATTCTGGCCTGGACACTTTTTCACTCATTTGGAAAAATTACTAATCGCAAGATAAAGTTGTTGCCAACGTTTGGCGCCGGTTAGAATTACCTTCAAAATTTTAAAATATACACATATTTCTTTCGCGTTTCCATACCTAAATTGAATAAAAGCTGATGAGGTTGTACAATTTAATATGAGCATTCGTACTATTTGAAATGTCTTTGATAATTATGAAATAATTAAAAAAATTACTGTATATGATAATATGATAAACATGATAGTAATAACGCTTATTTCATCTTTAAATTTATTATAGTTCATGAATTTTTGAATTTTAAAGTTTGGGAGTTCTTTATAAATCAAAAGTATGTAGAATATATGTAGAATATAAACTATTAATGAAATAATATTTCTTATTAAATTTGGAAAACCTCCGAATAAAATTAATTATTCTCTTAATCTACAATAAACACACACACACACAAATAAAACTATGATAATTCAGTCAAAAAAGAATTTAAATTTTATCATATCAATAAGATTAATTTACTTTTAACTTTCCATAAAATCAACATATTTTCTTATATGCTTAAATTTATATCATCAAAACTAAGTTTATTGTTTAAGAAATTTTAAGAGCACATTTCATACTTTGCATGTAATTATGAAAGAATACATCCGTAATTTGAGAAAATTTAAATACCCACAAAACAAAGTACAATTTTAAAAGTATATTCATTAGAGAATCTTAAATGTAAATCTAATCATCTAACGTAAACTTATACTAAAATGTTCTCTGAAGTATTAATGATTTCGCTAAGCAGACCGTTTTCGAGAATCTTTAAGCAGTAAACGTCCAGTATTACTAGAACTTGCTAAATAACATTTAATTATCAAGTTATACTTTCAATATATTTAACTTAAAGCAAAGATAATACTTTCTCCATTTATTGGAAAATAAATTATATATAGTTACTGCTCAATAAATATGAATTAAAAGACAGATTTAAAACCTTGCATAAATCAGACGAATGCATAAATGCTAAGCTCTTATGTATTAATTCTTCATAGATGGCGTAAATTACGAAGAAAATAACTGAAATAGTTTTAAACATCAATTATGGTTAATAAGAAATATAAATTATAAAATTTTACTTCCAAAATAATGAATAATAGAAAGTTTACTGTTAAATCTCCCCTTTTTTGAGTTCTGCTAGTTATATTTAATGAACTGGCAGAGTTATCAATTATCAATTTCATTGAGAATAATTACTGTTTTTTTTTCAATTCCTACTATTAGTTCACACTCTCCCTATATATATTTATATATCTTGTTCAAATTTTCAATCATTAATAAAATACTTTTTATTTACCCACTCAAGTTCAAATACATTTCTTTAAACTTGTGTAGTGGATGACACTTGATGTTATTACAGTTTTTTTTTTCAAATATTAATTAATTAATTTAAATTAATTAATTAATTTTAGTTTTATATGGGAGAAAAAAATATCAACACGCAGTCGACTTATTTCAGACATTAGTTCGATTTACAAGCACTCACTCACAAGTCTTGATAGCACAGTCAATTAAGCTCTAAGCTCGTAACCGCAAGGTCCCAAGATCTAGCCTCGCCTGGGACGAAAGGAAATTCCCCCGTACTCGAAAATAAGTTTCTCTTATATAAGATATTTAGCAGGCTATAAATACCGTCAGTGGCGAAGCGTGGAAAAAAAAAATATTTTTGACCTAAGTAGGAATTGACTTAATTTTTTTTTCTTGTTAAAGCATAAGTCGCCTTTAAAAGATAAATTGTAGTCCCATTTATGTAAACTGTTTAATTAAAAAAATAAAATCTCAATTTTAATCTCACTGAACGACTTTTTACAAGAGTAGAAAGTGCATGAAAATTAATGTTACATTTTTAGCTTTCCAGAGTTAAAATTTCTAATTGTATTTTACAACTAACTCCACTTTTGCTATTTTTATTCTGCCTGTAATATTTTCTTTTATTAATGTTTTTTTATTATTATCATTAAATAATAATAATAAAAAAAGGCATGACAATTTCAGGGGTTGGTGCAGTGGATCTTTTTGGCTATCACAACTTCTAAACAATAATCTTCGTGACAGACTGATACAACATTTTAAACAAAAAATTGGTAGTTACGTATTATCCGTGCCAACTTATAATCCGTAGAGCTCCTATAGTATAGGCTGAATCATACCTCCATTTAATAACCCAACGGACCTATACATATGTGGCAGTTTAACCGTAACTGCAACCCACTGTGACTGTGTCTGCGTTAATATTACTCAGAACATATAAATTGAAATTTTAATTGCAACCTTGTAAAACTTGGATTGTCACAAGAACTCAACTCTGTGTTTTTCAAACAAATGTATAGTATCTGTAACCGTACACTTCTTGTGCAGTTCGTTCTCGGCAGTGCACGCCTCTTCAATTTTTAATGTTAATGTAATGTTTTGTTACTAAAAGGTAGTCGACTTATTTTATTAATTACCTTCATTGAGACATGCTCTACCTTAGTCACATATTAAATTGATATCGTTTGTGTTGGCTGAAAACCATCAGCCACCATACATAGGGTTCCACCCTATTTAATCTCTTATTAAATAGGACGAATATTACTGTTCGAAAAAAGCTTTGGATTTCTCAATTAAAAAAAGCACCTAATTAATATCATTGCTCAGAAACTGCTAGAGCGATTTTGCTGAGATGAACTAGACACCTAAGAGAAATTGGCTACATAAAATTATCTAATTCCCAAACATATTGACTAAGCATTTAAAATTGCTTAATTTTGATCGTATTATTTTATGACTTAAGCTTATAATGTTAAACTTAATATTTAACATTAACAGAGAATTCCAAAGTGCAAATTTTGAGAATTAAATTTTTAAAATAAAAAAATAAAAAATCCAGCAAAAGCTAAAGGATTTAAAACCATGTAAGCATTAAACTAGTCTGTAAGAAAAACTTAATAAATAAATAAATGATGCAAGATTGAAAGAGACAAAATTTTAAGTTAATAAATAACAGATTTTTTTTTTTTTTTTACAGTATTTACATAGAAACAAAAATTCCTAAGTGAGATAAACTCGTTGGTTATCGTAAATTAAATTTTACATTTGTAAATTCCTTATGACAAATTCTTCATTTTAACCCTTATAACCTATAATGTTAAATTTTCAAAATGTAATTAATGAATTAATTTAATACCAATTATGAATTAATATGATTAATTCTTGACTTGAGCTCTTTACCACAACTCAGGTAACTCTAATATTGAAAAAAGCAATACGTATAATTTCCCACAAACTTGAAGACAGTAAATTGAGAATTTTTGTAGATCAGCAGGGACATCGATAGAGATGAGGATCGTCAGTTATAGATCGATTATCACACATTCAGGAATCAAACCCGCACATAATCATACATTAAAAATATTCTGACTATTATTTATTATTTATTAACCCCAAGATAAAACTGGTTACTGGTTAGCTTACCACAGTGGTGGACGACGAGTGACAATGACAGGAACAATAAACAGCTGCTCTGCCGGTAACTTAATGCTGCGCTGGGTTATGGCGGTTATTTTTGGGAATAAGAAGGATATGCTTCAGCTTTCCTTATAGGATCCTTAGTTCAGATACACAGGCCAGCAATGACGTCGATATTCTAATAACAGTAACCCTTATTTTTTTTTCTTCCTACATAGTAATAACATTTTATGTTCTGTATTTTCAATTGTGATGTATGTTTTAATTTACTTTCTTTCTACATTATTTTATATTCTGTATTTTGAATCATGCCTTTGAAGCATTTGTGAAAAATTGAAACAGAAGCAATTTATTAATCGGAACTAATAATAAGTAAGCAATAGACTCAAATTTAAATATACATATTAAAACTTTAAAAAAAATGTTAAGCAATGTTTGTTTATTTTTGTTGAGATTTACCTAACCCAGTAATCTTTCATATAAATTTAGTTGCTTCTTTTCTAAAAACTATTAGTTGACTTTTTTCGATTATATTGTGGAATTCTATGTTTTGCTTAAGAATTTTCGAGTAATGTTAAAATTATTTTGAATCATAAAAGAAACCCACATGTAAATACGATTGGCCATGGACAACTATTTTCTGCTAGCAATCTCCCTGGCACAGATAATACGTAAGTACCGAAAAATCTTAAATCAAGATTACTGTTTGGGACGAATTCTGTAAGCATTGGTCAGTTTTGGCCATATTGCTCAAGGAGATCAGGGAGGGCTTTTGTAAGCAAAATTACCCAAATTATCGTTCTCGGGGGACGTGCAAGGAAAATCCTGAAAACCTTACACAGTCATTCCGCGTGTGCCGTGCTGTTTAGAATCCGCTAACTTTGGACCAAGTTCCCCATTTGGTGGATAGCATGCTAATTCCAAGATTATTATTTGGAAATAGTGGTTGCCAAACAACGTGGCGCACCGAGCCCCCGTGTCATTGAAACTTAAGTGAGACTAAATGAAGCATGTATTAATGATTGAAAAAAATAGAGCTACTCTCACAAACGAATTTTCTTGCGTTGCGATATACTACTAATTGTTGTTTTGCAATGCAGATATGTCTTTAGTGCACAAAATTATATGAAATTAAAAATTTCTTTAACGTTTCCTAAACAATCTAAAATTTTCACGCATAAGTATGAGAAATTAACGGAAATATCTCTCATGAGTTAAAGATAGGAAAGTATTTTCTATACTTGATAACAGAACAGTACTGTGAATAACTGAGAAATAAGTCAGATAGAGAAGTGCTTATGGGACAACAGCAGGTGCAAAACCCTATGGTAAACTGCTGATATTCACATACTTTTTTGGGGAAAAGCGGTTGAACAGGTGTTAATTTAGAATGCTACCAATATTTTCGAACAATAAATATTCGCCCTATTTAATCTCTTATTAAATAGGACGAATATTACTGTTCGAAAAAAGCTTTGGATTTCTAAAAAGAAAAAAAAATACCTAATTGGTATCATTGCTTGGGAACTGCTAGAGCGATTTTGCTGAGATGAACTGTGCACCTAAGAGAAATTGGCTACATAAAATTCTCTAATTCCCAAACATATTGACTAAGTATTTAAAATTGCTTAATTTAGATCGTATTATTTTCTGGCTCAAGCTTACAATGTTAAACATAATATTTAACATTAACACAGAATTTCAAAGTGTTTGTTTTACCTTTTCAAAGAAGCCGAAAATTTTGAAAATTAAATTATTAAAATAAAAAAATATATAGCAAAAGCTAAAGGATTTAAAAACATATTAGCATTAAACTAGTCTGTAAGAAAAACTTAAAAAATAAATAAATGATGTAAGATTGAAAGACAAAATTTTAAATTAAAAAATAACAGATTTTTTTTTTTTTTTTTTTTTTTTTTTTACAGTATTTACATAGAAACAAAAATTACCGAGATAAACTCGTTGGTTATACGATCCACACTAAATCGTAAATTAAATTACATTTGTAAATTTCTTATGACAAATTCTTCATTTTAACCCTTATAACATATAATGTTAAAATGTTAAAATACAATTAATGAATTAATTTAATTCCAATTATGAATTAATATGATTAATCCTTTACTTGAGCGCTTTACCACAATTCTGGTAACTCTAATACTGAAGAAAGCAATACGTATAATTTTCCACAAACTTGAATGAGCCTTGGTCAATCTACTTCAACATAAACTGATATAAAACATCGTCAGATTAAGTCAGAATTGCTGTCATTTCATATCCTATCAAAAGTAGATATTTGTATTGTAATGTTCTGCCATGCTATGAATTGGTATACATATATGCTTTATCTGTTTTTAAAACATCTCTGCAGACCTATATATTATTTCTCGAAAACCATGGTAAAATTCCCGCTGATGAATGTGAGTGAGTACTATTACATACCCCTTGATCCTAGATGATGGCCAGCCAGTCCATACGTCGTCATTGGTTCGAATTGTTTTCCCCCGTCCTCATTACTCCTTGCCCTGGCTGTAAATTTAGGTCGTAAAAATATCATTATTTATTATGTTTTCTCAATTATGTCCCGACTCTGTGGTGTCGATCGAAAAAAACTATATTTCTTGACAGACTACAGTTATATGGAAAACTTTATTAAAATATAAAACACTAATATATAATTATATGATTAATATAAAATTTCCTATATGCATATTGTTCTTCATTCTTAACAACATAACAAAATTTGACACTTCTGTCTGCCATGTGTACAGAGTCATAAATTACTGAATGCCTCTCTTCGTTAATATATCTTTCTCGAACTTGGAGCTGGATAGAAATTCTTAAAGTATATTTTCTATTCACCCTTTTCCCTCCACACATAAAAGAAAGAGTTGAACCTTGTAGTGAGAACTGTTGATTCGTGAGTCTGAAAATCATTTTAATATCGAAAGGAAGTTTTTATTTAATGATTATTCAAAAGTCTCAAAAGCTTGGATAAATGTGGTGTCTCACATCATAATGTTGTCTTCATGCACACTGTTAAAATTTTTGTGGTGAGTTGAACCAACTATTGGAGCTGCAGTAGCTGCAACCATAAGATGGTGAAAACTTGTTCCAACTTTTGGAGCTATGGTTCAACCAGGTTGGTTGGTTGATTTATGACGTCCGATTATCTATTCGAGGGATATAGGCCCTAGGAGGGGGAGTGCCTTCCATGGGGGTCTTTCTAAGAGATCCTAATCCGTATTTACGGCAAGGTTCGAAGAAACCCACGGAAAGTGCCGAACAGTTGGTTCAACCAGAGACAACCTGACCAGGACAAATGTCCCCCCATGGTCTTCCCATGGTCAAGAAAACAGAGTTGGGCACTGTAGGTCAAGATCCCTAGAGATAGCGTCACTTAGCTTAGTTTAGTTCAAAATAATTAAGAGTAGTGTTATTGTAAACAGTTACAAATACTAAAAAATCTGTAATGATCACATTATATTACCACCACATTGTCAGAAATGTTATGTGTAGATAAGTAGTCTAAAAATAGGTAAAATATTAAGATCTTCATTTTTCCAACACTTTCACATATTCTATTTTGAATGTAAAAATGATTTATTTAAAATATTCAATGCGATTTCACATTTTTGCATTACTAGATGGGCTGGACATTTTAAAACGCCGGAATAAACTCGTCCGTCAGTACCATTATGATTTTCTCAAAATAACCCTTTGAAGTAAGGAAATAAAATAAAAATGGAAATCCTTTGAACGTTACCAAAAGCAATAAACTTCGAGTACTGTTAAAGGAAATTGTTTTTAGCGCCTCTTTCAGGGAAAATGTCACGCTTTCATTCACTTTGTTGGCAGAATTTGTCAGATGCTAAAGGAAAGTTTAATATAGTCTGCAGACTTTCTTTCAATTACAATTTTTAAAAAAATACTATAGACAATTAAATTTCGATAAATTTATTTTTTGCTTTTTATTTTGTATTTTATACGTATTACTGACTTATTTTTTCCATCTGTTTGACAATAGGGTATTTTAACGCAGAAAATCTCAATTTGTGTCTTAGCATCTAGTACAGTATCAGCAATATTTTTAGGCTCTTAATAAACCGTAACCTATGCACTTTAAACCAAATATCCTTACACGTAGAGAGAATGTCTTTTTATGTATGAAAGTGTCGGAGCAAGAAAGTGCCAAGCCACATTTTGGTGAAATGAATCGAACAATGTAATCTGTTGCTTAATATTGTAAATTATAATATCCAACATATAATAATTTTCTAATGTCACTTGGTGGCAGCATATGTGACAGGTTTCGGTTTTGCCCCAGAGGTTTATGCCCCCAATGAAGGTAGCTAATTTACAAAAAACGTAATAGCAGTAATATCATTAAAGCAATGCCATATTGTTACTCAGAATATTTCAAATGTTACTAAGACATTGGCGAAAAAACTTTAGGTTATATATCTTGATTTGAGTATTGGATCAAATTTTCAAATTGAAATATCTCAGAAGATCAAAATTGTGGCTTGGCACTCCCTTGCATATATAAAGATATGCATATATCCCCTCGTATATGCATATATCACCCATTGCATATATCCCCTCATATATAAAGATGGAAACTTTTAATTTTTCAGTGTATAAAGGTTTACTTTCTCTTTCCGAGATCTGTAGTCATAGCGATAAATTTATGTATGTTTACACCGTTTCTTTTCCAATGAAGTTTACAGAGTAGTGGAAAAGTATCAGATTGAATCAACAGATCATCGGATTGAATCAATTAATAAACCTTTTCCTGGAAAATATTTTGAAAAAAAAAATGTCACATCAGTTATGCAACAGAAGCATAAGCCATGTTATAATTATTTAACTAAAAATAAAAATATTACTGTCACAGAGGATATATATGTAGATACCATACCTAAAATTTGAAAAAATATATATATACTTCTCGTGTTTTTTTAGAATGTTTTCTATTTTAAAGATAAAAACACATTATTAAAAAAAAACTAAATATAGAAATTGCTATTTTGCATTAGTAGATGGACTGAATGTTTAAAAATGTTATAATAAAATCGTCCATCGTACTATTTAAAATTTTCATAAAAACTATTTTGAAGCAAAAAAGCAAAAAGCTTTTTTATTTATTTTATTATTATTTATTTTTTTACATTATTGAGGCACAAATGAGAATGATTTGTGATTACTGTTAAACAAAATATTTTTTTTTGTTTCTTTTAAAGAAAATCTCACGTTTTATTTTATTTATTTATTTGCAGAATTTATCAGGTGTTAAGGAAAAGATTAATATAATCTGACATTTTTTTTTCATTAGAAATTTAAAAAAATGCAATATACTTTCAAATTTGTCTTCTGTTATTCATTTTGTATTTTATATAAATTACTAACTGATATTTTGAAAGGAGGTAAATTGAAATTTTGAATTTAAAACTTGCATCTTTTTATTTTCTGTAGCTTTGCCTCAATTTAAAGCTTCAAAAAAGTAACCTAATGCACTTCTCACCAAATCTCATTAGATATATGTGGGTATAAGACAGGGTGGGACACAGTAATGCATGACATTAGTAATAACACCCAGAGCTCATAGCAACAGTTTTGTTTAGCAATTCTGCTCTGACGTAGAGTCTTTTGTGTGAAAGGGAGCTGACACAACGCAAGCTTCTGTATGTGTAAATGGAGCATACTCAGCGGATATTCTTTGTATCAAGCAGAGACGACCCAGCAATTGTTACTACATAAATTGAGATGCACAAGTATTAAATCATTCATTTCATTCTATCATTAAACCAGTGTAAATTGTAATCTAAATGTGGAGCTGGACAGAGCTCTGAAATGAGAACGGGCCATGAGCCTAAAAAACCTTGTACTTTATAATCCACTTAATGTATATAATTTGTATTTAATCCAAAACATTGCATTAAAATAATTAAATTTATACGGGGACTTGTTCTTGTTTCCTGAGCACACAGCCCAACGTCTCACTGTTGAACTAATATATATATATATAAATTCTCATAAAAGCCGCAGCTTTACATTTTCAAGTCTATCAATATTCACTTGCTCTTTCCGAGTTCTATGACACATCTCTAAAATATATTTTACATTGATTTTTGTAGAAATTTTAGACAAGGCAGGAAATCTATAAGAATGAATCAAGGATTAATTTTCCGTAAAAAAATTGTTTGAAAGAAATTCTTACATAAACAGAGTTTGAGAACCAAAAATCCTGTTTTAAATTAAAAAAAATACTTTATTAAAAAGAGGTTTTTATTAGGTTTTTAAATTCCTACTATTAGCTCACACTCTCTATATATATATCTTGTTGGAATTTTCAATCGTTAATAAAATATTTTCTATTCATCCTATCAAGTTCAAATAAATTTTTTTAGACTTGTCCTGGATGACAATTGATGTTAATACAGTTTTTTAAAATATTAATTCATTAATTAAATTAAATTAATTAATTTTCATTTTATATTTCATTTCTGTTCAAAAGTATTGACTCACTCCATATTTATAGTCTCACCTTCACACGTAAAAAGATAATGGGGCTGGCTGTTCACGGACGAAGATCAGGCGGCTCGCGGGCGAAGGAGACTATAAATGTGGAGTGAGCCTAAACTTTTGAACAGAAATGAAGTATGAAACTAAAATTAAATAATAAAATTTAATTAATGAATTAATATTTGAAAAAAAAACCTGTATTATTATTAACGGTAACATCGCTATGGCACTTTATTGTGAAGTTTGGTAATTTTCGAAATTCAATATTTGAAAAACGGCATAATTATTAGATTTTAAATTTATATCAAGAAAAATACAATTTTTTTAACTTTCTAACGCAGTTTGTCTAACAATTTTGTGAGAAATACTTTTCGAGCTATTAATTTTTGGTATTTTAGCTATTTATTTTTTATTTTTAATACATTTCAAAAATTTCTCTTATGTAAGATATTTAGCAGGATATAAATTTAGGAATAAATACCGTCAGTGGCGATGCGTGTAGATCGCTGGAAAAAAATTTCTATTTGACCCAAGTAGGAATTGACTTAAAAAAAAAAGTTTTTATACTACTTGTTATTGTTTAGGTCCAAGATTATATTTACGCGCATAAGATGTTTGAAATTTGAGAGAAATTAGAATTCTGCGTGTCATAATTCTCTAACGGTGTCCGAGTATCTACTTTAAAAATATAAACGAACTATTTAGAAAAATATAATAAAATTTGAATCTGTTTTTGCAATACTAGATGTACTAGATAATTTAAAATATTGGACGAAACTCATCCGCCAGTACCATTTTGATTTTTTACAAAAACATTTGTAGTAAGGAAATAAAAATGAAAGTTTTTTTTTCCAATGTACAAACGTAAAAACCGCCAAAGAAAAAAGATTTTCAGCCCTTCTTTCAGTAAATAAGTCACACTTTCATTCACTTTTTAGGCAGAATTTGTCCGATGTTAAAGAAAAATTTAACATCGTTTCCTGTCATATTCTTGTAATGAGTTGACGAAATCCAGTGATCCAAGGCGATGATTAACATCTAGCACTTTATTTAGGCAGCGTTGATACACAAGTTAAAAAAACTGAACAATTTAAAAACATCTAAAACCCCTACCATCCTCTGCATAGCTCATCGCACCAAAAATTCATACTTTTTTTCAAGCATATATTACACTTTTCTTTTTAACATCGTCCGTCCAACTCTCTCTGCATCTCCCAGCTTTCTCGGTTCACTTCTCTTTATTCGCCGACTAACATCTCTCACAGTCTCTTTGCCTGTCGAAAAAGTTCTTTCGACTCGATTACACGGCGATCCACCTCCGAAGCTAGGCGGAAAAGTCATGGACAAAACTGGACAACTCCAGGCCAGCAACTCACAAGGCAGGCTAGGCCATAATTTCCTTCAGTCGTCACAGACTCCTCCCCCTCCAAATTTTGGACATGTCCAAACGGTGTCCTTGACGAAAATTTAAATTTGTGACAAGTTCCATTCAACACCAAATGTTTTTTTCTTTAATTCACAATGTTCAGGATTAACCTGTTACGTTGTCACATACATGCCATCTCTGCCCCCTTCCTAATCCATCACAGCAATGTGTCACCTTAACTAAAATTCCTAAATTTTAACCTCTTACTAACAAAATTCATATTATCCAAAATTTACACAAATTTACTATAATTTAAATATACACCAATTTTTTCCATAACTTCTCTACAAAATTATAACCAATGCAATTTTACACAAATACCAATACAATTAACAGATTTTTTTTCTTTTATATAAGTTTAACATGATACAAAACCAAAGAAATATGACATTTTCTCTCTACCAAATGAAACAACTTTTCATATGAATTAACACAATTTCAAAAAATATCTATAAATTTGCAGCCAAAATTCTAAATCATAATTTAACATTTCAAAAGCTATTTCTGTATCTTTTCCTCTTATTCTAATACAGACAATATCTAAACATGAAAATATACACTTTTTTTTTCACACAAATAATACCATTTTACTATATAGAATTTATAAACCCAATAAATAATACTCAGTGTATGGGTGCCGACTCAGAGTGTCTGCATTACAGTGATCTTTTCCTCTTTTATGCTCAATCCTATAATTGAACTGTTGTAATGCCAGGGCCCTTCGTGAAAGTCTCTAATTAGATCCCGCATGAGTTTTAAGCCACACCAAAGGTTGTAATCAGTTTGTATCGCAAATGGCAAATGGCCATCCAAATAGCACCTTAATTTCTTCACTGCATACACAATAGCGGCACACTCCTTTTCAGTGGTACAATATCTCTGCTCTGATTGCTTTAGCTTCCCTCTAATGTATAAAATAGGATTCTCCTCCCCTTGATCGCTAATCTGCGCCAAAACTATATCCAGACTAGTATCCGATGCATCAATTTGCAGCAAAATTTCTCTCAGGAACTCCCTAACTGCATGCACCTTTAACTCGGCAGGTGTTCTCTTCCTTCTTTTCTTATGATTTTTCATCATTTTATTTTTCCTTACTTTTACCACTGCTTTTCGCTCCATCTCTTTGTCACCCATTCTGCAACATTTCTTTACATTAACATGGCTCCCATTTCTACCCGCATCTTCCTTGACCACTCCACAGGCGATTCCATTTTCTGTTTCACAAAGATTTTCATCTTTTGATGCGCATTGATTATATGCGTTTCCTATGTTAGGTAAGTTTACCTCAGTATTTCTTTTCGCTGCCACACTTTCCTCACATCTTTCAACCCACAAATCAGGTTCAAGATTTCCATCATTTTGTTCATTAGCATAATTTTCTTTATGAATCTTTCCATCAATTTCATCTTTCGCCTCATTTACTAAATCAGCCATAATAGGGTTTTGATAACCTTCCACAATTTCCTCAGTCATTTCAGCAATCTCACTCTTTATCTCATCATTACTTTCAAATTCATGATCTTCACATAAATCATCTCCATTAGGATTAAAATTCTCCTCTTTCGGAACCTCATCATCTATTTCTGAATTGTCCTTATTTTCCAAACCAAAAGGACAACCATCTCCCCAGAATTCATTAACATCAGTTTGAGAAAGTCCAACATTGAATTCAAAATTAGTCTCGTTACCAACTTCATCAAAATTTACAGAATTTCTAACTTGCGATACCTTGAATAATTCTATATCTTCTTCAATGTTTGACTCATCAGTTCCATTAATCTGTTTTAAGCTTAACATTTCCTGCGTTTCGCTTCCCCCTTTCATCATTTTCACTTGTTCAGCTTCCTCCTCTTCAAATCTAGATAATTCAAGCTCCTCTCTCTCTTTTGCAACATTATCAGTTTCAACTTTAAAAGATTCACAAAGTTTCTCAGCCAATGACAGATTTTCAACTAAAGTAAAGTCCAAAACTCTCAAATCGTTATTAAGAGTTTCTTCACTCGCACTCTCTTTTTTATTTACTTTAGCAATATTTTCCATGCCACATATTCTTTCGCCATTCACAGGAAAACTTTTAAACAAATGAGCAATGTCTAGTAATATTTGTTCAGTTTGATCAGGATCCCCAAACAAATCCACCTATTTTTCCATCTTATCAACTTTCCTCTTAACCAATAATTTTTCTTCAACCACTCCAACTTCCTTGGATTCTGCTTCAATCTTTTTGGCCAATGTAACCAATGAAACCAATTCTTCACTCTTCTGTTGCTCTTCAGCAACTTCATTCGAATACACTTTTACCAAATCCAGAATGGCTTCAGTTTCCACTACCTTCGGCAAAAGTTCACAAGCTGCACCAGAACACTCATCTCTCTCCTCCCTCAACTTTTCAGTCAGTTCCAATTTCTCTTCCCGGCCATTCACTAGCTCCTCACTAAGCTGTATCCGCCTCTGCGCTCGTGTCAATACAGCACTCACAATTTCTTTTTTCCTCTCACAATCATTCTCAATCTCTTTTAATAGTGCGGCTGTTTTATTTCCAAGGATATATGTCCCCTGATCCAATTCATTTCGGAGAACCACTGCTTTAGTGGTAACATGGCCCAATTCACAATCAATCTCAATTTCGGCCATCGGCAAACATGACCTCCGCTGGTTCAACAAATGCTGCACACACATATATTCTCCTGTCATACTTTCAGGTGAAACATATTTTTGACACACCACATCGACCGTTGCTCCAGTGTCTCGTAGAATAGGAATACTAGTCCCATTAATCGTTCCCGAAATCGTATATGGTGCCAATAAATCCTCATCAACTTTATTTTTAACATAATTCACAACTCCGAAACCATTTCTAGTTTTAAGCCTGGGGCAATCAGGTCTGAAGTGCGTTGAATCCCCACATTCGTAACAACGGAACTGTTTCCTTCTCTCAAAATTAGGATCGGGATTCCTTCCATCAAAATTAGGCTCAGGTTTCCTTCTATCAAAATTAGGATTAGGTTTTCTACCTTTAAAGTAATTTTCTTTTCCCCCTACATCCTGTGTAGTTTCATTTCTCTGGCTATTTCCCCTCCAGAATCTCGGTTGCCATGATTTCTTCTCATTTCCATCCTTATAACTCATCGAAGCTTTATTTCGAACACACCCTCTTACATCTTCAAACTCTTCAATCTTAGTCACAAAATCAACTGGCGAAATTATAGTTGTCCATTGATCCAAAAAACTCTCCTTAAATTCAGACGGTACCCTCTTTTTTATCTGATCCACAATCATCAAATCTTTTAATTGATCATACGTCTCTATCTTCAAACCATTCAACCAACCCTCTAGATAATTTTTTATTTCAAAGTAAAAATCATACCAAGTACCATCGGGTGATTTTTGAGTTTTCACAAAGTTCTGACGAAACTTTTCTGAACTCAATTTAAAACGTTGCAACAACAATGTCTTAACATACTTATATTCACTAGCATTTTCCACAGGTTCACGAGCTATCAATTGAGATATTTCAGATGGCAAAACACCAATTAATTGAGAAACCCACTTTTCAGGGGAAATCTTAAGAACCTTCTCTTGTCGTTCAAAAATAAACTAATATCATCCTCTTTCGCATCGAATTTCGGCATCAATTTCTGGATCTCCACTCTCGATTCAAAACCCATACTAGATTTAACCGAATCGTCAGGACTCTTGCTCTCCCTCAATTTCAATTCGAATCTCTGTTTTTCCAATTGAAAACTTCTTTCCTCCGACCCTTCCTTTTCCACCCTCTCTCTCTCCTTCTTCACTCTCTCCCTCTCCTCTGCCTCTTCTCGCCCTATTCTCTCATTTACAACTGACATAAACATTTCCTTTACAAACTCTTCCTCATAATTATCACTTTTCATAATTAAGTTACGCAAATCAATTATTCTCATGTCATCATCAACCACCTCTCCCAATTCCACTGCAAGAACTCTCATGTCCTCCTTTCGGCCTCTTCCAAAATACGCCATCTCAAAGTTCAATTTAAGCACTCTAGTGCGTAGTTCAGACACTTCCTCAGAGCCGCAGACACCCAACCAACTAACTAAATTTAATTTGATACTTTCAACCTATTTATTCAATGGAATGAATTTTACTAACTCAGTAACTAAATATATTCCCCACAATATCTTTCTATTAAACTTTCAAAACAGTTCAACACATCTATAAATTATTTTTATACATTTACAAATATATATCATGACATAACTGGACAACATAAATTTCAAACAGCAATATTACATTACTTCTCTAAAATCTACACCATCAACTTAAAATCAGATAAATTTCCAAAACTCAAAGTTCCAACTTCTAAAAATTAATTTTAAATTCAAGTTTCAAGGTTTAAACCAAACACATTAAATGCAAAATTACAATATCACTTTACTTTCAAAATACTGCATAAATGTTACCAATACCAGACTTTTAAACAAGTTTTCAATTTCTAAAATCACCAACTCTCTATCCTTATTTCAACCTCTATTCTTAGTTTAAGAATTTAAACCAGTTTGGCTTTGACACTATATACATTCCATAATTCAATTCACCAGTTTGGTGTAGCAATATACTGTCTTATACTCAGTTCAAGAACTTCAACCAGTTTGGTTTACACTACATACCTACAATAATTCAATTCACCAGTTTGGTGTAGCAATATACTGTCTTATACCCAGTTTAAGAACTTTAACCAGTTTGGTGTTGCAATATACTATCTTATACTCAGTTTAAGAACTTTAACCAGTTTGGTTTACACTATATACATACAATAATTCAATTCACCAGTTTGGTGTAGCAATATATCATCTTATACTCAGTTTAAGAAATTTAACCAGTTTGGTTTACACTATATACATACAATAATTCAATTCACCAGTTTGGTGTTGCAATATACTATCTTATACTCAGTTTAAGAACTTTAACCAGTTTGGTTTACACTATATACATACAATATTTCAATTCACCAGTTTAACACAAAACCCAAATATAAACTACTTAAATATAATCAAATAAAACCACTAAAACCAAAGGCATGCTGCGATGGATAAAAGGGAGAAATGACATACCTCTCATAAAACCCCTTCTGGTTTCACATGCACAAACACTAATCTCCGGTGGAACCTCCATTAAAACTTCTTAGACTGTAATGAGTTGACGAAATCCAGTGATCCAAGGCGATGATTAACATCTAGCACTTTATTTAGGCAGCGTTGATACACAAGTTAAAAAAACTGAACAATTTAAAAACATCTAAAACCACTACCATCCTCTGCAAAGCTCAGCGCACCAAAAATTCATACTTTTTTTCAAGCATATATTACACTTTTCTTTTTAACATCGTCCGTCCAACTCTCTCTGCATCTCCCAGCTTTCTCGGTTCACTTCTCTTTATTCGCCGACTAACATCTCTCACAGTCTCTTTACCTATCGAAAAAGTTATTTCGACTCGATTACACGGCGATCCACCTCCGAAGCTAGGCGGAAAAGTCATGGACAAAACTGGACAACTCCAGGCCAGCAACTCACAAGGCAGGCTAGGCCATAATTTCCTTCAGTCGTCACATTCTTTTCATTAGAAAAAATGTGATTCCTGAGCAAATTATTTGGGACAAATTAAAAAATCACTCTTTTTCAAAAACTTTTTCTATATCATTCAATGCTTTTATATACAATAAACATTTAAAAAAAAAATCGAAAAATACGGAAATTGTACTGGCAATCGAAACGCCACTACTATTTCCATATTTTAACGGAAATTTTTCATTTTTTCACAAAAATTTTCCGTTTTTTGCATATTTCTGCTTTAAAAAATCAATAAAATATAATTTTTCAAGGCCAAACTTACATCTATAAGATTTCCAATCATCACTTTTGAAGTACACGTTTACATCAAGGATAGAATTTCTTTATTTAATTCAAACTACAGTAAACAAACAATACTTACCCGCCGCAGGATACGAATCAGGGAATTATCCTCTTCCAGAACATCGTTTCGATCATTCAACCACGATTATACAAGATTGCATTTTCAAATACCGTTACTCATTTTAGATAGCTTTTGTGAAGCACGGACAAGATGTTAAACATGGAACGTATTTTCGGTAGAGATAGATTTTTTCTAATTGAGTGTAATTCTGAACATTTTACCCGTTTTCTTTCCATAATTTTGTATATTTGAGTTTTTAATTTTATGCTTTATAAAATATAAATTTTAGCCTTTAAACTATTACATGTATCAAAGAATATATTAAGAGTAATAAATGTTTCCTTTTGCAAGATTTTTTTTATAATCAGGCTGGTGAGATTATTGTGGATTATTGAAGTCTTTTGTAAAAAACTATACTATTTTAATCTCTGGAGTAAAACACAGTTATACATACAGGCTAAATACAGGTTATATACAGGGTTAAGGGGAATAGGGGATAATTCTGCCGCAGTTACCGGCATTTAACGCGTCTTTCTGATATCAGACCAGGGCGGCCGCCTGCCTAACCCAACCGGACAAGTCAATCTCTAAAGTAAATCTGACGAGATCTCAATATTCCGTTCCCAGGCCAGAGTGGCGAAACTCTTTAGTCATTATCTTTATTGTGTGGATTTATTGCTAGGTTTGCGAATTACCGTGGAATCTGGCCGCACCTCTTCTCGCTTCGATCGGGCATGTTATGGGAACTGGAAAACCACATCCATCCCATTTACACACACACACACACACACACACATGTATATATATATATTTTTTTTTCAATATTACCAACATATTTTTTTAAACATGTACTTTTTTAAATTTTTCAAATTATTTGTGTGATGATCTATTGTAAACTTCAATGAAAACAATTACTACATGGTATTAAAATAATTTTTATTTATTGATTATTATAATTTAGATAGACAAACGTCAAGTTTATAATAATTTCATTATTATATTTGAGATATGTTGATAGTTTGTGTATGAATCTGTTAAAGCGAATAGATTAAACATTATTAAAATAAAAAATTGATTTGCATTTTAAAACATCCTACAGAGGCTTAAAAAAATAACTTACGATAAATAATTCAAACATTATTTTAAATTCATAATAAAAAATAATCTGTAATATTTTCTTTTCAACTACCTTAAACTTAAATTGAAGTAATAAGATTTTAATTTTTTTAAATATAGTAAAAATATGTTAGCTTTTCATTTAAAAAAGAAAAGAAAAATATTATAGTGAGTTGTTTAAATTTATATACTATTAATGGCGAAATAAATTTGATTGGTTTTACTTGAAATATTACCAATAAACCAGTATTTAGCCGATATTGGGGAATCAATGGATATATTTTCAACATAGAGCCGCACTGTAAAAAAATTGCAGCAAAGAATCCGGTCATTGAACCGTTTTTATAGAAAACGGTTAAATAACCGTAAATTAACAGTATTCTGATCATAATATGGGCAATATTATGGGCAGAATAGCGTTAAATTATGGTTATGTAACCGTTTTCTATAAAAGGGATCGAATGACTGGATACTTTGCTGCAAATTTTTTACAGTGCATATTTAGCCAATATTGACGTTTCCTTTTGAAAAATGTTCAACTTAAAGCCAGTATTTGTGTAATTTTCTCTTTTCTTTAAAAATATTAGAAATGGAAAGCCAATATTGGTGTATTTGACACTAATGGCGTTCTGTGTGAAATATTTCCCGTATAAAGTTAATATTTATCTAATTTTGCATTTCATTGAAAATATTCCACTGTAGGACAATAATATACAACAATTAATTACTTCGCTTTACAAACACATTGACTATTTCTAAACATCATTTACGGAACTTGTACTGTTTTGAAAGCAATACAGAAAAATTTCCGTAAAATTTACGGAAAACTTACTGCACTTATATGGATTTATAATATCAAAATATCAATTATAGCAATTGTACTGTTTTCTTAGAAAAATTAAATTATTTCGTAAAATATTACGGAAAAAATTGTGTATGTTTGCGGATTTTTTTTACAGTGAATAATACCTGTATTAACATGAAGTATGTCTTCGTAGCAGTTCTATGTAGCAGAAACTACCTCTTGAATTCGTTTTGGCATTGGCTCTACTAATTTAGTGCACATATTTTTGACTTCATCATTGCAGAACCACACTTTTATACCATTCTTTATCACGCATTCATTGGTTGTATAGTTCATTTTACCCTTTTGCGGTCGTCAGCAGTCCTTTATTTATATTTTTCGGCCCATATTAAATGATTTTTCATCATTTTAGTATCTAAATAATGTTTTTCGTTGATTTTCTGGCTTTCCCTCCAGCTTCCAGAAGACTATGAGCTTCCAGAAGGCTATGGCGTACAGTCCAATTACTAACATCAAAGCAACTGGCCAGTAAATCACTTTGAAGGTCTGAGCTTGTTTTTGTTGGATTCATTTTACTATTTCTGATCAAAATTTTATCGGTAACTGGTGTTCTTTTCCGTTTATTTCTTTATTTACCTCTCTATTTTGGTGACAATGATCCATATGGATTATATCTCGTAAGAATCCTTGATATATTTGATTTGCCTTACACGGGATGCAAAAGCGACATCTCTCACTGTCAGAGAATAGTGATCCTTCTGAACAATTATTTTTGCACGCATCCTTGGTATAATATCTATTTTTAAATACATGAAAACAACACGTATCTCAAAGAGAGTCAAATTAATATCCACACTCTTACACACAAAAGCTCAAAACGGAAGTTGAAGCAGTGGCGCAGCCAAGGGGGGGGGGGTTGGGGGTTAACCCCCCCCCCCCCCAGAGCTAAAAAAATTACTATAATTACCGCTTATATGAATCAAAATTCCGCCATAGCGGAATCCGCCGCTTTGTTCAATCAAATTCTATCCATGAATGTGATTCAATTAAACGGCGAGAATTCTACTTAAGACTGTGAAAGCGCATATTTCATCCTTTTAAATTTTGAATTTTTAAAAAAATGTTCTAAGGAAGCATTTACTACATAAAAGTAATCATCATGCCAAATTCCAAGTTTCCACACCAATTGTATCACATAAATCACAATTTTAGAATGCTTCTTACTCTTGCATTCTTTTAAATTTCGAATTGAAAAAATAAATTCTGGGCGAGCATTTACGTTTCTTAAGTACCATCATATAAAATTTCAAAAGTCTAGCCCTAAAAGTTCTAAATATCTACCGTTCTATCGGTAGATAGAATCGTTCTATTATGATTTAGAACATTTTTAGAACGTTTTTTGCTCATTTCACTTTTTAAAATTTTGAATTTTTTAAAAACCGTTTTGAACGAGTGTTTATATCTTAAAAATAACCACTATATCAAACACCAAGCATTTATACCAACTGTATCACACAAATCGCAATTTTAGAACTTTTTTGTTCTTGCAACCTTTTACATTTCTAAATTTTAGAAAACTGTTCTGGATGATCATTTATATTTCTAGAGTAACAGCCGTGCCAAATTTCACATATCTAGCACAAACAATTCCTAATTAATTGTTTTTAGATCATTTTCAGACCGTTTTCCGCCCATTTCATCCTTTTAAATTTAGAATTTCTTTAGAAATCGTTCTTAGAGAGCATTTACATCCCAAAAGTTACCACCATGCCAAATTCCAAGCTTCTATACCAACTGTATCGCAATTTTAGAATATGTTTTTGCTCCTGCTAACTGTTCTGGGCTAGCATTTAAGTCTCTAAAGTAACAACTATGCCAAATTTCATGTTTCCAGCCTATGATATAGAATCATATATGTGGTGTCTAGTTCAAAATGTAAGTAATAGATGGCAGCACCACAGCAATCTACGGCAACTAAGGATATTAAGTTTTGTTTACTGTCATGTGTAGAATGTTCTGTTCCGTGTTGTTAGATGTACGTGTTTGTGTAGATGTACGTATTGTGATTTAAATTGTAAATTAAATGTGTTCAAACGTCCACCTCGAGTTATCCATTATGAAGTTGCTGCAATTACTTTAATTTAAGTACTTAATATATTATATTATGGCGACGCAGGTCAAGGTTTTTACCGGAATTAATTTAAGAAGAAATTCCACCTGATTCACAAAATGGCGAAGTTTCGTTTTTTACATCTACAATTGTATATGCTGCAGTAATATTTTGAAGGCGTACATCATTTCGAGGGTGGTAAGTGCTGACATTTTTTTTTCTTCTCTGAAATAAATAAAAGTTCATAATGTTTGCAAATTTCAAGGAATACAATGATTCCATTGAAACGTTCCAATCATACGTAAAGAGATTGGAACAGAGTTTTCTATTACATGATGTTGAAGAAAAAAAAAAGGTACCCGCAATTATTTCCTGTATGGGGCCAAAATTGTATAATTTGCTGTCAGATTTAACATTTCCGAAAAATCCTGAAGCATTAAAATACGACGAAATAGTTGAAATTCTGTTAAAGCACCTAAGCGTTTCTTATGCAAATATTACTAAAAATCTTAAATTGTATTTAATTAAAGAAGATAATTTCCCACTTTTATTTGGCAGAGACTGGGTAGCTGCATTTAATTTGTTCCCTACTAACTTTAAATCTGTGCATGTCAATGAAATTGCAAATTCTACGGATCAATTGAAAACATTATTAAATGATTTTTCTGATTTATTTTCGGATAAAGTTGGTGAAATAAAAGGTTTGAAAGCAGAACTTTATCTAGAAAAAGGTTCTACGCCCATATTTTGTAAGGCTAGAACAGTCACGTATGCTTTACGTAATGCAGTAAATGATGAAATTCAAAGGTTACAGGATGAGGGTATTATTAAACCTGTCACCAGTAGTAAGTGGGCAACTCCTATAGTTCCAGTGGTAAAACCAAATGGGAAAATTCGTTTATGCGGAGATTTTAAAGTTACAGTAAATAAATTTTTGAAGGTGGAAAAATATCCTTTACCTAGGGTAGAGGACATGTTAGCTACTTTAGGTGGTGGTTTACATTTTACGAAAATTGATTTAAATCAAGCTTATCTTCAGTTACCTGTAGACGAAAAATCACAAGAACTATTAACTATAAATACTCCAAAGGGCTTATTTCAATTTTTAAAGTTACCAATGGGTCTTACTAGCTCTCCAGCAATTTGGCAACGATCTATCGAACAAATATTAAGTGGTATTGATGGTGTCACTGTGTTCATTGATGATATTGGTGTTACAGGGGAAACGGATGAAATTCATTTAAAAAGACTAAAACAAGTCTTAGAAAGATTACGTGAATATAATATTAGGATAAATACAGATAAATCAATTTTTCTGGCTGACCATATTACATATTGTGGTTATAAAATTGATAAGCAAGGTATTCATAAAACGCAAGATAAAATTGAAGCTATTGTGAATGCTCCTAGACCAATTAATGTGTCACAAGTTAAAGCTTTTTTAGGCTTAGTCACATATTATTCTAAATTTGTACCAAATTTATCTACAATTGCCCATCCTTTAAATCACTTGCTCAAAAAGAATGTAAAATTTATTTGGTCTCCTGTTTGTGAACAAGCATTTAAAGATATAAAAAAGGAAATTATTTCAGAAAGAGTTCTTACTCATTTCAACCCTAAATTGCCTTTAGTATTAGCAACAGATGCTTCTCCATATGGTATCTCTGCAGTTCTTTCGCATGTGATGCCAGATAACGTGGAAAAACCAATTGGTTTTGTGTCCAGAACGCTTACGAATGCAGAAAAAAAGTATAGCCAGGTGGATAAGGAAGCTCTAGCTATTATCTTTGGTGTAAAGAAATTTTTTCAATATTTATATGGTAATAGGTTTACTTTATTTACAGATAGCAAACCACTCGTGTCCATATTTTCTCCAAATAAAAGTATCCCTGTTCTTTCAGCTGCTCGGATGCAAAGATATGCATTATACTTACAAGCGTTTAAATATGATATTCGGTATAAGAAAACATCCGAACATGGAAATGTCGATGCTCTTTCACGACTTCCATTACGTAGTGAAGATTTACCCCCACAATTAAATTCAAGTAATGTAATTGATGAATCTGAATTTTTTCAAATTAACCAAATTTCTACATTGCCTCTAAACGCCAAATCAATTGCTGTAGCTACAAAATCTGATCCTTTATTACGTCAACTTTTTCATCATCTAATTTCTGGTTCTCCAATTCCTAAAAATTTACTTTTTGGTGGCAAACAAGAAGAATTTACTCTTCAACATAGTTGCATTTTAAAAGGATGTAGAGTAATTATCCCAGAAGTTCACCGTAAACAAATTTTACATGATTTGCACTATGGACATTTTGGTATAGTGAAAATGAAGTCCTTAGCTCGCAGTTTTGTTTGGTGGCCAGGAATTGACCAAGATATTGAAGATCTTGCACGAAATTGCACTACTTGTGTCAATTTAAAAAATAATCCTCCTAAGGTAGATACTCATCATTGGGAATGGCCTACAGCTCCATGGCAAAGAATTCATATAGATTATTTTGGTCCTGTGATGGGTAAAATGCTTTTGCTGGTGGTTGATGCTCATAGCAAATGGCCTGAAGTTTTTATTGTCCCTAATACAACTTCAGAACATACAATTACTTGTCTTTCTTCTCTTTTTGCAAGATACGGGTATCCTATATCTCTGGTATCAGATAACGCAAAACAATTTACTTCTGAAGAATTTGAGACATTTTTGAAGAATCATGGGGTTAAACATAGGTTTAGTGCTCCATACCATCCAGCTACAAATGGGCAGGCAGAGAGATATGTGCAGATTCTTAAAAAAGGGTTAAAAGCCTTATCTTCAGAATCTGGTACATTGCAGATGAAAATAAATAACTTTCTTTTACAGTATAGGAAGATGCCTCATGTTACTACGGGGGAAAGTCCTGCATCTCTATTTCTCAATAGAAATATAAGAACGAAAATAGATTTGATACTTCCAAGTGTTACAAATTTTGTGCATGATAAACAAAATGCGAAAAAGGCCAATTCTAAAGTAAAAGAATTTCAAATCAACCAGAAAGTGGCTGTAAGAAATTACACTCCAGAAGCCAAGTGGAAAATTGGTCGCATTATTGCAAGAGAGGGCAAGTTGCATTATAGAATTCAAGTTGGTTCGAATATTTGGAAAAGGCATGTTGATCAGATAAATAATGTCAGTTCGAAGATACATCTAAATAATGATTCAAATTCTGAAGAAAGTGGTACAGAAAGTCACAAAAGTGATTCTCAGCTAATGCCTCCTAGTGTCTCAGATCTTCGACCAGCTGACTCTGTTGTTCCATCTACTCCAAATCCTGAACCAGCTGACTCTGTTGTCCCAGCTCCTCCAAATCCTAAACCAGATGACTGTGTCCTCCCAAATACTCCAAGTCCTGCTCCAGTCGACTCTAAAG
The DNA here is from genome assembly GCA_963931845.1 of Maratus michaelseni. NCBI lineage: Eukaryota > Metazoa > Arthropoda > Arachnida > Araneae > Salticidae > Maratus > Maratus michaelseni. Next base: position 226,102,333 of record OZ007596.1, read on the forward strand.
TGAAATCCATGGTGCCCAATACTTCTAGTGATCATGCTACAGATACTGTAAATACTAACTCTTCTTTTTCCCAACAGGTACCTAGAAGATCCACCAGGAAAAGAAAATCTCCCACGAAATATCCAGAGTAAGGAGGGGAGAGTCTGTGGTGTCTAGTTCAAAATGTAAGTAATAGATGGCAGCACCACAGCAATCTACGGCAACTAAGGATATTAAGTTTTGTTTACTGTCATGTGTAGAATGTTCTGTTCCGTGTTGTTAGATGTACGTGTTTGTGTAGATGTACGTATTGTGATTTAAATTGTAAATTAAATGTGTTCAAACGTCCACCTCGAGTTATCCATTATGAAGTTGCTGCAATTACTTTAATTTAAGTACTTAATATATTATAATATATATTTTGTTTTATTCTAAAATTTGATTTTTCTATCTTAAAGTTTCTCTATGTGAATTAATGTCTGCATTCAAAATCTTTTTATTCTTTAATCTCAAAAGTAATCATTTCTTCCTAGCTAAAAATTTTCCCAGATTTTTCATTGTAACAGTAAAAGTACGTTACTTCTCTGTGGTTTCAATTCGTTATTTTAATGTACTGCAGATGACTTTAACATTTGCTGTTTTGTCTTTTTTCGTATCTTGTGTTAAATGCAGGCGCCGTTTTCATAAATTGATTCCTGCATGAGATATGCAATATCAACATTTTTGTGTTCGCTGCTAATACATGTCTGGCTTTCTCAAAAAAAAAAAAAAAAAAAAAAAAAACCTCGAGTGCCAGGTGAGAAAATGTAGTGTTTGGCATATTTTCATTTATGTGTTGGTGAAAATATATCTGAAAAATTAGATCAGATCTTCTCTAACTGTTGAACAAGAAGGTCGATTATTTAGAGGCGTAAAGAGGACCACCCTCGACCTTTCCAGATGTGTCGATGTGTCCGGAAATAAAGAAAAGTTTTCACGTGATTATGCGTCTTTGATTGTACTGGTTTTTTGTTTGCTGTGGACTGTTTCCTATCAGGAGGGGAACCTAGGGTTATTTCGATGAACGTAAATGCCCCAAAAATTACGATCACTTTCATCTCCGATTTTGACAGCGAAATTCTCCATACAGCCCTAACTGCACAAATAAATGGTAATTTAGAACGTTTACTGCTCCTTTCGCCTTTTTAAATTTCGAACTTTTTAGAAACCATTTTTAGTGAGCATTTACATCTTTTTAAAGTAACCGCGAGATTAAATTTCAAATTGCTAGAATCAACAATATCGTAGAAACCGCAATTTTAGAATGATTTTTGTTCTTACACCCCTTTGGAAATTGTTGTACCGAAAAAATTGTTTGGAAATTGTTGTACAAAATATAGCCAATGTTAGAGAGGAGATGGTTACCAGAATTTTGACACCATTATTAAGGTTCCATACTTAAAAAGTAAAAACTGAACTATTATAAGATCACTCATGTGTCTTATTTTTCTGGTGCTCAGCGGGGAGTTGAGGGTTATCGACGCAGAATCATCTAAGGATTGTTGGTAATAATTTTCAATGTGTCTGTAATTATCTGAGATATTAATTAAAAACCCATCTAGAAAACAACGGCATGGATCAAAACATTGTTGCTACTTTGTGACCTCCTTTTGAAGCGTGCTTGGCACAATGCTAAGATTAAACTTTGTATAAGATCTTTGCTTTAGGTAAGACGAATCATAGTGAGAGTCAACATTTTTCATTTCCAACTGAATTCAATTATTGAAGGCAAACATTGAAAAATAATTCGTAGAATAATTCCAAGACATTAAAAGTCATTAATTTTGAGACAACAATAGCTTATAATTCAATATGTAATTCATTTATAATGAAAAACTGTTCGATAACAAATCACTTGAATTATCATGCCTGCATATGTTTTCATTTTTGAAAATGAATCGGAAAGTTTCGCGTTGTTCAGAATACTTAATTTTAATGCTTTAAAATTGTCTACTATTACGTCAAATATGATTGACAAGTAACTTTTCGTGTGAAACTCAGCGACTGTACTGTATATAAAATTATTTGCTGTACTGTACTCTTCCATCTTAAAGTTTGCCCCTCATCATTTTTAAACACTTTATAAATCTAATCTAGTTTTGTGTTATTTCATTGGTGCATTTTATAGTTTGTAACTCTAATGTTGTTTAAATGAATCATAACCAACTTAATTGCGGAGAAAAGCATTATGATTTCATTCATTTAAAAGACTGATTCCATTAACCAGTGATTCATATAACCGGCGACCACCTTTATCAGAAACTCAAAACCCCCCCTAGAACCAAATTCTGACTGCGCCACTGAGTTGAAGCGACTATTTACAGTTTAAAATTAGTCAAACCACATTCTTACTGTTAAGTTTTAAAAGTTACACTACCTCAGACAGATAAAAATATTTGTGTCGGTTTAAGATATTAACTAGCAACCGCATTACAATTCTGATAAAAAATCTTGTCCAAATTAATTTGCACACTATTTAAAATCGAAATTTTGTTTTCTGTTATACTTATTTCATGCGTATTCGCGAGAGATAATGTCATTTTTTCTAAAAACTGAAAGCAATGAATTATCATAAACACTTCACCGTTCTAAATTTTTCCTCGATACATTTAATCCTTTAAACGTATATGCACATTCGTTTTTAGTTAAATAATATAGTGGTTCATACGTTGTTACGACAATTCTGGTTTCAGACTTAAAAATCATAGTTTTGAGAAAATCGCTTTTAAAGTTTTGCACCTAGCACCTATTCTTTGCTAATGAACTGTGCAGCAAAATAGCTATATCTAAATTTTTGAAAACGGTTTCAAGGAAATATTTGTGAAATGTCAGATATTTAAAAAATGCAAGACAAAATTTATTTTTTGAAGCCGAAATACTCCCATGCCCCCTTAAGGCAGACAGCTGTATATTTCTTTCAAAAATAGTCATCCATCACATAGTGTTTTAGAGAAATACATGAAAAATACTAATATGTTACTATCACCTATCCCCAAAGTAAAAGATTGGTTGATGAAATTTTTGACTATGTTGTTAACAAGGACCGGGATATTTTCCTTGTATGGCCATTCTAACATATTTTTTTAGACTCACATAAAGTATTATTGTATATTACCATTAAATGCTATGATTTTGGGAATAATTTATAAAATATTTGATATTGTATCCGTGGATTATGGGTGCAATGGTGTCATTACAGTGTTGAAAAGTGTAGCAAAACAGTGTATTATAATACAGCTACAGTGCAGCAAAACACTAAAGTTTGCTACAGGGTGGAAAAACACTACGCCGTTGTGGTAAAGGACCTTTACCACATTGGGTAACGGTACTTTTATTGTAAAGGCTAAGCGAAAGTATGTATATATGTTGTATGCGTTGTAAGATATACGAAAGTTGCAAGCTGTGTCAGTTAAGTAAGATGGATAGAGGAAAGATATATATCTGTATATGTATATGTATGGAAGTATGGAAGTAATTTTTTAAGTGTTAATTTAAGTTAATTCTGTAAGACATATCTAGTAAAGTGTAAGGTAAAGCTAGGAGAGTCTGCGCACAATTCAAAACAATAACAATAAAAAATCTAAATATTTATTTTTTGCTAAACTATCCGTGAATAATTTTGACTTCATTTGTTTTTTATCTATTTCCATTGCTATTTTGTTGTTATGTTGCAATTTAATAGAATAGTTTAATAAAACCAAGAAAGTTATTTTGCGCAATCTGTCCTTACAGGGTTGGTGTGATTGCGCACATGGGTTGGAGAGATTGTTACTAATAATAACTACAATTAAATTGTTAACAATAATAATTACACTTAAATGACACTGTTGTAAGGTTTTTGTGAACAAATATTGTTGTATTAGGAGTGAATATTTCAACCTAATGATTAAAGAATCAGAAAAAAAAATAATTTAAAAACGATAAAAAATATTTAATTAAAGGGGAAAAAAATTAAAGAATCAGAAAAAGCAAGTGCAGATAAGGTTACAAAATAACATTAAGTTACTTGATAACACGTTTAACTGAAAATTAGTCCATTTTCATTTTTCATTTTTTTATGCAAATTTACCAATAAGCTGCGTAATCTCTCCTAGCATGGAAACTAATGGGAACAATGCGCCATCTCTCCTAACTAGCAGATGCGCAAATTCTCCAATTTTGGTAGGAGGGATTGCGCGGCCTTGTATTTAAACATTTCTGATACCAAAGCGAACCGTTAATGTTCACATTGTTAGACTAGATTAGTAGCTTATGAGAAATCGTTAAAATTTAAAATATTTTGTACTACTGACATTGTATAGAAATTCTGATGAATAGCTATGAAAATTCAAGCACTTACTTTGGGAAAACAAAACAAAATAGAAATGTTTTATCTTAGACGCTCAAAACAATCAACGTGCACTTTCAAGTAGACACTCAATTACTGCTGTTGTACAACTATACCTGGAGTCGCTGCACGCTCACTCTACTCCTTCCCCCCGAACTTCTATGTGCGCAATCTCTCCGACCGCGCCATGTCTCATGGCTTTACCTTATGTAAGAATGTAAAATAGATAGATGTAAGATGCATGTATTTAAGAAAGGATTTATGGAAATATGAAGGTAATGTATTGAGTTATTAATACGAATAAGTTTTTTAAATATTTATCATTGTTAGCCTCATATCTTCCTCGACCAGATAATACGTAAGTGATACATTTAATATCTAAATATCAAAGAATGAATTTTTAATTCAAAGTTTCGTTTTTAACAGTTTGAAACATATTTGAAAACTGTTTAGAAATTATTTTTGTCTGTCTGTTAGCCATCTGTTTATTCGTGCTATACTAAACGTAACTAAACTAAATCACGTAAATATACTAAAATATACTAGGGTTGCCATGAAAATTTTATATGTTATTGAGGTTTATCATAGAATGCTTGATATTGAAAATTATGTGTGTAGCATTTATAGTTTGTTTACAGGAACACACAAATAATCCGTTACATTATTGTCTATGGGGAAAATTGCTTGCGGTGTATTTTATTACTGTTACGATGAGATTGATATGCATCACTCATATAGACTACATCATGCTTTCTCAGGAGTATAGAATGAAAAGCATTTATAGCTTATTTAAAGGGATGCACAAAATAATTCCATTACATTAAGATCAATAAAGAAAAATCGTTTGCGGTGAATATTAATGATGTATTGATACTTCAAACACAATAGAACCACTGACGTGCGCTACGGAATGTTTTCTGTAGATTATGGTGTGCATAACATTTATCGTTCATTTACAGAGACACACAAAAGAATTCGGTTACAGGATTAAGATCGATAATTGTTAAAAGTGCATTTTCCACTATGGTATGCATTTTTAAATTTATCTAATTTTGAGTGTATTAAGTGGTGTGTATAAATTCTACAGATCGCATACAGAGCTACCCAAAATAATTTACACACATGACCGGACATGTACAGCCATTGCTGAAAAGAGATTTGAGTTTATTTTTTTTAAGTTACTTATTTAGACATTTCATTTAATTCTACTATAACAGGAAATTTCTTAATAATATTCTGTTAATGTTAGAAAGTGTTCCATTGTCTATGCTTGATGCATAATTTTTCGTTCTTGTTCTTTGATTTTTATTATTATTATTATTATTATTATTATTATTATTATACTTTTATTCAGACAAAAAAAAATGGTGTCAAATACTTTTATAGTTATTTGAAATAAATGAGAAAAGAAAGAAGTTGCACAATTTTCTTATTAAATTGGCAAAAAAATGTAGTAAATAGTTCGTCGAGAATCGATTAGCGAACAATTTCCATAACAAAATTTTCTTTGTAAAAAATGATGACTTTGTTGTGTAAGAAAAGAAAAAAAATCGTAACTTGTGAAATAATTTACAATGGTATGCATGATTTCGACTTATGATTTCAATTCTTTGTTTTATCTATGTTCTGACTTCAATTACATTTAAAAGTTTTTTGACAAGTAGCTGTTCGATTACTTTTCATCTTTTTCTAGTAAAATTCTTCAAGTTCTGCTGAAATGAAGATATAATTGAATAAAAATTAAGTATCAAGGTAAATTTGTTCATGAAAAAATTCTATTTGGCTTTTCAAATGCAAAAGATTTCAATTGCGATTCTTAAAGAAAATAATCCTGATTCGCATTCTCATTCTTAATTTGGGGCGTTTAGAACCAAAATGAATCAAATTGTTTTTTTTTTTTTGTTTTTTTTTTCTTTATTATTCAATCAAGGTTCAGAGGTTTTTTTTGTTTTATAGAGAATGAATTCAAACATGTTTTTGTGCGGTGGATATAAGGTCCGCTTACAAAAAAACGCTCATAAAACTATTCCAAAACTTTACAATTAGCTATAACATATATTTTTTCGCAACATATTAAAAATATATTCGATGGGTGAGCCTCACGATGTAGCTAGAAATTGCTTTTTATAACAAGATAAAAAGTTATCTACATATGGAACATTTTAAAATATTTTCTTTACGTATTTTAGACATGCAAAATTTTTCCAAAATGTACATATTTAAACATTATTCTTTGTACTCAAGAACGCTCATCCTCTTGTGATGAACTTGTTCAAATCGCCTTTGCTACTTGCAGTATTAGACTGGACTTTTTAATAATTTATCTTTATTAAACGCGAAAAATTGTTTAAACACATAGCCTTCGTAACCCGATTTGCATTTTTTTGCCATTGCACAGAGGTGTACTCGTATTATGTATTTTTATGGGCATTTTCTCCCCCATATATCGCATAAAAAGATCGCACAAAAAAGATTGCGCAAAAAAACCGCACAAAAAATCGCATAAAAATGGCACAAAAAATCGCACAAAATATCGCACAAAAACAGGTTTAACTGTAATTTGTTCGATTTGCAAACAAATAATGTCCTATGTAAGCAATAAATAGCGCTAGACTCTTATCATTCTGAATGAAATGCGAAGCCTATTAATTTTACAACCGTATATCGCTCGGTAATGTTTTAGACTTGATCCACTTTCATACTAAACGCTTTTCTATTGAAACGCACCAGTATGTAGATAAATTTAAACGTGTTTATTACATTCAAATTTTAACTTATAGATTTGATGTAAAAAGCGAAAATATTTGACAAGTTAAGGATATTATTATTACTTCACTTTTATTTTAAGTGAAATAAAAGTGAAATTTTATTTATATAACGATAATTTAGTTCTGGAAAATTGAAAAGGTGCAACTTAATAGGTGATCGATAAATGGGAAATTTAAATTTCACATTTGATTATTTTATTTGCTACACCAAATAATATAAACTGAATTTTCCCTTCCAATGTACACTGTCAGAAAAAATTCCGTCAATTTACGGAAAAAGGACTGGCAGCAAAGTTGCCGGTATGTTTCCATTTTTTGAGGAAAGTTCCGTCTTTGTAGTCCGTAAATTTCGTAAATGGCGTGATACAGACGCGAAGGAGTTGAAGCGCAAGCGTGGCGATCAAAAATACTGCAATCCCATTGGATGATATATTGTTACAGTAATAATTCCGTATTTGAAACTCTGTAATTTTAAAATGGCAACAGAAAATACGGGAGAGATTCCATTTTTCTAACAAAACGGAAAATTTCTGATCAAAATTCACGGAATTCAACCTGTCAATAAACGAAAATTTTTAACAGTGTAGTATGATACATTATAGAGATTAAATCTATGATATTTTAAATATGAAAGTCTATGATGTAACAAAAATAGATAAAGAAATAAAAAAAAATAAGAATTACATTATAAAATATACTTCTTTAAATTTAAGAATTTTAAATTTTATATTGTTATTTTCTATTACATGTAATTGATTTTTTGTCTGCTAATGAATCATCCCTGATTTGATGTGTAAATTCATTTATGGTTTTAAAAATAAATTCTCAACTTTAGCACTGTGTTTATTAATTCATTTATTCTTCTGTTAGCAGCGCGATACACTTCAAAACATAAAACATTAACTTTAAAAGTTAAAACTCTTTATATTCTAAAGAATAACATACGTACTAAATATCACCATGTGCAAGCAGGTGCAAATGTTTTTATGTCAATATAAACATTCAAACTTACAATTCAAAAGTTAGTCAACCAAAAGACAGTATAAAATATATTTTTATAAATTTAATAATAAAGAAAATTCCTTTTATTTAATCTGTGCTGATAAACAAATCATCAAACCAAATATATTTTTTTAAATATTAATCGCGAAAAGTAACGCAATGAACAATAGTAAATTACTAACTGAATAGACAATACTTACTGTCTGATGCTGTTGGATAAAGTTTGTTTACATGAATTATTATTTTGAAAAAGTGTATCTATACTAATATTATAAAGGAGTAAATCTTGTTTGTTTGTTTGTAGGGGGTAATCTCTGGAACTACCGAACCGATTTCAAAAGTGACGGTGACAACCCCTGCTCCAACATAGGCTATATTTTATGTCGGTGCCACTAACCCCAGGGGGTGCAGGAGCAAAAAACGTTCTAAAATTGCGATTTTTCAGTTATCACACTGGCTGTCAAGCCCTGAGAGCTTGGCAGCCGGTTCTGTATGTATGTATGTATGTACGTACGTAATGCGATAACTCTTCATAGAAATATCCGTTTTCCTTCAAATTTTGTTTATAGGTTCACTGTGTTAAGGCGCTTCCCTGATTAGTTTTCGGGATTGATTGGTTAAGTATAAAAGGGGGGGAACAAGGGGCTAATTCCCCCCCCCCTTAATTTATATAAATGGGTTTTTCATGCAGAATTATTCCGTTTTCCTTCAAATTTTCTTTATAGGTTCACTGAGTTAAGGCGCTTCCCTGATTAGTTTTCGGGATTGATTGGTCAAGTATAAAGGGGGGGAACAAGGGTCTAATTCCCCCCTTAATTTATATAAATGGGTTTTTCATGCAGAATTATTCCGTTTCCCTTCAAATTTTGTTTATAGGTTCACTGAGTTAAGGCGCTTCCCTGATTAGTTTACGGGTTTGATTAGTTAAGTATAAAGGGGGGGGATCGGGGGGGGCTAATCCCCCCCTTAATTTATATAAATGGGTTTTTCATGCAGAATTATTCCGTTTTCCTTCAAATTTTGTTTATAGGTTCATTGGGTTAAGACGCTTCCCTGATTACTTTTCGGGCTTGATTGGTTAAGTATAAAGGGGGGGAACAAGGGGCTAATTTCCCCCCCCCCTTAATTTATATAAATGGGTTTTTCATGCAGAATTATTCCGTTTTCCTTCAAATTTTGTTTATAGGTTCACTGTGTTAAGGCGCTTCCATGATTAGTTTTCGGGATTGATTAGTTAATATAAAGAGGGGGGGATCGGGGACCTAATTCCCCCCCTTAATTTATATAAATGGGTTTTTCATTCCAGAATTATTCCGTTTTCCTTCAAATTTTGTTTATAGGTTCATTGGGTTAAGACGCTTCCCTGATTACTTTTCGGGATTGATTGGTTAAGTATAAAGGGGGGAACGGGGGGCTAATCCCCGCCTTAATTTATATAAATGGGTTTTTCATGCAGAATCATTCCGTTTTCCTTCAAATTTTGTTTATAGGTTCACTGTGTTAAGGCGCTTGCATGATAATTTTCGGGATTGATTGGCTGACTATAAAGGGGGGGAACGGGGGGGGGCTAATCCCCCCCTTAATTTATATAAATGGGTTTTTCATGCAGAATTATTCCGTTTTCCTTCAAATTTTGTTTATAGGTTCACTGAGTTAAGGCGCTTCCCTGATTAGTTTTCGGGATTGATTAGTTAAGTATAAAGGGGGGGGGGATCGGGGGGCTAATCCCCCCTTAATTTATATAAATGGGTTTTTCATGCAGAATTATTCCGTTTTCCTTCAAATTTTGTTTATAGGTTCACTGTGTTAAGGCGTTTCCCTGATTAGTTTTCGGGATTGATTGGTTAAGTATAAAAGGGGGGAACGGGGGGATAATCCCCCCCTTAATTTAAATAAATGGGTTTTTCATGCAGAATTATTCTATTTGCTTCAAAATTTGTTTATAGATTCATTGGGTTAAGACGCTTCCCTGATTAGTTTTCGGGATTGATTGATTAAGTATAAAGGGGGGGAACGGGGGGCTAATACACCCCTTAATTTATGTAAATGGGTTTTTCATGCAGAATTATCCCATTTCATTCAAATTTTATTTATATGTTCAGTGTGTTAAGGCGCATCTCTGATTAGTTTTCGGGATTGATTGGTTAAGTATAAAGGGGGGGAACAAGGGGCTAATTCCCCCTTATCTATACTAATATATAAAGTAGTAAAGATTGTTTGTTTGTTTGTTTGTTTGTTTGTAGGGGGTAATCTCTGGAACCACTGAAGCGATTTTAAAAGTAATGGTGGCAAATTAATGGTGACAATCCCTGCTCCAACATAGGCTATATTTTATGTCGGTGCCACCACCCCCAGGGACGTGCAGGAGCGAAAAACGTTCTAAAATTTCGATTTTTTGTGTACTGAAGGAGATAGAAGTATCAAATTTGGTATGGTAGTTACTTATAAGATGTAAATGCTCTCTAAGAACAAATTATAAAAACATTCGCAATTTAAAAGGGTGAGATGAGGAAAAAGCGTTCTAAAAACATTCTAAATTACAATTTCTATGGAATCTCTGAAACTACAGAACAGATTTCAAAAGTGATGGTGGCAAATGGACAGTCCCTGCTCCAACATATGCTAAATTTTTTGTCGGTGCCACTGCCCGCAGAGGGTGTAGGAGCGAAAAACGTTCCAAAATTATGATATTTTCAATAATGAAGGAGTTAGGAACTTAACATTTTGTATGGTCGTTACTTACAAGATTTAAATGCTCTATAAGAACAAAATCTAAAAAAATTCGAAATTTAAAAGGCTGAAATAAGCAAAAAATTTTCTAAAAACATTCTAAATTACAATTTGTATGGAATGTCTGGAACTACTAAAGCGATTTCAAAAGTGATGGTGGCAAATGGATGGTGACAATCCCTGCTCCAACATAGGCTATATTTTATGTCGGTGCCACTACCCCGAGGGGGGTGCAGAAGCTAAAAACGTTCTAAAATTGCGATTTTTGCGATGCTGAAGGAGCTAGAAACTTCAAGTTCGGCATGATTGTTATTTATAAGATCTAAATGCGCTCTAAGAACAATTTCTAAAGAAAAATGATCTAATGATTCTGCGATTTTTCAACTATTGAATTCTTAAAATTACCAAATTTCACAATAGAGTACCTTAGCGAAACCTTCACGCGTAAAAAGATAATGATAAGGGCGACGTGTCCTGACGTGTATATTGACTATAGCACGAGTCACAAATCATAGTATCCTTATTATTCTGTTAAAATATAAAAGTGAATTATGAAATGTCAATATTTTGTTTGATTAAAGGTTCGTTAAGAGAAATTGACCAGCGTAGCGGGCGTAGCTTGCTAGTATATTATAATTCATTGATGCTTTTTAACGAAAACTAAATACTAAGTAGACCAGTGGTTCTTAAACTTTTAGATATCACGGACCTCTTTTTGTTATTTCCTCTATCTTCGCAGACCCCCTAGTATTTAAGACGGAAAATTCTGATGTTTTATAGAATATTAAATAAATGAAATATTAACTAATAGAAATACAGCAAAACCTGCTAAGACGGAGCGTGTGGGAAATTTGGAATATGAAATTTGGAAGATTTCTCGTAGGTTCTACATTAAAAAAAAAAAGTAAATACACTGAATGTGTATATTCCATGGACCTCCTGAAGATGCATTGCCCTGAAGACTCTTAGGGTCACGGACTACATTTTAAAAGCCATTGATGGATACAAAAAAAGGTATTTATTCATGTTTCAGTCGACCATTTTTGGTCAACAAAATCTCAAATAAATATGCTTTTGTGCCAAAAATGGACAGGCGTGACGTCACATTAATTCAACGTCATTGAAGTAACTGACATATAACAAACACATATAAGTAACAGATATGACATATAAAAAATATATAAATATAGGATAAGAATTAAAAGTATCGGTTAAACAAATTCATCATAATTTGCATCAATCATTTCGGCTGTTAAAAACCTCTAATGTTATTCAAATAGCAATAAAATACTCATTTTTTTATGAAATCGTCCATACATAAACTACCTTAAATACTACTATACCTTTGACTACATACGACTGGACATTGTTTGAATAATAACAGTTATCAGAATGAAATCTATCTAAAGATGAATGTCTTTTCCGAAGGTAAATAAAAAAATTTGAGTTATAAAAGTTGTTTATGTGAGAGTATGTATAATAACAGAAAACGCCAGGGTTAAAACTACCTTTGACTACATACGACTGGACGTTGTTTGAATAATAATAGTTATCAGAATGAAATTTATCTAAAGATGAATGTCTTTTCTGAAGGTAAATAAAAATTTTTGAGTTAGAAAAGGTGTTTATGTGAGAGTATGTATAATAACAGAAAACGCCAGGGCTATAGTAAGTTAGTTTAAGGAAACTTCGATGTGGTTAACACATGAGACTCTACGGTTTTAATACTGTGCAATCGAAATTGCAACATAGAATAACTGTAGCATTGGACTTCACTCGTGTTTAAATAGCAAACAATACCACCTGTTCGGCGAATGGAAAGGTAGGATTGAGTTTTGGCACTAAAAAACACTGTTTTTTGAGAAATGAAACCTGTTTCTCTGTATATAACATAAAATTCCGTTTGCATGACCATCAACCCACTAGTCAGAAGCATGCTTCCACCAGGAAAAATGACGTTGTATTTGAAGGGAAAATTGTATTAATATTCGTAAAATTAAAACACTTTAAAACGACAGCGTAATGATGCCTTAATCTCGGTATGACGAAATGATTCTGGGGGAGGCATGGCGTTATTCTCAAAGGAAAAAGTGCATTTTTATTCATGAAAATAAACTAATTTACTACTATTGTGTCAGTATGGTATGGTATTTTCTTACCGTTATTTCTGTACCTGCAATCAGCTATTTTATCATGTATATTTAGTAAGTGAATTAGAAAAAGAGGAAATTTATAATGTAGTGTCTAAGAGAATTTGTTGAATCGTAGAAACTAATATAATAAAATTTTATGTTATGTTTAGCACTTATTTTCACTTTAAAGTATGTTTCTGGGGGTTGGTAACAGCATGCAGGGGACAGAGCTCCCTTGAGAAATAAAATTAAAAATTTTCATACTACATCCAATGGTTAGAGTATCACAGTTGAGATTTTTTTTTTCCAACAGAGCGAAAAATGGCGGGACCTGGACTCGATCCTGGGTGCTTTGGCTTGCCGTGCCAACGCTTTTCCTACTGAGCTATCCCAATGACATCCTGGCTAGCATATTTCCCTCTTATTTGCTGGACAAGGCTGCGAACTGCAGCGCTAATTTCATTCATCCGAGCTATAACTATAGCATTTTACATGATAATTTCATACTAATTATTAAAACAGAACCTCTGTGCGTTGGATACACTATTAAAAAAAGACGAATATTTCTTAATCTGTGAAAAAATAACATAACTACGAACGAAATATGCAGTAACCTCCTCCGAGTTATCCACGATTTCGAAAATCTTTCTTTATCTTTAGAACCTCAGAAACCAATATACTTTTCAGATTTAAAGAAGCATTCACATAAACAAAGTTTTTTTTGCTGCTGTTGATTTTCGTAAATGTTTCCGAGTAGTTTTTATGGTGTATTAGTCAGTTTCTAAAAACAGGATATCAGGTTTTAGAATGTATGCCCTCCGTGATGGCAACGCCCCATGTGGCGAAATTTGAATTTGTTAAATGTGTCTCGGAAACTATGAAAACAACCAAAAGAATATTCATTAAAAAATTCTAGATCCTCCTCGGTTTAGTATGAAATGATGTGTTACATGTGTAATTAACTTTATTAGAAGACTTGAAATATGAATTTTTTCATAACAAAATTTCGGCTTAAATACGTCAATAATCGTTTTTAGAGATGTGACATAAAAAGAGAGATGCATAGGTATTAGGCTGTATCAAAAGTATTTTCGTTTTTTGAATGCTTTTAAACCAAAGCCAGCAGCTGGTAATTTATCACCCCTGTTGTTGAACATAAATGTTATTAAAGAAAATACATGTCCCTCTATATTCTATAATCATACAGGCTTCTTTCTTTAATTTTAAGGTTCCGTAAAGAGTGATACAATATTGATATTTTATGCATCTTAAGGCATAATTTTAAACTAGGCCTTAAAATCAATGAAGTTCTCTTCAAAACTCGTGAAATTGAAGGCTAGGACAAGAGTCCGGGCAGTTCAAAACAAATCCAAACATAAGGAAGGGGAACTCAGCTTTGAAATCAAAACCAGAAGTGACAGGTGAATTTTAACCAGTTGAAGAGCAAAAAGAGGAGAATTCATGCTCCACAATCAAATTTGGTACTAAAAATTTACAAAACTACATATTAAACAATTATTAATGTTTGAATGTGCAGATTTGTTAATTTTTAGCATTAAAATTGATTGTGGAGCATGGATTCTCCTCTTTTTTTTCTTCAACTGGTCAAAATTCCCCTGTCACTTCTGGTTTTGATTTCAAGGTTTTGATTCTCCTTCCTTAAAACGTTTAGATTTGTTTTGAACTATCCTGGCACTACTGTAGTTTTAGCCTCCAGTTTTGAAGAGAGCTTCATTAGTTTTAAGACCTAGTTTCAAATCATGCCTTAAGATGCATAAAATCCCAACATTTGTATCACTCTTTACGTAACCTAAAAATGAAAGAAAGAATCATCCTGCAAGATTATAGAATATAAACGGACATGTATTCTCTTAAATAACATCTTATTCTCAACAACATGGGTGATAAATTACCAGCTGCTGGCTTTGCATAAAATAAGCATTCAAAAAAGCGAAAATACTTTTGATGCAGCCTAATACTACTAAAACTAACGCATCTCACCGAGATACAATTAATTTTAATAAGAAAATAAAGTTCACAATTATTAATATGCTCAGCACTTTGAGTAATGCATGCATTTTAATGCCTTTTTGTATTCATCAGTTTGTTTTATTACATAATTTTTGTTACATAAATCACTGCGCCAAAAGATCTCCTGCGTCCCGAATCATATGTTCACTGTGTCCCTATATAAAAAAAGGGTCTTAATGTGAATCCCTTCGAGGAAAACTCAAGCTAACAATTCCTGAGAGGCTATTTTGTCGTCAGCATTTGATCGTTTTGCTTATCTCCCCCCTTTCTTTTCTTCTTAAGCTTAAAATGCAACTAAGCGTTTTAAAAATATATAATCCTTCTTAATTAGCGGCAAGAGGCTTTTAATTGGTTCGTTCAATTTTAATGATTTTTAATTCAGTAACGAAAAGTGCGGATAGCAAATTTAATTCTCAATTAAAACAAGGTTCGATGTCGAAAATTTTATCCAGAAATTAGTGAAAAAGTTTTTTGAAACTGCATCAGAAACATATTTGGTATTATAGTTATCAATATCTTAAAGTTATGAAAAAATTCTTCTGGGTTTGCACATTCATGTATTCTACAGGGAAGTCATATAAAAATAAGAAAAACTAATTATTAAATGTAAACAATACTTTTCTCCATTTTATTTAAACTACTAAATGATGTACAAAATAATTTAGAATTAATGTAAAAATTAAGAAAAATTCATTATTAACGAAAATTAATCAAAAATTATTTTTGTTAAAAAAAATAAACATTGGTAAGCATTTAAACATATTATATGTTAGCAATTACTTTTTAAAGATTTAAAAATGGTATTCCTTGTAGAAAACTAGTTAATATATATATATAATAGTTATTTATTAAATAAAAGAAAAACTTGCTTATTTGAATGTATGTTTTTACTTTCATCTATCTTTACAAGAAGAAAATATTGGATTCATGAAAATTTTTGACTTCCGGTTTTCGACGGATATCGACGTTATAGAAGGTCCTGAACACGATTTGACTGTTTTTAGAAAATGCCTGTCTGCGAGTCTGTGACTGTCTGTCTGTATGTGACAAAAATTTTGTGGGCACTCTACATCAAGACAGAATGCGTGAAATTTGATAAAACTTCATATTCAGTTATTTCCTGATATACATTGGTGCCGATTAGTTTTTGGTTAAAATCGCCCAGCAGGTGGTGCTGCTATGCTGCATTTTTTGCTATTTCCGCAATAGCTCTAGCTCAAGAACAAATGCATTTATTTTCATCAAACTTCAGATTCAGTTAGACCTTGACAAAAATAGACGCTGATTATGTTTTGGTGTAGAAATCCCACCAGGTGGCGCTGCTATACCACTTTTTTCATTTTTTTACGATAGCTATATCTCAAGAACCAATGCACAGAATTTCATCCAACTTCAGATTCTGTTAGACCTTGACATAAATAGATGCTGCTTACGTTTTGGTGTGTATAGCCCAACAGGTGGCGCTGGTATGCTATTTTTTCATTATTATCACGATAACTATATCTCAAGAACTAATTCACGGATTTTCATAAAACTTCAGATTCAGTTAGACGTCAAGATAAGTTATTGTTGATTAGGTTTTGGTATAAATCTCCCAACAGGTGGCGAGTCTATGCTGAATTTTGCAAGATTTACACGATTTTAGCAATTGTCATATCTCAAGAAGTAATGCACGGAATTTAATAGAACTTTAGATTCAGTTAGACCTTGATATAAATTGGTGCTGATTCTTTTTAATCCATGCGAAACCTGTGTGAGATTGAAGAAAATTTTGGGATTGGCACATCCGACTAGTTTAATTTGTAACCATGACAATATGTAAATCAGAAAGCTCATTTATCATTACTTTGATTATATATAAAATTATCTTGACTGTTGCAATCTTATGAGTAAAATAGTCGAAAGCAGTGACAAATTTATAGAGAAGTGGCTTATTCCAAAGTTTTACATATGAGGGGTGCAGAAACAAAGTAGATCCAGCGCATTTTTTCGTCCAACCGTCATGGAGATAAACTTTTGTTGCATAGGCAATTAATTTGAATTTTTTACATATATCTAAGGGATCCAACCCGTACTTTCCAGGTTAAAAAAAAAAAAAAAAAAAAAAAAAAAATCCGGTTTATAGAATACAGATAAAAAGCATTTTTAATTGGAATATTATTATAAATTTTTAACATTCAATAAATATTCTTTAGATTGCTACCTAACAATATCAAAAAGCATTTTTATATGAAATATATCAGTTATGTATTCAAATAAAGTTTCAAAATTAATCAAAAGTGATACATTTGTATTAGCTTCGTGCCAGGAGTCAATAGTCCAGAAATTGCCAAAGATCGCCACTTACAGCAAGACTTTATGTTCCTGGTAATTTCAGCGGCTTAAGCGCGTAGCTCGATTACATGTCAGTTAAATTTGTGTTTTAATTATATATTTATGAAGTTATAACTTCGTTATGCTATATATTATTCAGAAACAAATTCTGAACTATTTACATTGTTTTAAGTGAAAACAGGTTTAACTTTCGTAATCGGGCTGCATGCCAAATAGATATATATTTTGAGAAATCATGCTAGAAAATTAATTTTAGAAACCCTAAAAAATCAGTCAGCATTTGTCCCGGCTCCGGTCAGGTGGTCATCCGCGATGCACTGACCACTAAGCTACTGGACTTTCATTATTAAATCTCTTGGATTTAATATTGAGTGTCTTAAAGATATTAGAGATATATCTAGCGTTTTGAGCAGAATTTGCTGACAAATGTGCATATTCACAGCTCTATAATTTACAATACACTCCTAAGTGGTTATCCTCTCAAAGTATGATTCAGAGTCGTATTTCTAATTAAATAATTTTTAATGACATTAAATACTAATTTTTTTTTAAAAAGACAGTTTAAAGCAACAAATACGAAGAACAAGTGGGTAAGTGTGATCGAATATCGCACAAAGAGTTTCGTTTAATATTCCTTTCAAATCACTTTATACTTTCTTTAATAAATCCAAATAAATTTCATTTAAAAAAAAAAAAAAAGTCATGTTTTTTATAAAGTAAAATTTTACCGGTGTATTTTTCTCGTTTTTTCGAATATCTAAACCAGCCCGATAGCGGGCGAAGTTTTATTGTGTTTCATACATTTTCCATTTCACACACGACGACACTTCACATGCGGCAGATGGTGGATAGCACTGAACAATAAAATGTTTTACTTTCTGTTGCTTCTCTGTCCTTTATTGGTTGTTTTCACTTTTCTTCTTAGTCTGCCTAGCGCCGGCGATTTTCGTGCTACAGGTACCTTTCCAACACTTTTTATGGTTTTTCACTATGAAGATCGCATTCCAATAAAAAAAAAGTAGGTGTTGCCATTTGAAATTTTGTCACTGTAACCGTAACTGTTAGAATTTAATTGTTGTTTTTCACGTGATTCTTGAGCGCATACCTCAAAATACTTTAGGCCAGAATTTCATTCAGTTTCTGTGAATGGTATGACAGTTAGGGGCTCATATATCGGGATAGTTTTTTTTATAATCACCCTGTATATATATATATATATATATATATATATATATATATATATATCTCTCTCTCTCTCTCTCTCTATATATATATATATATATATATATATATATATATATATATATATATATATATATATATATATATATATATATATACATATATATATATATAGAGAGAGAGAGAGAGAGATATATATATAGACAGACAGATAGATAGATAGATATATTATATGAAATTTATATAAGTTTTTTTCATTAAAACTGATTTATTTAATCATTAATTATAACTCTTTTTGTAAAATATTTACAAGAATAATTAATTAGATGAATTAATAAAAAATACTGTTATGGAAATCTTGCAATTCTTATCAAAATGTAAATAGATATATTGTGATTCTATCTACAAAAGGAAAGATTTTTGTAGTTTTAAATTTTTTACATGTATTTTTTTTTTAAGAAGAAAACACTAAAACGTATGCAAATGGTATGGAAAATAACCACTTTGAAAAATATTTAACTTCGACTGCTTTGCTATGGATTATACATGTCATTGAGTAAAGTATTTTTTACGACAAGTTAAATCATAGACAGATTAAAGAAATTTTGTATTAAATTTCCTTTAATTGTACTTGAAAGTACCATCGAAGCATGATGTGTTAAATGTGTAACCAAAATGCTTTAGAAAATAAAAATTTAATCCTAAGTCCATATTGGTATCATTTACATTATAAAACCCTTTTTGTCACAAATTGTCAGTTACGATAAATTGGCGGGAAGAGCGCGATATTTTTCAGTTTACTTTTTCATTTATTGACGTTCTTTATTGTGTGTTTTGTGAAATTAAAGATAAGAATTTCATTAATATAACATGCTTATTTTTTAAAAAAAATAAAAATGTTATACAGATAGTCATGTTCGCTGTCGTTTTTAATTATGTTATATTTTAATTTTTGCTTAAACTAATTAGCTTTTCAGAAACCTTATCCTTTCAGTTATAGGGCACACTTTTAAAAAATTATATATATAAAAAATTTTGAAAGAGTTCAAAATAGGGAGAGAAGTGTGGTTTTGAAATTTTTTGAAATTTGTTTAAAAAAATTAAAGTTTTCAAATTTTACGATAATAATTGCCTTTTTACTTACCCATCATACGTAGTATAGGGTAAATCTTGTAATAGTTTCGAAAATCGAAAAATTTTTTTTGACGGATTTACACGTTCCAGACACTGGAGATTCCGAAAAACATATTTTTAGACAAAAAAAAATTTGCCGTCCGTCTGTCTGTGTGTCTGTGTGTGTGTGTGTCTGTAAACGCTCTATCTCCCGAAAAAATCGAGATAGAGACTTGAAATTTGGTATGCACTTAGTATGTAATAATGGGAAGAAGCTTATGGAATTTCAGTAACCCGATTATCCGGAACTATTTTTTTTTCGGACTCTCGAAATATTCGTTCTGATAAAAGGTATACAAAATTTTTCGAAATTGTTTATTTTAAGGAGTGGATATAAAAGACAATAAAAAAACATAAATTTTGCATAAATAATGAAGTCTATCGCATAATAAGTTGCCGAGATAATTGGAATCCTATTTTCCACACTCTTATATTTTTCGTGACCCTGTATTTCATTCCAATTGCAATTCAAAGATATATTTTAATTGGAAATGAAACTCTTAATCCGACGAAGTAAACTGTTAGTTAATATGATTAACATTTTTGGAGTTATGATAATGTTTGTTTTATGCAATTCAGTAATAGAGCATTTAAAGCGAGGCTAACGAAAAATACAGGCTACCGCGGTGCATTCCACTTATCTTTTTTTACAGACCGCTAGAGTGACGCGATGCTCTTTTCGTACACCTGCATTGGTGCATTCGAGCATCACGTGACTCCGGCGGTCTGTAAAAAAAGATACGCGTAAAGCACCGCAGTAGCCTTTCTTTTTCGTTAGCCTCGATTTAAAGTTTATGACGTCATCAAGCCACGATTTTATTCGAATTACAATGCATTTTATAAATAGTTTACACATGTGTTATTTTCATATTTTATAATATGCATATCCATGCTGAGTAAGTATTACGGTGGCCCCCAACGACTAGTTTCTTGATATTATAAAATAAGATATTAAGATATTATAAAAATAATCAAATAATAAAGATATAATCAAATAATCAAATAAAAAAAAAGCTGAATTAGTACCACGTCGCTGTTATATTATTATGAAAATAATATGATCTGCTAGAACAACAACGTTAATGATAAATATATTAAAATTGCAATTATCTAGAAGAACAAAATAATACGGAATGGTTTGCTCAAAAAATTAAAGTTTCGTATTAAAATAAAAAACTTAATTTCTTAAGAGTTTTTAGTTTTTAAAAATGTAGCTATAAACTTATTCCATTAATTGAAGAAAAAACGCCACCAAAAGTATAAAAGACTTCCGTAATAGAAATATGAAACAGAATAATAGATGTTTGAATTAGTTCGTTAAAAACACATTACATATTTTTAATTACCGATTTAATCTTTAATGACGAAAATCACGCTTACCTTCCGCTTAAGAAGCCTTAATTCCTTGAATACGAGTATTTAAAAAAAGATTTTTTTTGTCTTAATTAATTGCGACATTTTAGCGATTAAATTCCATAGAATTTGGAACAGAAAAATGCTTGTGCCCAAAGATTAAAAAATGCGTATTTGACGCTGATCGTGGAGGGGTTAAAAAAAAAACATGGAATTTTTAGCAGAGATTTTTATAATGCTATGAATTATTTGTCCATTTATAAAAAGAAAAATTTAGATAAATCGAATAAACTGAAAGGGAATCGTTGTTGTTGTTTTTCAATAGTAAGAAAAGTACTAAAAAATATTTTTAATATTTAAAATAATGAAAAGTGATATTGCAACACCATGAAAGAATGTGTGAAGCCATATGAAAGTCACTGGATCAATAGAAATAAGAAACACATGCAAATTATAAAAATAAATAAATAAATAAATAAAAAACACTTTAATAATAAAAGAATATACGAAACGAAAGATTCGCTTTTTGTTTATCCACGATAAGAAAACATTTTTATAAAAAATGATTTATTTTACACATTACGAAAATAGACGTCCGATAAAAACATATGTACAAATGTCTTACAAACTTTAAAAAAGTAGATTTTAGCAGTACATAACTCTTTTCCTAGCGCTCTAAATTGAAATGAAACGTAGTAGATATATTATAATGGTTTCATCATCATTACTTATTAGAAAAATACACCTTTTTATTTTTATTGAAAAATCATTGTCTAAAATGTTTAGGCACGTTATATAGACGTTAACAAAAGCTGGATTGGTTTCAACCAACCAACCGTTCCAACTAACGAACCGTTCTCCCTGAGAAGTATAACAGCAAATATCCAATTGCCGTTGGTCATTTAAGCTGTCGAAAGCTACGAAATTCCCAAGAGGCAATTTTTAAAATATCTAAGTTGAAATGGAAAAATAAATCCGTCATTGAAATTTATAGAATATTAAATCGTTCAAAGGGAGGGATATACAAAATACTTGCTAGAAGAAACAATTTTGACCGAAAATCAAGATTTGGTTGACTACGTGTAATAAGTGTCAGACTGATCGAAAAATTAAAATATTGGAAAAGAATTAAAACAATCCTAAGAACATTCTAATGATCTGGAAAAAATGCCCTCTAAATTTGGAAACGAATAGGTAAAAAATAGGACTTTTTTGTCTTAAGTAATTGATTATAAGCAATATGCAATATTAAGAAACTTAGAGAAAAGATTATGCATAAATTTGCCAGGTAAAAAAAAACAAAAAACAATCATATATGTATAAGCCATTATCAAGGCAATTTCAGTTTTGGTGAGTCTATTTAATACAAGTAGTGTGCAATAATCAAACAAAGTTCAATGTTTCAATGATTCAATGATAATTAAACCTCTGTATCGTTCCATTTTACTCATGTATTGTGTAGTGAGCAGGATGATAATGGTCATATAATTCTTCTTCTTAAACTTTAGTTCGAAGCAACAATTATTGTTGCTTCAACAATTATTGATTGGACTTTGTATTGCGACAGAAAGATTCTTTTTTCTGGTTATATTTATCAAGGCAATTTCAGTTTTGGTGAGTATATTTAATACAAGTAGTGTGCAATAATCAAACAAAGTTCAATGTTTCAATGATTCAATGTTTCAATGTATTGTGTAGTGAGCAGGATGATAATGGTCATATAATTCTTCTTCTTAAACTTTAGTTCGAAGCAACAATTATTGTTGCTTCAACAATTATTGATTGGACTTTGTATTGCGACAGAAAGATTCTTTTTTCTGGTTATATTTATCAAGGCAATTTCAGTTTTGGTGAGTATATTTAATACAAGTAGTGTGCAATAATCAAACAAAGTTCAATGTTTCAATGATTCAATGATAATTCAGCCTCTGTATCGTTCCATTTTACTCATGTATTGTGTAGCGAGCAGGATGATAATGGTCATATAATTCTTCTTCTTAAACTTTAGTTCGAATAAACAGTTCTTGATTGGACTTTGTATTGCGACAAAAATATTCTTTTTTCTGGTTACATGAAAATGAACATTTAAAATGCGATTGCTTTCAAACTATTTCACGATGATCTAATCGAAATATAATTCGCTAGATTATCCCTATTTGTTATTTCATTTGCTACATGGTGAGAATTTCTTTGATTTTGCTTTTCTTATTTAAGTCATTTTTAAATAATTGTAAAGAGAATATGATTTGTTTACAAAAAAATATTAATGACTAGCTGATATGCTCGGCTCCGGGATTATAATATTAAATATACCAAAATCAGTGATGAATTTAAATAGCTCTGCTAACTATCAAATGAAAAATGTGAGTCTCAGGGGCATTCGGACCTGGCTTCGTCAATCCTTACGCCAAACTTCCATACCTTTGCGTACGATAGATTTCTCTAGCTATCGCCAACAAATAGACAAACAGACACACAGGCAAAAAAATTCTTTTATTAATACAGATAAAGACATCACATTAAGATTACAATAATGTATCAGAACAAAATAATGTAAAATTATTTATTCAGAAAATTATAGTTTTGAAATTTAAAAAAGGTCTTGATGAAACTGAAAAAAGCGTTTTATCTTACAATGTTATTGAAAATGTGGATTTTATAAGAGAAATTATTAACGCTGATTTTCAAACGAATAGGACATTATATAAATAGTTCCTTAAATTTATACTAATGTGTCAGCATACGTTCTTAGTTTCATGCCCACATACACTAGTTGAACTCTCATGATCATTGTTAAAATTAATAGTGCGGTTTGATCCCATAGTTCTGAAAACTTTAATTCATCTTTTATTTAATCTGATGAAGTAGAATGCATATTTCATTCTATTCTGTCTATTAGTTCAACAATTTTAAATAAAATAAATAAATAAATAAATATTTTTCCATTGTCTGAAGTAGAATATTAAACGTTGCATGATTGAAATGATAATCGAGAAGTACAGGGTGATTATAAAAAAACTATCCCGACATTTGGGCCCCTAACTATCATACCATTCACAGAAACTGAAAGAAATTTTGGCAAAAGGTATTTTGAGGTATGCGCTCAAGAATGATATGGAAAACAACAGTGTCACTCAAGCAGTTAAGGTTACAGTGAGAAAATATCGAAAAATCAAATGGCAACACCCAGTTTTTTGTATTTTAATGTAATCTCCATTGTGAAAAACCCTAAATAGCGTTGGAACGGCAACTGTAGCATGAAAATCATCGGAACTAGGGAAGGGAAAAGTAAAAAGGACTTTGTCGTGCACCAGAGCATTAATTTTCGTTTCATTTACGTCACACGACACACCGTTTCTTTGGCTGATATCCCAGCCTGACTAGTTCTCCACAAAACGAGAAGAAGAAACCAAGAAACGCAAATTTCGGGTTCTACGACTTTCTGGTTCGTTCTCTTTCGGGTTCTTCATGATTGACGTCGTCACGCTAGGTGAAAGAAAAGGCACTGCGAAATGCGAGCCGCGTATGTTCCTTTCTGCCATTCCGAACAAGATGCCGCTTTCAGGGAAAGAACGTGGGGAAATTGTAAAGATTTATTACCTGAATGGACAAAATGCCGCAGAGACATTGCGTGTTTATCGCAGAAACCATGGATTACGGCGAGGCCCATGCACTGTCAAAGCTGTACGGGACTTGATTCATAAATTTGAAGAAACTGGTTGCACATGCGATCGACCTCGGTCTGGAGGACCTTCCGTTCCTGTGAAAGCTGTTGTAGAAGTCCATCAGACGATAAGCACAGTTCGTCCCGCAACTGCTCGCGGTGTTTCACGTGCTCTGGATCTGCCGAATTCAACTGTACGAAGATTCTGCGCTCTGTTCTAAACATGTTTCCGTATCGATTACAGCGTGTCCAGATGTTGGAAGTGGGAGACTATCAATTACGGCTGGATTTTGCAAATCGATTCCTTATCCGGTATGATGAGGATAGTAGCTGGCCTTTACGCATTCTGTGGACAGATGAGGCGCATTTCTCGTAAACTGGTAACGTGAATTCGAAAAATTGTGTGCACTGGGCAGAGAATAATCCACATGATGTGCATGCACGTCCATTACACGAGGAAAAAGTGACTGTGTGGTGTGGTATAACGAGTACGTTCATCCTCGGCCCTTACTGTTTTGAAGAGGTTACTGCTGTGATCTGCAAACGTGTACAATAACAAGTGTTCTCTATCTGGACATGTTAACTCATTACGCGATTCCCGCATTGCAACGACAAAATGCTCTATCTGAAGTTGTGTGGATGCAAGATGGCGCTCCTCCACATGTCGGGTCTTCAGTCAAACGTGTCTTAACTCAAAAGTTTGGTGACAGAGTTATCTCCCGTCATTTCCCGTTTCCGTGGCCACCAAGGTCTTCTGATATGACACGAATGGATTTCTGGCTGTGGGGATATCTGAAATCCAAAGTGTATCAGTTTCGTTTTCAAACTGCATCTGATTTGAAAGATGCCATCAGAACTGCGATTCAAGAGATTCCTATTGCCATGATACGTGCTGTAGTGCTATCCACCATCAGCCGCATGCAAAGTGTCATCGTGTGTGAAGGAGGTCATGTGGAAAATTTGTGAAACACAATAAAATGCTTTATTTTATGCTGCGTCTCTGTCCTTATTGGTTGTCCTCACTTTTAGCCTATCTACCACCGGTGAGTTTCATGCTACAGTTGCCGTTCCAACGCTATTTAGTGTTTTTCACAATGGAGATCACATTCCAATACAAAAAACTGGGTGTTGCCATTTGATTTTTTTGAAATTTTCTCACTGTAACCGTAACTGTTTGAGTGACACTGTTGTTTTCCATATCATTATTGAGCGCATACCTCAAAATACCTTTTGCTAAAATTTCATTCTGTTTCTGTGAATGGTGCGATAGTTAGGTGCCCAAATGTCGGGATAGTTTTTTTTATAATCACCCTGTATTACATTTTTATTTCAACTGAAATACTGAGTGGTTTCAATTTTTTTAACTAGGGGGTTCTGCCCCCTACGAGCTACGATCGCCAACATCTGTCTAGGTCCTCACACTCTATAAATACGTTAATTTGCTATATTTAGAAAGATTAATTGATTAAAGAAGATAAAACAGTACGTTTCTCCTCCTTCGGGCCAAAAGAGCTATGAAGCGATCTTGTGCAGGGGTTATAACCCATGAGTGGTTTGGACCAAGTAATACTGATACTGAATTTTCGGATTCAAATTGATCACAGACAGACAGACAGCGCCCACCCTACGGACCAGCTTTTGGCTAATGGCCAGGACGAACCCCTAAGCCTAAAGAGGGAAAAATATTACTATCCGGCGCTAGCTACAATAATTACAATTTAAACTACAATTTTTACAAAGTATAAACGTTACCCAATTTGCCACAAGGCTGGGCGAACGTTAAAATTATTACAATAATTGATATTTTACATAAACTTTAATTTTAGTTATTTATATAGCATTTTGAGATTAACATTATAATGACAATTATTTATAGTCGTACATTTTGAATGCATTAGTACGTATACAATAACCTTTAGAGGTATAATATATTTTTAAAAATTATTACAATATATAATTACAATATAAAATTCAAACAATTTTATTTACACACAATAACATTTTGTAATACACTATATACAGCGGACCCTCACGCGACACACGGCAAACAAACCTCATCACCAGAAACTTTAAAAAAAAAAAAAAAAACCCTGTACTCAAATGCAAAAATTAAAAATTTTTTAAAAATCCGGTTTATTCCCAGGTTTATTCCCAAAAGACCCAGTTTATTTCCAAAAAACCCGGTTTATTCCCAAAAAACCGGGTTCATTCCCAGGTTTAAACCGGGTTTTTTCTAGCATTTGCAACGCTACCCACAATATCCACGTGTCCTTTTACCCACGTGATATAGAAAATTTTATTTTTATTTTCTTTTAGTAATTTGTGAAGGTCAAGTATTTGTTTATATTTAGGGAACAAATTATTTAATGCTAATACTGTTGATTTGCTGTCTGAAAAAATTTGTTATTTTTTGATTTGTTGAGATAGCCCATTTTATTGAGTCAATAACTGCTGTAAGTTCAGCTTGAAAGACTGTGTTGTTATTTTGAATTTTGCAAGATTGTTCTTTAATTTTAATTTGATCTTTAAAGGCCACATAAGCATATGCTGTTTTGTTATCTGTTTTAGAACCATCAATATAGATCTGTGTTATGTTAGGTTTGTTTATGTTTACATCCGTCAAAATTAAATTGTTAATATATATTTCAGGATTTGTTTGAAATTTATAGACTTGTTCTTCAATTTTGTTATATTCTAATATTTGATTATTAAATATTAAGATGTCTTTATTAATTTTAATTTTGTATTTAAGATTTTTTGCTTCTAACGTAAATAATAACGGTGGAATGCCCAGGAGCACCTGAAGTGTGTGTGTCGATACATTCTTATAACATTTTGTTATTGATGTTAAGCAAATTCTTTGTATTGATTTTAAGTTTCTTTTATCAATTATTCTCAGATTATTGTACCAAACATCCGACCCGTAATCGATAATTTTCTCGAGGACAGTAAGGTACCATTCTCGAAGAAAATCTCGTCTTACCTCCCATGTCGTTGAAAAAACTCTTTTAATGGATGATGTTAATGATAAAATTTTACTTTTGATATTTAATATATGTGTATGCCAAGTTAGATTACTTTCATAGTGGACACCTAATAATTTAAGTGTTTCAACACGTTTAATTTTAATGTTATTCAGTTTAATTTGAGGTTCTCTGTTCCTTAAAATGTTTTTACCCAGCATTATATATACCGTTTTGTCTGTCGATATTTTAAGTTTTAGTTTTGTACAGATATTACTAAACAGCGATAGCATTTTATTTAATTTATCTTCAAGTTCTCGTCGGCTATTTGCCGCTATGATCATATTAAAATCATCACAAAAAGCTTTTAAGTTATGGAATTTTTCAGAATATGTGATTAATATAATGTTCGCTATAAACAGCCAGAGCAGGGGACCAAGACAGGAACCCTGCGGGCAACCTTGGTATGTTTCTCTTTCTGTGTTAATACTCTGATAGTCTATTATAATTTTTCTATTTGTTAAAAATGTTAGTAATATATTTTTCAGGTATTGTGGAATGGGTAGTTTTTGTATTGCTTTGCCGAGGATAGTCCAATTTATATAGTCAAATGCACCCTGTATATCAAAAGATACCAAGATGCAATATTTGTTATTCTGTAATTTTTTATGAATCTCATCGTTTACGGCTTGTAACAATTGAATAGTGTTTCGTCCCTCTCTGAAGCCAAATTGTTGTTCATGGAAGTGATTGTTGATTTCAAGGTAATGTATTATTCTGTGTTTAATTAATCTCCCCATTATCTTTCCCAGCATCGGGAGAAGGCAAATTGGACGATAGGATGAATGGAGCTTTGGGTCTTTATTGTTTTCTGCGAAGAAGATAACCTGGGCAATTTTCCAATTTGCTGGGAAATAATTTAAAGATAGACATTCATTAAAAAGATCGCGAATAAGACTTTTGTAGTTTTTGAATAAGTTTTTGATTAAAAATGCATCAATTTTGTCACAGCTCGGAGCTTTAAGATTATTCTGTTCTGATAGTGCATAATTTATTTCTTTAGTTGAGAAAAGTGGTGGGGTGGGAGAATTTTGTGTTTCCCTTACAAAATCAGATAAAGGAGGATGAGGATTTTCTTGTGTGGGGAAATGGTGATTTAGCAAGTTTGTAAATGTATCTGAAATTGTGGAATATATATTGGAGCCAGTAAGTGTCGTATGTAGAAAATGTTGGTTTGTTGTATTTTTTGCTGTTGCAATTTTGAATGTTTTTCCAAATTTATCAATAGTCTGTGTACAAAATTTTTGCCAAGATTTGGCCTTTTCGGATTTGATATGTTTTTTATATAGTGTTCTTTCTTTCTTTAGTAGTATTTTCCATTTAGTATCACCTGTCCGTTTAAATCTCTTATTTAATGCGGCTATTTTGTTTCTGTGGGACTTCAGAGAGGCGTTCCACCATGTAAATGTTGGATATAGTTTTAATTGTTTCTTTTTGAGAGTGGAATTACATGTTTCTAAAATATTGTTGTTAAAGGTATCTAGCCAGTTGTCTAATTCTTGTGTTGTAGTTATAATGTCAAGTTCATTTTGTAAGTCAGATACATATTTCTTAAAATTTTTGTTAAATTTTTTAAAAGTTGTATATTTGGTTTTAAATCTACCTAATTTTATGTAGTTAATTGAAAGTGCTGTAGAAAATCGAATGTACCTGTGGTCTGACTTACTCATATTTTCTACGTCTACATACCAAGTCTGGATTCTTTCAGAAATGTCCTGAGAGCACAACGTCACATCCGGATTAGTGGCACAGGAATTGTCAACTTGTCCAATGAATGATGCTGGGGCTTCAGAATCATTTATAAGGATCAGTTCTCTTGCCAGTAGCAGGTATGTCAATATTGATCGCCTCTCATCCTCTTTCTGATAACCCAGGAGTGCCAAGTGGGCGTTAAGGTCTGCACCCAGTATCAGGTTTGTCATTGGGTTAAACTGATCTAACCATTTCATATCCTCAAACAGGTTACTTTTTGGTTTAGAGTACAATGATCCCACTGTGAGTCTTCCTGTTGTTGTAGTAATATTGACGAACACTGCATTTTCATCTGAGTAAGTGTGGATGGCTGGAACATCCGGTCTAGTTATCACAACTGCAGCTGTTTGATTTTTGGATGTAAAGACTTTCCATGCTGTTGATGGAATACCCCAAACTTTGTTTTTGATGTGGTAATAGTCTTGGATGAGTAATATTGTAATTTTATTTTCATTGGCAAACAGGGGTGCCCAGAGAGGGGTTTGGTGACGCAAAATGCGTCATAAAATTTATTTTTTGGGGGGGAATTTAGAGAAAAAGTATATTTTGGGGGGAATTTTAAATTCTTAATTTTTGCTTCTGTTTTTTTTTTCACTATTAAAAAAAATTGATTTTTTTAATATCACATGTAACTTTTTTTCAACATTCAGTTTCCAGAAACATTCCTGTTTTTTTCATTCTTTAAATTCTAGATAAGGACAATAAGAACCCATTCTGCATCTTGCTATCTTTAAAGGTGCGGTAATAAAAATAAATACTTGGAATACAGGTGGGAAAGTGTTTAACACATGCTGAAAGACAGTTACGACCACAAGATGTGATAAAAGGAATAGTTTTCCAGAAGCATCTTAAGTAATTTATTATCTTGTTTGACAGGGTTGTATCCTATGGTCCGAGTGCAAAAATATATTCTTGATGGGTGGGATAAGAAAGAACAACAAAATAAGCATTTCAGAGGAAGAGACAACGCTAAAATAAATTACTTGATCATTTTCAGAAAACTAGAATTTTAGTGATGTTAGAAGAGTAGTATTGTATGTCATTAAAACAGTATAAGGTAAACAACCTGTACAGAGAAAAAGACTTCCAGCCACTAATTACTTTAGGGGGAAGGGGGGGGATTTAAAGAAAAAATAGATTTTTGGGAGGGAGGGGGAGGAGGATTAATTACTAGCTAATAAGACTGAAAAATTATAGTGTGAAAGAAAAACATATACAGAATACAGGGGCTTACAACAGATATAGGACTATGTTTTAATGGTACAGTGTCTGCCATTTTATAAGAATCGGTACTTGTAAGAGTATATTGTATGTTGTTAAAGCAGTATATAAGGCAACAACTTGTACTGAAATAAACACTTCAATACACAGTTTATTTTAGGGGGGGGGGGTGATTTAGAGATTTTTTTTGTGGGTGGCGGGGAGGAGATTAAACTGTATGACTAGGTAGTATAAAAAATAAGATAGGGAAATCTTCAACAAGGGCGTATGTACATGTAAATATACATACACCTTTGATATAAATTACTCATCTTTAATATTTTAGTCTTCTTAAAACGATATGCAATCTTTGTATTTAGGATTGATTTTGTAATAATTTAAAAGATTTTTCTTTTAAATACTTGTAAGTAAATATTTATTTTCATAAAAAGTAGCTTTATTTATTAAAATATTTGACTTTTAGTAGATAATTTAAATTATATAAAAGTTATTGGTGTTTACTCCAGGCTAGCAACAAATAAAAGATTTCAGCTTTTAAGCAGAATTTTTTTGCAATTACTTACTCCTACAACTTATAGGAAATGAAATAAGCACGTTTCTTAATAAACTATGGTCTTAATAAACTATATAACCTAGTTTTGCATTCATGCAGCCAAATATGTGAAAAAAAAATGCTTTAAATTTTGTCAGATAATTCTAAAGACATCTAGTCTTCTCTCTCAAAGAGATGGAAAAAAGGTTTAATCAAGAGTTTAATAATTTTTCTCAATATATGACAACTTCAGTGGCTTAAAAATTTCATTTTTTAAACTTGTAGCTCGCATTTCTGAATATACTTTTTCCAACATAATAATATATTTCAGATTGGTATATTCTTTTACGCAAACTAATGAAATAATATGGTTTTCATATGTTAAACTGCATAGTCTGAGGGAAAAAAAAGTTTATTATTATTTTAATTTACTTCTACTTCTTTTCAAACGTTCATCAAATTTGTTTTATAGAATTGTTCTCCTTTCCATTTTTTCTAGAATATGTTTTCTATATTTGTTAACACACAGTGTGTTTTTTCCAAACGTCGACCAATATATATTTTTTAATCGTTAGTCTTAGGCATATAGTTCCAATTGCAAAAATATTTAAAATTAGCTAAATAATTATGTTAGACACTATTTGGATCAAAAAATTCAATTCTGATGAATAAGTTATAAAAATTAACATTTTATACAGCCAACAGGTTCTATAAGTTATATTTGGTGAAACAATCCTGAAGCTCTGATATACAAAATAAAAAATAAAAAATCATTTTTGTACATTTTTTCATTTTTTAAATTTTAGAAATTTTTCGCTTTTAACATGGTGCCCGAAGTGATGTGCGGTTAGATTGAAATTGTACATTATTTCAGGCACTGTGTTAAGTGCCAAATTTTTCCAAATTTGAAACTCTGTAACTTTCGGTCGTACTAAAATGATTTTTTCCCCCACATGTCAGAGTAAGAGGACTGTTTCACTAAATATAACTTATACGACCTAGTGACGTATAAAAAGTTAAGTTTTGTAACGTCTTCAAAAATGCATTTTTTTACTCAAACGGCGTATAACATAATCCTTCAGCTAATTTTAAATATTTTTGAAATTGAAATTGTTTATCAAAGACTAACTATTCAGAAATCATCTATTAGTTAATGCTTGGAAGGGTCATATTTTATATTTTTTATAACATGTGTAGATAAAATTTTTGATAGAAAAAATTTCTTTAAGTTTATATTTTATTTATTTATTTGCTATTAAATTATTTAAAAATTAACCATTAATCTGATCTCGAGAAACAAGTACTGCCTTGCAAGAGTAATCCTCATGTCCTGCGGAAAGCAAGGACTGATGTTGGGATGAAATTAAATTATCATATCCTCCGGCTAACGAGCAAATGGGCAAAATTGTGATGTTGTTTTCTTTGTATTTTATCTTAAATGCTAAAAAGAATTGAATTTTCGAAAAAAAATATTACGTATATGAATATAATCATTATGAGTATTAATCTTTAATATTGCATTATATCTTTAGAATTATATTAATTGAAATAATGCTTGTAATGCAGTGAAAACTGGAGCTTAGTGAATGTATTAACATGGGCTTGTCAGTCAGGACTTATAAATATGGAAACAGACTGCTTATAATAAAATATAAATCTTCATTATTCATTACGCTCTTAAAACTTTTATTTCATGTTTGTGTGATAGTACGTAAGAATACTATTATTAAATTACTAGCAAGCCACGCCCGCTACGCTGGTCAATTTCTCTTAACGACCTTTTATTCAAACAAAATATTGCCATTTCATAATTCACTCTTATATTTTAACAGAATAATAAGGCTACTATAATTTGTGACTCGTGCCAATATACACGTCAGGACACGTCACCCTTATCATTATCTTTTTACGCATGAAGGTTTCGCTATGGTACTCCACTGTGAAATTTGGTAATTTTTGATATTCAATAATTGAAACACGGCATAATCATTAGATTTGAAATTTATATGAAGACAAATAAAATTTTTTACCTTTCAAACGCAGTTTGTCTAACAATTTTCTGACAAATACTTTTCGAGCTATTATTTTTTTTTCAGTAACTTCAAATGTTTCATTTTCCGAGATTAATCTGTGGCAACAATTAGCGAAAAACCCAGTCGTCAGCAACACATAGCTTTTTATTAAAGAGGCTGTTGGAGCAGGGATTGTCACCATCAATTTGCCACCATCACTTTTGAAATCGGTTCTGTAGTTCCAGAGATTCCATAGAAATTGTAATTTAGAATGTTTTAGAACGATTTTCGCTCATTTCACCCTTTTAAATTTCGATTTTTTTTTTAAATTTTGTTCGTAGAGAGCAATTACATCTTATAAGTAGCAACAATGCCAAATTTCAAATTTCTAGCTCCTTCAGTATAAAAAAAAATCGCAATTTTAGAACATTTTTCGCTTCTGCACCCCATTGCGGTTAGTGGCACCGACATAAAATAGAGCCTATGTTGGAGTAGGGATTGTCACCATCACTTTTGAAATCGGTTCTGTAGTTCCAGAGATTCCATAGAAATTGTAATTTAGAATGTTTTTAGAACGCTTTTCGCTTATTTCACCCTTTTAAATTTCGATTTTTTTAATTATTATTCTTAGAGAGCATTTATATCTTATAAGTAACTACAGTGCCAAATTTCAAATTTCCAGTTCTTTCAGTATAAAAAAAATTTCAATTTTAGAAGGTTTTTTGCTTCTGCACCCCCCTGGGATTAGTGGCACTAACATAAAATATAGCCTATGTTGGAGCGGGGATTGTCACCATCAATTTTCCTCCATCAATTTTGAAATCGGTTCTATAGTTCCAGAGATTCCATAGAAATTGTAATTTAGAATGTTTTTAGAACGCTTTTCGATCATTTCACCCTTTTAAATTTCGAATTTTTTTTTGTTGTTCTTAGAGAGCATTTACATCTTATAAGTAACTACAACGCCAAATTTCAAATCGGTTCGGTAGTTCCAGAGATTCCATAGAAATTGTAATTTAGAATGTTCTTAGAACGCTTTTCACTCATTTCACCACTTTAAATTTCATTTTTTTTAATTCGTTCATAAAGAGCATTTACATCTTATAAGTAGCTACAATGCCGAATTTCAAATTTCTAGCTCCTTCAGTATACAAAAAATCGCAATTTTAGAACGTTTTTCGCTCCTGCACCCCCCTGGGGTTAGTGCCACCGACATAAAATATAGCCTATGTTGGAGCAGGGGTTGTCACCATCAATTTGCCTCCATCACTTTTGAAATCGGTTTGGTAGTTCCAGAGATTACACCCTACAAACAAACAGACAAACAAACAAACAAAAAAACAATCTTTACTTCTTTATAATATTAGTATAGATCAGTAGAATATATTTTACAATTGATGTTCTGTTTAGTGGGGGGGGGGGGGGGTCAATGGTAATGTATGAAGATTTTTTTTTGGGGGGGGGGATTTGCGTCATTGGGTTTGGGGGGAATGGTCACCACTGTTGGCAAAGATCCACAGATGGTCTGTAGCTGCTCGACTCTTTTGTAGATTAATTTGTAGACATTCCAAATTTTCACTAAAGGGTGCTATTGTTGGTGTATGTTGAGATTGTATATCTTCTTTATTTAAAATATTGAATTGGAAATGCTATTTTTAACGAAGTTATTTCTATTGTAGAGATGATATTGATATATGGGACATTGACTTGTGTTTGCTGCATGATTAAAGTCATTTTCTGTATCTTTACAATTTACACATATGTGTTCTGTTGGATTGTGTTTTACTTTACACTTGTCAGAATCGTGAGACTTCGTGCAGTACGTACATGCTCTTGGATATTGACATCTATTTGATACGTGGCCGTATCTCTGACAGTATCCACAACGTATTACTGGGCGATATTGGTCAATCCTACACGAGTTGAAACCAATAAGGAGTTTTTCTTTATTTAGTAGATAATTGGCTATGTTGGCTTCCACACTTAGAACAAGTTGATATGTTTTAGATGTTTTTCTTTGAATGACTTTAGAAATAGTTATTGGTGTATCCATGTTTAGATCTTCTATTATTGCTTGTGTTATTTCTTCTTGTTCTGTAATGTTAGGAATGCCAAGTATTATAATTTTCTTCGTGTTATATGGAGTATATTGAGTTTCTATAATATCCTTCAATGCTTCAACTTTGTCAATGAAGGTCCAAAGAGCTTTTGTTTCTTCTGGGCTATCAGATTGTATTATCAGAAGATTTTTATCACGTGCTAGACTGCATATAATATGTGGAAGATCTTTATTTTCTTTAACTTTTCTATTCAAAATATCTTTTATTGTTGCCATTGACATTGTCGTGTTTGGCTTCTTGTGTAATAATACTGCAGCTTTAGAGATGCCTATTTTATTCCTTTTTGGGATATTTTCCTTTATTGACTGCTGCAATACTTCTGAGTAACTAGTTTGGGATATATCTATTTTTGCTTGTTCTATAAGTGTTCTATAAGTTCTATAAGTTCTCTCCCGTCTGGTCCATTTTTTCTAATATTTTGTTCGTCTTTGTTTCTATGTTTTCCAGAGTTTTTTGAAGTTCTTCTATTGATGCTAGAGATGTGTCATTTGTCAAGGAACGATTCCAAAGGAACGACTCCGACAGTGAAATTGAAGGAACGATTCCAGTCTTTAAAAAGGAATCGGTCCTTTTTGGAACGATTCCTCGGATTCGGTCCTTTTTGGAACGATTCCTCGGATTCGGTCTTTTTTGGAACGATTCCTCGGATTCGATCCAAAATTTATCGAATGCAAAAAGGACCGATTCCTCGTAATCGGTACAGAATGTAGCGACTCCGAAAAAGACCGAATTCTCGGAATCGATTCCGAAAAGGACCGATTTTTTGGAATTAGTCCAAATTGTAGCGATTCCGAAAAGGAACGATTCCTAGGAATCGGTCCAAAATGTACCGACTCCGAAAAGGATCGAATCCTCGGAATCGATTCCGAAAAGGACCGATTCCTCGGAATTAGTAAAAAATGTAGCGATTCCGAAAAGGAACGATTCCTAGGAATCGGTCCAAAATATACCGATTCCAAAAAGGATCGATTCCTCGGAATCGGTCCTGAATGTACAGACTAGAGGTCTGCACGGGCCGCAATTTCCAGGCCCGGGCCCGGCCCGACCCATACAAAAAAAATTCGGCCCGATAATAAAATTAAAAGTTCGGCGCGAGCCCGGTCCGGCCCGACTTAAAAGTTAAAATGTCGGCCCGAACCCGGCCCTGCCCGAGTGAATTTCTACAAAACATTGATTTTTACGTCGATTTGGTTAAAATTGTGCCTCGTAGGAGGAGATCTAACCAAAAATTCCTATCTTAGCCTTTTTTTTTTCATGTTTATAATCTTCATTTTTATAGAGGTGCCGCAACCTGGAATATTTATTTTTTTAATAAATCTCTATTTGTTGTATCTATGTGTTTAAGTTATCATTAATATTGTTAATCCATATTTCATTTATTGAAGTGTTAAAAATCAGAAAAATGCTATACAGTAAAATCTTCTAAGATGGAATTGCATAGGGAAGAAAAATATAACGAGTTATAGACAATTTACCTACTTAGCAGGTGTAAATGTATTATATATTCTTTTCTTACGTATTAGTATATTCATTTTTCATGGATCAACATATTTTTCAGTTTAAGACAGGATTCCGTCATAAGCAGGTTCTTTTTCACACGTTTTACTATATTTTAATTTAGCCATATTTTAATAAGTGTATAAATCTACTATTCTTTAAAAATAATAAATTTTAATGTTTAATTGTAGAATAATGGCGGTTTAAAAATGTATGCCTGTTTTGCAAAGATTTTTGTGCCAGGTCTTATTTTACTGACCTTCGAACGGACCAGGACACGCCGAGACAATGATTTTCATACGGGTCAAAACCAGGACTGAAAATTTTGGGGCGTGAAGACTAGGAAGAATGAAACTAGTTCCGGCTCTGTACGGAAAAAATAATTTAAGGCACGGCCTTATCCTTCAGGAAAAAAGTAAAGCCCGGCCCTGCCCGAGCCTTCAGAAAAAAGTATGGCCCGGGCCCGGCCCGGCCCGGCCCGAGTGCCGTGAAGTAAAATAGGCCCGATCCCGTTGGCCCGGCTCGTGCAGATCACTAGTACAGACTCCGAAAAGATCGAGTCCTCGGAATCGGTCCTTGTTCTTGTAGACTGGCCAGTTTTAATAAATTAAAATACGCTATTTTATTTTAAAATAGCAGATTTTGATTCTATTAAAGCTGAGTTTCTGGCCAAAAAATTCTTCTAATCTGTACGTGATAAAAAAAAATAATAAAAGAGAGAGAGAGAAAAGTGCGAGGTGGGGAGGGGGGCGATTGATTAATAAACTACAACTGCGTATTACTTTCTCTTAAATTTATCTTAAGATAAATAGAAGTATATTATTGTACTTCAGTTAAAATATTGTCTATTATTTAGCTATGTACTTATCACCTGCGACTTAATTACATTGCTATTGAAACTTTTTGTGCTAAATTGATCAGAAAGAAAAAAATTAAAACAAAAAACTAATGTAAAGTAAATGCATTTTAAATAATAGTGGAAAAAAAATATATATTTTAAATCTGATTTGAAACAGTTTTGAATAGTATAAGAAATACATCGCTATGCCCTGAAAAATTGCATTTTAAATCAGTTAATAATAACTGATTTTTTATATCAGAAAGAACTGATTTTCGATCAATTTTAGTAATTGGATGGTTGCGCACTTTCGTGTATATTTCACTGTTTCATATGTTTTCATCAAGCATAATTTTAATTTGAGGATCCTCTCTGTCAAAAAAAAAAAAAAAAAAAAAATCCTTGACGGCTCGGCCAGCAGACACAGGTAGATTTCCAAGACGCAGACGGTGGAGCGCCTGTTTGTTGGGAATTGCAGAAGAAATCACCTTTTTGCGATGATGCTGCAGTTGGGACCGCCCACTTCAAAATTTAACTTGTCTGCAGGCGGAGCCATCAGGAATTTTTTTCTTTGCTATAAGGGTTGGTGATATAAAAAACTTGTCAATGTAAAAGTTTTAGATAATATTAAGAGGATTTATAATAAATTTAAGCGGATTTGATATCTTGTGAATTGGCGAAGTTATGAATTTTTTTCTTCTGAAACCCCCCTTTTCCCCTCTTTGGGGCCATTTTTAATGATATCAAATATCTGTCATACATAAATTTTTGGCCCTTTACCTAGAATTAATAATAACTTTAAATGGATTCAATACGTATCATAATTAAGAAGTTATGGGGTTTTTTCTGTTTTCACAAATAAACCCCCTTGGTTCGATTTTGTCCATTAACCAGGGTTCGTACGGATCAGAGAATTTTCCAGGAGTGTTACCAGTATTTTGTAAAGAAAAAGAAATCTAGGTTAAACTTGCGAAACTTCGCCTTCTTTTAAGGAGAGATTTTCTGTAAGAAAATACTGGTACCGAAGAATTTCCTGGTCGCAAAATTCCAGGAGCCGTACGAACCCTGATTAACGTACTTGACCGAAATTTTATGCCCCTTGATTTTATGTATCAGTTTGGAAGAGATTTGTGCAGAATTATTGAAGTTATCGTGTCCATAAAAAAGTGACATAGATAGATAGATAGATAAAGTTTTGAACTAGGGGAGGTTTTGAGTTCTGGGAGTCATGATCGGCGTAGATCTACAATTTTTTTTCAAAAATTCCAACTTAGGGTAGAATGTAATAGGTAGTATTTCTTACGAATTCTACCTAATAAGAGCATTTACGAGCGCTTGTTTCCTCAGTTTGGGGTCTTATTTTTCTCTCCTGAAAAAGGTGATTCAAAAGATCTCGGAACTCCCGTAGATAGTTTTAATCAACTTGCAGTGGATGCATAAAGGAAAACCTATTTGAACAAGGAATTTTTGAAAAACGTTTTCAATTCTTTCTTAAAATTCCTATAATAAAGATAAAAAAATATATATATTTAAGAATAATAATAATATAACAGTAGCAGTAGTGGGTGGGATTCAAATAATTTAACCGCTGTTCGCTATCCTTATGGCCGTTTTGAGTATGAAAACGAGAAAGAAAAATTACGTGCTACATATAGATTATCAAACATTTTCCAACATAGTGATATATATGTAAAGCTGCGTATTTTATGCTTTTTCTGTTTAATAGATTTATGTTAAGATTACATTAAACTAGTTTTATAATATATGTATATAGTAAATAGTAAAAATATATAGTAAAAATAAAACATAATTTACAGTAAAGATTTTTTTTTATAACTGATTTTAGTGCTAATATAATTGTATAATTGTGTACGTGTATACAGATTAATAGACATTTTTATATTTTGCCAAAAAAAAAATGGAGCAGCACTATTACGCTAATTTCTTTTTTTAATTATTGATTGATAAAGAATGCAAATTGTGATTTTGTATAGTTTTATTTTTTATTTATTTTTTATTTATTTTTTATTTATTTTTTATTTATTTTTTATTTTTTGTCATTTTATTTCTATTTCTTGCTAAATAATAAGAAGTTAAATATCTTTGACTTTATTTTAATACAACGTAAAATAAAAGCAAGACAAAAATCGTTTTTCATAATAATTTCTTGTAACAAACGCGATTCCACGATCGGGATTGATACTCGCAAGTCCCGAAATCAGTTCCCGGATTAATGGCTGTTACTGCGGTGGTGGATAACAGATATTTTCAGTGCCGAAACTATGGAGGAGCAAAAGGGGCATATACCCCGGGCGCCAGTGTAGAAGGGGGCGCCAAAATAAGATTTGATTCTTCTTTCGGTACAAAAAACAAATAACGAAATTTGAACAAAAAGTACTTGCAATCAGGCAACCTAAAATAAAAACGTATTCATTCATTTTATTATCTTTGCTTTCAACAGGGCTGGTTTTTATCATTAGGTGATCACATAGGGGTAACAAAACAGTACTTGATTATCGAATTCTTCCAAGATACTTGCAAGAACAATATACTGTCCTAATTCGGTTTAAATATGCTCAGTATATTTCGGATGTTATCGCGATGACAAGCTTTGAACGTTTTTTGCTTTTGTGTGCTACTGTAAACGAACTATAACAGCTACATACTTGATTACCAAACTCATCGAAGATACTGGCAGATCAATTTACTGCCCAAATAGGTTCGAATTGATTCAGTATTTCAGACAACAGAGTTTTGGAATTATATAGCAGTAATTCGTATTAAACCAAAATTATTAGAAAATAAAATCGATTAAAAAAATTCTTTACACGAATGAATTCAAAATTTTAGAAACAAATTACTA